>CM062653.1:908728-3308728 GCA_031772095.1 Zeugodacus tau | reverse complement strand
GAGAACAACAACAAAAATAGCAATAACAACAATGATTCGCCACAACTTTTAGCGCATCTCCCAATGCAGCGCTTGCTACACAATCCCCTTGCATTCCGCTCTCTTTCTCTCTCACATCCAAGTTGCCGTCTTCGCTGGCGAAATAGTTGCAGCTGCATGTGCGTGCCACAGCGCATTCATTGCTGGCTGGAAAACGAGCATAAAAGGCCATGCGAGCCAATCGTTGTGCATAAATGGATAAGTAGACTCATTACAACAACATACAACAACAACAAGCAGCAGCAGCAGCAGCAAAACTGGTCATCGTCGGCAATGCAACAAACAATATATTGGCTTGGATCGGCTTGGCTTGCCTGCTTTGTTTATGTTGTTGACGATTTGTTGTAATTGTTTTGTGGCATTCGTTGCAATTGTTATTATAGCAACTGTTGTTGCTATTGCTGTTGCAGCGCATAGCAATTGCCTTCTTGAGCGCCCAATATATTCTCATGTATTTATGTCGCCGCGCCGCCATATAAGGCGATTGAGCTTGCGCGCCGGATACGCATTTGTGCATTTGATTAGCCTTTGACCAAAAACAACGGCAAACGATGTCGTTACATACCCAACTGCAGCAATAATAAAATTAAAAGGAAAATACAAAAACAAAGAAAACACAAAATATGTGCGCACCATACAACAATAATAATGTAAATTGTCTAACGTAGTCATTTAAATCCAAACGGTGCGCAACACACATAAGGCGAATTCAAAGCGAATTCATAGCGTTTTCATAGTGGAAATCGTATGCCATTTATTCGAGAGCCTAGTGGATTACGTAGTCCACGGCATCATTGCCTCATTTGTAGCAATACCCAAATCGAATCATTTGCTCTGCTTGAAGTGTCTTTCTCTTAAACTTTTTGCCAAACTCCAGTCTTTTCTTCAAGCTTAAAGCCTTTTCTAATTTTAATAGCTGGAATTTGTCTACCCTCCTTTCTAGTATGATAATGTCTTTGTTTAACCGCTTTTGTCCATATACTGCAAATTTCTGCTTACAACAAACACTTTTTTCTGCAATAAATACATTTATTTAGTATTTGCTAAAGTCAGTTGTGCCTTACAGTGCTTATTGCCGCTCCCGTTCCTTATTTTGCCACACTGATTGCGTATTACGTATCAGCATACGTAATTTCAAGTACTTATCTGCCGCCTTTTTTGGCGCATCGGCAAATTTTAGGCAATAAATTGTAGCTTTAATGAGAAAGCTTGTTTAAAAAGCTCAATATCCATGCTCTCGCACATTTTATATAGAAAGCTTTCATATGTTTTTCGTGAAAGCTTTCGTTACCCTCTACAACCTTCTAGTAAGCTTTCACTTGTATCGAAAATAGTTTAAACATTATGCTATAGGAATTTCGACAAGTGATTTCAGCAGCTTTCATATTACTAATAAGCTTTCATAGTTGTGAAAGCTCTGTTAGCGTTACTATTATTTTAACTTAAGTGAAAAATTTAATAAACAATCCATTAATTCGAAGTTGTCCCAAAACTTTCACAAAGAGCTTTCACTGAAATGAAAGCTACTCGTAAACAGCATTTCAAAATGAAAAAAGTGATTCCAGCAGCTTTCATATTACTTAAATAAGCTTTCAGAGTTGTGAAAGCTCTGTTAGCGTTACTATTATTTTAACTTAAATTAAAAATTTAAAAGAACATTCCACTAAAAGTTAACCGAAAGCTTTCACAAAGAGCTTTCACACCAATGAAAGCTATAGTGTTATATTTCAGAATGACTTTTCATTGAACAAAAACAAAATAATGTTTAATATTTTCTGTCAAAAAGATTAATGTTTCTTTAAAAAAAAAACATGAAAGCTCTCCAGCCGCCAATAATTATAAAAGCTAGCAATAAACTTGCATATGCGCAATATGACATATTTTTGATTGAAAAAATAATTATTATTTTAAAGATTAAAATCGCTGAAACGTGAAGCCGACACGCTTCGTTGGCATTTAAAAATTTGACTTAATAATCTGGCAGTTTTTTTCGGCGCTATGCAATAGCAAAGGCACATACATATAGATGTATAAAAATATAAATAAATGTATTTCTTTCCATTTGTTTGGCTTTATAAATTTTTGTCAAACTTAATTGCATGTTTTTCAAAGTCATCGTTAGCGCGCTGACATATTTTTAATATAAAATTTTATTTTGATCGATTTAACGGATTTTTAGTGACTTTCAAGTTAATAAAAAAATTTAATAAAAATATAAATTATTTGTATTGAGCAAATTTAAATAAAGCGCTGCTATTTTGTTGGCCATTGCAGCAGCCGAAAAAAGCTGAATTTTTTGGTTTGATATAGTTGTATTCAAAGCTTATTTTAATATTTAATTTAATTTAAAAAGTGTGTGGATTTTTTCGCTAGAAAATTATAAGCGCATATTTTAATATACACTCTTGTGGGCACAAGGTTAATTTTTTCTCGATTTTTTTTTTCATTTTATTATTATTTATTTCATGACATTTCTTAGTAAAATTTTTATTCAATAAAATTTTTTTTCAAAAACATTTTTTCTTTGATTTTTTTTCAATAGAATTTTTAGTCAATAATAATTTTTTTTCAAAAAAAAAATTTTTTTAATTATAATTTTTTTCAAAATTTTTTTTTTAACAATAATAATAATTTTTTTTTTTCAATACATTTTTTTCAATAAATTTTTTTTTACAATAAAATTTTTTATTAAAATTTTTTTTTTACAATAACATTTTTATTAAATTTTTTTTTTCAATAAATTTTTGTATACCATCAAATTTTTATATGCGTTAAATTTTCTTTTATTTGTTGAATTTCTTATTTGTTAAAATTTTTATTGCCGCCCGCTGAGCTTTTTATTGCACACAATCATTTCGGCTTCCTACTAAAACGCTCACAGCGCTTTCTGTATTTGTTTGTCTGTATTTCTACGCATATAAAAATGCATTTGCTGCCAGCAACAACAACAATAAAAGTGAAACAATGCAGTCTCATTCATATTTATTTATGCAGTTGCACTTTAATTTTATTTGTCTATTGAGTGATTTACATAACGCTTGTTTTTATTAGAATATGCTTTTCACAGCGTGATTTTCAAGTGTCATTTGTTTTTGCTATTGTTGTTTTTGTGGCATTTTATGACATTTTTCTATCATTCTATGTTTAGCATTGTTAATTGGAAAGCATAACTTTATTGAAATAATTTTATTACACTGCTGTTTGTAAGGTGAGCTTTGGTGAGGGAAGGGTTTTGCATTTAATAAATTTTTAAATGGAATTTAATTTGATGTACATTTTTTTTAGAAAAAACTATTTTTTCAACACTCAAAATTAATGAAAATTCAGATCTTAAAATACTTTAAATATGAGACCTATAAAAAACCAGCTGGCAACTCTACCTCTACAACAGCTAATAACCGGCACCACCTACCACATTTCCAATTAACGCACAATCTTGTGGTGCGCTCGACTCGACTGCTTTGTGTCTCATTAAGCGCTGCTAAGCCAATATTTGCTGTCAAATATTGAGAGAAAGCGAGACAGAGAGAGCGAGACAGCGCGCCCCACAAACGTCATGTGAAGCGGCCGACGCTGCGGCAGCACCACTGACAATTGCTCAAACTGTCAAATGCAAACGCAACTGACAGCTAATCAGCAGTAAATGTCATTTAGCAAATGGTAAATGCACTTAAGCAAATAATATGCGCCAAGCAACAAAGAGTCGAGCTGCAACGTAGCGCTGAGAACGAACGCACGGATGAGCGGCACACGGTTGCATATGTGTTGCAAGCGCACCTATGCTGTGGCAAGCACCAACCAGCAGCAGCACAATGGTTGCTGCAAATAAACGCCTGTCAATGTTTTGACCAAATAAACGAAGCAACAACAACAACAGCAATAACAACAAACACAGCGCCGCATAATGCCATTGGGAACCCGGACACAGAAGTGGCAGTGACAGAAGCGCAAATAGATGGACAGACAGTTAAGTAAGCAAAATACTGCGAAGGAAGCAGTAAACAATAACAACAACAACAAATGTGTGTATGGGAAAGAAGACAAGCAGCTGCGCTTATAAACACACGGCGGCAGCCGCTTTGCCAACCGGCATAACTCTCATACATTGTTGTCCGCATGTGGCATCAAATGTGTGTGTGCGCGCTCACTGCTGACGCGTGTCCATTGCCGGTCAATAAACATGAAAATGAATGATGGACATTACGAGCAACATCATTAGCCAAAAATAGCGAAGTCAAGCGGCCAGAAAAGTGGCAGACGCTCAAGTGCTCTGGCTACACGGCTACGGCTCCGGTCGCAACAATGGCGTTGGTGCGCGTAAGTGGCAGCGCTCTCAAGATACTGCGGCTGCTGCTGGTTGCCGATGAGGCACAGCCATAATGTGGCCGGCTAACATGCGGCATTGACGCATTGACAGTGACTAAGTGGTGGTGAAGCGGCGGCGGTCATGCAGGATATCATGGAGGGAGTGCGATTTTGGGGCAACTTGTGTGCATAACCGCATAGCGCTTACTACCAGCAACATTTGCGCGGTATATATAACTCAACAACAAATTATATATGCGCATGATAAGGAGCAACTAGTCAGCAGCCGTTGGCTGGCAGATGAGTTGAACGGCATCGGCGCGACGCGTTTACCTAACTGCGGCTTGTTGTATGTACGTCGCTAATAGTAGGTTAAAGTCATGCCACAAGCATGTTGCATGCCACATTTGTACTTTAAAATGTGCTGCAACTACTTGCAACTAAACTATATATGTATAACATAGCATTTTCGCGGTTGTTGCAAGTCTACGAAGGATTTATGCTTTTCGCTAGTAGTAAATGTTGCATGTTGCAAGTAGTGCAGCCTGGAAATTAATGTGCGCTTAGCCGCAGTGACTGCAACTTTTGTAGTGCAAACTAATTTGTAGTTGTCTGGCAGTAGTGAATTTTGTTGTTGCATTTTGGTGAAACTTACAAAAGCGCTTGAGGTGCTCGGAAGCTAAGTGGTGCAGTGGAAGTGCCTAGAAATAGCCGGAGGTGGTCTGCAAAGTATTTTTATAGAGTTTAGTAGAGTTAGAGGAGAATTTTCGGCTGCGAAATAACGCAAAATTCTTCACTTAAGTTTATGCGCTTAAGAATAATTTTCAAATACTCCATTTAAGCTTTCATAAAAGTCTTCCTGAGCTTTCATCACTTTTAAATTCTACAAAATTTTAGATATATTTAAATATTTACTGGAAAAAGTTAGGAATTATTTCACATTTCAATTCCATTTTCTTTAAAACCAAATTTTCATAAAAGCTTTTTGAAAGCTTCTTAAGATTTTATAATCGTAAACATTCTCAACTGTCTCAGTAAGTTATGGAAATTAACTAATTCATGAAAGCTTTCATTAAAGCTTTCGAGCTTTCATCAATTTTGAGGAGCTTTCATAAAAGCTTTCGAGCTTTCACCAATTTTGAGGAGCTTTCTTCAAATATTTGGCTATTATTTAATGCTAACACATGTTCTACAAGTATTATTTACATTTACACAAATTTCGTTGAGCTTTCATCAAAATTGACTTAAAGCTTTCATCGAAATATTTAAAAATTTTCTAATTTTCCTTCAAGATTTCACTCTGTGAACTCTCGAGCTGCCTTGCCAGCTAACCATGAGCAAATTTACGACCATGAAATTCGGAAACTTTCTTAATTAATTTTCAGCACTTAACGGTTATAGAATTTACTGCAAAACCATAACACTGCAGCAACCCAAAAAGGATTACAACTATTTTCCTTATGTTTTTCGTCTGCCATAAATCAGCACACTAAAGCTTGAGCCAAAATATAAATATGTCCTTATTTACGAGCATAATAAATACCGTTGCTAACAACAAAACGGCTAAACATATGCTAACTACAACTACTTGGCGGATAGCTAAAACAACAGCTATGCGCGCAAGTTTAGCCATGGCAAAGCGCATAAATACTTGTAGCTAAAAATGGAAAATCATAAAGAACAGCGTTGCTTTAACTGCAGAAAAATGAAAAATTGCTTGTTGTAAATTTGCAGTGTTTGAGTTAATGGCAAGTGAACACTAAGCGCGCTGTTGACTGTGGCTAGATTGCAGTTGGGGACGTTGATGCTTGGTGTTGTTGGCTGTTTGCTACCCACAAGCAAATAAAACTAATGCGAATTGTGCCGCATGTTGTTGCTGTTATTTTTTATTATTGTAAATGCTGTTTCACTTTGGCTGTTGATGTTGATGTTGATGATGATGATGCTTGACCCTTGGCATGACCTCATGTGGCAAGTAAGAATAATACGACTCTCACAACAACAGCACAAAAGCACATTAAAACGTTAGCGCTACACTCAAGAGCAAATAGATTTTATTAAGCTTTGTTTACCGCTATTTTTTTATAATTTTTTGTTGTTGCTTTTTTTCAACAAATTTATTGCCTCCACCTAACAGTATTTGAAATTGTGTTTTGTGTGTCGCTTTCTAACCTGTATGCACTTCACATCACTACGATAAAACTCAAATGTCCAAACATGTGATTAAAGCACCAAGCCGAGCCATGTCATGCGGCCAACGTCGCTGCAATAGCTCATGGTCAGCTTGTGGCGGCGGCGCTATCGTTGCATATTTCACACACAAATTTCGTTTTTTTGTTTTTAATTTTACCCCAACTGATCCACCAGCAATTTTACGGTCAACTCATATGCGCCTGGTTGTATTTCACAAGCTCATTGTTGGCGTCACTAATGCCCCCGAGTGCGGCATAGACGAGCGCATAAACAACATTTTCCATAGTAATTGCATTTTGCGTGGCCGCATCTCGATTAGCGGATATGAACTTGCGCTTGCGTTGCAGCGTGGCGGGCGTGCGTGCGCTAAGCTAAGCGCAAACATATTTTGCCTAACATGCAGTTGCAGCATTGCAACACACAGCGCTACATATATCGTTGTATGTGGCAGTGTGTTCGACCGTGTTGCTTGTAGTAAAATAATAAATTAAACAACACTTGGCGCGTCGCGTTCAGTTGCGTCAAAACGCATTTTTCGTATTAATGAAAATGGCTGTGGGCTAAAGGCTTGCGGGCGTTGTTCCAGCGGCCAGTCAAGCGTTGTGGGAAAATGTTGCACGTACATACATACTCTGCATGCATGCATAATTTCATGTTGCAGTGTTGTAGTAGTCGGTCATTTGCCGCGAGGCTTCTAAGATTTGTGCGTCAAGTTGGTTTTGCGTGTGAAATTTTTGTTTTCAATAATTTGTGCGAAAATCAAGAAAAGCTTAGCAAATGTCGGTGTCGTGCATATTGAGCGTGAAGCAAAGCATAGAAGTGGTGAAATTTATGCACACAAAATGTATTAATTTTATTTTTGTGTTTTCGACATGTGACTGGAGCTTTCGAAAAAATTAAGATTAACAGTTATTTGCATTTATTTTCATAGTTTCACGTTTTAATTTAATTTTTGTGTAGAATTTAATTTTGAGATTTCACAAAAGCTTTGAAGCTTTCATGAAATCGAAAGAGCTTTCAGGATTTTTTTATTTATTTCAATTTTACGCTTTTTATGTGTTTTTTTTAATATTGAGCTTTTACAAAAGCTTAGAACTTTCATCATTTTGCAGAGCTTTCACTATTTTTTTTAATTTTTTGACAAAATTGTTTTAAAAACCCATAAAACGGTTTTCTTTTTTAATTTTTTAGTTTTGAACTTTCACAAAAGCCTTAAAGCTTTTATAATTTCCAAAGAGCTTTTATGTTTTTTTGATATTTTATTTAATTTCACGATTTTTACGCGTTTTTTTGTTTTTTCTTTAATTTTAAATTTTCAAAAAAGCTTTGAAGCTTTCATAAGTTCGAAAGAGCTTTCACTCTCTTTTAATTTTTTCAATTTCACTCTTTCTACATGTTTCATTTTAATTTTAAGCTTTCACAAAAACTTTAGAGCTTTCACAAAAGCTTTAGAGCTTTCATCATTTTGCAGAGCTTTCACTATTTTTTTAATTTTTTCACAAAATTGCTTTAAAAATTGTTCAGTTATATTATTAAAGAAATTTTTAACTTAATCAATTATTTCTTCCGCCTCTTACGTAATCCTCCCACTTTAAGCACATTTCCGCCAACAAAAACTCTCACTTTCCAGCACATAAGCATACATCGATTTCATGCAACACACACATTTGTGCAATTTCTGCGAAAATGTCGCACATAAATTATGCAGGAATTTCATATTTTCGTTATACAAAATGCAACGCAACCAAATATGGTCAAGTGAAAAATGAAAGTAGTGCGCCCCGCATAAGCTTACACGCACTACTACACTGCAAAAGCACACATAAATGCGAGCAACCCATATTTTGCACTAATAGCACTAGGTGTAAGCGTATAAGGTAAGCCAGCTGACAGCTGTCAACGTCAAGCATGACAGTTGCATATGTCAACGCCACAAAAAACACCAAAGCCACTTGCCGCGTTACACTTGCAACAAAAATGAAAGCATGACATAAAAAATAGCATTGCAAATGTGAAGTAACTGGCAAAAAACAGCACAGCAAACGGTATTTATGTAAAATTATGCGCACTGCACGAAATTTTAATGCCGAGTGGCGCACAGGTGACAGCGTCAATTAGAGTTGCATTTGGGGGAAATTAAATTGACAGCGCGCAGGTTTTTTCCTGTTTTTACAAATTTATATATATCATTTTATTGTTTTGTGGCAAGGTGCGCGCTTTGTTGCAAGTCTTGCAGTTTTCGTTTGCGGCTTTTAACCCCTGGAAATATTTGCTTTGAACCATTTAGTTTTACATTTATCGCGCCAACCTATCGCATCGACAGAGGTTAACTACCGCTATTTGGCACATTGTCTTGCCATTGTTGTGCCAATATTTGGCATTTATTACACTTTAACTGTATTTTATTGGCAATCATGTGAATATATTTTTTGGCCGCTTCGTCTTCATATTTCTTTCTCGAAAGGTGTGTCCAAATGCTCAAAACACTCCCGCTCGTCGGTTAACTCGACCGCCATGTGTGCATATTTATTTATTTATTTACGAGTATGTGCTCCCTAGGTTTGCCATCTGCCATCTGTCATTTTTGACAGTTGACATTTCACCGCGCCAATGACAGCGTGTGGCAAATGTTTATGATTTTTTTGGGTTTTCGTTCAACTGTTTGCGCCCACAATTTGTTCAGCAATTTCGTTTGGGAATTCACAGTTTTTGCTTGAAATTATTGTTGGATGACCGAAATTCACTATTTTTTCAATACTCGTGTGAGTGTTCAACGGAGTTGGTTATGCAAATTTTAAATTTAATTAAATGCTTTAGTGTGCAAATTGCGGTTTGAAGTGTATTTTTTCGCTGAAATTCGAAGGAAAAAATTTAAGTTGAACTCATCAAATTGAAAATAATTAATTTTTTTTTCACCGAAAAAATTGAGAAAACACTTGTGCCGCGCTTAAAAAGGATTGAAAATCGGTAAATTCATGCTCAACCGAAAACATGAATGCATATATATTCTCAGTTTAAAGTGTCAGAAGTGACAGCGGAGCAGTGATTGATCACCGCTTAGCACAGGCAATTGACTGCTAAAAGGAAACACGTCTAGCGGGAGAGTAAAGAAATGATGAACATTGAGGGATGGAGCAACCAGCATGTGAACAAGAAGGGAATATTTAAACGGTAGTGGATTATATGAAGAAAAAAATTTTAAGAAATTCTAAAAAAAAAATTAAAAAAAAAAATTTAAAAAAATTCAAATAAAAATTAAAAAAAAATTCTAAAAAATTTAAATAAAAATTAAAAAAAATTTAAAAAATTCAAACAAAAATTAAAAAAAAATTCTAAAAAAATTAAAAAAAAAATTCCAAGAAAAATTCGAAAAATAAATTAAAAAAATATTCAAGAAAAATTAAAAAAAAGAAATTCTAAAAAAAATTAAAAAAAAAATCGAAAAAAAAAATTCAGAAAAAATTACATTTTGAAGTATTGTGGCAAAGTAATCAAAACATGAGTACCCATCATTACAACGCTGTGTCGGTGTGCGATTAAAGCGTGAACAGCGCATCTCCAAAGCAGCAATTGAAAAACTGAAAAAAAAGAATATTTGCTTGTGCCACTTCTTGTTTCTTCAATTACTTTGGCAGAGAACACATCTTTTACGCTTGATTGTAAATGTTGTAGCGATAAAAAGCAAGAAAATAATAATAAAACAACAACAAATAATGCAGCGTTAAAAATTATTTTCATATGCAAGAGGATAGCTACTTACCGTCTTCATTCCTTTTTTGTGCCACAAATGAAGGGGTAACAAATTTCGCTCCGTTACGCGATAGAAGAAATTACACAATGATCGATGACCGTGACGCTGTGAATTAAAACGATAAAGCGCGCGAGAAAAAAATACATATACAGAAATTATAAATGCCACAAGCTGTAAAACTGTGAAGCAGCAAGCAACTGGCAACTGGCATTTTGATGACTTGGCGACTAGCGAATGACGAATTACACATGTGTTTTGTTGTTGTTGGCGCTGATATTAAAGTTGATTAAAATTAAACGGTGGTAAATGAGCTAGTAAATGAATGTGTTACGAAAGGACAGCAGCTTGGAAATGATGAAAGCTCATTTATAACATGAAAGCTTTGAAAAAAAAGCCGATTAAAAAAACTTTAGCTCAAGTTTGAAGCTTTAGAGTATTTTAGTGAACTTTAAAAAAACGAATAGACGACAAAACTTCAAGAGACAGCAGCTTGAATTTAATGAAAGCTATATATTAGATCGATTCTGCTATGAAAGCTTTGAAAAAAAGTTCATTGGAAAAGCTTCAACTCAGTTTTTGAGTATAAGATGATTTCAGTGTACTTTGAAGCAGAAATTGACTACAAAACTAAACGGTATCAAAGTCTCGAGGTAAAGAAATATGTATACAAAAGTTAGGAAAACAATTAAGTGAACTTAAAAAGTCTTTACTGAGAAATATAACGAGTAAAACACTTTACTGAACATGTGGAACACGTTAATTTTCATTTATTTTTAAATTTTGCTTTTTATGTTCTTAATTTGTTTAGGAGCTTTCACAAAAGCTTTTAAGCTCTCATGGAGCTTTCATAATTTATTATGGAAAATATTTTCCCAATCCAATATTTATTATTGAAATAATAATTTGATTCAGAGCTTTCACAAAAGCTTTAAAGCTTTCATAATTTTGATGAAGCTTTCATGATTTCTTAAGAGCTTTCATTATTTATAGTGGAACATGTTTTTTTGCAATATTTATTATTGAAATATAATAATAATTTGATTCGGAGCTTTCACAAAAGCTTTAAAGCTTTCATAATTTTGATGGAGCTTTCATGATTACGATAGAGCTTTCATAATTTCGTTAGAGCTGTCGTTATTTATTGCGAAACACGTGTTTCTACGCTATTTATAATTGAAAGTAAAATAAATATTGAATGAGATTAAGATAATGGCGTGAGTAATAGATAATCTGTAATAAATTTCGGATATCAACTCAAATAATAATTGCAGCAAGGAACTACAAAGGGAACGTGCGCGCTGGCAATGACTAAGCAAACAAATCAATTTTTCCTATGACAGCATTCACTCAAGAGACACAGAAGGGAACCACTTACAAAATGACGCTGCTGAATATGCAACAAAAGCCGAACTATTCATGTGTGCAACAGCGTGATTATTGGGAAAATACAAATACAAAAATACAAAAAATGCATAACAGATGTAACTATAAATGAGACTACAGCTGAGCAATTGCATTATGTGGGGGTTAAATGAAATGCGCCTGCGTTTGTGCCACAAAAGAGTAATGATAAAGGTTAATCAGAAAAAAATCGCTGGCATGCGTGTGCGTTCGTGATGAATCACTTGCATTTTGTCACGCACCAAAATGCGCCAATGCACACCGTTGCACATATTAAGCCACATATTATGCATGTTGCATATAGCTGGGGGGTAACTTGCAACATATGCAAATGTAGCAAGAACGCGACTGTCACTCAAAATAACACACCTTGGCAATACATATAATGTGTTAGCCTTGAAAGCAAATAATATAACGCTTATGGGTTTGCTGTTAGTTAGCTGCACCCTCGCTCAATGTTGCAAGCACATTATTTCGTTTAATACGTAATGTTGTTGATGCAGTGTGGCAAGCAAATGAAGAGACAATCAAAATGTGCTAGTTAATCAAAAGCATACAAAACAACTGACAGTCGCAATGCTTGCAACATTTTGTTGCATGTCAAATGTGGCAAGTAAAGTTTTTTTTTTCAAAAAAATGCAAGTGAAGCTGCTTTTGATTTATGCTATTTACCCGACTGTAGCAGATTTGCTTAATCAAATGCAGACGCACTATGCTTGCAACACTGTGTTGCATGCCAAAGGACAATGTGTGCAGCAGCAGCAATGCTTTGTGTGCGTTGGTGGTAGTGTGTTGGCTAATTAAGCGGAAGATGCATGGCGGTGCCAACTGAAAGCCACATTGCAAGCTTGCCACATATGTATGGAAACAACTGTACATGCTTGCATGCGTGTAAATGTCAAAAAAGACAGATCGCTTTTCAAGCCAGCGCTCGCTCGCCCTTTTTATAGAGATCGCTGGCAAACAAATGATGAACTGTGAATTATTGTATATTTTTGTAGTTGTTTTTGCAACACCAAGTGAGTCATGTGGCACATACATTTTTAATGAAGTCTGTATAGTCACATGTATTGTTTTTGTTGTTGTAACCGAAAATTATGCGTTTTATCGGCAATTTGAAATCGCATAACTCCAACTTGCCACATTTTTTTTTGGTTTTGTATTTTTTTTATTTTTTTGTTGTTGTTTTTTATTATGTTTTTTGTTGTTGTTTTTTTTGTGTTTTTTGTTGTTTTAGATTTTTAAAATTTTTTCCTCTTCATTTTTGTGTTGTTGTGCCGCTGCTGTCAAGCTCAGCGCCGTACATGTGTTGCCACAGTCATCCATCTCACGCTCGATTTTTCATTAGACCCTGCCGCGGCGCTACATAACCTCAATAGCAGAGCAGCGGCTGAAAGCGCTGGGAAAAACATGACTTGTCAGAATTAAATTTATATTTTATTTTTCATAAAAAATATGTTTGCTGCCAAAAACAACAACAAAGCGCACCCTGTGCTTTACAAACTATTATGGATTACAATAAAAAGCATTACAACAACAAAATACAGTTATTTGAAGGCTACGCAGCAGCGACACTGGTACATGCGTCTGACAACAAAAGCTCTTTTCACTACTTTATTTGATTTTATAGAATTTGTTTCATTTGGTGTTGTTGTTGTTATTTTTGCCTACGCTTTGTGTGTGTGGCAGCAGCAATGTTTTTAATTAAAAAATTCTTTTACTACGCATAAATTTCACATTTTTATATGACACTCGAGCGCGCACACACAAACACATACATTGTTGTTGTTGCCTTGTCGCTCCAAATTTCCGCGCTCATTCACTGCCCTTCAACATATATAACTGAACCACCATTTCAGACGACACCATTCATGTGGCAAGTCAAGGCAGCAGCGCCGGAAAATATCAAAAAAATCAAGCTTACAACAAATAATCACAACAACAACAAGCAGGAGAGCAAATCAACTTGCACAACAAAAGCTTTGTGCTTTTACGACAGCAGTCCGTAATGAAATTTGACAATAACAAAAGCAAAAAGCTAAAGAAAAATTGAGAAAAAAATTGTGGCAAAGAAATGAAAAATGTCGGCACATTTCTCTGCCACATTTTCAAGCTGGCAGCGGAAATTCAGCCACTGCCAACTACTGGCGGTTGCCATTTATGGCGCGCCAACGCCAACAGCGCCCTTACTAAGTACTAATTTCATCAGCTACATTTGCTGCCACATGCCACACACACACAAAAGTACTCGCTCGCCTTCAAGATTGCCGTCGCCTGGCAGTGATTGCTGCGACTGGACATTATGTTCAAATGGTAAACTAATTTCAACGTTCTACGAAGTGAAGTGAAGAAAAAACGCTTAAAAGCATGAAAGCTCAGCGTTGTAAGTAAGGTGTAGTAAAGTATGGCAGTAGCAGTGTAGAAAATTGCCGCAAAGTGAAAGAAAAATGCAAAAATTATGGAAGTGGGCCAAATTTAATTGCTTTGCTAATTAAATGAGCACAGCAGGAGGGACTGCACTGCCGGCCAGTGAATGTCAGCTACAAATTACAAAATGCTTACTCGTGCCACTTTCAATTTCTCACAGCGCACAAACACATCACACAGCGTACAGTTTATGACAGCACGCTGGCGTTTTTATCAAATTTGCTCAAATTCGCCTATGTGTTCCACAAGTTCAATGACTTATACTCACTCACTGCTTAGACATTTGCGGCAAGTGTTGTGTGTATGCGCTAGCTGAAAGTGTTGGCTGTGCAACTAAGCATTGACCGCAGTGATTTGGTAGCGTCAAGTCAACAAAATGCGAAATACAAAAAAGGAAATTGTGTTTATACTTGGTTAGTCCTTTTTTCGCTTTGGGTGTGTTTGTGTTTGTTTGTGCTTTGACACTGTAAAGTATGGCAACATTTTGACCAGGTCATGACCTAATTAAGGCGGCAAATATTAGGCAGTAGACCACATACGTTTGCTCGTGTGTATTTGCAGCCACAGAAGTAGGCTTTTCTTTTGTGTGGAGTAATTGGTTGATACAATATTTGCCTTAATTTCTGTGTTTCAAGTCAAGGCGATTGCTGTGATTACAGGAATTAGGTCAGCACTTAGCTGAGTGTTGGTTTTAAGGCAAAAATACTTTCATATTTTATGGTGTAGATGAAAAGATTTTTAATATTTCTTTCTTTAATTTTTCGAAATTTAATTTCGAATCTTTTTTTTAATTTTTTTAATTTTTTTGTGATTATTTTTTTTCTTTTTATATTTTTTGTCATTTTCATATTTTCTAGGGTAGATGAACATTTTTTAAATATTTTTTTATTAATTTTTCGAAATTTATTTTCAAAATTTTTTAAAGAGTTTTTTTTAATTTTTATTTTATTTTTATTTTATTTTATTATTTTTTAATTGTTATTTTCATATTTTCTGGTGTAGATGAAAAAATTTTAATATTTTTTTGTTTTAATTTTTCGAAATTTTTCTACAAATTTTTTTCGATTTTTTTTTTTACTTTAATTTAATTTTTAATATTTTTTAATTTTTCGAAATTTATTTTCAAATTTTTTTTTTACTTTTTATATATTTTGTTATTTTTATTTTTTCTGGTGTAAATGAAACATTTTTTAATAGTTTTATGTGTTAATTTTTTGAAATTTATTTTCAATTTTTTTTTTAATTTTTTTTCGAATTATTTTTTTTTACTTTTTATATAAATATTTTCTGGTGTAGATGAAATTTTTTTAAATATATTTTTTAATTTTTCGAAATTAATTTTCAAATTTTTTTTTCAATTTTTTTTAATTTTTTCGAATTAAAAAAAAAAATTTTGTACTTTTTCTAAATTTTTTTATTTTCATATTTTTTGTTGTAGTTGAACAACTTTCATATATTATTTTTTTATATATTATTTTTTATTATTTTATTTTCAACTTTCTTTTAAATTTTTTCTAAATTTTTTTTACTTTTTATATATTTTGTTAAGTTTATTGATGATAGAAAAATTTTAAAATTTTCAATATATTTTTTGTAGATATTTTCTGGTGTAGATGAAATTTTTGTTAATGTTTTTTCTTGAGTTTTCGAAATTAATTTTCAAATTTTTTTCGAATTTGTTTTTGAATTTTTTTATATTTTTTTTTACTTTTTATATATTTTTTTCATATTTTTTGGTGTAGATGAACAATTTTTTAAATATTTTGTTTTAATTTTTCGATATGTATTTTCTAATTTTTTTCGAATTTTTTTTTTCGAAATTTTTTTTTTTAATTTATTTTACATTTTTTTTTATTTCTTATATATTTTGTTAAGTTCATTGATGATAGAAAAATATTAAAATTATATTAGGCATTTTTTAATTTTTTTTTATTATTTAATAATTTTTTTCTCATCATCAAATGCATTTCAAGTCATGCTATTGAAATTTATATTAATATAAATGGATTATAACGAAACTATGGCAATGACAACTGGGACAAGTTGAGCTCTTAAAATATTTGCCAAAATTTATGTGCGAAATCGTGCGGTTTTATATATTAGTAAATACACACACACACACACAGACCCACACACTCTACTTTACAATAACGCTGGACCACACTAAAACATGCACCACCGCAACAACAACAAAGGCACCCCGCCTACACGTCTGTACGCCTGTCTGCCACAAGGATGGATGGATAATGAATGATTATGCAGAGCAAATGAATTTTTGAAGCGAGCGTTTAGTTGGGTTTTCAACAAAGCGAAGCATAACGCTGGTTTGAGCATGGATATGTTTGTATGTGTGCGCTGGCGGCCTTAGCAAGTTGCTGTCAAATATGACAAACGCAAAATGATTTATGTGCATTGTCATTAACAATAAAGTTCCCAAAAACGAGTAATATAGGCAGCGTGTAAAATATATTGAAGAAGAAGAAGAAAAATAATAATAATAATGCAAATCATAAGTCGCAGTCATAGGCATAGATTTTCGGAATAAAATATAATAAATATGCCAGCTCGAAACGATTGAGTGCGGTTTTGCGTTGGCCGAGGTTAGTTTTAGGGCGCCGCCTGCTGACTGTCTGTTGTTGTTGCTGCATGTCATCGATTATGCCGTTGACACTTGGGCGCAGTCATTGCCATTTGCTTGTTGGTGGTAAGGGGGAAGCGATAATTTACTGGTGCCAAATTCAGTGGCGAAACTTTTAATGACATTGCTTGTTAGGTTTATGCGCAAAGTTTTGTGGATGAAGGCGGCGGTTTGGAAGTGCTAAGTTGAGATATACTCTCCATATATAAATATATATATAGTTTTATATATAGATAGTTAGTTATGTTGCTTCTAATTATCTTCAAAACCGTATTTCTCAATTCCTGAGAGAGTTTAGTGCAGAGATATATATAATATTGGATCAAACTGTTAATTTTCGATTATTTCAGGATGTCTTTAATATTGATTAAGCCTTGGTTAAGCATAAATATTTTTTTATATTATATATATTATATTTTTGGATGCTTTTGAATGACGATCAAGTCTGACCTTTGTATATCAGCCAAGTCTGCCATATAAAGATTTTGTTGAATTTTTTTTTTATTTTGTTTAGTCTCTTTTTATTTTTATTTTCCTATCTTCTTGCTTTTATTATTTCTAGTTTCCTTGCCTCCATTTCCAAATAGTTTTTTCTCATATCTGCATTCCTCAAACAACTGACAGCTTGACATACACTATCGCGTTCCATTTTCTATTATCCTTGCTTCACTTTCTTGCTTTATAGCCACATAGTAGTCTTTCGCTGCTCTAAATTCTCCACTTTTTTATCTTCTTCTCGCTCTCTATACTAAATCTAGTAACTTATTTTTCACTTCTCTTTACTACCTCTGCTATGTACTCCACCTACCTTACACGTCTTCATATCACTATTGCTTGCTTCTCTGCAATTTCTTCCAATTTTTCCAGCAAAATTTCTTGTTCTTTCTTTCACGCTTCATTTTCGTCTTATTCAACTTCATTCCTGGTATTTTTTCTACATGTTCTTCTACTCCATGTCCTTCTCCTGTCTCTATTCAGTCTCTCTCTTACCTACACAATAGTGAAATATTCATCAGTCAAGTCTGCAGATAAAAGTGAAACTCCTGTTTGATGCGCAGACAACCGTGATTTCATCAACTCTGTACCGTTATTTCGGTTTTTTTTTGCTATCAAGCACACAAATCGCATACACACAAACAAACAAGTTGTTTGCTAGAAAAAATGCAGCAGGACTATGGCATTACTTTTTTAGCGAGCCAATTTGTTGCGCCGCCTTCTTTTTTTAGGCATAATCAAAGCGAATTATTTTTAATTAGACGCGACTTTGATTTACCGCTGAGTGGGCAGATTGACTGACTGACGGACTATTCGACTGTCTGCTGTGGAATTTCATCCAAATTAAAGGAATTTTTTATTAAAGCTGTTGGTTAGATTTTTTTTAAATGGAATTTTTTGAGCTTTAAAAGATTTCAGATTTAATTTAATATAATTTTTTTTTCTATAAACAAATGTCTATAACTTCAAGAGCAGAATTTCTTGAAAAAGTTGTGTATTGATTTGGTATAAATCTATTTCAGCATTTTTATTCAGAATAATATTGGTGTAATATTTTTTTATTAAATTTTTTTTTTTTCAAAAAAATATTTTTCAAAAAAAATTTTTTATTGAATTGAAATTGAATAATTGATAAAAAAAAAAATTTATTAAATTTTATTAAAAAATTTTATTAAGTTTTATTAATTTTTTTTTACATTGTTTTTTTTTTAATTTTTATTAAAACAAAATGTTTTTATTAAATTAAAATATTTTTTTTCTCTTGCAGGTAAGCAATTTCGACAATATTTTTGGAAAAATGGCTATAAAATTTAATTAAAAAATTATATTCGGTAAGTTTTTCTACTTAATAAAGCGCCTAAAAGTACTATAAATATTTTCAATATTGGAGAATATTAAAGAAGTTGAAAATTTAGATATTTTTTTCAAATTCACGAAAGCAACTCTATAATCCATACATTTTTCCTCAACATTACACTCAAATCACCAATAACCGCCTGCCACATTAATCAATAATTTTCTAATAACACTCGCATTAATAGAAAAATTTAATTAGCTCACAAAAAATTAAATTTTTTTCTTCATTTCCTTGACACCAAAAATAATAAATGCCACCATTAAAATATAATTTTATAAATTTGTACAACCATTAAATGGCCCAATTCAATTACCAACTAAACATTATATAATGACATGACATTAGAGACATGCGTCTGTGAGCCAACCCTTTTTCGGACATGCACGCCGAAATCAATAACTCACAGCATTTTCGGCCGCACACGCCTCATTGGCTGGCGTTGACCTGCGACCGCTAGCGTGC
The DNA here is from genome assembly GCA_031772095.1 of Zeugodacus tau. Classification (NCBI taxonomy): domain Eukaryota; kingdom Metazoa; phylum Arthropoda; class Insecta; order Diptera; family Tephritidae; genus Zeugodacus; species Zeugodacus tau. Next base: position 3,289,660 of record CM062653.1, on the reverse strand, counting down.
AACATTTTTATTAATGACAGGCAATCAATTGACAGTTTTACAACAGTTACATATACGCTTTTTCAATACATTATCGCCTCGAAAGGAAGCCAAGCAGCTGGCGCAATAACGCTCCAGTTTAATGGTCAACTATCACTTTCTATTAAATTGAGTATATTTTTTGTGCCTTATTAAATCACTAAACAATGTCTGGCGTGACAGGAAGCAACCCTGTGGCGTTTGAAAACAAAAAAAGACTGTAAAAAAATGACTGTAAGCGCACTTTATACGATTGTCATAACCAACACTACGCGCCGCGCCTGAGTTAGAATAGAAAATTATGCGCCCACAAGCACAGGCAGCGCGCTGGCATTACAGTTCATTAGCCGCAGAAAAATGGGTAAAATAGTAAACAGATTACGGCATGACAGTGCTGATAGCGTGTAACGGCACCGCTCAACTCATCAACAACACACTGCACTGAGTGTTTATTGTTGGCTGGCGCGCAGTGCCGGTGATTGGTTGTGTTTCAGCAAACGCGCGCGCAACGCGTCCAGGGCGGCAATAATAAAAATGTGGCATGATTTGTCAACGACACTCGCACAGATTGCCAAGTGCCACGTTAAGTGGTAAAAAGTGTACAAAAAAAACGCCAACTTGCACTATTTTCCAACGCGATCGCACACAGGCTCTCACATACATTGCGGCGCACATTTGCCAACTGTCAGCTGTCAGCTGTAATGTTGGCACTCTCGATTGCGAAATTATGTCAAAAAATGCGCCAAGTGTCAAAAAGAAAAATTATGCTGCAAGTTAATTTTCGTATCGAATTGCCAGCGAGGCGGAGAGGGACGTGGTTGGAGGGGCGCTGCACTTAGTCGCACACAAATATACTCGAATATGTAACATTATCGCTTGACAGTATCGGAAGCGCAGCGTTGCATTTGCGCGTGCAACGGAAGGCAATGCAACACGAAAAGCGAAAGTGCAACATGAACGCGGGGAGCGTTGCAGTACCATTAAAAGCAATAAAAAAGATTGCATTTGCAATAAAAATAATAAGCATGGCTGGCGCACAAAAGTCGTGTGACAATTGCATTTGACACATTTCGCAATGCGATTACGGTGCGCACAGATTGCAACATATGTGATGATGACCTCACATGCAACGCGCTACATATACACAGTAACCGCTATGTGTGCCACTGTAGTACAACACAATTTTCACAAAACAATTAATAAACGTTGCTATTGTACGAAAATTTAAAATGACAAGCGCGCCCGCGCTGGAGTCAATAGTACGAAAAGTGCGCTGTTGCAAAAATAAATTGACGAGGGACACACACAACTCATGCAACACAAAAGCAATTCGTACGAGGGCAAAACTATTGTCAAATGCTTAGCGCACTAGCGACCAGTTACTAAGGGGTGACACTACTGACACAGCGCCATATTTTTTTTTTTTTTTTTTTTTATTTCGAAGGGGGAATCTTCCAAAGATACCGTCATTTTTACGGACAGTATGCACGATTCGTAATGCTTGCTAGGGTACACCTCATTCGGGCCCACGCCCATTCGGACTTGCAGAGCACTACGCCTACGTACTAAACCCTTAACTTCGTCGCATTGCTTGGATAGACCCACGGAACTGCCGTTAGGCATTGCATCATGGGTCCAAGCTTAGCCATTTGGCTCGTCAAACATATTCTTTTTTTTTTTTTTGGTCTACTCCTCGTTCCGTCGCCGGTTTTCGCTGCGTTGCCACTCTTTTCTTCTCAGCTCTTGTAGAGCTGACGCAGACCACATTTTCATCCTATCCCAAACCGGTTTTGATTGGATCATGTAATGTACAATGTTATCAGGAGTCACACTATCCATTGTCAGTTTTTCTATGTCAGCTCTCTCCTTTCCGTATCTGGGGCAGTGAAAGAAGATGTGCAACGCATTCTCTTCATAATTGCCGCAGAACGAACAGCTAGTCCCGTCGTCGTGTCCATATTTATGGAGATACTCTCTAAAGCAGCCATGGCCCGTTAGTAATTGTGTCAGATAGAAATCGGTTTCCCCATGCTTCCTCTCTACCCATTCTTGCACACTTTTAATAAGCCTATGGGTCCACCTCCCACTTGCTGCCGCATCCCAACGTCTCTGCCATTCGATAAGAATCTATTGTCTTTAGTTTTTACGCTCATTATCTGTAAGTCGTCTGCCTAAAATTTTCGATTTGTCAAATACTGTTTTGAGTTCCATCGCCATTATATCTGGTGGGATGATACCCGCTACTACACCAGCCGCCTCGTGTGATACCGTACGAAACGCGCAAGAAACTCTGATAGCGCTAAGACGGATTACCGATTTCGCTTTCTTCGCATATGTTTTGTGCTGTAGGGCTGGTGCCCAGATTGGCGCTGCATACATCATTATTGATTGACTCACCTTGGCCAGTAGTGCTCGTCTATTTTGACTTGGTCCGCCAATGTTGGCCATTATTCTCGCTAACGCCGCCGTCACACGTGCCGCTTTCTCACAACATTTATCGATGTGATTCTTGTAATTAAGTCTAGTGTCTATCAGCACTCCTAGATATTTCAACGACTGCTGTGTCGTGATGTTATAGCCGTCAATGTTTAGCGTAATGTTTTCAAGTTTTTTCCTGCTCGTGATCAGCACCGCCTCGGTCTTTTGTCCAGCAAGTTGCAAGTTTGTTGTCGTGAGCCAGTTCTTGATTTTTAATGCTGTGTCGTTGCACAAGCTCTCAATTTGCTTCAATTCTTTCGCTGTTACGGTTACAGCTATGTCATCTGCATATCCGATGATCTGTACTTCTCTTGGCAGTGGAAGGCACAGAACTCCATCGTAAAGCACATTCCATAACAGTGGCCCAAACACAGAGCCTTGTGGGACTCCGCCTGTTATAGTGTATCTTCTCGGCCCGTCGTCTGTATCGTACAGTAATAGCCGATTTGAGAGATAGCTGGAAACAATCCTCAATAAATACGCCGGTGTTGCCTTACGCTCGAGGGCACTTAGTATATGGGGCCAATGTGCCGAGTTGAACGCATTTCGGACATCGAAAGTTACCACAGCGCAGTATTCTTTTGTGCCATACAACCATCTGGTACCTTCAATTGCTTTATTTGCGATACCTGTAAGCTTTTGAATCGCATCGATAGTTGACCTCTGCTTTCGGAATCCGTACTGGTTATCCGATAGACCCTGGTACTCTTTTTCCAAGTGCAACTCCAGTCGTACACATATTATCCGCTCTAGTATCTTCCCAATCGTATCAAGTATACAAAGTGGACGGTAAGAGCTGGGTTCACCGACCGGTTTATTAGGCTTCTGTAGCAGAACTAGTCTCTGTTTCTTCCAAATTTTTGGGAAGACCCCTTTCCGTATGCACTTTGTAAATAGTTCGGCGAAAGGCTTCGCATTGTAGTTGATGGCAATTTTTAAAGCCTTGTTTGGAATACCATCCAAACCTGGGGCTTTGGCGTTACCAAACCTTTTAGCTACCTCAATCACATCCGATTCGGTGACAATTGGTATGTCTGCATTAACTGGTCGGTCAGGTTCTCGTTGTCGTTTCTCTATGGGTTGCGCAGGAAAGAGAGTTTCCACTACGGTTTTCAGTAGAGTGGGGCATGTTGGTGCTTGCCCCTTTCCCCCTTTGATTTTGGACATTACCAATTTATACGCATCACCCCATGGGTTTTCATCTAATTTTTCACAGAGTTCTTTGAAACAACCGGTTTTACTATTTTTAATCGCTTTTTTCAATTCGTTGCGTTTTCGTTTGAAACATTCACGCAGTCCTTCGTGGTTAGTCGATACTCGATTTCGCTGGTAAATCCTTCTCGCCTTGTGGCACTCACTTCTTAAGGTTTCAATTTCTTGATTCCACCAGTATACGGGTTTTCTGTAGGTCCCACTTTTCCTTCTACACATAGAAGCATCACATGCTTTACTAATGTGCTTCACCAGCATCTCAGCCTGTCGTTCTAAATTTTCTACACAGTTTAGTTTATCGCCTAGTGAGAGTCTGAAGAGCTCCTCATCCAGAGTTTCAACTTTCCATCCTTTTGTTTTTTTCGTCTTAAGTTGTGGGATCCTTAGAGTACGCGTTGAATGTCCAATTTCCAGCATGATAGCCTGATGGTCACTGTGCGTATAGAGGTCACATACACGCCAATTTGTTGTCCGTGCTAAAGATCTGCTGACGAAAGTGATATCGATCACAGAACCCCGACCATTCTTTTCAAATGTGTTTTGGTTTCCGGTGTTTAGAAGTACCACGTCTATCAATGAAAACGCTTTGAGAAGGGCGTCTCCGGCCACCACGTTCGTCGTGGTTGTCAGGACTTCTCTCACCAAGTCATCTACGATTTTTTCGAAATCTTTTTGAGGTACACTTGGGGGGATATAACAGCTGTAAAAGTTAATGCCATCGATTTTCGCCCGAGTATAGTATGTCTTACCTAATAGCGGCTTGTCTTGGAAGGTTTTACCTCCACAGGCCCATATGGCAGCTTTAGTTGTGCTGTCGGAGATCCATGTCGTAGCACTTGCATTTTTATATTGCTCACATATTATAGCTACATCTACATGCTGCTCGTACACAGTCTGCTTGAGGAGTTCTTGTGCAGCCTGGCAGTGGTTTAAGTTGAGCTGTAATACTTTCATTTTTTGCTATTTTTACACGCCTCTTGGTATAGGGGACATTTCTTGCTACCTATTTGGTGATCGGTGTTTTCCCTACCCTTCTTTTTACATGCGTTACACGACGGTTTTTTAGTGCACGCTTTCGCAAAGTGTCCTGTTTCTCCACACTTGACACAACACTGACTCCTATCTTCGGTGTTGGTGCATTTTTTTGCTATGTGTCCATACTCAAGACACCTATAACACCGCTTTAGATCTTGCTTTGCTCTTATTCTACTCACTACCCAGCCTATTTTTATTTTGTGTGTGTCTAACAATGCCCTTGCCTCGAGAGCGGGTAGGCTTACCACAGCTGTCTGCGTTCCTAGATACGCCGGTCTGATACTCCTGATCGAATTTATATCAAAGTTGGGTAGCTCTGTTATTTGGGTGCGAATAGCCTCGGCGATGTCCTCCTTAGTTGTGATCTCGTCTAGATCTCGTACCTCCACCATAACTTCATGGGTTAGTGCTCTAATTTGGGCCTCGTTTCCTAGTACTTTGCCTATCTCGGTCTTGAACTCACCAGTGCTTTTCATTTGCGCCTCTTTTAGTTCTATAAGAATTTCACCTTTGGCCGTCTTTCTAATCCTCGTCACATTTTCGCCGAGTTTCTGTAGTTTCTCGTCTTTCTTCACTGCTCTTAGAATGTCGCTGTAGGACATTTCACCAGTCCGCTCGATGATTAAGGCATCGGGTCTAGGCGGTGGTTTATTAGGAGTCTTCCTTTGTGATTTTCGTTTAACGTTAATCCATCCATCTTTCTTTCCCATCTCGGTTTCCTTCCTTTTAACCGGGCTGTTTGCTTTTGCGTCTTTATCTAGCTTAGCTTCTGTAATATTAATCACTTCCTTATGGGTGGTTTTCTTTAGAGGTGTTCTTCGCTTCGCCTGTTTTTCCTCACGGGGTCTCTTTGGCGTTGTTTCAGCGGTGACTGGCATTGTGACGATACTTCGTTTCACTTCCTTTTTTGCAGTATGCTCCTCCTGGGCACTTGTGTACAGCTTTGTTATTAGACCGAGAAGATCTCTCATGCTGTTATTGATCGAACGCTGAGGTGGACGCATTATTTCATTCAGCTTCTTGATCGTATCACCAAGTTCAGACATGTAGTCTCCACGAGGTAGTACTGCCTCCGCCAGAGGCGTCGTATCACACAACGCTGGTGGTGACGATCTTGCTCGAGTTGGTTTGTCAGCACTGAGGTTCTTAATCGGTGATCTACACAGTTTCGGTGCGCGTTTGAAGGGGTCTGCTTCCGCAGACGGCGTCCCCTGAGAAGGGTTTGTCCCTCGAAGGTTCTTATCATCATCACACACTATGATATCACAGATGTTACTTGTGTTGTTGGCGTTCGTGTTGTTTCTCATATTCATATTATAGTTCTCCATATATTTCAGTTTTACCAGCGCATCGTGTGCAGGGGGGCGGGCCGAAATAGACAGGAACGGGTATACCCTCGGGGCACGGCCCCTACCCCAGTTCCCTGAGGCCTGTCCTTCGCTTTACCAGTCCCGGAAAACACGGACGGACCGGCGCTCGCCCGAGGCAACGTAGGCTACTACCCCTACGTCCAATGCACACTCCTTGACCAGAGCCCGAAGGGGCTGGTTACTGATATACACCGCGGCTGACACCTCGGCAGAGCAAGCTCACTTCACCCTTTCTATACCGCCAGCAGAGAAATTGCTGTCGCTACTTTCAGGGACTCCCAGTGCGCCGCGGTGTGTACCGGTCAGTTTAGATATCAGCCGCACCTAACATGGTGAACAGACGCTGACCAGGAAGCCGCCCATTATGGGTCCGTCGCGCCTGGATTTTGCCTCATTATGCCCAAGCATGGTGAGGAGACACATATTTCTAAGAGGCGGTGTCAATCGCCACTGTCACAAGAGTTTCATCGGATCTGCTAGCATTTATGCCGCATCCTCCACCCCTGTCGCTCATCGTCGGGGATTGCTTATTCGTTTTAACTTATCTCGCAACTAACCTGCTACTACAGGCCGTTCGGCTATCCGCGACCTGCCGACCCCCCCGGTAGCTTAGAGCCCAGCTAGAGTATCTGTATCCATAGAAACAGACCCCCGGGCCATATGGGTATAATACCCAATGACAGCACGGATGCTGCACGCATTATGGGGTGTGGTGAAATGTCATTGCGCTTGTTGCAAGTAGGGGTGAATATGTGTTGCACAGAGAGGGTGCAATAATAAGTGAATTTGTAAAATTCCTATTGAATTATTTGTGCGCGCACTAATTATGAAGACATGTGGTCAGAAAAGTAATATAATGACAGTTGACAGTTGTCAGTGGATAATGCTACCGCTAGGCGTTATTATTATAAACATTATTGCTATTATACTTTTTATTATTATGACAATTTGAGCGGCTTAAAGCCACAAACAAAAATTCAAAAAACAACAAAAATTTATTAATGTGGCATCAATAGGGGTGTGTAGGGATAATAAAAATTGTAGCGCAGCTTAAGCGTTGACAAATTGAAATTTCTGCCGCGCGCACAGACAATAGACAGTTAGATTTATTTCAGCGCAAAGTGACAGCTCGCGCGATTAGCAACAACTGTGGTTTCAAAATCAGCAGGCGCAAGGCCGCAATTTTAAAATGCAGTTATTACTTTGGGTGTCTACGTTGGTAGCGCTTGATTTCACAAGCTGTTGCCAGCGCGCGCCATGTGTGCCATTTGCGTTCATTTGAAAGTTGAAAGGATTTTGTATAAGATTTTAGTACCCTTCATTTGCCTAAGTATGCGCTTAAGTCTAGTGGTAGATTATAAATTCATTTATAGGGGCTCATTTTTTATTGCTTGCAAATTATGACGCGCTTAAAAGCGCTAAACAGGCGCGGCGCATCAGTTGAAAACTATATAGGAGGGCTGCGCGGTATCACACTTGTCTATTGTTGCATTAAGTATTATGAAAATCTTAATAAAGAGTTTAATTGAACTAAAAAATATGACAACAATTTCAGTACTAGAATATATAAGTAGCGATTTCGTTCATTTGGAAAAAAAATTTGCAATTCTCAAACAGTTTATTATATTATAATGATAAGTATTAGCAGCCTACAACTCTTCACTCTATAAGAGCAGCAAGCGTTCAATATTTTTTGGGCTTTAGTTGCATATTCTCTTTATGCTCTTAACTTATTTCAAAAAAATTTATTTAAAAGTAGCTTCAATTATAACGCGCTTCCCCGCGCACTCTATAGCCACCATTAATGTTATATACCTCTAACACACATCAATCTGCATTAGCATGAACGCGCACACTTTTGACTTTCTTTTGTACATTTTTATGGCACACACTTAAACACTTTAAAAATTATTTTATGCACTTCCATAAGCAGCGCTACAACGCCGAGCGCGCAACGCACGGCGAGCGGCGCGCATACACTCAAGTCGTAAATCCACTTTTATGCGCACACACCGCCGCGCCAGCTTACTCCATATTCACCGCATATATGCACAACCCAATTGCAGTCGGTGAACGCGCGAAATTAGGTGGGGAATTTATTTACATTGCCTGCCAACAACAACCGCAACAACACGAAAGGCGCAATAAAAAAACTTAAGAAAAGTAATAAGTAGACGCTTAAGTAAGCGCACATTTCGTTGCAACTTTTTTATGGGCGTTGTAATGCCACTTGGCGCTTGGCAAGAACAACTCATTAGTATATAACATTACTCAAATTTGTTTTTGTTTTGCACCTTTCTTAGCTTGTATTTTACAACTGCTGCGTAAAAATTGTGCACAGCGCGCGCGGCGTCGGGGCGTTGGCGTTGCGAAAAATTGCTAAAAATAAATTCATGCCAAATACAGCAGCGAAATGCAAACTGAAATGAAAATATTGCGAGAGCAAATAAATTTAAAAACTACTTACTGGCTTTAAAATGCCAAAAAAGTTTAGCGGTTCACAGCAGTTCATGCGTCATACTGCTTGCCACATATACACAAGTTAATATTTTTCTTGGTCGCGCCAACGCTTACCCCTTAAGTAGTCTGGCGCGCCACAATTCCCAGCGAAAAAAGGATATGAGTGGTATATAAATATATGTACCTAGAAAATAGTAAAGTCGCAGGGCACATACAAGAAAATCGTTTGCTGCTTGAACTCCGTTGGTTGCCAGACGCTCAATTGGCGCACTTTGAGTTTAAAATAAATAAAAATGCAAACTAGAATTGCTTGAAAGTAAAATAAGTCAAAAATATAAAGAAATATATACACAACACATTCAAAAAAAGAAGCAGCATTGCATTTCCATAGGCTGCCGCATTGCAAACTTTAGTCTACTTTTGCGCGCCACCGCCACACTCTGCTTAGACGCGACTACTGATTGCTTATATGGCCTTGTTGATAGCGTTTCGACAGCTACCAATACCGCCACCGCTCTCAAGCGTACACATTTCATTATTAACTGGCTGTTGGTGCGCCACTTACCTCACCACTTACCTCAGCAGCCGACGTCTCGTGCAAAAGCAAAACTTCGTGTATGTAAGCGCAGCGCATTTCCTACTTACTTTCTTTGCTTCATTTCTCTTACTTTTCATTTGTTGATTTTTCTTTCTTTTTGCTCCTGAGTTCATTTTCTTTGCCTTGCGGCTGCGTCAATGTGAAGTTCAGTGCTGCACTCGTTGCGGTTCAGTGCCAGCGGACGACCTCTAATTTTAATCCTTTGCCATGGCTTCTTTCTCTACTGCCACCGCCAGTAGCGACGCGGCTTTCGTGTTTCCACAATTTTTTCGATTTTTTCACTTTTTATTTCCCTTTTTGTGGCTGAAATTTTCAACTTGGGAGCGATATTTATTCAGCGCTTTATTATTTCTTCCTCACTGCCGCATTTTCTGCCATATTCTTCAATGTGTGTTCGTGAGAATGTAGTGGAGCTGCAGTCTATTCCTTTACTGCCATGCTATTTTTCCACGTCTATGCAATGCTTTGTCGTAAAAGACTTTGGGGAGCTGCTGCGCCAACACAAAAGAATTGCTAAAAAGCAACTGCAAAGGCGCATGAGTAATATCCAGTAGTCAGAAATGTAGAAAAGTTGGAAAAAAATGGCTGAAAAGATTAAAAACCAACGCTGAAATAAAGCTATGAATTTTAAATGATTATTAATAACTCGACTGGATTAAGGCGGCAGGCGCACTATGCTCGGCACAGTAGAGACATAAAGCGTGTGTGAGCAAACGCATTTTGATCAAGGCTTGAAAGCAGTGGAGCGCTTCAGATCTGATGATGTGCGTGTGGATCTGATGTGTGTGGGTTAGTAGAGTACTGACTCAAAGTGTGGGCTCAAAGACTTTGCGGAAATTTTGGTAATTTTTTTGGTTGTCAACTGGTTGAAGTACGTATAATCGCTTAAAAAATAAATTTTCATAAAAATGCAACACTGCAATATTATCAACTAAATAATCATGTTTAATCAGCATATTTTTTCAATTAAAATGCCACATTGACATACTGGCGCTCGCAGTTCTTTGTCACTTTTATTCTACACAACTTTTTTTTGTCATAAAACAACTCAACTTGACAGCTGTCAGCTGTCAACTGTAATGCGCATTCTTTATAAATTTAAAAATTGCAAATAATCAGCTTCACCCACACTCACAAATAAACCGGGCTGCCACTTAAGTAACATTTACACTACTTTAAAATATTGTAATAAATTTTATAAATTTTTTCCGCCACTGTCACTTGTCAGCGCACACTTAATCAGCACATTAAGAATACTTACAGCAGCGTCAATCACACGAAAAACTAGTAGTTTTAACTCAGTTTACATTGCCACTCCACCGCTCAACAGCTCCAGCTACCAGCACTTTGTGGCGACTACAATTGTCAATAACTGTCAGTTAAGCAATTGACATGCACATTAATTGCCGCCGCAATTCGCACACAAAATGCCCGCATAGCTTTTAAAATGAAATACACACGCGGAGCGCAATAAAAAATTAAGCGGCAGGCAAAACCGCAGCAACAAATCGCTTACACGTACTTAGGCATGCAAAACGTGTCCGCGCTTCGCACATTGCGATTGCAAGAATCCGTGCAAAAGAATCACTGCCGTTTGCTGGCGGCGTCTAGTCGCGCTCAAATTCGCATTTTCTAATTTTTGCGCGTTTCTGCTTTATTTTATTATGCGCGCTGCTGCTACTTAAGCTTTTTATTTTATTTATTTTGTATAACGCTGCCGCGCGCGCCTCACTTTGCGCTAGCACATGACTTTTTATGCATGTTTTTGCTCTCTGCGCCTTCATTTGTTGCAACTCTGACTCTGGCATGACACTACTCATCATCATTACCGCTGTCATTAATATGCAACGTACGCGCGCCGCGGCTGTCTGCACAACGCGCGGCGCGGTGCGGCGCTTCACTCCACGTAGCGCGCGCTGTTACGCCGTTGCGCGCTGTGACTTTTTGTCATCGCTTGGCGTACTGAACGCGCGTTTGGCATTGCTTTGTGACCGCGCGGTCGGCGAGTCGTCGCTCTTTTGCCAATTGTTGACTGGCGGCTAATTTTAAATGCAACGCACGCATTGACAGTGTGGCGACTGTGTGCATTTGTGTTCATTTGTGTCTGCCCATGCTGGAGCGCTTCTCTGTTGATGCGTCTTGGCATAATTTTTTTCTACGTAGGCGACATACATGCACCCAAGCGCGCATACTCAATAAATACTCAAGTGAACTGCGCCTATTTTCGCTGTGCCCTTTTGCCAGCCAACATGTTTTTGGCATCGCAGATCCGCAAGTGCCGGCGTGCAGGTATGACGCGACAGCACCCATGCATACCAGAGGCACACAGTAGAAGTAGAAGTAGCTTCACAAACATGTTTGCATTGCTCTCTCCTCGCAATCGCTACGGGTGGGTGCGTCGCCAACGAGTTAACGCTTGGCTTGTTGCGCCTCCTTTGACTCAACGTACAGCCAACAAATCGTCGACATTTGTTAACGCCGCGCTGTTGAGAAATCGTTGCATTAATATGGAAATGGTAATGCATTTAATTTACCAATGTCTTAAGCAGCGATGATTATGTGTTGCCGCTTATGACTTGGCATACTTGGCGCCATTTTGGATGCTGTGTCTTACTGTTTGGCTTCAAGTTTAATTAAAAAGTGGGCGTGTAACGCTGTAAATTTACAACAAAAGGTTGTCGTGAGTTCATGCAACTTGTGTGTTGAAAAAATTACATAATTTCTGCAATTAATTTAATTTTTATATGCATTTTATTTAAACCCTTTTGCAATAAAGTGCTTTTAACAATTTTTCAATAAAACTTTTATCAATTAACTACTTCAATAGCCGTATTAAATTCACTTAATGACTTGTGGCTGTTGCTGGCCACACCTCACGTACGTGCAACAGCGACGATCGCCACGCAAGATCAGCGTACAAATTTTTCTTCGTGTTGCATAAACATATGTATAGCTACATTAGTGCCATGTTGTTTAGTTAATTCGCCTTGTCCTTCGTTTTCATGTTGATTTCGCTGTGGCATGCATGAAAAAATTGTTGCATGCCACAGAGAACCCACCTACGCATAGCTCTTAAGCGTTAACGACAAGGTGATGGTAAATTGATGTTGCATGTTGAGGGCGAAAAGTGAAAATCTTTTAAGGAAGTAGTGTGGAAGAGTGACTCGAAAATAATTGCAAGACAAAAGCTTAAAAAATTATAAAAAAAACGCTTTAATATTTTAAAAATCTTCTCGAAAGTCGCTTGTAAACCAAGCTATTGCTTTCCAGAAAATCCAAATCTTTAAAATTTTACCTTTCCACATCTTTATTTATAGATTTCCACCTTTTCCAGTCATTGCAATCGATTTTAACCCACGGATTTATTTCCTCAAAGCAATTCTACTCTTTTCAATTAGCGCGCATCTTAAAAATGTTTTTCTCATACGAAAAATCTGTTCCCTGCACTTTATTTTTATTTTTCCAACGCTGCATGTCATGTCAAATTGCAACATACGACATTTGTACATGCAACGCAACAGAAAATACAATACATAAACGCCCACGCATGCGCAACCACAACGCAATGCCATTATATGAGCATACGTACAGTGAACTTGTGAAACGGCAACGTTGTAGCGTTGCCAACTGCAGCTATGGTGGCTGTGAGTTGCTGTGGGAGGCAAACACGCAGCAAAACAGATAAAACAGCATACAAAACAAAAATAAAAAAATACAAACCCAAGTAAACAAGGCACAACAAGAGAGCGTAAAAAAAGTAAAAAATAAGTCTTCCAAAGGATGAAGCTTGTGTAAGTCGCAATGAAACGTAGACGCTTAAGCATACTAAACTGCTTGAAAACAACGCAGATAACAAGCGAAAACAATGGCAATCACAGCGGCCGCAGACAATCACAGCCGAGTTGGAGCAAGAAAACAAAAAACCGACTACGCGTGTTGAGCAATAAAATAACAAGCAAAAAGTAAAGAAAATGAAACATATAAGGCAAGCAATGAATGGACAGCGCGCTAAGCTGTTTACCAAGATAAACGGCAGCAACGCGTGCATGCTGACCAACAGGCTAAGGACAGAGCGAAACCGGCCGTAGGCGCAAGATAGATAATATGTATGTGTGGCAAGTGAAGCAAGAAAGATGGGAAACCCTTTAGCAGCGTCTAACCGCGCCCACACGCCTGGCAGCCACACAATCGTAGACATGTATTCTTATGTGTTGCTCGGCTTCTAACTACTATATGTACCACTAATTGTCTACACTCGAGGAGCTTAGCAGGCAGACTTGCCTCGCCATTTGCATGCCGCACCAACGCAATTTTTCGCAATTTGCCTGAGCACACGCGATTTTTGTTTTGTCTGCTTTTAGCACAAATCTCGGCAAGACATTAAGAGAACAACAGAATAATTAAATATAATGGCGGTCAAGTCGACTTGTGTTTTGTTGCAAGAACATAAAAATCTCAGTTTGAGTAGTTGTTGTGTGCCACATGCAAAGATGGTGCGTATGTCAAGCGCTGCTACCAGCCTACTTGCAACATATTGTATATATATATATAAATCCGTATAAATTTGTTTTTGGTTTCAGAACGTTTTCAACCTCAGCGCCCCTCTGGGCGCAGACTACCGTTCCACACCATAAAATTCGCACGCCACAGCAGCCGCACGCGTGTTGTTTGTACACAAAAACAATATATATTGCCAAAAACCACAACAACAACAAGCGCATTCAGTGATTATGCCGCAAGTAGTTGCTTAGCCACAAAAAGTGTGTCTTCCACTACTGTCTTACTACTTCGACTGCCGCCTTTCACTACACCTCAGCTGCCACAAACTCTCTGTTTACCCACTCGTACAACAACATAGTATTTTTATACGGTTTTTATGTGTCTCCTGCTACTGCCCGCTGGCATGTTGCACGTTCTCCTCGTGCGTGCAACATAACGCTACTTTGGCGAAATTGCGTTGTTGCGCTGCGTAATTTAAATAAATAATTAATTTCCTTCAATTAACCGCAAGGGCAGCAACGCTCAAAATGTAGACACAGCCTTCATCATCTGCCTAAGAGGTAGTCAGGCAGTCAGTCAGTTTGCCAATATTCAGCAGTTCCTCATTGCCATGGCTTGCTACAAAATTCATGCTGTTTGCGTTGCCGTTAATTTCTTTGCCCCAGCGTTCTTCTTTGATAGTTCTTTGCTTGTAAGTTTCTTTTTGACAATTTGTCGCTGTGTGTTTTCTGCGGCACATCGTTGCTGAAGGCAAATATTGTCATTACTCGGCTGGTCTGTCATTATTGTGTGTTGTTGTTGTTTTTGCAGTTCTCTTTTTGCCTGCTTTCACATATGCAAAGTCATGGCCGATTGCCGCAAATAAATTGCAACATATTCTCGATTTTATGTCATTCAAACTAATCACCCCTTCCAGGGGCAGCAAGCAGGTCTGCTTTCTATATTTCATTAAATTTTGGATTTTTTCTTCCATTTCTTGCTGAGTTATATTATAAAGAGATTTTTAGTTGATTTCTGCAATTTTTTGCTCTCTCAAGTCTTCTTTTGGCTCTTCAGAAAAGTCACTAAATATAAGAGATTGTTGCCACCAGATTTCATGGATATTTTCCAATTCAAGACTGTTATAAATAATATATTTTTAATCCTGAAAGAGCAGTAATAAGTCAGGAAAAGCCACAAATAATACGAATTTTGAAAAATCATATTAGAACTGACACCAAACCGATTATCGTTCTTTCGTTTCCTCATTTCAAGAGTCAAATAATTTCTGAAAAATTTAAAAATATTTTTATTATTATTTTTCTGAAATATTCGACATGAAATAACTCAAAAAACCAACGCTCATCTGTTTACAAACACTCTCAAAAGAGCGAAAACAAAAATCTGCCTTCCCTCTCCTACTCTCCCTCGTCAGTGTTGCCAAACAACAAACGTCATCTCTAATAAAAAGAACTGCAACTAAAAATAAAATGTATTATTTATTGCAGATTTATTGCATATTCCCGTTATTATATTTCGCAAATAAAACATTTCCGCTCCTTTCTTTCACTTTACTTCACCATAAAGCGTCCAAAAATACTTCTATATATGAGTATCCCTCATAAAAAACTCACAACAAACACCTTCGCCGAGGATCTGCGTCGCCATCGCCGGCGCTATAAAAAGCATCAACTTAAATTCGCATAAAAATCACAAATTGATTTGCGTGTAGCAAAAATCAAAACAGCAATAAAAAGCGTGCCAACGCATTGGTATGCGCACAATAAATATCAAAAAAATAGTAGTGCGAGTTAATAATAATAAAAATAGAAATAGGAAACAAGTATTGGCGCAAATGCAATGGCAATAAACACGACATTGGAAGTGAAAATGCAACAATGCCGACAACAATAGCGCCGCCATTTGACGTCAACAACAAGCGGAGTACACACACTCAAACTCATTTCATGGTGGACACGCAGTAAAGCGGAGTAGTTGTGAGGAGCAGTGTTGCCATTAAATAACGGGTGATTTTTTTGAGGTTAGGATTTTCATGCATTAGTATTTGACAGATCACGTGGGATTTCAGACATGGTGTCAAAGAGAAAGATGCTCAGTATGCTTTGACATTTCATCATGAATAGACTTACTAACGAGCAACGCTTGCAAATCATTGAATTTTATTACCAAAATCAGTGTTCGGTTCGAAATTTTTTTATCGACAAATTTTGTTCAGCGATGAGGCTCATTTCTGGTTGAATGGCTACGTAAATAAGCAAAATTGCCGCATTTGGGGTGAAGAGCAACCAGAAGCCGTTCAAGAACTGCCCATGCATCCCGGAAAAATGCACTGTTTGGTGTGGTTTGTACGCTGGTGGAATCATTGGACCGTATTTTTCAAAGATGCTGTTGGACGCAACGTTACGGTGAATGGCGATCGCTATCGTTCGATGCTAACAAACTTTTTGTTGCCAAAAATGGAAGAACTGAACTTGGTTGACATGTGGTTTCAACAAGATGGCGCTACATGCCACACAGCTCGCGATTCTATGGCCATTTTGAGGGAAAACTTCGGAGAACAATTCATCTCAAGAAATGGACCCGTAAGTTGGCCACCAAGATCATGCGATTTAACGCCTTTAGACTATTTTTTGTGGGGCTACGTCAAGTCTAAAGTCTACAGAAATAAGCCAGCAACTATTCCAGCTTTGGAAGACAACATTTCCGAAGAAATTCGGGCTATTCCGGCCGAAATGCTCGAAAAAGTTGCCCAAAATTGGACTTTCCGAATGGACTACCTAAGACGCAGCCGCGGTCAACATTTAAATGAAATTATCTTCAAAAAGTAAATGTCATGAACCAATCTAACGTTTCAAATAAAGAACCGATGAGATTTTGCAAATTTTATGCGTTTTTTTTAAAAAAAAAGCTCTTAAAAAATCACCCTTTATAATATTTTTCAGAAAATAGAAGTTTTAAGTAGGCTGCTCCACATAGCATCAGCTCACAATATAATAACAGCAGAGAATGAATTATTTTAAACTCACTTAAACAAAGCTGAAAGCTTTTACAAGTGAAAGCTCAAAACATCTAAGATTTCATTTAAACTTTTGAGCTTTCACTTAAGCTTTAGAGCTTTCATTTATATTTTAGAACTTTCATTTAAACTTTAGAGCTTTCATTTGAACTTTAGAGCTTTAATTTAAACTTTAGAGCTTTCAAGTGAATTTTTGGGCTTTCATAAGAACTTTTGAGCTTTCATTTAAACTTTAGAGCTTTGATTTAAACTTTAGAGCTTTCATGAAAACATTAAATTGAGAGCTTTCATTTAAACTTATGAGCTTTCAAGTGAATTTTGGGCTTTCACTTACACTTTAGAGCTTTCATTTAAACTATAGATCATTCATTTGAGCTTTCATTATTAATCGAAAGAGATCTGATTACTGTAATATATATTTTTGGAAACCCTGGCAACTCCGCTGCTCATCAGCCTACCCACTGGGATTGCACCGCACTCAAAATAGCACATAAACAGCCATTACAACGCTTATTGCGCGCTACAGCTAAGTTCGCTAGTTCGTTGCAAGGCCGTGACGCGCGTAGGTGTCGCCACCATCATTCGTTTGAACCAGTATTTCGCGCATTCGCCGGTTCGTTAGTTCGCCCATTCGTTGGCTAAATTTAACAGCCATTTCATATGCGCTGACAACTTGCGAATTGATGGCATTCAGCCATCCAGCCTGGTTGCATTAGCGCTCGTTTGCACGCTGCCGCTCGAACGCCTACAGCCGCGTCAATTTGTTGCAGTCAAACTGCATGCCACACACATACATGCCACTGCCACATAAATTCGTGCCACACGCTGCCGCACAATGCCTAAAAGGCCAGGCTGTACTTAAATATTTCAGGCGTAAAAGGAATTATCGCCTCGCTGGCCGGGTGGGCAGTTTAGTTAGTGTGGTTGTTGTTGTTTTTTGTTGTTAATATGGATTGTAGGTGGAGTTTTCGGAAATTTGCAAGCGACCCAAAATGCAAATAGCGTCCATCAATAAAAGTGTTACTCGAAGTATGTTATGCCGCATGTGTGTGTGTGAGTGCATGTGAGAGTGTTTGTGTTAATTGTATGCAATGCGCGTAATATATTTGCAAATCGCATGCAGTCACTATAATATGTCGCCACGCACACACGTTTGCACTCCGCTGCATGTTTACCGTATTTACGTTTGCATTTGCAATCGTAAGTGGCAAGTTGAATATGGAAGTGCGTCATGTGCGACTGCATAAATTAATTCTAAATTTAACATTTAATTTGTAAACTCGCCTGCAAATGTATTTGCCACAAACACACACGCGCGCATAGTGTTCCATGTGAAATGCAATGCAAAATTAGTTGGAAAAGTTATTTGCTGCATTTACTTACTTGTACCTGCCGCGCCTTATCGTTGTTGCTGTTGTTGGCGTTCGTGGAATTTTTGCTGACGTTGAGCTATTGGTGCTTTCTAAGTTCTATTTATGGCGCTGCACTAATTTCGCATGCAAACGTTGATAAATTCTGCATAGGTGAGCGTATTAGCAAATGGTGAACGCCTCCGAGGGGAGCAAAGGTCGAAAGAAGTGTTAAAGTGAATTGCATTTCAAGAGAAATTAAAAGCTGTTTTAAATCTCAAGTGTTTTTATTTAGCTAGAAAGGTTTTTTACAAGTGAAAAAAAATATAAAGCTCTATTTTGATAGTCTTCTTACTGAGCTTTCACATATATGATTTCCTTTCTGAGCTTAATAAAGTCCAAGATTTTTTAGAATTCTGTAAATTCTGTTCATCTTTACAAATTTGTACTAACTAAAAGTGTGAAAGCTCATAGGCAAGCATTGATGAAAGCTTTTGCAAGTGAAAGCTCAAAAGTTCAGAGCTTTCATGAATGTTAAAGCTAAACAAATATTAAAAATTTCAATTAATTAAACATCGATTTAATTTTTAGTTTGATAGCTATACTTCTAAAGCTTTTATAAAAGTAACACCCACAAATGAAAGCTCAAAAAATCACTAACTCATATTATAAAAGTAAACAAGACGCAATTTCGTGATTCTTCTAATTATTTTAACCTCTTCTTAATAAATATGAAAGCTTTTACAAATAAAAGTTCTAAATACTTCTAATTATTTTAACCTCTCCTTAATAAATATGAAAGCTTTTACAAATAAAAGCTCTAAAGACTGAGCGTTCTAAAAGCTTGAAGGTGAACTTTGTACATTCCAAACTTCATATTATTAAACACTGAATTTAGTTTCAGTTTTGTAGATAATTCTAAAGCTTTTATATAAGTAACACTTAAAAATGAAAGCTCAAAAAATCACTAACTCACATTTTAATAGTAAACAGAGCGCGATTTCGTAATTTTTCTAATTACTTAAACTCAATTAAGCTTTTTACGCTTAAAGCTTTTTTTAAGTAAAAGCTCTAAACATGTGAGCTTTTGAGCTTTCACATTTTTTTTCATTATTTATGCAAATATTGCGCATACTTTTTCTAAAAACCGTTATAAAAATATTTTTCAAAGTAATTCCTTACAGTTAAGCATACCGTTAGTATCTTGGAAATCTAAATCACGTCTGTACATCTTGGTATAAAATGCGCAACCATATATCTCATATTGCTATTGCTATTTATGTGTCTTAGCAAGCAATACTTCGATGGTCATTCTACAGTTCTATGTATGGTTTGACTGTAAGCACTTGAGTATTATATATTCCCGCCAATTACCGACCATCAAGTCAAACTGCGTGGCAACCGCACATATCTATTACACATGTATGCAATACAGCAACCCTCGTGTGCCTGTGCCATTTCTACCACCTTTCCACCTTTCCGCCTCATTTTCAACTAAGCAACATTTAATGGCTACTCACCTGGGTCATAGATAAATTTCAGCTCTTTAAGGCGATTTTTATCAGTTAACGGATTCGCTCATACCAAATATGCTGTGCGCTATGCGAGGCACACCACACACACACACTTCTTCACATGGTACTTGCATGTGAAATACGAGTCGCAGCCGCAGCTCTAAGCAATGACCAAAACGCAAAATGGTTTTAGAGGAGAAAAAGAAGTTGAAAAAAAAATGAAAATAAACCGTATGCCGCATGATGATGGCAATCTCATTTGTTGCGAACTCCACAAACAGCGGTTCATGTGAGTGTGTGTCTGTGTGTGTGTGGCAGCAACAACATATTTAGTTGTAGATACCAAATTGGCGTGGCAACATACGCGCGCACACCGGCAACAAAGTTGGGTCCGCTATCTGCGCTCATATACTCGTATTTGGCTTTGCAACAAATGCCCCAAGTTGGTGCCACTGCCACATTTGGATGGCGCAGCATATGCGTGCTTGTATGCACAAAGAGGCCGGCCAACGTAGAGTTCGCCAAATGCAGCAAGGCAGCAAAGTTAGGAAGTGAAGGCGCTGTGGAGGCCGCGTTGGCGCGTTGTTTGTCCTCCTGTTCGTTGGTGCTGCGCTGCCGTGCGTTAGGAGTCATCGTGGTGTTTGCTTCATTTTATACTTTTTTCGCTGTTGTTTTGCTGTTGAGTATTTGCGTCAATTTGAGTTGTTATTTTTGCAGCAATTTTTTTCCTCATGTCAATCGCCAATGGCAACACGAAAATGTTTAGGATTGTCCGCCTGTATGTACAGACATACATACATACATACACACATATGTAATTTGATGTGCGTTGTATCTACATATATGTGCAATGCCAAAAAAAATTGAAAAAAAAAATATTTTCTTTTTTTTAAGAATTCTTAGTGCTTTATGCTCCTACTACTATGTGTAGCTCTATGCAGCAGCTATAGCAAATGCCTTTATTTCGCTTTAAGAATTGCGCTTTTTTCACGTATTTTATTTATCTCCATAAATTCATTGTGCTGTTCGTTTATTTTCGACATTTTCCGTGTTCTCTTGTCTTAACACAATTGTGCCTTGCAGGTCAAATAAGCCATAATTTGTGAGCATAATGATGTTGCAACATTAATGTTGAGTGTGGCAGGCAACAATGTGGCAATATATACATTTTTTTTGTACGTTCAACAAGTGTGTGGGATATTGTAGGCATGAGTCTACATGACTCTTGTAGAAATATGAAAAGCTTAAAGCTTTAAATTTTATCAAGATTAGTTTAAACAATTATTATAAAAAATATTACATCAAATACTTCATACTTTCCTCACTTTCAAAAAAATTTTTTTCAAAATTTCATTCCTTGATGAAAGCTTGTAACTTTTGCAGCTGAAAGCTTAAATTTGTTGAAAGTGTAAGCGCTTAGAATAACCAAATCTGAAGTGAAAGGTCCAAAAACAGAAAGAAATAGGTCAGTTTTTAAAGAGATGAAAGCTCAAAAGCTTCTTTTTATGAAAGCTCTAAAGCTTTTTTATGTGAAAGCTCAAAAGTTTTTTCGTACGAAAGCTTACAATTTTCCACAGTGAAGAGTTTTGACGAAAGAGTTCGAAAAATTATTTTTAATTTTTAACTTAAAAATTTGACAGTTTGGTTAGACGAAAGCTTCACAAAAGTGAAAGCTCGCATAATTTTATAGCCAATTCTATTACTCATAAAGTAAATTAAATATTTTTTGATAAGATTTGTAACTTTTGCTAAAATCTAAAAGCTGTTGAAAGTCCAAAAATCTATAAAATAGCTCTGATTTAAAAGGATGAAAGCTCAAAAACTTCTTTTTATGAAAGCTCAAAAGCTTTTTGGTATGAAAGCTTAAAATTTTCCTATAGTGAAGTTTTCCGATTAACAATTTAAAATGCTCAAAAACTTATTTTTATGAAAGCTCAAAATTTTTTTATATGAAAGCTCAAGAGCTTTTTGTTATGAAAGCTTAAAATTTTCCTATAGTTAAGTTTTCCGCCTAACAATTTAAAATGCTCAAAAAATATGCTCAAAAACTTCTTTTTATGAAAGCTCTAAAGCTTTTTTATATGAAAGCTCAAAAGCTTTTTGGCATGAAAGCTTAAAATTTTCCTATAGTGAAGTTTTCCGATTAACAATTTAAAATAATGGTTTTTCGACTTAAAAACGTAAAAGCTTCTTGGATGAAAGCTTTTAAAAATGAAAGCTCACATAATTTTAAAGCAAATTCTTTTATTTATAAAATAAATTGAATATATTTTGCTACATTTTGTATACATAAGAGCTTTCACTACACTTTACTAAGCGTCCAGCGCTTAATAGCCATATAACCACAGCCTTAGTAAATTTCTGGGCGTTGCTGGCGTCACATAAATTTCCATCTCTCTGTATGCCTTACATTAGCGCAAAGACTACTCGCTACTTATCTTCATTTTGCAACAGAATGTATTGCAGCCGACATCGTTTGCCATAATAACGGTGATAATGGCGGCTATTATGCACAAAGCTTTTGCGCAGGAGTGGGAGATAAATTGGTGTGAGTGTCCGTTAAGCAGCTGAAATCCAGGAGTTTATGTGAAGAGAAGTGGAAATATTTATAAGAAGACTGTTGGTTAATGTGCGATTTTAGGCTTGTCTTGTATTCTCAAGTCAGTTTCCACAATAAGCGTAATTTTTTTAAAGACATTTTTCGTAGAAAAATTTCCACAGATTTTCAATCGCTTTTTCTTGATTTTTTTAAGAAATTTTTCGAAAAATGTTTTACTGAGATTTTCAACTGCTTTTTCGTTTGTGTAGTTTTAAAAATAAATTGTCGATTTCAATTGGTATTTATTGCCAACATCCCTCCAATTTACTGCTTCCTTGTATAACGAAAATTTGCTCAGCAGTGCCACTCGTGGCAAGCAAAGTCGTTCAATTAAAATGAATATTGGCAAGCCATAAAAGAGAAATGTGGAAACACAGTCGAATAAATCAAATAAAAAACACTAACAAACGGCTGTGTAAAATGTGTAGTTTAAATTTAAGATATATAAAAGTAGATATACGCATATACAAAGTGTGCTTGCTTATATAACGGTAATCCACACATATATAGCAACTTATGATGCGCTATACGCTGATTGTTGTTGCTATAAAACAGTAAACCAGCTGCCATGAACTACACTGCTCGCCACTTTATAACTCTGCCCCCTCTCTCACACGCTCTCTTTCTGCTGCCATCAAGCGCCAGGTGAATAGTCAAAAATCAAGCAACAACAATTATTGCTATCAACCCCCCCTTTCGCCCTCTCCTTGCTGTTGTGCAAACAAATTTTTCGGTTATAAATTCCAAATTGCAATAAAAATTCGCCAAACGGAATTTGTTGTGAAATTTGCTGCTCGTTCAATTTATTTTTATTTGCGCGCATCCAACAACACCCACACAGCAACAACAACAACAACAGCGCATGCTATCACTACGAATTTATGTGTATAGGAAAATGGCGTTTGCCATAAAAACCGCGTGTGTGTGTGTGTGTGTGAAGAGGTGAAACGGTAATATTTTCTGGTTGCAAGAAGAAAAAAATTGAAAAATATAAAAGAGATTGGAATTGTTGCAAACGAAGAAGAAGCAGGAGAAGCAGAAAAAAATTGAAAATGAGAGAAAATTGCTAAAAATTGCCAAAGCGGAAGAAAGGAGCGACAGCTAGCTGAGAAAAAAATGGCGCTCTAGCGAAAAATCTATTACCACAAGCTGCCAGCGTAAAATGTGGGTGAACACAAGCATATGTAAGCGGACTTACCACACACACAGACATACATATCTACATAGTAGCATTATATAAAGCATCTCCTTATGTAGTTGTTGTTTGTATTGTAGAAATGCATAAATAACATAAAATAGACAGGTTAAGACGCAACGCAAGGCAAAGGAAAAAACAGAAAAAAATAGAGCCACAAATAAATAACAGCTTTGCCAAATAGCAGCCGAGGTAAGCTCAGCGCAGCTTCCCGGAGCAGCAGCTCCAAGAGCAAGCAGTGAAGATATAAAATTGCCAACAAACGGAACAATTGCCGCTGCTGTTGCATACAAAGCCATAAATAAGCTATAGCAAATGCTATTTCACTTATATTTTTTATGGCTTTGCGAATTTCGAATTCATAAAAAAAAAATATTTTGTATGTGTAGGTGCAAGCAGAAAATCGCTATAAATAAAGAGCGAGCGTATATTGCAGCAATCGCTGCTGACTTTAGCTGGTAACATTTTGTCTAATAAAAATTATTGCTGCACAAATATGTGTGTTCATTGGCGGAGGGATAAAAAGTTGCAATAAAGCTCAATAATTTTTTTTTAATCAATAACTGCATGAGGCGCCTAATGGTATACTACATTTTGTGTAAAATATTAAATTTTAACACTCTTACAGCGCGTTTAATAATGTACTCTTACTTGCAACATACTTTCGGTATTTTAGAAATAATTTTTCGTGCGCCTGAAGGTATGCTATATTTTTTTGTTTTGTTTTTTATGTTTTTCTATGCTATTATTGAAAAGATTTGACTCAAAATAAGTAATAACTTATAAATATTTCACGTAATTTTAAAATAATATGGTTTATGAGCCTAAAAGTATGCTAAGAATTTTTCAATATTTTATTATATGCTAGTTAAGCAGTTTCAAAATTTTAGAAAACTGTTTTTAGTGTCTATAATGACTAAATTTTTAGAAAAATATATTATTTTGCAATAATTTTTAAGACATGTATGCATTTAAAGGCAGCACTCAAAAAATGTTGCACACTTTTAGGCGCATTAAAATATTTATTTATTATATGAGACTTTTAAGCCTTAGAAATCATAATATTTAAGACATGCATGCATTTTAAGGCATAACTCAACAAAAAATTGCCTACTTTTAGGCGCATTAACATATTAATTTCTAATATCCAGCTTTTAAGCTTAAGAAATCGATATTTTATGATTTAAACTTGTATGATTTCAAATCGGTAAAGATTTTATCTTTCTTTTATACTTTTTTCTACGAAATCAATAATCTCTTCTCATCTACATTTATGCTTAAGTACAACTAGGCAGTTAATACAACATTTACAGTTGCAATAAAGCCAACAATACGTGAAGCATGAAGCACGTTGAAGATGCACAGTTATATATATTTATATTTTTACCGTTATTGCAATATTTTTTCATGACCTTTATCACACACACTGATTTGCTTGTGGCCAAGAGCGCACAATTTATCTGTACGATGCACTTGCTTTCCACCTGTGTTTGTATGTGTGAGTACACAGTAACAACAACAACAACTATACTTATATGTGTGCGTACATGCAGTGACATGGCAAAGTTGTTTATTTTATGCAATTTTCCATTACTTGTGCAGCAATTGAAAGGCCACACATATACAAGTGGAATATTTACATGTATTTGTAGCAGCCAATGTGTGTATTTATAAATTTTATATATATATATATTAGGGCGGGTCGATTTAAAAATCGCTCATTGCTCTGTGAAAATCGTATTCTAGGGATCAAAATAAGAAACTTTGCCGAAGGAACCATACATCTAAAACGAATTTTGATGTCCCCCAATTTGGGTCGAACTTTTGGTTAGGGGCAAAATTTTGAAAAATCCCACTTTGACCCATTTAGAGTGCTCCAATCGAGTCCAAATGTATGACCGACCCCCACTAACTTTGGACGGCTGATCCACCCATGCCAGTGGCACACCCCCTGGAACTCCCCTGGGGGGTTCCCCATACAATCATTTAAAAAAATCACCATTTTTGGCCTTTACATGAAAAAATCAGCTAAATGGCTAGGTTTTTTCTTTATTATTGTTTGAAGTCTTTTTTACTTTCAAGTCTGCGCAATTTCGCACGGCTCTCTAATGTCGTCGCCATAACAGCCTCTACATTTTCCGGTATAACCCGTTTGGAAACGCTAGCTAGCAATTGAACATGTCGTTCCGCTCCTTGTATGTGTGATGGAATTTTTGGATCATTAAACGGTGGATCATCTTGATTTAAATATTCTTTCAATGTATCGTACGGAATGCTTCGCGTGAATGGTGGTTCAAATACGATATTTATATCATTCAAATTGATCATTTCCGTATAACTTGTGCAATTAAAGTTTATATCTGGTTTTTTATAAACTCTAAGTTCCATTGGCTCGTCAACATCGGTTCGATAGCGTAGAATTTTCTTGATGGCACAGTCGCGCTTTTCTTTCCTATCATCAAACAACATTGATAACAAGATATTTTCCGAATGCGCATAATATGAATTATCTTCAATTACTTGATTGACAATTTTGCGTAAACGAGGTTCTAGAAATCGTGACCAACCAATGAACTTGAAAAATAATGCACTGCCGTACACGACAGAGCTGTAATACTTGATATTGAAGTACATTGGCACATAACATTTAATTATAAATTCAACCAGAATTCTTAAATTTGCATCTGGATTTTCCGTTGTCACATATAATCGCAATAATCTAGCGGCCTTGGTGAGCCACCGAGAATGTACAATTTTCCCTGGTTTGATGTTAGCCAGATCCACCGGAACCACGCCGCTAGAAATTGCATGGGCCATGTCGTATAAGTACTTCGAATCGGTGGAAAATTCTTTTTTTTCTGGAGCAGGGGGCATATTTTGCAACTCAATTTTCTGGAAGCCGTCCACCACCTAAAAATATATAATAATAAAATAATTAAAAATGGTTGACAATTATAATAAATGAGTGATAGCAATAACTTACCGGAAGAGTTTCACAAGTTTCGATTTGACGGCTCAGTTTTCCGGTTGCCGATCTTGGTCCAGTGCTGGTTGATTTATCCAAAGCTTCAAACAAATGCCGAAACGGAAGTTCGTTGAAGTGTAGAAGGCAAACAAACCAATGCAATGGTCTTTTTAACAGCAATTCGAATTGTCGTATAATTCCACCGTGTGGGCCAGTGTTTGTTGGCTCACCGTCAGTGCATATTCCAATTAATGTATCCAGTGATATATTTTTATCGTTGAAAAAACCATTTAATTTGGTTGTTTTGTATTCAGCGCATTCATGTTCCAGTCTTACGTAACCAATCAATTGAGAATTGGGTTCTCTCAAAATAACAAGATGAGGTTCTTTTACCATCCTAGTATGATACTTCTCATCAATTTTATCTATTGTTAAAGTATCATCTTTTCTGCCATCGAATGAAAACGCTAACAAATTGGTATCATCTAACCGTTTGCGAAGCACTTCTTGTCTGCATTTCTCTTTTTCTCTGCGAACTTTCGATTTATCCATGATGAGAGGTTTCCCATGCTTATCTTTAATTTTAAAATCTTGCAAAAGAGCGGTTCCCAATGCTGATGCTACTCTGTCAGGCACACCAAATCTGTCACATACCAAGGCAAAGTTAAAACAATCGTATCTCTCTGTGTATTGTGAACTTGTGCTTCTATCCATATCTTCTTGAACCGGTGGCGGTGCGTATGTTGAATCATCGGGATCTTGGTATGTTGGCATTGATGACATAGACGTTGCTCCTGCTCTTCAGTTTCTATCATAAATGCATTCATTGTTAGTCTTCTCTGATTATGTTGATCGTGCATGAACTCTTTGAGGCGTTCGGGAACCCAGCCGCATGCACATGGAGCTGCCTTTCAAATCGCATTTACATGTTCCAATGTAAAAATTTTTTCCAGAGATTTTACATACTCTGTAAATTGTTGGGTGTTGTTTCTTCTCTTGATTTGCTCTTGATACTTGTCAAGCAATTTATTCAATTTATTACATACACTTTTTTTCAGCATTATTTCCATACCAAGTTTTTCCCAAATTCCAATCAACTTATCTTGTACTTGAATAGTGAATGATTTATGGGAAAACTTTTTTTGTTCTGTTTTAGCACGTTCGCATAAGTAAAAATAATATCTCAAGATATCCAGATGGGTTGGTAAATTAAGATCAGTCAAATCAGTAGACACACCAAAAACAGTAACATCATGCTTGGGTATATGACTCATTGGGGTTTCGATAGTTGTTGATGTAGTTGTTACATCTTGCGGCATAGAGGATAGTGGATTCATTGTAAACTTTTTGATTTGGAATGGTCACTTCACTTATTATTTATTTTGAAATACCATAGTGGTTATTGCTTAAGTTCTCCTCACTTTCAGAGGTAACAACAATAGCTGTCATCGATTGGCTAACTGCTATAGACAAGCCAATCGAACAAACTTTCCAAATTTTCATACAAACTGGCAGCACTGAAATCGAATTGTATTTACTTGGTCGCACTGAACTCTTCAACCACCGTCTATGTCTAACGTTTTCTGCAACAAATTTAATTTTTATTAAAGTTTTTTATTCAATAAATTCAATACAAAAATACTAACGATTTATCTTCGCCTGCCCTTTTCAATTTCAAATTTGTGACTATTGAAATTTTAATGAGGTATTCGCATACTCTCCAGCACGAATTCAACTAGATATCTTTGTTGTTGCTTTCACATGTAAAATTTTTGACAGGCGAGCAGCGCCCAAAGATAGCGAGCAGAGAAGTGACCAATCGATGGCAGCTAATGAATTGGTAATTTCAATTCTATTTCAAAATTTGCCCCTACCCAAAAGTTCGACCCAAATTGGGGGACATCAGAATTCGTTTCAGAGGTATGGTTCCTTCGGCAAAGTTTCTTATTTTGATCCCTAGAATATGATTTTCATAGAGCAATGGGCGATTTTTTTGCCTCCCCACAAATCGACCCGGCCTAATATATATATATATATGGGTGATTCACATTTCCATTGTCGCAAATAACAAGTCAAAGACGATAAAGCACGCAATTGTTCAGATGCAACAAAAAAAATAAAATATGCACTCATATTTCACGCAATCACACAGGAACATAAATATATACAAAAATCTGCGCTCAAACGAGCAAGTTGTATGGAAAATGTGGAAAATAAACATACGAGTTGTGCAAAAAGAAATTAAAATTGCATGGAAATGCATGAGTGGCAATAAAAGTGCAGAGCAACCTACATATGTTAGTGCCTGATGCACGGTGGCTTGTTGTTGGTTACCATTTTTCTAGCCACTAGAAAGCGTGTGCTATAGCTGAGGTACTTGGTGGCTTAAAAGCTTTTAAATAGCTGTGAAAATGTGCATTTTGACGATTATTTTTAGATTTTTTTACAATATTTTAAAGCAAAATAAAAATAAACGTTGCATACTTTTAGGCGCTTGAGCGTGTTTGAAACTTTTTTATGCAAAATACAGTGGAAACTAGTTTAATTGCTATTTTAGATTCACTATTTTGGAAAACTAAACTAAAATAATTGCATACAACCAGGCGCAGGCACACTTTTTAAACTAGAAATGCTGATTAAAAATTTTTAAATTTTTTTTGAAGTAAAATATCTAATAAGTAGCTTATTTTTTATACAAAAACCTAAATTCTAATCATTCTTGCTGCTTTATAACCAATTGTGCGCCTAAAAGTAGGCTTCAAATTTTTTATTTTGTTAAAAAAGCGCTGCAACAAGAGTTTTCTCAACTTCAATCGCAATTGCTGGCTTTAGAAATCTGCAAAACTAACCTACATTTGAAAACTATAGCTCCTGCAGCAACTGCAACTATGCTATTTATCAAAATCCCGCTATTTTTTTGTTTTTTTTTTCGCCCATATGCTTATGCCACATTTGCATATTGCCAAGTAGCGTTGCCAAGTAGCGTAGCAGTGCAGCGGCACGCATGCTTGCGCACACAAACAACCAAAAACAGCAGCTACCACCCACGCACATCGCTCACACACACTCCCACATAGAATCACACATAAAATCAGGAAAAAACCGCTTTGCTCCACTTTTCAAAATGTTGACGTACGCAAGTTGCTGGCTGTCGCTCAGCCCAGCTGCCCGCTCGTGCCGTTGCACGTTTACTTTAGCGCTAAACTTTTATTACTACGCAGCGTGGTGTTGTTGTTGTTATTGTTTTTTGTAGACAGTTTGGAATCTGAGTGAGTCGTGCGCGCGCGTACTTTGCTTATTACAATTTGCGTTGTTAGCTTTGGCTTACGCTGCTAGAATTTGTTGTTGTTGTTGTTGGATTTGCATTTCATCCACTTTCTAGTTGTTATTGCTGTTGTTGTTGCTGAATTTAGCGCGCTAACAACAGTTTGCTTAGTTTATTGCTACTGCATATGCTGTGTGTTGTTGTTATTCTAGTTTTCTTGTTTTTATTGTTGTAGTTGTTAGCTTGCAATTGTGTTGCTTTTGTTGTTGCAAGCAGCTTACTGCACCTACTTTCATTTGTTATCCGTGACGCAAACAATCGCACACAAAGCATAACTTTCACACACACAGAGAGGGGGGGAGAGGGCGAGTGAGACTGAGAACGCCATGTCATGCCCTATTTCACCGCTATGTCACTTCACTTTCACTGAAAAATCCTATTTTTCCACAATTTCGCTTTATGTTAATTTTTATTTTCCGTTATGTTTTTTCATAGAAAACTTCTTTATTCTTTTGCAGCTTGGAGCTTTACACATTTTACTTATTTTTCGTTTGTAGTTGGCTGTCAAGCAGTCACTCAGCTTTTTTGACAGTTACGAGCAAAATTTTTTGTGATATTTCGTTTTGAAAAGTTAATTGGAAGATATTGTCTTTGCTAGTTTTGCAGAAAGTTTTTCTAATCTAGTTAAGCTGTTCGGGGAGCTTTCGGAAAAAAGCTTTCGCAAAAAAAACTTTCAAAAGTTTATTTTTTTATGTTTACGCAATTGTATGCCGAAAATAACTGGAAATCTGGTTTTTATATACCAGTTAAGCTCTTTAGGAGCTTTCGAAAGCTTTTGAGCTTTTATATAATGAATTTGCTATTATATGTCAAAAATGACTTGAAATTAACTACTGAGGGTCCAAATGCCAAAAACAACTAGAAATCAATTAGTTTTTCTAAAGCAGTTAAGCTTTTTCGGAGCTTTCGAAAGCTTTTGAGCTTTTTTAAAATGAATTTGCTATTGTAAGTCAAAAATTAATATAAATTTATTAATATAAATCAACTACCTTTTCTAATACAGTTAAGCTTTTTAGGAGTTTTCGAAAGCTTTTGAGTTTTTATTTTGTTAAGGCTTAGCAATTGTATGTCAAAAATAACTAGAAATCAACTACTTACAGACCAAATGCCAAAATCAACGAGAAATCTATTGGTTTTTCTAAAACGGTTAAGCTTTTTAGAAGCTTTCGAAAGCTTTTAAGTCTTTTTTTGTTAAGTCTTAGCAATTGTATGTCAAAATTACTAGAAATCAACTACTGGGAGACCAAATTCTCATGTTTCTGAAAATGACCCTTGAGCTTTAAGCTTATTGCGCTTGAAAAAACCTAAAAAGTTTTTTTAAAAAGATAACTTTGTCCCACAGACTGCTTGTCGCAGAAACTTTCAAAAACACAACCTGCCACAACAACTTCCACCAACAACAATTACAAAAAATGTAATTTCACAGCTTTTAATAATTCATTATCGCTTAACAGCACAAGCGTTGTTAAACGTTCGACCCACAACCTCAACCAACGAACATAGCCTCTCAACTACCTTCCTTCCCCTCTCGCTCTTCCACCCAACTTCGTCTTTCAGCAGTCGAAAATGCAGCCAATCAATTGTACTTGCAACACAGCGCATCTGTTTTTGCCAATCTCTTGGCCATTTCTCTTCTACCATTAAGCACTTCCTTGGTCAATCAATTTTCCACAATCCTTTAACTGCTATGAGAATGTATTACTATTTATTGTTGTCGTCGTTGTTGTTGTTGTTGTTGTTGTTGCTGTCGACTATTTTCATCGTCCGTTGTATGCATTTTGTGTTGTCAGCAGCAGTTTTTAGCACAGCTCAGCATAATCAGTTTCCGTTGATGACCTTTGTGTTGCATGCATGCTAAGCGCTCGATGGAAGCCCCTCGGAGTCAGAGTCATCAAACCAATCAAGCCAACAACAAAAACAATAAAGCCGAAGAAATGTGCTGTGCTGTGTACAACATCTTCAGTCAGCAGCCAGCAATTGCTGCAATCGTCTTGCCACATTGTTGGTTGGCTATGTTGTGTTGTGTTGCAGTGCGGCGCGGCGTACGCTTGTGACTACAAAACGTTCAAATAACTTAAAAACTGTCCGATCAATGTCTAATACGTTTATACGCTCGGCCTTTTGTACGGCTGCCTGCTGCAACATTCAAACATATGAGTTTCGTTTCTATGGCATGCAACTCCCATTTGGCCTATGGCATGCTCATGCTGAATACATGCGGCATGTGGCATGTACATGTTATTATTGCCGGTTTTCATTTTTTATTTGCCATCCACTCTTTCTTTTTTGCTTTGCTATTTTATCTTGGCCTTTTCTGTAATTTTGTGGCTGGCTGGCTTATGCTTATGTGCCACAATGTGTTGTGCTTGCAACGCGCCGCAGTTCGCCTAGCTAGCCTTTCATGCTTGCATCTCTATCTGTCTGTGACTTCCATCTGCAGTGCCTCAGCCTACAAGGGTACCGGTACCTACTATGTAACTGTGTAACTGTGCGCTGCGGCAGCACATCCATAAATGTCCAACTGATAATGGCCATGAGGAATGAGCGCATCCATTCTATGCGAGTACACGCATTCGTAGCAATGCCAAAAACTTGCAACCATATATGCCACAAAAACACGCCGAGTTGCAGCAATCGTCAATGCTACTCAATTGCCGCCAGTGATGCTGGCTGTCCATCTATAATTTGATTTTTTTGTGGTTGTTGTTGTATTTTTTTTTTGTATTTTTCGTATTTTTCATATATTTCTTTTATTATGTTTGCCATTTGAAGTGGCCAGCAAAGAATAGTACGCAAGCAATATATAGAGAATCCATATGTTGCAAGCACTTTCTGTGCTGCCACATGTTTCCCTGCATGGCTAGAGGCTGCATGCGTTAGTGCACCAGCTCTGCAGCAATGATTTTCTTCACATAACAACAACAATATATCTACAATAGCTCATAGTTGTTGTTGTTGCCTTTTGTTGCAAGTGCAGCCAGCAAATATATATTATTTTCCTTTTTAAGATTTTTATCAGATGATTTTCTTAAGTGATTGCTCGTTGATCCCTTTGCCGTCTTTTTTATTATTGTTGGCAACACACACACACAAACACAGAGTTGCATGCAGCTTTCAGCCTATTTATTCGTGGCGCATTGCCTTAAGCGCTTTTTGTTCGTTATAAATCGCAATTTCTTTGCCTTTCTTTAATTCCTTCAATTATTGCTATTGCTGCTTGCCTCACTTATGCAACAACTTTGACAGCTGCTCACATAAATGATGCCTGACAGCAGTGAGTCCTTAAGCGACAGCGCGGCGGCCAAGCCATGTAGGACGCACTCCTTGTGATTTACAATAGGCTCAAGCGCAATTGACGTTTGTTGCAAGTTATTCAGTCATTTAAAGCTGCCACATGACTTTAGATTTCTGCTTTTGTTAAAAGTGTGGGCGTGGTTAAGGTCTGTGGATGCGCTGTCTGTGATAGAGAGTATCGATTATTCATCTGAGAGTATGAAGAAACCTCTACTGATAGCCATCATTGTGAGGTTACAGAACTCTCGAAGACAGCTGTCAGTTTCTGAAGCATCTGAAAACCCTAGGCGGAGAAAATGAGAATGAGACCAAGTAACGGCTTCGAGCTTACCTCTCTATACCGAGTTCTTGAAGTTTCACTTGCTACTTAATTGAAATAAGTCTGAAGAATGAAAGCACTCTCGCCTGAAACGTGCTTAACTGCGAAATCGACATCGAAAAAGTCAGTTTCTGAAGCGTCTGAAAACCCTAGTGGGCGAAAATCAGAATGAGACCAAGCAACGACTTCGAGGTTCACATTACCTTAATCGAATTTTAAGCGGATACTTGGAGTTTCACTCTCAACATTAATGAAATAAGCCTAGAATGAGAGCAATCTCGCCCGAAACGTGATTAACTACCAAATCAACATCGATAATGCTTGACCTCATACTTGACTCAGTTGATTTCAAGTGCAAAAAACTTGAGACACTTAATGTCTTTAGCTGCTCAAATCTACTTAGCAATAATTTAAGTAAAAGTATCGCTCATTTGCGCTACTCTCATTACATGCACTCCAATCACTTCATCACCTTAAAGCGTAAATCCTTTTCTAAAAACACTTTTCTTTTCTCTCCTCTCCTCTCTGTTGGTCTTCACTTCAACTTTACATTTCAAGGCATACGTGCCACTGCTGCGTTTAACAGCCTATCTATCAGCCACTCAATTTATAACCATCGATTGGTTAATACGAACATCATTATCGACAATCATAATCATATCCGTCTGTCCGGGATTCGCTCTCTTTCAATGGCATGTACAACAATCAACTTTTTGGTGCAACATTTTTTTTGTTTACTTCTTCGCAAATCTGCCAAGGCTGTCATCAGCATTGGCGTGTGATAGAAAACTGACATTGAACATGGGAATTTGAAGTGTTCGCCTGCCATTTTCTAGATTTTTTTCCCCTCTGTTCTTGTTTCTTTCATCGCATTTTCACTTTTGTAAACTTCGTTGATTTCTGGGTGACTTCATATCTACGAAGTAAAGTAAACGGTTAGCCCTCCATTTCGGAGCAGAAGAATGCGGCTTACCCTATATGTACGAGGCTTTGAAGGTAACTGGTACTAGAACTGGTTCTCTTTTAGAACGCTTTCAACCATTTTTGGCGTAGTTCAAGTTCTTATGTCAAATTATCTCGAACTGCTGTTGGTATCTCCAATTAAGGATCTCATTAGTCTCAGATAACATCAAACAGACATGCCACAAATAGCTAAAGAAACTTAACTTGAGGTCTAAAGACATATATTAAGCCTTTTAGACATGACCTAGAAACACCAATTGGACTCCTCCGCAGACCTATGTATGCTATACCAGTTTTAAGTCGTATAAAAAGCGGTGAGTTTTGAGAGATGGCTTCAAGTTTATCAAAGCACTTGCTTAACCGGATTTTTCTGCTTGATATCTCCACAGCTACTACAAATTCCTCACCATACTTTACATACAAATTTACTCATATACTCTTCTATATTCCGCGCTAGTTCTTAGACCCTTTCCTTGTCACTCATGCCTTCTATAAAACATTTTCCTTTTCATCAACAGTATTTTTGTCTTCAGCATCCTTTAATTTCCATTACTCCTCCACACACATTGTCCACTTAAACTGCCCTCTATATCACATGACTTAGGTGCTTAACGTTCGTGCGCTTTTATGCCACTTCAGCTTTGCGTTCTTCTCTTTGTATATTGTTTCTTCTTCTTTTTTTTACGCTTAGCTCGTTTGCAATTACAATAGCTTTTTGTTTACTTTCATGTTCACAAGTGATATGACATGAGTATCTGTCCTGTTACTCCGTGCGCAAGCATCCTCTGTCATCCTCGCTCCCTCTAACTGCTTTAGTGCCGACTTCGTTCTCAAGCGCTTGCCACATCCAGCTGTTTCACATGTGTTTATGCCACAACGCCGCCTTTTTTCCCAACAGCGCTACCTTAAACAGTTGTCCAGTTGTCTCCAGTTAAATGTCATTGCTTGCTTTTGCTGCGCTGAGCTCCAAAGACTACTTACAGCTGCTCCGACAAAGTTACATATAGATATATATTTCTATATGTTTGCTACAGAAATCAATTATTAGCTTGGTCATTTTGATTTTTATGGCATTTCAATGCTACGTAGCAGCCTTCTTGAACGCAGCACTTCATACGCGCTTGCGGCGTCGCGCTGTCCTCCGGCTCTTTAGGTGTTCGCGCGTTACCCGACATTAATGTCAATAATTTATTTATTTCCTACAGCGCACGTACGCATTGTTTTACTGGCTGTTGTTGTTGCCACAGCGTTGTCGTGAGTGATTATTGTGCATGTTCGAGGACAACAGCAACGGCCCTAGCCCCGGCAGCAGCAGCAAGCACTTAGTTATTCGTTGCTTGTGATTTGCGCAGCTCCGTCCGTCCGTCCGCTGGTGTCCACTATTCTGCGGCTAGAATCTCAAAGCGTGCGCGCATTGGTTTTCATGCGGATGCGGTTAGTAGCGCGCTCGCGATTTGTGGTCATGTCAACAGCACGTCCACACAGCTCAGCGCCGTCGCCGCCGCGCGCATCCTCAACTCAACAGCGACGGCCCTCAGCGCGCACAAGTGACACATGTTCTCGTACAATCGTACATTTGTGGCAAACATAAATTCTCCAGTGTATACATGGTCGCGCTGCGGCGGCAAAACGTTCAATTCTCAATTCTCATTGCTGAGTGGTTCAATGCTCGCTTCGCATTTGGTGCCTCCAATGGCAATCGATTGTTGCTGCCGCGCTAACGAAAACCTTCTTGCTGGCAATTTGTTGTTTGGTTTTTGTCGTTTATCTATTTCAGCGTCGCGCTGCACTTTTTCTAGGTTTTTAGTTGTATTTTTTGTCTGCAACTCGCTGTTTGCGGTTTGTTGCAACATGCAACATTGTATGTATTTATTTTACCGCTGCAATTCTTTTGTGTAATAGAATTGTAAAATAATTGAATAGCATTTAATTCGGTTTTTTCTGAACAACAACTTCGTTTTCCCATTTGCCAAAGCTTTTGTTTTGGCGTTGTTGTTGTCAGGCATTTACAATGTTAACCCACCCTTTGGTCCCTGGCGTATTCAGTGTAGTCAGGTTGATGCGCGGCAATTAATGTTTGGCGTTTTTTTTTTGTTTCCATTTCGTAGACCAATAATTGGCCGTACCGTCAAACATGGTTGGTAGTTGTTAGACGTCAAAAAAGCTCGGCAAAGTTCATTGATATTGTGTTAGGTCATGGAGCTGGAAACGGCAACATTGCCAGGATTTAGCAGTTATAATTGGTAATTACTTGGTTTTCATTATTTCCTTCAAATGTAATCCTTAGGATTTTTTAAATTTCAATACCTTAAAGCTTTTGTTTGCATATTGAGCTTTCGAACATGAAAGCTCTTTAAGTTCTAACAAACAATATCGAAGTTTTTTTTTTATAAAATAGTGAAAGTTTTAACCTTTGTTTATAAAAAAAGTATTTTTCTATAAAGCTCTTTCGGAATGCAAAAGCTTCTAAAAAGCTTTCTTTAAAACATATTAAAATATTTAATTTACATGTAAAACTATAAAAAATGCAAAGTTTTTTTCTTTAAGATTTTTTCGAAAAACAGTGAAAGCTCAGTTTACAAGTGAAAGCTTCGACGATTTTTAAGCAAAAAGTTGCTTTACAAAAACTACAAATCTTTTTAAATAGGAATATGAATTTTATGCATGTTTTTGGAGACAAAAGCTTTCAAGGCATTTTCCGTGATTTTAAGAGCTTTCATTGTTCTAAAGTGTATTCTATTACACCAAAACTAATCAGCCTAACTAATAATTCACAAATTCAATTTCATACGAAAACCGAAAACATAAATAGTCTTACACACCTGATTACAAGAAGCTTCAACACAATCGTAGAACCACAGCTGCAACGGTAGCAAGTTACCGGCAATAACTGTAAAGTAATGAAAAACATTTTCATACAAATAAATTGAGGAAAAGCTGTACAACTACCAAAATAGAAATAAATAGTTTACAATGGAAAAAACTAAAACAATAATGCTAGCTAAAGCAACAACAATAAATAACCGACCCACAACGCCCACAACCGCCGGCCACATGCGCTGCAAACAATCGAAGGTCAAATCTAATTTTGTGGCAACGAAAATACGAGCACACAAATCGTGGAAGCGAAAGATATAGAGTTAACAGCCAGCACAGGGTGGGGTGGGGAGTAGGTAGACACACACAGGAAGCGAAGAATAGGCAAACAAGTGTCCAAGGGGTGTTGAGGATGCCTCCAAAAATTGTTTAAAAACAAAAACACAATTAACATAAAACTTTAATGAAGAAGCAAACAAAGCGAGCAGTAGTGTGCCGTAAACAAGTGAAAGCTCTGTGGGTGTGTGTGGAGGTGGATATTTCGACGAGTGGAAAAGGCTTGTGGGGTTATGCGTTGGGGTTATTTGTAGTTGAATTAAATTAAATGACTGAATGGGAAAATTCGGGCACACCAACAAAAAAAACAACAACAACACTAACTTGCCACACTAAAGCAATAATAACTAAATCTTCGTAAAAAAAACACAAAAACAAAAGCAAAAAAAGTATTAAAAGTACCCTATATAACAAGTGCCGAGCAGCGTCGAGCAGCTGGGTCCGCACGCACACACACACTAGAAGACTCTGTGAGTAGTGTAAAGTAGATACAAACAAAAAGCTCAAACCAAATAATTTTAATTAAATTTTGGCGTGAGTGCTTTCACTTACGCTCCTACAAACACACAAACACACACACTCACGCATGCATACAGGGTTGTATTCAACACTGCGTTTGTATGCGTAAGCCCTCGAGCGTTGGTACGTGCGGAGTGCGGATGTGGAGTGCACGCTGAATTGTGTGTCAGCTGTTGACCTTTTTGCGGACTGTCGGGCAGTTGACTGTAATTTTTGCTGCTTTTCACACAGTATTTGCTCACACACACACACACACATATTTATATATATACATGAATTCATTAATGAGTGCGTGTGTATATAGCTCCCACTTTGGCCCTAATGTGGCCTGTACGCTGTGAGTTGATTTAATTTCATTTTGTTTGTGTTGCGTGAAAATCACCTGCAACAATTCTTGTTTTCAAGCTTATTTTGTTTATTTTGTTGTATGAGTGCGTGTGGCTTTTTAAAAGCTGCTCTATTTATACAACTTTATTTATTTATTAATCTCTTTTAATGTTTTTATTTAATTTTTTCGCTCTCTTTCATTCTTTTGCCGCATTTTCTCCTTTGTGCTTGGTCTTTTTTCTGACTGTGTGCGCTTGAGCGTGTTTGTATGCATTTGTCAAACAGAAATGAAAGCACACGCTGGTGATTGGAAATAAACAAAGGCGTGTTTCGTTGCATTTATATATTCAAAATGAATTTAATTATTATTTAAAAGTAGAGAAATTTAAAATAAAATAAATTTTTAAAGAGCCAAAAAATAATATTTCATAACTTTTTTTGTGAAAGCTTACTCTATAAGATGAAAGCTTACTGTTGAAAAGCTGAAAGC
The DNA here is from genome assembly GCA_031772095.1 of Zeugodacus tau. NCBI lineage: Eukaryota > Metazoa > Arthropoda > Insecta > Diptera > Tephritidae > Zeugodacus > Zeugodacus tau. The sequence continues at coordinate 3,250,961 of CM062653.1, read as the reverse complement.
TCACTCTACCATATGAAAGCTCGATGTAAGAGTAAGTAGTATTATATTCAAAGTATACTTTCATTACAAACAACACATATTGCCCATAAAAATTTTTGTGAAAGCTCTCTCTGAAATATGAAAGCTTAGTTCAAAATAAATTAGTAATATATTTTCGTTAGATTTTCATTACAAATAATACATATTGCTCACTATTTTATTTTTTTTTTTTTGTGAAAGCTCATTCTAAAAAATTTAAGCCCGATGTAAGGAAAAATACATTTAGCGCTAGATTCTGTTGGTATACATTTTTAACAACAATTTTTGTTCAAATGCAATTTTTTTTGCTTGAAAGCTTTTGTTTTTGGTGAAAGCTTACTCTATATTATGAAAGCTTACTGTTTAAAAGCTGAAAGCTTTTTCTACAATATGAAAGCTCGATGTAAGAGGAATTAGAATTATATTTGAATTATACTTACATTATAATTAACACATATTATTCATAATAATTTTTTTGTGAAAGCTCTCTCTGAAATATGAAAGCTTAATTTATTCGAAAGAAATTTGAAGTATATTTTCATTACAAATAGTACATATTGTTCATTATTATATTTTTTTTGTGAAAGCTCATTCTACAAAACGAAAGCTCGATGTACGAAAAAATACATTTTAAATACAATACATTAATTTTTGATTCCAAATGATTTTTTTTACAACGAAAAGTTTTCCGAATAAGTGAAAGCTTTTACTTTTATATATTTATATTCCGTTAGTGAAGCTTCTCTATATTTTTAGTGCAATAAAGACATTTTAAATATTTCTGCTATTGTATTTGTTATTGCTTGTAATAAGTGAAAGCTCAAATCACTTTTAAAAAATTTAAATCGTAAATAAAGCTTTCCTTATCACGCATCAACATGTACATTTCTGTAGAATTATTATTAAGCCTATCAAAATATGCCTAAAAAGTTATTAAAGCTTTATAAAAAATATGAAAGCTCATGTGAAAGCTTACGTGAAAGCATTATTCAATTTTAAATTCAATTCTATTTCACTTTAAGCGTTCGACTCATAGTCTTAAGCCTATATGCAACATTCCCGTTATACACATTTCCGTTTATTATCTTCATATAAGCTACGCTTTAATTAAATTTTGTAGAAAAATTACACACACACACATAACGGCGTATCTGTACGTAGGGAAAAACTTAATGCGCCACCATGTGTACTTAAGCTTTTGCACATGTTTGCGGTATTTAAACTAAAAAAACCGTTGCTTTTTATTCTTTTCGCTGCAATTTCTTGTTAAGCAGGAAAAAAATGAAAATAACGATAAAGAGATGAATTAAGCAAAAAAAAAAGTACGTTAAACTATAAAAATTGCAACTACAACATACTTATATGCACTTAAGCCAGCGCAAGCGAGGGTAGAATTGAAAAAAAAAATATTTATATATTTATATATTTTTTTTTGTTGTTTTTGCATTGCGCTTTTGTGCTCATTTACCTAGTTGCAAGCACTAACTATATAAATACACATGTCTATATATACATATAATCGTTTACTCAAATGACATTTCTTCGCTTCTTCTTCTTCTCATTCCAGGTATGTAAAGCAGCAGCAGCTGTGTCTACTATAGTCTATATACAGCTATAGCTAACGGTATATATGTGAATATATTTGTGTTTATGTAAGTACTTGAAGTGTAGTTGTATTTGTGCAACAAGCGGAAAAGCAGCCACAGCCGGAAAAATGAGGTTGAGCTTGAGGTTTGAGATTGCTCGGCACGGAAAAGTATGAATGTGCCGTGCCGGCTGTTTCAAGTGTTGTGGCATGCAAGAACTGTGCGGCATGGGAGTATAGATGCTTGCATGCAAAGCGCACAGCCAGCCAGCCAGCCAACAGATTATCATTAGGTGAGTGGCAGGTTGTGCGGCAAACAGGACGTTTGGATAGTTTGGAGTGTAGTGTGTAGTGTGTAAGGACGCGCCTGACAGCATTTCAATCGAATTATGAGCAAGACAAGTAGGCACACATGCGCGCACAATCAGGTTGCATATATATATGTGTGTGTGTTTGTGGCAAGTAAATTGTATGTGTTTTGTAGTGAGTAAATAATTTGTTGGTGCAACAAGCAGGCCGGCTGAAGCTGAAGCTGTGCTCTAACGTGGCTATTAGTAGAGTTTGCTGCAAGTTGTTGCATATGATGGGGCAGCAACTATACTATGCATCCATACATAGTTAGTTCTAGATATATGTATAACGGTACTCTCGTCTATATTATAAATGACGTGCCGCAGTCAAAGGCGCACCACTTGTGCAAACTTTTCATGCCAACTATGTTGGAACTCAAGCTGACATGCAAGTGTACACACACACCACTACATATTTGGAGAGGAGGCAAATATGTGGCAACCACAAGCATATGCTATTTTCACAGATATATATATTTTTTACTATATTTACTAGAGGGTGCACTCTTACTCTCCCCCACAACTAGCTTTCATTAAAGCAAGCAGGCAGCTTTCATATAAACATATATATATATATATATGTATGTGTATCTGAAAAGCTCTTCAATTCACGTTGCTTGTAACAAAAACAAAGCACACACATACTCTGCAATTACTTACACATCTCCAACGGCTCTTGTATATATACATGTGCGCAATTCTTTCTTTGCTTCAAGTATTCATTCATTCATTTAACATGAATTTCTGCTGCAACTAAAATTCTTACTTACAGATTTTTGAGTTTAAATAAAAGCTTGCCACATGATATTTGTGCCATTTATGGGTGCACTAGCACTTGGTGTCACTACTTTTAAGCACTTCAGACGTGTATATTTTGTGTATATGTGCCTCTTTTCTAATTATTTAGTGTTTGTGCGCTCGCTGGAACACTTGAACGTAATTATTTTCGTATGCGTTTTGTTGCAATATAGGCCAGCTATGCAATTAAATTTTTTTTTTTTGATTTTTTTTGGTAAAATTTTAATAAATTTAGGAGCATTTGAGTTAAGATAATGTTATTTATTAATTTAAGTTTTTACTTTTAATTTTTTGTTCAAATAAATAACATAAAATTTTAATTTTTGACCAACGCTGCGTATGAGTAACCCGAAAGCTCATGTGAGCTTTCACTCGCCAAACTTCAATTGAAGCTTTTGGCTATGTCAAATGACTTCATATTGTTTATTATATAATTCTTAAGTCACAAATGTAGCGCGCCCAAAAATAGTTTTAATTTCCTAGAACTTCATCCCTCACAACCAACGCGCTCGCTAGCGTTTTACCTTTTCGTACTAACACAGCAAACAACGCGCTTTAATTTATGTCAGTTTTTAACATTTGTTGCATGTTGCAACAAGCGCTCAAACACGAACTTAAAGTAAAAGCACAGAAACTATTATATAAATAAACGCGCGTTACATTGACTTGACTTGTGCGCGTTTGACGCTCTGCCTCATTTGCATGCGCCGCGCGCCACATAAATTTCTGCGACAACACAACGCTGCAGCGCGATAGCCTACTTAACACCTGCTGTGCAACACAACAGCACAAAGCAGCATGTCACCTGTTTTAGTTAAGGAGATGGGTTGTTGCGCCTGCTTGTATGCTACGCTGTGGTGAAGGAGGCAATTCCTTTGCCCGAAGCGTCATTTGTTTTGTGTTCATTTTTAGTTTTTCTAATTTTCCTTGTTTTATTTAAACGTGCGCTAGTGCGCGCGGTTAGGAAAATGGTGTTGCAACATTAGCGGCAACCAATAACCAGTAACTAACCACTGATATTTTTTAACATCTATGGAAGGCGCGTTCGCCATAGCTATGTGGTTCATTTACTGTATCTAAAACCTAAATTTATTTTTTATATATTTTTATAACTTTTTTAAGGAAAATTTAATTTTTATGAATTAATTTTTTTTTTAATTTTTTATATTTTTTTTTTTAATTTTTATAATTTTTTTACGATTTTTTTTATTTAAAAAAATCTGAAAAAAAAAAATATTAATACTCCTAGAATGTGTTTTCCTTTATTTTTCAATCAATGCTAAAGTCCATTTTCAACATTTGTGTATTCTTCATCCATCCATCTCTATTGACCTTACTACTTAATTACATGCCCTCCAGCATTCACACTTCAACATTTTTTATTCACCACTTAAACTTGCCAATCAGACTACGTTCGCGCTCAATCCTTCAATTTTTATTTACAACGCTTTTGCCATTCGCAATATCAGCGCGCCATTCATTTCCGCCTTCTGCCACTGGCCAACAGTCGCCAAGTACCCGCCACCCGCAGATGCCACTAGCAGACACAGCGCAGCGCTTGAATAATTTTCAATAATCTAGATATCAACAGAGCTATTTATGCTGGCGCAAATAAATTCTCAGCTGTTTTCTGCACTTCGCCTCGCCACCGCCGCCAACAACTACCAACGACGCGGCGAAATATGTTTAGCAGTCGCTTGACCTGCGCCAAGTGGGCGGGTGTAGTCATAGCTATGCGGCCACTGTAGACGACAAAGTGCAGACGCACGCTGTGTTGGCGGAAGTGAATAGCGCCGGCTGACAGTGACTAAAAATATAAATTCCGCCAAGCGGCGAGGCGGGTTCGGCGCGCAAGTAGAGGTCATATACAGCGCTGCTGTTAGTTGCGATAAAATAAGAACACGCTGTACATTAGAATGCAGGGAGAAATGCAAATAAGGCAAGAGGAAAGTTGAGTGGCAGAAAAAGTAGTGCAATTTCGCAATCAGACTTTTAGCGCGGCGCACATATATATATGTAGTTAAAGTGTTGCCAGCGGTCAATCGCCCAAGAAGTTGACGGAGAAATGCCAGCCGGTTGCTTTTTGTGGTAGCGAAATACTTAACGGACTGACTGACGACTGAGTCGACTGAGTGACATACTGGCAGCTCTGCTTGCTTGGATTTGGTTGTGGCGCGGCACTAGTGGCCAATAAAAATATAAACATCCGGTGCGCTGGCCAACGCGGCCAAGCGCATGCCAAAAAGCAACAATAAATATGGCGCGCGATTAAGCAACAGCAACAACAACAACAAGCGGCGACAACTAAAATTATGTATGCCACTAAGTGTTAGCGAAAGCTTCGACAACAGCCGTGAGACGCGCAACAAGAGTATAAAAGCGCGCTGCCCCACCAACCACCTCACGCCCTCATGCATACTACGCAAGCTGCCTCCATTCATGCTTTGCATTTCTAGCGCAGTTGTTGTTGTTTTTATTGTTTTTTGTTATTATTTACATTTTCTTCTTTACACCCAGTTTTCCTCTGGTCACCTCGTCGCTTTCTTCTGCTGCAGTTTGTTTATACTCGCTGGTGTGCAACTTGCGACAACACAGCGGGGCAGCCAATAGCAACAAATACACACAAGAAAGAGAGCGCTACACTTTGCTTTTATTGTTGCTTGCATAACTTTTGTCTTCTTGGCTGTTTGGCAACTTGCTGCCGCTGATGGCTTTCATTGAAATATTAATGCGCGCGCTGCGTCGCTCAAAAGCGCCAGCGTCACTTACACCGCGCGCGAGATTGCACCGCAACGCGTCGCACTTGCCTGTTTGCCTGTTGGCCCAGGCGCTACAGCTGGCTGTTGCGCGTTTTATTGTTGTATTGCTGTTGGGTCAGCCACTTTTGTTGGTGTTGTTGCTGATGCATTTGGCGCGCTGCTGTTGCCATTGCTGTTGGCAGTTTTGTTGCCACCGCCGCTAAAGCGCGCCACTTTGAGGGTTAACTCATTGGGGCCATTGGTGAATAATAGAGCGCGCGCGCGAGCAATAAAAAAGCGAGCAGCAGCAGCAGTTGGCTATTGTGTGCTTTTGATATTACTTCGAGCTGGTGACCGAAATGGCGCTCGTTAAACTGGGTTTTCGGAGCGACACTTTGTGAGGTTCTAAGTGGTTTTTCGGTATATATTTTTTTGAGCTTAAGAGTAATAATTTGAACTACAGATATTAAAGAAAAAGGTTATATAAGGTGTTAGAGACTCAGTCAAACAGAAAATGTTCTAGTTTGACGACTTGTCTTATAGAGGAAGATGTAAGATGTAATGAACATAACCTCAAAATAATTTTTCTTTTTCGACTTTTATTTTATTTAATTTTTTTTTATTTACGTCCTTATAATAATATAACTAGTATAGTAGAGTTCAACAATTTTGAAAAATCTTTGAGAAATCATATTTTTTACAAAGACTTCTTTCTAAAAGTTCAATTATTTTACTGTTATCCCTTCACCTACCCTGTTTTTTATGATTATAAAGAACTTTGCTCAACTTAACGCAGCTGGAACTGCTGTGCACCTTTCACTCCTGTTTAGACCATTAGACCATTTATGCTAAAATCGCTAATTACAGTTCAATGGTCCAAATTAGATTTTTTCTTATAAGAAAAATATTTTTTTTTCTTGCAAATTAGTTCACTGCGCTACTTTCTAATTCTTCTGATTCTGAAAAAATAATTTAAATCAGGAATTCGAAATTAGTTTGAACTCTGTGAACTTTGACTTGGTGAATGTCTGACTAAGTAGCTTATATAATATTTGCGCATAAGCAGTCATTAACGCTGGGTGGGTCTCAAGTTTTAGTAAGAAATGGCATTGAACTACATTTTGTGCGCTTTTAGAGCGGTAAAGGCGTGTAATGGATAAGAAAAAAAATTTAAAAAATTAAAAAAAAAAAATAAAAATTTTAACCGAAAATTTTCGAAATTCGCATTTTTACTTCGCCAAATACACAAAAATATTTTCGAATGTCTTCAACAACTGTTTTTCTTTTGTATTTATTTGCATACAATTTTGCACTATTTCTGTCAAAATTAATTAAATAGCGGTACTAATGTATAACGGAGTCACACAGTTATGTCCCGCTGTGGCAATAACGCGCTTTATATTTTTTTTTATTTTTTTTATTTATTTTTTTATTTTTTTTAATTTTTTTTATTTTTATTTTTTTATTTTTTACTTTTTTATTTTTTTTGCTTTTCATACATTTTTTGCTGCTTTATATACTCTTTTTCTGCATAATGTACGCTTCACTCTAACCTTCACCTCAAAACTAGTATCCGCTTAGTGCATATTTGTTGCGCGCCACTGAATTCCCAACGACCAACGAGTGAAATAAAATTTCGAAATTCGAATTTCTACGACAAACAAACGAAAAGGCAGCAAAAATTTAAATCCCAGCTCAATGGCAAAGTAGCTGAAAAATTCAAATAGAATTGTAAGCTGTGCAGCTAAATGTCGAACAGAATTTTTTTGAGACTTATTTACATGGATAGATACAGACATACATATATTTATAAATATTTTTTTTGTATTTTTTTTAGACACCAAGCGAAAGAAAAAAATCAATTCAGTTCATTTTTTGTATTTCTTATATTTTTGTTTTTATTTTGTAGTCATTTCATTATTGTTGTTGTTATTTTTTAGTCATTTACTTCTTGTTATTTTTCCTATTTTTTTAGCCTGCCTTCTATAGCTCATAAATTTTGTATTAAACACAGAAAATTTGACAGTTGATTAACGCCCTTCATTAGTTCCACTTCCAGTATGCTGCCGGGCAAGCCCATGCCTCCGATACATACATACATACATAACTACATATGTTTTGAAGATTTTAGTTTGTAGCACGCTAGTAGACGAGCTGCAAGTAGTTGTTGCACACACACATACACTAGGTTCATTTTCCGCTCGTTCATTGCTTGTTGGCAATCTCAGCAGAGGCCTGGGCGTTTACCCTTTACTGCTGGCTTGGAGATAGCACACATATCACATACATACATACATATGTAAAGATAAACGAATAAGCAGTTGCAGCACATGCTTGTGTACATATGTAAATGTATGTATGTAATTAAAATAATGCGTGTTTTGCTGCCTATTCATTGACGTGTCTACTTTGCTCCATTTTTCACATTTTTCAGCGCTTCAGCTTGGTTGCTGCTTTAATTTTCTGTATATGTCTTCATAAATTAGTTTATTTTTTTCATTTATGCCTCTAATTCCACGCTCATTAGCCATTTTTTACTGGCTTTAGTTCAATAAGCTTAGCTCGTCATGCAATCAACGCCTTTCGGAATTGTGCTTTTCAGCGGGTTTTTTGTGCTTTTATGGCATGCTTTTGCACAAAAAAAAAATATAATCCCTGCGGTATTTAGTTAGATAAGCGAAATGTGTGTGTGCGAAATGTAGCAGAGTTTATGAAATATTTTTTTTTTTAAATATTTTTTTGAAAATAATTGAAAAAAATATTGCGATAAAATTAAGCGTGCTGTTTCCGCTTTGCTAGCTGTGACATCAAATGAAATTAGTTATGCATACAAATTTGTTCTTTGATGCGACAAATTTTTTTAAAAAACATTTTTTTGGTTATTATTTTTTTTTTATTTTATGAGTTAAACATTTTTATAAATTTTTTTAAATATTTTTTTTCAATATTTTTTCCTAAATATTTTTTTATGATTTTTCATTAAATATTTTTCTTTAATTTATCTTTTTTTTTAATTTTTTTAAATATATTTTTTTAATTTTTTTTTAATATTTTTTCTTAAATATTTTTTTATGATTTTTCATTAAATATTTTTTTTATTATTTTTTTTAATTTTTTTATTATAATTTTTTAAAATGTCTGCAATTTGTCATAACCATTTTTATTTAGTTTCACACGCTCATAAATCTCACTTAACTGTCATTATTTAGCTTATGCGCTAAGCTATCATAATTATAATTTTTCCTCCATTAAATGCATTTTATTATTTTTCAAGTATGAAAAATATTTATTTTTTAAATGATTTATTTTTTTTGAATTTTTTAATGGTTTTTTAGATATTTTTTAATTTTTTTAGTGCTTTTTGTAACTATTTTACCTCTGCCGTTTAGTGGCTGCCATTGTCTCGTCAATTTCATTTACATTTTTGCGTGGGATATTTTTGTCGATGCAAAGCACACACCTCAATGCATACATACATACATGCTAATATACAAACAGTTAGACATACATATGTATTTATGCAAATACATTGCCTTTTTTGTGTGTTTTTTATTTTCTTAATTTGCTTTAAATATTAAAAATTGCTAATATATGCAGCTAAATGCCGCTTTAAATTGACACTGATGGCTTCTTTAAAGGGTTTACCATTAGTGCAATTTATTTGTGTTTTTTTTCGTGGCTTCGCCTCTCAAGCTTTATTTATTTGCATTTGTGCGACTAATATGCATATTTTTGTGTAATTTATTTATTTTTGCTTTTGTTTTCATGTGGCATTTTGTGCTGGCACGTCGGGTGTAGGCGCGGCACTGTGACGTGTAATTGAAAAGCTATTATTTATAATGCGAGTGTGAGCCTCAGAGTGTGTACGTGAGTGTTTGCTGTTGAGTTATTGACAGTTGAAAATTTATTAGTTACAAGGCGTACAATTTTGTAGTTGTAATTATGTGTATTTATAAATAATATTAGTGGAAATATTATGAAAGATTGGGTGAAAAATTGAGCGGGATCTTATAAAATAAAATAAAATAAAATAAAATGAAATAAAATAAAATAAAATTAAATTAAATTAAATTAAATTAAATTAAATTAAATTAAATTAAATTAAATTAAATTAAATTAAATTAAATAAAATAAAATAAAATTAAATTAAATTAAATTAAATTAAATTAAATTAAATAAATTATAATAAATTAAATAAAATAAAAAAATTAAATAAAATAAAACAAAATTAAATTAAATTAAATAAATTAAATTAAAAAATTAAATTAAATTAAATAAATTAAAATAAAATAATAATTAAATTAAATTAAATAAATTAAAATAAAAAATAAAATAAAATAAATAAATAAAATAAAATAAAATTAAATTAAATAAATAAAATTAAATAAAATTAAATAAATAAAATAAATAAAATTATATAAACTTAATTTAAATAAAATAAAATTAAATTAAATTAAATTAAATTAAATTAAATTAAATTAAAAAAAATTAAATTAAATTAAATAAACTAAAATAAAATAATAATTAAATTAAATTAAATAAATTAAAATAAAATAAAAAAATAAAATAAAATAAAATTAAATTAAATTATAAGAATGCATTTTCTTTAATAATATTCATTTACAATATTTTTCAATTTTATAAAAATAATAATGCATATTAATTTTTTTAATAATATTAATTTATAACATTTCTCAAAGTCACACCAAGCGCAAACAAAATATTTTCTTTACCAAACGCACTCACCTACACGCATATCTCCTCCATCTAGCACCACCGCAAATACCCAAAAATATCACATTACCAACAAGTGGAATTTAAATGCTTGGTTGCAAGAAAAATTAACGAAAGCCAAACAAGCGTATCCCAAAAGGCAGTAATGCATATATTTGGAAAAGCGGAACAAAATATAAATTTCAAAAAATTAATCACGCACGCAGGCATGTAATGCATACGAAGGCACACACAAACAAAAATGACAAACACACACATTTCCACACTTATATACTAAAAAAATATGTATGCATTCCCCTTAGACTTGCCACTTGCAGCGCCGCATTACACTAGCCTTCACATTTTCCACACTTTCTTCCTGCTTAATGCGTTTCTTCAGTTTTTCTACAATCTTTCTTAATATTTTTCCATATTTCTTTATAATTTATGCTCACATTTGCACTTAGTAATTTCTGTCTTAAGTTCTTCTATTTTCAAGGCTTGCCATGTAATTTGATATCATGATTTTTTTTTCGGAATTTTTATTTGTTGGGGTCTTCATTAATTTCAGCTGCTAAACAAAGAAAATATTAATGAAAATATACACGCTGCGGCTTATAATTACGCAGTTTCATATTTTACACAACTACTATATGGTAAATAGACAGATTTCTGGCTGTAAATAATTTAATAGCGCTCATTTGGGAACTCAGAGTGTATTTGTTTGTGTGTCTTCATTGAAAAATATACTTTAGTATGTGTCCAAATTTAGTTGTGCTTTTACGATAATTTAGCTCAATTATAGATTTCGGTCGGCAATTATTATCTGAGAGAAAATATGAGAATTTTGTATAATTTATTTTTGTGCGCGGGTGAACATGTGTGTGTGTGTTAAATGAAATAATAGCAAATAATATAATAATTCATATGAAATTGATTTGGCTTGGTGTTGAGAAAGCTGATATGAAGTCCGCATGTCTAATAAAACTCTTCATTTAATGATGCCATAATTTTCAACACTTTCTAAATGTAAATAATTCGCTTTCTTATTAATATTAATGATTGTATAATTCAAGAAGTATATACAATTATATACATACATTTTCATAAAACTGGGTTCGTAAAAATTTGAGTCCATAATTTTTTTTTTAGGGTGGTCCAGTTGAATAAACGATTTCGTTTAATTTTGTTCAAATGGAAATTGTTTCAAAATATTACAAAAAATTAAAAATTAAATTATTATTTTTTTAAATATTTTTTTTTAATAAACTTATTTATTTTTTTGTTTAACTTTTTTTTTATTTTTTCTTATTAGTTTTATTTTTTATTATTATTATTTTTTTTTATTAACTTAAATAATATTCGTTTAATTTTATGCAAACGGAAAGTGTTTCAAAATATTACAGAAAATTAAAAATAAAAATTATTAAATATTTTTTTTATTTCTTTTAATTTTTTTTTAATTTTTTTGTTAATTTTTTTTATTAGTTTTATTTTTTATTATTTTTATTTTTTATTTTTATTAATTTAAATAATATTCATTTGGAAATGGAAAGTGTTTCAAAATATTACAGAAAATTAAAAATAAAAATAATTATTTTTTTTTATTTTTTTTTTATTTTTTTATATTTTTTTAATTTTTGTTTTATTATTTTAAAATATTTTTTTAACTTATTTTTTAAATTATTTATTTTTATTTTTTATAATTTTTTTTATTACTTTTATTATTATTATTTATTTATTTTTATTATTAATTTTGTTCAAATAATTTTATAAAATTAATTTTTTTAAATATTTTTTTTTTTTAATTTTTTTTTTTAGTTTTTCTTTTTTTATAATTTTTATTTTTATGTTTTATTTTATTTCTTATTATTATTATTTTTTTTTTTAATATTATTATATTTTTATTTTATAATATTTAATATTTATATTTATTTCATTTATTTCTACCTTTTTTTAAAAAATTTCGTCTAAAAAATATTACATTTTCAAACATCTTCTCACATTTTTCGCAAGAAAATCCAATAAAAACTCTCCAATTTGCCTCTGAGCTCAGCCTTAATCCCCTATCATTACTCAGCCGTCGCGCATTAACCTTGTCACAGCCATTCCATTTCAATTATGCATGAGTCCAAGTCTGCTACTTACCCGATATACTTATCCACGCACACATTTATAGACATTTACTACTTCTAATTATGCTAAAGGGGCACCCGCATAACTTGCGCCACCCAACCACTGTCTTCGAAACTGTCGCCTTCATTTTGCGCTACTTTACAAAATAATCAAAATTGACAGCATAAAACTAAGTATAACAGCTCATAATAAGCAATACATTACGACAATAAAGTGCTGTTTTTGATTATTTTTGTCAACGGCTTTGACAGCAATCGGATGCCTCCAAATTCTTTCCTAAGCTGGCATTTTATTACTAATACTGTATATATGTGTGTATGTATGTATGTCTGTTTGTCTGTATGTCTGCTGTGATGAGTAGTTATTGTTGTTAACTAATACATCAACTACAATACAACAAAAATAGCAAAAAAAGAACTGTCAACAGCGCTTCACACAAATGTCAACTCTGGCGATTGATATCGCAAATGGCGTTATTAGTTGTCATATGGTTACGTTAATGGCAGTCCGCAAAGCAGCTGACATTACATACATATATACAGGCTTATATGACTGTTGAACTAAAATTGCGCTCACTAGTGTTGTAGAACCGGCCAACTACTGACTGACTGTCCCTCGGACAGTGTAATGTATGAGGCCTGCCAGTGGCTTGTTGCTTGCGGTTTTATTGTTGTTGTTGTTGCTGTAATCAAACTGATACACATACGTAATAAAGTCACTTTTAATTATCGCCATGAAAAAAATTATGTGCCGGCAAGTGAAAGTGTGCCCTTCAAAATATTAATGGCAGGTAGTTGGCTTAGCCAAATAATGGCAATATAAATGAATCTAGAAATATAATATATATATATTATCTATATATATGTACTCCACAAATAAACTCGGTATTGTGTGCTAACAAATGAGTTGCCGCTGGCGTAATTCGCGCTTGCTGTTGCTGCTCCCCGTTTAACAGCAAATTTTTGCCCTGACAAGTAAGACATTACGTCGCCACTGCTGCCGCCGGCTTGCTTGCCTGCCACCCTTATGAATATTTCATTGCGAAACAGACTGGTTATTGGTGTTAATCAAATCGAAAAAAAAATAAAATGAGCGATAATGACACTTTGTTAGGCGGAAAGTATAACAATAAGCGAGGAGGGAAATCAATAGCGAATTGAGACAGCAGTTTTGTAGTTTATGGCAAAACTTTTGCATGTAATCAGTGTTAAGGGTTAAGGCTGCTTAATAGACGAGTATTTTAGGGTCATCAATCAATTAATCAACGCGGTGACGGCAACTAGACAATTTGGGCAGCGAAAAAAATAGATTTTTTTCTATAACAAAAGTAATAATAATGATGGAGTGCTTGAAAAGTAGTACTGAGGGCGAAATTGCGGTTGCTTGCAAAGGTTGTCCAAAGAAAAAAAGTGAGGTTATATCCGCATTGGTGCGCTTTAAAGCGCATTTTTGGCAATTTTAAGCAGCTGTATGTTTGGAATTAAGAAAAAAAGTTACTTCTGTATCCACATATGTCTACTAAAATGCCTATTAGACAGCGCCGAAAAAAAGTAGTTCATCATTTTGCTAGTGACACTTCCGCTACAAAAGCCGTCAGTAGAAATGTGATAAGCTGCTATTTACAAAAATTTTTGACAAAGCAGTCTAACCAAATGGCGTTTAGTGCATAAAATACACACATAAATATATATATAAATATAGATACATATATATGTATGTATCACTACATAAACAAATGTCATTTTCACATGTGGCACATACAAATGTTGGCTTGAAGACAGCGCCGGAAAATATTATTGTGTGCAACCCTGCCCGGCACACAGCGGCCTAATGATGAACAAAGGAAAAAATGATGAATGACATTTTAGTTACATCAAATGGCTGTCATCTGTCTGCCTGCTTGGCTGGCTGTGTGACTGCCGTTGACGTTTCACTACAACTGTCACATTGAAATTGTACAGCATGGGCTGGTACTCTTTGTACTCCACTATGTGTCTTTATATGTATGTATGTAGTGACGCCTAATTTAAAACTCATGTAGTTTGCTAATGAAATAAATAAGTCGTAAAGCTGGTGAGCTGTCTGTGCAGGAAAATAATGTTATAAGTACATTTAGAAAATAGAAAAGTGATTTGGCAGGTCTGAAGAGGGCATATCAAAGCATAGAAAGCTGGAAGGATAGTGATTTGACAGTTTTTAGGTTATAAAATAAAGCTACTTGCTTGGGGTAAGCAGCTGAGGTCAAGTAAATTGGTTTAAAAAGCTCAAGAATGCTTAGTAGTAATTAAATAGCGCAAAGGAAGCTAAGTTCTAATGAAGATGAAGATATATAAATCACAAAAAAGCTCAAAGTGGCTCAAAATGCCTAAAAACACGCAAAAAAGCTCAAAGTGGCTCAAAATGCCTAAAAGCACGCAAAAGGGCTCAAAGTGTGACAAAATGCTATTCAAAAAGTCCATTTTCAACGCAAAAAATCAATATTCTCCACTTTCTGCCACCTAAAAGCTACGAGAAACTAAAAAAATCACATAAAAACCAAAACGCCGCTACTTGCAACACAAGCACCGACTATAAATACCACATGCCAGCGTTGTCAAGCTAAATGCTTAATAAATAAATAAACAATATTTTTATATGGATCTGTAGAGAGGCAGTGTGAATTGCTGCGCGCTGCCATAAAACATTTTCGGTTGCTGCCTACTGTGCCACAAGCTGTGGGGGAGGCCACTTTTGGGCGCCTTAAGGCATGATTGCCACTTGCAATGGGCATAAAGCGCAAACGAAATCTTTAAATATATATATTTTTTGGAATTTTTATTTCTTCTTGGACACTTGAAAAGAAACTTAAATTCTTCATAAGATAAATTTATAAGAGTTTGCCCAAATTTTTATGATTTCTTCCACATTTCTTATCTTACTCAACATTTGTGCTGCTTACTACCTTTCTTTATGCCACAAGCTGCTGCTACGCTTCGCCAAAACACCAACCAAACTCATCAATGTTGCAAGCAACCAATGTCGTCAAGCGTCAGGTGTTCAGTGGCTACCTGCCGGTTGTTCCTTAGTGGCGGAAGGGTCCCGAAAATGTTGAAAGAAAATAAATTTTGCTTTACTGTTATTGCCTTGCAATTTAAATTTAAATTTTGTCTCTCGTCGCTGCAAAGCTTTTATAAGCTACTTTGCTGTGTGCTGACATTCTAACGGATTTATTTTACTTCTACTTTTTTATGACTTTCTCAGCATTCAGCGCTTATTGCCATGCACTTCCTACCGTTTCTCTTTATTTTCATACATTTCACTTAAAAATAAAAATAAAAAAACAAATTATACATAAACAATGCCCGCAATAAAACAATAAAGTTCAAAGCTCTTAGTTCTTAGCTGCCTCTTCATGCATGCCTGAGACTAGGCCACTAAGTGCAGTGCATGCCTTTCTTATGCGCCATTGTTTTGCATACTATTTTATTTGCATTGTTGCATGCCACCTCCCCAACTTTCTTCAACGCGCTACTCTACTCATGCATGCAACATGCATGTAACGGCATTTTTATTGCACCAATTGTCCTCCTCACAGTGGTGCATGCACTTCTAGTGCGCGGGTTGAAGCAGCAAATTGGCCGGTTACCCAGTTTTCTTGGTTACTTACTGCTCTAGTGTCTCTTTGGGCACAAGTCTCAGTCTCTCTGCATATTTATTTACTATGCCTTGTACTCAAGAGAGCAGCCACTTGATTTTGTCATTTTTGTTGTTGTTGTGCGAATAAATATTGCATATTCACATTTATATTTGATGTACTGTTGATTTTGATGGTAAGATGTGTTGTTCTTGTTGTTTGCTGAGGTCATTGCTTGAGTGTTGTTGCATGGCCAGCTGTTCTAGTGTGCCACGGAACAATGAAGGCGTTGAGAGGAGACAGTAAATTGACTTTGGTGTTATATTTTAGAAGATATCAGGTCACATTGTTGTATAAAGTTTGGTGTGGGTGTAAGGAGGATAAGCAGGGATGCATTTAGTGGAACCAAGATACTGAAATCAAGCATTTGAGATGTATATTTAAATGTTCTGCACAGTAGATACTCGAATTATATATGGTATTAATCACTTTTAGAAGTTTTAAAATTAAAATTCAGTTAATTCAAATGAAAGAAAATTTTCAAAATTTTGAAAATTTATTTCCAATAAATACAAAAATATCAGAAAATTAATTTAAAAAAATCCATTCCAACTCAAATGTCATACAATCTACTTAAGCGTCTTCACTTTGTCCTTTACTTTCAATACAAATATATAAAAACAACAAAAATATTTTTACTCAATCAACATGACAGCCGACTCACTAATGAATTACACAGACCTACTAAATTACTTTACTAAGAAATGCGAAATTAATTGGGCCAGAACATCACTAACCTACTCCACCATCAACTGACAGCGGCTACTGCGTGTTGTCTTATTGAGCCTTTCAGCTTGGCCAAGCGTTTCTTAGACGAGCTCAACAATAAGGCAAAAAAACAAATAAAATTCCAATGAATGAATTTGTCTGCGAAATAACAAGGCAAGTTAATGCAAGAGACAATATGAAAAACAGAAATAACAAAAAAAAAAATAATTATAATAAAAAAATAACAGAAAAAACTGCATAAAAATGTAATATTGCCTTATTAAATAGGCGACTCGGACGCAAAATCAATAACATTGCTCGGCGTAATCTACAACAAAAAGTTAAAAACAAACAATAAAGCAATAAATAATAATTGCGCTTAATAAGACAAAATGGTAGCAGCGACTATGCGAGAGTACTCAAGATAGCAGACATTGTCGGCCCAAAGTAATAAGACTTGAAAAGTAAACCAAAAAATGCCTAATGAATATGAAAGACGAACGAAACAATAATAATAACACATTAATATGGCAAATAATAGAATGTTAATGCGAAAATAATGACAAAAGATTTGGGAGTTTGAAAATTTTTAATTTTACTTTAGTACCATAAGTCGCTAAAAAATTTAAGGCAATTAAATTACAAATTTTTGTAGAAAATCAATTTTTTATTGCCTAAAAATGTAGAGTCACCTGTAGAAACCAAATTTTGTGTGGTCACTAGTTTGTGTTTGTGCTTCCCTATATGTTTCTTAACTAACGCAAACTTGTTGTAAGTGTATCAGAAATATTTTTAATTGACTCAATTAGTTAATTGCGTACACTAATTGATACTCAATTAAGTACACCATTGTAAACTCGAGTTTACAAACTCAAAACTGTATATAAAAACTAATATTGTTTGAATTTACTTTGTTTTCCTGAGAATCACTATAAATTGAAAAGAATAACTCTAACACAAGCTGTCACATTTAGCCTTTAACTCGAGTTTATTGTTTTTAATAGGCTTGAAATAGATTAATTGAAAATATATGTTGATTGATAAACTCATTATTTTTAATTGAGTCAATTAGTTAATTGCGTACACTAATTAATACTCAATTAAGTTCACCATAGCAAACTCGAGTTTACAAGCTCGAAATTGTATTTAAAAAGTAATATTGTTTGAATTTACTGCGTTCTACTGAGGATCACTGCAAATTGAAAAGAATATCTCTAACTCAAGTTGTCATGTTTAGTCTTAAACTTGAGTTTATTTTTTTGTGTAGGCTTCAGATTAATGAAACGAAAATATTTTGTTAGTTGAACTCTGTATTTTTGGGTGGAGTTTAACTTTAAACACTCCAAAATGAACAATAAACTCGATTAACTCACAAAATTCAATACTCAAGCATCTTCTTTATCGAATTTTGAATTGACGATGTGCAATATTGTTATAGTTTAATCTCCAAATCAAAATTTCCAAGCTTTTTCTATAACAAATTGAACTTCTGATATAACGAAGAGAGAACAATCCACTGTCTATAACTCTACCGGTCTATAACTCCATAAATAAATTTGAAAAATTATTTTTTTATTATTTTTAATTTATTTTTTTAGCTAAATATCTATTCCCAATTTTTTGTTGTTTGTACCTTCCTCAAACCGCACCCTCACAAATTTCCGCTTTACCTTGAAAGACCTGTGTCTTCAGCATACCTTGCTACCTTCCTTTCTCTGCATATTTATTTCCCAAAGTACAAAAGTGTTGAACTTGCGACTACAATTTGTACCGAAGTGGAATATTTTCCACGATCACAAGCGCTGATAAATACAAATATATAACAGTATACTATATATATATGTATAACAGTATATATATATATCGAAAGCACTTGCTGTAACATATGTGCGCACTTATGCGCGCGGGTGCGCTTGAGAAATTGCAACAAATTACATTGCGCGTTTATCAGACGCGCCACCGGAAGCTATATGCTGTACCAACAACAACACTACAAGAAAAGTAAGTGTGCGCTACGAAAAGCTAAGAATTTATGGCTGTTTGCTGTTGTTGTTGCAATTTTATTTTATTTTTACTTTTACTGCATTTATTTTAAAAACAAAAGTTACCGATAACCAATGTGGCACATGTGTTTATTTGTTGCTTCTTGCTGTTTCTTTGCTGCGCGATATGAAGTAGAAGCTGACGCCTGGCCACACACAGCAGTCATAAGTTTTGTTGCTCACTTTTCAAGAAATATTTCGTGCGATAAACGGAACAGCTGTAAAAATATGTTGTCTTTAAGAAGAGTCCCTCTCGCACAGCGCGCAAAGTGTGCGCTTATCGCGTCACAGCGCGGACTGCAAGTAGAAGGAAGTAACTTTTTTTTAATAATAATGAAGAAAATAATAAAAAAAAATTTAAGAAACTATTGGAAGCGAGTAAAAATAATGAACTAAAGGGAAGCAATGAATTCAGCGTTCATTTTTAGAATGAGCTGCTAGAGCTCTCAGCTTGGTTCTGACTGTTTTTTTGAGACTTTTCTTATATAAATCATACTCTGCTTGGTTTCTAAGATTAATTTTAACTGAAAATATTCAAAATAATTAAAATATATAAAAAATAAATTATACAAAAATTACATTTAAATAAAGAAATTAAAAATAAAATAATCAAAAAATTCCAACAACGCCTCTCAAAAGTAAATCAGCGCCTAAATGAGGCGCATTAAAATTGTAATCAAATACCTGATACATGCATAACCATGGCAGCAGGTGACATTTACTATAATTTTAGAACATTTAAAAAGTCATGCTAAGCAATCAAGCGCATTTAGCGACACATTTATGTATGCGCCCCAACGTGTGGCAAGTGCGTCTCTCCAACTCAAACACACACTTTAACACACAGATGAGCTACTCGATTTCAATAAATTCATTCCAATTCAATGCTTTACATACACAACGCCCCGAGCGGTGTCAATTTCGAAATAAAAGAAAATTAAGCGACGCACGCGTAGGTTGCACAGACAGACAGCGAGAGTGAGACACAGGTCGCGACAGCCTGTGTTATATGATATTGTCGAATTAAGGGGTTATATACAGTTAGAATTTTCAAAAAATCGATTTTTTTTTATTTCATTTTCTTAATGTACATATATTTAAGAATACACACAGAAAATTTCATATCGTTCCGGTGAATATTTTCAAAGTTACAAGCAAATGAAAAATTTAAAAAGGCGTTTCAGAGTGCTTTTAAGTACAAGGTCCAAACTTTAAACGCGTTTTTCTCAAAATGGTGTTTTCAAAGTCGGTGACCAACATTACTCGAAAACGGCTAGACCGATTAGTCTCAAATTTTAACACGACCTTCTTAAATATATTTTTTAGTAATTAATCGTAGATTTTTTCTCTCCGGTAAATATTTTTTTTTTTATAAACAATTTAAGGCCGAAATTTCGGTGAAAAATCGATTTTTTTTTTTGAGAAACCGCCATTTTGTCAAAAAATTTTATTTTGCTTATTCCTTCGATTAATTACTAGATTTAACATTCTTTTAACGAAATCTGTTTGGTTTTTTAATTTCGGATGATCCAGTTCCGAGATATAGTGGTCACCGCAAAACGTCTTTTTTGAGAGGAGCTCCTGGAGATCAGCTGTAGCTCTTTTTCAAATAAATATTTTTACTAAAACTAAGTCTTAAAATACAGTTAAAAGATACCATAATATGTGTATAAATTTTTGGATCAATAAATTAAAAAGTTTTCTCAGAAAAAATTCTGGAAAATTCACTTTTTTTCGGCCGTCTAACTGTATATAACCCCTTAAGCCAAGATGAGGTGTGTTTTTTCGATAACATTATTGCTTTTTCTACACTTTCGAAAATATGCTCAAATTAGGAAATTAATACAGACATACAAACATACATACATATATAGATGTAAGAAACATTATATTTCCATGTCTGCAGCTTTTAATATTGTGTGAGAACAGTGTTATTGCGCGCCAAAGGCAATCAAATGCAACTGTAGGTACTCAAAAAAAAGCAACAAAAAAATGAAAAAAATTAAAAAAATATATATAAAAAAATTTGAAAAAAATAAAATAAAAAAATTACAAAAATCAAAAAAAAAAAACAAAAAAAATAAAATTACAAGAAACAAATCAGAAAAATTAAAAAAAAAAAATATAAAAAAAATTACAACAATAAAAAATAATATCATTATAATGCCTCTTCGGTACTATGAGTACACGCTTGTCCCCTATTAAGTTGTTAAGTGGAATGCGTGTCGTGCAGCAATAAATGAAAATGTTTGTATTAAATTAATTTAAATTTTTATGTGTGTTGAAAAATTGGTGTCCCTACAACCCACATGCGTGTGACACAATAAAAAAAAGAACAAAAACCAACAACAAAAAAATTAAAAAAAAAAACTGATTTTCCTCAAAAGCTTTCAACACACGCAGCTTCTTGCTCTCCTCTACTCATCACACAGACTAAAATCTGACTCAAGCACGCAGTCTAAAAATGTTAATTAAAATCTTATTTTTATAAACACTTGCCGCGCTCGCTACAATACTTTGTATTTAAGAGATTCTTTTTATGTCAACGCTATTAACTAGTAGACGAGGAGGCGACGACCCCGCAGACACCGCGCTCATTACGCGCTGTTAGAGTGGTGATGGTGGCGGTGATCATGTCGCCACATGTTGTGCAATTCAAGTTAATATAATTTTTAATTTTTTATTAGTGGCAAGTCTCATATAGTCACCTCTTAGTCAGTTTGTGTTGCAACTATCGCGCTCGCTTTCTTTGACACTGGCGAAATGTAGCGCCCTCTGTCTAAAGATCACTTAATGCATTGCTCTCTCGTTAATTAATTGCCTCATATTTTCTTTAACAATAAGTAGTTGTTTATTGTCATAAACATTTTTTGTGACTAATGTGTCCCAAGTGTGTTTTGAAATATTGCTTTTCATTCAGAATGACCTGAATTTACTTTCGTAAACTTGATTTGGTTTTAAATTTCGAACTTTAAGTAATTTCTGGCTTTAAATTTGCAGTATTTATAATATAATTAGCTTAAAAGTTTAGTTAACTATTTCAAAAGGCACGATTAGTATATAAATTCCATCGCCTTTTACCCATAAAAACACATTTTTGAAAATTTCACTAAAATTTTTAATAATTTCCGAACTCAAAAATGTTCGAATATGTGAACTTTGACCTTAAATTGACATATTATTAAGTAAGCCAATCATTTTTAGGATTTAAAGTCCCAAAAATCCTTAAAATTATTGGCTTTCTAATTACCAAATTTCTATCATTTCGTTCGTTTATATAGATCACCTGCAATACTCAACCGGTTTATGATATTTTGTTAACAAGTGTCATATCATATAAGTGCCAAGAATTTAGTTATTTTAATGATTTTAACAGCTAATTTTTCAGTGTTTTCTTCAATGAAATAGCAAAAAGAATTTTATAAAAATACTACAACAATTTTTCAGCAACAAAAATATATTTTTTATTTTTTTTAATTATAATATTTTTAAAGTATAGCTTAAATTATGTCAAATATGCCAATATATAAATAAAAACTAATTTATTTCTTCTTCTTCTCATTTCAGGTATGTCTTTGAACTTTGAAATCCAGTTTTATACGGAAGGGTAAAGTATTATAATATTAATTTACGTACAATGAATAGTACTCAAGTAAACTCCAGCAAATATTTAACATAAATTAACGGTTCAAAATACTAAAATAACTATAAAAAATATGAAATGAAATATAAATTATAGACAGTCTATTGATCGTAGCGCCAGATAATACCAGCTCCAAGTCGATCTAAGAAGCAATCACAAATGTAGCATCTCCCCAGACTCCACTCTAAAATTTTTATATGAGCTTCAGCCATCCAATAATTTTTAATATTTGTTATTAAAATACTTAGATGATGACCTAATTTCGCGCGCAGCAATCAGTTTGCCCTCTAAACCCAATTGAGTAGAGCACTAGCGCAAGCTTTCTGAAAAGTCACATGCGAACGCTTTCCAAATACGATTTTATACAAATAAATTAAAGAGAGATAAGCAGGAAAACGCGAGCAATACAGTGAAATACAAAGCAGCACAATCAGTCATACACAAACCAATTACGAATCACCAATTATTTATAGTGCTGGAGAACAAAAACAAATACAAATACTGTATACTTATTAATTAGAAAAATAAGCGACAGTTCAGCAAAGTGACCCTCCGAGGGAATGTCGTCATGCGCCGAGTGAAGGCTTATAGCGAGATTACAATAAAACAGTCATAATATTTTTATTGTGGAAATAATATTGTATTATGAAAAAAAAGCTTGTGGCTTCAAATGACGCTTTTATTGAAGCTGATGCGGCTTTTACTTGAAATAATCATAATTCTATATAAAACAAAGGGAATACAAGTGGTTTTTGCTCCGTATTTCACCACAATTTGTTTTATCTCGAAAGTGAACCCAGAAAAATTTCTAATAAAACCACAGAATAAATAAATTTAAATAGCAGGAAATCTTAGCTTGAGCGGCGCTGATTATTTTTCTTAGTAATTATTTATTTAATGCATTCAAATTTAGTTTCAAAAGAAAAAAACTCATAAATCATCGAGTTTTTTCACTACAACTCCAGTCAGACATTTATGACAATTCACGCTTTTGACATAAATTAGCTGTCAAATGTGTAGCAGGGCGCAAGGCAGCCAAGCTTAGGCTTTGAAACAACAAAAGGCTTCAAAAACACTGTGCGCACTGAGTGTAAATATGTATAGTGCGTGAAGGGCCAAATTATAAAACGGAACTAATTTATCATTTTTTGTTGTTTTAATTTTTAGTTTTTTTTGTTTTTTATTTAAATTTTTTTTTTTTAATTTTTTTAAATTTTGTTTTGTTTTTTTATTGTAATGTTTTTATTTTTTTAGTTTTTTTTGTTGTTTTTTCAGGTTTTTTTTTTTTATTGTAACCATTGTAAATTGTTGCTTATACACTCTTACGCAAACTCAAACTCATTGAGCACCAAAAATTAGCTCATCAGTTGTTGCGCTGCTGATGGTCGAGCCACACGCTATGCTCCAATATATATAATTATAACAAATGTTTTTTAGAAGCTTAAGGTCACTGCGCAGCGGTTTTGAGTGTGAGGCAACAAGAAAAACACAATTTTTTTGGGAAAAAAATAAAAGTAATAGTCTCAAATTGAATAAGCTAATTTAGAAGACAAAGAATAGGCTTTTTTTTATCAATTTTCGAGTAAGAGAACTGAATTATTTATTAAGATGGCGTTTCTTAGAGATACGAAAGAAGGCATTTTATACAAAATGTATGAGTTTATATCGAGATTATTTTATATATAAATTATTATTTTTTTATTGAAATATGGTTTTTTGACTTAAATTTCATTTCAAAGTAGTTATGAGTACGTGCAAAAACACTATTTTTTTTGAAAAAAAAAAAATTAAAAAAAAGAAATTTCGCAAAAATCCACTTTTATTTTATTTTATTTTCTTTTTATTTATATTTTTTTCAAAAAAAAAAAAATTCCAAAAAAAATTTTCGCAAAAATTATATATAAATTTTTGTCGAAATTTTTTTAAAATATAAATTAATTTTTTTGCTGAAATATGGTCTATTAACTTAAATTTCAATTCAAAGTAGTTATGAGTATGTGCAACAACACTATTTAAAAAAAATGAAAAAAAAATTCACGAGAATCCACTTTTATTCTATTTTTTTCCTATTTTATTTTCTTTTTAATTCTATTTTTTCATTCTATTTTTTCTCAAAAAAAAATTAAAAAAAAAAAAAAATTCTCAAAAATCCACTTCCATTCTCAGCAAATAAATTTTTTTCAAAAAAACTTGCCACAAAAGCACTCAATATGCATGTGGCAGCTGATGAACAGCATTTAAATACAATGCAAGCAGCACATTTTTTTCTACTTTCACTTATTAAATGGCAATTTTTTCAACAACAACAAAAAACCTGCTACTTGCAACCCAAGCGTTGCACTTGTGCGCGACACCCGCAATTATTTGTCTGTACTATAAAAAAGTGACATAAAAACAGACACACATCCGCATAAACATGCAACAAGCATACGTTGCAATCAGCAACACCATCGGTGCAATAGTGGCGCGCATCAAATAACCGCTTGTCACCCATCGCTGCCACCCTCATCAACTGACACGGCTTGTCGTGCGCCTAAAAAGCCACTTGACATTTTTCAATTGCAATAAACGTTTGCGCCTGCAGGCGCACACAAGCCAACAACAACAACAGCAACTGAAAAAGGTAATGCCACAACAAATGAGCGCTGCTGAAAAAACGTTATATTTGCATGCAAAATAAAGACAACACGAACTTGCCACATGAATGCAAACGGCATGCATGCAACACACACACACACATGGACATGCCACCAAATAAGCGCTAATGGCAGAACAGGTAGTTGACGGTTGCTGCCACACCGCCACATAGCCTACAGTTAGTCGCAGCGTAGGCAGTCAGTGTGGCAGCAAAGCAAATGTAAATTGTGTGCTGCAGCCTATATAAACAAATATTAAACGCTGCATGTGGCAAGAGCTAAATGCCATAGTTGCATATGTGTGTCAGTGGGGAATTGCTTTGTAGCGCAAATGTAAACAATTTGTTGAACGCGCGAGTGTCTGTGTGTGTGTGTGTGGCAGCATTGAAAATATGAAAATAAATAAATAAATGCCTTGTTTACTTGCGCACACAGCCAGAGATGTACATATATGTTCTATGGCAACTCAAACTCAATCTTACGTTGACTAAAGTCAATACGGCGATAACTCATTTGCATTGCGCTGCGCTCACGTTGCACATACTAAGGTTGTTGTCTCAAAATGTTGCCTTACATTTTCTACAACTTTCCTTCTACATCTCTGAAATATACATGTTGCAACAGCGCTCCACATACACTTGAAACCACTGCCGCGCGCATTTTTCGGCACTGAAGTTCACCGAAAATATTTTGATTACATTTGCCATGCGCTCACAACTGCTTTCTGTGTGTGTTTGTGCCGCCCAATTTAGCTATTGCATGCAACTATGCAAAATTTTGGCAGTCACCGAAAATGCGCTGAAGGTCAATAGGTCAATGTGAGCGCGCGCGCATACGAATTTACATGCGACAGTGAAATTTGCAACTGCCACAATTCATGAAATCCAAAAATCCAAAAAAAAAAATATTTTTCAAAACAAATTTTTCTGGAAAGTTTGACAGCGTTATTATTTACAAGCGCATATATATATTTGTTTTTTTTTTTTTTGTTTTTGTGGCAACTAAATACGTATTTATAAATATTTGAAAATGCACAAATGTTTGCAGGCATTGTTGTTTTAGGTTGCAAGTGATATGCCGCTGCGTGCAACCAAGCGCATATGCAGCGTATTTACACAAGCCACACACATACACGCACACATATTTGCCATGCATTTCCAGCATATTTACCATTTCTAGAGCATTCTTCGCCACAATTTCACCGCATTTTTTATTTAAAAGCGCATATTTGAAATGCGCCTGTGTAAATCAGGAAATTCATATTTGTGTAGGTTATCAAGTGAATTCATATGAAAATAAATATTTTTTTGTGCTTTTTCTGCGTTTTTAATCACGCATATATATTGTATATAAAAATTTATCAGCTCTTGTGTGCTTGTGTGTGCATACAGGATGCTGGCGCGCATGTAGCACGTCGCTGTATTGCTGTTATTGCTCACTCGCGCACACATATTCGTCAATTTTAACGTAAATGTTGATATAAAATTTAATAATATCACATAATATTTATGTATATACACCTATACATATTTATTTATATTATTATTTCCTCTTAGTAGCAAACACTTCAACTGAGCACACACAGATTCCCTATACATTTTCTATACCAACGGATGTGACATTCACATGCCAGCGATTAGTCAACAAAGCGGTGATTTTTAAAAGCGTTTCACATATAAATATATGCTAATTATTACATTTAGAGAGGCATATGTGAATTACAAATATATTTTTTATTTGTGAGGATATATATTTATATATAATTGTATCACCAACTTGGCGCAATTACTCATTTGAGTCGAACTACATAAGAAATTTGACGACATAAAGTAATAAAAATTAGCACCTGAGTTACAAAAATGGCAAAAACACCAACAGCAACATCACAGGATTTCTAAAATAAACGAAATTTCACACCCACTCAACCAGCATAACAAAATCACTCACATTTTCAAATTCACTCAAATATTTTATGGTTGTTCTCGGTTATGAATTCACTCAAACTAAAATTTTGGATTTTTGCATATTGCTGAAATTTTTTACTATACAAAACCACAAAAACTTAAAAATATAACTAAAATTTGAAAATTTTCTTAGCAGCTGAGATTTCACTCAATTTTTTATGAACGTTCTCAATTATGGAGTTATCTCCAAACAACTAATTTATGTAAAATAAACTATAAACTTGAGTTTTTAAAAAATATGGTTGTTCTAAATGCAGAATTTATGAAATCACTCAATTTTTGCTCAATAATTATGAATTCACTCAAACTGAAATTTTTGATTTTTGCATAGCGCTGCAATTTTTTGTATACAAAACCACAATAATTAAAAATATAACTAAAATTTAAAAATTGACTTAACAGCTGAGATTTCACTCAATGTTTTATGAACGTTCTCAGTTGCGGAATTATCACCAAAGAACTAATTTAATGTAAAATAAACTATAAACTCGACTTTCATAATTAAACGGTAGTTCTAAATGATGAAATTTGGAAATCACTCAAAATTTTACTCAATAAATTTAAAATCAGTCAATTTTTTTTTTTACATCATTATTTTTTATAGAGCTTACAACTGCCACAAATACTGAATATTTATAGAAAATATAATTTAAAGCTAAGCTCAAATTGTAACGGTACTTTTTAAAATTTTAAATTTTAAAATTTACTGTTATGCAATTTTTGCTTTTGTTGCCGCTGATTTTCTGCTAATAATATTTCTGCCTTCATTATTTTTTTATTATTATTGTTGTTGTTGTTGTTGCCATTGTTGTCAACACGCCGCCAACCAAGCAGCGGTGACATGTCATATCAACATCAAATCATAACATAATGAGCTGCCTACCTACGGGCGTTATACTGTAGTCTGCTTGCTGTCATGCATGTTGTTGTATAAACTACTGTTGTTGTTAAATATTAGCAACAACAGACACAATAAAACAGTTGCTGATAATCAGCGTGTGTGCCTGTGTGTGCGAAACGGACCGATATCACTCAGTGCTGTGAGCTCGATTTCAGACGTCGAGCTTTAGACGCAGCTGTTGTAGGTCGCTTTGTTGTTGTTGTTGCTGTTAGTACTGTTGGCTATTGTTTAGTGAAAAACACACTTTGCTCGTTTCAATTTTTTTATTTTACCATTTATTATTATTTTCATTAGCTTGTGTTGTGTATGTTGTTGTTGTTGCTGTTGTTATTGTTGTTGGCTTTGTTATCCAACTGACACAATTGCTTACACTTCAGTCTCTGCTGGGGAAAAGTGATACTGACAGCATGACAGACCAGCAGACAATGGCACACAGTGCAACAACAACAACAGCACAATGTTGCAACAACAACAACACACTGCTGCAACAACAACAACAACACTTCATCAGTGTTGAAAAGGTTTAAGCAACAACAAAAACGAGTGTGATATGTCATTTGCGATATGCAACAACACACAATGTGATATGCGCCGTGCAGTGTATATGCCACATATTCACACGTATGTGACTGCTTTAAAGCACTTAAGTTGAAATTATTATATTTTTAGGTTATATTTTGCTTACTTTCACCGCACTCTACCGGCTGGTCACCCCTCTTTGTGATCCCTTCTGCTCGCTGTTTATGCTTTAACCCACATTTTGAGCGGTGCGGCCTATGCTGAACGCTTGTTATTGTTGTTTTAGTCAACATAACCCCACTCTTGCTCTCTCCGGGTGTGTGTGTTAATAATTGTGTAATATGATATAATCATATTGTCGCTATAGAAATATCCTTGTGTTCTGCTAAAAGAGCAGAAGAAGAAGAACAAAAATAAAGAAGAAGAAGCATGAAAAAAGTGTAGCGCAAAAAAATATGAAATTCTTGCGAGGCTTGAAAGTGAAACCGATATGAGACCGCTGTTTACACATTCCCCTCTTCTTCAAGGATACAATATTTGTTGTTGTTGCTGCTATATATATGTATGAAATTTTTGCGTGCGTGTCACACGTGGTTAAAAAAGCGAGACTACCCGCAGCGTTGCTTCGTTGCTTTTTTTCTTTTGATTACTCAAATAATAATGCCAGCCGACTCCATTTTCAAATCCAAATATGCCACAAGGGTTGCCGCAAATTAATCGTAGTTATGGTTATAAGCACAAGTAAGCCCGAAAAGTAGTTGTAGATTGTGCTCGTTAGCACACCAAGCCAGGCTGTAATTCGATCTAGTCCTTATTTTTTGTGGCAGCTAAGTGTCCATGGCAGCGGTTGCACACTTGATTGCTTCGCCAACTACTACGGTTACATACATATATACGAGTGTATAACACGATTATCCTTACACACCACCACCAAATGACCACCAGCATTTCTTTGCGCATCAATTCTTCGTAGTAATCAAGCATTCTATATAAAGAAATACCAAAAATATTTTTCGCCTTTGTCAAACTTTGGCTGTAATCAATATTTTTTATATTTTACTGGACATTTATTTTTTAATTGCTGTCTCGCTGCTTTTCTTTCTCTTTCTCCCGCTCTACTTACCTTCTTGTTGTGCTCGCATAACAGACGCCTTTTGTTCATTAAATTTTCATTAGCAGTCGTCGCTTGCTGTTCTTCTTGTTGTTGTTTTCTACGTTTATGTAATTTCATATCGCTGTCTCCGGAATGCTTGAGTGATATTGATCGTTATAAAATTCCTTAAAAATGAAAAATTAGATTTTTAGTTTGTGACTTTGGGAGTCATATTTGGTTGGGACTCTGTCTTTCAGCTGCATTATGCAACACAAGAACTCATTTGAAAGAAATTTTATTTCATTTAATAATATGATAATTATGATAATTTTTTAAATCTTTAAACTTTTTATTATTTTTTTATATTAATTTTTATTTATTTTATTTTATTTTTGTTATTTATTTTAATTAACTTATTTTTTTGATTAAATATTAAATTATTTTGTTTTAATTTAAATTAATTTTCGTATTAATTTCTTAATTTTTTTATAATAAATATTTTTTTATAATTAAATTCACTTACATTAATTTTCTTAATAATTTACTTTTCTTTATTTTTTTTTAATTAAATATTAAATTATTATTTATTATTATTTAATTTAAATTCATTTAAATTAATTTTTTATTTTTTTTTTTTTAATTGTTTATTTAATTTTTTTTATTTATTGTATTTTTTATTTGTTATTTATTTTAATTTATTTATTTTTTAATTAAATATAAAATTATTATTTATTATTATTTAATTTAAATTCATTTAAATTAATTTTCTTAATTTTTTTTTTAATTTTATTTATTTTAATTTTTTTTATTTATTGCATTTTATATTTGTTATTTATTTTAATTTCTTTTTTTTATTAAATATAAAATTAAAATGTATTATTATTTAATTCAAATTCATTTAAATTAATTTTTTGAATTTTTTTAATTATTTATTTTATTTTTTTTAATTATTTATTTTATTTTTTTAATTATTTATTTTAATTTTTTATTTTATTTATTTTTTATTTTATTTTATTTTATTTTATTTTATTTCATTTCATTTTATTTTATTTTATTTTATTTTATTTTATTTTATTTTATTTTATTTCATTTTATTTTATTTTATTTTATTTTATTTTATTTTATTTTATTTTATTTTATTTTATTTTTTATTTTATTTTATTTTATTTTTTTTTTTATTTTATTTTATTTTATTTTATTTTATTTTATTTTATTTCATTTCATTTTATTTTATTTTATTTTATTTTATTTTATTTTATATTATTTTATTTTATTTTATTTTATTTAATTTAATTTAATTTAATTTAATTTAATTTAATTTAATTTAATTTAATTTTAATCTTAAATAAGTTTTTATTCATTTTATTTTATTTTTCATAATTTTATTTTATTTCATTTTATTTTATTTTATTTTATTTTATTTTATTTTATATTATTTAATTTAATTTAATTTAATTTAATTTAATTTAATTTAATTTAATTTAGTTTAATTTAATTTAATTTAATTTAATTTAATTTAATTTAATTTAATTTAATTTAATTTATTTTAATTTAATTTAATTTAATTTAATTTAGTTTAATTTAATTTAATTTTATTAATTAACACTCACTTTTAACTTATTCAAACCTCCAATCATTTACAATAACAACAACAAAAGGCAGTCAAGCAGGCTCCACTCATGCAACTAATTACCCACTTTCACTACTCACTCCTCTGCATGCTTAACCCCACACCTAATTGCATTGCATAACCGTATAATTGCTGCCACATACGCGTATCAGTCATGTTCACAAGTTGGTCAAGCCAAATAGACAATTATTAAACAAAATAAAAGCGAAAAAAACAAACAGTTATGTTGCATTTAATGCGATTGAGTGCCAACAGAATTAGTCATGTCATCGTGCCAAGTCACTGTCATATGTTGTGCCCATTGTTGTTGTTGTTTCAGCATTTATTTCATATTTGTTAGCACACATAGTATTAATAGCAAGTGAGAGTGTAAGTGCAAAGTTAATCGAATTTGTCCACTTTCGTTCACAATTCGTGTCCAGTTTGCGTGCCACCAAGCAACCAAGCAACCAACCGGTCGGCAGTGCTGCAACATTGATAAGTGTGCGATTGTGGCATGTGATATCGATGACGAAAATTGAATAAATAGGTGTGCACACGCTTTTTTGTTTAATTTACTCAGTTTCTTTTTTTTACTATTATTTTACCAGCATTTTTTCCTCTATTTGCTTGCTGCCACACATTCACGGTATCAGCGACTCATAAATTTTCCAGTGTTTTTCTAGTCTATTACACGCAAGCGCTTAACGCGTGGCTGACTTTTATGTGTGCTAGCGCTAATTTCACATGCACTCACATACATACATACATACATGTGAGTGTGTGTGCCTAGAGGGTGTCTATTTATGCGACGTCACATACTCGTCGACTAGAACTAGCGCTAAGCGAAATTAGTTGTAATAAAACGCTTTGGAAATAAAACTTAGTTATGCATATATTTGCTTGCGACAATGAGGGTTGCCAAGTGCACACCCACCAATTCTTGTGTACTCTTGTAATTGTTGTTGTTATTGTTATTTTTTTATTTTTGGTATCAAGCCACTTATGCTAACCTATAATTAGTTTCGAAAGACAAAGTAGCCGCTGATGCTACTGTCAAATTATTAGCTTGTTCACTGGCCAACACTTGCTGGCAGTGTAGAGGGGAGAGAGATATGTAGTCAAAGATAGGGGTCAAAAGACACACATTTACCTGTGAGATATATACATGCCACTCATTGTGGCACGTTGGTTTTATTTTTACGCGTGAGTGTGCTTATTTGTCTGTTCTGTTAGTCTAGCGTAGTCTCTCCACCTCTTTGGTACTCATATATACCCCTTGGTACATATATCATATATAAAATATACTCGTATATATATACATATATATTGAGTAGCCATGATACTTGTATCCTCCCCGACTGACCACACATTCACACATTGACAGCGCTGTGCGTTGACCAACGCATTGACAGTTTTGTCAAATGTCAGTTGCCTGTCAAATACGCGCTTTGACGTGCGAGCACACAAGCAATACACACTCAAGTACATTCACTCTACTCTTTCCGCTATTTGCGCGCTCTAAGCGTAAGTGTGTGTTCGCAGACCCGTCTGTTAGTCACACTGCCTTACTTTGGCAGGTAAGTAAACAAGCATTTCAACAATTTGGCATGTCAAGCGTAAAATTTCTTGCGCAAACGTTATTTTTGTGTATTTTTATATTAAATTTTAATTCCAGTTTCTGTTCACCAAGTACCCACTTAGCCTTAACAGTCGAGTAACGCATACGTTTACCATTAACATTTTTCATTTGCTGATTTCTATTTTTATTACTTTTACTTCATGTTGGTTGTTGTTTATTTTTGTAACAACGCTTCCTTTTTTCTTCGTACAACAACAAAAATAAAAAGAGTGTAGAAAAGACATTAGCATTTTACCTTTATGTATTTTTTATTAGCGTCTTCTGCTTAGTCAGCAACGTCTCGTAAGTCCCGCTTCGCCTTCATGGCATTCTAACTGCATTTCGTGTTGATAATTAAAAAATAAAACAACAATAAAACGTCGAAAATTTGTATTGTCTTGCCGCAATTTATGTCTGTCATAGCTTGCGGTCAGTCAAGGGCAGCATTTTGGTGTTGAGAGGCGCTGACTTATATAATATCTATATATACATATAAATGTTTATGTGTTTGAGTGTTGTTGTTGAGTAGTTGTTGCATTTTTACGGCTAGGTTGACATGTTTATGGAGACTACTTCCGCATTTGATAGGGAGACATATGCATTTTATTATCTTCAACACTGGCTCAAAACCCAAACTATTTGAAAGTAACGAAATTAATTAAATTAAATTAAATTAAATTAAATTCATAAAATAAAATAAAATAAAATAAAATAAAATAAAATAAAATAAAATAAAATAAAATAAAATAAAATAAAATAAAATAAAATAAAATAAAATAAAATAAAATAAAATAAAATAAAATAAAATAAAATAAAATAAATTAAAATAAAATAAAATAAAATAAAATAAAATAATATAAAATAAAATAAAATTAAAATTAAAATTAAATTAAAATAAAATAAAATAAAATAAAATAATATAAAATAAAATAAAATAAAATAAAATAAAATAAAATAAAATAAAATAAAATAAAATAAAATAAAATAAAATTAAATAAAATTTAATTTAATTTAATTTAATTTAATTTAATTTAATTTTATTTTATTTTATTTTATTTTATTTAATTAAATGAAATAAAATGAAATGAAATTACATTATTATAATAACTTAATTAATGAAATTATTTGAATTAATATTTATTTTATATTTGAATTAATATTAAATTTAATTAAAAATAATAATTTATTTCATTGCATATAAATTAATTTAAAAATTCCATAAAATAATTTTTGGTAGAAAAATTTCGTCTTCAAGGCTTTTAAAATTGTTAATTTTTTTATTAATAAAATTAAAAAGTTTTTCTATAACATATATTCCGTTAGCTATAAACAATCTTCTTATAAATTTACTACTTTAATAACCGTTATTTAGTGACCCAGTTAAAAAAGCAACAGCTTTCAATTCTCATAGAAATCTTTCCTCACATACACTGCAATTGACATGTGGCATGATAATTAAGGTGCAACAACTTAAAATGGAGGCGTTGTTTTATAAGAACACATATACAACAACAACAATAAATCAACTACAACAACTACTAAGTGGTAAATTATAATAATATAGAAAATGGGTAACAAAAAGTTAAAAAAAAAAAAATATTTTTAAGGAAACAACAACTACAATATTGAACATAGCGTCCACAAATTATAAAAAGCAATGCAGCAAAAACAAAAAAATATATGCCTGCGTACTTAAATGCTGCCGCACATATTTAGCCTGTCCGCCCACCATTTACAATTATTAACTACAACAACAACACTAGCTGCATGCCACAGCAATTTGTGTAACTTAAAATTTCTAATAATAACAACAATCTGCTATTGAATTTGAAATTTTTTAATGAACACCTTCGCGCTGCGACGCTTAACTGAGCTGTGCTGTGCCACAGACTGTTGTTGCCACACTTTACAATTACACCGCTTTTATATAAGTACATATAAACTGCTACGCCATGCATATTTATGACAGCGCATATTTTTCTGACAACTCATTGTCGCTGCCGCAACAGTCAGCACAAATACAACAACCAACAACAACAGCAAACAACCAACATTATTATTACAAGCTAAATGCGTTGTTTGACTGACATGCCGAAGAAAGCACGAGTTGAAAAAGTTGTACGCACAACAGAAAGTAATAATAATAGTAGAAAAAGCAAAACAAAAAACAAGTTTCGAAACTCTATTTTCAACAAATCAAGCGTCACCGTCAACACTATAGCCACAACATGCTGATGTTGCAACAAACAATCTCAACACCCACCAGCAGCACTATTACGGGCAGCTTTGTTGGCTACTGCCATTGTGACTTTTAGCTTTCATGCTATGCTTTTTCTCTTTTGTTTTTGATATTATATTTTGTGTAAATTTTCAATTTGGCATTTTCTACGCACATACAGACTGTGTTGAGTCGACGAAGTGTCCAGAAATTATTGCTACATCACGCAATTTAAGCGTGTTGACGTTGAGTACGGCATAACTGAAAGGAAGTCCAAATAGAATAGAGTGGGTAGTTAGATGTAGAGTGGCGCAGGATGGCATGTTTGAGAATTCTTCAATAAAATGTGTGAAAAGTATCAGAATTGTGAATAAAATGCATAACTTTATGTAAAACAAGATTTTTTGAAAAGCTTTCGCAAAAGCTCTCTGAAAGTTTTTTAGCATAAACTTCAAAATGTTAATTATTTCCATCCGAAATTCATTAAATAAACATAGTTTTTATGAAATACAATTTTTTGAAAGCTTCCGCAAAAGCTCTCCGAAAGCTTTTTTGCACAAACTTCAAAATATAAATTATTTTCGAGCACAAATCATGAAATAAACATATTTTTTGTGAAATACAATTTTTTGAAAAGCTTTCGCAAAAGCTCTCTCAAAGCTTTTTCGCATAAACTTCCAAATGTAAATTATTTTCGTCCAAAATTCTGTAAATAAATCTATTTTTCTGTGAAATGCAATTTCTGAAAAGCTTCCACAAAAGCTCTCCGAAAGCTTTTTTTGCATAAACTTCAAAATATAAATTATTTTCGTCCAGAATTCATTAAATATAAAAAATGTCTTATTAAATTTGCTTTTTGCCAAACCACAATTTTTGAAAAGCTTTTCGTAATTCTATAGACACATTTTTCCACTACACCTCAAATTATAAATTACTTCCAAACCAAATTAATTAAACTCCACTAAAAGTAGTTATTTTGACTTATTGTTGCCACAATTTGTTGCATGTTTTGTTAGCCACTTTTCATTGTCATCAATTTTTCACTTTATTTCCTACACTTTTTGTGCACCACTAAAACGCTTTTAAACGCCATTAAGGCAGGTGCGTTCATTAACTGTCATTATGAGTGATTTGTTTGCTAATGCCACCTACCAGCACACCTACAAATACCGCTCTACCATCACTTACCGCGCGCACACTGTTGCTAATGCTATTTTTGTTATTTCATTTTAACGGTAACCATGGCATATATAAAAGCCGCCGCCGCCAAAACACCACAAATTCCACTTTTGAGAACTCATCATGGAACACGCAAAATTCTAAGCAAATATTAGCGAGCATGTGGCAACACGCGAAAAATGAGTTTACCGTTACAGCGTCTATGAATAGCCGGAAAGGTGTTGATGGCCGCACGCTTAACGCCGCTCAAACCACCAAGCGCCCCACACTGGCACAGGAAGTTAATAAATTTAGCACTATAAATGCAGCGCCAACAGACCTGGACCCTCTGAATCAAACTCATGCCACATGCAAGTTGTGTGATCGTGAAAGGTTGCGAGAAGAGAAGTGCCAAAACAAAAGCGCAAAAAAATTTCAGAAAAAAAAGCTTTTTCTAACGGTATTTTGTGTGCTTTTATTTTGTTTCTAATTAAAATTGACAGCTGTATAACGGTTAGAGGAAATTGCACCAGTCAAAGTTAATTGCGGTCTGTTATTATATTTTTCTCCGTCGCTAAGTAAAAAGGTAAAAAGGATATGTGTTTGCATAAACATTTCCATATTTAAAAGCTTAACGGTAATAAATAAATTATATGTCTACATATGCGAAGCTTGCTAATTGACATTTTCACGCCTGTCGCCCGGCATTTGCCAAGCTGTCACTCGTCGCCGCTGACAGCTAACAGCTAATATGGTTGCCGGACTCACGTGTGGCATGTGGCAAGTGATTTTTATATAGAGTCAAAGCTTTCATCATGCTAAGCAAGTTATATATTATTGTAGAAGAGTCTTAAATTATAAATAAATCTTGAGACAGCCCGATAAATGGAAAATTTTGAGTTTAATTGAAATAATTTGCTATTTCGTTGCCTACATTTTGGCTTGACGTGCTTTGGTATATCGAGCTTTTATACAGCACACTCCTTGTAAAGCTTTAAGCTTCTATTATCAACTAACTAATCAAGTTATATTTAATTGTAGAAGAGTCTTAAATTGTAAATAAATGTTGAGACAGCTCGATCTATGGAAAATTTTGAGTTTAAGCGAAATAATTTGCTATTTCGTTGCCTACATTTAGGCTTGACGTGTTTGGTATATAGAGCTTTTATACAGCACACTCCTTGTAAAGCTTTAAGCTTCTACTACCGACTATCCACCGCTCAGAAATGACATTCCCAGCATCACTAATGAACAATGCCTGTAAAAATTTCAGCAAATCTCCAAACTAATTTCGGTTTATGCAAATTAAGTTAAAATCAAAGTTCCACAAAATCCACTCAACACTATCAAACGCACGCCATGCACAACACAATGCTGAATCTTTTGAAAATACAACAAAAAAGAGCAAGGGAAACAAATTTAAGCCACTGCCAACAATTTGCAATAATAGCAACAACAATAGAAAAAAGCAGGACAACTAAAATGGCCGAAAAAGCAAATTCGAACTTTAGACAAGCACTCAAGGCTAACTGTCGAGCAAAAAAAGAGCTAGTATGTCTCCAACAAAGACACGAAAGCCGAGCTATTGGCTTCCAAGTATGTGTGTGTGTGTCTATTGTAAAGTGATTAATGTTTTGGTTTGAACTGAACTTTTAATGCCGCACAGTTAAGTGAAATATGTGTTAAAGCTGCGAAAAGTAGTGGACACACAGAAAATTAAAACTAGCAAATAAACGAAAAAAATGTCTGAAATAGTCAGGGATGAGCTGAAAAAAAAGTTGTGGCAAATCAAAGCATGCAACCCTGCATGTCAATTACAAAAAGAGAGAATGAAATGCGAAGGGCAGAGCTTTTGGATGGAAATTTCAAACTTTTTTCCAATCAACAGAGGTATTTCTAAAAAAATAATGGGGATCGTAAACTAGTTTTTCGATAAAAATGAAGAGTGACACGTTAGAAAAGAGCGCAGCAGTGATAGTGAGAGAGAGTTATATAAGATGAATGAGAGAGCTAACTGAGGGTAAGAGAATTAAAAATTTATTTGAATCCATAAAATAAAATGGAATAATTGCAGTAATGAAACCGAAAGCCCACTGGAACTACAAATAAAATCCCATCAAAAGCTCATGAGCTTTTTGAGTGAAAGCTCCCAAAATTCCTACCCACAACCATATAATCAATTCTCATATTCACACACTACTAAATTTATACACTCTGAATTTATATATATCTGATAGCTGACTGTCCACACTAACCCGAAAGTGCAAACTTTTTAATACCGTTAATTTGTTGCAGATTAAAGTATTGTTGTCACTTTGACATTTGCCAAAAATTGTCATACCAAAAATATAGTGCACGAAAATAAAAAGGTCTTATCTTTTCTATTTTTTGATTTTCCAAACCAAATGACAAACTTTAAAGCGTGGAATGAGTTTTTGTCATACGGTCAGCGCTGAAAAGTATGCAAAAACATTTTTTCTATCATGGCCAAAATAAAAGAGTGTCCAAATTCCATATAAAGTTATGGCCGCGTTAGAACGAGATAGTCATACGGAAAAGTTAAAGCGTTAAAGTTCTGGTGGCGCGTTGGCTTGTGACACGGCCGGCTGACAGGCGACACACTTTGACAGTTTGTGCGATAAGCAAGGAGCGTTGGTGGAATGCGAACAACACTGTGGAAAGGGTTTTTTTATTGCAATTGAGAGAGAGAGAGATATGAGGGAGATAAAAATAGCTTTTGTTAAAAATATATGGTGGAGAAGGCGAAAAAAATTTATAAAAAAAAAATTATTTTTGAATTTTTTGAAACTAATACCAACTTAGGAAAAAAGAATTTTTTTTATAAATTTTTTATTTATTTAATTAAAAAAAAAATTTATAAAAAAATTTTAAATTTTTTATTATAATTTTGGATAAAGTTTTAGCAATTTTTTTATAAAAATAAAATTTATAAAAAAAAAAAATTATAAAAAAATTAATAAAAATTAAAAAATTAATAAATACATTTTTTATAAATTTTTTTTTTTTTTTAATGTATTTATTAATTTATTAATTTTTATTAATTTTTG
Organism: Zeugodacus tau; assembly: GCA_031772095.1. Lineage (NCBI taxonomy): Eukaryota > Metazoa > Arthropoda > Insecta > Diptera > Tephritidae > Zeugodacus > Zeugodacus tau. Next base: position 3,211,770 of record CM062653.1, on the reverse strand, counting down.
TATAAAAAAAAATTTTTTATAATTTTTTTTTTTATAAATTTTATTTTTATAAAAAAATGCTAAAAAATTCGTCAAATTTATAATAAGAAATTTAAAATTTTTTTTCGCTCTCTGATTCCCTCCTTCCGTCTATAATATATTATGCAATCTGTCAAATCCTAAAATATTACGCTTCGGCAAAGTTATCGACTGTCTCAACGCCATCAAAACAGGCGCGTAATTGACTTAAACAGCTAATTAACAAATTCCTTTTAATTGTCAAATTGTATTAATGTGTCTTCCGACATGAAAATGCTAAGTGCTATTGCCTATCGCGCAGTGTTGCATTGAATACATTTCATGTACGCTTGAAGTGCGGTGGGGAGCTGAGGCACGTAGAGTCAATAAAGTCATTTTATGTGTCAATTCGATGACTTCCATTTGGGCTGTTTGTTGTCTTTTGTTGTGTTGTGTTGACAACTGTAAAAATAAAAGCTAAAATCTATTAGTGAGTGAGGGTGGGTGGATAGCTGTGAAGGAGGAATTGGTGGCAGGAGGGAGAAAATATATACTAGCGGGCTTTGAAAACAAAAGATGATGTGAGTGTATAATAGAAGGTAGAGAGGGAGCGACTACATAATAGAAAGTGAAGAGGGAGGGTGTAAGCATCGTCTCAGTAGCTGATACAGTGTTGCTATTGCGCCCCGCTATTTTTTACTAAAAATCATACCTCAGCACGCCCTAAATTCCTTAAAGCAAATGGAAAGCAATTGATCACTTGCATTTGTATTCCCAGTATGAATGTTTCTGCTGCACAACTAACTACTTTAAATGCATTTTCGAAATAAAAATATATAAGAAAAACTTGCTTGCCTGTGGAGACATTTCAATATGTCACACAATAAAAACCACAATTAATTTTCCACCAAATGTGGCAGCAACAACAATGCTACAAGCGTTGTGGATGTGCTATAAGCTGACATTTTTTTGTGTGTACGAGTATATATTATGCTTGTGATCTTTGGCTGCTATTTGTTTTGCCTCTTAATGTCTCCCGGTGCTTGTTAATGTCACTGCAACAGCAATGGCTTGTCATGTGTCAGAGATTGCAGGGACGGAAAAAATAAAATAAAAATTCTTTAATGAAAAAAGTAAAATAAAAAATTAGAAAAAAAAATAAAAATGAAATTTAAAAAAAAAAATAAAAATTTAAATAAAATTAAAAATAAACTAAAAAAAAATAAAAATAAAATTTTAAATAAAAAATTATAATAAAATTAAAAAAAAAAGAAAAATAAAATTCAAAAAATAATTTAAAAAATTTAAATAAAATTAAAAATAAACTTAAAAAAATAAAAATAAAATAAAAAGAATTAAAATATAAAATTTTAAATAAAAAAAAAAATTATAAAATTAAAAAAAATAAAAATAAAATTAAAAAAATAATTTAAATAAAATTAAAAATAAACTTAAAAAAATAAAAATGAAATAAAAAAATTAAAAAAAAAATTTAAATAAAAAAATAATAAAATTAAAAAAAAAAAATATTCAAAAAATAATTTAAAAAAAATTTTAAAAAATTTAATACAAAAAAATTAAATTAAATTAGAAGGAAATTAAAAAAAAAAATTAAATCAAGAAAAATATGCTGTAAATGTGGAAAAATGTGCCGCAAACTAGCATATTCAAAAAAGTTTTTGTTAAAACCATTTTTTTGTATCCATGTTGGCCAACAAATTTATGCCACACACCCAACTTTCAGCTAAAATTTAGAAATTTAGAAATTTTTGTATTTAAATGCAACTTTCAATTTCTTGTCTTCATTTCTTGTTTCCCTGTCATGCCACAAATTCCAAGATTTTATTATTATTGCGCCTGCATACATATTTATTGCTATTATTTTAAGCTTAAAGCTGAAAGTGAGTGAAAATTCTCTGACAGACACTTTCATTTTGATTGACAAACTGCATTCATTTTGAAAGGAAGCGATGCGGCTTGTAAAAACAATTTGAATGCATTGAAAAAACAATGCAACTTCTCTTAAAGAAGTCTTTGAAAGCGCATAAATAACAGCAACTGAGTAAACAGAGAGATGGAAAATAAATTAGAGAAGAAAATTATATTATTTTAAGGGTGTATGTGTGAGTGATTTGTTCGAATGGAGTTGCCGTATGCATTAATTATTTTATATATGACTCTTGAGAACCGTAAGACGCCACTTGTGACCTCACCTAAGTAACACTTGATTAGGCAAGAGACTTCGATAAAGCATAAGCTGTAGTTCCTACAGCAGATTTGGCTACTACTTCGGCTAAAAGCTGATTTGAGCCCAGTGTTGCTTTGAAGCTTGTGTTAGCAACGGTATATTCATTTGAAACTCATTTTCAATGAATTATTTTTTCAGAATTTTTCGAATTGAACCCTAATTTATTGAATAATGCGAAGTCTTCTTAAATTATGGAAATCTTAATGTAAAAAATCTCTACCAAAATCATATTTTCTAACCTAAAAATACATTTTTACTTTTCAAAATTTTTTCAAAAATAAATTTAATAATTTAAATTGTCATCAACTACTTTTTTGAACACTTATTAAGGCACTCCACTACCCACTCTACAAATAATTTGCCTCAACAGCATTCGCAACCTTCGCTACAGTGAATTTTGTGTGTGTTTGAACCAGAAGATTGGAGACACACCAACACAATTGCAACTCTCTGTCACTCTGTTATATATAGAGACAGCCACATATGATTTTATATATGTATATATATCATACCTACATCCGTTTCCGCTTGTCCTTGTCGTCTGACATTGCCACTGTCTCTAACTGCAGACAAACATTTAACTCTCCCACAAACTCCAGCACCACCTGCTACAAACCAACTACTCACTCACTTTACAACAACATATACAACAAAAACAAACACACATAATTCATAATAGTGACTGGAAAATGTTGGATTACGCTGACTGCAAAAATATTTCAAGTTGATAGCAGATAGACTGAAATGCAAATGATACAAAAAGTTTGTGTCTGTATGTGTGTGTGTGTGACCAACTGGCGTTGGTTAAACTTTGCTGCACCGCAAAATTATTTCTGACTTATGTTTTAAGTGAGGTCAGCAGCAGCATGCAGCAGGCAGCAGTCAACAGCTGGGGAGCGTTTTGCCAACAACTGCAGTTGTAGTTGTTGTTGCGCTGGATTGTAGGGTGTGCAGCATTGCCAGACCACAAAGCAGCTGTGTAGCTGTATTATTTAATAAATACTTTTTTTGTTGTTTTTGCTTTTTTTAGCTTACGTAATAGTTCAATACACAAGTGCCGCAAAAAGTTTGCATTTATTTTTTTTTTATATTTTTTTATATGCAAATATGGCAACGCTGTCGTCGTCTGCTGGCGCTTCGCAAAATTATGCAGCGTTTTAATTAATTTTTGGCGGTCTCGATGGCGCTCAAGTTAGCAGCGCGCGTACTGCGAGTGAAAATGCAGTTTTGATTACGCTGTGGCGCCAAAATTTATGCAACACTCTGTTGATTATTTGCGTTTTTTCTTCTGCGCTGCAGTTTTTCATACTCCGCATATTAATACTGCGCTGTTTTGTGTGTGTGTGTGGCTGTTAATTGAAAAGGGTTGCCGGGCAAAGTTTTTTTTTTCGTCGACGTTGAAATTGAAAATATAAATTGTGTTAAAAGCGAAATTTAATTGGCTTATGAAAAGTGAAATGAAGCAACAGATTTTAATTAATCGAAATGCGCGCATTCAAATTTGTTGCAACAACACAAATTGTTGATGTGATTAAAACGATTTCTATTGTTGCTAAAATAACAATGGAACTGTGCGTGAGCTGGAAAAAAATATATTTATGATTTTCAATGAAAAAATAAAAATAGTTTGTATATAATTAAAGCAGCGCAGTTGTAAAGTATTTTGTGTGATGAGCATAAAGTTATGCCTGAATAGTTTTATGTGCAAACAAATTACAACTACAAGTATTTTTAAATTTAAAACTGCTAAATAAAAGATAAATAAAAAGCAAAACAAATTGAATTTTGCAAAAAAAAATTTGGTATGCCGAAATTTTGCACAATACTGTAAAATAAATTTTTCAATATTTTTTATAGAAAAGTGCTTTAAACAAGCTTTTTGATATGTCAGCTTATAAAATATCATATTACTTATAAACTATTTTTTATAAACCAGTTGAGAATTATAAGCTATTTCAGCCTTTGAACGAAATTTCAAAATTAAAACAACTTTGAAGCATATACAAAAGCTTTGGTGTTAAAAAAAGTGATTATAAAGCAAATTCTAATATTTAATTTCATGTTTCAAGTACCGTTATACTACCTCTGCCAAATTTCCAAACAAATTTCAAGCCATATGAGCTCATTACTCTTGTAAACTCCGCCTACCTCAGCACTTAACACTCAATGACTTACAACACAGGCGTCTACAGCTCTTCTAATGCAATAAAGAATTCTTCTTTCCACACCAACAGCTGTAATTTTAGCTGCTGTAATGCGCTGGACACGCACACACACTAACACACTGTGGACTGCTCATCACCTTCTTGTGGCCTGTGGCTATTTTAAGATTTCTAAATTACTATCTCACGCTTTTTAAACGCAATGCCAAATGTAATTTACACGATGAATGCGCAATGTAAGGTAAATGAAATTTAAAAAATAATAACAACAACAACTACATATTCGTGTACGCGCACGCGTCCCACACAGTTTGTGCCGCTGAAAGCAACACGACGCCTTGATACTATACACCGCGTGAACCCACACTCGTCTGCAGCGCTGCCACTACTCAAGTCAACACTGTGCAGCAACGGTCAGCAAAGTGACCACAAAATGGAAAAGAATAAAAATGTAAGAACATTGAAAGAAAAAGTGTTGTTGCACAGTTGTTGTTGTTGTTGTAATAGAATCAGCAGTTGTTGGCTGCCCGCGCCTGCTATGTCATTGTGCCGCAGCGAATTTGATATGCCACTGTAGTGGTTGCACAGCGCTCCAAACCGACGAAATGAAGACGACGCGCGCTCAAACGAAACGCCAAAAGGCCAAGTTTTCGAGACAGTTAAACTGTACACTGCTTTCACGAACTGGCATTGTATAGTATTTCCTTCGACTGCTTTTCGGTGTTGTTGTTTCCTTACAATTGCGCTATGGCTTGCCTACTTGACTTCCTCTGCACTCACAGCAACGCGCTGGGTGTGTAGCTGGAGATTGCTGCTGATAAGTTCGGTTGTCTGCACGCGCTTCGTTGTTGTTGTCATTGTAGTTGTTGTTGTATTGTAAAATAATATTTGAAAAATGTCTGTTTGTTGCCGTAATTCTTTGTCGTTGTGGCCTGTGGCAACAGCAAACGCGTCATTTCCGTGTGGTTTTCAGCGCTGTTCGCTTCGACAAAAGCAAAAGAAATTCCATTTTTTGGTCCGATCAATATCGGACGCAACAAAAAGTGTGTTTTATTTGCTATATATAAGCATTAAAGCATAGAAAGTTGTTGTGTGTAAGTGAAACATCAACGCGATTTGAGAAATAATTGTATGCCAAGCAGATTTAACTGCTCAATTTTGTGGGCAATTATGTTGTAGGGGTTTTTCGTGGAAAAGCGACGAGTTTAAGTTATCGCTGTTGAGGCTTAGAAGATGTACAGTAAATAAAAGATTTGTAATTTTTACAGATTTATGGTTATTTTTGAGATGTTTCGGGCAAAAAGTGCATAAGTTGATTTCATGAAATTTTGAAAAATTCATTTTGAAGCATAAATATTGTAATGACAGTTTTAAATTAACGAAAAACTTGCAAAAAATCTATTAAAATGAATTATTATAATATTTCCTCAATTTCAGTGGACAATTTAAAGCTTTTATGGCCTACAAAACTGATATTTTAATTAGAAAATTTATTCTAGTAACCATAAAATATGAAAAATAATATTCTAAAAATCTTTGGCAATCTAAACTCGCTGAATAAGCTCTTCTAGTACCCGAAAAATATGAAAAAAAAATATAAAAGTACTTTAGCTATCTAAATACCTAAACTCGCTTAAAAAGTTCTTGCTCTTCTAGTGCCCGAAAAATATTGAAAAAATATACTAAAAGTGCTTTAGCTACCTAAACTCGCTTAAAAAGATCTTCTAGTACACGAAAAATATGAAAAAAAATTCAAAAAGTACTTTAGCCACCTGAACTTGCTTAAAAAGCTCTTCTAGTGCCCGAAAAATGTGGAAAAAATATTCTAAAAGGACTTTGGCTACCTAAACTGGCTTAAAAAGCTCTTCTAGTGCCCGAAAAATATGGAAAAAAATATTCTAAAAGTACTTTATGTACCTGAACTCGCTTAATAAGCTCTTCTAGTGCCCGAAAAAAATTTAAAAAAAATCTAAAAGTACTTTAGCAACCTAAACTCGCTTAAAAAGCTCTTCTAGTACCCGAAAAAATTAAAAAAAAAAAATTAAAAATACTTTAGCTTCCTAAACTCGCTTAAAAAGCTCTTCTAGTACCCGAAAAATGTGAAAAAAATATTCTAAAAGTACTTTAGCTACCTGAACTCGCTTAAAAAGCTATTCTAGTACCCGAAAAATATGAAAAAAAAAATTCTAAAAATACTTTAGCTACCCAAACTCGCTTAAAAAGCTCTTCTAGCAGCTGAAAAATATGAAAAAAAATCTAAAAGTACCCTAGTTACGTAAGACTGCTGAAAAAAATTATGCTTTGAGATTTCTACAAATAAGAAAAACAGGTGAAGAAAAGCAAAAAATTATTTTTACTAACGAAGAATAAAAATAATTTATGTTTTCCCGCAAAAAAAATTAACTTAGTACTTTACTTTATAGTAAACCCTATCAAATCACACAAAATTCTACACATTAAAAGCACTTCTATTGCAGCTAAGACACACTCACACACATCATTTAACTTTTTTTCAAATTTTAAAGCTTACCGTAATAAATTCTCCGCTTAACAACTAGCTTAGCTGAAATTAATTTTAAGTCGTCGACCCCAAATCCCTGCACTAAATTACCATCAACCAAAACCGTAACACTTAACGGTATAGACGGCGCACGTCTTGCTGCTTAAACATACCAACGTTAAACGCCCAAAAGCAACAACAACAATATATAGTAGTAGTAGCTAGCGAAGCGGGTGCGCGCTAAAAATTTCGCCAAGTAATTAAATTCAGTTAAAAAACGGTAATGTCAACTTGATCGAGATTTACGAGTGCAATAACTACATGGCAGAGCATCATAGCTTAGCTGGCTGCTGGCATGGTAGACTAGTAGCAGCCCACACATTTGTACTATTTAAGTAGCTGCGTTGCCGCGCCAGTGCTTAAGGCGAAAATTTGCAGACTATAACAGCCTATAACAAACGATAGACAAGCGCGCGCACAGACACACACGAGATGTTGCAACATAATAAATTGCCACTAAATGCCTTTTCATTATGGCTTTAAGACGCGAAGTCAACCAAATAAGCAACTCGGGCGCGCACACAGTTAACGATTGAAATTAACACCACTTGCGCTTCCTGTCGCTGCCGCCACCAACACCATCACCATCAGCACCGCCGCCAATGTCAACACAATAAATATAATTTTCTTAATGCTCATTAAACGGCATTGAAGCAGGCGCTTGAAAATTGCGCGCCTGTTCACACTACAACAACAACAACAACGACGCGCTCATGTTGTTGTTGTAATACACATATTTAAGTATAAAAATATATATTTTTAAGTAGCACTTTCACGCTTAATGCGCACATGTAATAGAGTCGCGCGCATTTGTTGCCATTTGTTGCGCGTTGCCGCTTATTTAAGCGTGACTTTGAGCGCCACTGCAACCGGCAGCCAACAACATGAGGTGCGCGCGTGCAGTTGGGCAATTGGATAGCTACTACATAAGCTTCCCGAAGGCAGCGCTGTACTACACATGCAGCAAGTGTTGATTGTTGACTACTGGCTGCTGCGTTGGCTTATACACCCATGCAGCAGTGAATGCTTACATGCCACTGCGCTGCGGTCGCCGCCACCTGTGTTGACTGCATTGCCCGCCGGTTGATCGTTAGCCGCCTAGGCGCTGAGTGGCGTGTAAAAATGGCATTACTTGTGTTATTTATGCTGGTAATTTGAAGCGCACATGCGTTTTCACTTGCATTTTATAAGTGGCAGCGGTGGTTTGCTGCTTGCCGTTTGGAAAATTAAGTAGTGACTTTATAAATTTATGATTAATTTCGTTGAAAAAATGTTAAATTTATATCACTTCCGTTTAAAAGCCAACTATATAGTGAAGCGCTGAGTCGTGTATCAAGTACCACTGGTAGTTTCAAATTTGTATGTCTTATCTTATTATATTATAGACTTAAACAAGTTTTTTCTACACAAATTTTACAAATTTTAAAGAAAGAAAAACTGATCCCACTTTGGAATACGTGCGATTTATTCGAATTTCCTGTTATTTTGCATTCCAACTGCCTTAGCATAGAAAATATATAACTATTTGGTATTTTTAGAAACTGTTCCCAACCTTACAAATCTGTTCCCACATTATCCCTTTCCTCAAAAACTCCTCCCCTGACTTTTTACTAATTTTTTTCTGATTTTCATTGAAATTTAAAACCAAATATATACTGTTCCCAACCTTACAAATCTGTTCCCACCTTTTCAAATCGCTCATTTTCCTCAAGAACTCCTTCGCCAATTTTTTAGTTATTTTTTTCTGATTCTTTCCTAATTTTTCTTGCAATTTCCAAACAAAATTTATGAACCAAAATTTTTTTATTACTTCTTTTTAATAAATTTTCCGCTTTGCCCAACACTAATAGTTGATAGCCTCAATATTTTACTTGTCTCAGTGCTTTTGTGCCATTGTCTTAGCACGCAATTTCATTTAATTTTCTTTTGCTTTTGTTGCTTTGTGATTTTTTCAATTTTCAATTTTCTTTCAATGTAATTCGGCTAACGTGCTTCATAGTAAAATTTAATGAAGCGTTAACGGTAGTAGCAAGTTTTAGCCATTACTTTAACAGCTAGAAGTAATTTTTGAGTTTTTTTATGTTTTCTTTTATTTTTTTTCTCTTAACTAACAGCCCTTTTCATGTACCGCTATTTTATATGGCCGTTGAATGGTTTGAATGCTTCGGTGAATATAAAAAATGGCATCACAGAGGTAACGCGAGGTATAATAGTACACAATATAATGCTGGATTCACACTTCAATCAGTGAATGGTTCGTTTTCTAGCTAAAATGTCTCGAAATTGTCCGTCTCTTTTCAAGAAATATCAAGCTGTTAGTAGGTTACTTAATAAGGTATCTTTCAATTAATATTTTGCATAACATTATCCAACGTGTGAACACCACCTTAAGCTATGTAGTTTAACAGTTCAACAGTTCAACAGTTATACTGTTTTATGCTTCTCCAGCCGCCTCTATGAATACCTACTCATCTATGTTTCCACATGTAAATTACTACACTACAAGTTGTTAACAAAATCTCCTACAAACTTTCCGTAGAGTCACGCACTCACCCACTAAAAAGCCGAAATGTAAAAAAAAATCAACAACAAGAAATACAAGAGAGCTTAGCCTACACGCCTATAAATTTCGGTTCATTATTTTTCGCCTCACAACTTTTTTCCTCGAATATTCTTTCTCCAACATTTCTAATTCCATGCTTTGTCTCACTTTCTTTCTTACCCAAAATGCCCGCTTTGTCTGCACGTCCATCATCATAATGGTCAGCAATTAATTGTCATTTACGAAATTTGACAGCACTTACTCTATTGTTGTTGTTGCAAGTAACTTCAAAATTTTTGAAACTTCAACTGACAGCAGCTTCTTCAGTTGCCATTGTTTATTTGTTGTTGTAGTGGTTATTGATTTTTTTTCACTACGTCTACTGCTTACCGCTTCTTTTGTGCGTCACTCAAACACTCTTGACTGAAGCGTGTGAGCATTTTGTGGCGCTTCAAGCTTTCTTGATTCTATATGCTTGCAACTTGCTTGCTCTGCTGTAAACTTATAGCAGATTTGCTGTTGCCACAATTGTCACTTTGACATTTGATCGATGTTATTGCATGTTTATGGCGCATTTTTGTTGTTGTTGTTTTTGTGATTTTATTTGCCATTGTACGCCGGGATTTATGGTTATAAAATTTTGATGGATCTCCGGTAGATATATTATGCGTGCGAAAACAATGTAAAGTCTGTAATTTTTTTTTTAATTTTTTTGGAACACTGTTTATATTTGTTATATGAGTGTCTTGTGAGTGGTTCTATAAGGTCACTCAACGACTTAATATTCAAGAGAAATGAAGCTATAAAAATCAAAGTAACGTTTAAGAGAAGGAATCACAGCTATAACGTGTGAATAAAGTAGAAATCCAACTAGATTTGATTTTTGAGAATTTTTTTTAATACAGACAACATCACAAGGTGGCAACGCTTAACATTTTGAACTCAAATATATTCAAATTTTCATTTTTGACAACAAAAAGCATCGCTTCCGTGTAATTTCATGCCAAAAACCTTACAATCTGTTCATATTATGTAACTGTTTGCTAGACGCCTTACATAATATGCATCAGTATACTATATAGAGCCTATATTGCAGCTAGGAACTATGGGAATATATTTAGGTTAGGTTAAGTGGCTGTCAAACGACGCACCTAGGCCTTTGGGAGACCCATTGTGCTACCACTGGGACTGAGTTACCTCACACTATCGAGTCATCATTGAACCACGCTGTGGTCGTGATAAAGTGAAATATATATGTTTATACTATACCTTTAGGCGCAATTTGCTTTAAAGCAATTCTAAAACTTTTATATGTTACATAATACATTTTAGTTTTGAAGATGTGTCTCAAAAGCACTCAAGCAGTCATCTCAAAGCTTCAAATACGAGTAGTCAACAAGTCCAAAAGCTCCAATAGGTCCACTTACAAGCACATATCAGTCGTACAGTCCATTAAACCTGCTCAAAATGTTCATAACATAATCTCTAACCAACTACATGCTCTTTGGATAACTCTCAATGTACCCGCTCAGCTGCTGCCATATGCTTCTAATTACATTTTCGTAGTTCATTCAACGTTTGACTGCAAAGCGCTTGAAGCCATTGAAGTGCACTCTCGAACTCATATTATGCGCACATTAATATCTTTTTGATATCTACTCTACATATATGTATATCTATTGCGCTTAAATGTATGCTACACTAAATGTGATCATCATCATTATCAACAACAGTCGCATTGAATGCAAATCCTACAACAACAACACTTCACGCGCATACAAATTTCAGCAATAATTCTACAGTTCAGCAGTAAGCTTCCTATAAGAGTATTGACTGTTGTATACTTTATGACACACAAAGCAGCTGTATAACTGTTTTTCTTGGTGTGTTTGTGTGTGTTGTGTAACCCACTTTGGCGTGCATAATCCGCATACGATTACCCGATACGCCCCTCTCATTATAAGTACACATGCATACACACACACACCGTTATTTATACCGTTACGTGTATTTGAGTGTCTGCTCTTCTGTTGCTTTCTCCATCTGCCGTTGCATATTTTTACGCTCATCAACAAACTGTTTGCAAAATTTATAAAATTTTCTACAAAATTCATCGAACAATTTTTCACTGCATTGCGCGAGTGCACTCGAGCTTTTGTCGGATCATCCGGTGCGCTGCACACCCAGTCACTGACCGCCCCGCGCTGCTTTTTGCGCGCATTTCTCGTCGGCAACAATGCGCATTTGCATTTTCCGCTGCTCGTTGCCCTGTCAATTCCCCACACACAGTTAGTTTTTGGCGCTCGCATGCGTTTGTCAGTGTTTGGGTGCGTGTATCATAGAGCTTTGGCGTTAGTGTTAGTTGAGTTTGCATTTGCTTGTGTGTTTCGTGCCATATTTGCTGCATCATCTATCAATTTTTATTATACTCCAGAGTGTATCAATATCGGCGCACAATTTTAGAGTAAATTTTTGTGCAACACACACAACGCACAACAACAACAAGAACAGCAGCAAAGATGTGTATCAAAAATGCTAAATAAATAAAATGGCGAAACAAGTGTATTTTAGAAATATTTGTGAAGTGGGCGTTTGCGAATGTTTATATGTATGTGATTATAAATGTATATCTAAATTCAAAAATATATATGTCTGTATGTCTCTGAGCGCTTATAATCCACGGCTTTAGCTCTTCGTGTGTGCTTTTCACTGCATTTTTTTGCACTTTCTACAAACGATTTTTGTTTTTATTATTGTTGTTTTTATTATTGTTGTTGTTTTTATTATTGTTGTTGCTTTGTTGTTATTGTTTTTGTTCTCTCTTTGGCATTAGCATATTTGCAATTCACATATCGTTTTTGCACAGTTTTTTAGCAATAGCAACATGATGCATAGTCAGCAAACAGCTGGCAGAGTTGCTACACACACACAACCAAGGCAACCCTGTGACACACACATATGAAAATTATAGAATTTATGCTAAATAAATACATGCACGACAATTTTTGTTGTTGTAATATTTATAACCTGAACAGGGCATCAGAGGCCCTATAAAGTATATATATAAATGATCAGTGTGTTGAACTGAGTCGATTTAGCCATGTCCGTCTGTCTGTCCGCCCGTCCTTCTGTCTGTATATATACGAACTAGTCCTTCAGTTTTTAAGATATCGTTTTGAAATTTGTATTTTTTGTAATTGTTGTATTTTTCTCAAAATTTTTTGTTGTTAAATTTTACTGTACGTTTGTTGTTGTTGTTGCTTTGAATACATGTGTATATGTATTTGCTTTAAATTTCAGCACACTTCCATATTGCTGCCACCAGCTGTCGCCTATACTTATTTACAAACATATAACAACAACAATTTCACTTGCTAAATATAGCTTGTTTGTTGTTGTTTTCTACTAGCTTGAATTATTGGCAATTTTACAGCGCATACATATATCTCTATTCATTATTCACAAGTATCGCTTGAAAAAAAAAATGCTTGCAAAGTCTCGTTGCAAGTATTTGTTATTGTCCGTTTATTCGTACGCATAAAGTCAATAGTCCGTAAAATGTCATAACGCAAATATTTATATATATTTACATACATGCATCATAATATATCACCGATATGCAATTGGTGAGCATAAAAGTTTATTTAGCGCGAACAAATATTGTGATTTATCGATGGAGCAAGCAAAAGTCCGAACGAGACATATGAAATGCAATGATTTGTTGTTTTGCAACGTTTTACTTTATTTCCAACTTCTATGTATAATGTTGCCTACATTCAGGCGCAATTACATATTATAACACTTTTAAGTATTTTTCATGCCATTTCATTATTCTTCTTTCTACTTTCGAAGCATTTTCACTCGCAATTTTTTAATATAAAACATCTACTAGTAAGTAGACATGTTCTAGACAAGTTAACTACTCGTATTTGAAGATTTGAGTTAACCTTTCGAAATTTTTCGACAATCAATCATCATATAAAGGTTCTAGACTAGATTTAAAGCAAATTGCGCCTAAAGGTAGGCAACGGTTTACTTTATTTCCAACTTCTAAGTATAATGTTGCATACATTCAGGCGCAATTACATATTAAAACACTTTTAAGTATTTTTCATGCCATTTCATTCTTCTTCTTTCTACTTTCGAAGCATTTTCAAAGCATAAGTCCTTACAGCTGTTACTCTCTCTGGCCATTTTTTAATATAAATTATCTACTTACTACTACTCTTCACTTTGCCAACTTGAACTGCCGCACACTTCACGTTTTGTGTCTCATTGTCACTGCGCCAAAGATTTGCGATTTTCAGGAAATATGCCAAAAATAACAATAATAATAATAATAATAAGTGGAGAAATGTAGAACTCGAAAACTTTGAACCGAGCAAATGCGCCCCAAATTTGTGCTAACCGGCAAGTGAAGTAGAAATGAATACACTCAACATAACGGTAAAAAAATATTGCAGTAAAAATTTGCAAAACTAACACTTGCCACAACTTTGGCAACAAAAAAGCAAAAAAAGAAAGTTGAAAAACGCTGCAAATTGCTGCCAAGTGTTCGCTGGCGCAGCGTCTAATGGCGCAGCAAGCAATCGATTGCCAAATGGCATAAAACAAATGTTTATCAGAGTCGATGGCGGCGTCATATTTTCAACAATTGTTTGCATAACTGTCACAACTATTGGGAAGAGTATGAAGATTTTTGCTGGGGTGAGCGCCGGAAAAAGCAGTGAAGTGTGTGAAAATGAAAACTTGGACGGTGGTTATGATTTCTTATTTTATTATCTTCACTTTTCAAATAGATTTATGCCAAATGCAATACTTTGGTGCCAGCTTGTCAGCAGTTCTACTTTGAAAAACACCCAAAAGCACTACAAATATTTTCTCCTTCAACTCTTTGATTCCACATTTTTTATGATCATTATGCTCTCTTAGTTATTCCTGCACATTTTCTCCCGCCATTATCTCTCGTAATTTGGATTTTAATAACATTTCTCTAACAACCCCGTTTAACTAACGTTAAAACCTTGATTCTTGAATGAAAGTACGCTTGTCTCCATCCGCCATCGATTGCTTTTCTTTATGATTGGCATTAAAATTTAAATCATACATTTATCTCGTTCGCCTTTGTGGCGCTCCAATTTTATGACACTTTCTAGCAAATGGCGCCTCGTATACTTTCGCCAAATGCAGCGCTAAAAGTCATTGTCATTGCAGCTTAAATCTGCAATTACCGGTATTCTATTTGCTTTGAGATGAGTTTTTGAATTATTTTTTATATTTTTTTCTACAATTTATACTCAAATATTTCTGACTTATCTTTATTGTAGCATCGCAATTGCATATTTATTTGCAATAAACTCGTATTTATAGTTTATTTTAAACTTTTGCTCATTCTCTTAATGCGCGCTTAACTGTTTAACTACGGCATAAAGCTATTGAGAATTGCTTGTCAAAAAATGCGCTGAATGAATAATTGCTGCGCGCTTCGGAAGACGTCGTCGCAAACGTTAAAATGCAATACGAGTTGCAGTAAACTGATTTTAATGTTGGCGATAAATAAGTCAAGCTTAATTGACCATTAGGAAAATATATTGAAATCAAAAAAGCTTTCAGAGATCATACACAAAAGTTTTCTCAAGCTTTAAAGCTTTTTAAGCTGCTGAAATCTTAGAAACTTCAATTTTAAATATATTTTAACAGATACATAAAAAACTATTTTACATAAAAAACTATTTTCCAAGTAGCTTTGATCGTCATTGACCTTTAGAAGATTGATTTATAGTCACAGATAGACATTAATACTTTAATCAAAAGAGATAAGAAAGATCACACACAAAAGTCTTCTGGAGCTTTAAAGCTTTTTAGAGCTTTTTAAGCTGCTGAAATCTTAGAAGCATTAACTTCAAAAAAAAATCAAATCTTTTAAAAATATTTATTTAAACAACAACTTGCTATTTGTTGCTAACCGGTTATGTCCATAAAAAACTATTTTCCAAGTAGCTTTAAGCTTCTTTGACCTATAAAAGAATGACTTTTAATCGTGATCAATAAAATTGTATATCTAAAGTGATGTGAAAGATCACACGAAAAAGTTTTCTCAAGCTTTAAAGCTTTTTAGAGCTTTTTAAGCTTCTAAAATCTTAGCAGCTTTAACTTAAAATATTTTCTGACAATATTTATTCAACAAACTATGAGCTACCTTATAATATGCATATAAATATTTATTGCTAAGTGCTTACGTCTATAAAAAACTAGCTGTCAAGTAGCTTTTAAGTTTTTTCGTCGCTTTTTCACAAAGCCATAAAAGCTTTATGCCACTTAAATTATATAAAAGCGCGCTAAAATTTGCTTTAAGCGCATAGTTAGTGACAATTAAACGTCGAGTATAATTTTATGTTGGCATTCCACTCAGCAAAAACATAAAATTTTCTTAATTTGACTACGCTTGATGCTACGACGCGTCACAGATAAAGGCGTTAAAGTGCAGCTAAATAGCTTTTCTTAATAATAGCTTGAAACTAAATTGATTAGCACTAAAATCAGCAAGAAATTGACTTTTAATTTTTGAAGTATATAGATTTAGTAATTTGATTAGGTTAATAATAATATAAAATAAGTGATTTGAGATAATATAAATTAAACATTTCCTTCTCTCTTCTCTCTTTGCAGGTAAGCTGAATTATCTAAACAAGCATAGCGATTTAAAAGCGGCTTTTGTCGGTAAGATTTTTTAGTTTAATTCTAAGTAACGGTAAATTTATAGAAATAACGGTACTAGTTATTTAAATATTTGTAAGAAGGTTGCCACGACAAATGAGCGCTTTATTTTCAAGTAAAAAATAGTTGCACTAGAGAGCTTAGATCTCATTGAAGATGCCTAAAGCTACACAAAAAGACATGATGAGAGATTCCCCCACATATATTTGATATAAATCCTTGCTAAAATAAGCTAAGCTGCTGAAAAAACTATCAACGACAGCTGAGCCTGTTAATTCTCAAACATTACACGGCCAACCTGACCTGAAGATGCCCCCACACTGACCAACCAAATGGCAACGCAGCTACTAATAGCCAGGCAGACGTCAAGCAAGCAATGACACAGTCTTAAAAAAAACAACAACAAATGCGATTACAAGCGTATAAATAACAGCAAGGACTATAGAAAATGGCCACTACAATGGTGCTTTATTATTAAATGTTACTTAGACAATACCCCTGAGGGCGCTAAAAAGACGCGTACGCATGTGAGAAGGCAACAAGAAAGACAAAAAAGCAAGAAAGTGAGCATTACAAAGCTCAGAGAGATAAAAGCTATAGCTTAACAGATGTGGGGTCGTGGGAAGGTGTGGTGTGGGCGGCAAAGTAAACTGAATCAAGCAGGCGTTGCATTAACACTTTGTGACAAATAAATAGCGGCGCATTGGAGAAGACACGGAAAGGATAATGTGTGGAAGAGAGTTAAAGCAAGCACAGTTACTTCGGAGTGCGTGTGGAGTGAGAGCGTCCAGCAGCTGTTGTCTCAATAACTAAATGACATGTTCGTAAACAAAAGCGCTCGGTACTGTACGTCACTAACGGTACTGTTGCACGAAGACATGCCGTTACATGTACGCGTCATATTCGCATGATTATTGCCGTTAATGTGCGTGGGGCACAACTGGTCAACGAACGGGCAATTATGCGTACGTGACTTGGCAGGGAGGTGGACAATATGAGGAGGGGGCAATACATTGAAGAAGTGAGATAGAAGAAGAGATATTTATAGATAGCAGAATAAGAAACTAAAGAGATTGGAAGAAAATAGGAAGGAACTGTTGATTAAAAGCTCGAAAATAGAAAAGCTCTGTTGGAAGAAGCTTATATATCTTTAAGAGAGGCAAGGACGGAAACGTTCAGATCTAAGATATTGAAAATATCCAACGAAAATCCACGTTCAAACGTAGAAAAACACATCCTTAGAGCTTGTACTAACAAAGTTTTAAAAATGATTAATTAATGAAGAAATACTTAAGAGCTTTTGGCAAAAGCTCCAAGGAACTTTAAGATTAAGACTTACAAATGACAAATAATATAAAATAAATGCAAATTAGTTGATGATTTGCTGAATCAAACTAAAGGAAGCTAAGGGAGAGCGAGATAGAAAGGGAGAGTGATATATAGAGAATGAGATATTGCAAGCATCTTCTACGAAGGCCAAGGAACTTAGCTTGTCTTTCAACACACGCACATTCCACTCCTTTTCTATACACTTCATATGTATTGTCAAGCCCCTGACTGAGTCTACACGTACCATATATTGTATTTATCAAAAGCGCCTAAAAGCTAACAACAAAATCATGCACAAGCCATACACACGCAATAGACACGCGTGTGGCACGGACAAATGGCAGCATTAAGAGCACATTCAACATACATACGAAAACCAGCTTAACCAGTGAGCCATGTAGCTATTGTAAGCAGCTGATAATGGACTGGGTGGCAATGGCACACATATAAAGGAAGGCTTTGATGACATTCTTTTCAATGAAAGACTGATTTTGATTGTATTTACACACACACACACACAGGAACACACTTACGAGTATACTTATTTCATCTAAGTGTGGGAGCTGCTATTTATTGAGGCAAGAGTTGCTGGAGTTGTTCTTGTTGTTGTCAGGGAAGCAGCTGAAGTGTGCAGCTGCTGCTACTGCTGCTGTTATAACACTGATTATTATATATACTCACATGGTGGGCCGCGGGGTGTGAGCCGGTAATTGAATGTCTATTGTTGTGACAATGAAATGTAACCGACGCACACCACCCACCCGCTCGCCCGCTGGTGTATGCAACTTCTTACCGGTCAGTCGCTTGCTTATGGCACCGTTATGCAGCCACCTTTTTGTAGGTGTGTATATATGTGCTTGCTTAGCTGGTTGATTTTCAATGAAATGAACAAATATCAGATTTTTGTTAGCAAGTAAAGAGTATGAAAAGCTTTACAGGACCATATATACAAGACAGGGTGACACAATAAAAATGTTGAAGTGACCGAATGTCCATTGACAAATACTTGAGTGCTTGTATGCGTGTGTACGTTGTGTAGTAAGTGACAGGGTTGTTATGTGTTATGCTATTGTATGCAGCTTGGACATATGAACCCTGTAGGAAAAATTTAATATTTTTGAAAAGAAACTGCAGTCAAGTAGAAAATGCCAATAAAATGTTAGTAAATCGAAATAATTCAAAAATATTCGATTTCGGCCAAAATTTCCTACAGGGCATGTATGAGATTTAAATGAAAAAGTTTTAATTTTTTTTCAAAACAAGTAAATAAGCAGCTAAATAAAGATTAAATGCAGACTAATTAAAAAAATTCATCCAAAAAAATTCCTACAGGGCATGTATGAGATTTCAATGAAAAAAATGTTAATTCTTTCAAATTTAAAAAACAAGTATCTGGATAGTGATTAAATGCAGAATAATTAAAAATATAAATTTTAATTCAAAAATTTCCTACAGGGCAAGTAAGAGATTTAGTTGAAAAAAAATTTCAAATTCTTTCAAATTTAGAAAATAAGTAGCTAGATAAAGAGTAAATGCAGAATTATTGAAAATATAAATTTAAATTCAAAAATTTCCTACAGGTCTTGTATGAGATTTAGTTGAAAACAAAAACTGCAAATTCTTTCAAAATGGGAAATTAAAAGCTAGATGGAGATTAAATGCAGAATAATTAAAAAATTCAACTTCATCGAAAAATGTCCTAAAAGGCATGTATGAGATTTAGTTGAAAAAATTGTAAATTCTTTCAAATTTAGAATATAAGCAGCTAGATAGAGATTAAATGTGGAATAATTAATAATTTTAAATTTCTTACAAAAAAATTTCCTACAGGTCATGTATGAGATTTAGTTGGGGAAAAAATTGAAAATTCTTTCAAAATAAGAAAATAAGCAGCCAGGCTGCAGCACCAGCTACGAAAGGTACACAAAAATAATGTCAATACTATTTTGTAAGACTGGAGTACACACACCAACGTAAGAGGGTTGCATGGTCAAGCACATGTTGACGTTGATGGTGATGTGTTGTTTGATGAAAGTACAAATGAATAGAGTTCTCTCTCTTTTTTTCTTTGCTAAAAAGAAAATGCAGGCTACAACAAAAAGATATACAAAAAAAATAGTAAAGCTTGTGAGCGCTATCGAGACAAAATCGGATAATGCATGAAAAAAAGCTATTAAATCGAAATTGTTTGGGATGAAAGGCGTACACACACATGTGTGTGAGTGTGTGTATGCAAAAGGCGGGTTAAAGCCAGCGCTTCTACAAAAATCTCGTTGTATTTGTATAAATAGGTGTATGTGCAGACTCGTGTATGCAGATAATGAAGTCAAATGCGGAGCGGTAAATCAAATTTCTTTTTGTAGATTTCATTTCATTTTACAAGCGCAGTAATACTGCCATTGACAGGATATTATTACAGCATATTATGTATTGATTGCGTTGGGAGTGGAGGGTTGTGTTGTAGGTATTGTGTGATTGAATGCATAAGTAATAAAGGTAATTTGCTGTAAATAAGGAACTCATTAGTGTGCTATATTTGATTAAAGGACTCAAAGCGGACGTTTTTTTAGTTATTTTTTTTTTGAATATGAGATAAGTTGATAGAGGAGTTGAATAAATTTTTGTATAACTTTAGTGAGAGCACGGTTTTTAGAATTTTTGTTATATATCGTATGCAACTGAGTTTATTGTGCGAATCTTAGAATCACTTATTGCGACCTTAATTGCGAAATTGAGGATTTTTTTAACAAAAAATAAGAAATTGTATCAACTCAAAATAAATGTATATATATTTTAAAAATATTAAAAAAATTTTAAATACATATGTAAATTCAATATTAATTTTAAACCAAAAGATAAAAATTTTTTATCAATATCAAAAAAAAAAAATTTAACAAAAATTTTAATTAAATTTTTTTTTAAAGAAATTTTATCAAAATCAAGTGAAAAAATTTTTTAAATATATTTTAAAATTATAAAAAAATTTTAAATACAAAAATTTAATATAAATTTTAAAACCAAAGATAAGAAATTTTAACAATATCAAAAAAAATTTAATATTTTTTTAAATTATAAAAAAGGTTTAAATATATTTTTAAATATTTTTTTTATAATATTTATATTTATAAAAAAATTTTGATTTTTTTTTCTTCCAATTATGTATATATTTTTTCTAATTTTTTTTTAATATTTTTTAAAACAATTTTTCGATTTTAGTTTCAATTTAATTTATTTCAGAAAAAAAAATATCTTCAACTAATCTCTCAACAGAATATAAAATTATAAAAAAATGTTAATATATTTTTAAAATTTTTTTTATTTATAAAAAAATTTGATTTTTTTTCTTTCAAATATGCATATTTTCTTATAATTTTTAAAAAATATTTTTTGATAATTTTTTCGATTTTAGTTTCAATTTAATTTATTTCTTCAACTAAGGTCCAATGGAATATAAATATTTAAGTTAATTAATTTTTTTTTATTAAATTTGTGCCGAGAGTTTCTATGTATTCCAGCAATTATTAAATAAAAATTAAATTTTCTCTGCTTAAACTGAATCCAGCTAATAATTTAATCAAACCATCGACAGTTATTTCACTTCATATTTATTAAACCAAGCGCTCAAAGCACTAAATATGAATTCGTGCAACATACTGCTGCTCATATATTTCAATTTAGCATTAAAGTGCCTCATCTAATCTCTTTTCCCCACACACACACACCTTAGCTAGTACACCACCCCACCCAACCAACCACACGCATACATTTGCAATAATATACAAAATCATATACCAGCAGCTTTGGTGGCATGAAGCAGATTCCAGTTACACGCCTCAATTCCTTGCTGCCATCCAACGACTACGCGCTACAAATTGAAATACAATCATAAAAATCGATTTTCAACCTTGACGTAAGCTTGACGTAGCTGCTGCTGCGCGTAAGGAGCGTGCACACACTAAGACGTAGCAGCAATACAGGCGCGCAGACAAGCAAACTTAATATTTGCTATAAGAGAGTGTGAGGTGTGCGTGTGTATAGCTGGGAAAATGAATAAATACAACAACAACAAAAATCCATAATAAAAAAGCAGACCAGCTCTACAATCAATACGCATACCCAATTTACTGGAAAAGTGTAGCGTAGCAGATTACTTTGGTGCAACAACAAAAATAATTTTTACAACAACATTCTATTAGACACTATATGCTCGCGTGGTAACACAAAATTATTACTATCAATGAATAGCAGTTATTTAGCTGGAATTCTCACTTATTTATTATATTCAAAGAATTTTCTATATCCTCTTACGAAGCGTAGAGCAGCAACAACAACAGCATTTTCGATATCCGCACTTCAATACCAACTACTTATGACTACCATAATTCTTGCCGCTTCATGGTGCTTCCTTATGCCGCGCGCCAAGTCAATGCGCAGCAGACGCTTAGCTGTGCTGGTACTCATATGCTGTGCTCTCCTTAGACTATGTGCTGTATGTATTCTCATATGTCTGTAAATGTGTAAATTTGTATGTTTAATGGCATCTTCAACTATTCTGCTATATTTTCTCTCGAACTCCTTGTGTTCCTCCCGTCGATTAATCTGCTTCAGCTTATTCATTCGCCGTGCTACATATGTATCTGCATATATATAGATATATATATATATTAACATGGAAATATTTTCAAATATTTGATTACGCTATGTGGAGCGTGAGTCTATTAAAAGCGCTCATATGTTATCATACGAGTATACATATATCTGCATATCTGTCTGTATATACAGGTGCAGCTATTTGGTTGTGGTGTTTATGGCATTGAAATTACTCATATACACGGTGAAGAAAGCTTTTCAACAGTTAAAAATATATTTTCAAATCATTTTTTTCAGTTGTTCAGATATTTTGAAGATTATTTTTTAAATTTTGTCTTCAAAAATATTAAAGATTTTGAGTGTCTCCTTCTATATACTCTAGCATAATTTTACTTTTCTCCTACCAGTTCCTTTCTCACAGTGTATATTTGCCCTCTAAATGGCATTTATTGTATATTAACAGTTACGCGTCTTCCAAATTGTGGTATGCTTGCTCAACAGACAAAGATAAATGTATTCACACACACAAGAAATGTGTATATATAGCGCCCTGTAGGAATATATATACACTCATATATATTTTCAAGATTTTTATATAATAATTTGTGGAGATATACTTGAAGATTCGACAGTTTGCATCAATTTCTGCAGAGAAAAGCATTATTTTTCTTAATAGATGAAAATCCCCAAACTTTTCAAAATCGACAATATAAATTAAAAATATATAAATTTTAGAATTTTTTTAAAGTGATTTGAAGCTTCTTTTCAGAGAAAAATCTCAATTGAAAACCTTTTCAAATAATTCAAGCAATAATAATTGCTTTCTAACCTCAGAGCTCTTCGAAAAATACCGCCAAAAGCAAAGCAATTCTGATTCAGTATTACTGCTGGTACGCTTTCTAAATTTCACAGCTCTTAAATGTATGCTACTCGCCTGGATGTTTGCTACACTTCTATGCTCAACTCGCAAACACAAAAACTACAAGAAAACACGACATTTTCAACTGTCTCCAACGCTTCCTCTGTCAATCAGCATTGCCACTTCATGCCATTTATGCTCACACCGCCTACACGGCAACTGCTTATTATCAATTTTGACTTATTCACATTTCTGTGTACTTTTATATAATAAAATTGAATTGAAAGTCTTAGCGTTTTCAATTTGTGTGGCGCTTTAATAATTCAGCTTTCAATAAAAAAAAGGAAAGCGATTGAAAGCGCAAAGTATAATATATTTATTTATTATATATTGTCGGTTGGTGCGCCTAAATGTATGCCACACATGTACGCTGTCTCCGCGTTTCTGCATGTCACTCATACGCACGCACACACGCAAATCTCGTGTCGCGTGTTGTAGATTTTTCGTGCGTGTCATGTAGCGCGCGACGCGCCCGCACAACATGCGAGAGCGCAACAAAGGGAATGGCAGCGCCGAAAATTCGTAAACAGCAATCTGTGGCAGTCAACCGTTGTCAGCCGCAAATATGGTCACGCAGCTGCCACGAACGCCCACATCCATATATGAGTCCTTCTAAGTACCGTGCATGTGTCTTCCGTAGCTAAGCTTTCAGCTGACAAAAACAATCTGCCATCTGGTATTAA
The DNA here is from genome assembly GCA_031772095.1 of Zeugodacus tau. Taxonomy (NCBI): domain Eukaryota; kingdom Metazoa; phylum Arthropoda; class Insecta; order Diptera; family Tephritidae; genus Zeugodacus; species Zeugodacus tau. The sequence goes on along the minus strand of CM062653.1, from coordinate 3,188,023 downwards.
GTTAAGCGACTTTCGTTGTCAATAAACGCAATTATATGTGGAAATGCAGTTATAAATAATCGCCTCTATATATTGCTGGCTAATTATAGCTTCAATTTTCTCATTCTCATTTAATCTCAATTATTTGTGTGTCTTCGAAAAAGAAAATCGATTATACTTATTGCTTTTGCAACTTATTTACCTTGGTAGTTGTCTCCTCTGTTTTCTTGCAATAGTGCTTCAGAGTTAATTATATATAATTCATTTCTAATTTCGCTTGCCTAATTTAACATCGCAGCAGCTTTCGATTGCATCAATAAACTTTCCATGGCAATATTTTAATATTTTTATTCCAGAAGAAATTGAAATTTTGTTGCAACTTGTCTTTGGTTCTTTCTTCTTCTTCTTCTTCTTTAAATTCTTTAAACAACCAAGTCTTTAAACAACCTTGAGACCCATATTTTGTACTTGAGAAGCTTGAAAGCTCATTTTTTTCTTATACTGCTTACTGAGAGTTTAATTTTGATGAAAAATAAGTTCGAAAGTTGATTCTCAAGCATCTTCATAACTTAAGAGCAACTTTACTAAAATTTCCAATATTTGAGACGCTCCTAAATGTATGCTTTAACTGGTTAGTTGTTTTCTGCATACTAAAAGCAACTTGAAACTTTGAAACTAAACTTTAAAGCAAATATATTAGCTAGAACTTTGCTGCTTTGAGTAATTAGAACTAATACGCTCGAGTATTCCTTAAATTTAATTGAAAATTTCAAAAATTTTCTATAGCATACTTTCAGGCTGTTTAATAAAATATAAGCTTTACTCAAGCGTACGAAGTCTGATTGTATTTTATGCACAAAATAAATTATTTTATTAGCTTTAAAGCACAATAACGAACACAAGAGCTTTAAAGCACTGTTTTGGTGAACTTTAAGCTCGAATTGAGAAAAAAATTATTTTAAAGTCTCAAAAGTCACAAATTTTCTTTGTGGTTTCCAGTCTCTTTATAAATTTTTTTGTGTATATAATAGATTCGAATTTATTTCTTCATCTCAGCTGCTCTTCAAAACTAACAACTGCCTATAAAAGCTCCACACATAAAGCATTTTGGCTACTTTATAATTATACAATTGAGCTTTGAGGCATTTTTCGAAATCAAAAAGAAATTTAATTTGCCAAATCAAGCAGGCCGCAGGCAACAAATATGCAATTGCAATTAAAATTTTGCGCAAGAACGAAAAATGCAAAAGCGACCAATAAAAGTAATCGTACAAATTGTGTAGCGGAGCTTTTACGAAAATCGAATTTCGACTTGCTTGGTGCGCAAGTAAAGGCAAGTAAAGTGCATAAAAAACATTTAGCAATCACTTCACATTTCAATGGCTGCAATAAAAGCTTCAAATGAATGGCTACAATAACTGCAGGCCAACACACACAGACACATAGAGACATATAGACATACATAAATAAACGAAAAAACCAAAAATTCCGTTACAAAAGAGTTTTATAAGCAAAAATAAATTAAACACACACACAGACATGCATAGCTTCAGCGTGTAATGAAGATGCTGGCAACAGCTTGACCGCCTGCAGGTCTTGAGTGGCTGTAGTACATATGTAGGCATCTATGTATGTGTGCTTGTAGCTATGCGACCTTAATTGTTTCGGTTGTTATATTTCTTATTTCTTAGAAAAATTTAACAATTTGCTAAATGCAAAACAAAATGTAAAAGCCAACAACCACAACAACAATAGCCCTTAAGCATGCAACATATGTAATACAGCCATGTTGTACAGCTGCTACAAATTGACTTGTCAGAATTGCAAACAGACAGCAGTTTATCGCCACACATACATTTACATTTACTTCATATGAAGTGTACTGTGTGATGCTATATGTATGCATGTAGCTGTAAAGCGACGCTTAGAAAAGCGGCATACTAACAAAAGCTGCAATGGTAAGCCAAAAAAAAAAGCTGAAAGGGCTGCATGAGCGCATGAGCACAGACCACAGCTGTCAATTAAAATACCATTTTACGCTAATTGCCACAACAACAATAACAAAAACAATAAAATATACTTGCAACAACAACAAAACATACTTGCAACAACAATAAGACATGCTTGTAATACAATTTTACGAAACTACAACAATTTGGTTGACCAAAAAAATTACCAAAAACAACAAAAATAGAGTACAGGCAACACAACAAACACACCAGCAAGCTATGTGGCATGTAAAGTATATATCATATGTATGTATGTCGGTATGCACTGCGAGCTAAAATGTGCGGATAATGCCTTTTTAATATGAAACAGAGAGCTTAACACTTTAACACACGACAACAGCAACAACAACAACAAAATGAGACGTTAATTACTATACAACAAATACACAAAAAAAACAAGAAAAGTAGCAGCAAAAGACAAAGGAAAAAAAAATATAATTAAAGTGTAGAAAGAATAACAAATATGAAATAGAAAGAAAAAGGAAAAAAGAAAAAAGAAAAAAATCGAAAAAAAGAATACGCACAAAAGCCAAAAGTGGGTGTACTACACAATAAACCAAAGACACTGCTGGCATATGAACAGCATCAAACCGACACACTCGCTCAGACACACACTGAACTCAAGTATCTACTGGCCGCAATAATAAGTAGTAGAACAACAACAACCATACAAAAGCAATAGCATTGTAATATAGCGTAGAAACAGACAGACAAAAACAAGCAAATAAATAAATAATCATGAATGGCATAAGAGTCATCGAAAAATGTTATTAAAATTAATATTAATGACTTAAATTGCCGGCTAAATGAGTTGAAGATGGCAAGCAGAAGACAGCAGTGAAGAACGTTGAAGTGGGTAAGGCGCTTAAGTGCGTCGAAAAGCGAGTGAAAGAAAGGGCAGTAGAAAGACTTAAGCAGAAAACAATATAAATTGAAAATATATCAGTTGAAGTCGCTGAGAAGGTGAAAGGTGAAAGGGAGATCACAACCAGCAAGCAAGCGGTTCCATAAGCTTTTCCACAGTTGCTATTGTTGTTATATAGTTAACTATGCATAGAATTTTTATGCGCCGCGTGGCTGTTAACTGCAGTTCAATAAGTACACTGAAGCGCTGACCAGTGCTGTCTCTCTTCGCAACAATCAAATTGCTTACTTAAATTCACGACTTTTGGTGGAGCTTGCGGGCGCAGACTGCCCTCAAGTTGCTTATTAATAATAAATTAGCAATAAACTGCACTCATACATATATATTTTTGTATGTCTATGTGTGAGTATATAACCAAGAGAGCCACGCACACGCGCAATTTGTTGCGGTACGGCATTAGCGGCAGCCAATACTTGCTGCGCGCCGGCATAAGCGTTACAAATCGCATTAGCGCTGCTTAAGTGAGTCATTGAAAAATATGTGTAATAAATAAATTAATAATAAAAAGCCTTTTTTCCACGCTAAAGAAACAATGAATTTGAAAATAATGGCAATTTCACTCATAATGGGTTTAAGGCGATCTGTAAGGAGTAGAGCAATTAAAATTTATTTACTAACTGGAAAGAGTTAAACTCACTTTTTTATGCTATGAGGGAATATTTCTTGCTCTTAGTATAAAATTAGCTTAAAATTATCCACTCTTGCATGTACAGCAAGATACCCTATTAGAGTTAAAATCAGTCAAGTTCCGCAAAAAAACTATTTTTAGGCAATTCTTTACCTCTCCAGTTTGAAAAATCTTTAACTATTACTAATTACCATTCTAGCAATAGACACTGCATTGTGAAAAGCCCTAGTAACGAAAAATATAACTGAAACGTTGCCTACATCTAGGCGCAATTTCAATTTTTTTAGTTCAGACACATAGCAATTAAGAAAAAATAGTTCATGATAGCATTTTTAGAGAGTTAGAGCGCTCTAAAGCTTTTACTGTTGGACTCATCTATCTACTCTGTCCAGAAACAGTCTTCTAAATTAAATATTTATATAAATTTAATATTACCATTGCCACTATATTGTGAAAAGCCCTAGTAACGAAAAATATAACTGAAACGTTGCCTATATTCAGGCGCAATTTAGTCGAGACACGTACCAATTAAGAAAATAGTTCATGATAGCATTTTTAGAGAGTTAGAGTTTGAAAACTCGTCAACTAATACTAGTTATCTTTATAATAATAGTCTATGTATAGTAAAATATCAATAGCCACCAAAAAAAGCTGAAACGTTGCCTACATGCAGGCGCAATTTGAATGATTTTTTTGAATTTTTTATAGAGTTAGAGCGCTCTAAAGCGTTTACTGTTGGACTCATCTATCTACTCTGCCCAGAAACAGTCTTCTCAATTAAATACTACTATAAATTTTAGTATTACCATTGCCACTATATTGCGAAATGCCCTAAAAACGAAAAATATAACTGAAAACGTTGCCTACATCCAGGCGCAATTTCGATATTTTAGTCGAGACACATACCAATTTATTATATTTGAATTTTTTATAGAGTTAGAGCGCTCTAAAGCTTTCACTGTTGAACTCATCTATCCAATCTACCCGGAAACAGTCTTCTACATTAAATATTTCTATAAATTAAGTATTACCATTGCCACCAAACCAACCACAACTATTGACAGTTCAATTAGCTTACACCGTTACTTGCTTCTAATTGTCTATCTGTCTCTCTCTTTATTACTCATTAACGCTCTGAGTCATTTGTCGACTTTTGACACATTTACACGTTAATAGTTATATTTTCACTATTTATTTCTCATTATGTCATTGTCACTTCGACTACAACATTAACCCGCTAACTGCCTCGGCAGCAAATTAAACTCCAGCAAAGGGTAGACAGTTAAAAATGAAATTAAAATTAGAAAAAACTATTGAAATTAAATGACAAATTACTAAATGTATGCACTAGCGCTAAAATAGTAATTACATTTAAATAAATACTTGTGAGAAGATGCGGTTACTGACACAACACACACCGCACACCGCCAGCGCGCACAACAGCTTTGTAGCATTGCGGCAAAACGCTTGTACTCACTACTATAGCTACCGCAGCCAACTTCAATTGCAAAGCAAATCGAAAAAAGCATAATATTAATGAGTTTAGCTTGTCTGCTGTTGCTATTTAGCGCTGCATGGCATGTCAATGGCAGCGTCTGCACCCAAAAAAACAACAACTGCCAACAACACACGCGCACTTAAGGCGGCGATGAGGCGCTGTGGGTGAGTGAAGTTGTTGTTGGTGGGTAATAAACGTCGAAGAGATAAGCAAAATAGCAACGATAGCTGACTGTATAGCAGCAGCTACACAAATCCTTCTTTGGCAAGCTGTGTGGGTGGCAGTTGCGGCGCTTGGTTAGGCAGTTAGATAAACTTTACTGCCACTTAGTGATGTTTCTATTGCTGCACCACATACATACATACATAGACATTTAGATACTGTGTGGTAATTAATCATCATTACTTTTCGTAGGATTTTAAGTGGGATTTACTACTGCCACTACCTTCCTTACCAGCTCTGCAGCAAGCCACGATTGCCTGTGTATGGCAAGCAACCCTACTAGCTGTCTTAAACAGCACTGAAAGCTAGCATTATGTCTTGGATTTAAATATTTCGTTCAGCTTTGCCTGAAAAATGTGTGTGGCACTCAACTCAGCGCTGCGCTTAAACTTCCGTTATGCTTAATGGCGCCAGTTTTTGGTCAACGCCTGCCTAAAAAGGAAGCGCCCCCAACCCAATATACTATGCAGCTATTTATCATTTCATCAATCAAATGTGCAGAAAAATGTAAGACCGCGCTGTTAATGATATAAATTTTGGCGCGCTCATTACAAGTTTTCAAGTGCAAAAATATGGAGTGGAAATTCTTACGAAAGAAACGCGCTTGAAACCAGTTTATTTTGCTCAAATACTAAGAAATAAAAAAATATTATTTTTCAAAAGTTGTTAGAAACTTGCCTGCCATTTAACCTCGTCTCTCTCCCGCTGCTTGCAGGCAAAAAAAAAACTTCTTCAAGTCATTCAAAATACCATCAATCGTTTTGACCGCTTGCCGTAGCATCCATTTATCTTTAAGTGCCCTAGAAATAGACAAAAGAAATGCGAAAAAGTTTACACAACAATGCAGCATTCTATTAAGAATATGCTGGAAGTGCTTGCGCTCTATACTATATTGCTTGTGCTGCGGCTGTCACTTGAACAGCAGCCAATATGCTTGCATTTACTGTCAATAGCAGCAGCAAGCGAGCGCTTAAAGAAGGGAGTGAGTGAAAGAGATAGAGTGAGAGAGCGCGCGCCAACCAGCACTCCACATGTCAAATGCCATAAGCAACGGAAATTCATGAAATATTAGCGAAAGTTAAGTTTAACTTGTGCAAATCCACTTTTGGTAATTTTAGCTTCAAGATAGCTAGGATAGGGGGCGCTATACTCAGCTCTGGACTAAACAAAAATAAGTTCTCATCAATTTTATGCGCTTGTCACTTGATTTTCTTTACTTCTTCTTTTTTGGAACTAGGCTGCCAAATAGACAGCCAAATACGAGTATGTATGTCCATCGCAGACCCGCCGCTTCGCTGCCCCCAAGCGCACACATAAATCTCATAAATGTCTGTCATATTTAATGTTGCGCTCTTTTTCTACGCATTTATGTAAGCTTGTAAGTCACAGCCTGTCTGATTTTCCCTATTAGTTTTGCCGCAGCGTTAATAGATTCTTTACTAAGCGCCGGTATTTGAGCTTTTGCATTGCTGCTCATATATTTTTATTGGACGCTTTGTTCGCTGGAAGTGTCAGTATATACATAAATATCTATGTATGTCTCATGTCCAAAAATATTTTCTTATAAATATGTTCGACAGCTAGCGCTGACTTATATGCGGTCAGCTGACTGACCGCCTGTGCGCCGCACAATTTGAGTTATGACTAAAGCTGACATTTCATTAGAAGGTATTATGTGGCATTTACCAGACGCAAAGTATTTATAGGCATTACAGGCAGACGCGGCACAAACATTTGTTCTACGGCAGCACCCTCTGGATACTCTATCTATATATATTTATTTCGATTTTTTTTTGTTTTTGCTTTACTTCTTGTCCCTCAAACATATTGCGTGGTGCTTGAGATTTCTTTTATTTGCTGCAGGTTTCCTCCCAACTTTTTTCCGCTCACTTTATTCCACTAACACTCACTCACTCTGCAGCTGTCAAAAACAATTTCTGCACGCATCCAATATAGTAAGCTTAATTTTTTTTTGCCCCCAAATATTACATATGTGCTTCATACATATATAGAACAACAACAACTGCAAGCTGCTTTGCTAAATTCTACTTTTGCTGACTCAAGCTGCTGCGTTTAATAAGTTCTGAAAGTACTTTTAATAGAATAAGTAAATTATTTACTTGGTGAGCATATATAATACAGTTAGATTCAATTGATCGATATCTTAAGCTATATTTATTGAGTGGAATTATGGCAAATTTGGTATAAGACTCTTAAAGTAGTGCGCTTAATTGAACAAATTGTGTTGAGAGAATAGATTTTTCTTCTAAAAAGCTGAAGTATTTCGGATAACAAATCGAGAGTCTAAGGCTAAAATGATAAATATAAAGATTTCTTCAGACCCACTTCAAGAAACCAACCTCAAGTCATCTAAAGGTCATTGCAAAAGCTCCTCGGATTATTTTTTTTACAATTTTAAAACCTCAATATCAAATCTCTGACCGTATATAACCTCTGAAAACCCAGCTCTTCTGCAAAATTCAAATAATTAGTTATCCTATAAGGTGAATTAGGTCGATTTGCTTCAACTCGATACACTTTTTATGACGTCAGACTAGCGCTGCTCTCAGAGAAAACTAAACCAATATATTTGTTTCAACCAAAAATTGTCAAATACAACAGTTCTTGAGTACTAAACCTGATTTTTTATGAATATTGGCTTTAATGACGTCACTATAGCAACGAAATCTGTCAAATTGATCTGTCAAATTCATATCGATAAACATTTTATGACGTCAGACTAGCGCTCCTTTCAGAGAAAACTGACATAATGGTTGATATATATACCAATAATAGCTAACTACAACAGTTCTTGAGTACTAAACCTGATTTTTTTATTAATATTGGCTATTGTGACGTCACTATAGCAACGATATCTATCAAATTGACCGGGAAGCGATTAATGTTAGCCTAACCTTCTTCAAATTTAAAAAATATTTATTAAAGCTAAAGTAAGAAGCATTAAGTTTTTCCAAAAATCTAAAAAAAATATTCTGTTAAAAATTTGAGAGTCTAAAGCTACAGAATCACTAACAAAGCTTTTTTCGACCCTAATTCAATAAATAGCGATCAAGTTATCTAAGATTTATTGCAAAAACACATTGGATATATTTTCCCAAAATCTTAACACCATAATATCAAATCCTTGAGCGTATATAACCACTGAAAACCTTTATGCTCCGCCATATTCAAATAATTGGTTATCTTATATGGTAAATTTGGCCGATTTGCTTCAACTCGTTACACATTTTATGACGTCAGACTAGCGCGGTTATCAGAGAAAACTAACTAACTAACTATATCAACCAAAAATGGTCAAATACAATAGTTCTTCAGGACTAAACCAGATTTTTTGATTAATATTGGCTATTGTGACGTCACTATAGCAACTAAATCTGTCAAATTGACTGGCAAGCTGTTGGAATTAGCATAATCGCCACATTCTTTAGATCTAAAATTTATCCATTTATACCAGAGAGTGAAGCTTTATATGGACCATATTAAAAGTATCAAACATAATATGACAATAAGCCTAAATTATGATACTAAAATATTTAAAATACGATAAAAATCACACAAAATGATGAAATATGATTTGTTGTCAGCAAACATGTCATTATATAAGCTACAAAACTTTTGACTGACAAACCGCATACTAAGCATAAATAGCTCATTATAAAAGAATAAAATAATTTTACTGCGATCTAAACAGCAAATCACAAATGAATTTCACTGTTATTCAGCGGCCATTTCCCCGAATATTTTCACTTATTAGCTATGCATTTTTGATTGTGACCAACACAAACAATTCATTAACAACAGTTTAAGCTTGTTTACGACGGCTATTACACAAGCGCAACACAATAACGGTAATAAAAGTGCATTAATATGTATAAATATGTATAGTTAAACGAGCATAATTGCATATCAAATCACACGCTGAACTGATATGCAGCTAACATGTACCGTTGTTGCATTTTTCATGTTGTGATGATTAGAAATGAGCCGCTAAAACACAGATATAAACAGCCATAAACAGCTATAAACATATGCATTTTCACACCTAAAACTAAAACTGCTTTTTTGGCACCTGTTAACACCAGGCGGCGAGTGAAAGTGGGAGCGCGCCGCCCTGCTGTGCATGTCACTCACACGCTTGGCTCATAAGCTGGCTATTGTTTGGCTGCGCTTGCATTTCACATATGTAAAACCCGAAAATTAATGACAACAAACCATAAATGTTGTTATTGTATTTGCTTACATAAAAATCGAAAAATCAACAATGGTTGCATGCAACCACCGCCAGCAGCCGCTGTCATATCAAATAGCAATATTAACTGATTTAAATATTTTGTTTGGCTGATTAGTACAACGCGCTGAGTGACTGCTTACAAATTAATTGGAAAAAAAGAAAGATGAGAAAGAAAGTTGTGGAAAGCAACGGCAGAAAAATACCAGCGTATGCTAATCAAGCAATGAAATTATTTGTTATTGTTTGAATGCAACAAAATTAAAATTTTATCAGCTCATTTAAAAGTGATTTGGACAAATATGCGACAGACAATGCAGTTAGGCGGCCAAAATTCGTGTTGGTATGAAATTGTTGTTGTTGTTTATTTGTCTGTATTTGATTTATAAACTGGGCTTAGCTAAATTGCAACAACTTTGATGCATACTACCGCCACACCAGCAACAACACCACTACCACGGCCACCAATAGCGCCGCAAGTGTTGTCAGCGTACATGACAGCTGACAGCTGACAGTCGTATAATATTATGCGGAGCGGCGTTATGTTGCATATGCAATGCGCTAATTAAGCAGCGTTGCAATGTGCGGACGCGCAGTAACATGCACCAATCATACATATACACATACAAAAGTATAAAATATAGATTTCTAGGCATTATAACAAACAAAATGTGAAATATGATAAGCTGCGAGTCGCTAGCTGCTTTTTGTTTAATGCCAGCGTTGCATTTCATTGAAATCAGCTAAAAATCGAAGTGTCTAAATCTATGCAAATTTAGCTGGACAAAAGGGTTGGGACACATGATATTATTTAACGGTGTAACTTTCTCATTTTAATAATATTTTTTTTTTATAATTTTTTGTTGCATGCAATTGCTGTGGGAAAGTCGCTGGCATTATGCAATATATCAATAAAATTGATTAAAGTATAATTTTCTTGTCTAATAAGCTTAGCGCGTTCGCTGACATTAAAACCTGGTGTCAGTTTTAGACTTTTTCATAAATCTTACTTTGATTATGTTCACTTTTTAACTTCGTAACAATAATTTGCTAAGTTTATAACTGATGTTGTTGCAATACAAATTTTAATTTGTAATAAAATTGTTGTAATCTTAAAGTGAAGCTAGATAACATCATGTTTATAGTGAAATTAGTGTATATTTTCTGAATTTAGGTTGAGGAAAATATTTATTTATTTAAGAAACTAACTCTCATACTCTCACATTCACTGTTATTACTGATTTGTTGCTGTAAATTAAGCTTAAAAAATACTTCAGTTTATTTTTGATAATTTTTAGTAATGAATGCTTAATTTTATGACATATTTTCTTCTTTAAGAAGTTAGAAAATTAATATAAGCAATAATTCATGATTATATCAAGAGATATTTTAAAATTGTATAAAAGGGAGGAAAATTAATAAAAGAAATAATTTATAAATATATCATGCGATTTTTTAAAAATGTTATAAAAAATGTCATAAGATTTTTTTTATCACAAAAACAATTAAACAATCCACAAATTATTTTTTAATTTAACCAAATTTTTATTGCTTAAATAATTAAAAAAATCGCATGTGATATTTTTTATTTCTGAAACTTTGAAAAAATTTAAACATTATTATTTTTTGTTAAATTATTATTATTTAAAAAAATATTTAAAAAATTCAAAAATTTTTATTTTTTAATTAAATTAATTTTATTTAGAAACTCAGTTAAATTTAAAATTTAAATATAAATTAAAATTAAAATATAAAAAAATTATTTTTAAATAAAAATAGTTTTGATTATAAATTCAATTAAGTTTTTTTATAAATTAAATAAATTTTTGTTTATCAAAGAAATTCAAAAATTTTTTATGAAGAAAATTGTTTGCCAAATATAAAATTAATTATTTTCATAAAGTATATAAATATAAAAAATTTAATTAAAAAAATTTAAATTAAAAAAAAATTCAAAATTTGTGAAATTAGTATGGTAAATAATTTGCTTATATTAAAGAAAAATTACTGGTTGTTAAACCTTTTATTATAATTATTATTAGCTCTTTAAAATTCCTTCCTCAATGGTTGTAAGTTTTATTGGCATGTCCACTCATAAACATACAAATACATAAAACTATTAATATAGCTGTGCCAAAGCAACCGTGTGCAATTAGCATGAAATTATCTGCTTGTGTAATTCTCTACCGCACAGTTAACAAGTAGACAACAAAAACATAATTTTACCTATTGGAAGGCGTTACATAAGCTGAGAACGGTACTTTGTGAATAAAAATTGTCAATAAAAAATAAATAAATAATGAAGATTGGCATATCAGAATAGATTAAAGGAATAGTTATAATTATAAATAAAAATAAAAATATTTGTTAAAAAAAATTTATAGAATATTTATAACAATTAATAATAAATTTTTATAGAAAATATGAAATATTTTAATTTTATCTATTTTATTTTTTAAAGGTTTTATAATTATTACATTTTTTTATTTAAACATATTTTTTTAAATGATTTATTAAACAATATGATAACAAAATTTAATCTTATTTATTATATTTTTAAATCTTTTTATTAATTTTCTTTATTTTTTATTACAACATATTTTTTTTTTTTAACTTTAAATTTCTTATAAAATTTTGTTTCTATAATTTGCATAAGATTTTAATTTTTATTATATAAAAATATTTTGTATTTTATTCATTATATTTTTTACATTTTTTATAATTTTTGTTCTTTATTTTTTATAATTTTTTTTTTCTTTTTAATTTTAAATTTTTTATAAATTTTTTTTATATAATTTTTATAAGAATTTGTTATAAAAAAAATATCTTTTTAATATAATTAATATAATTAAAAATAATATAATTAAAAAAAAAATAAATTATTTCTTTTATAAAAATTTAGAAAAGTTTTTCATAAAAAAATAATCGATTTCACAACATTCAATTTAAACAAATACATATATAAATTTTGAAATCATACTAAAAATAAAAATTAAAAATAATTTGCTTAAATTTCACATTTCCTATCTTACTTTAAACTTAAAAAACAAATAAATAAAAAATTTTTAATATTAATCACATTTCCCTTTTCTTCTTCTTCCAGGTGAGTAATGCCGCAGTGCAATTTAAGAAATCCAATTCCATTTGTTCAGGTAATTGCAACATATGTAAATGTAAGTCCTTAACTGCCGCCGCACGCCGTAGACTACGCGAGCAATTTTCAACTCTCGCCAAGAGTAAATTGCAAACTTTGTTTAATAAGTGGCAATGCAGCGCGCGGATAGCACAGGCAGTCAGCCAATTTGCATGTCCACCTACGCGGTGACCAAATTAAGCGGCGCGCCAATGCCCGGTAGCAATGGCAAATGCAATGGCAAAACTGCAACATCACTCAAGCAGACAAACAACAACAAGAAAGAAGCGCGCAAGCTTGTTGCATGTGCGGCTAATGCAAAAGCAGCAACCATTCAACGCGCGTTGTTTATTTTCGCTACAGATGTATGCAAACAGATAAAGAATATAATGAGTTGCGGCGGCTTTTGAGGCAGCCAGGCAGCAGGATGAGTAGAGAGAGAGTTCAAATTCAGCAGAAAAAAAAATATTTGCAATAAAGCCAACAAAAATGTTGCATGCAACATGCGTGTTGTTTGTCGACTGGCTGTGAACTGTGTGTGTGTGTGTGTGCAACTTAATGCAGCAATAATAAACAAACGCGCGCACACACAGTGTTGTGGCAAGTGTGTTGGGTTGTGGCATGCTCGCTTGTTGTACTTTAATATTTATTATTTTTGCTGCTTGCAACAATCTCATATATGCCAGTTTATTTCATTTTATTGCAATTTTCGCTGTGCGCAAAGTCACGGCGCTGTTGTGTCATACACTTTGTTGTTGTTGTTGTTATTGTGCTGCTTTACAATGATCGCATAATATTTAAAATTCCTTTATATTTTCGTTGATTGTTTATTATTATAGTATTTATGTGTGCGCGTATGTGTATATGCCACCAACTGAGTATGTGAAATTGCAGTTATTGTTGCTGCTGTCGCCGCAAGCCGTAGGTGAGCTCAACTCCGCCGCATAAATTGCGCCATGACACAAAGACAGCCAACAAGTGAGCGCGCGCGCGCGATTGTGGCACAAACACACACACATATGCATACAGTGCGGCAGACACTTGCAAGCCAAAAAATTAAATAAAAAATTCAAGCAATCCAAAACAGACCGCAGCACAAGTACACAGAACAACGCACGTGTGTCCGCGCTTGCTACTTGCGGCAGCGCGCGTCGGCGGTGGCACGTAACTCCGCAAACAATGTAATCAAAAAATCGGCGAAGAACGCGCAGCGCGGCCACACGATTCAACCGCAGCAACTTTCTTCAAGCAGTGACTGTCTTTTGTCATTGTTGTTGTTGCAGTTGCATGCTTGCAACAGTTGATACACTTGCAATCAGCAGCCAAGCAATGGCACAATTGCATTCACTGCGCACCTGTTCCCGCGCGCTCAACACCGTTGCTCGAGTTGTGTCTTACCCCACGCGCGCGCTTGTAAGTGTGTGTTGCATACAAAGCGTTGCGTCGCTTCCGCGTGGGGGGCAACTGTGTGTCTGCAATTTCCTGCCACTTGCCTTCACCTTCAACCGATGGCGACTGTGTAGCGCTCAGCGCGTCGTCATTTGCGCATGCGCGTATTGTTGTGTGGCATGTTTTGCATGCGGCAAGCGTGTGCCACAATATAGCGCACATTTCGGTTGGCTTATCTCAGCACTGATGTACACACACGTGTACGTGGCTTCAGTTTAATTTATTGTTTCTGTCTGCCCTCGAAGAACGCGCTCACCGCTTGTGCTTGGCGGCGGCATGGTCTACATGTCTGCCGCCTTGTCGCGCCGCGTCGCATTGAGGCGCGTTGTGCGACTTGATTGTCTTGCATTCCTACTACTTCTTCCTCCGCCACCTACACAGCATACACGCGCGGAATTAACTATCTTTCGCAATTTTGTTATTGTTGTTGTTTTTTTTTCTGTTTTCTTACTGCAATCCTTTTCGGCTGTGGCATTGTGCTTTGCACTCGTTTAACATGCAAATTTTCTGATTTCGTATAATTTCTGGCGTTTTTCGTATCTTAATGAATGGCGGCAGCCAATTGTTGCGCGCTCATTGTTGTTATTGTTGTCGTTGTTGCGGCAGTTGCATGCATTATTGCCAGTGATTGTCAGTGTTGCCGCCGGTTATTATTGTTATTAACTTCAGTTGCACGTTTATTATGTGTATATCTTTCTATAATTGAGTTCATGTGTGTGTGTGCGTATCACGCGCTCTAGCTAATTTAGCGTGCAACAAGCAGCATTTATGTATTTATATATGATAAAAGGCAAATGCGCGCAACTTCGCTAACTTCACTATCTACTTGACTACAACTGCCAAGTTTCAATGCAGCGCCGCGCGCTTGTCTCGCACTTCATGCCACCAGCCGCTTCACCACCTTCACATTCATACATATATACTTGCTTTTATACTTATCATTGCCTTAACTGCCATCAGCTTGCTTACGCGCCCATCTACTGTCACATTTCAATGGATTAAATGAAGTTGAACAGATTTAACTCTTGTCTGCTCGTGCGTCGTGTCTCAATGCAGCCCATAGGCAACATGATGGCAGCTATGCTTATTACTTACTCATAAGTTTACTTATAAGCAATCAAGCATATACAGGCTGGCGATGTGGGAGTTGCGATAAGGCGTGTAAACTCCTATTTTGCCATAAGCTGTTGTGTGTTGCACGTTAAATGTACTAATAAAATAATCGCCTTCATTGCGATAAGTATCTGCACATGCTTCACATACGCTATAGAGACATATATATATGATATTATAGGAGCGCTTAAAATATACGCCGGCAGCGCAGAAGTCATATGCCACACACACAAGTTGTAGCAAGTATATATAAGTCTCAAGCTTCTACCAGATTCGTAGGTGTAGCTTATTTAACTTTTATTTTTGATTCTTATTTTCATTTCCATTTTCCTAGGAAGTAGGGGCTTGCTTTTGACATGATTTAAGTTTATTGGCAATCAAGCCACATAACTCAAGTGCATCATGTTGCATAAAAGTGCTCTCCATGTAGCTCAAGTGGCTTTCAATGCATACAATTTGATAGTCAGTCAGCTGGTAGTTTATAGCGACTTGGGTACTCCAACTCATTATGCTAAGATAAAGTTTGGCGCATTTAATGGCTACGTAAAAGGCGAAATGGTCAGCAATAAATTTTTTAGATTTCTTTTTTCAAATTTTTTTTTGATTTTTTTTCCAGATTTTTTTTTAAATTTTTTTTTATTTTTTATTATATTTCTCCAGTTTTTGCAGTGTTTTTAACCACAAAAGCAACACTTCCGCCCGTTTTCATGGGCAGCCAACACCCACACATTAACTAACTGTAGTTTGCATATACACTCACTGCCCACATATCCTGCGCCACTCATTTGGTAGCATGACTCATGCTTTTATACTGACTGTGAAGCAACACCTACAACTAACGCCATGCAACAACAACAACAACAACAAAAAATATATATGGCAATGAAATGCAATGAAATTGCTGGCTATGAATTAGTTTGCAGTTTATGTGCCCACAACTTCAACAAATCACCACAGTGTGGCAGCGCTGCCGACGTGCCCCTACACTTCGCTTGCTTGCCGCTGTTGTTGTCCATGCACTATTTTTGATTGCATTTACCGCTACTAAATCGTCTAAATGCTTCCTTTTTTATGTGCCACCACCTACACACAGCCACCACCTTCGAGCAACGCTTTGCAATAGTTTGCCTCGCACTCAAGCACATGTTTGGCATATGAAAATGGCTATCGTCTGCATACTTGATATCGGACGTTATGCACTTAAGCACACAGCGCCGACTGCACTTCATGTAGTTTCGCCTTCACGGCGCAGCACTGACTCCTTGCCACTCATGTAAGCCAGCCATCCAGCTATCCAACCATCCGTCCATCCACTCAAGCATTCCGTCCAATTCATTCAACGACTACTCGCGCAATCTTAACTTAACTTACCCACTTACACGGCACTCGAGTGCCACTTTATTAAGGTAAAATTTTTAATTTGTCTTAGCTTCACTATGCACCAACTTCCTTCGACTTGCGCTTGCATATATACTTGCCACAAGTCATGGCGCTTACTCAGAGCATATATGTTTGTGCCCCATCCGTTGCTGCTTCATTGCCATTTTACCTCTTATCGCTTGCAATTTGCCTCTGGACTATTTTTTTTTCTTCTTCTCTCCTTTTGCTTCCTTCATTCTTACCGCTGGCTTATTTACATGCTCCTCCTCGAAGTGCTTTGATTTTTTATTTACACTGTTTTGTTATTGCATTTATTTTGTATTTAACAAATGCGATTTCCTTTAATTGTCCTTAATTAATTGCTTAAGTTTGTATGCGATTAGCGGTTAAGTAGCCCGGTTAGTCCGACTGTGCGCGTACGCTCCGTGCGCCAATACTACAAGCGGCAGGCAACGGCAGCCACTTAAAAATGCAAATGAATTCCATTTTGTGATTTGCAAATCAGATAAGCTCAGCTTGCTGCATGCTGATGCGGGTGTGGCAGCTGTGATGGGCTATGGTACTGTGCTATGCAATGCTATGTTGTGTTGTGCTATGTTTTTCTGTACTTAAGCTTACTATAAGTACCTACTAGTGCCCGCAAGCCGCGGCTTGGCTACTTAACTGCAAGTTTTTCTTTTAATTATTGCGCATTTATCCTTTCTACCGCGCGCTTAGCGGTCAAGCGTCTCTATACTGCATATACTAAGTCAACTTAGCGCCATAAGTATTAGCGTATAGCTTGATTTTACATGAATGCCATGTAAAAATCACCACCTAAAGCATCTATATATACTCAAAATATCCACTCCACTGTCTACCCTACTCATCCACGCGCCAAATGCGCTCAAGCGCTCGAGCGTCTACCTTCAATATATTCACTGTTTATTTGCAATTAATATGCACTCATAGAATTTAATATTATTTAATTTTGTAAACAGTCCCGACACGGTTATTCGATTGCATTTACCTCTATATCAATAATTATTCGACAAACATATATATGGAGACATACATATTTAAGTAGGTCCATTGCATATAATTTATATAATCATAACACATTTATGTTATTAATGCACATGTAACTGTTTATCGAAATCCAATTATGTTTGGCTTATAACACATTTAATGTGTTGATTTTGTTGTCAATATTGTCATTGCATGCGCACATGAATAAATATTAATTGGAAAATCCATTGAACCCTTCACAATATACTACATAGATGAGATGCTCCAATTTTGATAATGTGCGGCATTTACTGAGTGGCGTGCAAATACGGCATGTATTTGTGTATTTTAAATTAATAAATTGACAATTGATTAAAATTTTCGAATTTTGCGAAGGACTGAGAGTGTAGTTGCGTTCGTGATTTTGATGTAATATATTATGGAGTGAGTTAAGCGGAAGATAGGCTGGATGTGACATTGAATTTGGCATTCGAGTGGAATATCTTCAGTGAATATATTAGCAATTAACAGCTGAGCTAGTACAGTGATCATTTAAGAGTGCTGCTTTCGTGATTTTGATGTAATATATTGTGGAGTGAGTTAAGCGGAAGATTGGCTGGATGTGACATTGAATTTGGCATACCAAAAGAGTATAGTCAGTGAATAGATTAGCAATTAACAGCTAAGTTAGTATAGAGATCATTTAAGTGTGATGCGTTCGTTTTTTTGATGTAATAGTCCTTTATCTTCACTACAGAATGCAATTTTCATAATTTTCTGATATCATATTATCAAGAATAATGCTTTAAACTACTGCTAGTACTCAAAAATTTAATTGCAACACATTTAGTGTTCAAAAATGCGTTCGTCAATTGTTGTAATAAAAATAATTTTCACTAAAAAGACAATTTTTGTTAACTATGAAACGCCAAAAACTGTTTTAACTCACATATTCAACATTATTTATTTTCTATTTCCGTTAAATAGTTTCCTTATTGAAATAATGCGTTCGTGAAGTTCTGTAATATATAAAAAATATACAAACAAAATATTTAAAAAATCAATAATCAATAAATGAAATTCCTATACCACAACTACTTGTAAATCACAGCTTTAAGTATAACAAACTCTTCTATATCCAGCAGACTGCCGCTACTATTCCCTCAACATCTAATAAAATTCCTGCCCCTTACTCAACACTGACATTTGTCGATTTTTTACGCGTCAGCAGTCAGCCAGCAGCTGCTCCCAACGACACATGTAGTATAATATTTGTGCCAACGACCAGAACAACTGCTGTAGTTTGGTCTCTAGAGCATTTGCCCCACCACCGCCAGCCGTTCAATATTTGCCACAAAAATGTTGCAAAAACTGCAAACAAAATTAATTGAACTAACCCAAAAAATATTTCTAAAAATAAATCGCCACTACTCAATCGACTCAGCGCGCCCTTGTCCGTCGGCCAACAGCTGTACGCCACAGCTGACTGTCCGCACAATGAGCGCGTTCAATGATTTTTTCCGGCTTGCGCTTTCGGGTAAATGTTGGCCGCACAACATGCCCCTTTGGGACTTGGCACAGTAAAGAATTCAATTTCCTGCAAAATAAATTTCCACAAAAAAAAAATGAATAGGAAGTTTACATTTTGTGAACAAAACTAGAAATTATGTTATGCACTGAAGTAAAAAATGAGAAATTTTCTATTATTATTAACATTGTGGTCAGCAGCTGCTGTGGCATTTAAGTGTTGTGAGCAGGCAGTCAACAGCAGCACACACACAGTGTTGTTAAGGGATTTCTTGAGAAAAGCAAAGTGGAAGAGTGACAAAAGTGTTGACTTTCATCAATTTGAGAAATTTGAAAATTGTGGGAAGTGAAGCTTGTGTGCTTAAAGTCAGCTGGCGGTGGTAGGTGAAAATGCAGTGTTGGTAAACAACAATTTTGTAGCTGAGCTAGTTAAACATAGTGTTGTTTGGAGGATACAACAAAATGAAGGCGAAGAAACAAAATGAAGCAAGCTTAGAAGTTGAATAGGGAATTATTTGTTATTAGAAAGCGAAAACTGTACTCATATACTTTGGAATTGAATTTCTGAGTAATTTTCAGTGTTGGTAAACGCTATTTTAATGCAATATAATAGAGATAAATTTTTCTGAAAGATTTTTAATTATATTATTCAAAAAATTAAAAAAAATTAATATATTTTTGGAAATTATCGATTGAAAAGTTTATCGATTTCAAAAAAGTATCGATATTTTTTATGATAAATTTCATAATATTGTAAGTTTTGCGCGATCGTAGATTTTTCCTAGTTATATACTTTATAATTATCGATTTTCGAAATTTATCGATTAAAATTGTTATCGATTTTTTTTAATTTTTGAATATCAGCTCTGTATTGTAGGCGGTAAATTTTTATTGAAAGATTTTTAAGTATATTTTTGGGCAGAAAATTAAAAAAATTAAATTATATTTGAAAAATTTCGATTAAAATTGTTATCGATTTTAAAATTTATCGATATTTTTTAATATAAAGTACACATTTTTATTGGTTTTGTGCGTTTATCGACTTTTAATAGTTATGTAATTAAAAATTATCGATTATTGGAAATTATCGATTAGAATTGTTATCGATTTTTTTTTTAATTTTGCGATTTTTTAATATGAAATCTAGTGTGTTATCAGTCTTTAGCCGTTATCGACTGTTAACAGTTATGTACTTAATAATTATCGATTTGTAGTACTTTAGTTGTACGGTATTATTACATTTTTGGCTGATATAGCTAGTCTATTTTTTCAAACCATATAATTTGGTTTCACTAGCTTTTATATCACTCTCTCATATTGCAAGTTTCAAGTTCTAAAGCTTTATTTTACTATGCGCCTATGTTTATTTCCTGTGCTTCTATACTGTTCTTCTCAAAAACTTAGCTAAAAAGCCTCTAAGCTCAAGTTCTTTCACAAAAGTCAAGCATTCCACCAAAGTAGGCACAGCTAACTTGACTCTCCCCAAGCGAAATTGTCAACAATGCATTGCTCAACTTGAACTAGTGCAACTTTCTTCTTCCACTTTCAACATCGCCTCAGGTCAATGTGGCTTGCTCAACAATAGCTTTACATGTTCCTGCTGCCACTCATGCATATTCATTGCAATTCTTGTTCGCCACACTATAATGTGTCGGCCATACAATTTAATTGCAATGTGCATTTTAAAAATTTCGCAAAGTCAATTTGCCTACGCGTCAAATGAGCGAGCGCCGCAATGCTATGTGTTGAATGCAACCTTGTAACACTTGCGTAACTGCAACTTAATGGCGCTCATTTGTTGGCCAAGTTGTGCGCTGAAATTAATATTTGTGCTTTATAGGCGTTTTTAGTTGTTTAATCGATGTTTGTTGTGCAGCGCCTTGCATTGTTTGCCACCATGTTTTCTTTTTTTTTTGAGCTGAAGTGATTACTTTTATGACGCGCTGTACATGCGTTGCATTAGTGCGACCTTGCCAAGTTTGGTAGCGCGGCAAATAGTTTGCCTGAAGGCGCGTTTACTTGTGTGTGTGGGTGCAAGCATGTAAACCAATTTTTTTGTTAGTTGCTTTTGTGTGGCATGCAACACTCAATAAAATAAAACTTTTTAATTAAACGGCAGCAACAACTTGCCGCTTACACTTAACAAATGCAACTCGGTGCATATGTGTATATGTGGCTGTGGAAACAAAGCTGAAATGAGCTCAAGGTTGCATGTCGAAAAGTGAAAAGTTTTCGGGAGCGCAAAGAAATTGTGGGTGATTGTTGGGATTTCTTCTTTTCTGGTTTTTATGAAGAATGAAGAGATTTTATTTTTTATTGTTATTTTTTAATTAATAAAGAGCCTTCACAGAAAATTTTTTATCATTTTTAAACTGCAGCGAGAATTTATATATTTTTTTAAATATTTCTTTAAAGTAACCCAACATTTGTGGCACATGCAACATTTAAGATTATTATTTTTTTTTTTTGAATTTTTTCTTCTTAAATTTTCTTTACACTTTTTCCTTCAAAATTTCACTTCAGTGGCATATTTAACCTATTTTAACCTCAAAAAATTTCAATATTTTTTTATGTTTAAACTGAAAAAAAATGTAAATTTAATGTAACCCAACATTTGTGGCACATGCAACATAAAAAAATTATGTTTTTTATTCTCTGAATATTCTGAATTTTTTTCTCAAATTTTCTTGCACTTTTTTCTCAAAATTTCACATCAACTGCATATTCACTTATTTTAACCTCAAAAAAGTTTGAATATTTTTTATTAATTTTTTTTATTAATTTTTTTTTCTTTCAACTACTATTTCTTTCGCTTTTGTTTGCCTCAAAAACAGTTTCTACCAGCTAGCAGGAAAACTTCTTTAATTTGGCTACATAATTAGCGAGCAAACAAACCTACATTTTTCCAGCACTCACGCTCCACAAATGCAAATATTTTACTGCCAGGCAGCGGTTGGGGAGCCTGCCACTAAATAAAAGAAACTTTTCCTTCAAATTGTAAAATAATTCATATGGATGTATATATGTCTGTGTGTGTTGGGTATATGTTACCAAGACACTTGTTACCCCAAGGGAGTTGTAAGAAGAAACTACTACATTTCTTTTGCACTCGAGTGTTGTTATTTGCCTCAGCAAATATAAAGAAATGTGTGGCAGCGCAGCTGTAATACAAAAACTTGCTGGCGCACTACTTGAAGTCACTGCAGCCGCTGAAGATATGAATGACTGTTTGCCCACACAGTCTTCATATGAATACTCTCGTATAGGTGTGTGTTTGTGCCACAAGTGCGTTTGCATTTATGCAAATAACTTTTACTCTCGAAAAAAAAAGTGCTACGCTACTCTCTAACCAATAATAATGACAGCGCTGAGGCAAGGCAACAGCAGTAGCTGTGGTAAGGAAAGCGCGGGGATGAAGTAGTTGTTGAACAGACAAGGCCTTTGAGAGCCGCTGCTGGCAAATAAAATGTGAGAAAATGAAAGTTTGTGTCGTCCATATAGAGTTGCAAGTGTGTGGCAAGTCTAATGGTATACCTACCCGCTTTTAAAGCGTATTTCTATATGCAAAAGGAGTTGTCGGACGAAAAAAAAAGTTATGCAACGCTTCTTTTAAGATGTTTTCTCTTTTTTATTTCATTTTCTAGAAACACTGCACCAAGTTGTAAGTAAAGTAAGTTGCAGCTTCAGTTACGCACTTGAAAAACTTCTTAGAACTTTTCAGCGACTTTTACGACACTCCATTGGGTAGTAAAGAAGAATTAGTCAATAAGTGAAAAACAAAAAAAAAGAAAACAAAAACAAAAAAATACCAAAAAAGGAAAAAATTAACAATAAAAAGAAGCAAAAAAAGTAAAAAATGTAAATTAGTTTAAATAAGTGAAATATGAAGTTAAATAGTGGAAATTTTGTCTATATAAAAAAATTAGATATAGGTGCAAAATAAATTTTTTATGTCCAATTCTACCTTTGGTATGACTAAACTAGTCTATCTAAGCACATATTCCAACATTACTTACTTAAACTTAACAAAAAATCGCTTTTAAACCATAAAAACATTCAAACCGCCTAAAAGTATGCTTCAAATTTTGAAGTTTCGCTATTAGTTGACTAAACAAAAAATATAATAAAATCTAAACTTCAGCACTGCATACAGGCTCACTTTGTGCAACATTTTAGACCAACAGCAGCTATAAAAGTAAGCTTCTGCTTAATGAACCTTCTGCAAAAGTGAACCACAGTGAAAAACTGAGCCTCCACTGACAACCCAACATGATAAATGACTGTAACAGCATTTTACTATAAAAATCTACACAGCGCTTTAAAACAAAGCACTACTTACTGTTTTTAAAAATAACAAAGCTGCAACAAGCTTGCCAAGGCTCTAAAATTCAACAAAAAAAAAATGAAAAAAAAAATATTTCTTCCATAATAAGAAATCCAATTACAACCGAAATGTTTCACTCCGTTTTTTAATTTAGATTTTTTTCTTTCTTTCTTGTAACAACTTTTTTAAGATTTTCTTCTCCACTTAGTTGTTATATAGCAAGTACTTGAGTGCGGCCTTTTTTTTGCCATCTCCCTTTTAGTGGTATTTTCAAACAAACAAAACTTTTGATCGCTGTTTTCATTTGTTTGTGCTTCCATTTTACTATTATACCTTTGCCCCTGCAGCTGGCTTTAAATTCAACTCCAAGCGCTTGAGACTCAGAGATGTGAGTTTTGTTTTTGCTCTTCTACTTTAAGGGGGTAGTTAGTGCAGACGTAGTTACTGCTTTGTAGTTTGCAGCGGCGGTATGTTTAAGTGCTTTCTTTGTACGAAGTGCGCTAATGAAATTGAAATTACGTGCTTTTGCTGGTGAAAAAAATTGTTTTTTGTTGAAATGTTTCGAGTGTCTAAAATGTTTCCCTAATGTATTATATAAATGAACATTTTTTTTGCTTACGATTCTTTCTTTTCTTTATTTTGCAAATTTTTCAAAATATCAAGCGTAATACACATTATAAACATTTTTTATCAAGTATAATACCTGAAATATTACCAATAAATTCACAAAGATCAGTACGACTATGAAAATTATAAAACAGTGTTGCCCACCTTTAGGCGCTGAGTGTCAAAACTGAACTTATGTCTGTACTTTAATTGTGAAACATTTCTGTACACATTATACACATTTTTTGCCGAGTATATTCACTGAAATATCCCTAATAAAACAGCAATGATCTGTGAAACCAAAGAAGTTTAAAAAGTGTTGCCTACCTTTAGGCGCTGAGTGTCAAAACTGAACTTATGTCTGTACTTTAATTGTGAAACATTTCTGTACACATTATACACATTTTTTGCCGAGTATATTCACTGAAATATCCCTAATAAAACAGCAATGATCTGTGAAACCAAAGAAGTTTAAAAAGTGTTGCCTACCTTTAGGTGTTGAGTATCCAAAATGAGCTAAAGTCTGTATTTTATTTTTGAAACATTTCGAATTATTAAACGCTGTGCACATTATACACATTTCTTGTCAAAAATATTCCCTGAAATATCAGTAATAAACTCCCGATGATCAGTGAAACCAAAGAAGTTTAAAAAGTGTTGCCTACCTTTAGGCGCTGAGTATCCAAAATGAGCTAAAGTCTGTATTTAATTTTTAAAAAATTTCGAATATTTGAACGCTAAACATATTACACATATTTCTTATTAAAAATATTCCTTGAAATATCACCAATAAACCGGCAAAGATCAGTGAAACCAAGTAACGTTAAAAGGTGTTGCCTACCTTTAGGCGCCAAGTATCAAAAATAAACTAAATGCTGTATTTTGCTATGGATTTAATTTATTTGGTTAACAATGGACTAGTTGAGCCTTTTAGTAATTAATTTTCTAAAAAAAATTCCATATTTTTTCCAAAAAAAAATTTAAGAAAGTTATAAAAAATATTTAAAAAGAAATCACCACTTTCAAATTTCTTCTATGCCATAACTAGCTACCGTATACTACTTTTCTCTAGTATACTTTTCTATATATTCTATAGAATCTCCTCCAAAACCGCTCAGACACTCACTAGTGCACTCGAGCGCAACTAAAGCAGCTCAAGTGGCACTGCTAACGCATACACACACAACAACAACTAAGCCACTTGTAATCTCAAAGCGTTTAAAAATCATCGATTTGCCTTGTAGGTCGCAGCAATAAGCGCCAACGGCAGTCAAAGTGTGTAGTAAATCGAACGAAGTGAAAAATAGCATAAGTATTTGTATAGTTTAGCTATTTAGTTGTGAGCGCTCGAATGCAATCGAGTTGTTTGAAGCCGTCGCACAAAAGGATAAGGCAGCAAATATTTACAGCCGACGAACACTTTCAAGTGCAGCTAAAGAACTTATTTGTAGGTTAGCGTGAAGAAGAGAGCGTGTGCTGTAGGATAGCTCAGGGGTTTGTGAAAGGAAGTAAGAGGAAGTGATTTGCAGCAAGTAGAAGAGTTTGTATAGAAACTGAGGCACACAGCGCAGCTAAGTAGAGATTCACTAGTAATGAAAAGAAGCAGCAACAACAATAGCAAATAGTTCGAGCACCAACGGGATTGCGGAACAATGCCTTGATTTTTCTAATTTCCACAGAAGGCCGCCAACTTTGCTATATTTTTCTATACTTTTTCATTTACTTACATATACATATACATATAGACTGTTTGTTGTTGTATTTGTGTTGGTTGCTAGTGCTAAGTTCAGCAAAATAGTTGCGAAATGCTAGTAAGCTTGCACTTGGCCTACGGCTCATTAATAGGCAATGTGCAAACAAAGCCCTAAGCACAAGTGTGCGCCAACAAATACATATATAAATGCAACCGTGTGTGCAATGCCCACGAGTGCTTGACTTTTAGCTCGTTTGCACTTGCACTTGCCATTCTGCGCATAAATATGGCCGACAGTCGAGTTGAGCATAGTGATAATAGAGACACTAAACTGCTTAACGCCTGGAAGTAGACTAAGAATTTTTCTTTTATTGCTGCTAAAGCAGGAAATTAATAGCAATCGTGCTCAGTATGAACAGTTATATAAGCTGAAGCGTAATAATAGTCAGTGAACGAGTTGAGGCAGTAAAATAGTGAATTAAGTTAAAATAATGGAAATGATTGTGAGAGTTGAAAACGTTTAGCCAGCGCAATGAATGTGATGGTGAATGCGCATAAATCAGTTTTTCACTTTTATTTATTTATTTTTAGAGTTTTTTTGACTGCTAAAGGTAGACACAAAAGCTTAGCGGATATTAGAATAGCAAAGAAATGGCTTCGGTTATGATTATTGTGCCTTTGAATGTTGAAATATCTGCTTAAACCACTGACTTTTTCCGTGTTTTGACGCAAAAATGTCAAGCCGCTTAACAAACACACACACACACATATACACCAAGCGTAAAAATTACAATTCCAAGCTTAAGACACACTCGCATACAACCACTTTGTGCCCTCTTCACCGGCAAAGAAGGTTAAGTACGCTTGACACTTTGTTGCAGTGCGGCATACAGCAGTAGACGTTGGTGTGACTGCTTGAGATTAGTAGACGCTGCTCATGTCTCAGCTACGCTGGTTGTCATAGTTTCATAGTCAACGCAGTAATACCTCAACCACTACCACTGCTTTGGAGACAGCCAAACGCGCCAACTGCTTGAGGCTGTCATATTTTTCGCACAAACGCCTGCCACCCACGTGAATTATGGTATGCCAAGCAGTCTGCTTGTAGCAGCGTTTTAGGCGCGCGGCAGCATTTACATTTTCTAGCGCCTGCTTGAAAGGTGCGAAGGCGTTAGTGAAAGTAGTCGTAGTCACACCGACTACGATAGCGTGGGCGCGCGACAAACACTCGCATAGCTAAGCGCGTGAATTTCAACACATATTTTTAGGCGCCGCACGCGCACGTTAAACAATAGTATGGCAGCAGGCGCCGCAAGCGAAATGAGTAGAATAAATGTAGACAAAGGCAAAGGTAAGCAGCGAAATTACAATTGTGCAAAAAAGTGGAGTATCTGAGTTAGCGCCGCGCACAAATCGTTGAACCCGCCGCTAACTGTAAGTCAGCCAGCGAAATTTCGCAAAATAATGAGCGTTAGTGACACACTAATGAAAATAATATGCAACAAAACGTCGCGCAAAAATGCATTGCCTACATTTCGGATGCGCATGAAGCAGCGCTTGCTTGTGTTGCCTACTTTTGTGCGCGCTCATTACGAGCGCCATAATAAAGCGCGCCAAGTTACACTGCTCTGCCTCAAGTGGCAGGTATATTTGTTGGAAGTGGCACAGCGCTGCAATGCAATGCGCGCGCCGCTTTCGGGAAATATACAGTTATGTGGATGCATATGTGCATTTGTCTCTGTGCCTGCCTTCCTTTAGTGGCATTAGGAGTTGTGCTAAAAAGAATTATTCTGACATCATTTTGACACTCCACGTTAGGCAGCAACTTTCCTACTTTGCGCTACGAAAACAACAACAACAACAAGTTGTTTGTAAAATAAATTAACCTAATTTAAGTGAAAGCACAGACACAAGCAGCAAACTTTTAGTTGGTTTTGTGAAATTCAAAACTCAGTTGAGGGCGTGAAAGTTGTGGCAAAGCCAGCAAATTGGCATGAAAATTTTACGAAAGTTGCAGTGAAATTGCAGTTAGCCTATATTTTGAAGTTGAAGTGGTAGCGCTCGATTTAAGGCTGGAAATATTTTTTTCATTATTTTTAGAATAACGGTACTATGTATATGGTTCATAAATAATATAGGAATATAAAGAATTTATGATAAATTACATTTCAGGCAACCTAAATTTAATTTTTGTCCAGTGTTTTTGCAACAAAAATTATATTACAGAGTTGCCACCTGGATTTCAATAAAAAAGTTTAAAATTTATATCTTGATATTACACCACAATGATGAAACTATTTGATGAAACTATTAACAACAAAAGCAAATTAACAAACCAACAAAAGTTATGTGATAGGGTTGCCACCTGGTGCTGAGAAAAAAAAATAAACAATTATATTTCGAAATTACTCTACAAGCAGTTATTTAATTAAACTATTAATCTTGCAACAAAAATTATGTTACAGAGTTGCCACCTGACAAAATTTTAATTGAAAAAAAATTTAGAATTTATGTAATGAAATTACATCACCTAAAGCAGCCAAAAAATTTATTGAAGCTATTTTAATTGCAGCAAAAATTATGTTACAGAGTTGCCACCTGGCAAATTTTTATTTCAAAAAAATTTAATTTATATTTTGAAATTACATCACAATCAGCGAAATACATGTTTTAAGCTAGAGTTTTTGCAATAAAATTTTTATTATAGAGTTACCACATAGTTAATTTAAATTTTATTTTTTTTTTTTTTTAAATCGTTTATAAATTTTTAAAAGTTTTAAACTCTTCTTAAAGCATTTCATTAAATTTCGGATTTCATTTTCTACCCTAAAATTCCAACAAACATCTTACAACCGTAATTACAACTCAACTATCTCCACTTAAATCTTTTAATAAAAGACAAACAATGTCTCAAACCCCAACTTATAATCAAAAACCAAAAACTTTTGTGCCACCACAAGCAAGCGTTAAGCCTTTTAAGCAGAAAATGCAATATTTATCAGCGTGTTATTTTGTAAGTACAGTCACCTTAGCACAACTACACATACAAACAACCCCACTCAAGCTCTGCTTAATCACCTTACCTCACACTCACTCCTGTTAGCTGCGGGCTAAACTTTAAATCAACGCGTGTTCAAAGAAACTTAACGCCAAACAAAAAAGCCAGCCGAGCACCTTAAGGTGATAATGCGCTGTTTACATGAACGCATACAAGCAGTGGTAAGCAAGGGTATATGAAGCGTCTTCACACACACACAACAGCAACAAGAAATGTATTTAAACCGGCTGTGTAGTTATAAATAAGTTGTCTCTGTGTATCTGGTATATATTATATATAAAGATACATAAGTTTAAACACGGAAGTGAAGTGCAGAGCTTTAATCTTAAAATGCGCGTTCAACGACCGACTAACCTACACACACACACACACAAGCGCATAAATAAATAAATAATTTAAAATATGTATTTATGTATCAACCGCAGAAGAACTTCACGTGATTACAAATGTCCACTGCTCGCCATGACACTTCAGCTGAAACACATGCATAGACATGCTTATATATATGTAAGAATGTCTCAGAGTGTCTCTGTGTTGCATGTTTGCCAACGGTGATTAAATCTGTGGCTGTAACTTATGTAAACACACGCTGTGCACGGCGCACCGGTCGCTGCTTGGCATTTTCTTGCGTCGCTTATTTGCATAGTAAGAGGAAAAAGCAATAACAACAACAACAGTCTACAAGTTTGTTGCCTCCACGTAGTGGCAGTTTAAGCGAGTAAAAAGCGGTTTTTGGTGCCACCACCACCACTACCACCTTCGTGCCGTTATTCGTCACACTTCAGCTCATTGTTTTGCTAGACTTTGCTGTGTCTTTCATTAAGCGCGCTGATATTTTGCTTTGGCGCAATATCATATTGCGCGTTTCCGCTTAAGATATGCCCTGACATAGATACACATAAGTACAAGCAGGCATAATGATAAGCATGCGGTGGGTGGGTGGATGTGTGTGGTTTAAGACAAACATATTGCCATATTTACTTGTTTAAGCCATGCGAAAAAGGGGTGAATAATCTTCGTTCAACCGAAAAACCGCAAATATGTCCAACGCCGGTAAGTAGGCAACAATCCGTGGCGTTGTTGTATATATTGTATAGTTATTGTTGTTGTAATGTGAAGCTTGATTACTTGTTATCTGAAATTTATTTCAATGTTTTGAGTTGTTGTGTCAGTGTATTTTCACATTATGCTCGTTTCTTAGTACAAACCTCATATAATAGGATTACGCTTAGGCGCCACAAAGTATGCTACGGTTTGTTGTTGTGAATAAAATGCGGTGTCACTAACTAATAATCACCTGCTGTTCGCCATAGAGCTTACAAAATCTCACAAACTGAGATATTTTTCTTAGTATTGTATTTTAAACTGTTATATGAAGTCGAAATGAGCAGCTTCTTCAATGAAAATGCTGGAGGCGAGTTTGAGACTGCTCTCCTGAATATAATAAAAAATAATAATAAAAAAGGACCTATAATAAAGTCTTACTTACCTAGTTTTTCTTATATGTATCTTATTTGCATAAATAATAAAAACATTGCATAGTTTTAGGCGCTAAAGTTTTAAAAATACACACAGGCCTCCGAAAAATATTAGGTTGATACTAAAATTAGTATAAAATTTCATGCGTACACTTTACATACCCCAAACTTGCATAATTCCAAAATCATAGCATACTTTTAGGCGCTAAAATCATAAAAAGTCGCAGGACACTTCAAAAACTAATATTTTAATGCAATAATTATTGTCAATTATAATACAATTCCCACTTATACTTTACATAGCCTTAATTTGCATACTATAATAATAGTGTATCATACTTTCAGGCATGAAAAAAATGGTTTTTGCATATTTTTGGATTTTCAGAAATTTTTTTAAGCTCAAAAATGCCAAATAAGCACATGCGCTCACATTATAAATACAAATTTCATATTCACACTTAAACCCACTGAAATTATGTAGCACACTTTTAGGCGCATACACATAAACTCACTTCTAACGCAATGCTACAACTTCTAAAGTGTACCAACTTCATTTTCCACACACTAATTTACTATCGGAATGCCTGTCATCTTTTAGCCTACTTCTCAACAATCACCATATTTTCATGCCAATTCATTGCCACACACCACACCACACCGCGCCACTAATTTGCTGGCGCGCGCGCACCATTTGCGTCACATTCGCAAAACTTTTGCAGCAAAACTAAATTTGTACAGCTTTTGAGCGAAATTCTTAACAAATGCGAACCAAATGTGCATTGGCAGGCAGGCAGGCAGTCAGGCAAGCGCTAACTTATTTGCATAGCAACACTACAAATATGCCAGCTATGAGTATCTGACAGATAAGTACCGAACTATTTCGAAGATGCTGTTGCTCTTGTTGTTGTTGTTGCTGCTAAAAACAAAACACATTATTTGCTCGATTTTATTTGCCACCCACTTATATAATTTTCTTGGCCACTGCAAGGCAGCAATATGAGAAAAAAAATACCAAAAACAAATAACGAATGAAATTTCAAAACTCAAATTGTTTGCGCAATTCTCAAGATATTTTGTGTGTTCGTATGCCACGGAAATGGTGCGACGCAAATGACATGGAAGGAAAGTTGGCATAAACAAGCAAAATTTTCGAATTCGCCGAAAAACTGGGTCAATGGGAAAGTTGTGCTTAAGAATAAATTTCGGCAAATTGTGTGGATTTCGAAGAAAGCTGCCAAAAGAAGAGTGCCTCATAACTTGAAAGCTTGCATAAAGCGCTTGGTAAGTGAGTAGCGGCGATGATTACATAACGGCATTTAAAGTGATACAACGGTAAATTGCACGGAAAGGGTTCCATAATAACTAAAGCAGCTATTAAAGCCATTATCTTATAATTTGAAGCGTATTTCTTTCACTTCGCTAATTGTGTTGTAATTCTCAGACGGTTTAAAAAAGCAAAGTAAAGTTTTTTGGTACAAAATATATAAATTTTTGATAAATCATCATGATTTCATCCGCTTTAGACTAAATATGTTTTTAAAGACCGTCACCACAAAGAATATCAGTTATTTTCATATAAAATTCCTTATTATCGTCAGGGTTATCATGTTAGGCACAGAAAGTGTACCACGAGTCAGACTCGTGGAAATACGTCAAGCGGTTAATAACTACTGCAGCTGTTAAAGCCATTCTGTTATAATTTGTAGCGTTTTTCTTTCATTTCGCAAGTTGTGCTGTAATTCTCAGACAGTTTAAAAAAGCAAAGTAAATGTTTTTTGGTACAAAATATATAAATTTTTGATAAATCATCATGATTTCATCCGCTTTAGACTAAATATGTTTCTAAAGACCGTCACCACAAATAATTTGAGTAATTTTCATATAAAATACCATGCTTTCGTCTGGGTTAGTCTACAAGGATTTTCTGAGTCCTTAACTACCAGCAATTTCTGTTTTATTTTAATGTCAATTCTATAAATTTTGTTACATAACACTTATTTAATCCCTACACACTGCATTTCATTACTTTTTTTTCGCCATTTTCCAACTATTTGCAAAGTTCCACCCAAGCACGTAGCATACTTTTGTGCGCCACCAAATGTCAACCGCAAAATCAATTAAGCGTCTTAGCGAACAAACGCCTGTCAGCGCCTCGCAGACACACACACACGCTCTAACATACAAAAAGTTGTGGATTAATTTAAAACTGTTGACTGCTTTGATTTATTTGCTTTCCAATTCACACTCACCCTCTCTTCTACGTAATTACTTGGCTTGCCATACCAGCTGCTGCTTGCTTGCGAATTTATGCCGAACGCTGACGCATGGCTTTAACGAGATTTGTCGCGGTTGAGGTAAAAGCTTTGTAAATAACGGTAAAGCATAGAAAATAACGGTAAAGCATGTGTGTGAGTGTGTGTAAGCTTGTCGGATTGCGGTCGCATTAAATTTGATTAGCGCCTAAATGCAGGCCACATTAAAGCGCTGCAAAATAAATAAATAAACTACTAAGTGTATAGAGGAGACAGTGTAGTGAGAAGCGTGATTATTTGCAAAAACTTTTCACGCACGCACACACACATACATACATATAAACGTGTCACATGAAACCCCTCCTCAACTCCCCTATACACTACTTTACTGCTTTATTTAATTCTTTCTTTGAAATTTTCGCTTATTTATGAACTGTTTGACATTCCGCACAGCATTTGTTGTACGCTGTCTTGTGCAACACAATGAAGCGGACAACAACAACAACAACAATTGCAGCAACAAATAACAGCATGACTTTGTATAAACTTATTGGCGAGCAAATATGTGTTGTTTTGTGGCAGTTTGACATTATTTCAATACATGCCACACGCACACAAGCTCATTGCTTGTATTGCTGCCACATGCCGCACTGTGCAACTTAGTTGGCGACACTTTTTTCTTTCTTTCTATTACTCACTTTGTGTCGTGCCGTGTTTACCTGGCCAGCAATGGGTGTGGACCAACTTTATAGCGCGCTCGTGTGGCATGTCAAATAATGTGTTTGTGCCACACAGCAGCCAACAGCCGGCAGCCGACAACAAAAGCAACAAAGCTGAAAATCACATACGCTGCGTGCTTAACAAGCAGCGTGGCAAATTTTAACAAGCAATAAGCAGCAAAAAAAAAACGGAAAATACAACAAAAGCATACAAAATCAGCAACAACAACAACAACAAAGTAAAAATAATAATAACATAAACGTGACATAAATATTTAAGCCGTCGCATAGTTATAAGTTTTGTTGTTGTTGTCATGTTATTTTCATGTTTATTGTTCTTGTTGTTGTTGTGCTTGCTTAAATTCAGCTTGCGACAGCGCATAGTTTGACAATTTACGCTGCTTTATTATGTTGCGGTCATGTGTTGCAAGCATGTTGTATGTTGTTGCTACTAATTTTTTTGTTGTTGTTTTTCGCTGACAGCAAAATTCGCTAATAAATAATCATAATACACAGATGCGCATAAATAATATTGTTAGCTGGCTGGTCTGTCAAATACCGTCGCCAACGCCACAAAGTATGCAATGGAAAAGTTAATCATTACGTGCAACAACAACAATAACAACAAGTAAGGAAGGGCTAAGCTCGGTTGTGACCGCACATTTTATACTCTCGCAATTTATTTATTTAACTTAATTAATATTATATAATAGACAATTTGACCCACATACCCATTGAAAGTCTGAATACCCTAATATTAGGTTAGAAGCACCGAGGTCCTCATGTTCGATATATGGGGTCTTAAAAACCTATGGTCCAATTTCGGCAATTTTTAGAAGGGCGATGCCACTCTTTAAATGCAGTATTTATGCAAAGTTCTGCACCGATATCTTCACTAGTGCTTACTTTACATATTGTAGAGTAAACTTATCAGATGGACTTCAAAGTTCTGGTATATAGGAAGTAGGCGTGGTTGCGAACCGATTTGGTCTACTTTCACAACATATCATTGGGATGCAAGGAAAATATTACAAACCAAGTTTCATTGATATTGGTCGAGTAGTTTTTGAGATATGGTTTTTGAACCATAAGTGAACGGAACCACACCCACTTAAAATTTTTTATACCAATTTGGGTGGAACCCTTCTGTACCTTCTTTATAATGTAATTTAAGGTTTCTGCTGTTTTGCCTTACTGAATTAATGCATTTTTAGTAGTTTTCAACATAACTTTTGTATGGGAGGTGGGCGTGGTTATAATCCGATATCCTCCATTTTTGGACTGTACAAGGTAGTACCTTTCTAGAAACGATTCTGGCTGTGTTTGGTTCATATAGCTTAAGTAGTTTACGAGATGTGTACAAAAAACTTAGTAGGGGGCGGAGCCGCGCCCACTTCTCCAAAAAAATTACACCCACATATGCTCCTACATAGTGCGTTCTTTTTTACCAAATTTTATATCCATAGCTTTATTTATGGCTTAGTTATGCCACTTAATTGTTTTCGGTTTTCGCCATTTTGTGGGCGTGGCAGTGGTCCGTTTTTGCCCATTTTCGAAAGCAACCTACCTATGGTGTCAAGAAATAAGTGTGCCAAGTTTCATCAAGATATCTTAATTTGTACTCAAGTTACAACTTGCACAGACAGACGGACGGACGGACAGATAGACATTCGTTTTGACTCGCCTCGTCGCCCTGATCACTTTGGTATATATAACCCTATATCTAACTCGTTTAGTTTTGGGTGTTACAAACAACCGTTATGTGAACAAAACTATAATACTCTCTTTAGCAACTTTGTTGCGAGAGTATAAAAATATAATTTCACACACCTACACAGCAACTAAAGCTTAGAGTTAATGCCACCAAAAGCTACCTTTAAACAGTTATTGGTTGCAAGCTTATATTGTTAACAGCCAATACAACAACAGTGTTTGTGTGTGTGCCACATATTACCCCCAACGCTTTGTATGCTAAATATGCATACATAACTGTGCGCAATTACATAATTTCAGTTAAACATATACGTAAGTGTCTGTGTGTGTGCTTATACTAATGTGCTCCCACCGCCAGCCGCAATCCACAACTGCTAACGCACAGTGGCTTTGCTTTGCGGCAAATGACAAATGACATTTAGCCTGGCATTCGACACATAATAAATAATGCGGCCGGTATTTGCTGCATGCTGCGCTGCTGACGCCAGCGTTGCTCAGCGCTGTCCACCTCTCTTATGCGCTGCTTGTACGGCCAATGTTGGTGGTATTGGTGTCAGCTGGCTGTCAGCTGCTGCCATTGATTGTCATAAAATATACAACAAAATGGTCTCGTTGCAACAATAACAAATATGCCAAAGCTTATAGCAAAGGCACACACACACACATACATATACAAATATCAGCTATGAGAGTATATATGCTTGTATATACATAACAATATTGAACTGTTTATGAGTGCGTGTGTGTGTTTGCCTTGCGAAATTTAATAAACTACACAATACATGTCAGCGCTAACGCTTGTTTTGGCCCGACAAAGCGCTTAGGCCACCGCCATCACCAGCGCCACCACCATAACTGCCACGTCCAACCGAATAGTTTCACCAAACAGCTTGTGCACACCCTCCTCTTCCATCTCCGCCTACCACCAACCAACCAGCCTTACAACAACAAAAACACACCAGGTACACACGCTTACACACACCCAATCTACTAGTAATGGCAGGCAATTGAATTCGTTCCATTTACGGTTGCCCGAACAGCCAAACAGCCAAACAGCGAGTCAGCCTAGCAGCCCATTTGGCTGGCCGTACGTCTAAACCAGCATCAATGCGGTGTTGACTGCATTAGTTGCGGTATTTCGATGTTTCGGTTATTGTGGTGTGAAATTCTGTTGTTAATAATACAAAATATTGTTTACTACCATTAGTTGTTGTGGTTGTGCGCTTACACAGCCGCTCATATGCTGCATAATTCGCTCTCTACTACTTAGTATACCCGCATAGCGCCTTAATGTAGGCTTTGGTTTATGTTTCTGGCTGTGTTTCTAGTGTTAGCTGTTAGTTAGTGTTAGTGTTAGTGTCAACTACAGTGTATGCAAAATATTTACAACAATTTACATAACATACATAAATAACAACAAACATAGCAGCTACAACATACACGGTTGCAAGTAGGCTGAGAAATATGACTAAAGCATAAACTTGAAAGCTTCTGCATTAAAGTATTTGCTTCTAGGTGTTGTATACAAGGAAGTATAACTGAGATCAGGCTTTCAAAATATTGTTGTGAATATATAAACTTAAAAAATTATAGAAATTTTGATTTATTAACAAATTTAAAAGCCAAAAGAAATATTGTAAAATATATACCATGTGGTGTGTTCAAAAAATAACGGGAATTGTAAAAATTAAAATTTCACGGGTTTAAAGAGTGTTCAAAAAATAACGGGAATTGTGAAAATTAAAATTTCACGAGTTTGAAGAGTGTTCAAAATATAACGGGAATTGTAAAAATTAAAATATCACGGGTTTGAAGAGTGTTCAAAAACTAACGGGAATTGTAAAATTTAAAATTTTACAAGTTTGAAAAGTGTTCAAAAAATAGCGGGAATTGTAAAAATTAAAATTTCACGGGTTTGAAGACTCCAATAGGAGAAATTACTGAAAGTGCCAAAAGCTATCCCAAAAATGCAGTTTGAGAATTGTTTCAAAGATTGGAAGAAGCGCTCACATAAGTACATAATATCGACTGCGGATTATTATAAAGACAACAACATTAATTTGGACGAATGAAACATTTTTTCAGAAAACGCAAATTCCCGTTATTTTTTTAACAAATTTAATTTTTTTAATTTACGCTTATTAGAGACGAATGAAGAAATATATTTTTAGAAAACGAAAACTTCCGTTATTTTTTTAACACATTTCATTTTCTATTTTTGAAAATTTATTCTTATTACAGACGAATGAAGAAATATTTTTTTTCAGAAAATTAAAAATCCCGTTATTTTTTGAACACATTTCATTAATTTTTTTTGAAAATTTACGCTTATTAGAGACGAATGAAGAAATATTTTTTCAATAAACGAAAATTCCCGTTATTTTTTGAACACACCTCATATTTTTTTAAAAGCTTTCTCTATCAGCAAGCAGATTAGAATTAGTTAATTAATTCCAAAATTAAAATTAGAAAATATATTTTTTCTAAAAAAATTTAAGAATTTACTCAAAATTTTGCTTTATTTTTTTTTTTAAATTTTCAAGTCAAATGCCAACACTTTAGCAGTCTCAGTCTCACTTCCAACTTAACGCTGTCAATTTTGACAGCATATTTACAATTCAAGCTTTGCTTATAAATTGCAGACATGCATACAGTTATACATACATTTATACATACATTTGTATATATGTATTTAGAGATATAAACAAACAGTTATAAGCAATCACTCAACTTATGGCTAAATACTTCAAACAAGTGACAGCTTGTATACATTGCAAAAGAAGAACTCATAGTAGCAAATGTAAAAAATTGAAGAAGAAGCTCTGGAATTGCAAGCCACACACATAGAAGAGCTATAAAATATACAAAGCCATAAAATTTCTAATCCAAAAAGCGAGAATTTCTCGCAGCACCAACAGCTGAAATGAAGCGCGTCACTCCATAGTGGCCAGCCAAAGATGGCATTATTACGAACACACACATACATATATATATACATACATACATATACACTCAGAATTGCTGTTTAAAACACTTTTTGCGCTTCTACTATATGCTGGCAACTTGACTGGCGTGAGTGATTTTCATTTGCGAAATGCTTGGTGCACACTCACACAGCCAGGCAGTCCATCACTGACACATTCTCATAAGCACTCATACACTTACTTACTCATTCTTCATATATTATATGTAAGTGTGTGTGTGTGTTGGTGTTTGTACTCACTCATTCATGCGCTCATTGATTGCTTTGTCAAAAGGTTTTGTAAACATTTTTGACATATCAAACACACGCGCTGGCAGCAAGCAGCAATGGAATAAATAGCGAGAACACTTCTCATATAGTTACTGGCGAGGGTGTATTGCATACATACAGGCGCAATAAATTGCAATTCGTTGTGCTGAAAAGCGCGTTTCTTCTTCATTTTTTTCCTCTAATAGTACCTTGCTTCACACATCAAGCAGTCAGCTTGGCAGCCTGTCTTGCGCTCGCTCGCTGTTTATTTGTTTGTTTGCTATTTAGCGTTTGCTGCTGCTGTTGTTGTTGGTGTTGTTGTTGTTGTTGTTACACATACGCAATTATTATTGTTATTATTATTATTGTTGTCACACTTCAGTGTTGATATTGTATTGGTGTCATGTACACACATATGATTATGTATGTGTGAGTGTGTTTGTATTTGTTTTTGTATGTGTATTAGTGTCTGTATGCCCTCCTCTACACTCTTGCTGTTTACGTTTGCCTGACGTCACATATTGGCTTTTCATTACTGCAAATGAAATCGCAAATGTTAGCGTTGCAACAATAACGCCAACAACAACAACACGAACAACTGTTTATGCCTCACAGTAATGTTGTTGTGATTACTGTTGCTGCCACTGATGTATCGCACGCCAAATATTGACATACAACTTCAACTGACAGCCGCCAAAGTTGAGCGCTGTTGCAAGCAAGCAATTTTGCTTGCAGCGTCCGGGTGAATGTGCAAATTTAAGTGATTGAAATGGGGGTGCTTGGAGCAGAATGGCGTGTGTGGTGAATTAGAAGGAAGTAAAGCGAAATTAAATTGAAACTGAATTAAAAAAAAATAAATTAAAATAAATAAAATATTAAAAAAAAATATATAAAAAATAAAAAATTAAAATAAATAAAAATTTGACAAAAATAATATTAAAAAAAAATAACAAAAAAATTTCAAAAAAATTTTTTCGAAAAAAAAAAAATTAATAAAAAAATTTAAATTAAATTAAAATAAATAAAATATTTAAAAAAAATATATATAAAAAAAAATATGAAAAAAATTTCAAAAAAATATTTTCGAAAAAAATTTAAAAAAAATATTTTCGAAAAAAATTAAAAAAAAAATTTAAATAA
Organism: Zeugodacus tau; assembly: GCA_031772095.1. Classification (NCBI taxonomy): domain Eukaryota; kingdom Metazoa; phylum Arthropoda; class Insecta; order Diptera; family Tephritidae; genus Zeugodacus; species Zeugodacus tau. The sequence goes on along the minus strand of CM062653.1, from coordinate 3,148,709 downwards.
TAATTGTTTGAACTTGACACATTTTTGTCATCTTTAAAAATCCAATTTATTAAACCGTGTGTGCAATTTGTATCCAAAAAATCATGCCTGCCACACATAAACACTCAAACAATCACTCATCTCACTTTCACACAAATCCTTGGCACGGTCTCCTTCAAATTCACCGCAATTATCCACAGCGAAGAAACCTCAAGTTTCACAAATATTTCGGCAATGTGACACACTTTCAACACGCCGACAAACCGACAAACAAATGTCTGCTATTTATCCTTGTAAATTCGCTCGAAATACTTCGCATTGCGGCTGGTGTAAAATTTCAATTGCTGAATGTCATTCCGACGACGACGACCCACGAAAATGAATTAAATTTCATAATTACACACAATTTAAATGCCGAAAAAGCCAGAAAATCGTGCGCCAACACACACACATACTCTCAGAGATGTAAACGCAGACGTTTGAAGGCATTGTCTGTGGCAGTTGAGGGAAAAAGAGCGCAGTAAGGGGGAAGGGTTGCGCAAATGCCTTTCAAGTGTTAGAGTCTTCTTACTCAGGCGTATGCTAAGTGTTTGTGAAGCAAAGCAGATTGCTGTAGCAAGTACAAAAGAATTTTTTTTGGATGAAACAGCAGAGTGAGTGGGAAAGATAGATGATTATACAGTGTGGCATACATGACTGCGAGCAGGGGTAAGCGGTCTTCCAATTCAGCAATGCAAAGAAGATTTGTTAGTTTATGTGAAGGAATGTAAGGAATTTGGAATGAAATGGAACAGAATGGTATCGAAATCGACAAAATGTGAAAAAATACTAGGAAATTGGAGGAATGAAATGGAAGTGGAACAATAAATTCAAATTAGAGGAACAAAATGAAACATTTTTGTAGGGAATTAGAGGAATGAAATGGAAGTGGAACAATAAATTAAAATTAACTCTTTCAGTCGTGGTGGTTAGTGTCAATAACCACCTCTTTCCTAATTTTATATTAAAATCCACGCCATCTACCGACAATCGCGTGAATTATCATGAATGTTTGTACCTTTTTTGACAAGGTGCGACCGGTTAGGGGCATATTCGATGATGATACTTTCAGTGATATTTCAGCTGTAGATAATGCCAAAACAATAATCGAAACATTCATCATATTCTTAATCTAAAAGCGTGACGGAAAGAGTTAAAGGATAAAAAGGAAATATTTTACTACGTTGGTACTATTATAAATAATATAATTATACCTTTGAAAGTAGCTGAGAGAACTTCATATTATATATAATAAAACACAATGAAACGAAGTGGAAATGAAACGGTTGTAAAGAAACGAATGGAATTTGAGAATGATGTAGAACAAATATATGCCTGTGAAATGAAGTGGAATGGAATGGTATAAAGTGATACCGAAAAAGTTTAATAAAAATAATGGAACGAACGAGAATGGAACGAACGAGAATGGAACATATGAAAAATTATTTTTAATGAAATTAGGAAAATTAATATTTTTTGAATGGCTGAAAGTAAAATGTGAAGAAATGAAATGGAACAGAACGGCATGGAATTTAATATTTTCATTTTAGCCAAAATTTTGCTACTTATTGTTCGACTAAATTTTGAGAGAGAAATATTAAATTCTAAAGAGAGCATATATAAAATATCTCTTAAAAATCTTGCTAAGAAACATATTTATACCACAGAGTCCGTATCACAGTCAGCTACCTCACACCTCTTACAGTATTTAGTTCCACAAATCTCTGTCATTTCCGCAGACTTCTTTTTCGCTTTAGCTACAATTTTCTAATTTATATATAAATATATAAAGATGATTTCATTTTCGGCGCCCTTCCGCGCTTCGCACTTCGGAATTTGCACATTTAAGCTAGCTAACCTCAAACCAACTGCGGCATACCATTACACAGCTTAATGCTGCAACGTTTCCATTTCAACAATGGAAAACTTTAAATTGCCACCTTTTAGGCGCGCGACCGCGGCAAACTGACCATAAGCGCGGCACACACACACTTATATATATGTATATATATCTATGTCGCTCTATAATCAACCACAAGACGGCTTAAGTTTGACGGCAATGCGATTAAGCAGCTGGTGGATGAGTAAAAGATGGTTGTTATTGCAGATTGCCAGGGTAGCGGATTGCTTACTAAGCCGCTATGGAAAATGTGCGCTAACGGAATGCTTGTATTTCTATATGCTTGAGAGTGTGTGTGTGTGATAATGTGGCACACAACGTCATTATCATCAAAGGCAGCGTAATCATTGCGCTAGTCATTATGTGTGCGGCCACCGCCGTCGTCCTTGTCATCAAAGTGAAATCTCATCTTTCATTACGCTTCCGCCACAGTCAGTAATCTCACTTTCTTCTCATCATTGCTTAGCGCGCCTCAACGGGCACAGCGACGCGCCTTTGGCGCTTGCATGCAACCTTATTTTCTTTTATTTTTTACTGTGAGTGAAAAAAAAAGTTCGCGTAGGCAAGAAATTTTTAAGCCCATAAATGAGCTTACAATTTTCTATGTGAATGCTTGTCGAATTTATTATCCGGCGTATTCTGCGCAATTTTTTGTTTTGTCGGCTAGTGATATTTTTTATTTTTATTTTTTTTTTCATTTCGCTTTCTTATTTCCTTCACCAATCTTTTTTCGTTATTATTTGGTTGTGGCCTGTGAAATTATTTCACACTGATTGTGATTTGAGCCAACAAATTTGCTGCCTCGCCATTTTTCTTGCCGCTTTTACCTTTTTTTAATTTCAGCCACAACTTTGTGTATCTTTCGGGCGCAAATATGAATATCTCATGCCACAAATACCTACTATCGGACGCTCGCAAGTTTAGAGTTGTGTCTGCTACAGCATCTGCCTGCCGCAGCGGCATTTGAATATCAAATAGAGTTGTTAAAATTTATATGCGCATTGTATTGCCGCAAACCTCTCACACAACAACAGGAGCAATATCAAGTTCTCCAGTTTCCATTTCATGCATTGGCATTTTTGTCATTCGTTCCGCCTACATATTACACCGAATTATGATGGCACTGTCTTCGTTGGCCATCTTTAATTTTGCGCCCAACTGCGCTAGGCCGATTTGCATGCGACGCGCATTTATCGCCTTACTGCACTCTCGCTCCTCCAGCATTCACACCTCACTTCACTGCTGATATTTCCTTTCTTTTCAATTTTCCACTTCAATTGTTACGTTCGCGTTCAATTCTAATTTTTGTAATGATATTTTTCAGCAGAACTCGGCATTTTTTTCACATTTTAATTTATTTCATTGCATACGCTTAGGCGCACGTACCCTCCTGGTAAACAAATTCCATAGTTCCAACTAACAAACTCTATGTAGCGCTGCCAATTTCTTCAGCATCATCAAATTCTTGGCATGCGCTAACTGCTGACTAACACAGCACAAAACGAAATAAAGAAAATGGACACAAATGAAATTTCGTCACATAATTTTTGGCGCGGCATACACATTGCGAACACTCGACGCGCTTTCTTTGCGCCTTGTGCAATCAGTCCGCCAACTTGCCTTTATGTAATAATAAATGTTGAAATTCCCCACGGCATAGAAATTAAATTGATTCATTAAAAGTGTAGTGCCGACATTTCGCGCACGATTGCCTGCAATTTGCAGCGCCTAAAAGTATATGCGTTGTAAGCGAAAATTAGTGAAACCAAGGTCAGTGCTAACAAATTGCTTGGGAATAACTAATGAGTTGTGTTGAGTTGCTTCAATGAAATTGCTAGTGCGCTTTCTATTTGTATTATTACATTATGCGCCTAAATGTAGGTCATGCTTTTGTTGAAATCACAATTTCACTACATTATAATGCGGAAAAATTTTCCCCCTTTCGTTTGGCGCACCTTAGCTGCCATATATTCTAAGTATATTTTAATGCATATAAAATAAAATTTGATCTGGCACATTCTATAGTAGTGTAGTGTAGTTGAGTAGCTAAAGTGGATATTGAGAACTCTTTCAACAACTATGGGGTTAGGTTTTTGTTGAAGTATATACTTTGGCGCACACATTTAAACTTTAGTAACTGCTCTCACATGCTATTTGCAGGCATTTACATAAGTACCCCTTTTTAGAGAGACCATTTGTTGCAACGCTGGGGTGCGCTGTTAAGTGTTTTTGTAATATTAATGCTAAAATGAAGATATTGATTGGTGAAACAGATCGAAAGTACTTTAAAAGCGTAGATTTTCAGAAAATTTGTGTTAAATTCTTGTCTTAGAAGTGTGGTATGTGTTTTTGTTAAATTAATTGGTATGTATCTACACTACTTCATGACAAAAAATGCTTAAATTAAAGCATTTTTAAGGCTTCAACATGCTTTCAAGCATTTAGAAGAAAAAAATAAAATAAAATAATAAAAATCTAATTAAAATCAATTCAGTTTAGAAATTCAAAGTCTTGGTAAACAGTAAAAACTTCCAACAACTTCGAGGAATTCAAGCGCTACACTGTGTAGCCACAAAAGTTGACTCAGCTGCAACAAAGTAGCTAAAATAGTCATAATAATAACAAGCGCGTTGCAAGCACTAAATGTTAAGTGGTAAACGCAACATGAAAAGCAAGTATCAGCACACAGCGCGCGCCGTAGAAGAAATCATAAAAAGCGCGCAGCAACAAACAACTAAAGAGAATAATAAAAAAATTAAACAGTGACTGTATAAGAAAGCAAAATTACTCAAAAACAAACAAATGAACCACAACTAAACTGCAAATGCAAAGCGCCTGGACGCAAAGCTGAAGCCAATACATGGAATACAAATACCAAAGTCACCGCAGCGACAAGCGAGCAAATGCGCCACTTTTACGCTTTAATGTCCGAGCGCCACTACTAATGGCCACACACACACACATATACAGACTAATACAAACGCGCGTTCGCACTAATACACACACAGCGCGTCCCTGCAACATTAGCGCCATAGCCACAGCTGACGGTGCGACGAATGCGCGCAGCCAAATGCTGGCGCGATAAGCTGCTTATCTTCATTTCGGAAGCAAAGCCGCAGGACAGTAGGGCAACACAGCACCGCGCATGCTACAGCGCAATAACAAAAGCAAATGGCAGCAGCAGTGGCAACGGTAGTTTTAATAAGAATAGCGACGACCGCATTGTAATAGTGTTGCGCGTAAACGAAATGACATTTTCGGTCACCCCAACGCTTGCTCGTACCGCGCGCTGGAATGGCATGTGGCGGCACAGTATAGCCATTAAAGCGCGCGCGCACAAAACAGCTGAGGCAAATAGCTGCAAGGGGCGGCGGCGGTGAAACTAGCCCCTTTTATTGCACAGGATTTCCAGAAATAACAGAAAAGTGTAGTGTGGGTGAGTTGGCGTTTAAAGAGCGCGCGGTTAGTATGCATATTTAAATTTTCCGCTACTACAGCTTCATTAAATATTATTTAGAATCCAAGTGTGAGGGAAGAAAATGTTGGAGGTCAGTTAATTTCAAACCCTGTAGCGCAAAGCAGTTATTTGGCGCTGTTTTCAAAAATTAGAAACTTATTCTTCATTATTACTGTAATCTTAACAAGCGCCAGAAATTCTATGAAATAAAAATATTTTTTTCCAAACACTTTAATAATTAAATCTTCCCCTAAATACTAAAATATTTGTACAATTCAACATTAGTAAGCTCTATAATTACAACGCCTGCGACCAACGTCTTAATTAAGCCGTCGCCAGACAGCTTAAGGCTCTTTATAATATAGCGTACAATTAAACCACGTGTGCAATCGGCTACTACACGTCAATCAATCTTGAAATAAAGGTCATTGCACGACATTTGGCTTCGTGCCACAGTGACTTATTTATAAGTATATATTTTCTTGCACACTCCTTGCCTACTTCTAGGCGCTAAAGCAGCTGCCAGCTTGCACAATTTACGCCAATGGCATTTTATCGCGAGTGTGTTTACCTGCTCTCCCTCCACGCTGAGGAAATTCATTTATAATTGCTAGTATTACGGCAAAAAATAACTGCAATCACGAAAACCATTGCATATCGTTAGGCGCAAATGTGTCAAGCGAGTACTTATGGATATGTATTGCATACTTTATGGCGTGCTGGCGCACTAAGCCGATATGCAAGCAATAATAAGTGCCTGCTCTTGTCGTGTGTTGCCTGTGCCGCGACAGCCAAGCAAATGTGTAAATTGTTTGCTGCAATAATTATTATTAACTGCTTTTGTTTGAGGTAAATGACTTAGTGGAGGTACAGTGCTGGTGGTGTGGTGTGGACCTCTGGTTAATGCCGTGTAGTGCCTTTTAATGCTTTATAGTTGCACGAGTATCTACTCGTATGCCATCTTAACTGTCTTGCGCTGCCTCTGCAAGCGCCTTGTGTGCAAAAATAATTATATATGACTCTATATAAATATACATATTGCTGGAAAAAACAAAGCGCTTACTGGGTCATAACAATGTGTTATCGCGTCGGCCATTAGCGGCGTAAAACTGCATAATTATTAAGTAATTAAGATGCCATTTACCTCCAATGGCAGTTGGCTGCTATGTATAATATATGGCGCATATGCGCACCGCTGTCTTGTGCCGTCGCCTGGGCGCCACCTTGCCAACTATTTAAAGCATTTTTAATTAAACTTTACCGCCTCAACGGCGTTTAACTTTTGCGTTTCTTGTATTTGCTTTTGTTTTTGTTTTTTTTTTTGTTTTGTATTATTGCAATTTTCGCTTTGTTTACGCTATTGCTACGCCTCTCCGCCTTTTCCCTACAAAACTTTGCGCTCACTCACTATTATGCTTTGTACCAGCTACCCACACTCCCCGCCTGCCACACACTGACTTCCTCCTCGGTGTACAGCTTTATTTGAGCCGCATTGGTATTCACATTTTAATTGCATTGCATTTTCCTTTTAATTTCTCATTCGTTGCTTTCATTTTACATTTTTCATTCTTTTTTTTCGTTTTTTTGTCATTTAATTTGTGCCTTAATTCCGAAAGTTGTTAGTCGCCTTTGCTTTCATATCCAACTTCATTTCATTTCATTTCAATTTTCTTACTTTGTCTTCTTGTTTCTTTTCATTGCATACTTACAGGCTATCTCCTTGAAGGAGTTACGCCATCGGCACCACCGGATGTCCCACCAAGGAATCCAACAATGAGTCGCATGAATAATGGCCGTTTAGTCCCTGGTAACCCAAATGATTTGGGCGTTGATTTCGAGCCATCGTGTTTGGTGCGAACACCATCGGGCAACGTCTACATTCCGAGTGGAAATTTAAGTAAGTACCACCCCACACACACATGTACAAGCGATTTTAGTTAGCAAGTTAGTTGTAGAATGCAAGAAGGCTGCTTTCGACGCCTTGGCGCCTCAAACTATGCAACAATTGTTGTTGTAGTTGTTGTTGCGGCAATTATTCGATTACTTTATGAGTTTTCTTTTATAGACTGCTACTCAATAGGGGTTTGTGTGTCTGTATGTATGAGTGTGTGTCTGTGTCATATAGCAATGAAGTAGGTGAAGCGAATGTTAATTAAAAGTGTTAATTGAAATATTTAATTGAATGCCCAGCTAAGGATATTGCGAGTGTAAAACCTATAAAGGCTGAAGGAAGAAAGACGAAGAAAGAAGGTGAAGAAGCAAAAGCTTAAGAAATAATTCAGAGGAAGAAGTTAGATAACTGTTGGAATGCGATTAGGCCATAGCTGCAGGAAATTGTAATTTGATAGTTCGAGTGAAATTTCTTTAAATTAAAAACTGAGTAAAAAGTTCTACAGAAAAAATGAAAGTTGTGTAAGACTAAATTAATTGGAAATATAAGAAACTTGAAGGGAAAATAGAAAGTGCAAAAGTAAAATTAATTAGAAAACTTCTCACCAAAAAGCAGCTAGTTAAAAGTAAAGAGGCAATATTATAAAATTTATATAGAATATTATGGTAGTTATATATAAATCTGAGAAACAACCAGCTCTCATGTAAAAAATCATAAAAATTAATCAGCACTGGATTCATTTAATTTATTGAACATATTTTTATGATTTATTCATTTATTTTTTTACATTTGGTATAATTCAGCGCAATTCAGCACACTTCTATTTTGTCAGCAAGAGTTTATTTTGAGTTCGAAAGCACTCTACATCGAAATAACGCAATTCAGCTACATTCAGCACACTTTAATCATATTCAGCGAGAGTTTTTCAAGTCTGAAAATCAGTAAAATTCGAAATTATTTAATTCAACTACATTCAGCTCACTTGAATTATGTTAATTTATATTCAGCACCAATTTTTATTACGTTAAAGTTCTGTAAAAATCCAATAACTCTATTCCACTCCATTCAGCACACTTAAGTTGTATTCAGCGCCAATTTTTATTGATTTGAATTTCAGTAAAAGTCAAAATAACTCAATTCAGTTCCATTCAGCACACTTTAGTTATATTCAGCGAGAATTTTTCAAGGCTAAAAAGCAGTAAAATACCAAATTATTTAATTCAGCTCCATTCAGCACACTTAAGTTGTATTCAGCGCCAATTTTTATTGATTTGAATTTCAGTAAAAGTCAAAATAACTCCATTCAGCACACTTTAGTTATATTCAGCGACAGTTTTTCAAGGCTAAAAAGCAGTAATAATCCAAATTATTTAATTCAGCTCCATTCAGCACACGTAAGTTGTATTCAGCGCCAATTTTTATTGATTTGAATTTCAGTAAAAGTCAAAATAACTCAATTCAGTTCCATTCAGCACACTTTAGTTATATTCAGCGAGAATTTTTCAAGGCTAAAAAGCAGTAAAATACCAAATTATTTAATTCAGCTCCATTCAGCACACTTAAGTTGTATTCAGCGCCAATTTTTATTGATTTGAATTTCAGTAAAAGTCAAAATAACTCCATTCAGCACACTTTAGTTATATTCAGCGACTGTTTTTCAAGGCTAAAAAGCAGTAAAAATCCAAATTATTTAATTCAGCTCCATTCAGCACACGTAAGTTGTATTCAGCGCCAATTTTTATTGATTTAAAATTCCGTAAAAGTCAAAATAACTCAATTCAGCACACTTCACCTGTATTCAGCGCCAATTTAACGCAATTTTCAAACATATTCGACATATCTTAATAACCATGCATTGCAGCAAATTTGTCTGGTCGTCAGTTTTTAGCTGATTTTTCACTAATAGCAGCGCAAATTTGAAAAAGCTCGCATTTCCATATAAAAAAAATACTTCGAAAATATACACACGAGCAACAACACTCTGCAATATACAGCTACAAATATTGATTTTCGCAACGAAATAGCACATGCCAAAGCATACATTTAGGTATTTAGGCATTTCTAGCTGGTATATTGACCCACCACAACAGCCATACGCATAGTCATGGTAATCGAAATTGATACTGAATTCGCTCTCTCTTTGCCGGCATATGCACGAAATTCCAAACAACAACAACGACACACGCACGCAACAACGCAGCCATCGCACTGTGTTTATGGGCGTTGCATAGTGTTAGGCGTCACTGCCTTTTGCATGTTGCTTTCTTCGATTGACTGATTTTATACTGTATATGCTTTTTCTGCATATGTTCGCCGGTATGTGTGTGTGTGTGTGTTTGTTGGCTTGTTTTGTTGTTGTGCATGTGGATTATTACCATTTCGAACCACTTTTGTTGAACTTCTCTCCAATGAATTTCGCAAACACACAGGGCCGCCTCGTTCACACGATATGTATTACGTACATTAGAATGCACATCAAACTCATCAATATTGTAATAAGCGCGTGTGTGTGGCACTGCGAAAGTATGCGGAGAATTTTGCATTTCGCCTCGTTGCGAATTAATTAGTTCAGATATGTTTGCTGCTAATTAGCTAAATGCATACAAAAACACACAAACACGAGTGCAAACACGAATATGCCAGCGACGGAGAGGAAGGCAGCCTAGTTTAAGGCGTGTCATTGAAGTTTACAACACAAACTCTGCTTGATTTGTTGTTCTGTTGCTTGGAATTGCTGGAAAGTTGTTAAAATTTAGCAAACACATTAATCTAAATTAAATTGACTTACTTTTTGTATAGCAATATCTCTATTATTGTTGTTGTAGCTAACGTAAGCAATAAATAATAAATTTGCTTTCACTATAGAGCTGTAAATAATTACGCTAAGCAATTTGTTTTAAGAAGCATGTGATCAATAGTGAGAGAGCGAGAGAGCGTGAGATAGTGAGATAGTGAGCAGTAAGTTCAAAGTTCACTTTATATTTTAAATATTCATTAATTGCAAAGTAGAGCTGCACGCCCGCATTCATTTGCTGCTGGCGTTGTTTAGGTGTTAGCAAGCAATTAGTAAATGTGCGTGTAACTGTGCTTTAGATTCCCTTGAAAATTTGCTTAAAAAGTGCACAGACTCTAATGTCATTTTATGTGAGCTTTAAATGCAAGGCATACTTTTAGGCGCTCAGGCGTTTTAAAAGTATAAAATTTTGATAACAATTTAAGTAAAATAAGTCTCATGAAAAATTAGTCATTTGAAAATTGTATGGTGAACCTCGTTAGAAAAAATTAAAAAAAGCTCAAAAAAGCTTTTAAACTCTCGTAAAAAGCTTTAAAAAATACAAAAAAATATTTTGTAGAACCTGCTATCAGTAAAATGCTAGTCGCTAGTAAAATAAAAAAAACGGTCAAAAAAGCTTTTAAAGACACTATATAAAATTTGTGGAGAGTTTCTAGAGTATTAGTAATTTTGAAATCGTATGTCGGAATGAGGAAAATAAAAAAATCAAAAAAGCTTTAAGCTCTTTTCAAAAGCTCTTAAAAATAGTAGAAAATATTTTATAGAGCGTTCAAGTAGTATTAATCATTCTGAAATTCTATGTCCAACCTCGTTATGAAAATAAAAAAAGCTCAGAAAAGCTTTTATGCTCTCGTAAAAAGCTTTTAGAGATACAAAAATATATTTTGTGGAGTGTCTCAAGGATTATTAATCATTTGGAAATCGTATGTCGGAATGCAAAAAATGAAAAAGCTCGAAAAAAGCTTTAAGCTCTAGTAAAAACTTCTTTAAAATACAATAAAATATTTTGTAGAGTCTCAAATAGTATTAATCACTTTGAAATTCTATGTTCAACCTCGTTTTGAAAATTAAAAAAAGCTTACAAAAGCTTTCAAGCATTTGTAATAAGCTTTCAGAGCTACAAAAATATATTTTGTGGAGTGTCTCAAGTAATATTAGTCATTTGGAAATTCTATGTCGAATCTCGTTATGAAAATAAAAAGCGCTCAAAAAAGCTTTCAAGCTCTTGTAAAAAGCTTTTTAAGTTACAAAATAAAATTTGTAGAGTGTTTCAAGTAGTATTAGTAATTTCGAAATCGAATTTCGGAATGAAGAAAAAGCTTTTAAGATGTTATAAAAACTTCTTAAAATACAGATAGTCTCAAGTAGTATTAATCATTTTGAAATTCTATGAAAATTATGAAAATTAAAAAGTCGAAAAAGCTTTTATGCTCATTCCAAAAGCTCTTAAAAATTTTAGAAAATATTTTATAGCGGTGTGATTCAATATATCCACAAATAATACTTATATTTAAATATTTTTGATATAGTTTACATAACCTATAGTATTCAAAAAAAAACAGCAAAAAAGCTCAGTAGGCGCACATTCCAGTAACCAAAGTCTAAAAAAAGAATTTAGTACTGTTTTTTTTTTATTTTAATTGCGCATTAAAGCCATACAAATTGTATTCAAAATATTTATTATATTATAAATACTTAAAAATTGCATTAATAAATGCCATAAAAGCTTTCGAAAGCTCTGTGAAAGCTTTTACTAAAAAAATTAAATATTAAAAAATATAAAATGAAATATCAGTTCTTTGTAGTCCATATTTTTATACGCATCTCCGCACATACGCAGCATTGCATATTTGCAGGCGCACACTGCCACTTAAATCACAAATAAGCCTATTTACACACACACACAGAGTCAATGCAGCAACAAATATTTAAAAATATCCAATATAAACACACGCTGAGCCGCATGCAAATACATATATGGAGGCGCTTGAATATATAACTTGTATGAGAATATATCTGAGTTTATATGCCGACTATAAATTGGCTATATTGACACCAAAGTGCGCACGAACAAACGTCAATTGCTGTTGCATTTACATACATATGTGTGTGTCTTTATAAATATATTTATATTTGTCTGCGCACCAGTTATTGCACAAGAGAGTGCCGCAGACTAGCTGTCTATCAGCACTATCAGTCTGCATATAGGCTTGTCTTTTACCTCAGACACTGAGAATATATATGTATATAGGAATGTGTGTTTGTGTGTATGTAACTAAAAGTCAATACTTGTAAACTGGCAGCCACAGCTGTTGCCATACATGTGTGTACACATGTATTTGTTGCTATAAATACAGCTTATATATGCACATGGATGTATTTGTGTATAATCATGCATGTAATCATATTTATTTGCATTGGTATTTGTTGCGCATTACAGCTGCCAACAGCCTGAGCGCTGAGCCGAGCCAACTGAGTGAGACAGAGCTGACAGGCAGGCAGCCAGGCGACTTTGGTGCTGCCGTGCATATTTGCTGTGTGCCAAATGCATGTCGGAACGCTTTGGAACGCATTTACCATAGTAGCATAGTGCACCGCGCGCACAAATGTATGCTACGTTATATTTTTTTTCCTTCTGAGTGTGTGTATTTTTACTTGCGCACATTCAGTGAAATTTGGCAGCTGCAAAATTGTATTTGCATAGCTTTGCTGTCTTTATACGTCACTACTGTTGTTGTTGTTTGTGCTGCGTTGTTTAATATGCGCAATTTATTTATATTTTTCTGACAACAAAATTCGCATTTCATTTTATGCCAATATTCGCTCTGCATTTCACTGCATACACGGCACTCGGAAGTTTGTTTGCAAAAGGCTTGACTTTTGCGCTCAAACAACCAACAGCATGCGCTGAGGTCAACAGCCAAGCATACATGCATGCCACAGCAGGCAGCAGCGATTCGCTGTGGTATGTGTGTGTGTGTGTGTATTTGCATTTACTAATACTTGTAGCATACCGTCAGGCTCAAGAGCATTGAAATTTTAAAAACAAAAAAATAAAAAGAGAATACTTCAAAAATATATTTGAATTGCGCATGGAAGCTGAGGCGGCTTCTACAAAAGCCGTCCAGCTGCTGCTGTGGCGCAATAGTTTGTGAGTCTAATAATTTTTATTTTATTTATTTATTTTCTTTTTAATAGGCGGAAAGCGCATTTCATACATATACAACTGCATTTGCTAAAAGCATTGCCACGCTGCTATTTATGCAGTGATACTCTCCAGTTGATCCTTAAACGCATTCCGATGTATTTGCATATACTTTTCGTATATATAAGTGCAGGCATATATTTACTATTTCAAGCTTTTTATATTGCCTTCGTGTATGTGAGTGTATATTTTTGGCCTTTTTGCACTTAATAAAAAATATTTCATATAATATTTGCTCTCTACTATTTCCCAACAGCCCAATCTACAAATATTGACATATTTATCTACCTTCTGGTATTATATAAATCTTCTAAATAAAGCAAATAAAGCTAAACGGAGTTAGAAATAGATTTAAAATAATTTAAAGACTCAGTTGCACGTAAATTGAGAGCAAAAAGGTTTCTTGTCAATTATTTAAACATGATAAAAGCTTTTAGAGCTTTCATTAAAGCTTCTAAACTTTCGCTCTCCAAGGTGTGAGCTCTTAAATTTGCTGGAAACATCCTAGAAAGCTATTATTATGTCTTCAAAGCTTTAAAGCCTTAAAGCTTTTGGGGTTTTCACCAAAGCTTTTAATGAAAGCTTCAGAAAAGTTGTAGTTGCGTTTTGCGTAGTTTTTCTTTGATCGTTGGTTGGTTACTATTTTATAATTGAAATGCTTCCACAATAAGTAAAGAATCGTACAAAGTGATTCTGAAGCTTACACATTTTTCCTCAAAAATAATTTATTTCATTTAAGTTCATTTTCCTATTTTGTCAGCGTTTAAAGAAGCTAGAAATACCATACTCAGTTATTATTAAAGCTCCAGAGAATCAATGCCTTCAGAGCTTTCACCAAAATTGTTTGTGAAAACTCTAGATAAGTTGTAATTGTAACTTTTTCCTCAAAAATAATTTATTTAAGTTATGCTCTTTTTCCTAATTTTTCAGTTTTTAGAAGAGCTGGAAATACCATACTCAGTTATTATTACAGCTCCGGAGATTCAAAACCTTCAGAGCTTTCACCAAAAAGCTTTTAGAGCTTTCATTAAAGCTTCTGAGATTTTTCTCCTTAAAGCATATAAAACTTTTATTACAGCTTCAAAGCCTTAAAGCTCTTGGAGCTTTCACCAAAGCTTTTTGTGAAAGCTCCAAAATAGCTTACATTTAATTTTTTGTAGCTTTTCAAGTTTTTTTTAATACTAATTAAGATTTGAAAAGCCTCCATAATAAGGAAAAAATCATACATAGTACTCACAACTGCATTTGTTGCTTTAAAAATATTATTTTTTTTTTGTAAAAGCTCGTTTTTCATAATGTTTTCAGTCTGTTGCTGCAAGATTACTAAATTTAGCATTATAACATTTTTAGCTTTATCATTATATATCACAATTACCATTTACTTGCTTCATTAAAATCATAAAAAATAAGCTTTCACTCAAACAAAAGTCTGCTTTAATTAAATCCACCACCACATATGCCACATTATCTACAACATTTCCTGTATTTAGCAGTCATTTCACTGTCTCGACAAAAATCGTAAAAAATTACTAAGTTTACATACATATTTACATATACATATATATATATGTAGTATAATAAGGTAAAATAATGAAAGCTCCTCCACACAAAGCAGCAAGCGACATTGAAAAAAATATATAAAAAGACTCGTATGTATATATGTTGTGTGTCCTTATTTAAATAATTATGCAATCTACTACTTATTATTTGCATTATGCGCGCACATACTGAATACATATATAGTATATGCCTTCACATGCATTTTTCTATTTGCTTAGCTTAACTTAGACGCAACCGTGAATATGCTTTTCCGTTTTCCGCCCTCAACCGCCGGTTTTACTTATCCTGTTTCCTTTGCTGTTGTGCTTCCTTCTTTCACTTCTTCCTGCTTCATTGCACAACGAGCGCTCAGCGACGCGGCTTTGTTTTATGCTCTCATAGAAAATATATATATATATAGTATGAAGTGATTTCAATGTTACTCATACGTCCCGGCGGACGCGTTGAATGCATGTAAGCGGCAGTTTTCAAGTTCATAATTATGCAAACAAGCGCACAAATACTTAGATATGCTCATGCTAGTGCAAGAGGTGAAATTTATTTACAGATAGATATATATATATATATATATACATGTATATATATATATGTATATATATATGTGTTTCTATTGGACTAAAGGCTTATACTTATCATACATACATATATCAACCAGCTACTGCGACGGAAAATGCATTTTCATCATCTTTAATTTATTTTATGTGCACAAATGAGTCGACAACGCATAAGCATACCAATGAAGTGAGCGCGCCGCTGAGGGTGAGCATTTAATGAAAGTAAGGATAATGCGCGAATGCGGTTGAAGATGTGAGAGGGAGAAATATATACACATGCGTTTACATAAATCCACATACTTTACCTTGTGTGTGTGCTGTTGTTTAAGAAATTCATGCATGGCAGGTAGTCATTTCCCTTGACGGAAGTCATTCTACCGCAGACTACTTGCCACAAGCGCACCAAGCAAGCAACACAGCGCAGCACAATGCAACAACGAAGCAGCGAAAACGCAACAAAAAAGCCGAATGTGCAAATGAACGCGTTGCTATTGTTGTTGTTGCACAAAAAGTCACATAATCTTAAGGCATATGAAGATTTCCAATGCATTTGGTCGCATGCTTGCTTGCGCTTACGTCTATTTAAAGCGCTGTATATACATATATGTATGCGAGTGCCTTTGTATGCGTGCGACAAAATTGTCGACTGCTGTAAAGACATTTTTTTAATTAACATATTACAACAACAGCGGCGCGCGAAAAGCACAAAGGCACAAGGTGAAATAACTGTGCATGTTGTGCATGCTACGTGGGCGATGGTGGTGGCAAAGGTTGCAGCGTGAAGGCATACCACAACTTGCAATTGTGCTTGCGTTGCAATTTTAATTATGACGCTGGGTAATTTTTTGGAGTGCGCAGTTGGGTGTGTAGATGAGGGTGAGTGGGGTGCACATACAGTGGGCGTCATGAAATTGTTGCGCTGTTGAATTGTGAGTGGCTTGTAGAAGCTCTGACATCAATGGAATACAATCTGCTAGTCCTAAAGACTTCTTATTTTCATTATTACTTTTCAAACAAAGCTATCGCTGAAGTCGAGATGCTATTTAATAGACTATAAATATATCCAATTCAGATAGTATTTGAATTTTCTTAATATTTTATTCATCTATAAGGATAACGTTCTCAATTTTACTGCTTTTCATGCCCAAAAGTGGCATATTTACCACATAAACTTCAAATAAATTGCATACTTTTAGGCGTTTTATATCATTTTCTGTTTATTTTGGTATTATCGCTATCCCAATCTAACAAAATGCGAATTATAATTTCAAAATTATTATAAAAAACGTAATTTCATGCATTTCCTTCTTATTTTCGGCTTTGCTACTGACACATGCACCGCTCTATGTATTATACATATGTAAGTGTTCTGTTAAGGACCTGCATTCCTTTTTCCGCTTTTTATGCCTTGTGCAGCTCATCATTGGCTTTGCTTTTAAATCACTTCTTCATATACAAACGCATAGCGCTGCATTGTATTAAATACAAAGCGCGCCTAGAAGTATGCTACGCCTTTTATGCTTTGACATGTAGCTACTGCTTGTTCGGCTGTTATGGTATGCCGCTGTCTCAAGTGGTTTTCTGCATGTATATACATAAAAAGACATAACAAATGCTGACTAGCAACAACAATTTCGCAAAGTTAGCAAGCGAGCGCCTAAATGTAGACTACTGAAATTGTATTAGAAGTGATTTTGGTGCTATATATAACTAAATTATGAATGATTTGACTCACAAAAATTATTTGATAGATACTAAATAAGATGAAAACTGCTTGCAACAATTTTTATGAAGAATATAAAAAAAAAATAATTAAATTTGAAACCATATAAGGAAATAATCTGTCATATTTTTTTTCAAAAACCGAACTCATTAATATTAAAAAAAAACTAATAAATAAATAAAAAAAATAAAATAAATAAAAAAAAACTTTCTGTCCACACAAAAACCAAAGAGGTTATCAACCAGCTTGCCTGCTACTCCTCAAACAATCCAGCGCATTTTCGTACATATCAAATGAGTGTAGCAACTTTTTACCTTCGCGCAAAGACGAAACTTTTATTTCGAAAATTAAAAATTAAATTCGTTCAACTCCCAGCGCGGCATTTTAAACGCGTAGAAAATCCGCAGCAAATACACAAACGCATGCAACAACAGCAATACAAACACACACATGCGATAGCATGCCGCCACACACAGACAACTTATCGTGTGTGCCACATGCCACATGCCATACGTTGTTTACACACTACACACGAATTTTGTTATCAGTTGGGGACAAATTTAACAAAAACCAGAAAAACAAAAAACAAAAACAACAAGAAAAATTCGCTAACAAAATAAACTTTCACAGCGCGTTAAAGGGAAGACCTCCACCGCTAAGGGGTGTGACAGCAAAATAAAGGTAGGAAAAGTTTTACGGCGCTGGGGCGTGTACCGTTAACTGCAAAGAAATCAGCATGTAAATAAAAAACCAGCAACAACAGCAAACACACACACGCAGAGCACTTTTCTAAAACAAATGTTACTGTCGAAAAAGTTCTTAAATTCCCTGAGGCTAACAATGCGGTGCTCGCCGAAACGCCGGCGTGCATTGTTAGCGCAAATCTGCAACAACAACAACAAGAAGAAAATGTGTGTAAAAATGTAAAAACTCTGGAGCCGTTGCCGTTTGTAGGGAGTCAAAAGAGTTTCATTCTCGTTTTTTTTTTTTGCTTTTGCGCCTTTCAGCCGAAAAGTGGCGCAAATCCGCTTTTTCACCAAACGCTTTAGGTAATTTTGTTTTTAAATTATTGTGTTGTTTTTACTTTGCAACTCACGCCGCATGCCACAACAGCCTGACGCGTAGATGAACGCGCCCGCCACAGCTTAAGTCGAAAATGTAAATAAACAAAATGCCGGCGAAAGCAGGAGCAAAAAATACAAACACGCACATGTGCGGCAACAACAGTTAAGGCGGCTAAATATACTGTATATATGTATCTGTCTGTGTGTCTGTAAAAAATTTTTGTTGAAAAGCAGAGTATGTTGTCTACAACAGTTGTAAAAGTGCCCACATATCCCCAAAAGCGCTTTAAATCTAAAAAAAAGCGGCAACAATTATGGATTTTTTCGAAAACTAACGGTTTTTAACGCACACAAAGCAGAGTTAGATATAAAAATATTTTAAATTTTCTCAAATTAGTGAAAGAAAATAAGAAATTGCAAGAAATTAAAAAAAAATGTAGCATACACTTAGGCGCATAGTACATTTGAAGTCTATAACTCATATTTTCCATAAACTTTAACTATTTTCTAAAGCACTCAGCTCTCAATTACTTTAAAATACATACTTTTGCTTGCTCTCTCTCACTCTTAAAGCTTTATATTTAATAATCACAGCAGCAGCAACAACAGCAATGAGCTGCGAGTAATGAAATTACACTAAACAACAATGCAGCTGCTGGCAAACACATGTCAAAATGTGACAGCCACAAAAACAACAACTAACCGACAACATTATGAAAAGTTTTTGTGAAATTTTTTCCTACCCAAATTGTTATATGCATATAAGGCTGTAGTAGAAGCGGCTGTGGTTTTCATGCCGCCGTCTGCAACAGCGTTTTAATATAATTTATGCGCGCTAAACTATAGACATATGTACATGAAACTTGTTGTAGAAGTCAGAGAGTTGCCACCTGGTTGCATATATGCTGGTTTACATGCTCATATAATAAAAAAAATATCAAAACTTGTATGTACTACGAGAGACTTCTGAGATTATATAAAAAAAAAAAAGAAAAAAATTTGGTTTGAAATTTCGAGATTCTTTAAATTTTTCAGATTTATTAAATTCTTCAAAATCATTTAAATTTTTCAAAATCATTTAAATTTTTCAAAATTATTTAAATATATCAAAATTATTTAAATTTTTCAAAATTATTTCAACATTTCAAAATTATTAAATTTCTCAAAATTATTTAATATTTTCAAATTATTTAAATTTTACAAACTTTTTAAATTTTTCAAACTTAATTAAATTTTTCAAAATTATTTAAATTTTCAAAATTATTTAAATTTTTCAAAATTATATAAATTTTTCAAAATTATATAAAATTCTCAAAATTATTAGTATAATTTTTGAAAATTGTTTAAATTTTTAAAAAGTAATTAAATTTCTCAAAATTATTTAATTTTTTCAAAATTATTAAAATTTTTCAAAATTATTAAAATTTTTCAAAATTATTAAATTTTTCAAATTTATTCAAAATTTTCAAAATTATTTAAATTTTTCAAAATTATTAAATTTTTCAATATTATTTAAATTTTTCAAAATTCCGAAAATTTTCTTGTTTATTTATAATAAAGTCACATTAAAATCAGTAACAACTTCACCCCCCTTAAAGCTCTCTTCAACTGCTCTTAACTACTTTCATGCTGCATACACACTCACATTTCATGCTTCAATTTTACCTTCTTCTTTACCTATTAACTATGATTTTTTTATTTCTTTTTTCTTTCGCCTTTTATGTAATTTATATGGTATTTTCTTACAACTACCATTGTTGTTGTTGTTGTTGCAATAGTTTAAGCAGCACTTTAGCATTGCTTTGACTTTGCCATTGCCATGGTGGCTGTCGCTGACGCCGACTGCATATGGCTGCCATGGTTGCTTGTACGTCAACGACAACGCCTTTGTGCGAAATAGTTTTGGCATAAAAAATGCAAGAATAAACGTACACAAAAGTGGTTTTGTTGCCACACACACACACACACGCGCACATACGCAGGCATTCTTTGTGTCTTCGTTAACAATGATAAACTTCATTAGTGTGTTGTATGCTTTGTGTTGAGGCAAAGTTGTCGCCACAGCGCACACATACTGTGCATTTTTCAGATATATACATATCATGAGTATGTAGAAGTATGTTTTAGCGTAAGTGACTCGATTTAAAACTTAAATTCATATGAAAATGTTACGTATACGCAGTGGCGTCAATACAAAAATTATACTTGAGAGATATTTTAAGAAAAAAAATTGGAATATTAGCAAAACAGAAATAGAAAATCATATCAAACACTAAAATCAAGTTTAAGAATTATAATAATCTTATAAAAATTTGTATTTAACGCCTTTATATGCTATATAAGAGCCCATAAGAAAATATATAAATAAAAAATTTCAAATTTTCATGAAAAGAACTGAAACTGGTATTGTAAAATAGCAATTTCAAATAAAAAATAAAAATTTTTAGATATAAGGGAAAATCAGCCCTAAAAAATGTTACGCATACGCCATGGCTACCCATTATATACCACAATTACAGTGAAATATATTATTTAAATAATTTAATATGGCTACTAGTGAACATTTATTTGGTTTTCTAAAGCATAAAATTAATACACAAACACACCCACATGCCTCTAATCCATTCAATAATTTATGTGTCTACTTCACTATTTATAATCATATTTTATTAATATGGCACTAGCGTTTAGCTAATAACTAATAAATGCGTTGTTTTATTAAAAATTGCGCATGTAATCCCCAGACATTGCTACGACACTATATTACTATTACTACAAAAGCATTTTTTCCATTAGTAACACACAGCGCGCTTAAACACTGCATATGTTCAATTTCAATTTACTCAAAAAAAAGCAACTAAACAACAGCAAGCGCCAGCATTAACATTAATAAACAGCGCAGCGCGCGTGTATATCAACATTTGTGCGCTTATAACTTTTAACTAAATTTTGCTTTGTTTTGTAATTTTGCAAACGCAAAATATTTATCTAATCCCATTCGCTGTAATAATGAGTTTTAAATGATCCCATTGGGGCGTGAGAGAGAATATGCGTGAGTGTTGCTGTGCGTTTAGCGCGTATTAACAATGCAACAAAAGTTTGGTTATGTAAATATTTTTGATTATTTGGAAAATTCGCGTAATAGCATGTGCTGCAATAAAAACAAGCGCTTACATTTAATTGCAAACAAATGTTGAAACAAGGGAATTTCGCGAATTTTTTTTGCAAGTTTTTAAACTTATTTTGTGTAATATACATAATATAGATATGCATTTTCAGTTATTTTTCTTGTTTTTGCATTTTAGTTTAATTTTTAGCACAAAATTTAGTTAAATAGAAGAAAAAAAAATTAAGGCGCCTAAAAGTATGCTACACTAAAAAATAATAAAAATTTGATTTTAGTGACGGAAACTAATTAAGAATGGTCTGAAATATAGCTCACACAATTTTTTAAACAAGAAAGCTTAATTATTAATAAAACAAATACAAAAAAATCAATAAATCCTAAAACTATACTACAAAATGTCATCAAAGTCAATATAAATTCATACACATGCCACAAATTTAATATTCAATAAATCTAAAATGCACTTAAACTCCGCCAACATTTCAACAATACCTTCAAAGCTCGAAATTCAACTAACTCTCCAACCACCTCATATAGTCACACATAGCCTCCATAACCAAAAAGCCAAAGTTTCTCTTATCACTGTCTAACCATCTGTTCTGTGAAACTCTTTGTGTCGCTCACTGTCTGTCTGGCTCCGCGTGTCGGTTGTCGCCTGCAGCTTGCCGTTTGCTGGCTCTGCTCTTTACCATCTTGCCGTCTTGTCGTCTATGCTGTGTCTACCCGCACAGCAACTACAAATTTATGCTCATGTCATGTCGTCTGCTACCTTCAAGTTAATGCCTCAGCCTCAACTTCATGCTGCCTGTGACTGTTTTTATTAGTCTAACTCGAAATTTCTTCGCTCTGTTATTTTGTAGCTCTGTTTGTAGCCATTTTGATGCTGATACCAGGCATTTTGTTTTTGTTACTGTTGTATATGCGTAACAAATTAACCCGCATTAGATAAATTTTGTGTGTTGCCACATGTTTCATATCTGTCTTGTTATGCTTTGTTACTCACATACGTCGCCGCCGCCACAGTGGCCAATTTAGGTGAGTTAGATGGGTTGCTGTTGTAGCCTTCACAAATGTTAGATCATTTTTGGTAGATTTTTGTTTACATTTTTGATTTCTGTCATTGTTGTTGTTTTTGTTATTAGCCTGCTGTTTTCGTACTTTTAATTCTTTGATTGTCAGTTGTTATGCATGCCATGAGATTTTATCAATTTTTTGTGTGGCATAAGTGACTGCTTTGTAAGGTTATATTCGGGTTTTTAACACATAGTTTGTTTTTAGTATTTAAACTCACTCCGAAAATGTTTTTTATACAGAGGAAAAATAAAAATCATCCAAATTTTGTCGTATTTCCTCTTAATATGCCAGAAATATCAATCTTTGAAGCATACCTTTAGGCGCATATTGCATTAAATTGTATTAAACTCATATCAGTGCGGTTCCTACTAACATTTTACGACTTATTAAGGTAAATAATAGTAGAATTTTGCCTTTTAACTATATATATACAATAATATATTCCAATAATAATAAACTCAAACTCCTAAATTTCGTTCAAAAAGTTAATATACACATGCAGCTCGAGTATATATAGGTATATTTATATATAAATATGTAATAATGGTAGCTCGTAGTTTGCACTAATTTTGCAAAACTTGAAGTTCGCAATTTAATTGGGTCAAAATGTCAGCAGCACGCATTGGGGAATAAGTAAAACTTTATAGAAGTAAAGCAAAATTTTAGAGATTTCTGAGTCTCTGCAATAGAGTATATTTAAGCGCAGCAACACTACTATAATATTTATGTAGGAATATACTTTAAAATAGATTTTATAACTTTAATAAATTGAATTAACAACCTGCTGTATATATGGAGAGCAAATTAGACAGAATCGAGTTTAGGCGCACAAGCTTAAAGTGATATTTTTAAGAGAAAAGGTAAAGAACTATAAAAAGAAATTAGAATGTGGAGAAAAATATGCTCTCAGTCACCTGCCTGTAACCTATAAATAACGACTGGAGAGGTAGAAAATACGAAAAAGCAAGTTATAAATTTCATTCGCACCTAAATGTAGGCAACGAATAAGAAATCAAATTACTTACAAACTGAAATACGAAACTACTACGACAAAAGGCGTTTGGCGCATATTTACGAAAAGGGGAATCAAAGCAACTAACTGTTAATAGATAAACGAATAAAAGTGAAATATTGCACGCTTCTCTTCAATTGCTGCACAACTACGACTGAAATACAATAGAACACACACACCAAACACGATTGTGAGCTAGCACATAATTTACCGTTATTATTTCGCACATTAATGCCAAGCAATAAACTTTTGACCTCAATTTCAATGAACTGCAAAACTACAGAAATCGTAAAATATTGAGATATTTGCTTGTTGTTGTTGGCACACTATTGTTAGACCAAAAAAAAAAAGAAAACGCAATTCTCTAATGGCACTCAAGCGCCAAGAAAGAGTAAGCAGCATACGCTCGGCGGTTGCTTCTATTCGTATGTGTGGCGAAAGGAAGCGAGCGCGTCTTGGGAACCTAAAAATAGTATGATAGCGCCCAAATGTAGGCAACACCATGCCACTAATGGCACTCGGAAGCGGCGAAAAGCAACGATTTAGTTAGTGGGTGTTACTTTAGTGTAAGAAGAATGTGGTTGTTGTACGTCTTAGCAACTGATTGTGTAAATTTTGTTGTTTCTCGTTGAGGGGGGTACTTAGAGTGTATAGTGTGACTTGGCAAGAGCCTTTGTGTCTGGTAATTTTGCAGTTGTGCGCAATAAATTATAGCATTTCGGGTTATTTATGAAGTGTCAATGCAGATGCTGTTGGCACAAACAACAATGCGCGTTGAATAATGAGCAGAATGCGGTGAGAAATTATGAAAATGTAGGGAAGGGATAGAGATTTGAGGTATACTTTCAGTATAAGAAAATGAATATGCTACATTATTTACTTTTAAAAGCTTCTATAAAGTGAAATCATAGAAAATATAAGTCTAAGTGCATTCAAATTACGAAAAAGTCACTAGGCGCCTAAATGTAGGCAACACTTTTTTCTTATAAATGCAAAATTGAGATAGTGACTCACTAGCATTTCTATTTTATCTATCGACACATGCGTAAAAGAGAGAACAAAAGTCAGAAACAACAAAAAATTACATTCAAAGTAAATAAAACAAACCAAAAAGCACAAAAGCGTATGTGTGACATTTGAGCGCCGCCTAAAACGCTGCTAACTGCATCAACGTAGCGCACATATGCTAAAATCTCAAAAGATTTGACTAAATTGTCGCGGTTTACTGGCACACACGCGCACACACATGGAAGCCGCCAGCAAAAAAATCTGAAATAACAAAAGAAGAGGGAGTGTGTGTGTGCTTTTAGGCGCTTAAGTGTATGTGTGTGTATGCTAAGCTGACTGCTTGGCTCCATACCATAACATAACAAATCCGACGGGAATTTGGTAGCGTAGCTCCACTCACCACCGCCTCATGCTACACAAACACAACTTCTGCTGAATGCCTTTGCTGCGTCTACTGAACCCCGCCAGCTGTAGCGCTACAATAACAGCTGCTGCTAAGCAAAACACAGGGCACAGCTACCACATATAGCATATATGTGAGTATGTATGAGTGCGTGTGTGTGGGCGAATACACAACAGGGACCAAATAAAGCGGTGTAGCAGAAAAAGTACACGATGAAAAAGTGAAGGAAAAAAGCCAAATGTCGAACTTTACGCCGTAAGCAAATCCACGATTTTTCGCATATTGCGCCATTTTTTGTAGCTGAAAGACAACAGCAACAACAGCAGCGCAGTCAGCCAACTAGCTATGTGGCAAATTCATTAAATGCAGCAGATGTAACTATGTATTTCGGGTATGGAAAAGGGATCCATACTTACATACATACGAAAGTGCCTACCAGCGTGTTGGTGTGTGTGTGTTGGTGAGTCAGCTGCGCATTTGTGCAAAATCGCATCGTTTTGCGCCAAAATTGCCAACCGCAATTGAAAGCAACAACAAACTGCTGAAACAGTTGAAATTCGCTGGAGGATAGCGCACAGCCAACAACAACAACAATGTAACACTGTGCGATGTATTCAACTATGTGTGAGTGTATGAGTGTGTGTGTGCCTGTGTTTGGTGGCAGGCAGTTAAGCGCAACAGTGCACGACGCTTGGCAACTTAAATGAAATGTCGATTTTAGCAGTGTACTTGTACTTATGAACATGCTACATTTGACGCCTAAAACTATATGACTAAAGCTTTACAAGGAAATATATATAGAAATTTTGGCACTTTGGTATAGTCGCGCTATATAGTGTTCTATATATACCGGCATGCTTGTCATGTGTGCTCATGTGCTCGGTTATTTTGCCCCAAATTCACCTACCAACTTGGCTGAATGTCAAACGTCACTATGCAACAGCTACACAACTGCTTGAGCACTTTTATAGACAATAAGGGGGTTCCAAAAAATTTAATTTAATACATTTTACTTTCAATTTCTCCTCTTCAACCATTTTAATTACATAATCGTGGTCAAAATAAGAAAAATAACATTAAGACTTACCAATAACAACTTTAAACTCAAAATTAAAGCATACATTTAGGAGTTATACTAAAATTAAAGCATACCTTTAGGGTTGTTGGTTTTCTTTTGAGCATCTCAAACTGTAAACTCGACTGCCACAAATTAAATTAAATAACAAATAGCAAATCTTCATTGCAATGCCAAATTTTAACAACAACAAATGCAATTTTTGATTAAAAAGACACATCAAAGGAAATGCGAGGTACTTCTTACCTACACAGTGCCGTAGTGAAAGACAGCAACAGAGAAATCAAAGTCGAAAAAATCGTACCTTAGAAATGTTGGCGAAAGCTAGCAACGTAAATTTCAACGGTAGCGCCGCCGTTGAAGCACTGAATCAGGGTTGATTTATGGCGCACACATATCGATGAACCCACACAAGCGCCGCAGCGCGCGTAACGAAAGTGAAGTTTACAGGTACGGCGTGTACATAAAACTCGAGCTGCCAAAGCTGATGGCAGCAGCAGCAGCAATGATGCTTTTATTGGCATGGCAACCACAGCCCAATACAAACAACAACACACATGGAGACAGGTACAGACATGCCTATACAAGCAACTTTCTGCTGCGTTTGAGTGTGTGTGTGTTTGTTGATAAATAAATGTGAATAACGGCACATACGTCACGCAGCAACGTAATAAAAATCCTTAAAGTAGCACGCATACCAACAGCAGCGGTGAAGCTACGAAGTAAAAGGCAGGCGTATAGCGGAAGAAACCGGCTAAGCACCGTTAGAATTGTGCCGATATTTATGCGTACGCACAGCAAACGACTTAAATCAGGCGAGGGAAGTAGCAACAACAACAAGAATAACAACAACAAGCATAACAACAACCAACACACACACCAACAGATAGCGCTGTGACGTGACGTGCGGTTCGTATATATGCTTGAATTGTTTTTGTTGCTGTTGTTGTTGCACTTCAAAATGCTAACATTGAAAGGGATCGTCACGTACGAGAAATCATGCCAAGTAAAATGCTTGCAAACGGGTTTCTGAAATGTTGCCCATCACGCAGCGCTAAAGCAAATCTAACGTGCCAGCAATCAATGTGAATGGGGCTGGCAATATGTATGGCGCTGGGCTGACGGAGTGAATGACTGAAGGAATGAATGAAGGCATGAATGACTGAGTGAATGCATGAATGTTAGTCTAACGTCGTGACTGAAGTGAGTGAGTACATGTGTGTGTGTGCGACTATCAGTCAGCCTGTCAAATCACTTGGTCGCTGTGCCAAAGCTGAGCGCGCGCAATAACGCCGCACTTCCTTGTAGCTGCTTATACAAAATGTGGCAGCTCACCTGTGGCAGTTCAACTCGTGCGCCCAACTAATAGCTAATGTTGTTCGCTGCTGCCTTACAAGCTACATATGCAGAGGTTTGCATATGCGACTGGTTTTTTTCTTGCTTTTTTTCCTTTTTTCAATAAAGCATACCTTTGACTTTACCTACTTTTAGGCGCTTTCGAGCTATGCATGCTCAGAAAATGAAAATAAGGAAATACAAGCGCTCGTTGTACGAAATAAAGCGCAGGCAAAAAGAAATATGACTTCATATCAACATTTGGCATGTATATACTGCTAAGAACGCCTGAAAGTATGCTTCTCCGCAAGCAGCATATACGTTTTTCAATATGAGGTTGCTGTGGAAGCTAGTGTCATGCGAAAATTCGCCTCCATATGCGTTCGATATGTATAGATACATGTGTATATATATTTTATAAGCTGAGAGGCATAGATATATGTATGTATGTATGTATCTCTATGTGAGCTACGAAAATATTTTTCATTTTCCTGCAAAACTAAGTATGTCATATGTGCTTGGTGACTTTGAAATATCGCAGGCACGCATGCACTACGACAAATACACTTGCTTTCAGCACAAAACAACAACAACAACCAAAAAAAATCTATAAGCAGGCTTACCAATGAATCAAAGCGTATTTGTTTACTATATGCTCACATACGCTGTGTGTCTGTCTGTATGTATGTGTGTGTTTACGTTGAACTGTTATTAAATTTCAAATTTTGCTAAGCTAACAAAATAAACAACACAGCAACAACAACAACACATGCAAACAACAATTTTTCACAATCACAGCCAACATATTTGCATTTGTCACAGATAAAAATGTGGTCGACTTTTAGGTGATTTCGAAAATGTATTTTTGGTTATTTGTGTAAATATGTAGGTAAAGGCATGAAGAGTCGCTTGCGCTGCATACGTAGCAGATACGAGAGTGTGTCTGCATGTAGCTTGCCACAAACATTTGATGAGTGCTACTTTTAGGCATTGATATGTAGTAAGCTTTTAGGCGTCAACGCAATATGACTTTTAAGCTATTGGCAAGAATTGAGCTGAGTGTAGGCAATGCAATATTACTGTAATATGTATACATTTACGAGTGCTATTTATGCATTGCATACTTTTAGGGTTTGTCGATGAAAAAGTAAAACGAAAAATACAATATACACGAACATATATATAAGAAAAATACAAATAAACAAGTGTAGATAGCCATATTAAACCATATATTGTAGCAAATTTGAATTATTGCAGCTGTTGCATACTTTAAGGCGTGCAAAAAATTATTGAAAATATGGTTAGTATGATTGTGTTGCCATTTTTGTTTAATTTTAAGAACTGCTTTATTGTTTAAAAGCAAATTCAAGCTAATCTCCATTCAGGCGCCTAAATGTAGGCAACATAAATTACACTTTTATCAATGCAAGACAGTAAGCTTTATAAATATCCATCATAATCTGCATGCCTTGCGCACTTTTTCGTTGTCTGCCAGCAATAAAACACACATTTGAAAACCACAATTTGTGCAAGAAAATTATGTGCCATAAATCAACGTTACGCACACATTAGACCACAAAAATGGCATTAAATTTCAACAAATGAAATAAAATATTTTAATGGCCTACAATATATAGCACGTGGCCGACAGGCTGAGCAAATAAGCAAACTATCCGCTCAGTTCGCAGGTTAATACAAGAATTTGCGGCTTTTGTAGAAAATGCCAGCCTCTTTTGCGGTTTGTAAATCTAAACTAGCATACTTATAGGCGGTGCGGAGTCATAAAACACAAAGAGCATCAATTATACGCAAATTGTGTGCCATAAATCATGAGCGCATCAAACAACACAACCAGAGAGAGAGAGAGTGCGTGAGGAAGAGTGTGAAAGCGAAGGCTGTAAGCATTGTAATGGTATGCAGCATAGCTATGCCACAACTCCGCACTTGCCGCATGCCTACACGCATTAACGGTTTTCCACAACTTTTGTTTCAATGCCACAATCATTAGACATGAT
The DNA here is from genome assembly GCA_031772095.1 of Zeugodacus tau. Classification (NCBI taxonomy): domain Eukaryota; kingdom Metazoa; phylum Arthropoda; class Insecta; order Diptera; family Tephritidae; genus Zeugodacus; species Zeugodacus tau. The sequence goes on along the minus strand of CM062653.1, from coordinate 3,119,494 downwards.
TTAAAATTCAGTTGCAGTAACAGACATGAGGCCGTTTGCCGCTTACTCAATTGCCGGCACACACACCAGCCAAATTATTTAGCATACATTTAGGTGTCAATAACATTTCACATTTTATAGATGGTATATGTATATATACCCTGGATAACCGCTAAATTTAAGTTTTCCCAATGCAACCAATTAACTTTGACGTACATCCAGCGCATGCCGAATGCCATGGCAACCCTTATTTGTATAGCATGTAGCATACTTACAGGCGCCCGCTTGCTTTTTAGCTACATACAAGTATAGATATATACAAATAAATGTAATTTACAATTACTGCACGCACAGACAATTTATTTCCTTGGCAGCTAAGGAGCGCTGCTTTTCCCGCAGGCTGCGACTGACTGGCGGCCACTTCAATGCCGAAACGGTCGGTTGGCGCAAATATAGCCGTATATATGCCATTGTGCTGCTGCTGCTGTTGCTTGCCACAAAGCTAATCCCAGGTGTATTGCAAATCAAAAAATCAACCATGCGATAATACACGAACACACACACACAGATCCACATATATACTTACAAACAACTGAGCATTGGTACATACTTTGAGGCGAAATACAAATCAGCTCAGCAATGCTATAGAACGCATACAAATACACAATACAATCATGTAATCAGTTAAATGTTTGTTCAGTTCCCCAAGGATATATCGCTGCAGGTTTGCCGTTGTGTGCCTCTGTTCAAGTTGGGTGGTGGCGTATATGCCGCAGCTCAGGTGGGTGTGTGTCAGAGTGGTGGCAAAGTAGGAGCGCTGGATGGAGATTAGAGTGAAGTTGAATAGGATTTTGCAGCACCGCAAGTCAAATACTGAATTTCGGTTGCTTGTATGGGCTTGTATTCGAGTGTGTATGTTTGGGTCTACTGAGTAAGGTTACTAAGCCAAGGCTGCAGCAAAGAAAATGTATATGAATCGAAGAAGGAGAGCGCATAATGAATGCAAGACAAATGAAATTCAAAATTTTTGTTTCAAAAAAAACTTTAAAGTTGAAAAAACTAATATTAAACGCCTAAAAGTAGGCAACGATTTTTAGTTTTTGGAATATTCATTGAAAATAGCACAAAATAAAATATACGAAGGACAATAATAGTCGAAAGAATATTAAATAGCTTTGTCTAGTAGTTGCTTACTCACGCAGTTACCCCTAACAAAGTAAGAAAACCGGAAATATAGCTGGTAAGCAATTTCACCAATTTGCTGAAAAAATTTTTCATCGTTTTAAAATCTGGTGTTTGTCCAAAGAAGGAGAGAGCTTAATGAAGGCAAGACAAATGAAATTCAAAAATTTTTTGTTTATTACGAAAACTTTAAAGTTAAAAAAAATAATATTAAACGCCTAAAAGTAGGCAACGATTTTTAATTTTAAGAATATTCCTTGAAAATACAAATAAAAAAGTGTCTTTAAGCCGTCGTAAGGGTGACAAAAGTAGGCTGTACATGTATATATGTCGGCAGTCGGCTGTCCTCGCCTTAACCGCTTTTTTTATAGATTCGGTTACTTAAAACCAAATCCCTGCTTGGCAATTGCCTGCCGACAGTCGACGAGTGGCAATTTCGGCGCGAGAAAGCGCTGGATGTTAAGCGCTGAGTGACTCGATGACTGGATAACTGACTGACTGAGAGACTGAGTGTCTATGGAGTGTGTCGCTGACTGTGACAGTAAGCGGAAGTAAACGCTTTGTGGAAAGACAAAATCGAAATTTGTTAATACAAATACAAAGAGATTTATTTATATATATTTATATATCTATAAAGAATTTTTTTTTAACAACTCGAATATATAGAACTATATATAGACAATTCTGTCTATATGACTTGCACCAAATGCATTCTTGTTGCTTTTATTATTTGCTGCAACCAATTCGATCGATTTGTAACTACAAGTATTTGTTGTATAACCTCACACCTCAATGCTGTAGTGTCGACAGCAGCATAAGGCTCCCAGCCTTTTCACAAACACTCTAGTGAGTCTCTCTTACTACAGAGACCCATCAGACCTTCATTTCATGCGTATTTGCTTTTTGGCCAAAAGGCTTTACTGCTTTACTTCCTTTATGCGCTGCTGCAATAAGCTTTTTTCCAACGATTTTTTATACTTTTTTGTGTTTGACAACAACAATATGTGTTTTTATATATGTATATATGTATGAGCATATGAGTGAGTGTGTGTGAGTGCTCAAACACAAAGTGCCAATGAAATCGTTAAATCCTTATATCTCGCAATGGAATTAATGTAAAACTCTGTAGCGGCCTATAGTGCAAACACTGAGCGCCATGCGTGTGTGTGAGGTGTTGGCTATAAGCGGTGCAAGCAGGCATTCCACAACCAGACGGTTGTAACCTCAAAGCGCCATGTGCATTCACAAGTGACTGTTGTGTGTGGTTGTATGTTTGATTGTTGATAGGTACATACATATGTGTTTCCATATGTGGTTCCATATGTGTTTTTATATATACATATATAGGTATATAGCGTTGTGTGCATTAATATATATATTTTTATTTTATTTTTCAAAGTGCATGCTCGTTTGTATGCTTGTATTTGCTGGCACTACAGCACTTCTGTGTACATAACCTCAATTTGACAGGTGGCTTGAAGTGGGTTGGCATTAAAAGCATTCAATTTAATGTATTAAAGGTGAAATTTTTCACGATTTTTTAATGCAATTTGCGGAAATTGTTGCTGATTTGGCTCGATTGTGGTACTAAAAGTGGTGTTTAAAAGCGCAGAACAACATTTATAGAGAAATTATTATAGAAAATGCTCAAAAATAATATTTAATGGTAAAAATGTATGACTATATTGGAAACAATTCTCAAAAAAATAGATTCTAATATTAATAATAAGAGTAAAATTAATGCAAAATAGAATTCAAAGTAAATTTTGGTAAAAAAAAAAAATAACAGAAAAAAATATATAAAAAAAAAATTTTGGTACAAAAAAAAATTGTATTAAAAAAAAAAGTGCGTGGAGTCCCTACGCGGAAGAAGTTATACTTCTTAGTGATATTCCAAGAAATGCATATTATTTTGTATGAAAGAAAACTAGCGAGAGGGAAAGGATAAAAATATGATATAAATTTATTATACATATTTTATAAAGCAAAGCCCAAATCAATTATCATTTCTGTGTTCTGACGGATTGATATCTATAATATTTACAATTGGATTATGAAAACTAAAATACGATATGAAATGTCTTACATCTATTTTATCTATATTTCTCGCGAATACCGCATCAATAGTCGTACCTTCTTTTGTCGTAGGATCATTTCTTCCATTGATCATTTGAAATGAAAATGAAAACTGAAAATTTCTCTCTGAGCAATGCCAGTAATGGTTCAGCTTCTGGCTATGAGAAATTTACATTGAAATCTCCCGCAAGGCGTACCGACATCATTTCTAATATGGCACAAGACAAAATTAGAAATGAAGTTCATAAACCTCGCTCTGTCAGATAAAACGATATACCTGCTCATCGCGGGTGCTAATACTTTCGATTTGCAAAGAAAGTAAATGAAGACTGTCTACAGAAATGATCCTGATCCTTTTCAACGACCAAAGCAGAGTATTTCAACCAAAAGTCTCACAAAATAGTTGAGAATTCGCCGAAATTTAACAGAAACGAAAGAAAAACAAATAATGCGCAAGCATACAAACATACATATGCGTACACATGTGAATATGTCACCTACCAAAAATGTAAACATTGTTCTACAAAAACAAGAATTGCTCAAATAGCATAAGCATGGCAAGTGCTTCTCTGCTTTACTCTCATTCACTATCTCTCTCTCTCTCTCTCTCTCTCCCGCGCGCGTTAATTGTTCAACGCTATTCCCGCTCCACTGAAGCGTTAAAAACAATTATCGCAACCTTTTCCGAAGTCGTATAAGAAGTATAACTTCAAAAAAAAATTGGAAGAAAAAAATTTAAAAAAAAATATATTTTCAAAAATAAAATATTATAAAAAATATTCAAAAATATAAAATAAAAAAAAATTAATCCAAAAATGAAGAATTGTTGTTGTAGCAAGTTTTTGTGAATTTTTTTAACCCTAACATTTTCAGCTAAATCTGTCATTTCTTAGCAATATATGTTTATATAAAAAAATTTTCCTCAAAAATGATTTTAAACTACAATTTCTTTAATAATGAAGTGTCAACCACAGCCAAGTTGCATCCAAAAAAACTGAAAATTGACAGCACTTCACTACTAAAAATTGCAATTTATTTAATAACTGCCACTGCTTATAAATTTTGTTGTCTAAAATATGAACCAATTTGATTGAAAATTTTGACAAGAAAAAAAATTTTGTAAAAATAAGGGAAAAATATTAGAAAATATGAATAAATTGAGCAATTTCCTAAAGTAATTTGTGGCAACTTCAACTACAAGTTAAACTCAGAGACACACAACTGAACTTAAAATACAAAATTTCCTCCATTACTATGCACATGTCTGTGTGTGTTTCGCTCTCAAATTCTCGACAGCAAATATTATATTTTTTACAACCATATTCAAATAACTGTAAACACATTTGACTTGCCTGCCCAAATGATTGCTGTCAATTATGCGAGTTTGGCATATTTTTCGGCAAGAAATTGCTGAAATTTTGCGCAATTTTCGCACTTGTCCCATATAAAAAGGCAACAACAACAATGAAGGAGTAAAATTATTATGAAATAAAAGCAACAAAAATCGTTGAAAATGTGTTGAAGATGAAATGAAAAGTTTCAACTGCAAAACTTTGAAAGCATATGGCATATATACTAGCTCAAATACAAGCAATTTTCTAAGCTGCGCAAGCAAATTGGCAAAACAGTAAAATTTGAATTTACTATTATAACAGTTTTCGGTTGTGCACAGGACTTGCAAAGAAATTTTAATAAAAGTGAAGAAAATAGAAGCAAGATAATGGAAGCAAGAACAGCAGCAACAAAGGTAGCAACAAAGCTTTGAAGTCAGCGACGTAGCATGTATTGCTCATGGTGTGGCACGTATCGTCGCGTAGGCGAATGCATCGTTAAGTTTAACTATTAAATGATAGCATTTAGATTAAGTTGATTATTTTGCAAGTGCGCTAACAACAATGGCGTCATGCTTGTAGAGAAAGGCTTAAAGTGCAGCGGCGGTTATTTGCATAAAAATTTATATGTGCCACACACGCACACATTCAAATATATAAAAGTCAACCGGAATATAAGCAGTAAAAAGAGTCAGAAATTGCTAAGGAAATTGCAAAAACAGCAACAAAAAATTATATAATTTTGTAGAAAATATACAAAGCGTGGCGCATAAACGAAAGTCAATCGCAATAAATAGGGCTCTAAAATATAGAAAAAAAATTATAAAAATATCTAAAAGTATTATATAAGTATGTGTGTGTATATATATATGTATGTGCCAGCTTATACGATTTTTCGATTCCGCCAGCATCGCCAGTAAAGCCACTATTGTTGCACTTAGCCGCACAATCAGAGCATAACGACCGTCACAGCGATAAGCATCAGCCAAGGCTCATGTACCGCGGCATATCTCTACTCACACACACATACACACACAGAGAATATACAACAACATGTTATCGCCAAGCTCCATGCCTTCCCAACCGCTCAACTGTAACACTTTGTGTATAGCCAAAGCGCAGAAATAAAGAAAATAACTAAAATGAAATTGCTGTAGCCTAACCGCAACTAGCCAGTTTTGGAGGCAACTAAATTGCTGTGCGCCCCTAAAATTATGCCACCAAAATGTTTTGTGTTTCTTGCAGCAACAGCAGCAGCTGGCAAAGGCTTTTGCGTGTGTGCGCGGACAGCAAATACAAATCTCAAAAATCACCGGAGCTTTAAATGACTAGTATTTACTTGGAGATTTTCAAAATATCCAAGCTGCCTTGCCACTCTCCATAACTGCTGTCCATTCCTCAACGGAGTGTGACCTTCTTGCTTGTGTGTGTTTATTTTTGGTATACCCTTAGTAAATGTGTATGCTTGTTTGTTGTACTTAACCCTTAAAACCTCGATTTGGGCGCCTTTAGTCCCTCAAATTCATTTAATTTCAAGCAAAGTTTGATTTAGCGTAAAGCAAAAAAAAATGGAGCTGGCATTCAAAGCTCGAGGGATAAATGGCTTATGTCTTAAGGTTTGTTGTAAGTGTTTTGCGCTACTTCTGATTTGCTGTACTAAATTTAAATGTTTTGTGCTTAAGTAACTAGCTTTTCTACTTTAATTTGGCTTAAAATGGAGTAGTTGTGTACCAGTTTGTAACTAGTTACAGCTGTTAAAGTTAAGAAATTACATTTTTAAGCTATCCAAACAAATTTTTACAGTATTCTTGTAACTAGTTACAAAGAGACTAGTTTCGGACTAGTCGCAAAAGTCTCAGTTAAAGTTCCGAAATTAAATTTTTCAACTTACCAAGTAAATTTTAACATTTTGTTTGTGACTAGTTACAAAGTAACTAGTTTCGGACTAGTCGCAAAAAGTCTCAGTTAAAGTGCCGAAATTAAATTTTTAAGCTTCCCAAGTAAATTTAAAAATTTTACAAATAAACTAGTTTCGGTCTAGTCGTAAAAAGTCCAACTTTCATAAATATAATTTTTTTTAATGTACAACTTCTTTTAGCGCAATTCTCGATCTAAAATCCATTCACTAAATTTATAAATATAATTTTGTGCGCATTTCCGCACTTATTTAGGGGTTTTGAGCCTTTTACTGCAAAAAAATCAATTAAATACTTAAAATGTAGCCTACTTTAAGGCGCTTTTCATTAGAAAATTCAAATTTACTTATTAAAGAGTGCCTAAATTTATCTGTATTGCTTCTAATTATAGCAACAAGCATTACATTTATTATTATAAGGAATTTTGCGCTTACCGCAAAAAGATACTTAAACTTAATGAGCTTTCGTTAAATTAAAACAACAAGTATAGCAAATATTTTCGAAAATATATAGCTACATTTATTTTAACTATCGTTTTCATTATTTGCTTATTTCTATGTATATGTTAGGCTATAGTTACTGGTGTAAGCAATATTTACATTATAATATTTTAATACTAAAATGCCAACTCAGCCTGTAGAAGATGCTCTACTACCGATATAAATATAAATTTAAGTTTGAAAATTTATAAATTTATATAAACAGCACTAAAAACAACAGAGCAATATGCATAAATTTCACTTCAATTTAATTTTCCTTCAGTACACAAACAGAAATGAAAACTATCATTTATGCCGCAGCTATAATGTCCTCAACACTTAAAAGCTGCTTTAATAAAGCCTGCAACACTAGTAATTTATACAGCTAGCGCAAGCTTACATGCAACACTCTTGTTTGCCAGTCACTATTTGCAACCACTCAAGTAAGATTGCAACAAAAACACACGGCGGCAGTCCTTGAAGCCACTTTGCGCTTGAGCGCACATTTCCGCTTTTCGTGCAGTATTTGTCAATCAAAATATTGACACAATTTTTTTTCGAAACAACATACGAGTATGCGCCACAAAAGCCATGCCAACAAAGCAGGCAATAAGAGAAAATGAGTTTTGACGCTTGAAAAGCAAAAGCAAACACATACACAGTTGCACCAGCTCAAACAGTGTGCTTTATAAAGCCGAGCCAACGTCTTGCAATTAATTTGCAGCGCCAGAAATTTAATTTTCTCCAACAAAAGGCTTTTAAGTATTGTGATTCGCTTTGCTTGCCTTTCACTTTTCACAAAATAAACACACACACACAAAATTCTCACACAAACCCTGCCAGCCAAAGGTGGTGAAAAAGCTGGTTAAACCGAAGTTTTTTAAACCCACAAAAGTGGTAAAAAAAGTGGTGAGTTTGCCATAGGCCAGCATAGCTGCTTGTGAGTTTTTTAACCACTATTCCCCTCACACGTACGAATACAAAAACAAAATAACCCAAACGTGTGCGTTGGTGTTAGTAATTGAAGAAACATGAGGGGAAAGTGGTTAGGCCTGGCTGGCAGGGAATACACTCATATATATATATGTCTGTGTATGTGTGTAAAGCTTGCTGCTACTTTCCGTTGACTTGCTTTGTTTTCACAAGCTGAGGCTGGCGAAATTTCATAGTTGTAGCTTGGAGACGCTTGAAGGCCACCATTGTTTGGCTTGTTATTTTTGTTGGCACAATGTTATTGCATTGCATTGACGATGACGATGACGACGACGACGACAAGCAACGAGCAACAACGAAAATGACGACGATGTTGAGGATATGTTGGCTACTGTTGCCTCAGCGTCAGCGTCGTCGTCGTCATCATGTTTGTCGTCGTTAAAACAATGAAACGAGGCCATTAAATTGAGGCCAAGCATTTCGAGATTATTTACCCGTTGATAATGCAAAGGCGCTACAGTTGTTTTGACACACACACACACACACCAACAAACACACTTACATACACACACATACATACACTGGCATTTGAAGTTATATACACTTATACCGTTATGAGCTTTATGAAATTACGACGATTGCAATCGATTTGCTTTTGCGTATCCTCAACTAGTGTGTGTGCAACTAGCTATTGCTTGCTATTGTTGCTATTGTTGTTGTTTTACTACCCCTTTGGGTGTGATTTTGCAGTTTAGAGGTAACTCTTCTGCTCCTCTACGCCACTTACACCCACTCACCCAAGTCACACACACACTACACAACTCTACCTTCTCACTCTGCCTTTCACACCCTTTCACTCCCTCGCTCTCTCCATTAGCCAGCATTCATTAGCTTGCCTTGGCGGCAATTTTTCTTCGCCTTTGCCTTGCCACAAATTTGTGCTTCTTCAATTCCATGGCTTAATTCATTCTCGGTCTGTGTCCGAATTTGAAGTGCAAATCGATATTCATTTCGCCATCGCATACTCATTCGCCAGCTTTTGCTACCATTTTGCCTCCATTTTTGCTTCGATTTTGCTTCGGTTTTGGCATTCAATTTCTGCTTTTGGTCCAGCCTAAATTGCAGGTTCATGTGCTCTAAAGGGTTTAGCAAGCCTATTACCTTGAACGTATCGCTCGCTACCAATTGTAACGGTAAATGTGTTGATATGTGTGCGCTCGTAGTTTGGCAATTTATTAGCAGCAATATTTTCCAGCTTATTATGTGTGTGTCGCCGGCACTCTCGAATGCCTGGCAATAGATTTACAAGCAGACTGGGTTACTTGCTCTCATGTTTGTATGTATATTGTATGTGTAAGTGTGACTGTCTCAGTAGTAGTAATTCACTGTTTTTTGCTGGTCATTGGGACATCATTAAATACAGTTGTACCTTCGAAGTTATTTAATTAAGTCTGCCGCTGTGGTCAACGGTACGACGCTGACTTTCTTAGTGGCTTTAATGGTGATGAAATGTGATTTTTTATACGCCGTGATTTATTTTGAAACCTTTAATGAAGTGAGTAGACAAGCTTCAACATTTTTTGTGGCTATTACGTCACTCGGTAAGCTAAGAAGTCATAGAAATTGCTTATTTTTTCGAAAAAAAAATCAGACAATTTGAATATTAAACTTAATTTTCGAAGACTCAGTCTTGAATTTTTTGATTTTTCTTTAATAAAGTCTTCCAACTTTCCTTCTTTAATGATATCAAGTAACTTTATAAAATATATTAGGTCTACAACTTTGCTTCCGCCGTTTTCCAATAGCTGTCTCTAGGGTCAAGCACTGGTCGATTAAATCGATTAAATCGTTTTATATCGATCTTGGATATACGTGTCAACATTAACCCAAGAAAATATTTGAAGAGAGCTGTTTGCATCCCAAACTTATTCTCAACTGAAAATGTCACTTTTTGAGCCGAAATTTCCACGTTTGCACTGGTCGATTAAATCGTTTTATATCGATCTTGGACATATTATTCTCAACTGAAAATGCCACTTTTTGATCCAAATTCTCCACATTTTGCTTTTCTTTTTTAATTCCAAGAAAAGTGCGGCTGAGGCTCATCGACATTCGTAGCCGATTTTATACAAAAATAAAACTTAAATTTATAAAAAAAACGGCGAAAGCAAAGTTGTAGACCAATATATATCAATTATATATAATATAATAATATATTCAGTTAAAATATCAGTTGTGACATTACTGAAACGTCTATAACATATTTTACGAATATAAATTTTCATAACTGCCTGTGAAATGCTTGGAATTTACTGCTATACCTCCTCCCTTCAAATATACCCACTTGTGCGCCTGTAAGTATGCTACGCTGCACAAAAGTATAAACACAGACATCAGCAAAGCAATATGCACTAACATTCATAATGGCAATGCGCATATAAATGCAGTAAAATAAACTTGCAACAACAACAAATTGCTTGCAACATCAGCTTAAGTAAACAGCTATATAAACCAGCAAAGCATAATTACAGGCAAACACACATGCCAGCCAGCATATGTCAGTGTGTCTTTGCCAGCATGCGATTGTAGCATTTAAATATGAATTTGCATATTGCATTACACATTTTCCAAATATTATTATCGCCTATTGTGCGAAATGCCAATGAAAAAGGCGCACGCACAACGGCACCAAGACAACGAGCAACGAGCGACTCAACTATGCATATTTACTGTATGATAAAGACTTGCTGCTGCCTCTATACACACTTTAGTACCAAATTTAGTGGCAGGCAGCGCATCAAGTTGTATGTTTTCATTATTACTTTGAGTGTGTGTGTGAACCTGTCTTGACCATTGCATGCAAATTATCTAACGCACAAGCGCAAATTGCCTTTCACCTCTGATTTGCTGAACAATTTTCTCTGGCACCTTCGATTTACAAGAAAATACCTAACAAATATAATGCATATTATTACAACAACATTGCTTTCGTTATTGCCCCACTGACTTCCTTCCTTCTCTCTTCCCTTCAACCTCTCAAGCGTCTGTAATTGCAGCAGCAATGCACATTCTAGTGCATTTAATGTCGGCCATTGCAGCATTCTTTATTGCAATGAATGCAACAATTTCCCTTCAACTGCAACTCACCTCCCTCTTCACTCTGCCGACTTCACATCCGTGCTGCCATAGTTACAACACCACCGCATAGCCTTGGCTTAAATGTTGCACTAAATTCTTGCTTATTTCCATATTTATTATTATTACCTTGCTGGTGTGGCAAGTTGTTTATTGTTGTTGCTGTTATGCATATCGTTTATTAGTTTACTGTTGCTTTTATTGCACTTTAATGCAAAGTAAATGTGTCTTCACCAACTTGCAACACGCGTGTATATACACATATTTATTGCAAATTTGTTGTTGCTGCTTGATTTGTATTTGGTATTACTCGTTTGGCTGCAGGCCAAATTGATACTTGACTTTGCTGCTTAACATCTGTACGGTTATGTTAGTTTAAAGTGTTTCTCCAACGCTTTACTGCGCTTTAACGTAGACTAACTAGCACTGCTATTATGATTCTATCCACGCAATTGCAGAAATCTCATTGCCTGCTCATTGGCGTCAATTACATTTCATACCTTTGTGCTCAAATTAAGGCTTTCCTACGTGATTTTAATAAATTAGATACTTATATAAAGGTTCCCGTTAGGAAATATGTAAAGTTTTTAATATTATTTGAGTAGCTGAGTAGTCTTCAGTGTATTTCCTATCATTCAAGATTACTTTCTAAGTCAATATCTTGATTTTTTCGTATTGCGCCTAAAGGTATGCTATAAAAATGCATAATGTAAAGTTTGTTATAATATTTGAGTAGCTGAGTAGTCTTTAGTATACTCCTTATCATTCAAAATGACTTTCTAAGTTAAAATCTTAATTTTTTCACACTACGCCTAAATGTATGCTATAAAAATATACAATTTTAAGTTTTTACATTACACCTAAGGTATGCTATAATAAAAAGTATAATTTAAAGTTTTTTAATACTTTTTGTGTAGCTCAGTAGTCTTCCGTATATTTCCTATCATTCAAGATGACTTTCTACGTAAAAATCGTGATTTTTTTTTCATATTACGCCTAAAGGTATGCTATAAAAATGTATAATTTAAAATGTTTAATGCTTTTTGGATAGTTCAGTAGTCTTTAGTATGTTTTCAATTATTCAATAATACTTTCTAAGTTAAAATCTTGATTTTTTTCATATTGCGCCTAAAGATATGCTATAAAAAAGGAAAAAAATTAAAGTTTTTAATATTATTTCAATAGCTGAGTAGTCTTCAGTATATTTCCAATCATTCAAGATTACTTTCTACGTAAAAATCGTAATTTTTTTCATATTACGCCTAAAGGTATGCAATAAAATTTTTAATGTAAAGTTTTTAATGCTTTTTGGATAGTTCAGTAGTCTTTAGTATATTTGCTATCATTCAAGATTACTTCACCATATCAAAACCTTAATTTTTTCATATTACGCCTAAAGGTATGCTACAAATCTTAATAAAATATGCTTATATGAGCAGAGTATATCAATTCTGGGCCAACTGACTGCACTTTAACTGCAAAAAAAGTTACTTAATACTCCTTTTTATCAAAATAGCCAAATACACTTGTCATCAAAATACTAGCATTATTCTTAAAATATCACTTTAAAAGTCTGTAAGTAAAAAAATATTATAATATAAAATATTATATATTACTTTAGTTTTCACAGCCTCACTTTACCTCGAGAACCGTAATATATTTATTTGCCCGTGTGCTTTTCCAACTAAATATAGCTTAACAGCCCAAAATTATGCAACAATCTGCTTAATGTGTGTACTTAGCAGCACGCATAAGCCAAAACTAACAACTAAATTAGAATGCAGCTGACAAGTGACATGGCTGCAAGAGTCAATTTATCGCCAATTGACAACTCATTTAAGCAGCTAAGCGTGTGCCTAGACGAAGACATTCATACTAAGCCTGCTGTACTTAGCTTGGTTAGAAACGATTATTTTATATAGCCATGCAGCAGCAGTCTGGCCAAGCTGGTTATACGCAAATAAGCTTTTAATTGCATAAATGCCGACAGTTATGCAACGCACACATAACTTAGTGGGCTTTTGGGAGTCATTTAAAGCTAAAGGATGTCTACCTTTGCATAATAAAACAAATTGCAACCACTTACCACACACACACACAGTGTAATCAGATATTTGCGTATATTGCAACTGCAGTACATGCACAGAGTCTATTTGCCTATCAAATGCGCCACAAAGTATGCTAAAGTCAGTGCAAATATCCATTATTATATATATTTTTGTTGTACAAAAGTGTCAACAAGTCAAATTTCATAAGAATTTACAAATATTACACACTCGCTCACAGTCTTCTCTTGCATTTAATTGAAATGTTGCATATTTGCTTATTAAATTTCTTTAATATGCATTTCAACAAATATTTCGAATTTCCAAGGAAATTCAGCTTTGATGTGCAGCTTAATTGGAAAATTGCTGGCAAAAAACTATTAAAGCATATGTGTGTAGATGTGTGCGAGTGTGTATAGCATATTAATTAAGCGAAATTAAATTATTGGCAATTAGAAAATTTAAAATGTAGCACCTTTTAATAGGCGTGTTTATTAAGAAATTGCCATTGCTGCGAAGCTAAGTGGAAATTGTAATAAAATATTTCAATAAATAATAAATATTGATTAGTGTGAATTTTTGGCCGAAGACAATTTATTAATAAATATCTATTAAAATTGTAATTTTGCAGAAACTTAATTTGCGGTGTGTCAAAAACGTTACTGACAATATTTTATTATTAAATAGACATATGCGACATAAGAGACACTCAAATATATATTTAAATGCTCGTATATATATTCATATGCTCACATATAATATTTCAAGCGAATAATGCAATATTTATTAACTTTTTCTTCTACTTCTTCTCTTTTTAGGTAAGTCAACTTTAATTAAAAATACTGCAAATAAAGCAGGTAACCACTTTCATACTCAAACAAAGACAGCTCAAGCAATATTTGTGCACAAGCAATATTGCAAGTATGAACAATATTTTTTAATAATATTTTCTGACGAATTTTAAAATATTTCTTTACTAAGAATTATTGTTCAAATACAAAATTCCTCAATTTTCTGAAATACTCTTTGAGAAGTTGCATAATAACTTTGTAAAACATACTAAAAACCTTTTAAGTTATGAATAAAATATAATATAGACTATAAAGGAGTAAATGAGAGTCTAGAAAGAGAATAAACGAGAGTAAAAACAATAACAGTACCAAAATATTAAATATTAATATAAAAAAAATTGTTGCCTACATTTGTGCGCAAATAAGTAAAATTTAGCATACATTCAGGGTTGCTAAGTGTCAAGAAAGAAAACAGGAAGTTATCAAAACTATAACAGTACCAAAATATTGAAATTCATAAATAATGTTGCCTACATTTCTGAGCAATTGATAAATTTTTGCATATTTTTTCGACTAAAAATTATTTAACAAAAATAAAATCTAAAATCCTTAAATTATGCTTTGAAAAGTTACATAAAAGCGTTGTAAAACATACCACAGGCATTTTAAGTTTTGAATTTCACTGAATATAGACTATAAAGGAGTATACCAGAGTCTGGAAAGAGAGAAAATTATGTAAAAACTCGTAACAGTACCGAAATATTAAAATTAAAAAATAATGTTGCATACATTTGTGCGCAATTAAATAAAATTTAGCATACTTTTAGGGTTGCTAAGAGTCAAGAATGATAAAAGGGAGTTCTAAAAACAAATTTTTTAAATTAAAATTGATAAATAAATTTTGTTGCCTACATTTGTGCGCAAATAAGTAAAATTTAGCATACTTTTAGTGTTGTTAGGAGTCAAGAATGATAAAAGAAAGTTATCAAAACTATAACAGTACCAAAATATTAAAATTAAACAATAATGTTGCCTTCATTTGTGCGCAAATAAGTAAAATTTAGCATACCTTTAAGGTTACTCATTTTTTTTTTTTGCTTGAAATATACTCTCGGCAAGCCTCTTTAGTATAAAGTATATTAGAAAACTCAAAATTGATGTTAAAAATTCGAAAATATTTTCGAAAATAGTAGGCAACAGTCGAAAATATTCCCTTTCTGAACCAAAAATATCAATATTTCGAAGTCAAACTGAATTTTCATCCGAAAAAATATAAAGTTCGATTCAAAAATTATTGAATAGCACAATTTCAAGCGTATACACATGCCACAAAACCGCTCTCGCTTTTAACGCCAACCACTGAACAAACAACAACAAATATTTTATATGCGAAATTCGCCGCTTGACTAATTAGCTAAACGCGCTGATAATTTTACGATGTCAATCAAATAAATCACGGCCGCACACACATGTGCATATTGGAGTATAAATTAGCGAATCTATAATTAGCAACAAAATATATGGACTAACCGACCGGCTAACCACAAACAGCGTCATGCAACGTGCAACGTGAGGCATCGTACGCTAGGAAGTGTACATTGACCTGCTAAATGTTTATGTATATAAAAACAAATACAGTTGAATAGGTATATGTGTATGCTTAAGCGCAAAATCAACAAATTGCCAATGCAAATACATACATACACACAATTGCATTGGCAAATATGCATATTGAATGAATTGGTAAACTCACACAGCGACACACACACACATATGCAATATTGAATAATTTCGTTGTTGTTGTTGTTGTTGTTTTTTTATTAATTTACCATCAGCATATAGCATAACACATGCGCTGACCATTTGACTGCTCTGCTGCGTCTACGGCTAAGCCTAAAGTGGCAAATGCAAATTGGCCTGTGTTGTTGATCGTGCGCATACAAATATTTTTGCTAATTTATGTTAATAGATGAGCAATTATGCCAAATTTACTTGCACACAGCACAGCAACAACAACAACAACAAGAAGTTGGCAGGCAAACATTGACAAATGTCAGTAAGGGCAAAGAGAGAGACAAGCGTACCATAGAAACAACATATTGCTGTGGAATATTTATTTTTTTTTGATGTTGCAACAAATTATTAACTATTGCTGCAAGTAGTTGTTGTTGCTAAATATGTTTGTTGTTGTTGTTGTATTTAATTTTTTACATTTTCGCGAAAAAACGTAGAACATTTGTTGAAAAAAAAATGTATAAATTAAAAAAAATCGATTGTGGCACGAAAGAAATACTTGCAACATGCTTTCAAGCCACTTACTAGACATTTGTCTGCAGTAAAATGGTATGTCTGGTTGCAAAAATATTTAAAAATAATCGATTGATGGGTAAAATACAATAAAATTCAGCAAATTCTTACCAAGAAAATCAGATACAACAAAAGCAGCAACAACAACAACAAGTATTTTCAAAAAAGTGCAACAAAAGCACTTTGGAAACGTCGCTTGCATACAGAAAACTTCATGTTGCATACATCTAAAGATTATTTATTTTAAGCGCAAGCACTCATATGCTCCACTCTCTGTATATACGAATGAATGCCTATGCACTTGCAACAAGTTTACGCATTTCTGTACATTTCAATAAAAATAATCACGTCGCTCATCAACAACCGTCATGGCTGCCAAGCTGCCACGCTGTTGCACGTACGCAACGCAAGTGCCACAGTGAGTGCATTTGTATGTGCAACGAGTGGTTGTATTGTTGCATATACCGCACTAGCAGGCTGAATGACAGGCGCCAGCGTTTACGTCATTATCATTAACGGGGCGCATTAAAATGCATCTCTGTGCGGCAGTGCAATGCAAATTCAAGCGAATATATGTATAGAAATGCTCATAAATATATATATATAAACACTCTTGGCTGCTTTAATTGTCTGGCATTGTGCTTGCAACATGTCGTTTACTTCCGGTTTCGCACTTAAATACTGTTGTTGGTATATAAAGCTATAACGGTATGCTTATATACATATAGTAAATCATTTTTAAGCTTACTTGACGGTATAAAAGTCGTTGCTGAGGCATCTATTATACATTTCATTGATGCCTCTAAACAAATTTTAACTTGCAACATGCCTGAGATTCACTAGAAGTCTATGAAATGGTGCGCTTTTTTCGTATTTTTTATTTACAAAATACACAAAAACAGTTTTTATTCCTCCAAAAAAAGAAGTTTTTACTTCAAAGAAAATTAATTAAAAAAAATTAAATTTTCATTAATCAATCCCATAAATTATTTTTGTTGAAAAAAAATCTTCATTTAGCAGCAATTTTCTTAAATTTATTTTCTCCAGTAAATTCTACACACACATATTAATTTAGTGGCTTTCCAGTTTGCCAATACAATCGACAGCACATAGATTAAACATGTGTAGCGCCTAAATGTATGCTAAGCTAAATGCTAAATATGCAGATTACACACACACACAACTGTAGGAAATTTGCAAGCACTTAATGCAATTTGCATTTGATTTCATATGCAAAGCAAATACGAGCACTCAGACACACAAACACACACTCATACATATATATATACCAAAATACAAATATATGTATATGTATTAGGCTGTGTATCGAATGCCAGCAATAACTAAACAGGCAAGTAGTAAAAACAGTTAACATGGCAGCAGGCAGCAGGCTGTGCTGACCGTAAAGTAAGTAATAGTGGCAGTTTAATAGGAGTTTGGTTGAGTTAAATGCTCTAAGACAGCCAGATCAACACAGTGCACACAAATTCAAATATGATATATACATATATATATATATATATGTATATAAATTGAGCATTGGCAGCGTAGACGCACTCGCCGATACAGCTAACTTATAGTAGACAAGCAGTGCAACAAACCAAGCAATAGTTCGACAATTTGACATTTGCAAGCAGTCAGGCAGTCAGCAGTGAACACCGTTAGTGATGATAAGTGTACATATGTATATCTGTATATATTTGTAAATATAATATATATGGTGGTCCACCGCCCAGTCAACGCAAAATCCATCCATTTACCAATGCACAAGTTGACTATTTACACACATGCAAATACTAACTTGCTTACTTATGATTATATGCGTTTGCATAGTTGATTTTGACTTGCTTATATGTTGGTGTATGTGTTTATATGTAAATTTTGCATATTTGCATATACCTCGCAAAACATGTGCACTTCAAATTGTTTAAGTGTACAAATTTTACAAAATTTAACTTTTATGCAGAAATTTCACAGAATGGTATATGGTGGCATGCAACTGAAGGTGTTTGTTTGTGCTTTTAAAGCTGGTTTAACGTTATGTGGGTCATTTGAAATTTGTGAAAATGTATAAAAAATTAGAATTTGTGTGTAAAAATGTCAAAAATTGGAAAACAAATAACGTTTATATGGCAAATATAAAAAAAAATTTAGCATACCTTAAGGCGCGCTATATTGAAAAGTGTCTTTTATACGATTTAAAATACAATTTTACACTTTTTTTATTGGTAATTCGAAATACAGGTTAATTTTGCAAGCACCAGCTTTCTACTTAAGCTTCTAATATAAAAAAAATCGTAGCATACTTTAAGGCGCATTATATAGAAATGTATCTATTAGACTATTTAAAATATAATATTTTATTTTTTTGTTGATAATTCGTAATACAGGCTAATTTTTAAGCACCAGTTTTCTGCTTAAGCTTCTTATATAAAAAATCGTAGCATACCTTAAGGCGCACTATATTGAAAAGTGTATATTAGACTATTTATAATAGCATAGCGGAATTTTTTGTTGATAAAACGAAATACAGGCTAATTGTGCAACCACCAGCTTTCTGCTTAAGCTTCCGAAACCCTCCCTCCCTAAAAGGCAGCCTAAAACTATATATCGATTTAGAAAAACACATTTTATTTATATTTCTTTTTATTATGTCAGTTTATTGCTGCTATGAGCGCACTTTTGGGCTACCATATTCAATTTTTTGTCTATAGAAAGCTTGTCTAACATATATATAAGCATATCTGTGTGTATATCTAGTTTTATATAGAAATTTTTGAATATATTTTTTTTGTTACATTTATTTTACTCCCTTTGAATTTAATTATACCCATATGTATCCACAAATGCATACACTACTTGTTCATCACTATTCAGCAACACTTTGCTCATGAACGCTTCAAAACAATTTCTATATTGAAACGCTCAAATTTATGCAAAACTGTGCATCTACAGCACACTCTGCATTGCAAGAAACAAAATTGGTTTGGCAAGTGCATAGGCATGAATATACATATATATATATTTATCAATACATTTTATACAAAATAAACGCCATAAAGCTGCATTTAGATAGGGTGATGCCTAAGCCATACAAACATACATATATACTATATATATACAAAGCCGAAAACTGTTCGATATAAATCAAGTGGTCTCTTTTGTTGCCTTTTTATATATTCCAAATCCATATATATCCACATATGTATGCATGTTAAGCATCTATGCTCCAGCCTTTCGCCTCTCATATTTCGCTCATTGCATAAATTTGCATCAATTTATTGTCTGCTCGGCTTTTATAAATATTTTGAAGTAAATTTTCCCAAATTTCTATGTTTTTTTTTCGTTTTGCACAACACTTTGGCTGTGTACATTTTTACTTAGTTAAATTTTAGTGATTTATGTTAGTTTAGTCAAATAATTTAGAAATATGGGTTTCTAAAGCGTACAAATATATTTAATGCCGCTATAACGGTACTTTGCACAAAATTTACATATTTGAATGCACATTTATGCCATATTTTATGGTTGTTGTTGTTGTTTCAATAATTTTCATATTCACAAGCAATTTTCGTGAATTAATTTAAGGTTTTTTTGGCAGTTTGGCAGTGAATTTATTAATGTGGATATGATTTTTGAAAATTTAAGTATTTTTTTAAACAAATTCGAAAGCCAATTTTAAGCTTTAATAGCATTAAAGTATTATCTAAACAAGATTTAATTAAAAAAAAAAACAAATTTGTAAAATATAAAAAAATATATAAAATAAAAAAATAAAAATAAATCAAAAAAAATATTAAAAGTCAAATAAGGGTTAAAAAATTAAAAATAAAAACAAAAATATCTACTTGTTTAATACAAAAATTTACTTTTAAATAATTAAAAAATGAAATTTGATATCTCTACTCAGCATAAATGTTTCACTTTCCAAGTCATCACTTTGCAAACCCTTTAAATAACACCCACAAAACTATTAAAAATCTTGGCTCAAACAAATGCCAAAGACCATACTCATTACAAATGACAAACGAGCATTGATCACCACCCCACTTCACTGCACTAGCGCATTTTTAATTTCAGCTCAAAAATATATATAACAGTTTTTCTGCATTTTTTACTCAACCAAGAGCGCCTTGAACTTGCGGTCAAACGACATGGCGTTGGTCAAATGGTTTAGGGTCAAGTGATGAGACGAACCAGAAAAAAATGAACTCTTTAAGCAAAAAACAGGGGAAGAAAACAAAAGCCGCCTGTCAATGCACATAAAAAATGCATAGAAAACAAAGAAAGTAACAGTCGCTACAACAAGTGATGGTACGAGTTAAATTGTTTGCGAAAAAATGACTGAATGACTGAAAAGGATTGACAGAGATTAAGCGATTTGAGGGTTGGCTAAGCACACACAGATACTCACTCACAAATATACATAAATTTAAAAAAAATATAAAGAAAAATTACGAAAAAATGAAATAAAGCAGTAAAGAGTAAAATCAACAACTGGCGAGGGCAGCTTTTGTTACATTGTTGTTGTGTCAACAAAAAAATGCTTTGAACGCAACAACAAAATATAGTAAGAAAAGGGGAGACCATTAATGAAGCGGCGCTAGGAATGAAAATGGCGGCCTGCAAAGAGATTTGTCAAATGTTAGCAAGTGGGTAAAAGAAATCAACCCAAAAAAGATTCAGAACTTTAAAAAGAAGAACGAGAAGAAGAAAATCTTTAAAAAAATTGAAATGAAGAAATATCTACATTTAAGACAGTGGTTCACAGAGATTTTTAACAAATCCGCCAAAAAGTATGCTACTTCTAAGCCACAAGTAGGCTTTATTTAACTTTGTGTTGCGCAGTTCGTTAAAGGGTGTTGTCGAAGGCTGTATTATAAGCAAATTTAAAAGCCACTAATACTTTTAGTAGTAGACAGAAGGGTTGCTGTTAAAGCTGATAAATTGCGTACTATGCTTGCAAAGTGAGATTAATTAGGTGTGACGCGAGGGATTGTGACTCTTTTATATTACCGACACACTTTTTATTATTTAAAATAACTGAAAATAGCATCAAAATTAACTAGAAAGCCATAGGATTGTATTGGTAGATATGTAGGTGGAAATTAGTGTCCGAGCGATACCAAATTTTTGGCCGATGCCGATACCAAGGCCGATTAATCGGTTGGTCTCTAGTGGAAGTACAACAAAAGTACCTCAAATAGCATTAAAATTGAAAATTGTTTAAATAAAAGCTTAAAAAGTCAGGAAAAAATAAGTTGTGAAAAAAAAGTTTATGAAAATTGTAGAAATATAAGAGAAAATAGTTCCGCTTCCTTTTAATTTTCAAAACAATAAAAGCACTGACATGCTATATATGCACTGAATGCCATAAAGCAATTCGCAGTCCAACACTTTGCCATAATGAAGCTGAGTAATTGCTGCCATGCATTGCCTATGAAAAGCGACGTTGACAATTTGCTAGAGAGGAAAAATGTAAAATGAAAATTAAAAGCAAAACAAACAAACAGAAAATTCTAAAAATAATAAGGCAAAAAGGTAGTGAATGAATGAATGAAGCGCCGAATGAAGCATTTTCCAACAAACAACACACAGCGCATACAACACATACAACGAAGTAACAGTGCTTAGAGCAGCAGGTAGGCAGACAGCACTAAGAAAATGCGGAAGAATAAAGAAAAACAAATAAAAGAAAATAAGAAAAAAATAAGAATTTTGAAAGAACATGCCACACTTGATACTCCGCTAATACAGC
This sequence comes from Zeugodacus tau, assembly GCA_031772095.1. Classification (NCBI taxonomy): domain Eukaryota; kingdom Metazoa; phylum Arthropoda; class Insecta; order Diptera; family Tephritidae; genus Zeugodacus; species Zeugodacus tau. The sequence continues at coordinate 3,097,562 of CM062653.1, read as the reverse complement.
TCATGTCGATTTGAGTGAGTCAACCAACACTGCATTGACTCTCACCACTTTAAAAACTCACCACCACTTACGCTCACCGCTCTCTCACGCCATTGATCATGCTGATATCCTTATTGCCAGCCAAGCGCTCGCACCGTTTTTCAACGCCATCGCTGGTGTTAGTGTTGTTTTGTGCGTTCGGTCGGTCGTTCGTATATGTGCTGTGTATGGACACGTATGCGCAGCGCCAGTAGTTGTTTTTGTTGTTGTTGAGTCGCTGAAGCGATATGTTGAATTCGATAAGCACTTCAGCGCGCATATACTCCTTTGTATGGATGTGTATGTGTGACAGCATAGGTGCATAGAGTAGCAGGTACAAGCGTAGAAGCGCTTGTTGTTGGTGTATGTGTTAGCGCGTTTGAGACAAAAGAAGTGATTTAGCATGCAAATAATGTTTGTTGAAGAGGCCTAACAAAGGCGCAACACACACACACAAGTTGGGAAGTAGAAGTTGAAGGCGTTTGAAGACGATGTGCTAAAACATGCAAACACAGGCGAGTGTTAAGATACAATTGTGTGTGAGAAAAATGTGAAAAAAATATGAAAAGGTGAAAAATGAAGATTGCTAGAAAGTGTTGAAAAATTTTGAAAAGAAAAAATTAGACAAATTAAAAAAAAACAATTTAATTATTAAAATTAAAAATAAAATTAAAAAAAAAATATTTTAAAATAAAAAAATTTGACAAAATTAAAAAAAAAATATTTGAAATATTAAAATAAAAAATAAAAATTATTTTAAAATAAAAAATAAAAAATATTTTAAAACAAAAAAAAATCATTATGGAAAGCATGGAATCGTGTGACTAAAATGAAAAATAAAATAAAAAAAAATTTAAAATAAAAAAAAATCATTATGGAAAGCATGGCATCTTGTGACTAAAATTAAAAATATTAAAAAAAAAATTAAAAAAATTACAATAATAAAAACACTAGAAAACACTAATGTGATTCAGCAACATTTTCTTTCGCGTTTCTAATCGATTTTCATATAAAATTGATCTCATTGTGAAGACATGACAGCCAATTTGGCTTGAAAAAAATTGGTTTCGTTTTCATTTAGTGCCTCAACATTAATATTACGGCTGTGATAGGCAATTAATATACATAAGTATATATATAACAAAAATAATAAGAAAATTAAAAAAATAAATAAAAAAAATAGTTCCTAAAACTACACAGAAAAGCCTACAAAATGCAACGCAATCGTGAACCGCGCTTGAACTACGAGGTGCATAGAAATTATGATCCACGCAGGAGCTATCAATCGCAACAAAACTATGAGACACATGAAAATTATGATTGCATACAAAACTATGAGTCTCCGGAGTATTATGAATTGCGACGCAATTATGATACAAATCGTAGAAGTAGAAGTAAGTGTACGCTCATAAAAAATAATATATATTTTATTAAACCAAAATTGCTTTTTTCGCCAATTTTCCTACTTAAGTCACCTACAACTAATGCTGCCACAAACACTTTCCACATAAATTCTCAGCTTAGCATGAATATTGTAGCTCAATTGCTTAGCTCAGCACCCTTTATTTACCGCAAATATAAATGAAACTTCCTTACTCCCTGCTTTAATTAACTACTTTACTTTACCCCTTTTGGTTTGCTATTTGTGCTGTCAAGTCGTTACCACGAATTTATTTCATATTTATTATAATTTCCCTATTAACACTATTTTTACGCCCGAGCGTTGTGTGCGTGTCTTTGTCGCTTTTCTAGCCACGCAAGGGCAATGCTATTGAGGTAGGTAAACAACTTGAAGAAGTGACCTCACAACGCGTTTCCGTTTCAACTCACCGCTAAATGGCCGCAACAATTTCTTCACCATCACTATTGCTGGTGCATGTTCTTCTACCTGTCAGCAGCTACTCGTATTGTGGAGTGCATTCGAAGCGCATATACTTGAAATTGATGTGGAAAATAGATTGTGAGCGCGTTGTAATCGGCAGAAAGTAGACTCAAGGTTATGTGAGTATGGCGCCGCATATGTGTTGATGTGTAGACTAGCAACATATGGGAAATGTATGTTTTTAGTACTGCATTCTTCAAAATTCCGCTACAATACAAGAGGTATAGATCAATTTGCTAGAGATTGGCTAGCATTTTCTTTGAATACCTCACGCTCTGCTAACTTTTAGCGCTCACACTTCTCCGAAATTCCCCAAAACTCACCACACCTATGAGAATTGCACTCAATTTCCGCTCTCTTATGCTCTCGCTCTCTCATTTTGGCTCTCTCTCTCCCATTTTGACTCTCTCTCTCCCATTTTGGATCTCACTCTCTCGTTTCAGCGCTCTCTCCCACTCTTTACTCTAACTTCTCACCACTCAAACACTGCCTTATCGACATTTCTTGTTATTAACTCACTCACCTCCAAATTTCGTTACACTTTTGTGCATTCCGCCACTTCCTCATTCACAGCAATTGTTTTTGGTGTGTGTTTGGTACTTCAAAAATAAATATCGTAAAAAATTACCATACTCATTATAATAACTACATTGCCACACGCGTACACTCCGCTCGCATGCAACTCTGTGGCGCTAATGTGTTGCGTGTTTGGCGCTGGGTAAATAAAAACCAGCGAGAAAAAAATGCATTTAAATAAAAATAAAAGTGCTGTGTGGCAATAAAAATATCCAAGAATGTTATGGCCTTAAAATAGTAAGTGCCAGCAAATTTTTTCTCTGCAAGCGCTTATAATTTCAGCTACTTTAGTTTAGCAAGCGTGACGGTCGCCAACTTTACTGCTGTCATTAGACAGTTTTTTATTGCAACGAGCGTAGGTTGTGGTGAAGCTAATGGCTGGAGTGAGCGGTCGCGTAGGAAGTGGGAATTAGTTTTCTCAGTCGAATTTCGGCAGCTTAGTGAACATGCAAATTTTCTATTAGAATTTGATGGAAATGCGAAGTTTGCGAGAGAAATACGTAAATAAGTATAAATATTTTGTGGTTGAAAAAATTTAGAGGGTTGGGAAATGTAAAACAATATCTTTCTTACACAAATATCGATTTGATATGAAATATTATAATATATTTTCGTAATTTTCTATCATCAAAATTTCACACAAGCCATTTATATTACATAAATCATCACTAGCACCCCTTTTTCCAATTTCAACATTAAATCCTGAAACATTATGTACAACCCTACTACTGTCATTTGACACCGCATATGGCGGCTACAAGTCAAACACAGCTCAAATTCTAGCCTTCAAGAGCACGGTTTCAATCTATTTTTGTAGTTATAAATAGATAAAAATGCATATGTGTGTGTGTAGATGTAAATAGTATATACAAATCATAAAGTCTCCATGGACCACTTGAGCTATCACTTGAAATATTTATGTGTCTGGTAGAAGGTAGTGAAAGAGGCAGCAAAATCGTCGCTCGTAGAGAAAGTATTTCATTGATTATAAAGGGTGATTTTTTAAGAGCTTGATAACTTAAAAAAAAACGCATAAAATTTGCAAAATCTCATCGGTTCTTTATTTGAAACGTTAGATTGGTTCATGACATTTACTTTTTGAAGATAATTTCATTTAAATGTTGACCGCGGCTGCGTCTTAGGTGGTCCATTCGGAAAGTCCAATTTTGGGCAACTTTTTCGAGCATTTCGGCCGGAATAGCCCGAATTTCTTCGGAAATGTTGTCTTCCAAAGCTGGAATAGTTGCTGGCTTATTTCTGTAGACTTTAGACTTGACGTAGCCCCACAAAAAATAGTCTAAAGGCGTTAAATCGCATGATCTTGGTGGCCAACTTACGGGTCCATTTCTTGAGATGAATTGTTCTCCGAAGTTTTCCCTCAAAATGGCCATAGAATCGCGAGCTGTGTGGCATGTAGCGCCATCTTGTTGAAACCACATGTCAACCAAGTTCAGTTCTTCCATTTTTGGCAACAAAAAGTTTGTTAGCATCGAACGATAGCGATCGCCATTCACCGTAACGTTGCGTCCAACAGCATCTTTGAAAAAATACGGTCCAATGATTCCACCAGCGTACAAACCACACCAAACAGTGCATTTTTCGGGATGCATGGGCAGTTCTTGAACGGCTTCTGGTTGCTCTTCACCCCAAATGCGGCAATTTTGCTTATTTACGTAGCCATTCAACCAGAAATGAGCCTCATCGCTGAACAAAATTTGTCGATAAAAAATTTTCGAACCGAACACTGATTTTGGTAATAAAATTCAATGATTTGCAAGCGTTGCTCGTTAGTAAGTCTATTCATGATGAAATGTCAAAGCATACTGAGCATCTTTCTCTTTGACACCATGTCTGAAATCCCACGTGATCTGTCAAATACTAATGCATGAAAATCCTAACCTCAAAAAAATCACCCGTTATTTATTTTAGAATATTTTTCAAAAATCAATAACACAAAAAGAAGCAAGCAATTGATAGAAATAGAGAACAATATGTAGTTCAGTTAAATATTATAAGCCTTCTATACAAAAAATTAGAATTTTATACAAAAATCAACATACCATTGCTACAACAAGCCATTCTTTGAATAACAAAAATAAAAAAAATAAAAATCATGTTTAAATGAAATTCTTCAATACTTTCGCAGCAACACACATATTTAAACAACCTTCTTCAAAGACGTCAAAGTCATTAAGATTTGCCTGCAAGCGCTTGGCAAACAAAAGCTTGTGTAAATAAGGAATTTCATTTCAATTTTTTAATTTGTCTTGTTGGCAAATTTTCTAAAACGGTAATTAAAAATAAATGGAGCGGAAAAGCATGCATAGAACAAATACTCACACCGCTATGGCAATTTATTTTTAATTTCGTCAAAATTTGTTTATGTGACGCAGCAGTAATCCTTTTCTGAAAAGCGCTACACTCATAATAAAAAAAAAATAAAATAAAATAAAAAGATTTGTGCTAAAAAAATATTTATTTTTTTTTTATAGAAATTTTAATTTTTCTGCAATATTTTTTTCATTTTCATAAAAGTTTCAATATCTGCATTTCACCCACCTGCCTGCTTTTCTTTCTTTTTATTGATTTCTTTATTTACTGCTTGCATACAAATGACTTGCTTTGGTGGGTTAAAAAGGGAAATTACTTTTTTTGCGCTGTCAAATTTGGCGGAAATATTGCGTTGGCGTATTTCACATACATATATTATTGCTGCTGCTTGAACCGGAAATTAAAACCTAATTAAAAATACGCAAACACAAATAAAAATAAGCGAAATTAATAACTTTTAAGAATACGAAACGGAAATGGAAAGAAAAAAAGTGTATTTGCGAAGCATACATTTAGGCGCAGTAAGTAAGTAAGAAAAAATACATGTATTTAAGGGAAGGAAAAGCATTTTTACGAAGAAATTTATGCCAAGACGATTTTTTAGTTGAATAGAAGTATTAAAACCGTGGCCTTTTCATATTGAACTCAGTTTAAAATGCTTAAATTTTACTATTAAAGTTAAAATTTGCATAGAGTTGAAGGAATATGGGTATTCAAAGTATAATCAGTGCTCAAAAATAAATATAAAAAATACTTTCACAATGAAAAAAGAGAGAAAAAAGGGCAAAAATAAAAATTAAATAAAAATAAATTATAAAAATACACCTGTAATTAAACTCAAGTTAACAACACAACAAAAATACCTTAACCATTATTTGGCACCACTTTTGTCAGCAGCATCCCTTTAAAATATGCACAGCAAGCCTATAATACAAAAAGCAAGCTTCGAGTAAGCGTTAAATAATTTTCAAATATTATCAACCAACATTTGGTTGACTTGAGGTTGTCTAAGTCGCACTTAAGCGCTTAATTTCTGCCTAATTTTCAGCTCCTGACACGCTTTCTTAGCAAATACTTTTCATTGCCTTAAAATATAAAAAAATTATATTCAAGTCTACTCCGCTGCCGCCAACACAAGGCGCCTTTGATTTGTTACCTTGGTGAAGTGCTGTAACCAAAACGAATTCAATTTAATTTAAAAATTCACACGCACAAGTGTTTGTCAGCGTTTTTTTGTATTTATTTTCATTTTCATTCTTTGCCAGCTTTCATTTACGCGCCTAATGATTAATTTAAAAGCGATTTGTTGCAGGTTTACGCGCTTTTTTTTTCAGTCACAACAGACGCAGACACTCATATATATGATTGTGTGGTAGCAGTAAACGACAGCGCGTGGCTTTTGGTTTGATTATTACACAGTTAACTCAGGCTGACAGGCATTGTCAGCGATGTTCAGATGCTTTTAGCAGGCGGTGTTTAACTCTCTTTGTCGCTCAACAACGTCCCGAGCAGGAATATTTTTAAAAGTGCCTTCTTATATATATACTCTTATATATACACACCTTTAACTGTGTGTGGTTGAGCTTTAGAGTCCTTTGAGGCAGTCTATTTACTTTGCTTTAGTAATGGTATACCTGTAAATGAGCTATTTTGAGGCGGAAGTTGCCTTCTCTTCCTCTGCCTTCAACAGCTTTGTCAATTCTACAGCCTCCGACACACAAAATTTCAATTACATTTATTTTTCACTACGCTTCAGCTACCTTGCGCCCGGGCCACCTTACTGCCTTTTCAATAAAAAAAATTTGCATTTAAAGCTTTCTTTTTTCTCTTGTGTACAAACCCCTCTAAGTTCCTTATTTTTTTCATTACAATGCGATTATTTATATGTGAAATGCGTGCGCTAACAACTCCACAATGACTGCAAATTAAAATACGCAAAAAGTCGACGAGGAACACAATCACACCGCTCCACACAGTGGTAAATCCGCGTCGTTTGAATGGCATAAATCTCACCGTACGTCACCATAGCGCGCACATCTTAGCCCAGTGGAATCGGATTAGTGGCTTATTGCTTAAGTAAGTGTACGCTAATTACATGCGTGTCACAGTCTAGAGCCCACCCCCACACTGTCAGCCAGTCACTCTGTGTTGCTTGCCTTTTTCATCAGCTAGCTTTTTAGTCACAGTCGGCCTACAGGTGCTCGTATTTCTTTATTAGCAAGCACTTCAAGCGCTTTGCAACCACCTGCTGGCAGCCGCTAAATACGCACTCGCTTTCAGCTGTCAAATAATGCTGTCTACTTTTATTTCATGCGAATTTAAATGCGAAATTTTCTTTGTCTTCCTTCTTTCTTTTTTTCGGTGCAAAAAGATTCACTAATTTATTAAGGTAAATGATATATGTTTTTATGTAAATTTTTTTTGGAAATTAAATTCTTTACATTTAATCGAGATGTGGGAAATATATTGCCTTGAGAAATATATATTTACAAATATATATAATATAAATATATCTTTTAATGTCTTGACTCCGGAATATTTCAAATACCATTGCTTTAAATTTCAACTCATCCACTCTCAACACTTTGGACAAGACTAGTTACAACTCAAAATCATAATGATTAATTTGATTAATCCGTCATCAGAAGTAAGCACCACAAATGAAGTGATAAATGAGCCAAAAACTTCGGAAATTACGAAAGTCATAAACTCGAGTTTATTATTAATTTTTAGTGTTTAGTGTTAAACACTTCTCAAAGACAGAGTTAAATGTAAAGAAATCATTTAACTCGCAACAAAAGGTATAAACTCAAAATCTTAAACTCGAGTTTATTTTAAATTTTTAGTGTTTAATGTTGAAAATTTCACAAACTCAGAGTTTAATATAAAAAAATCATTGAACTCGCCTGTTGAAACAAAAATCATAAACTCAAAACCTTGATCTCGAGTTTGTAAAAAGATTCAAAATCATAAAATCGATTTTATTATTAATTAGCTAATCAAAAGCATGAACTCGAGTTTGTAACACTATCAAAAATTATAAACTCGAGTTTATTATAAATGTTTAGTTTTTATTGTTAAACACTTCTCAAACTCAGAGTTTAATATAAAAAAAATCATTTAACTCGTTTGTTGAAACAAAAAGCATAAACTCAAAATCTTAAACTCGAGTTTACTATTAATTTTTAGTGTTTGGTGTTATATACTTCTCAAACTCAGAGTTTAATATAAAAAAATCATTTAACACGCCTGTTGAAACAAAAAGCATAAACTCATAACCTTAAACTCGAGTTTGTAAAACAATCCAAAATTATAAATTTGAGTTTAATATTTATTCGAAATCATAAACTCAAAATCTTAAACTCGAATTTAAAACACAACTCAACATCATAAACTCGAGTTTATTATACATTTTAGGTGTTTAGTATTAAACACTCGACAAAGTCAGATTTTACTATAAAAAGTTCAATTAAATCGTATTAAACACCACCTTCAATACACTGTTGCAACAAAAATTATAAACTCAAGACTTTAAACTCGAGTTACTACTATCAATTAAGAGACAGCAGCAAGTTTCAAAAAAAATTTCACGAAATAAAATTAAAATATATATTTACTTTGCACTTATGAACGCTGCCTTTTTATATTCACGCGGCAGTAAGAGACGACACATACAGGCAAATGCAGCTTCCATTCATAAAAATCCATTAAACAAGTAATTTATTTTAAAACAAATTCAGCACATACGTGGAATGAGCTGCTAAAGCAGTTGGGAATATAAAAAATATATGAGTTTATATGTGCAAAAGCACCCACATAAAAAGCAAGTTGGCAAGTATAATATGTATGTGAAAACTGTTTGAAAAGCGCCAGCAAAGCCTACGCCCATTCACCACTAAACACTCACACATATATATCCCTCAAATACATATCTACAGTGTTTTTTACACACTTCAGTTCACAGACTGCCAAGTGCAATGACCGCCAAGTGGCCAAAAGACATGGAAAATAAGCGCACAGAAGCGAGTGCAATGCATTAAAAAGCGCAAAAAATTAAAATTGCATATTGCAGCAGCAGCAACTGCGTGGCATGCCAACTCATATATAATGTGAAAAGAAAAAAAAACATATTTTGCACTTCAACAGCCAACAACAACAACACAGCGCGCGCATTTGCTGCAATCCAACTAACTTTGTTAGCCTTTGCCATGCTACCATGCTTTTGGTTGGTGAAATGACCTTTTTGAAGTTGCATGTGCGTAAATACCGTTACTCATATATATATATATATATATAAACAGATTTATGCATATAAATACATATACACAACCACGCATAAAAACCGCTCACATTTAAAGTTCTGTGTAAGCGGCAAATTTATAGTGTCGGCGGCTGCCAGTCTGTTGCCAACATGCCGGCTGTTTTTTTCCCGCTTATTTCCAACAACAACGCTTACATATCATCATGTGCGTAACTGCTGCTTTGCGCCAGCCGGCAAATAGATAATTTACAACACTAAATGTAAACACAAAACGAACGAGTGCGCCCACTTTCTGCCACAACCCACACCCACACCCACGCCGTGGTTGGCAATATTTTTGCCGCGTGCAACATGAATTTATAGTAGCAGAATATTGCTGCCTTTGAACTTGAAAATTTGTTACGCACACACACACACACACACACACTCTCAGCTTGCGTTAATGAAACTCGTTAGTCCGCATGTGATTACACGGTGGCAGCCAACAGGGCGTATACGCAACTTTTCATACAATTTTTTTTCGCTTTGCATTTTAGTGATCAGCACGGCGTATTACGCAAAATTTACATCCGACTAATGGCAGACATGCCAACAGCAACAACAACAAACGTAGTTATAGCAATAATAAGATAGCGCACCGGCAAACAACAACAACAACAACAAGCACTTTGTAATCATTTCAACTACTGAGCGCCACATAGTTGCATGCCACAGCGTTGATATGCATGTGTGCTTGTATATGTATTCACGTGCACTGTTGCATGCGCGCTGCACATTCATCAATTACTTAATATAATTACTTTTGGCTTTTGGATTAAGCGCGCCAACGGCATACCAACACTCAACCCGCACGGTAGTCAGTCAGTCAGTGCAGCACAGCACAGGCATACGCCGCAATGTTCATTGCAACAACACAGCGCCATAAAGCAAGCATTTGCTTCTGCTCTGCAAGCGCTCTAGCAAATGCCTGACGCATATATATATTGTATGCTGTTGTTGTTATTGGTTGAATGGTGGATGGTGGGTGTGTGCAGTGCCACGATAGCAGACAACATTAATTTGTAATGTAATAAATTGTAGCAACACTCTTTTATCGCTTTCAATCCCACATTATCCCGCATTGCATACCCCTCTCGCACTCACTCTCTCTCTTTCTGTCCCTCTCCCACACTCTACAAGCACTTCACTACTACTTTTGGCCTTCAATTGCTTGTTTGACTGCCTGGTTTGTTGTGGCAGCGCGCATTTGTTTGTTCATTTTGTTCAATTTTTGCAATCCGCAACAACAACAACAACAACAAATAATGTGCAAAAAAGTGCTCAAGTACATATTTCACATATTTGGTTTATTGCGCTAGACTCTGGCAGCTCGACAGTTTGGCAGCAGACGGTCAGCCGGTGTGTGGTGTGGTGGTCTCTCATTCATTCATTGCAAAGTTGCGGAAGTTGTTAATGATGTCTGCCTGCTGCCACTGCTGCTGCTGCTGTGCTGCTACTGTAAACACACTCAGTCGGTTTGAGGCTTATGCAAAGGCTGAAGTATCAATACATACAGGCTTGTTAATGGCAGAGGTTTGTGTGATTGTTCGTTAAAGTAAGTGTGTCTGTGTTGTGGTGTCTATAGTTTGCCGATGGTGGCCATTTTTAGTGCAGTTTTTAAGTGTTTCATAGATTTTGTGCCATTCAAACTTTTGGTATTTTTATGCTTAATGATGAGCATACCTTAATGTACGTTTTTATAGAATTTAATATTAAACAAAAGCATTTTTTTTATATAAAAATTTAAATATTTTTTTTATAAAAATTAAAACTTATTTTTTAATAAAAAAATTAAATAATTTTTTATATAAAAATTAAATATTTTTTTATATAAGAATAAAATTTTTTTATAAACAAATTAAAATATTTTTGTTTAATTTCGTTCAATATAATGATTCTTTTTTTTTTATTTTTTTTAATATGAAAAATATTTTTTAATATAAAAATAAGCAAAAAATATTTAATTTTTTTAATAAACCTTTTAAACATTTTTCTTAAATTTAATTAAATAATTATACTTTTAAATTAATATTAATATAAAAAACCTTTTTATTATTAAATATAAAAAAATTTTAATTATTTTTTTTAATAAAAATTCTTAATATAAAAATAAAAAATATGTTTAAATAATTTTTTTAATAAAAAATTTGAAGAATTTATTTAGTTATTATTTTGTTAACTAGAAAATTTTTTCTAAAACTTTTTAATTAAATAAAAAAAAATCTGTATAATTTTTAAATTTTTTTTTTATAAATAGGTATTATTAGAAATTAAAAAAAAATATTTTTTCGGTGCAGAAATATTTTGTAAATCTGCACCGAAAAAATATTTTTTTTTTAATTTTATTTAATAAAAATATTTTTTTCTATAAATTCTTTAATATAAAAATAAAAAAAAACTTTATAATTTTTTTAACAATTCTTTAATTTGGAAACAAATTTTTAAATATATATTTTTTTTGTTTCTAAATATTTTAAGAATTTTTTTATTTATTATTTTGTTAACTAAAATTTTTTAATTAAATAAAAAAAAATTTGTATAATTTTTAATTTTTTTTTATAAATAGGTATTATTAAAAAAATAATATTTACAAAATATTTCTGCACCGAAAAAATATTTTTTTTTAATTTTGTTTAATAAAAATATTTTTTTTTAAATTTTGTTTATAAAAATATTTTTTTTCTAAAAATTCTTTAATATGAAAATAAACAAAACTTTATAACTTTTTTAATAATTCTTTAATTTGGAAACAAATTTTTAAATATATTTTTTTGGTTCTAAATATTTTAAGTATTTTTTTATTTATTATTTTATTATCTAGAAATATTTTTCTTAAATTTCTTTTAATATAAAATTAAAAAAAAGTTTTGTAATTGTTTTTAATTCAATTAAAAAATTAATCAGATTAAAAAAAAATTTAAATTTTTTTCAATTTCTTTTAATATTTATTAAAAAAAATATTTACCAAATATTACTGCATCAAAAAAATTTAACTGTAGTATTAAATATCGCATAAATATGAATATATCAAAATACTAAATTTGCACCATTTCCCACAAAAAAACAAAAATAATTTATGTGCTATTCAAAAAATAATAATTTAACCAAATAAACTTCAAATGCATTTTAAGCCATTACCTTACCTTTTTAGTGCTCAAATTGCAAACGTAAGCCTTTTCTATGCTGCACTAACATTGCGCACTAACAACATGTTGCCGCCATTAATTGCATTTCCTGCCTATTATTTGCTGACATTTTCAATTTTCACTTCCGGCCATGCCAGCTACATATTTGGTAATATTAAATAAATACGAAAATAAATTTAAAATTTTCACAAACACACGCACACACACACATAAAAATAATAATAATAATAATAAATGCTAGTGCAGCGCTTAGTTGTTGCATTTGTTGTTGCGCTTATCAAATTCGATTAATCGCAAAATTTATGTCAGTGACAGTATTTAATGGCTTGTGCGTTTTTTTATGAAAAAACGCATTTGCATGAATTTTATTAGAAAATTCCGATAACTATGACAGCGCAAATGATATATGACAGCGATTTAAAATTACAAAAAAACAATACAAAAAAAAAGTTTATTATATTATATATTATATAAAATTATAAATGGCGTTAATGAGCAAAATGCAACAACAACAAAAGTAGCGCTAAAGCATATAATATTACGCGAGTTAAAACAACAAAAAAATTTTAACTGCAAAATGTAAAACGTCAATTTCATGTCGCAACCGCATAATGTAATATCCGTTTCCGTCTGCCATGTGGTATGAGTGACTTGCGCCAACTGCTTGCGGCCGCTTTAGCATATACTCACACTCACTTACTATGCATTCAATATACATATGTGTGTCTGTTTGTATGTCAACGCGCATATTATATGCATATATATTTCATTTCCGCTTGCGGCCCTAACCAATCAAAAAAGCGTAAATCTAATTTAAATAGCGTATTTTTAGGCGCACATTTCAAAAGAAAAACAAATTGACTCGTTCATATCCGTTTTTGGTAAATGCGACGATCGCGAGCGCCAACAGCGACAAATGGTCGATGTGTGTGTGTCTGTGCCGCCGTTGTAGTGGTTAATGCTATTAAAATCGCTTTTAAACCGTAAACTCAAATGAGAGCTTAGCGTTTATTTTTTGCGTGTGTCACACAAAGGCATGCATTTGCCAGCAATGGCCGGTAGTGTATGTGACAGTAAGCGACAAAGAGATTTACTTATTATATATATATACTATATAGCATATTTATACTGATTCAAAAACGCGCTGTGACATGGTCTAGTGCTTCAGTGTAGCTCGGCAAATAATTGCATATGCGTTAGTCCTTTCATTTAGCTGAAATTTAATTAAAAATATTGACACAGTCATCAATACAGTTGCTGAGTCAAATTTAATTTACGAAATCGCAAATAATTTCCGCATGGCAATACATTCATAATACACAAAAGCAAAAAAGAACAAAATAAATTAAAAATATATTTATATAGTATAGAATATAGTATATATTATAGTATTCACTGTAGTAATACCTTTCCACACTAATAACCACATTTTATATGCCGCCCATGCGATTTGGTCTTTGACGCTCGTAAAACTTTGCAATTTGATAAATTAAAGGCAACAAAGAAAATGTATCGAAATGAAATGAAATGCGAAATCTAAGACAAACCGAAGTTTGAACATAAATAAATATTATACAAGCCCTTCAGTGAGCCAGCAGCACCACTTTTTATTGTATACTCTACACCAATGTAGTAGGTGGCTTCAAGAACCTGGTTTCCACCTTCTTCGTATTTTCTTTGCTATACACTCAAGCAACTCACTTCATTTGCTTTGTGCTTTGCGCTGTGCCATACATTTGTTGCTAATGACAAAATAAAACGAAATCCAAACATAAATTACGCACTTATCAGTTTAATTTATCTTTGAGATTTTGATGGTTTTGTAATTGAGTAATAAACTAAGGCAAAGCAAAGAATGAACGGCGGAGTGTATGAATGAATGAATGAAAATGCTTGGTAGCAAAGCACAGTTCAACTAATACAGCTAACGGAACAGCAAAACAACAACTCAACACATAAACAAAGCAACAAAGTAAACGCACACAAGCAGTGTTTCACAAGTTCAGCTGTATGTATGTGCTGCTGTTTATGTTTTGTTTCATAAGTTCACAAATACGTACAACGCCATGGCTGCTGTTGCTACAGTTACACACACCGCTTTGTGTTTCACAAGTTCAATTCCGCAATTTACTACAATCGCTTCTGCATTTGGTCAACGCCGCCTTGCTAAGTTAGCGCCATAAAAAAAATATAGCAATCGCGAGTGAATAAAAAACAAAGCAAAATATTATACAATTTACGTGGAGAAAATCAAACAGAAATTTCGTAAATACTTGCCGTAAACTCTCGCAAAACAAATAAATAAAGTAGCGCTTTTATGGCAGCAAATAAAACAAAAAAACGAAGAAAAACGCTCAAGAATGACCTGCGAAGCACTTAGCACAGTCTACTTACGATACTACTTGCGACGACCATAATTTTCCTTAGCCTTATCATTAGCACAGCCCATTTATGGCAAGCCACCCACACTTGGCGCTCAGGCACGGCGCTAGGAGCCAAACTCGACTACTCGCCTGCCATACTCCGCTCGCAAAAGGGTCATTCCGGTAATAAAGCGCAATTTCGTAGATAAGGCACAAAACGCGCCGCCGCTCCTTCAAAGCTTTTATACTGTTTATACAATACGAGTACATTTTTGTGACCATTTGCATCGAGTAGCTTTGGAGTCGCGCTCGAAAGTTAAAATGAAGTACCGCAAACTTTTTTCGTGCTTGATATAGCTTTCGATAGTCGATTTTCATGCCAATGAAATTGCCAAGACGACAACGGAGTCACGATAATGTGTCAAGCAGCCATTGCTGCGCTACTCTGCCTCTAACTCTCACACTCTTCCTCTATCTCTCTCGTTCTCACTTACACTCTTCCTCTCTCTCTCTCTCGTTCACACTTAAACTCTCTTATTACAAGGCATACAGTTTCTTTTGGCACTTTTGATTATTGTGTAATGGCGTTTATTGTTTCTCGACTCGCCAATATTAAGTATGCGCCCATAAATTTGGCCATTATCGAGAAATTCGCAGCTCGCATACAATGCGCGATAGCGCCATGGCTATAGGTAATAATATGCACGTTTTTTCCCTTCAGTTAGATAATGAGCTGTGACGTTGTAAAAACTGGCAATCAAATGTCTAACGGCCATTTTCGCTGGCGAAAGCATATAGCCGCGCTCGTAATGAGTGTGGCAATTGTTGCAGTGTGGCAGTGATATATATGTATTTTTGGAAATTTTAGAACTTATTCACACCTAATTTATTAAGGTAATTACGCTTTTGATTGCCCAAAGTTGCGAGACAATACTTGAGAGTGGTAAATTTAACTATGATGAGGTCAGGAATGATTTGCATAGTTAAAGAAAGAGTAAGGAGTGTGGCATGAAGTTAAGTTAGGTGTAAATAGAAGAGAGTAGCACATGGTGGAACCTTCTGAAGCATGATCCTGAAGCATTGTCCATATTTTTTTTTTAATATATCCATATAATGCTATTAATTACTACCATAAACTCGAAAATAAATTGTTGAGTTTAAGGTATATTTAAAGTGAATTAAATAGCTCTTAGTCCCAGTATTATATACTCAACATTAAAATTGTTTAACTCTTCGATTAACTATACTTTTTGTCTACCTATAGCTCTTCATGTCCATATTTTAATATGATTAAAATATTAATTATTTGCTGATTACTGTCTAATCTACATTACATGCAACTAACTGCTAATTTATTATGTTAATTACTTACATGCAACCGTTAATACATTTAATGCAATCAAAAAAGCTTAAACACAGATAATTTGTTAAAATAAATAAAAATTTCACAAATGTATTGCATGCCACAGGGCGTTTAGTCTGTAAGTGGCATGCAGATTAGAGTATATAGATTAGAAAAGCAATTTAGCAATTAACACTTGCAATGAAGTGCAGACAAAAGCAGAAAAAAAGATAAAAATTTTAATGAAAATATTAAAATTTTTAATATTGAAAAAATTTCATTCAAATCGAGGCATTTTTAATACTTCATCAGGCTTTATAATATTAAATAACTATTTTAAAGTGTATCTATATAAGATATAGCTACTAACACCCAACTCACAGACCCCTTTTGGTAATGGTAGGTGTCTCCCAGCATTACATGGCAATTTTATTTATTATTTACACAAAAATTTCGCGAAAAAATTTAATTGATTATTACTCAAAACATAATAAGCAGCTCTTTATTACATACAATAAGCAAAAATGCGTTAATAAAAAAATATAATAATAATAATAAATAACAAGCCTATTTTAACTGCGTGTGTAATTAAAATGTTAAATAAATATTTTAACTTCAACAACAGTCAACACCGCGCGCACGCAACGCCGCCATTTTGCGCATAACACTCATTATAATTATAGACTTGCCAGCATTTTTAACAATTTATGCACTCCATTATGGGCGCTCAGCTGAAAATTACCACGCCCACTGCAGTCGTGCTTATCTATAATTGCATTAAAATACAATATTTAACATAAATGCGGAGCAACAAAAAACAAGCAACAAAAAGCAGCAACAACTTTTACACAAAACTATCTGACATTGCAACGTTTTTTTTTACCCACTCATTTGTGCTTTGTGTCATAAAAATTAATTAAAAATGATAAAATTTGCTGCGTTAATTTAATTGAATTTAATGCATGCCTGATTTAGCAACACACACGGTAAATTGACAAGCAGCTACTGGTTTGCGGAGAAAAACCGTTATTAATACACACTAAAAACACCTATGTGGCATATACTATACATATATCCTGTCTGCATATTTATCCTCGCGCTTTATTATTGGGCGAGAGCGACAAAAAACAAACGCTTTTTGCGGTTAATTTCTGTTACGCCTAGATGAGTTAATTACGCTGTGAAAAAGTGCCTGCTCTAACCGGTAATCATTTTTGAAATGAAAGCATTGAAAGCGACAGCAGCGATAAGGTAATATGGGCAAAAGCTTTTGTGATAAAAAAGAAATAAAAAGTGTTATGTAATATATACACTGCGCTTCAGGTGTTTCACAAGTTCAAAGTACGAAAAATTGTGATATTAATAACAATAAGTTTTATTTAAGTGTTTCACAAGTTCAATTTTACATGATATTAATGCTTAGATCTTTAAATTATGTTCATAGTATAGGAAAAATAACCGCAAGAGCACTATTCGGCTTTGTTATTAAACTGTTTCACAAGTTCAGATGTGTTTATTTCATTCTACAGACTGTTTCACAAGTTCAACTGTATCTTTTTCTCCATAAAAACTGTTTCACAAGTTCAGCTGTGTTTATTTCTTTCTAAGAACTGTTTCACAAGTTCAACTGTACCTTTTTCTTCATAGAGACTGGTCCACAAGCTCAGTTGGTAATCTGAATGCTTTTTTTTAGACTGTTTCATAAGTTCAGCTTTACTTGTTTCTTGATAAAGACTGTTCCACAAGTTCAGTTGACTATCTGACTGCAAATTTTGTTATTATTTTGATTTTAACTCAACTTTCTAACCTATACGTTACTATTCGGTTTTGTTATTAAACTGTTTCACAAGTTCAGCTGTATTTTTATCCACTTTAAGACAGTTTCACAAGTTCAGCTGTACTATTTTCTTTATAAAGACTGTTTCACAAGTTCAGCTGTGTTTATTTCTTCTTTCAGATTGTTTCACAAGTTCAGTTGACTATCTGACTGCATATTTTTTATTATTCTGATTGTGACTCAACTTTCTGGCGACATTTTCAGACCATAAGAACCTATACGTTACTATTCGGTTTTGTTATTATACCGTTTCACAAGTTCAGCTGTACTTTTATCCACTTTGAGACTGTTTCACAAGTTCAGCTGTACTATTTTCTTCATAAAGACTGTTTCACAAATTCATCTATACTTTTTTCTTCTAACAAACTGTTTCACAAGTTCAGTTGATAATCTGATTGCTTCTTTTATAGACTGTTTCACAAGTTCAGTTGTACTATTTTCTTCTAACAAACTGTTTCAAAAGTTCAGTTGACAATCTGGCTGCATATATTCCGTTATTATTCTCATTTAACTAAACTTACTGGCGATACTTTTCCACCAACACATATCAGCCAGGTGCTTGCTTAATCAACGGCAGCAAGTAATTGCAGTTTTTGCCATTTGGTATAATGTTTTTCCCGGCATCTGATTGTCATAAAGTTAACCAGCTGGTTGACAGCGTCGTCGCCAGCATGTATGACGAATTTTTACATTTAATTTTTTTTATGAAACACTTCTATAAAATTAAAATGGCACGCCATATATATGTGATTGCCTTTAAAAAGTGTGCTGCATCAACACTTGACTTCGACAGCAATTGGGCGGGTCGCAAAAAACATATTATTATTATTAACATAATGAAATTATAAGCTGTTTGATTTAAATATAAATTACTTTTTATGAGGCCGTAATTACTGTCGCAGGCAGCACTTGCGGGCAGATGTCGCGCACATGAATTTGTCACGCAAATTTTCATTTCATTAAAGCGCGTCGTCGCATATTGCCTGACATAAATGACAACTGTCAGTTGAGTGCACGCCCCACAAATACATATTACACTTTATTTGTTTTTTGCTGACCCCACTTTTCCGCTCGCATTTGAATTGCATCAAAAGCGCAACACATTTTAATATTTTAAATGACACTGACAGTTGTTGCCGCCGCAAAACAACAACAGCAGCAGCAACACACGCACAGCTTCCGTGCGAGCGAAAAAAAAGTGACCATTCAGCTGTCACAAGTGTCGAAGCAGCAGCCTTGCCTTGCGCAGCAACTTTTTGTTTATTGTTCACTTGTGAGTGTGTGCTTTCTGTCAGCTTTCGTGAGTGCGTGCGTGCGTGCGCTGCGTCGAGGTGCAAAAATCACAAGCATACACGCAACGTGTGAAAACTGGCACTGCACTTTGCCCTTAGCAAGCGTTTCGTTCGTCTGTCCGATTGCAGCGTCGCTCATGACAGCTTGACCGCACGCACACAACAAGCCTGTGCAGACTCGGCCTGTTTGGGCCTTAAATGGTACGCGTACGCGCGCATTTAATGTGCCTCTCAAGCCACCCACTTACGCAGCCACTTTATAGCTGCTCACACACACACACACACTGAGTGCTTCATTGTCCTGATTGCGTGCATCGTTGCACATTTCCTTACTTAAGTGTTTATGCATTTTACATTTGTAATTACTTCGCAAAGTGTCAATCGCAGGCGCGAGATTCATATGATTTCATTTGTATTCTTGCAAGGTTGTTATTGCGTTTTTATTGCACTCTTTTTGTATAATTGACAGCGTATACACTTTTGGAGAAAAAAAATTAATTTTAATAATTTGCAAGCTTTCATAATTTGCATAAAGCTTTCATAATTTGCATAATGCTTTAATAATATACAATCAAACTTGCACTTAGAACCATATTTTTCTTAATTTGTACTAAGCTTTCGAATAAAACCACAAATTTTCGCAATCAAAAGCCTTTAAAATTTCCATAGAACTTTCACTTTATCATAAGCTTTCATAATTTCTTATTAAGCTTTCACTTAGATACACAAGTTTTCACAATTTACAGCAAACTTACTTTCAAACCCATAAATTGCATAATGTACACAAGCTTTCACTTAGAATTATAAGCTTTCATGATTTACATAAAGCTTTCACAATCACAAGCTTTTTTAATTTGCGTCAATCATTCAAATGGAAGCACAATCTTTCTGAATTTCCATAGTTTTCACTTGCAATCAAAAGCTTTCAGAATTTGCATAAAGCTTTCACTTAGACTCATAAGCTTTCATAATTTCCATAAAATTTCACTTAGCAACACAAGTTTTCAGAATGTGCATAAAGCTTTCGCATAGTACCGCAAGCTTTCATAACTTCCATAAAGTTTTCATTTAAACGCATAAGCTTCATAATTTCCATCAAGCTTTCACTGAGACGCATAAGCTTTCAGAATTTCCAACAAGCTTTCACTTAGAATTAGTTTCAGCTTTAATTTCATGTAATTTCACGGCTATTTAGAGTATCTTGAAGCAAAATAGACTTTTCTGTAGTCTGAGAACTTCTAAAATTTATTTCGCTTAACCATTTTCCAAAGCTTTCACAATAAATAGGAGATACCACCCACCTGCATTACCATTTTCTCTTGCCTTCATCAAAGCTAGCTAGCCATTTATATAGTTATAATGATTTTATTGATTATAATCATTAATTTATTAATTAAGCTGTCAAAAAGTAAAAAAATTAATTGCTTTTCTAGTATTTTATGCGCTATATAGAAATAATCAATGCAGATTTAGCAATTTTCCGCCACACAAAAAAATCTTTTATAATATGGCTATTACGATATTTTTTTCAACTAAAAAACATGTAATTTACCGTTTTTTGTTCAATACATTGTAGCCATGTTAATTACAAACGCTTATGTAATGATTTTACAAAAAAAATTTCAACACTAACAAAGTTTCATAACGCCATTAATACCAAATATTGCTAACAAAATGCGCAAATGCGCACGAAAAAAATACAAAATTTTTGTTACATAATATTTGAAAAAAAACGCATTTCCATAAAATCTATTAAAAGTAGCGCATTTATCGCTATCTGAAAAAGCGCCAGCGAGTAGCGCGCTAAAAAATTGCTGCAAAGCAACACATTAATTTAATTAATTAGTAGCCATTTATAAATGCATTTAGCTGGAATCAAACAGAAAACTAACTTCATGTGATTAGTTTCAACGTTCATACAGCTGTTAATTAATTAGCAGCATTTCACTGTGCGCGCATTGAGAATGTTACACAAGTTTCCAGCGCTTTTCTGCGTAATGAAGTTGCACAAGTTCACATGCTGATCAGTGCATTAAAAGCGCTTTCGAAAGTTCACTTGTACGATTTGTATTAGCTTTGATGCGTTGCTGTTTCAAAAGTTCAGTTGTATGATTTTCATTCGCTTAAGCGCGTTTCAGAAGTTCAGTTGTATGATTTGTATGGACTAAAAGCGTGTTAGTGTTTCAAAAGTTCAGTTGTACGTATCTCGCTAATTCGCATTCGCCATCTTTTTGCTATCATTTCATTTCCACTGCACTAAAGTTAATTACAAAGCAGTGCAATTTTAATATTAAAGACATGATTTACACACAAAAAAAAATATATAAATTAGCTAATTTTGCTAAAATGTATTTGTTTAATTTTCTAATTAATATTTAATTTATTTGCTTTTTATTTTTTATTTATTTATTTTGGCATTTTTTTCGCTGCGGCTTTAATTAACTAATGCGCATATTCAATTATGTGTGATTATTCAACCAATCGACTTAATTGACATTTCGAGCATTTCGCATGTGAAATATTATATTTGTTGGCAAATATAAAAAATGTGTAGCGCACTTTTAGGCGCGCGCGCGACACTTGTGCGCATTTTTCGCGTTGCTAACATTTTAATGTGCTATTATTATTAAATATTTGCTACATAATTACGCGCCTATAAACCGCTATGATTAATATGACATAATGAATACAACAATAATAACAATAAAACAAAAAGCAAATAGAAAAAAAAAACACTCGCCTGACATGCGTTAATTATTGCAGCGTTGCATTCATAACAATTTTGTGGCGAAATTTTTGCAATTTTGTAAACCTAAAATTACGTAATGCATGCTATAGTAGCCACTCAACTGTAATGAGTTAATTAAAAAGTTTTATTTTTGTTGTATTTACTTTTTATATGTGAAACTAATTTAAAATTTTGCTATTAAATGATTTTCATGGAAGTCATACGCGTGTGTGGAGCGCTTAGCAAAGAGATGGTGAGCGCGGCAAGTTGGTGTAGTTTTATGGAATTTCAGTAAGTCAGAATTTCATTAAATGCAACCCTGCAAGTGCGCAAATTTTTTTGGGATTTTTTTGCTATTTTTGAGGATTACCAAGTGAAATGGTGAGCAAAATAGTTGAGGAAAAAATTTGTGCGAATTTAATTTGGCGGCACAAATATGGAAATAATCACTTTGGAAACTAAAAAAATTTTATAAAGTTTAATAAGAAGTTTTTAGAGAGAGTTTACGAGAAAGGATGCGAGTTAAATTAGAAAATTTTTCATAGAAAATTTAATATTAAATTTAATATTAAGTTAAAAACAAAACTAAATTAAAATTAAAATTAAAAATTAAAATCAAAATTAAAATTAAAATTCAAATTAAACTTAAATTTAAAATTAAAATTAAAATTAAAATTAAACATCAAATGAAACTTAAAATTAAAATTAAACTTAAAATTAAAATTCAAATTCAAGTTCAAATTAAAATTAAAATTAAAATTAAAAATTAAAATTAAAATTAAAATTAAAATTAAAATTAAAATTAAAATTAAAATTAAAATTAAAATTAAAATTAAAATTAAAATTAAAATTAAAATTAAAATTCAAATTCAAATTCAAATTCAAATTAAAATTAAAATTAAAATTAAAATTAAAATTAAAATTAGAATTAAAATTAAAATTAAAATTAAAATTAAAATTAAAAATTTAAATTTAAATTAATTAAAATTAAAATTAAAATTAAAATTAAAATTAAAATTAAAATTAAAGTTAGAATTAAAATTAGAATTAAAATTAAAATTAATTAAATTAATTTAAATTAAAATAAAAGAAAATAAAATTAAATTAAATTAAATTAAAATGAAATATGAAAAAATTATGCAAATTTTAATAAATATATAAATCTGAAGCTTTATAAATATTTTCAAAGCGCCTAAAAGCATACCATATCACTACATTGAGCATCTTTTAATATACTATAATTCCAGTTCAATTCATTTTTTTTTTAATTTTTTCACTAAATTGTGTGTGAATACGTGTTTATTAACAAGGATACAAACATAAAAACAACAACAAACACCTTTTTACTGCAATCAAATAGTAAATATTGTAAGAAAAATCGAAATTGAAAACTTTGACTTTTAAATAAATTGTTATACAAGCATAAAGGCAAAATATAATAGAAATAAAAATAAAATTAAATGTGAATGAGAATGAAGTGAAAAAACTGTTTGCGAAAGTTTTTCAATAAAATCAGCAACAACAAAAACATGTATGAACATAAATATACGCCGGCTATCGCAGCAAGATCAACCGCAAACGGACAGAGGCAAACAAGCAAAGCACACACGATTATATAAATATTTTTTAAAGCACATATTAATGCATGTGTGTGTGTTTCCTTGCCTTTTGTATGTGACAAGCGGAAACTTACTTGCGCACGGATATACAAATAACAACAAAAAGAGCGTAAATGTAACCGAAATGTTGTGCAAACTTTTTAAATAAAAATTCACTCCTTCCTAAGTGTCACAGCAAAAGGACACACAGTGGACACAAGCCGGCTGACAAGCGCACATACACACAGAACATAACGTGAGCACTCACATAGATGCCAGTATTAATGTGTGTGTCGTAGTAAAGCATTAACTGTTTAATTTGTGCTATGGGTCATGCTGTCAAGTCACTTCTTGCTTGATATCTGCAATTTTTAGCAATTAAATGCACACCAACAGACATACAAACTTTTATATTTATATACAGTACTAATAAGCGCTGGTATTTATAAATAAATTAAAGTGGCAACCACAGTTGTGTATTGCTAGCAGTGAGGAGCTCAACAGCTTCATATATACATACATACATACATACAAATACCAATGTTTATTTGTATGTGTTTCAAATTGATTGCGAGCATATTACTGCTATTCTACATACTTATTTAACCCACTGTAGCCATATTTATATACAATTTCACTTAAATGATGCTGTTGTAACTGACAGTCATATGTGAAAAATGCCAAAAGGCAAATTTGTATGTGTGTGTTGAGATCATATTAACACTTTCTCGCAATCGCAAATGGTTTAATGGCAATATTCGGATGATTTTTCGTATGAAAATACAAGCAATGTAATTTTGCTTAAATTTTTAATTAACTACTAATACAAAAATTATGTTGTTTAAACTTAAGGAAGTGTCTCTTTAGCTGTATAATGAGCTGAGGAGCATTAAATAATTCTTCCTTGTTCGTATATCAAAGATTTTAGTAACCCAAATTCAGTTTAAAAAATGTACTGAGTGAACATGAATCACTAAATTTAGTTCCTTTGGCAATAATTTCATTTGGAAAATAGAAAAAATGTGGTAATATGGTTATATGGAACAACTTTTTGTTATATTTTGAAGCCTAGTGAGAAAAAAATTGGGGGTTTCATAACTAATCATATCCCGGAACTTCGTCAATCAATTTTTTCTTAATAAAATTTAGATAATTTTAATAAAAAATATAAAAAAAAATATTAAAAAAAATATTTAAAAAAAATATTTTAAAAAATATTTAAAAACAAAAATATTTAAAAAAAATATTTAAAAAAAATATTTAAAAAAAAATAATTAAAAAAAAAATATTAAAAAAAAATATTTAAAAAGAAATATTAAAAAAAAAATTAAAAAAAAATATTAAAAAAAAAATATTTAAGAAAACATATTCAAAAAAAAAATAATTTAAAGAGATTTAAAAAAAAAAATATTTAAAAAAAATATTTAAAAAAAATTATTACAAAAAAATATTACAAAAAAAAATATTTTAAAAAAATAATTAAAAAAAAATATTTTTAAAGCATATACAATAACTCAACAATTCACTAATTTTTTCATATTTTCTTCTCTTTACAGGTAAGCAAACTGATAAAAATATAACAAATAAATCAAAAAATATTAATTTTTGGCGAAATTCAGGTAACAATATGTATCTGTAAGCAATATAAATATAATCAAAATGAAAAACGCTCTCTCCAGCTGTTTGATAAACGATTTTTAAAACGAAGCATTTATTCAGAAAGTCCAAAAATTATTATAATTTTTATATAACCAATCAGTTTATAGAAAGCCACTAACACCCTTACCTAGCATAACCAGCTAACAACAACACAATACACTTCAAATTGCACACTCTTATGCCCACCCACCTTTCTGCAACCCATACACACATTCGCCACCCTCTCACTATTAATTTACCAATAACCGTGCTACTCATTAAGCCTGCTTGAATTATTGTGAATCTACGACAATCGACCAACAATCAACACTTGTCTGCAACTCTCATTAACTGTGCTTTGTAATTATGTAGCATTGTTTATACAGTGCGTCTTAATGAGTCGCGTAACCCCAAAGCGGTTGAAGCGGCGCGTTGAATGGCAAACAAAAACAAACAAGTTAAAGGTAGCGGCAACAACAACTGCAAGAAGGGAAAATAATTTGAAAATCGTTTCTTTATTTTGTTGCTAGGAAAATCTGCCGAAACTCAAGATTTACTTTTTCTCTTCAGCGGCACTCACGCTCAAAACAA
This sequence comes from Zeugodacus tau, assembly GCA_031772095.1. Taxonomy (NCBI): domain Eukaryota; kingdom Metazoa; phylum Arthropoda; class Insecta; order Diptera; family Tephritidae; genus Zeugodacus; species Zeugodacus tau. The sequence goes on along the minus strand of CM062653.1, from coordinate 3,071,920 downwards.
CACTGCAAGCACACTTTATTATGCTTGCAGCCAGCTCACACTAACGGCGATTTTTACACTTGCCTGCACAAATCTCTAATGAAATTGTCGCAAAGAAACTTGCAGTTTCCACAAACCAAAACCGTTATTGACTCATACTCTAACACCCCTCAGCGGTGCGCTTACTTCATATTGCCAGCTTCCTGTTTGTTGTTTATTATTATCGCAATTGTTGTTGTTGTTACTGTTGTTGCTGTTGTTTCTATTGCAAAGGCCACCGATGACACATAAAATTAATGTCCGAGCGACAATTTTAATCGTCGAAAAATGTTTGGCTTCCAGTAGCTACAGTTGAGCGAGAGTCGCCAGTGAACTTTTGAAAGTTTGCTGCAAAGGGTGACCCAACTAAATGCGCTTTTGTCTTAGGAAACTCTTTGGGGTAGCAGCACATTCCCTTGTGTATCTTGGCATCTTCGTGCATTTACTGATTTTCTATGCTCCCCAGTGTACGTGTACACACTCTCTACTTGCGTGCGCCTTAAGATATGCTATAGTGGAGCCAATTGGCTCGCTCTTTCTGTAGTATGGCAAGTTGCACAGTCGTAGAAATCATTGACACTGCGTAGAAATCTTGTGGAAATGCACACAAAGTTTTTGCCATTCACAAAAGAAAAAAGGTTAACATTAAACTTCCTGCGTTCAGCATTTGTTACACGCTTTGCACGCAATCTTCACTGCAACATTTGCGACTGGTTTCTTGTACTATCAGGGGTGTTGCTGTTGTCTAACCGACATTCGTGGCGGGTGGTGTGTCGGTGTTGGCGGATGCGTGTATTTAGAACTTATTAAATTGCTATAATTTATACGACTTATCTCTTGTGCTTAATTTTCCTACTTCTCCTTGGTTTTTGCTGCCGCAACGCTTAAACACCGCTCCTCCTCTGACACTGCCTCTGCGTAGCTGGCGTGTCTGCAAGTATTTGCTGTGCCCTCCGGTGTGGCTTAGCGTCCTGCCTTAGCACCTTACTCACACTTGGCTGTGTGTTGGCGCCGGTTGCTATTTGCCGCTTGCCGCTAAGGCCAGTCGAAGTGCTAAGACAGCAGGCAATTAATTTGCATGCAAATCATTTCAAAGTTTTTGTGAAATCTAAAAAGCGCGCTAAAGGTGGAAAAGTTTTTTGTGCACAGACACTCTCTCACACTCTCTTTGTCATACACACTCACATTTGCCTTTAAAGCATTACTGCTTACAAGTCTCTCGCTGTTATTTTGGCGTTACGTTCAGCAATCGTTCACCTCTTTAGCCACCTGCCTCTCGCTCCTGTCTGTGCGTAATTTAGATTGTCGACTATTTTATTTGGCATTTCTCAATGCTCACAGCACTTTAAGCTCATTTTCGCTTTTCTCCTTTATATTGCTATTTATTCTGGCCTTTTTTTGGGAGAAAAACTTTCCGGTATGCGACCTTAACGAAATCACTTGATTTATGTGCTTTTTAATGACTTTTCATCAATCTTGAGACTTTGATGTAAATTTTATTTCACCTTAATTTTCTTACTTTTTTCTTCATTTTTCTCCGACGCTGCTCAGTTTGGCCTTCTAAGCAGCGCGCGGTTAACAGCCATCTCGGAGTTTGTGGGCTATCAATGACAGTTGCGGTAGCTATGGGCTTGTTGGTGTGATTTGTTGCAAAAAAATAAGAAAAAAAATTCAAATTGTGTTGCAAAAGTGTTGTTATGTTAATGAGGGGCTTAGCGCTTGGCGCCGCAAAAAAAAGTTATTTATAGAGAGAAAATTGTAAAAATAGATAGTAGACTTGAATGAAACTAGAATAAAGGAAAATAAATTTTGAGGTTATGTTGAAAAAATTAAACACCAAATAAAAATTTAAATAAAAAAACTACACTTGAGAGAAAATATAAAGAGCTTCAAGTGAAAATGAAGCGAGATGGCCAAGTTTAGCATGAAAAGAAATAATTTCAGAGGTTATGTTGAAAATTAGTGTTTAAAAAAGAAATATTTAAACTATAAAAACTACACTTAAGAGAAAAAATTAAGCAGTTTAACTGAAAATGAAGCGAGATGGCAAAGTTTAGCATGAAAAGAAATAATTTTAGAGGTTATGTTGAAAATTAGTGTTTGAAAAAATAAATATTTAAACACAAAAACTACACTTAAGAGAAAAAAATAAGAAGTTTAACTGAAAATGAAGCGATATGGACAAGTTTAGCATGAAAAGAAATAATTTTTGAGGTTATGTTGAAAATTAGTGTTTAAAAATGAAGTATTTAAACTATAAAAACTACACTTAAGAGAAAAAAATAAGAAGTTGAACTTCAAATGAAGCGAGATGGCCAAGTTTAGGATGGAAGGAGATAATTTTAGAGGTTATGTTGAAAATTAGGGTTTAAAAAAGAAATATTTAAACACAAAAACAGTACACTTGAGAGAAAAAAATTAACTAAAAATTGAAGGAATCAACTCCAACGCAAAAATTTAAATATTTTAAAATATTTTCTCAACTAAATATGAAGCTTATGAGACATTTCCCAGACACTTATTATCGCCTCTATATTACCACCAAAGCATCTAACATTTGATTAACGCATAGTAAGTCATAAGCATAAAGACACTACCGCCACCCCCAACAACATACACTCACTGCCGGTACTATGAAGCAGTAAAAGTGCAATATTTTAAAATACTTACATAAGCGAGAGGCGGTTAATTGAAAAATATAGCGAGGCACATACGCGTTTTATGGCCTCATAAAATGCCAGTCAAAGCGAAGAGCGGCGAAAGGGTGTTTATATGTAGGCTTTGGTGTGTGTGTGTGCATAGTAGGCGCAGACACATAAAGACCGAACGCCCGCTTGCCTTAAGGGTGCAAAATTATTATGTGCACAACACTTTAAATCAATTAAATTTATTGCCAAGCTAAAGCTCAACTCACAGTTAGCCGTGGCAATTTCGCGCGTCAGCAGAAAAGTAAAGGCGCGTGTGTGTTTAAGCGAAAGCGGTGCTTATGTATTTGTATATTGCATATGTGTGTATGTGTTGAAGCGGTTAGAGGCTGCAAAAACTTGTATATATAGATCTAAAAGATATTATATATATAGCGATCTAACAGCGCTACTCGTATTTAACACTTTTTTTGCTGCTCATGTTGTTATTGTTGTTGTTTTGTATTAAAACGATAAACATTTATGCGCCTACTCACATAAAAGCGGTACATAAAATCACGCGTTAGCAATGGAAAAGTGAGCGTTGAAGCATGTAAATTCATATGAAGCGCTTGTAGGCGCTCAAAAAAGGAGTCATAAAAAGTTAGTGGCATAAGCAAAAGCGCAAAGCTTTGGAATATTTTTATGGGTATCTGCTGTCGAAAGCTTTGAGGCTTTGATTGCTTTGGTCGTACTTTTTCATAAAGGTGAACTAGGTAAAAATTTTTTTTTTTGCTTTTTTTGTATATTTTTTTTTTCCTAAAACGGAGATGAAAGTGTTTCAAGGCAATTGATTAGGAAATTGGAATTCAACTTTTTATAAAAAAAAATATTCTATGTATGGAACTCTTTTCTTTAAAGAAATTTCACTAAATAACAAAAAAATATAAAAAACTTAGCATATCCACAGGCGCACATTTCTTTAGTTGAGCAAATCCAACACTTTTGCTAAAGGAAAGCTCTTATTTAAGTATTTTCTGGATTTTTAAAAAAGAAATAGCTAATTAAATATGCATATAAGCTCTAAATATTTACAAGACACCTCCTGCTTTCCTGCTACTAAAGGCATACAACAATTCATTTCACACTTGCTGGAAACAACTGTCGCCTGTGGCATTTAATTTACAATTTTCTCACACAACGTGGCACCTTGGCATAACTGCCAACACCTAACCAATATATATATATATGTATATTTAGATACATGCGTGTGTAGCAACAAATAGCCGCCAGCGCTACAGCAAAATATTTTAATAACAATTTTCACACATTTTGCGCTCAGTGAGCAAAATAAATAATAATGTCAGCATTGAAGCGGCGCGCCACAAGCAAACACAGACAATCTGGGAGGCAGGCAGGCAGTTAGCTTCATTGATTATACAAAGCAAATGTTTGCCATGTCAGTCTGCCGCGCTTTGTTCTTAGAGACACCTTCCGCACTCCAGCGCTCCGCAAAATCTTGCTTTAATTACGCTACTTGGTGCGGCGCTTTTAATTTCTTCAACGCTGCTGCTTGCGCATATTCGAAATTCTTTTGCTACAGTTGTGTGTGCGCGCAGCAAGCATTATGCTTTTGTAAAATTTTGTAGAAATTATTCATCATAAGCGCACAGAAAAATGTGCATTCAATTGGAAATTAAATTAAAACTCAATTCGCGGCATACATGAGCGCACACGAGCGCTGAGCACACACAGCCACTCACTGTTGTTGCGCGTCTGTTGCTTGAGCGCCTAAAAGTGTGCTTTTAATACGCCATGTAATGGGCTTTGTATGTGTCTGATCACGCCCACAACAGCTGCGCGCGCGTACGCCTAACTACTTGCCACTACCAACTCATACCACTTGGCACTCTCACTTCACTTTACTACTCCTCCTCCTTCATCATCAGTATTTGCACGCTTGACAGCGATTTTATTGTCGACATGTGCGCTGCCTCGCCTGCTACTGCTACTGCCACACTACTTGCCCAAGTACTTAAACCGTTGCACCACGAAATAGTTTTCGCTCCACTATTGCTAGCCGCGTGCGCGCGCGCCCATTTTGGTTAGTCTTCGCCAATTTGATTGCCGCAGTTGTGCGTTGAGCGATTTGTGTGCGCGCGTGTATGTGTAGTTTCGAGCGCGTTGCTGTCGAAATTAATTGCGATTTGCTGTTCTGCGCGCGGCTTGTTAAATTTTCATTTTCCTTCGTTTTTTTCTACCACTTTGGCGCTACACTTCATCCTCTTTCGCTCGCTCTCTCTCTGCGGCGCTACTTAGCCGAAAACGCAAACTTATCAAAGCGCGTATGCCAGCATGCACTTGGAAAATTGTTACGATTTTCCCGCTTGATTTTGCGCGGCAAATGCGCGTAAGGATTTTAATTTAATTAGTCGTGCATGGAGAGGCGCGGCGCGGCGCGACGCGTGGTTCTTCCAGCAAAGCGCTTGGCATCTAGTGCTTCTGTTCGCTGCTTAACAGCTTCGAGCGCAATTTCATTTCATCATTTCGCACAACTATTACTAATTTCAGTTTTATTTTCTGGTTAGCGCATTTTCTGCGCTTTTTCATTAAGTTTTCATCTTTGCTGCAGCGCTTGCGAATAGTTTGTAGCGCATTAAAGTTGGCGCTGCATTTTTATTTCCTCAGCAAATAGTATACGAGTGTGTACAACAGGCAACCAGCAACAAGCGCATATAAAAGTAGCGAGTAGCGCGAGTATTTACAAAGTTTTGCGCTTAACTTGCGGTATTTAGTGCAAACTTCTTATGCGGCGAAAATTTGCTCATGGCACCACAAGTGCGGCAACTGCATAAAAATTTGTTTCAAGCACAAAATTTATTAATTAATTATAATTAATATTAATTTCCGTGAAGATAGCGTGCTTAATAAGAATTCTAAGTTTGAAATTTCATAGCTTTTGCTTTATAATTTGCCACAAAAAATGCTTGAAAAATATGAAAAATATTTTTTTCGCTTCTTTGAAAGAAATCAATAGAAATTGTGCGCCTAAGCGGCAGCAAATTAATTAAAATGTGGGTTCGCTTCACTTTTTTCCCACTCTTAGTGTTTTCCTAACAGTTCGCCAAAGCAAATTAATTAAGATTATTGCCGCATTTACCCATTTGCGGTCCATATTTAAGAATGAGCAGCTTAAATTGTGATGCCTCAGCAAAGGCAATTATGGTTGATGGGTGAACATTTCGAAGGAGAAGAATAAACAAAGTAAAAATTGAAGGAGAAAAACTCGAAGATAATAAAAAAGGAAACAGAATATAAGATTAAAAAAAAATATTTTTTTTTTGGAATTTAGACAGTTCAATATTGGCTAAAAATTCAGAAAGAACTGTTATTGAATCAAAATTTATTTTTTATGAAATTTTTTTTCTTTCTATTTTTACAATTATTTCTTGCATTTAAACACCACCAAACAACTGCCAGCACATCAATAAATAAACAACAAAATGTCTAACGATATTTAATTACCATCAAGCCACCTCCTCAAGCGCACGCAACTAAAAGTGAAAATTATGTGCGTCGCTCAATTAGACGCCTTATTAGTGCCAAATCGTCGAAGCATCGAACATTTAATGCTGTTATTGCATTGCAACGCTGCCACCACAAGCCGCAACAACAACATCACCATTTAGCGATTCTCTTTTGGCATTGCAGTCGCAGCTGGAAGCAGTTGCCAGCAAAAACTCAGCAGCAATCGAATTGCAACGTATCGTTTCGAAATTAACCACAAATCACATCAATTAGCGCTGGCATTAGAAGTGATAGCATTAGCGGCGTGGCGTGTAAGAAGCAGCAGAAAAGTTGTGGCTGAGTGTTGCCACTGCCACTACTACCGCTACTACTCAGATGTTGTCTGAGTGTCAGCTGCTCCGTTGCACACGGTAAACGTCTTTAGCGCTCAAAGCGAGATAATTTGGTGGCGCTGTTGTTGTTGCTGCTTTTGCTTTTGCTGTGCAATTGAGTTTGCTAAACGCCCTTAATTGCAATTAAATAACGGCGAGCTGTAGGATTGCCAATCGAGCGGAGTAAGTGTGCTGAGCGGGTTTTGGTGCTTTATGAAGAATGATGGATTTTTAAAAGGGTTGCCAAGTGGGTATTTTATTAGGTGAACTGTTTGTTGGTGATTTTGGTTGCAAGAAAATTAATATTTTAGGTGTATAAATGAAGCATACCTTGTTTACCTTAGTAATAGATTAAGGCTGAGCACCAAGTGAAGTAAAAATATGTGAATTATAAGAAACAAAGAGAAAAGAAACACTATTTAACAGCAACTTTTGTAATTTTTTTAACCCTTATTTTCATTGATGATTTATTTATCACATCTTCACCATATGACATGTGTTCAAAAATTAACGGGAATTTTATTTTTTTTTAATTTATTTTTATTTTTAAGATACAGCTGAAAATCACTATACAAACACAAAAAATCTAAATTAAAAAATTCCCGTTGTTTTTTGAACAAGCCTTCTTCACTATATGACATGTGTTCAAAAAATAACGGAAATTTAATTTTTAAATTTATTTTTATTTTTAATATACAGCTGAAAATTCACTCTCCAAACACAAAAAAATCGAAATTAAAAAATTCCTGTTATTTTTTGAACATGCCTCTTCACTATATGACGTGTGTTCAAAAAATAACGGGAATTTTATTTTTTTAATTTATTTTTATTTTTAAGATACAGCTGAAAATTCACTCTCCAAAACCGAAAAATTTTAAATTTCAAAATTCCCGTTATTTTTCGAACAATAACTTGCCAATAATTTCTGCGTTTCTCCAACTGGGTGAAATTCGAAAAGTCATCATATGTTCATTTTACGAGTATTCCACGAAAATTAGATCTTCAAAACAACCAAAGTTCAACCCTCGCTGCCCAGCACCACTAATTAGAAGCTTGCAGTGTGACTTGCCACCAATCTAAGCGCAACTGAGTGGCGTTTTATCAGTTATCGAGCAATTAATTTGCTGGCGCAGCAAAGTTTTCGCACAACTTTGCTACAACAACAAGCAAGCATGCGAAAAACAACAAATACACGGCGATGACTGCGAAAGTAAGCAAAACTCAAGTGTTTTCTTGTTTTTTTTTTGTATTTTTGGTTTTTGGTAATCGAACATTTAACGGTTAAGTTGAGTTACAACCACAAATTCTCCTTTTTTTTGCAATTCTTGCCAAATTGCGCATTCAGCCAAGCAAGCGGCTGCCTCAAATGCTGCTGACTAAGTAGTAAATCAAATTTCGCTTGCCGCTCACCAACCACCACCACCAGCAACACTTATGAGTAATTTAAGTTGTGTTCGCTGCAAAAGTTGAGGCGAAAAAAAGCTTTTTTTTTTCTTTGTTTTTGCCACGCTACAAATAATTTCAAGTTACCACTACACGGACGGAATCTTGTGTAATATGAGGCCTTGTAGTACTTATGTGTGTGTGTGTGTGCACTGCATTAAGTGGAAAATATTGCCGCGATTTTGTCTTAACTGTAGTTTGAAAAGTTTATATTTTTAGCGCGGTTTCGCAATCGTAGTTTTTAATTACCCACACACCGCTACACTGCTGAGTAACAACAACAGTTTTAACGGTTTTACATTCGCACCCAAGTTAATTGCATAAATTCTGACAGCTGTCAATTTTCACGTCTCTTTCTTCTCCTGCTGCTTTGGTCGCTAGAAAACTTGCAAGTCTCTCGCACATCCCTAACTTTCTACTCACTCATCGGGATGGAAATAAAATATTGATATTTGAAAAAAAAAACAACAACAACAAATGTTTTTCATTTGAAGTCAGGTACTTGTCATTAGTTTTCAAAAGTTTTTAATTGACTGCTGCAATGAAAAAATTATTGACCTCATTGCGTGCGTGCCAAGTGTCAGTGCGAACAGTGCTTGGTGAAAGTTTTGATTATTGCGATTTGTATACTGCCACACGGCCACAGTGGTCATGCAACGTGTGATTGGAAGTCTGATTTCTACACTTCTTCCAAGAAGAAGAACAGAGAGAGAGATAGTTAAAGCAATAAATTATGACAGTGTTAATTATGATATAATTGACTTTTGCAAAGTTTTAACTGTGAAAGAAAGTTATTGATTGCTGGCGGGTTAATCATACGCCATGGCTTACCAAAATCGAAAGACACAAAAAAGTATAAAATTATTATTTTTTTTATTAATAAATTTTTATTTGTTGAAAATTAAAAAAAAAATTGAATTAATATAATTTTTTGTGGAAATTAGAAAGAAATGTTTATAAATGTTAAAAAAAATTATATATTTTTATAAAAAAATATAAAAAAATAAAATTAAATTATAAAATAAGAACAATTTTTTATAAAAATATATTATAAAAATATATTATGAAATATTATAAAATATATATTTTTTTTATTTTTTTAAATTTTTTATTTTTTCAAAAAGTATAAAATTATTATTTTTGTATTAATTATATTTTTTTTTTGAAAATTAAAAAAATTTAATTAAAATATTTTTGGTGGAAATTAGAAAGAAATGTTTATAAATGGAAATTAGAGAGAAATGTTTATAAATGTTAATATAATTTTTTTTTATTTAAAATATATAAAAAAATTAAAAAAATAAAAAATTAAAAAAAATTAAAAAAATAAAAAAAATTTTAAAAAATAAACAAAAATTTAAAAATAAAAACATAAAAAGTATAAAAATATAAAAAAATATAAAAAATAATAATAAAAATAATAAAAAAATATTTTTATAAAAATATATTCTTTTTAAATTTTTTTTATTTCTTTATATTTTTTTATATATTTTTTTTTATATTTTTATATCTTTTTATTTTTCAAATTTCTTTTATTTTTTTATTTTTTAATTTTTTTTTAATCTTAAAAAATATTTTTTATAAAAATATATATATTTTTTTAAATATATTTTTTATCAAGCAGTTTATTAGCATTTCTTCCTAATTTCAACCAAAAATATATTAATTTTTTTTTTTAATTTTCAACAAAAAAAATTATATATTCAAAAGCAGCGCTGCTATGCTGTCTAATCCTTTTATTTTTGAAGTGTAAAATTGTCGAGTGCGAAAATGTAGCCTCAAGTAAAAAGTACTTACCGAACTATTTGCAAACACAAATAGTGCATAAGTAAGCGTTAGAACTTTAAAGAGCGCCCAAAACTATGCAACATTCCGACAAAGATACGCACATTCACACACACGCAGACACAGAGAAGACCAAAGTAATTGCGTAGACAGAAATGCTAGTATATTTTACAGTTATACACTTATGTACATGAATGAGTATATATATATATGTAGTATATGTATATATATATATATGTATATATATGTTTGTATGTTTATATATGTATGTATGTATATATGTATGTATGTGCGTCTACCGCTGTTGCACACAAAAAGACACAGCCACTGCAGTGGCAATGCGCCAAAGCTGTAGGATTTTAATTATTCACGCATGCATAAGTAACTTGAACACGTTTCGGCAATAAAATTTCAACAGTTGAGAAGTTACAAAAACAAAAAAGGCACTACACTTAATGTGCGAAATAGATATGATACGCAAATACATAGTTTCTCCCAAAAATCCAAAAAAAAAGAACAAAAGCTTAAAATTACTGAAAACAGCAGACAGCCAGTGAGGTAGAGAGACAGAGAGACAGCTATTCAAATGCGTTTGCACTTAAATGAAACTTAACTTGAATTTTATGCGCACTTTTGCACTTATTTAAAATCTTGCTACGGCAAATGAGACGCACCAGCGCTACAACAACAACAGCAGCAACAATATGTAGTAACTTTTTATTTGCATTTTGGATCAAGTATTATCGCTCTCTACATATGCATATAAGCGCTGCTTGGAAATATATGAGTCGACTTATGGTCGAAATGCGATAAAACTTTGTCTCGGCACCCAAAAACTATTTGTATGCCAATGAATTCACACAAAAAAAACTAAATCGAAAAAAATATGATACAGTAGTATCCTATAAAATATATTACTTGTATATAAAAAAAAATAGTAGTTAAATGTCTGGCAATGCAGTTATGCAATATATATAATATATATATATATTATGTGTATGTATCTTCATGTATATGTGGGCTTAGTGCGACCGCAGACCATGACATTGGCAGCAAAAATGGCAATAATGTTGAGCAGACAGTAAAAATCCCCCAAAATATATATAATAGCAATGTGGCTTTTTGGTAAATGTAAAAGTCATGTTATTGCGGTGATATTGCATTTGGCTGATAGAAAATTTGCTTGCTTTAAATGTAGCTATGCACATACATATGTATATATTTTTTATATTGTGTAAACTATATATGTGTGTGAGTCAGTACGCCAATGATTCATATGCAATTGTGAAAAAAAAAAATTATTTGCTCTTTTTCCTATAGATTTATGTGTGTGTCAATGGCTGCGTTGAACCCTAGACTTAGTTTCTTTTGTCTTTATTGCTGCTGTAGATATACTAGCACTCAATTTTTTGGCTGTCAAAGAGATGGCATGATATACTATAAAGCAGCAATATTACTCTTTTCGACTGATATTTTATACTACAGTGGCTTTAATAGTGATATTTAATTCTTATTTAAAAGATTCTAATTTTTAAAATTAACATTTAAAACAAATTTTTCACTCACTCTTGATAACAAAATGTTGAGGCACCATGACGTATGAGTAACATTTTTATAGGCATTCAAAGGAAGTGTTAATTAATGCAAAAAAATTGTTAAAAATTAATAAAAAACGTGTACCGAAGCTAATATATCCTTCACAGGTGCATTTCTTTTAGTAACTATGTGTTTAAGCAAATCTAAAGACGTAAGAAATAGTAAATAAAAAAAAAAAAGAAAACATTTTACTAATTCTTTTTAGCCGGGTTGTTTGCTAGAAACATTAAGGTTATTTAATAAAGAAAATAGATCCATGTCATGTAATCCAAGTCAAATTTCGTGAAGATACCACGTCAAATGCGAAAATTTTCCCTACAAGCCATTGATTTCGATCATTCAGTTTGTATGGCAGCTATATGCTATAGTGAACCGATCTGAACAATTTTTTCGGAGATTAAATTATTTCTATGAGCAATAACTCACACCAAATTTCGTGAAGATATGTAGTAAAAGGCGGAAATTTTCAATACAAGCCCTGGATTCCGATCGTTCGGTTTGTACGGCAGCTATATGCTATAGTGAACCGATCTGAACAATTTTTTCGGAGATTAAATTATTTCTATGAACAATAACTCACACCAAATTTCGTGAAGATATGTAGTAAAATGCGGAAGTTTTCCCTACAAGCCATTGATTGTTTGTATGGCAGCTATATGATATAGTGGTCCGATTTCGGCAGTTCCGACAAATGAGCAGCTTCTTGAAGAGAAAATAACATCTGCAAAATTTCAAAACGATATCTTAAAAACTGAAGGACTAGTTCGTATATATACAGACAGACAGACAGACGGACATGGCCAAATCGACTCAGTACAACATACTGATCATTTACATATATACTTTATAGGGCCTCCGACGCTTCCTTCGGTAGGTTATAAGTACTAAAATCTACTGTTATCGAACTTATTACAGCTTAATTAGAAGATTACCGTATTTTTTGAGAGTTCAACAGTGTCTGACTACTTTTTAGGGTACTACTGATATTGAATGAAATAATTGTCTTTAATAAAAGCTTTCTTATTTATTTTCACCTTATTTTCTCTAACTTCACAACAATCTGTAATCTTTAACTGCCTTGCATTTAAATTTTTTCTTCCTTACCAACTGTCTGCTTACTTTTACCGCTACAAACCACTATCAACTCTCCACCTACCATATAAAAACACTCGAAAAAACAAAAATCTTTCACTATACTTTTTTTCTGCTATTAAACATCGCATACGCATTGCCATTTTCATTTCATTAACCACACTTAATTATGCTTATAGCAACACGCATACACTTATTCACACATACATACATATATACATATAAGCAGCAACTTTTGCTATCACTGCTCTTGCCTGAACCCCTTACAACAGACAATAGTACCAGCGCTTGGCATATTCAAGTATAAAACAGCCATTGTATATGCCCATGGTGTCTGTCTACTCATCCCCGCGCCATGCACACGACATTACATGTATTTAAACTATTATAAGTTGGCATGAAATGTTATCGATATTGAATTTCCACTTGATCGCTCATACGCCTAGTAGACAGACAGACGCAGACATGCTGAAGACAGTAGAGACAGACAGACAGACAGACAGATTTCCGTTGTGTTGCGTGTCTTTTGTCTGCGCGCCAACCAATGTGCATTGGCAGACAGCGCGCGTGTACAGCGCCGCCCAACCAGCAGCTTGTCACTTACATATATGTATTATATATAGATAGATACTCCGTTACTCAAATATAATGTCGGCATTACACGCAGCCAGCCAAACTCACGAGCCAGTGCGCTGGTGTCGCTTGATTTGCAGTCTCGCACTTTTTACATTTCGCTGCTGTGGTTGCTTCGCTGCTTTATTTGATTTCTTTATTTTTGCAATTTTTTTCTTTTCATTTTTTTTTTCGTTTTTGTTAAATACATCACATAATCGAATTATCATCATGGCGTCAACAAATGATTTGTTTCCACATTATCCAGGGAATACAGGGGTTCTTTTTTTCTGTAGCTATCGCCCGACACTCCTTACTTTCTTATTTTTTTCATGCTTTATACAGCTGTGTCCAGTGTGGCTTTCCACCACCACCACCGTTGAGATTTTTGTTTGATTGCAAATCCGTTTGATTTGTAGTGGTATATATAGTATATGTATTATTAGGGTATGAGTGGGGGGTTGTGTCGCATAAAAATAGAGCGCTCCATTTGACAAATTTTTGCATACAATTTCGCCTTTTTACGCACACCCAGTTGACATACGACACACACACACACTTACGAGTATATGTCACCCTCACTACACTATCCTGTTGAGGTTATGTTCGTTGTCAGTTCGTTTATCCTTTTGCACAAATCCTTTTATACAAATGAAATTCGAGCCAAAAAGGCGATAAGCAGCAGCAGTCGTCGTCGCTATGTCACACCGAAAAAACGAATACCAAAATCCCGCTGCCGTTGGCTTGGGGTCCGTTTGACGCAGTGTCGCTGTCATCTAAACGCAGTCAACGTAACAGATCTATAACGCACAGCCTTGTCTTCCGCCGCTGCCTGCCTTTTGTTCCAGAAGCGCAACTTCAATCAGCAGTCCATGGCAAGGCAAGGCAAGCAAATCAGTTGCAAATCCAACTGCTGACGCGAACGCTGTCCTGTCGCTGACATTAACACGCAGCTCAAGGACTTTAGTCGATTTTTTTTCACTTCCTTTAATCCCTTACTTTCTTTCTGCAGCCATTTGTATTTCTTTTTATAGTAGTTTATTTGCTTATTTGGCTATTCAATTTCGGTTGTGGCCAGTTTGTTCGTTAAGGAAATCGAGAATGGCGAATTAGGTGTGATTTTAATGGTCGCCACAGTTGTCGTTTAGTTTCCTTTTTTGGCTCCCTTCACAATTCACTTGGCTTCTGATTACATTTGCTACATATTTCGGCTCTTTGTTGTTTTGTTATTGTTGTTGGTGTGGCAACTTTTTATGGTTTTAGCATTACTACGACAAGTTGGCATTTTTACGGTGTGTTTCATGGTCAAATGATTTAATTGATTTTAGTTAATGCCTTTTTTATTTCGTTTCTTTTGCGTTTGACTATAATCCTGTCATCAAAGTAAAACGACACTACTTGCATTGCTAATGCCATAAAAAATAGTAATCGCATAGCAGCGTAATATATATTTAATGAAAGCTTTAAATCGACCGATTTTAGATAAGCTTGAATTTTGAAGCATTCTTTAAATATATTCCAGAAAATAATATTCAGTTTGAAGATTTCATACAAGACAGTTCACCGTTTGAAAATTATCAAAATCGAAATTAAGTCCAGCGAAAAAGTATGAGCTACCGCCTGAAAGCTTTAAGCTTAATAAATAGAGCTTTTACTTACCTATATATATTTTGATGAAAGCTCTAATGAAAACTTCATCATTTATTTTCAACAAGAATTTCGCCTTTTAATATTTTTATTCTCAAAAGCTTTCATCCAAAAGCTTTTGAATATAATAAATCACCTTATTAATCATTCCACTCATTTTGTTCTTTCCAGATATCAACAAAGGTTCACCGATCGATTATAAAAGCGGCTCAGCCTGCTCAACACCTACAAAAGACACACTCAAAGGTTACGAGCGCAGCACGAATAATTGCATGGGACCCGTGCTTCCACCGCGCAGCGTTATGAGCGGTCTGCCTGCGCATCACTACTCAACACCGATGAATTTCCGCAAAGGTTTGGCGGCGCGCTGGCATCGCTGGCGATGTGCGCTCAACATCTGTTTGGCGGTATTTGCGTTACTCGGCTTGATTTCCATAGTTCTATATGGTAAGACGCGCAGCAATTAATTTTCATTGAGGCTTTCTTATACTTACTTACCGTACATTAATTAAAATAACTTCAATTACTAAGCATTCGTTCACTACAACTTTTCTTCTCACTCTCTTTGTCTATCTCTCGTTCTCTCTAACCTCACACAGTATCCGGTGTATTACACTTATCCATGGACGAACCACGCACAATTCTAGTCGGCAACGAGGCATCCGTAGTGACGGCCGCCAAAAGCACTAACACAGATCTAACGAAATTCGGACAACCCACCACGGTCACGGCATCAACGGCAACCTCATCACTCTCCTCGATATCGGCATCACAAGCGGCAGCGGCGCAGGCAGCCAGCGGTAGCGCTGACTTGTTGGGCAACGGCGGTGGCGGTGGCACCTTACCATCATCGACTGCCTACCAATCACCAGCATCGGCGTCATCGGCGGTAGCTGCCATAGGTACGACCGGAGCCGTTGCCTCATCACCCGCATCATCGTCGCTGGCAAATGCCAATAATGGAGGTAATTATTTTCAAGTTTTAATTATTTTTAAATGAGTTTCACTTGCTGGCGCTAAGTATGGCGTTGAAGCGCCGCGTGTAGAGAAATCAACGAATGACGGTGTAATGAATAGCAGCAAAAAGTAAATGCAAAGTGATATATAGACAGTGAAGGGCGAGGGTGTTTTAGGTGGCTTGTAGACATTGTCTGTTGTGAAAAAAAAAAACAAAAAACGGCACAGACAGCTCAAAGTTTAAGCAAAATCAAATGAATAAAATTGTCACTTGAGCTGGCTGCGTTAGCTACCGAGTGTAGCTCACCCCGGCGCACAGTGGTGCCGCTTCATACAAGCCGCGGCAAAAAATAGAAGGAATCGAGGTAGGGCTTTGAAATTTGGCACACATCTCTCATATTGCCAAATTAGATGAAAAAAAAAAAATTGTTAAAATCCGCCCACAACTACGCCCACCTCCCATATAACATAACCAATAAATATTAAAAAATGATCATATATTATTAATTATTTATTCAACAAGTAATTTTTTAACATCATCGTCCAATTCTAAAGTTTTATTTTTGGGATTTGTTCTGAAACCATTAATAAAAGGATCCGATGAAGTTAAAAGCAAGTGCATTACATCTTGATTTATAGAAATTCTGTCGCATTTTCTAGAATGATTAAGCCTATATTTCTTGTAATCTTTATTGCGAGCTTCTTGAACCTCCTCTGATAGCATGTCCAATTGTAAAATAGAAGATGAAACAATTTTACTTCCATGCTTTAAAACTTTATGTACCGTCATTGGCATATAGTAAAATTCACAAAGGCTGACATATAACCTCGCAGTTTTCATGCAATAAATTTCAAACTTTTGAGGATCTATTGCTGCTTGACTATTGATTGTATTTAATATTATTTTAAATCTATGTATCATATTTCCATCAGTGAAACTTTGTTGGTATACAATATGTCCTGACGAGCCATCACATCCCCATTTCGAAGTCAGCTTCAAATTTTTTGGGATATCTATTAAATCATTTTCAGATTTGGACATTTAAATTCTCTTAACTGTGTGGTTTAGCAAATCTTGCAAACCAACTTCACTGTAAGTTTCCTCTGATCGCAAATTCTCAGGATAACATTTCTTCTTAGCAGCAAGAACCTACAAATTTCTGCAATATCACAATATTTTATTTCTTTTGCCATTTCAAAATTTCGTGTTTTGTTAATTTTTTTCACCCGTTTGCACTTCTCTCGGTATCACATATGACACATACGAACGCCAAACCCTTTGAGGGTTTTACTATACTGACCTATTACCATCACCCTGACTTGGAATTTCTCACCCCCCCGATTAGCTGTTGTACTGTGTAATTAGTTCAAATAATATAATGCACCTAAACTAGTATTTTGTTGTTGTTGTATAACGAGAGACAACTACAAAAAATAACAACAAAGCAACAAACCGAACAATCAAAAAACAGACAAAACAACGAAGCAGGCAAAAAAACAAAGCAGCGAAGCAGGCAAACATACAACGCTGTTGCAGTTGCAGTAGATTAAAATGCTAATTACTCATGAATTGGCAGCTAAAAGCAGCTGATTTTTTTTTCTATCGATTAAGGAGATTTTAAAGTTTATTTTGTATAAGTGGCTAACCTGCGCGCTCCTGCGCACAATAGTTATATTCTGTTGAAGTTGTAAAATATATGATTTTTTTGGACCATGAAAAAACATCATATTAAAAAAAATCTTGAAAAAAAAGTATACATTTGATGATGTAAATCACATCTATAACATTGGTTTTAATAAATAAAAACTTTACAATTGATATTTTATGGTTAACTTTTGAGTTTTAACCTTTGCAATATTCATCACATTTTTCTGAGTAACTTTGCGTTGATACTTTGTTGCACTTTGAAGCTCTCCCAACAAAAAACCATTGAATATATCAAGCCCAAGTATTCGGATAATGTTATTTGATTAGTTCTTAGCTTAAATTGAAAAGATGGTACAAATTTGGAATGATAAAAAAAATCCTTTTTTGCCGCTTTGGCACCACTGTGCGGCGCTACGAAGCGACTGGTTGAGTAGATGGCGCTGTCTGCTGTTTGAAAGCTTGACACTCTCATTATTGTTGGCAAAGCTTCAGTTATTCTGCAGCCAAAAAATACAAAAAATATGCTTATTTTCTATGCTTTATACCCCACCGTTGAGCCGTCGATTCATTTGTTTTCGCCTTTTAATTTTTATTTATTTATTCAACGCCGTCTGCCGTTGACACTTTCGACAAAGTTGTTTAACCATAAATAGACCACGACAATGGCGTCTAAAGTGGAGAAAGTAAAAAAAAGCAATATATATTGTTGTTGTGAAGTACAAAATACAACAAATATTGTGGATGTGGCAGGATGCAGCAGCGCTGCAATTACAGGTCAACTTTGTTAGCAGGAAATTGACGCCGGGAAGTTGAGACTGCAAGAGCTGAGCTGAACTGAAGGCAAAAGTGAGAACGCACTTTGCTTACACATTTCTTAACGTTTTCTTCTTCACCAATTCGAAATTAAATTCTTCTGTGTTGAAAATAAATGAGTTTTCTGTATTTGAAGGCGCCGAAATTTCGTAATTTAATGCTAATTGAAGATTTCGCCAAATCGCCGCCATTGACGTAATGGCTGTGTGAGTCATGCCAAAATGTTTGCGTATAAGGCGTGTTCACACTATTGGAAAAGTAATTAGAGCACAATAGCGGAAATATATTGTAGTTGGGCAGCGCAAAAGTTTGCTTTTGAAAATAGTTAGATTTGAAAAGGGATTAAAAGTGATGTAGATTATGAGTTATTTATACATTCCTGGTATTACAACTTTCAATTTTAATCTAAAAAATAGTAAATAGCAAACAAGAGCGCCCTCTACCGCAGTTTCTTAGAAGCTTTCAAGTTTAATGGAAATGCTCAAATTCAGCATATTATCTTCCAAGCGCTTGATTACTCAAATTAATGCCAAAATTATACAGAAAGTCATTAGAAGTAAAAACGTAGCAAATTAAATCAAAACTGAAACGCGTGCAATCAGCGCGTATTGAATATGCAAAGCCACAATCTCCCTTGGTTACACAGAGATCATGAATATATTATTATTAATACAACCTAAGCCACAATGCATGAATTTCTAAGCATATTAGACAAAAAATTGCTTTCTTTCTCAGCCAAAAAAAAGCGCCACTGTCAGCAATTGCCAACATTTAGCGCGATTAACGTTTGCCCACCCCTGGCGCGTTGGATTCCCTAGACGCGCGTTTGATTTCTTTCACCTTTCATGCTTACAACCGCGCCATTTTGTGGGCGGCGCAAATTCACTCATTGGTAAAATCGCATTAAAAACACATTTTACACTTAATTTACGCGCCAACAGACCCCGCCCCCATCCCCACCACTGTCTAAAAGCATTTGCATAATTTGTGTAATTCGAAGCGCGAGCGCAGAATAAATATTCATTAGTGTCATAAGCCGATAAGAAGTTATATAGAAAGGCGCTTTTATTTAATTAAAGCGCAACTTAAAGCATAATAAAAAATTTAAAAAGAAATCGTAATAAATGTAGAGAAGTAAGCAAATGTTAGGATAATTACTGTGAAATATTGTTTAAAAAAAAACCATGCGCTGTTGTCTGCAGACATTAGAAACGAAGTGCAATCGGTGCTAGATAGAGGTGCATACCTTGAGCGCGGCCACACATATGGAGCACAGCAAATATGGCGACAACAACAAACAAAGGATAGCGCTGCAATGCGGACACGCCTGTCATTCGAGACACAAGCGTATAAACGACGACAACTACACAAACAGCAACAACTACAATGGCAGCGGCAGAACTATGAGGAAAAGTTAAATCAAAAGCAAAAACGAATCCAACAACAAACGCTGTTGAAAGTCCACAAGCCATTCAACGCCATTTGGCAACAACATGGCGCACGAAAGAAGCGTTATCGTCGAAGTTTAATGACAGACCAAACTTTTGAAAGCATCGACTTAATTACGAGTGCGCATACGAAGCGCGATGATGAAATGAAAGCGCACGACAATGTTATAAACAACAAGTATAATAGCGAACATAAATTGGAGAATGGCAATGGCGTCGGTGTTGATAAGGCAAAGGACGACAGTGACAGCGGCGACAGTGAACTGTTAACTGTTGGCAATAGCGCGGTAGCTGACAGCTTTGAAGTTACTCAAAAGACAATGGCAAATGTGGAGGATGTGGAGTTGAAGTTGACTAACGACAAGGTGATTGAGTTGGTGGCGCAAACGGCAGGTGTGGGAAATCTGCTAGATACAAAGGAGCAGCCAACAAATTTGGTGGTTGAAGAGGCAAAAACGCACGAGGAAAGTAATACAGCTAAGGTTGCGCATCGAACGTGGCCTACAACAAGCGTTGAGACCAGTGTAGCAAAACAATCGACGGAGCCCAAAACGCGCTGTCTCGAGACCGCAGCAACAAGCGCGTTGTATAAATGTCAAACGCCGCCGTTGTCTAACACACAACCGGCAAATAATTATGCTGCCGCCGCGTTTAGCAATCAAGCGCACGAAATGCCAAAGGAGTTTGAAAATATTGCGACTGATTATGACAGGAATAACGCTAATAACACGCCAAACAGTAAACGCACGCCAAGACGCGACAATGTATCTGCGACGCAAACTTCGCAAAGCAATAACGTATTAAATCTCAATCAAAACTCTAATGATGACAAAGAAACGGCTGCCACTGTCGTCGTCAACGCCGCTGAGAGTGGTGTTGAAGGCGCGGCAGCACAAACGTCTGACGCTGAAATTGCCGCTGCCGCGAAGACCTCCGATGATGTGTCTGATGGGCAGCAGTATGAGACGACATTGACGACAATTGCCAAAGTTTTGTCAAAGGCTTTTAGGGATAAAAATAATGAAGTAGCAAATTTGACAAGCGACGGAAATGATGGTGGCAACGCACACGCTGCAAGCGCTGCAAACTCTGCTGCGTTGGTGGAAGGGAATACAATTGAAGACGCGTCTACAACAGCGCCAACACCAACAGCGTCGCACCCAATGATTGACCTTACGACTAGCAACGCTGGTGATATATTTGATGGTGATATTGATTACGTTGAAGGTGACACGCAACATGAAGTAAGCGACTCGCATGCGGAGTTTCTTAACAAAGACGAAGGCACGGAAGAATATATTTTTAAAGCGGCGACTGAAATTAATGAGATATCGATTACAACTGGTGCGGCACCGCGCGCAAATGTAGCGAGAACGCGCGCTGCGACTGACGAAGGTGTGGCTGAAGAAGCAGCACAAACAGCCGCCTATAAACCGCTGAAAAGCAATTTGCGTGTACGTAAAGCGCACGAGCCGAGACATATTAAAAAGCTTAGACAGCACTTTGGACGTCCAATACACGCACCTGTCTTGCCAGCGTCAGCGGCAGTGCAGTTTCTCAATGTGATTATTGATGATGATAATCAAATTGACAGGCCACCAGTGCTAAGAAACGAACCGGAAAAACTGAGCGGCAATAACGCTGGCATAGGCTCTGCGCCAATTGACAAAAACAACGCCATAAGTGATGACAATAAAATGGACGGTAATGCGACTAAAAAATCGGAAAATAATGCGAGTGCGGAAGCGCAAGAAACTACAGCGCGCCAACAAGAATTTGATGATGCAAATGATACTCAAATCAATCGTCATAATGGCACAAGCGACAACGCGTTGAGTGATAGTGAAAGCGATACGGACGAAGCTGCAACTGATGATAACAATAATGAGCGTGATTTGGTTGACAGCTATGATGATGTCGGCTATGGCGCGCGGACGCCAGCCACACCACTGGCCGCAGACACGTCAAGTGTCATAAAAATTGATAAATCCGAATTGAATGAGCAAGAAGAGTGGCAGCGCGCAGCATATGATGATGTAGAGACACGCACGGAGACAACAAGAGATGGCGCGGTGCATGCGGCGAACGAAAACGAACTGGAAATTAAGCTAAACGAAAGTCAAATGCAAAATGAACGTGCTGCAATGATTGAAAAACACAGCACAGCAATAGTTGATGTTGAGACAACAACAGCAACAGCAAAACTAATGATAACAGCTGATGAACGACAAACGATGGAGATAAATGAGCGAACGTCTGTGGCAAGCAAAGAAGCTGTTGCAAGCGACAAGCAACTGAAGGCGGCAGTGGACGCAAGCGATGTACAAAAAAGTAATGTAGTGGTTTTGGGTTATGAAAGTAAAAAGGAAGGAGCAGTGTCAGAATTGCTGCCACTAGAAAATGTTGAAGATGATAGCAAATCAACGGAAGCAGCGGCAGACGGCGCAACGTTAAGGACAACAACAGTAACAGACCACACACAAATGAGCGACAAGCATGGTGATGAAACAGACTTTGAACAAGCAACAAAAAAACCAAACAGCAATCATGTAACGGAGCAAGCATCAGTTGAAGATGAAGCGCCAGCGCTCGCTACAACAATGCAACCGAACCATTTAAGCGGAAAGCAAAAAAATGCGTCAACAGCTGTAGTTGATGAAAGCAGCTCGGAAGACGAGTTGATGCTTAATGACGGTTTAATGCCGCACCAACACAACAATAACAAACACGCCAGCAACCACAACGCACCCGCTAACATAATCAAGAGCAATAGTAATTTCAATACAAACTCCAACGCTTACGCCGCCACTAATGACTACCCGCCTTTCATTGCTGAACCGAATGCGGACGACATTGATATCATCAAGCTGGAGAATACACACTCGAGTGAGGATGAAATCTATAAAACCATTGGTGGCGGTGTTCGCAACACCAGTGCGCAAGAGAAACAGAATTATACATATGGCAAGCGTAAGGAAATTGTCACCAGTCGGCCACCGAGATATCCATCGCACGCAGAAAATGAAGTGCTCAAAGGTGGCGTAGATGAAAACACCGCCAATAGTTATGCCGACAAGCTGCCGCCATATCCACTGAAACCGCCCATAGTCAGTGAAACCTACGATGCGCCGACCAAACACATACTCGTGAATGTTTCAATAGCCACCGAAGGTGATAGCAACTCCGTGTATACGCTACATGTGGCCGTGCCCATCGGTGGACAGTCGCACGATGTGCAAGAGGTGCTTACGCATGAACGCATAAAAGCGCCGGCGCACGAAATGGCTGCGCCACCAACGCATACACATGCCGATGAGCAACCGAGTCCTTATTGCATACCCGAACCACCGCCACCCATACCGGAGTGTCCTTGCAAGTGCGCGGACTTCTTAACGGTAACTGAAACGGTTGACGCTTTTGACAACGAAGCACACTTCGTGCCATTAGAGGATCTTGAAGATACAGCTAGCTTTATTGAGACTGCCACTGCCGCTACCACTACGACTACCGCGCCGCACACTACCGACAATTTCATTCATCCACCATACTCACCAATTGCTGCCACCACAGCATCTTTGCTAACTAATACTGTTAATGCCACTGAAGATTCTTTCTTTTCAACAACTACCACTGCTACATTTACTAATTTGCTTGGTGTTGATGCAGCGCATGCTGTCAGTGTTGATGATCATGTTGTTGTTGCCGGTGATGGCAGCAAAATTGCATGTCCTGATGTTATGCCTATTCTGATACTTGAAGGTGATTGTTTTTAAATGGTTTATGGTGACTAAAATGTACTAACATCACACACACCTCGACCTGCTGGTAGACTAACAAACTGATTAATTGAATTATGAATTAAACTTAATTAACCAACAGTAAGCTTCATACATATATAACCGTTGAAATTTTAACCTCTCATCACTCATGACTGTAAAGTGCTAACCTCAAAGGTGTTATTTTACCTCTGCAACTATCACTTGTAAATTGTACATATATAAATATATTTTTAGTTAATTAAATATACATATTAAGAAGTGTATATGAATACTAATTCTATAATAATAATACAATAGTCTAACTTTTTGGAATAAATATACTATTGTTCTCTATGAATGACAAATTATCTTAAGCCATTAATTATATATTCATTAAATAATCATATTTATAAGAAATTATCATTCTAACTTCATCTTAATTTGTATAAATAACATCAACATCACCTTGAGTACAGAATTTGGCACTGGGCAAAATTTAAACACATCACATCACAAGCAAAATACAATTCATTATCATTAGAATATGTAAGATACTCTTACTCTATGTTAATAATGCTGTAAAAATACCATTTTCAGAAAAAAAATATTTTCTAAATATTTAATTCATCAACTCAAAACTCATTCCAAATCCATCAACAAAAAAATTTAATAATTTACCTGCAGCGCTCAAATGGATTTCTAAAGCGCTCTAAAACTTTACAAACAAACGGTTGAGAATTATAAGCGCGCCTGAACGAAATGATAAACAGCGTGAGCTGAGTACTTTGTGAGAGACTCTCCCACCAATTCAACAATATATAAATTTAATAGCAACAACTGCGCGTTTTAAGCACTCTCGCGAAGTAAAGCAAAGAGCATTACACTGTGTGACCAATAGGAGAGTCGGATTGCTCTTTTGACAACCGTGTTGCAGTATTAATATATTTTACAGTCAAAAGAAGCTGTAATGCTGTATATTAGAGAAGCGAACGATTAACAGTTGCCGAATACGAAAAACTCAAATTTAACATACCATCATTCACATTTGATTTTTGAAACTATAAACTGCAAAAATGTAAAGCATTTGCAGGCTGTAAAGAAAAAAACTCAACTCTTGTAAATTTACATACGAACTTGTAAATTTACATACGAACTTGTAAATTTTCTAGTATAACTAAATTATAAATACTGTTTAAATAGAAAAAATATTTAATTTTCATGTCTAAAAACCGTACGCTTTTTTCCCTTTTTCTCTTCTCACTCAACTCGCGTCTGTGTTACGCTCTCTCTGTGTACACTCATCACGCTCACCACCACACATCACTCATTGCGTTTTGCGCGTGCAATTTAACTCGCTTGCGTATCGAATGCCTGCTTTAACATGATACGCTCTCTTAAATGCACTGCGTACAATGTGGAATAGGAGCGCGTACCTTCCCGGCACGCAGTTTCCCACCAGATGGCACAACCTTCGGACAAATCACATTGGGACAGAAACTGACCAAGGAGATACAACCGTATAGCTATTGGAATATGCAGTTCTATCAATCGGAACCAGCTTATGTGAAATTCGATTATACCATACCGCGTGGCGCCTCGATAGGTGTCTATGGACGTCGCAATGCATTGCCAACACACACACAGTATCACTTTAAGGAGGTGCTGAGTGGCTTTAGCGCCAGCACAAGGACAGCGCGAGCGGCACACGTGAGTAGCTTTCTCATTTTTGCTAAGCCTTAAGCGTATATTTGTAGTTGTAGCTATAAGTTATTTGAGGAATTAGCTCATAAACGCTTATCATATGTGGTTATTGTCAGTGTATATCATATATATCGTACTATTTGTCGCTTCAAACTGTTTAACTTACAACTAAACTAATGCTTTATTAACCGAACTGTTTCTCTGTGTTTTTCTTGTTTCTCATCCCAAATACACCAAAAAAATCAAATCAAACAAACCGCTATACACACAACTATGCATTCCATGTTCCACAATCCATACACACATCAACATCACAACGACACATTCTCATCGCTCTACGGGCCAACACTCGTACAGTTATCGATAACACGCGAAGTTACACGCTACATGGAGCCCGGTCACTGGTTCGTCTCGCTCTACAACGACGATGGTGACGCACAAGAGGTCACCTTCTATGCCGCCATTGCCGAGGATATGACACAGAATTGCCCGAACGGTTGCTCTGGCAATGGACAATGTCTACTTGGGCATTGTCAATGCAATCCCGGCTTTGGTGGCGACGACTGCAGCGAGAGCGTTTGCCCAGTGCTGTGCTCGCAGCATGGCGAATATATTAACGGTGAATGTATTTGTAATCCCGGTTGGAAGGGTAAAGAGTGCTCGTTGCGACATGATGAGTGCGAAGTGGCCGACTGCAATGGACACGGTCACTGCGTGAGCGGCAAGTGCCAGTGCATGCGCGGCTACAAAGGCAAATTCTGCGAGGAAGGTAATGAAAGCGCGCCTTTTTCACGAATTATTTATTAGATTTGGCGGTGCTGAGTCCCAAAAATATTTACAATATCACAGCTCCAACAAAATTACTTACTAATTGCATGCCTTTTCTTTTGTACACTAGTTGACTGTCCACACCCCAACTGCTCGGGTCATGGCTTCTGCGCTGATGGCACTTGCATCTGCAAGAAAGGCTGGAAGGGCACCGATTGCGCCACGGTAGATAAGGATGCGTTACAATGCCTACCAGACTGTTCGAATCACGGCAACTTCGATGTGGATACACAGACTTGCACCTGCGAACCGAAGTGGAGTGGCGACGACTGCTCGAAAGAGCTCTGCGACTTGGACTGTGGACAACATGGACGCTGTGTGGGCGATGCATGCACTTGCGATGCCGAATGGGGCGGTGAATACTGCAACACGAAGCTCTGCGATACGCGCTGCAATGAGCATGGTCAGTGCAAGAATGGCACCTGCCTCTGCGTGACCGGTTGGAATGGCAAGCACTGCACCATCGAAGGCTGTCCGAATGGCTGTTCGGCGCATGGACAGTGTCGCGTGAGCGGCGAGGGTCAGTGGGAGTGCCGCTGCTACGAGGGCTGGGATGGGCCCGATTGCGGCATAGCGCTCGAATTGAACTGTGGCGACAGCAAGGACAACGATAAGGGTGAGTGGTGGCACTAAATTATGCTTATGAGTATATGTGACATATATTTCTGGTATTCGACAGATGGTCTCGTCGACTGTGAGGATCCCGAGTGCTGCGCCAGTCATGTGTGCAAGACATCACAGCTGTGCGTCTCCGCACCCAAACCGATTGATGTTTTGCTGCGCAAGCAACCACCAGCCATTACCGCCTCGTTCTTCGAGCGCATGAAATTCTTGATTGACGAGAGCAGTCTGCAAAACTATGCCAAACTCGAGACGTTCAATGAAAGGTTTGTTCAAAGCGTTTGCCAATTTATGCCTACACTTTTTTTAGTATATATTTTAAGTTCGAACAAAAATTAGCTATGTTGAAAAGCATATTGAAAGCAAAACAAGCAACATACAATTGGTGACAAAGACAATTTTTTGGTTTGATAAAAAAAGCAACAAAATTTTTTGCATTACATAAACGCTGATATTTTAGTGTGTATAGTGGATGTAAATATCCTATTACAAAAAAAAAATAAGAAAAAAAGCAACAACAAACTAATAATGCATAATGACAACTAGTTTGCCTTTTTTAAGTTTTTACGTTTTGATATTTTTAAGTTATCGTGCCCACGTCTAAAAATATCCCATCCCAAAAAAAAAATAAAAATCCCTACAAAACCCCAAAAAACATATGTAAATATAACTCCCACTATATGTCCTTTGTTTTTGCACCAAAAATACCACCCAAAATGTAGGCAACAGTAACAACAGAAAAAGGAAAATTAAAAAAAAAATATTGATGAGTAGCAAATTGATGATGAAAAGCGCGTGCGCTGCGTGCTGAGACTACGCAAAATACACAAAAAATATTTAAGATTTACTCAGCCTTACAACAACAAACAACTTGTTTTCGTAATAAGCTAATGACTCGTGTCTTAGTTTCAGTTTTTTTTTCTTTCGTTGAGGACTTTTTTCTTTTTGGAAAGAAAGTTTGAAAAAAAAATTAAAAAAAAAAATAATACAGTTTAAATAAGTTTGAATATATGCAACGTATTCAACGTCTAATGCAATTAATTTTCTCTACTCTCTTCTCTTCTCTTACACGCGCGCCCTAAAACTGCTACTAACCTACTACTACTACCAACATCACTACCACTACTACTACTACATAACTACCACTGCGTTACATAACCAATATTTACTAATCTAATACGATTTGTACGATTGCGAAATGTTAACGTTTTGCCCAAATGCTTAACTTACGGCACTTTGAATTCGTTCAAAAAATAATACAAAAATACAAAAATGAAAAAAATCACAAAAAAACATTACAAAAACAAACAAATCGTGCAAAAATCAAAAATCACAACTAAATTCATTAAACACTAACAGCATTTTTTGGAATTATTTCAATGCAAGGTAAGCAAAAGCAAAAGCGCTCAAACTAAAATAACTAACCTAAATACTCTTTTGAAAAAAAATTAAAAAAAAAAAAAAAATGATTCGTTGGTTGTTTGGTAAAATGATTTCTTAGTTAGCTATTCATTTTCATATTTTTTATTCGCTCATTTTACTAATTTGTCGTAATTAAACCGTTAATTTTCCTAATTTCTTATTTACACGTCAATCACTTCATTTACTTTTCATTTCATTAACACTTTTTCTTTAATTAATTTTTTTCATTTTCACTTAACCCTTCACGTCTAACATAAAATCATCATGTGATCAAAAGACTATGGCCATTTAGCGTCATTTTAGGCGCTTAGCAGTGCAGCTCTCTCTCACATAATTTACAACACTTCATTATTACTTGATTTCCGTTACAATACTGATGCGCCACTTCTACAAAATATAAGCGCATTAAATGAACCGAAGCAACCCTATTGCAAAACAATTTAGGTTTTAGTTTCAATAGCAAAAACAAGAAAAAATAAAAACAAAAAAAAAAAACAATACAAAAAAAAATCCCAAAAAAAATGCAAAAAAATACAAAAAAATCCAAAATAATCCAAAACAAAAGTTAAAAATAAATTAAAATTTTTTTTTTTTAATTCAAAAAATTTGAAAACTACCGCTATGTATACCTCGAAAATGAGCAGCATCTAAAAAAACAAACTTACGAACACCTTGTAAACATACGTACGTTCGTTCATTTGTTCGTTCGTTCGTTCGTTCGCTGTTTCGCTCGTTCAAACTTCGTTCAATTGTGTCTTATGTGTTAAGAAAAAGTCTAATTTATGTTTATATGTGCGTGTGTAAATTTATGAATTTATTTCAACTTATTTGCCGTTAATTTAGCAATTTACCGTTATTTGTTTAAGTAGTTTATTTATAAATGTCAATACGTTTTTTAGCATAAATTTTTATTTTACGTTTTTTCTACTGCTTGTTAGTAAGTTATGTTTTTTTCCTAACTATTTGCTAGCATATATTTTACTCTCTACAGAAAAAAAAAAAGAAATTCGTATTTTATGCCACACACACAAATTTGATCAAACTGTTTACTAATTCTCAACCGTTTCCGCCTCTTTCCCCTACAGCCGTTCCGCTGTTATACGCGGTCGCGTTGTCACCTCACTCGGCATGGGTTTGGTGGGTGTGCGCGTCTCCACCACAACACTGCTTGAAGGCTTCACGCTCACACGCGACGATGGTTGGTTCGATTTGATGGTGAATGGCGGCGGCGCTGTAACGCTGCAATTTGGACGCTCACCATTCCGTCCACAGTCACGCATTGTACAAATACCCTGGAACGAAGTGATCATCATCGATGTGGTGGTTATGTCCATGTCGGAGGAGAAGAATTTGATACCGATACCACACACGTGTTTCTCACACGACTACGATCTCATGAAACCGGTTGTGTTGGCTTCGTGGAAGCATGGTTTCCAAGGCGCTTGTCCCGATCGCTCAGCCATTTTAGCCGAATCTCAAGTTATACAGGAATCACTGCAAATCCCCGGCACTGGTTTGAATTTGGTGTATCATTCTTCACGCGCCGCCGGCTATTTGTCGACCATAAAGCTGCAACTCACACCTGAAACAATACCGGATTCACTGCACCTGATACATCTGCGCATAACCATTGAGGGTATACTGTTCGAGCGTGTTTTTGAGGCTGATCCAGGCATTAAATTCACCTATGCATGGAACCGTTTGAACATCTACCGTCAACGTGTATATGGCGTGACCACAGCGATTGTCAAGGTTGGCTATCAGTACACCGACTGCAAGGACATCATTTGGGATATACAAACCACCAAGCTCTCTGGCCATGACATGTCCATTTCCGAGGTCGGCGGTTGGAATCTTGATATACACCACCGCTACAACTTCCATGAGGGCATACTGCAGAAGGGCGATGGCTCCAATATCTATCTGAAGAATAAACCACGTGTCATACTCACCACCATGGGTGATGGCCATCAACGTCCGCTCGAATGTAACGATTGCGAGGGTTTGGCATACAAGCAACGTCTGCTTGCGCCTGTCGCCTTAGCCGCCTCACCCGATGGCAGTTTATATGTCGGCGATTTTAACTACATACGTCGCATTATGACCGATGGCACCATACGCACCGTGGTCAAGTTGAATGCAACACGCGTCTCCTACCGCTACCACATGGCATTGAGTCCACTAGATGGCACGCTTTATATATCCGATCCCGAGTCACATCAAATCATACGCGTACGCGACACCAATGATTATTCGCAACCGGAAAAGAACTGGGAACCCATTGTGGGTTCGGGTGAACGTTGTCTACCAGGCGATGAGGCACATTGTGGTGATGGCGCACTTGCGAAGGATGCAAAACTGGCCTATCCCAAGGGTATCGCTATTTCCAGCGATAATATACTATATTTCGCAGATGGCACAAACATCCGTATGGTTGATCGTGATGGCATCGTCACAACGCTGATTGGCAATCACATGCACAAGTCACACTGGAAGCCCATACCTTGTGAGGGCACACTGAAGCTGGAAGAGATGCATTTGCGTTGGCCCACCGAATTGGCCGTTAGCCCCTTGGACAATACACTGCATATCATCGATGATCACATGATTTTGCGTATGACACCCGATGGTCGTGTGCGCGTCATCTCCGGACGTCCATTACATTGCGCCACCACCTCAACCGTTTATGACTCCGATTTGGCTACACATGCCACGCTCGTGATGCCACAATCCATATCGTTCGGTCCCATGGGTGAGCTGTATGTGGCAGAGAGCGACTCACAACGCATCAACCGTGTGCGCGTGATTGGCACCGATGGTCGCATTGCACCGTTTGCCGGCGCCGAGTCGAAATGCAATTGTTTGGAACGTGGCTGTGACTGTTTCGAGGCAGAACACTTCCTTGCAACCAGTGCCAAGTTTAACACTATTGCAGCACTTTCAGTTACACCCGATGGTCATGTGCACATCGCTGATCAGGCCAATTACCGCATACGCTCGGTTATGTCCAGCATACCTGAAGCCAGCGTGTCTCGCGAGTATGAGATCTATGCACCAGATATGCAAGAGATTTATATCTTCAATCGATTCGGTCAACACGTCTCCACGAAGAATATACTAACTGGCGAAACCACGTATGTCTTCACATACAATGTTAACACATCCAACGGCAAATTGAGTACAGTAACCGATGCGGCGGGCAATAAGGTCTTCCTACTGCGCGACTACACCTCTCAGGTGAACTCTATTGAAAATACGAAGGGTCAGAAATGTCGTCTACGCATGACACGCATGAAGATGTTGCACGAACTGAGCACACCAGACAACTACAATGTGACATTTGAATATCACGGCCCAACTGGCTTGCTGAAGACGAAACTCGATTCCACTGGCCGCTCTTACGTCTACAACTATGATGAGTTCGGTCGTCTCACTTCGGCTGTTACACCCACTGGTCGTGTCATTGATTTGGTGTTCGATTTGAGCGTGAAAGGTGCACAAGTTAAGATATCCGAGAATGCACAGAAGGAACAATCGATGCTCATCCAGGGCTCAACAGTCATGGTACGTAACGGTGCCGCCGAATCAAAGACATCTGTAGAAATGGACGGCTCAATGACAAGTCTAACACCATGGGGTCACACTGTACAAATGGAAGTGGTGCCGTACGCCATTTTGGCTGAAATCAACCCTGTCATCGGTGAAAGCTATCCAGTACCCGCCAAACAGCGCACCGAAATCGCTGGTGATTTGGCTAATCGCTTTGAATGGCGTTACTTCGTGCGTCGCATGCAACAGGGCAAACAAGGTAAAGGACCACGTCCAGTCTCACAAGTCGGACGCAAGCTGCGTGTGAATGGCGATAATGTGTTGACGCTTGAATATGACCGCGATGCGCAATCTGTCGTTGTGCTCGTGGACGATAAGCAAGAACTCTTGAATGTGACTTATGACCGCACAGCTCGTCCCGTTAGCTTCCGTCCACAATCGGGCGACTATGCTGATGTCGACTTGGAATACGATCGCTTTGGTCGTTTGGTGAGCTGGAAGTGGGGTGTGTTGCAAGAAGCTTACACCTTTGATCGTAACGGACGCTTAAACGAAATTAAATATGGCGACGGCTCATCGATGGTTTATGCCTTCAAAGACATGTTCGGCTCGCTGCCACTAAAGGTGACCACACCACGTCGTTCTGACTACCTCTTGCAGTACGACGATGCTGGCGCGCTACAAAGTTTGACTACCCCACGTGGCCATATACACTCATTCTCACTGCAAACCTCGCTCGGCTTCTTCAAATACCAATACTTCTCCCCGATCAACCGTCATCCATTCGAAATACTATACAACGATGAAGGACAGATACTCGCCAAGATACATCCACACCAATCGGGCAAAGTGGCGTTTGTACATGATTCAGCTGGCCGTTTGGAGACAATTCTGGCTGGGCTATCAAGCACTCACTACACTTACCAAGACACCACGAGCCTCATCAAATCTGTTGAGGTGCAGGAACCTGGCTTTGAGTTACGTCGCGAGTTCAAGTATCACGCTGGTATTCTCAAGGATGAAAAGGTACGCTTCGGCTCGAAGAACTCTTTAGCTTCCGCACACTACAAGTACTTCTACGATGGTAATGCACGTCTGAGCAGCATTGAGATGTCCATTGACGATAAGGAGGTGCCCACAGCACGTTACAAGTACAGCCAAAACTTGGGACAACTGGAAGTCGTACAGGATCTGAAAATTACACGCAACGCTTTCAATCGCACCGTTATACAAGATTCCGCCAAGCAATTCTTCACGATCATCGATTACGATCAGCATGGACGTGTAAAGAGTGTGCTTATGAATATCAAGAGCTTCGACGTCTTCCGCCTTGAGTTGGACTATGATCTCCGAAATCGCATCAAATCACAGAAGACAACGCTTGGACGCTCAACATCCTTCGACAAAATCAATTACAACGCTGATGGACATGTGATCGAAGTGCTCGGCACAAACAATTGGAAGTACTTGTACGATGAGAATGGCAACACTGTCGGCATTGTAGATCAAGGTGAGAAAATTAATCTCAGTTATGATATTGGCGATCGTGTCATACAAGTCGGTGAGATCGAATTCAACAATTACGATGCGCGTGGTTTTGTGGTGCGACGTGGTGAACAGAAGTACCGTTATAACAATCGTGGTCAGCTGATACACGCCTTCGAAAGAGATCGCTTCCAATCCTGGTATTACTATGACGACCGCAGCCGTTTGATAGCTTGGCACGATAGCAAGGGTAATGTAACACAGTACTACTATGCCAATCCAAGAACACCGAAATTGTTGACACACGTACACTTCCCCAAAGTGGGTAAGACATTGCGTTTCTTCTACGACGATCGTGATATGTTAATTGCTGTGGAGAACGGTGATCAGCGTTACTATGTAGCCACCGATCAAAATGGTTCACCTTTAGCCTTCTTCGACCCGAACGGCATCATAATCAAAGATATAAGACGCACACCATTCGGCCGTATCATCAAGGATACCAATCCAGACTTCTTCATACCGATCGACTTCCATGGTGGTCTGCTAGATCCCAACACCAAATTAATCTACACTGAAGGACGCCATTACGATCCCACAGTTGGACAATGGATGACACCCAAATGGGAGACGTTGGCAACCGAGATGTCCAATCCAACTGACGTCTTTATTTACCGTTACCACAACAACGATCCCGTCAATCCTAACAAACCACAAAACTACATGATCGACTTGGAGTCGTGGTTGCAACTCTTCGGCTATGATTTGCGTAGCATGCAAAGCTCGAAGTACACCAAAGACGCACAATACGTACCACAAATTTCCATTAAATCCAATACGCTGGCACCTGAGTTCGGTGTGATTTCCGGTCTGGAATGCATCGTCGAAAAGACCAACGAGAAATTCAGCGACTTCGATTTCGTGCCGAAACCGCTGCTGAAGATGGAACCAAAGATGCGTAATCTGCTGCCACGCATTAGCTACCGACGCGGCGTCTTCGGCGAGGGTGTGCTGCTTTCGCGCATTGGGGGACGTGCATTAGTCAGCGTCGTCGACGGCTCGAATAGCGTGGTACAGGATGTGGTTTCATCCGTATTCAACAACTCCTACTTCCTCGATCTGCACTTTAGCATACACGATCAAGATGTATTCTACTTTGTCAAGGACAATGTGCTCAAACTGCGCGACGACAACGAAGAACTGCGACGACTCGGTGGCATGTTCAACATATCAACACACGAAGTGACCGATCATGGTGGCAGCGCTGCCAAGGAATTGCGGCTGCACGGACCCGACGCTGTGGTGATAATCAAATATGGTGTCGATCCCGAACAAGAGCGACATCGCATACTGAAACACGCGCACAAGCGTGCCGTCGAACGTGCGTGGGAGCTCGAGAAACAGCTGGTGGCCGCAGGCTTCCAAGGACGTGGTGACTGGACTGAAGAGGAGAAGGAGGAGCTTGTGTCGCACGGCGATGTGGATGGCTGGATTGGCATCGACATACACAGCATACACAAATACCCACAGCTGGCCGACGATCCAGGCAATGTCGCATTCCAGCGTGACGCCAAACGCAAACGAAGAAAGATCGGCGCCGGACACCGCACAGCGAAATCGCGCCGACAGCAATTGAGAGTGATGGATTTGAGTGCGTGAGTGGGTGAGACGAACGAAGATGAAGCATACAAGCGAAGACGTGTGGCAACAACTGTGACAAATGTGAATGAGCAAATCGAAAATGGTGAAAGTGAAGAGGAGGAGGAGAATAAACGAAGTTATGCTAATGCCTATGCACGGCTCGCGAGCTGGGCACCAGCTGCAAACGCAAATGAACTGAACACCATTGAGACAACACTCTACTTAGACAACAACAACAGCAATAGCAGCGGAGATGATGGTGATGACGACGACAACGACAGCAACGACGACGACGAAGACGATGACGAAGTTGAAGGCGCGCAGCCGAAGGGCGTACGTGCACTCATTGGTGTAAATGAAGCTCACCGCAGTGGCAATGAGGAGGAGGAGGAGTACTACCACGACGAATACTATTATAATAACAACTACTACGATCAGCACTACTATCGCAGCAGCAAAAGCACCGATACAGACGACTTATATTAAACAACCAACAACAACAATACTACTACATACAAACATATATAAGAAGAAGAAAAAAACTGAAAAGCAAATTAAATTTAAAGAATCTAGTGGGTATTAAATTAAAATATGTGTGAGTACGTACGACTAATTACAGAATACTATGAGTAGGTATGTGTGACGAAAACAACAAAAAAAAAAAAAACAAAAAATCATAATAACAACAACTAAAAAAACACATTTGAAAATCAATATTTGCATGCATGAAAATGGCAAATTTGTAAAAAATTATAAAAAATTAAGAAGTGTGGGTAAATGCAGAAGAAGAGGTTTGAAGAGACGCCAACTAAATTATTTAGCATAAAAAAACAATAAAAGTATTTAGTAAAGAAAGCGCTAAGCGGCGTAGGTAGTCAGATTTGGTGCGAAAAGCAAAGGCAGAAAATCTCAAAAATCAACAAAAAGTAATAAAAGCAAAACGCAAATGATTGTTAAGTAATTGGAAATCAGCAAGCCACAGCGAAAAAGTAAGGTTAGACAGAGGGAGAGTAGTGAGCAAACGCCAAGCACTTGTATATTTAATTTTGAGGTTATACAACACTTCAGCAAATTTTCGGTTTTTGTATAAAGTAAAAGAAAAAAAAAACAGTTAAATGAAAGCCATACAACGTGTAGCGTTTAAGTGGTGCATATACAGTAATAACAGACTAGCTAATTAAGTATTGTAATAGGCAGCAGTAAGAAAACTGAGTATTAAAAAGGTGGAAGAAAAAACGAAAGAACCCTAGTATAAACTGAGTGTTTTTGTATAATTGCAGGTTAAGAAGAAGAAATTAACAGTTATTTGGTGCAGAACAAATAAAAATGTAATTTAATGAAAAAAGAAGAACAAATGTTGATGAACAGGCATTGTGTAGTGAAATTTTGTTGTTTTTTTGCTTAGCAGTGTGTAATTTTTTTATTTTTTTTTAACTATACTAAAATATTTTTGAGCTTGTTTTTTCGAAATTATTAATTTTTTTTTAATTTTTTAAATTATTAATTTTTTTAAATTTTAATTTAATTTTTTTTTATTTTTTTAAATTATTATTTTTTTAATTTAAATTTAATTTATTTATTTTCATTTTTTTGTGAATTATACTAAAATATTTTTGAGCTTGTGTTTCGAAATTAATTAATAATTAAATAATTAAATTAATTAATAATTGTAATTAAAAAAATTATTAATTTTTTTCATAAATTAATTCATAAATTATTAATTTTTTTAATTATAATTATTAATTATTATTTTATTTTAATTATACAGTTAAAAAATTATTTTAATGTTTAACAAAATTTTAAAATTTTTGAATTTTTGTATTTCAATTTTTCTATTATTACACAATTTATTGCCTCTTACTTTGATTAACGTACTATGAACTGTGCTAAACTGTTATATTGACTGTAATACAAGATTTTACACATTTTTTATAACTCAACATCCTTTCTTTCTAGTAATTTTACCAGAAAATATTGAAAACTTCTAACCGTATACCTATCAAACCTTACTACTTCATCAAAATTAACGCTTTCATTTCCTAAGCAATTCTTACACGACATGCAAACAGTGGCATTAAAACTGTTGAACTCAATTTCAATTGCTGACTCTCGCGCAGTGCAATTATTTACCTACAAAATTGACGCTTTGCCAAATACTCACAAAAACACTGCATGTTACCGTTAAGAAAGAGAATATTAACAAAAAATTGTGATATACCTACATTTTTATCGAATACAACAACACGTGACTCAAATATTTTATGTTTTTTTAATGATTTTGAA
Organism: Zeugodacus tau; assembly: GCA_031772095.1. Taxonomy (NCBI): domain Eukaryota; kingdom Metazoa; phylum Arthropoda; class Insecta; order Diptera; family Tephritidae; genus Zeugodacus; species Zeugodacus tau. Next base: position 3,035,050 of record CM062653.1, on the reverse strand, counting down.
TTGGAAAAACCATTTATTACACGGCAGACATTAATTTGTACACTAAGACTTGCTTTAAATTTTTTCTCAAATTGGTTTGCAATAAACATTAATTATTTTATTAATAAATAATAATAAAATAAATAAATATTATAGTTTAAACGCTGACAAATGCCATTTATATTTTAATTATATTTAACGCTATATAATTAAATAATATTTTTAATTTTTTGTATGTATGTTTGTATATGCATTTTCAAGTGTATTTTGTTAATTATGCATACATTTTTTTCAAATTTTACATTAAAATTTTACAATCAATTTTTTTACATATTTTTTTTTTTAATTTAATTTTTTATTTTTTTTATCAATTTTTTTTTTTGATTTTTTTTATTTCTTTTTAAATTTTTTATTAAGTTTTTTAATTTTTTTATTTATTTTTTTTAATTTTTTTGTTTAAATTTTTTTATTTATTTTTTTATTAATTTTTTTGTTTTTAATTTTCAATATTTTTATAATGCATAATTAGTGTTTTAAATTGTAAATTATTTATTTGAATACACTTGAAAATTATAGTTATAAATAGTGTATAAATATTTGCTTTAAAAATTTGTATTAATAAATATTTTTAAAATAAAATTACAGTAAAATTATTTTTATTCTTTTTTATTGTTTTTACTATTTTTAAATATATTTTTTTCTCACTTTTTGAATTTTATTATCATGAAACATAAAGCTTTTTAATTGAAAATTAAATAACACAATATTTTTTCTAAATTTAAAGCCGTTGCATATTTTAAGAGCTTTCTCAAAAGCTTTACGCGTTTCTACAAACTACTAAAGTTGATTTACTTAAAAATAATAAAGTGAAAATTTCATTTGTAAAGCATTTACCTTAATTAATATGTAACAAAATTCGCTAAACTGGACATGTGAAAGCTTTTTGGACATGTGAAAGCTCTTTGGGCATGTGAAAGCTCATTGAGCATATGAAAGCTCTTTGGACAAGTGAAAGCTTTTTGAGCATATGAAAGCTCTTTGAGCATATGAAAGCTCTTTGGACATATGAAAGCCCTTTGGGCATGTGAAAGCTCTTTGGGCATGTGCAAGCTCTTTGAGCATATAAAAGCTCTTTGAGCATATGAAAGCTCTTTGGGCATGTGAAAGCTCTTTGGACAAGTGAAAATTCTTTGAGCATATGAAAGCTCTTTTGGCACGTGAAAGCTCCTTGAGCATGTGAAAGCTCTTTGTGCATGTGAAAGCTCTTCAAGCACGCTTTCACAGTTTTTTTAAAGCTTTCATCACTTCACACAAACACTTTTTCAACTTATTTCAGTAAGTTTCAATTCACTTCAGTGACTTTCAATGCAGCACAAGCTTGCAAGCTTACATTTTTTAACCTGTACGAAAGCACAAAAGCTTGCGAAAGCACACAATACTTTTCAAGCGAGATATTTCAATTTAAACCCTGTATTCATAATAAAAAATACTTATGTACTCATGAAATTATAAATTATTCACACAACTAACGAACTACATACAATACTTACTACCGATATTCTCAACGATCTACATATATGTATTTATGATTAACGAATTTTAATTAATTATTAACAATTATGTTTAATGATGTGTATGATAATTATTGCGATATTTAAATTTTTGTATTAATGCTCTTATTATTATTATTATTGCATGACATGATTATTGACTATTGATTAACCGCATCTCTAGTGTTATCCAATTAAGGAATTATTACGTATTAGGTATAGAGGAGAATCAAATTGAAGAAAAAAAACACACACACTTAGATACATACATACATATATATACTATATATGCATACATTTAGCACATAAGTACACTTTGTAAATAGCACAAATATAACACACACCCCTCTCCCGCTAAAAATATACTTGATTACCATTAGGTGCTAAGTGTTTAGGTTAAATGCAAAATTCATAACAATTTGCCAGTATAAAGGAAAAATAAATAAAATAAATGAAAATGAAAATGAAAATAAAAATAAAAAATGAAAAGTGGTACGTACATACATATATATATATTGAAGATTTGCATGTAAACCAGGAAGATGTAAGATGTGAAACTGCTGTGTAAAATACATAGTGAATGACTAATGTGTTAGTAATTTTAATAATAATAAATCAAGAGAGAAAGCAAGCAAAATAATTTACAAAACTGTTTAAAACGAATTGCAAGCAAGCAAAATGAAAAGCATATTTTTTAAGAAAAGACAATTGGTGGGTAAATGAAGCACACAGGTAGGTGTGTGTGTTGAAGTTGCTTAAAATAATAAAATTAAAAAAAAAAATAATAATTTTTTCTTGAACCAAAAGTGGCCGAGCAGTGCATTTGAGGTATACGATATCCATTTTCGCAGCTCAGTTCCCCACGTTTGAGATTATAGTAAAGCAAAAATGCCACAAGGTGTGTAATGTAAATTAAAAGAAAAGAACTTGTAGATTAATTAATATTAATTATAAAAAAGAAAAAACAAAAAAATAGTTATTTAAGCAAAAATTATACTGTAAAAATTGCAATAATTTGATTAAAAAAAAATTAGTTATAAACAAAAAAAAAAATAAATAAGCAAATATTAAATTTTAAGCAAATGCGCAAAAGAAAAAATGCAAAAAATATACCAAAATTATGACTGATACAAGGAAAATGGAAGAAGATGAAGAAAGAAACACACAAAAGAAGAAACTAATATTAAAGCAAATTGCGCATAAACACGCATAAACATAAAGCGTAAGCAACTTCAAAGCAGAGAACAAAACGAAAAAAAACACTTTATAGCAATTGTGTGCAAAATCTGAAAAAAAATAAATGCAAAATTTTCATTTCACGCCGCCACACAAGCAAGCAGCAAATTGTATTTGCTACACAAGCGCATTGTTTTTTGCAGCGAAACAGCAAATTTATATATATTTTACTCAATTGTTTCGACTTTTTGTTTTTCATACGAAGTAAAATTAGTTTCTAAGTGGCAAAAAAAAAACAAAAACAAAATAATGCAGAATATAAATATATTAAAATAAAATGCATAAAAGAGAAGAGCAGAAATGAAATGAAAAAAAAAACATTAGTTGAAGCAAATTGCCGCAAAAGCAGAATTAGCCAGAGATAAATGTGTACTTGTAACTGTATTAAATATGAAATAAATAAAACAAAAAAACTATTAATAAAATAAATAAAAAAAAACATGAAAATTAAAAACAACAAAAACAATGTTTGTATTGAATTTTAATGAAGCGGTAAGTAAAACAGCAAGTAGGTAACTAACTATAAGCGTACTTGTCCCACGAATGTCTTCACAATAGTTCCTTCTTACCAGCCCATATATTACAAAGCACTTTTGTAGAGCATAACGTTGATTTCAGCAAATCCATACAGCCCTCGTCGGTATAACTTTAATAGACTTTAAAGTTTTTAAAGTAAGTATATCGTGAGTTCCCCTAACGAATAGCTAGAAATTTTTTAATTTAGGTCTACAACTTTGCTTCTGCCGTTTTCCAATAGATGTCTCTAGGGTCAAGCACTGGTCGATTAAATCGATTAAATCGTTTTATATCGATCTTGGTCGTTTGTGTCAACATTAACCCAACAAAATATTTGTAGAGAACTGTTTGCATCCCAAACTTATTCTCAACTGAAAATGTCACTTTTTGAGCCGAATTCTCGACATTTGCGGGAAATTTTGATTCCAAAAAAAAAGTGCGGCTGAGGCTCATCGAATACTTTCGGATACGTACGGTGAGGCTGTCCGAAGTGAAAAAAGCCTTAAATTTACAAAGAAACGGAGGAAGCAAAGTTGTAGACCTAATAATATACTCATATATTTAGATAGACGGGAAATAACACAACCCTTTTATGTCCTGTAGTTCCCCGACTCTATATAAAAACACTCTTGTTATGCGATTTACGAACTGCGCTAAAATCTCTCAACAAAGTCTAAGAAAATAGCGAAATTGTGTACTTGATACTGTATAGAAACATAAAATATACTTTGCTAACTGATATTCTACAAAACAGAGCTGATGTTTCACGTACGAAAACAAACAATCTGCAATAGCATGAGACCAGGTGGCTAGTCTTATAGCTCTTTTAGGTAATACGGCTCTCCAGTAGATACTTCGTCACACATTTATCCATTCAGTAATGTTTCGACGCGAAGTAATCCCACACAGTCCACATACTAGGTCCTAGCCTCTACTTTTCTGTTGCAACTACGACCGCATTTCTTTCGAAACCACATTATTTGGTAATCAGTACAACGCATGTATTGAATTTCTTTGCTTTCCATACCTTTCCCAAATGATTACATGAAAAAAAATATCTGTAAGCAACTATGGACCTTGTAACAGGTGAAACTAATGCTATTTTTATATGAAGTCCATCCAACAGGTTTTCTGAAACCAAATACATAACAAACTTTTACGCTGAGTTACAAAAAAACTACCAATTTTTGAGTTTTTAGTCGTGCTAAAATTATTTAAAAAAAAATTTATAAAAAAAAAATTTTACTTTATAAATCAAAATAAAAAAAAACTCAAAATATGGAACATGCAAAAAATTTTTTTCCGAAACCAAAAACCGAGCGTGTGTTCTTCACACACACAAACATACGTGGTGCAGAAAAACCCTGAAGTACACTAATTTCACATAGGGCACGTGACGTCACAAGTCGGTTTTGGCCGAGCGGGTAAGTGTGCGTGTCAAGCAGTAGAAGGCAACGGTTATAAAATTGTAAGAGTCATTTAAAGCGCAGGTTCGAATGCGGCTCGAAGTGATTGTCAACATTATTTATTGAAGACAACACACTGCACTACATGTTGCAATATACATATTTTTAACTATGCATAATAATATCAAAAATTACTATATTAAAAAAAAAATAAAATAAAAAAAAATTAAACAAATATGAAATTAAAATAATTCCATTATTATTATTGATAAAGTTTAATTATGAATTTTTATAAAAATAAATAAAAAAAATATTAATTAAAAATAAACAAAACTACAATTTAAAATTACTATATTAAAAAAAAATTAAAATAATAATTATTATTAATAAAGTTTAATTATGAATTTTTACAAAAATAAATAAAAAATATATTATTAAAAAAAAAACTACAATTTTATTTAAAAAAACTAATAAAAATGCATTGTTTAATTTTATCAGCAGCTAGAGCATACATTTCCTTCAAATTTACCTTTATCTTAATCTTTAAGAAAATTTTGTTTAAACACCTTTTCCGGCTGCGTTTTTTTTTTGGGTTTTGTTTTTTATAATTTTTATTTATTTCATAAAATATTAAATAATATTGACAACGACAATAATAAAAATGCATTTTTCGCATATTTATTTAGTTAAATTATTTAGAATTTCTAAAAAGTCGAACGACGAAAAATATTTTACATGGGTCCCCCTGTAACAAAAAAAATTCGCAAAAATTTGTGATATGTGCAGCGCACTGAATCACCAGGCGCGCATAATTGCTCAGAAGGCAGCAAGCAGCCGGTGGCTGACGTCATGAAAATAAAGTTGGGCAACAACAAAAGCACGTGGGCGGCGTCACCCATTGCATTAAATTTAGGCAACAACAAAAGTCCACATTGCTGAGCAGGGATATTATGATTTATGGCAACAACAAATTATATGTGCAATGACAAGGTGATTGTATGAAACATAATTATTTATATTTATTTAGTTCAATTATTTAGAAATTATAAAAAATTTAAGAAGAAAAAATATTGTATGCGTGTCCCCCTGTCACAAAATAAAAAAAATCCGCGAAAAATACGAAAATTTTATAAGCTTACAGCAGCCTGATCTACTAGGCGTGCATAATTGCTCAGAAGGCAGCAAGCAGTCGGTGGCTGACGTCACGAAAATAAATTTGTGCAACAACAAAAGCACGTGGGCGTCGCCACCCATTGCATTAAATTTAGGCAACAATAAAAGTTCGTTTCAACTTTCCCACATTGTCTCTATAGTAAACATACTTACATAGCAAACGGGACCTGCATTCCTTTCTATGCAAGCGAGGGTTGCCAAATATAAATAAATTTACACAGGGAACAACAACATGGCTTCAAAGTGATCGCTGAATTACCAGGCGCTCATGAAAAACAGCACGACATCTGAGCTGCATTATTTTTTATGGCAAGCACAAATTATACAAATTATATTTGCAATGACAGGGTGGTTGTATGAAACATAATTATTTAGTTCAATTATTTAGAAATTATAAAAAATTTAAGAGAAAAAATATTGTATGCGTGTCCCCCTGTAACAAAATAAAAAAAAAAATCAGCGAAAATTACGAAAATTTCATATGCTTGCAGCAGCCTGATCTACTAGGCGCGCATAACTGCTCAGAAGGCAGCAAGCAGCCGGTGGCTGACGTCACGAAAATAAATTTGGGCAACAACAAAGGCACGTGGGCGGAGTCACCCATTGCATTAAATTTAGGCAGCAACAAAAGTTCGTTTCGTTTTTCCCACATTGTCTCTATAGAAATCATATGAATATATCAAACGGGACCTGCATTCCTTTCTATGCAAGCGAGGGTTGCCAAATATTAATAAATTATTAAACAATTCACACCGCTTCGAAGTGATCGCTGAACTACCAGGCGCTCATGACAAATAGTAGATAGCACATATGACACCTGAGCATTGATATTTTTTATGGCAACAACAAATTATATGTGCAATGACAGGGTGGTTGTATGAAACATAATTATTTAGTTAAATTATTTAGAAATTTAAGGACAAACATTTTTTTACAGCGGGTCCCCCTGTTACAAAATAAAAAAACATCCGCGAAAATTACGAAAATTTTATATGCTTGCAGCGGCCTGATGTACCAGGCACGCATGATTGCTCACAAGGCAGCAAGCAGCCGGTGGCTGACGTCACGAAAATAAAGTTGGGCAACAACAAAAGCACGTAGGCGTCGTCACACATTGCATTAAATTTAGGCAACAATAAAAGTTCGTTTCACTTTTCTCACATTGTCTCTATAGTAAACTTACTAACATAGCAAACGGGACCTGCATTCCTTTCTATGCAAGCGAGAGTTGCCAAATGTAAATTAATTATTTAAAAATTTTCACAGGGAACAACAACAACATCGCTTGGAAGTGATCGCTGAACAACATGGCGCTCATGAAAAATAGTGGTAGCACATATGACACCTGAGCTGCATTATTTTTTATGGCAACAACAAATTATATGTGCAATGACAGGGTGGTTGTATGAATTATTTTATTTATATTTATTTAGTTCAATTATTTAGAAATTATAAAAAATTTACGAAGAAAAAATATTGCATGCGTGTCCCCCTGTCACAAAATAAAAAAAATCCGCGAAAATTACGAAAATTTTATATGCTTGCAGCGGCCTGATGTACCAGGCGCGCATAATTGCTCAGAAGGCAGCAAGCAGCCGGTGGGTGACGTCACGAAAATAAAGTTGGGCAACAACAAAAGCATGTGGGCGTCGTCACCCATTGCATTAAATTTAGGCAACAACAAAAGTTCGTTTCAATTTTCCCACATTGTCTCTATAGTAAACATACTAACATAGCAAACGGGACCTGCATTCCTTTTTATGCAAGCGAGGGTTGCCAAATGTAAATTAATTATTTAAAATTTTTCACAGGGAACAACAACATGGCCTCGAAGTGATCGCTGAACTACCAGGCGCTCATGGAAAATAGTAGGTAGCACATATGACACCTGAGCTGTGATATTATGATTTATGGCAACGACAAATTATATGTGCAATGACAGGGTGGTTGTATGAAACATATTTATTCAGTAGATTTTATTTAAAAATAAAAAAAGTTTATGAATGAGAAATTATTAGAGCTGACCCCCTGTAATGAGGAAGGACAAAATATAGAAAATTATTATTAAAATGCCAAATAAATTGTTAATTAAATACTTGTGCAAACCAATTATTGTTGTTTTTATTTTTTTATCCTCCTATCTCAATTATGTAGGTAAAAAAATATTAATGCATAATTTAATACTAAATACAGGATACAAAATATTTAACATTACTAGGCGTTCATGAAAAAAGGTATAGCGCGCTGTAAAAGCAAGTAACATCAATAATATGTGATCTTAGCTAATACCGGGCAATTATTTTTTTAATTAATTTTTTTATTTATTTATTTTGCGAAATTATCCAAAAAATTAAATTAGAGCTGATGATCCCCTGTATGCAAAAAGAAAAACAAGCAAAATCAACCGAAATTTATCATTGCTGCATCTGCACTGAAGTACCAGGCGCACATGACTGCAGGCGCTCAGCAGTAGCAAGTAAACACCGATTACAATTCCAGCTTCGCTGCTGTGAATGCATAGCATTGCAATAACAAAATATTTTTATTGGTTTCAATTACCATTTCGTTCCTTAGTAAACAACACAAATACAAAGCGCTAAATGCGCATTCCTTTATAATGATTGCCAAATGTTAAGTAAATCGACATTAAACATTTTGGATTTTAATATAAGAAATAATAATTTCATTATTATAATTTTTTGTTTGCATTAAATATAATTTGTAAATTTGTGTAAAAATAATAATAAAGTTTAATTTAAATGAGATTTTAAAAATCCAATAAAAATTGTATGTATAGCAGAAGTACAACAACAATAGTAAAATTATTAAAAATAATTCTAATAAAAATAAAAACAGTGTTTCCTTGAGTAAAAATTGAGATATCTTAACGAAACTTGGAACACGTATTCCTTGAAATCGGCCCCCCGCCCCCAAATCGGTTATTTGTATACATATATCTTGCAAACCAAAAAAAAAACTGTATAAACCAAACTTTCTGCAGTCGTTTCTTTTAGCCATTTCCTTGTACAGTCTAAAAATGAAAGAAATCGGATAATAACCACGCCCACCTCCCATACAAAGGTTAGGTTGAAAATTACTAAAAGTGGGTTAACTCACTAACGAAAAACGTCAGAAACACCAAATTTTACATAAGAAATGACAGAAGGAAGCTGCACTGAGATTTTTTTACAAAATGGAAAATGGGCGTGGCGTCGCCCACTTATGGGTCAAAAACCATATCTCAGGAACTACTAGACAGATTTCAATGAAATTCGGTATATAATATTTTCTTGACACCCTGATAGCAAGGAAATGGGCGAAATCGGTTCATAACCACGACAACTTCCCATATAACTCAATTTTGAATTCCATCTGATTCGTTCACTTTATAATGTATACATAAGGAACCAATGAAGATAGCGAAATAAAACTGTACACAAATGCTGTATTTGAGCTGTGACACCACTTGTGAAAAATATAAATCGGACTATAACTTTTCAAGGCCCCAGATATAGAACATGTTGAACTCAGCGCCTAAGAATATTTTTTCAGCGAAAATATGGATAAATCTCTCTGATAATTTAATGTAATAGTGTGTCTGGGTTCCAAAAATTATTAAAATAACAATAACAAAGCTAGCTCCCATATACCTAATTATAGGTTTTTCAAAAATACGGTGGGTTTTAATCTGCATATATGTATTAGTTAACATATGAGATATCTTAGCGAAATTAAGTGAGTGTATAGTCTTGGATATAGTGTACCTTGCTGGTGAAAATTAATGAAATCGGTTCAGGAATTACCCCAGCCCTCATACACTATATAGGACGATTTTCGTTATTCTATTAAACTTTATGCCGAATTTAATAAAATTTATTCAATAAATTGCGAGAGTATAAAATGTTCGGTTGCACCTGAACTTAGCCTTTCCTTACTTGTTTTCTTATAACAGTTTGTCTCTGTACCAAAAATGGTTAAAATCGGGTCATAACTTGCCCTAGATCACATATACCTAATTATAGATAATATTAAATTAAGCGAGCGTATAGTCTGCGATACATTGTATCTTGGTGGTGAAAACGAGTGAAATCGGTTTAGGAATTACCTCAGTCCCCTTATACTATTTATGATGATTTTCGTTATTCAATTGAACTTTATGCCGAATATATGGGTCGAATTGTGTTATCTTTATCCGTTTGTCACATATCCGTTTTCGGTATGCTGCTTCCGTTTCCGGTAAACGATATCCAGTTTGAGTTGGTGTTGGGCGCGTTTACGGTTCCGGAGATTTCACATCCTCCAAGATGATTTACGTTGACCCATATGTACATGTGCCCCAGAGGACTAGTGTGGAGGACCGCCACATTTTGAATGGTCATAACTCCGGTAATTCTCAACCGATTTTGATGATTTTGCTGTCATATGAAAGGGAATTTCAACAACTATAATACTGAGGTATTCAACTCAAACGAGATAATAATGTAACAATACGAAACTTACCGAACGAAGTGAACAAATCAGCTGTGATGTTGCGAGAATATAAATTGATAAATTCCTTTGCAGCGCCAGAAAATATGTTGTTCTAGCAACCAGACAAGTTAAATCGATAACAATGGTCGCAAAACATTGCTCATACAATTCGAAAAAAATAATTGAGACAAGACGGCATTCCAGATAAATAAATAATTCCATATTGAGAGCAAAACAAAAATTCAAAAACAATGCTTGAAAATATTGAAAGCAATTGGAAAATGACAATTTAAATATTTTTATATTTATAATAAAAAAATTGTCTGTAAAAATTCTAAATTTGTGTAAAATTCTCCGTAAAAATAAAAAAAGAAATAATAATATTAAACCAACGCAAAATCTTTCTTTGCAAAATTCTTGAAAAAAATTCGCAGTGTTTAAAAAAAAAAACAAAATCGTAGTGAAATATAAAATTTCTAAATGGTGTGATAACGCCGCGACATGGCTAAGAAGGGTGGAGTACAACAATTACAGGCCGACATACAAACCGATGAGGACTTTGAGAAGTTCCTCGAGCGACCTGGTCTACTGGGTAAGCAGTTATTGGTGCTTAATAGAGAATTTTCATATTTTTCCACATTCCATTTTCGATTACTTCGCTGGTGTAGTGTTGGATATCTACTCAGAATGGTGTGGACCGTGTCTTGGTATGGTTGGCAGTTTGCGTAAAATAAAATTGGAAATCGGAGGCGATAATTTACATCTCGCGATAGTGAGTTGGAGCTCTTCATTAAAAATTATAAAATAAATTTTAAATTTTTAAATTAATTCTCAAAAGTGTAAATCGGATACGATCTCTTACTTGAAGCGTTTCTGCAAGAAGAGCGAACCAACATGGATGTTTGTTACTGTAAGTGAGAGGTTTAATTTATAAAAAAAGAAAGAATATATCCTTATCCACGAGAGAGCTCAACTTTTAGGCCACCTCCTATCATAACTCTCACATTAATTTTACAGAAAGGCAAAGCAACCAATCTGCTATTCGGCTCCAACACACCGAAGCTAATGAAGCTGATTGCGCAAGAGCTCGACATGCTCAACAAGCCGCGCACATTCTATGATATTACCGAGCTACAGCCGGAGGAAGAGCGGCGTCGCAAAGTGAAGTTGGACGCGCAGACGGAAGCGGTGAATAAAGAAAAGGTGGCGAAGAAGAAGAAGCGACATGATTATTTGAATATGATGACAGACATAATCATCGAGAACATACCCGATATGGGTGTGACCGTTTTTGGACCGCAAGTTAATCGCGATATGTACAAGAAGCTAATCGAGCCGGCGGAAAACATGAAACTGCAGTGTAAAGATCGACGCGTCATCAATGTGAATCGTGCCGATTTCGATGTGGTGAACTATGCTTGCCCGAACCCACTGTCCGAAGATGTGCTCGAGCAATTGGATCAAAAGGATTTGATGATGTGCTTTTGGAAAATGCCAGAAGATGATCGTCGGCCCATACCGGAGGTGTTGAATAAATATGCGCACGAGCTGACGAAGGAGCGACATGAAGTGGACGATCTTACTGAAGAGGAGATTGTGCATCCGCCGATTATAGTACCGATGGATTTGACAATTGAAATTGAGCTACAAGGTTAATAACACTAACATTTCTTAAGTGACGCAATATAGGTACAATTTCTTTATACTCCTTTCGCAGAGGGCGAAGAATGGGAGGATGAACCAGAACCGGAACCGGAGCCGCCACCGATGCACAAGAAAACGTTGCACGCAAAGAAAGAGGAACCACCATCGCCGGCACCAGCTGCAGCTGCACCCGAGCCCGTTGAAGGTGAAGAAGATGAAGGCGAAGAAGGTAGCGAAGGCGATGAAGGTGGTGAAGGCGGCGAAGCGGGCGAAGGACCCGAAATGCCAGATCTCCCAATGGAGCCATTCGATCTCGATTTTGATTTAGATGACGGTGAAGAGGGCGAAGACGAAGCCGAACCCGAGGCCGAGGTTGAGATTATTGTACAGAAGCGTTATCGTAAGAAGATCATACGTATACCACCGATTTGGGTAGCGGGCAATGCACGCACACATGCGGCACTCATTTACGTCTTCTTCCGTCAACAAACGTCCGGTTTCCTACCACCCGATCCGCCGCCAGAACCGCCACACATTATTATGGCCTTTGACGCGTACAAGAAACGTGATCTAATAAGCGTTATGGAGCGACTGAAGGACGATGTGCCGCGTTTCGGCTTCTTTACAAGCGACGAAGCCGATGAGGCTAAATTGATCGCGAATTCGGCATCGAAATATTCCGCCTTGCCGCAAAATCCGTAAGTAAACTGTGTACAACTTTTGGTTGAAGTGCGATAATTTGTATTTTCCTCCCGCCCCCACAGCTCGGACAAGATTGTATTCAAGGTTAACAAGCAAACCTCACACACGATGCTCTCATTGGCCACATATGGACCGAGCTATGTCAGTCCGGACGCTGTGATCGGACATGAGGAGGCGCTCAAATTCTTCCCCGAGTCATATAAGACCGCCGAACAAGAAGCAGTCGAAATAGCCGAAAGGGAATCTATGAAACCAAAGAAGAAGAAGGTAAGCTACAAAATTTGTTTTTGCTTTAAATACCTTAATTTTTCGAATCGTATACACTCTAGCAAAAGCGTTCCGTCAAGGGCGAGGCCGATCAAGCACCAGCCACCAGTGCTGAAGAGAGCGGTGAGAGTCGACCAACAACTGCGCCCGATGGCGACGAAACCCTTGGCGCAGACGCACAACTGGGCGACAGCGCCGCAGACGGTGAACAAGCGTCAGCCGCTGTGGAGGGCAGTGAAGCACTACCGGAAGGCAGCATTGCGGCGCAGGCAGACGCTGAAGCGCCACCAGCAGCAGCAACAGGTGAGGAAGCCGCACCAGCACCGCCCGCAGAGCACGCTGAAGCGGAGGGCGGCGAAGTAGCAACCGCTGAAGCGCCAACAGAACCAGAAGCGCACGCTGAAGCGCCGGCAGAGGCAGCGCCCGAGGAAGCGCCGCCCGCCGAATGAAATCGCACACACAAAAAATAAAGATGATAAATTTGTATTTTATTAATTTTTGGAATTTATTTCAAACAATATTTATACAGCCGCTAGTGTGTATAAAACAGTTATATATACCATATATATTTGATAACGGCATTAAATACACTTTAGTAATTCAAGCAAAAGCATACACAATACCCGTTAAATAATTAGCTTAGCTTAACAATGTAATTAGCAGTATTTAAAAATAGAATAAATTATGCTGAATATGTAACCAAATACAGAGAGCTAGAGCTTTTCAATGCAATAATTCAAAGGGTCATGTTAACACAGGAAATATTTAAAAATAAATATTTATTATAAATTAGTTAGGCATAACAAGGCTTATTGACTTGAAATTCAACAATTAATTATAATTTAATTTAATATATTAGGTTAGGTAACCTAACCAAACCTAACCTAACCTTAATATATTACATACATACATATACCATATAGTATATAGTGTTTATAGTTATTACATAATATTCAAAAATCTCTATCTACACCCACACGTGATGCTGCACTGCACTAATGTCAATATGTAAATTTAATTATAAGTTAGTTACATAACTGTATTTTTGGGCTTTTTCACGCATTTTGTATAAATTCGCCGAATAATGGATTTTATGCGCCTTTGAGGAGTGCTCGCTTTTAGAAAAACGATACTGATATTCGTCGAAATGTGGAAGGCATCCATGTTGATTTGGTTGTAACGGTAGAAAACATGCTGGAGGAGGTACTTTTAAGGACCGCTAACGAGTTTAAAATATTTAACCGAATACCAATTTTGTTACATTACAGTTATGTCGACCCGATTGTTGTATAAGGAATCGATACCTGGTTTCATATGCATCTTCCATATCGATCTAAGTATAGATTAGAAATCCACGCAACAACAATAACTACTATACAAGCTAAACACTAATGAGTTAATATTAAATATTAATAGAAAAATGACTTGCGATCGATGTAGAATACGCGCAGAAAACCATTCTCATAGCCAGCAGCCACCAGGTGTTTGCCGTGATTATTGATATTGCAATGTATGGTATTTATGCGCGTGCAAGGCGTCAAATGCACAGGCACACGACGCTGTTCGCTAAGATATTGCGCTTTGAGGGTTTTGTCAATCTAAAGAAAAAAAGAAGAAGAAGAAAAAAAAAGAAGAATAAGAAATTATAATATCTAAAAATTTATAATCTTAACTATAATACACACCCTTGTCACCGGACCGAATACGAGTCCATATTTCTCATTACAATCCTCCTCGTTGTAGCTCCAATCCGCCGCTGCAGATTTCGCCTCGAATTTCGGTATATCCATGCCATTGAGGCATTTCATATCCATTATGGCAACGGCTTGCGAACTGCGCATCGAATCGCGCATAATATCTTTCAGGTGCATCTCGCGTATATCCAGCAGCACGACATCACCATTGTCGGTGGCATTGGCGAGCACATGCTGCACGGGGTTATAATGTATCTTATTGACGCCACCGTTCATTTTGTCGATTGTCTCATTTTTGAAGACGATATTCGTCGGGTTTACAGCATATATGCAGCGGCCATCTGTGTGCAGAAATTTTGTATAAATATCATTTTATATATATTATTTAGTGTGTACTCACTGTTGGGCAATGAATCGGCCATTGAGATGGCTAATGACTGCCAGATAGGTGACCATTCCAAGTCTGTCGCCTCATTTTTGGTGATTTCCTCCTTCATAACGTACGGTTGTGTGAACTGATAGAGATCGTACATAATCAGCAGGCGTCTGGCAACAATCACAGCAATCACACGCACGCCGGAGGTGTCATAATGCAACGCCATGGCGCGCACATTCTTCTCACGTGTGTAGAAGAAATTCAACGGTACATAATGTGGCACACCATCGATGAGTATACGATTTAGATTTCTATCATTGCTCACATCCCAATAGGCGACACAACCGTTGGAGAAGCCCGCAAATATATGCAGATGACCAGAAAACTAAAATTAAAAAAAAAGTATATAAAAAAATTCACATTAATGGTGAATTGCATTTACACACCTCAGACCAACACAGCGCTGTGCATTGTGTGTCAACAAACGGATGTTGGCTCAAATCTTTTTTGGAGAGATCTAACGCCAAACGCCAAGCGGGCTCCAATTGCAGCGTTGTGAACTTAGGCGTAGAATTCTCGGGAGTTTCTTCATCTAACATTTCATTTTCAACACACAAAGGCAACGCATACACCGCAGTGACATTTTTTGCTGTGCCCACAGCCACCAAACCCAGACGATTTACCTGCGCATCATAACCTCCGCTCGGTAGAAAAGTCAAACAATGTACGGGACCATCCGGTATATTGATGGCATATTGTAGTTGGAGGTCGAATGATTTTGACTGCTCTGCCGATGTGACTTTGTACAGCCAAAGTAAGGTGTTGTCGACTTTCGGACACTTGAAGCGCGTATATGCGCGTCTTGTGCTAATGAGCAGATATTGCTCTTTGACATCCGCAGGTAACGGCACCCAGGTCACAGTGTTTATGGCTTCACCGAGAAACGTGAATTGTTCATCTGAAATTTTGTGTTTGGTTAAGAAGTGCAGTCAAAAAGAAACGCTTCACTACTTACTCTTCACGGACGTCGTCTCAAGCAGCTGCAATTGCGACCAATTCAGTTCCGCTGCTTTGCCAAAACACACTTTCGTTGCGCCTTTGCTCAGCTTTAAGTCGGACTTATAATGGAACTTCATGGAGCTTTCCATATCTGGTATATAGCTCTCATAGTCACTGCGTGCGCAAATCTTGTACTTCACGTCGACATCGGTAAATAACGGCACCGCGCTATAATTCTCTGAAGAACTAAAAATAATAATAAGAAGAGTAATGTTATTGAAAATTGTTTGCAAGAAAGAAAGCAAATGCAACTTACAATTCTTTCCACAAGAGTTGTGCGGTGCCACTATAATCCGACTCACGCGGTGGATGCACTGTATAATTAAAAAAAAAATATTAGTATTCACCACATTTCACCATAAAAATCAACCACACTTACGTCTATCTGCCGTTATGGCGTTTGACAACACCGCACTTGTTGTTGCCCTCTTCTTCACAGTCTTCTTCTTCTTCACGTTTTTGCGCGTTTCTCCCGCTTCCGAGGAATTATCACTCTCATTATCATTATTATTACTCTCCTCATTCGAATCTACGCCTGAAGACACATCATCATCATCGCCGCTCGATTCATCATCGGTTTTAATGCCGCAATCCGAGCCATCGGCTTCGAACTCTTCATCGACCACTGTGCTCTTATGTTGTTGCAAAATGTGTTTTATCACATATTTGGCGATACGATAGGTTTTTGACGATTTCGCACAAATCTTACAGTTATAAACACCTTTGGTAATCGTTTCCTTCAACTCACAGCTTGCGAGGTGTGCTTTAATAGCGCTTAGCTCCTTGGCTGTGAATTTACAACCCTGTGCGGGACATTTAGCCGATCCAGTCGTTTCTAAGTCTTTCGCACATTTTTCCAACAATTTCTCCAGCTCCACGGGGGCAACAAATTCAACATGCTACGAAATGGAAATAAATAAGAATCTGCACACATTCGTGGTATTTACAGCAAGCAGTACTCACATTCTTGGCATCTTTGGTCGAAAATATTCCAGTACTTTGCGAGTCACTACCGAAAGCTTTCAGCATTTTCTCCGCCCTTTTTGGAATAAAAAAACATATAAGTCGAAATAGAACCTTGACAATTACCGGCGACCTTACTTAAATGGATTTAAGGACCTAAGTTCCACAACTAACGGTATTTAAATCTCAAATATCCCAGACTATAATATAGAGTCGTTCACTCTACCAAAACCCCCTTAAGCAATAACAACAATAACTTACTTTTGCACCGACGCCCGCTTCAGTCGCCCCACATTGTTCAAAACAGCTTCCTTGCTACCAGCTGCGTCCTCTTTAGCCTCCGTCGCAGTTTCGGCAGGTTCTTCAACCTCCACGCGCTTGCTGCACAAACGCATATGACTAACAACACTCAACTTCGAGTATTCTTTTTTGCAGTAATCACAGGGTACGCGCGCGTCCGTCGCACCGCAAACTTCAATATGCAGCAGCGTGCCCAAAGCTGAGCGATAGGTGCGCTGGCACATGCGACAGGTCAGCGGATATTTGCCAGCGTTTACTTTCAAGAAAGCGGTCATGGCTTTCAAGACTTCGTTGCGGATTGTAACATTCTGGAAAAATGTATGATAAAATTTAAAACTAAAAATTTAAATCTTTAAAAATTTATTTATTTTTGTACTCACAATTGGTGTCATTTCGCCCACTATCCAACCAACACCGTAATGTGTGGCCAAATGATTCGCCCAGGCATCGCGTTCCATTTTTTGCAAGCAGAGTCCACAATTAATCCAACTTGCTTTCGATTTCTTTGCTTTGGACTCTACTGTGAGCACTTCGTCTGTCTCCAGCTGCGAGCGTTTGGTTATCAGCAGGAGGCGTTCATTAAATGTGCCGCGCGTCTCAAGATCCACCACTTCTCCTCGTCGGCCTTGCGATTTTTCAGTTGGTTTTGGCGATTCGCTGTCCGCTGGTGTATCAGGTGTGGCCAGTAGAGCTTTCGGTTTGCGTCCACGTTTTTTTGGCATTTTTAAAGGTGTCTCAAACTCAGTTGTCGTATTCGCAGCTTCAGTTATATTAAGACTCGTCTGAGATAGCGTCCCGTTCAAGTCTTGCTGGCAGCTTTCCTGCGTCATATCTATCGTTTTCTCCGCTTCCGCAACACCGTTACAAACCACAGCTTCGGTGTCATTAGGAAGCGATGATTTTGGTTTGCGTCCACGCTTTTTACGCACCACTGGTGTACTTTCTTCAATTGTCACTGTTTCGTTTTTGTCTTCCACAACTGGTTCAACTACCAACTTGCGCTTTCTACCGCGCTTGTTGGTGATTGCTTCCGGTGTCTGTTCTATAGTAGGTGTGGAGGTTGTAAACTCATGTTGAACGGCACGTTTCTGCTTTTTCCTTTCATTAGTCGCCGTTTTCACACTTTCGCTCATTGAACAATCAACGCTGTTTTCAGTCGGTTCGGCAAGTTCACTTTCAACTGCCAGACTTGTTTTTGGCGTTGTTGTATCAGCAGCATTCACTTTTGATTTCCTACCCCTCTTTATTCCAGATTTAGCTTGCAAAGTCTCGGTTTCATCTTCTTTGGCTACCGTTTCCTTGTTTTCGTGTGCTTTGGAACGGCTTTCACGCACGGAAGATTTCTCATTAACCACTTCGTTCTTCTTCGTTAAATCTTCTTCAATTGCTGTCGCAGTTCCAAGCAAGGAAGCATCTTTATTATCAACAGGTTTAGTTGTTTCTGTGCTCTCTTCCACAGCCGACGCATGACTTGAGTCAATAAGGGGTGTTTTAGGTTTATGTTTACGTCCCCCCTTTGATCTAGGCCTTGCTTTGGTTTCTTTAATACTTATTGCAGAGTCCACCGAAGCACGTGTACTCGTGTTGGGACTATTCACAACGTTTGTGACCTCATTTGCTGCAATGTCTTGCAAGGTTGTCTCCAAAACATTTTCTTGTGACTTCTCGGATACCTCTGTTTCAGTTTCTCCAGCAGGAGTATCAGTATTTTCCGCAGTTTTCGATGTAGTTACATTTTCAGAATTTACATCTAAGCGTATCTTTTTACTTGGCGCTTGTGAATCTTCAGTTGTAGTATTCTCAGCTACAGTAACAGTATCACCTGCATGTTCTACAGCATCTGTGCTATCTTCAGAGCATCTATTACGTTTCTTACTCTCAGAACACAATTGATCTGTTACGTCGGTAGCTGTGGCTATCGCTTCTTTTATTGAGCCTTCCTTTTCTTTCCCTACTTCCACGTTTTTTCCTTCGCTATCACTGTTAGGACTTTTAATTTTGTTCATAACTGACTCTTTAGCTTTATCTGATGCTAGTAAGCCAGGTTCATTGTCTTCTTCCTCGTCATCATCCGCCGGCGATGTATCATCGGTTATATTTATGTCATCATCTGATTCATGTAACACACCCCAACGCTTCTTTAACGGCACACTACGTCGGTTCGTTGACTTTCGCCCCTGTGCTAGCTTTGACTTTCTCGACGTAGTCTTGCCAGTAGCGGCAGAGCTTTTCACCGAGCTATCACTTAGTGAAACGTGTGGGCTTTCACGCTCCGCAGTGCTATAGTTCACATCGCGTGTTTTCGTCTTCTCAGCACTGGTGGTTATTGTGAGTATATGCTGCAGATTATTCTCAATATTATGCGTACTTGGCGAATTATGATTGAATCCCAGAAAATCAGATTTCACATTTCCTGGTTTCTCAACACTTTCGGCTGATGAAGTGCCTGCTTTCGGCACCTTTTCATCGGAATTTTGTTCCTGTGGCTTTTCTTCGGTTATCACATGTAATATATCACAGTTTTTTGAAGTCTCACGAACTTCTGCTGTCGCAGTTACTGCAGAACTTACTGAAGCATCAGAATTCACTGTATTGGACTGCAACTCACTACCGTTCGTAATATTTGGACCTTGTACCTCCTGTTGTACTAAATTGCCAAGTCGATCAGTCTTTTGCTCACAATTTTCCGGTAGCTTCTTTTCAGCGTTATTTTCCGGCAATTTACATTCTGCACTCGCCACTTCCTCTTCTTTCTCTTTACTTGTTTTACCAGAATCAGCATTTTCAAGCTCACTCGTATTCTGATCTTTATTAAATTTAGTCAAAAGATTATTTATTCCTTTTATAGATAGTTGATCAGCGATGGCCTCTACTTTGGTCTTCTTAAATGGATTTTTGGCTGGAGTTACTTTAGTTTCCTTTCCAGCTGCCTTTACTGCGCTCAAAAGTAGATTATCAGTAGAAGAAGATTTGTCAGCTAATAAATCGGCTTTGATATCCGTACCAATGGATTTACGCTTGCGAATTTTAGGTGGATGCAATAGTTCGGATATTATCGCAGTTTTACGTTTTATTTCACCTAATTTCATTGGCGATTCGTTGTTAGATGGCATATCTGATACGGAAATGTCAGGCGCGGCAACTTCACTAGTTGGTCGGCCACTATCCGATGTAAGTAAAGTAGTATTCTTCTCGGGGACTAGCACATCTTCGGAGGCTACACCTTTATTTACATCAACATTTTCAGCCAAGGTGTGCGGTAGTGTCTCTGAGACCTTGTCTATGGCTTTTAATTCATTAGTTTGTACACTGTTTTCATTAATACTTTCTACCTCCTCATTAGTATCTTTGTCCAGACTAGATATGATAGCGATCGCTTCTACAGCAGCTTCATTCTTATTTAATGTTTGGTCCGACATCGCTTCGTTGATATTTTCAGATACTGACTTTGCTTCTATAGT
Source organism: Zeugodacus tau (assembly GCA_031772095.1). Classification (NCBI taxonomy): domain Eukaryota; kingdom Metazoa; phylum Arthropoda; class Insecta; order Diptera; family Tephritidae; genus Zeugodacus; species Zeugodacus tau. Next base: position 3,014,254 of record CM062653.1, on the reverse strand, counting down.
AGCTTCTTTCTCATTTACTTTGGGATCTTCATTCTTCTTTTCAACTCCTTCATTAGTCTCTCTGTTCTGACTAGATAGGTCAGCGATCTCTTCTATACTAGATACTTTATCATTTAGTTTTACGTCTGAAGACGCTTCGTCGATAGTCTGTGATACCGAAGTAGCTTCATTCTCATTTACTTTTGGATCTTCATTCACCTTTTCTACATCTTCATTAGTCTCTCTGTTCAATTTAGATGTGACCACAGTCTCTTCGATAGTAACTTCTTTCTCATTTAGTTTTCCGTCTGAAGACGCTTCGTTTATATCTTGGGATACCGACTTGGTAACTTCTTTCTCATTTACTTTAGAATCTTCATTCAGCTTTTCCACACCTTTCTTAGTCTCTCTGTCCAATTCAGATGTGACAGCGGTCTCTTCGATAGTCATAATTTTTTCATCTGGTTTTTGAACTGAAGACGCCTCGTTCGTATTTTTAGCCAACGCTTTTGTTTCCCGTTTCGTTTCCGGTACACTTGCGGTTGTCTTCTTGCGTTGAACCAAGTTGATTTTGCCTTTCTTAAAGCGTGGTAGGCGTCTTGGCGCAGCATTTGAATTTTCACCAACAGCAGGCTTCACATTTTCATTTGATACATTCTTCTCAATAGTCAAGGGATTATTAGGAACCGGAGTCAATATGGAGACTTCCGTGGGCTCGCCTGGACATTCGGCTTCCGTTCTAGTGTTTCCAGTGTCACCTTCTGTGCTAGTTGTTCCACCAACCTCTTTCACACTTTCAGCTAAAATGTTGGGCTTATGAGGACTAGGCACTTCAGCAATATTCTTTCCTTCCACAACTGCTGAGCCAACGTTTGCGTTGACTTCGACCGATGGTACGATTTCTGTATTTTTATGATCCACATCCGTTATTGAAGCTGTTGTTTGACTAGTCTCTATTGCGTCGACAGTTAAGGGTTCCTCTGATGCTTTGCTCTCAGTTTTGTCTGCATCGGTAATATTTTCTTCCACAGTCACGATAGTTTTTGCCAAGTCTGCACCCGCTAAGGGTAGTATTTGAACTGGATTGGTATCCGAAACTACAGCACCAACAGTTTCACCGATTTGTCTAATAGATTCTGATTCTGACATACCGTTATCGATATTCTTCACAATTACTCCAGTTGAGCTACTTTCTTCAAAGCTATCGATTGCACCAATTTCAATATTTTTAACAATTATTGGACCCACTGTTGACTCCGTTAAACTATCCGTTGTTACAACATCTAGATTATTTACATTTTCCATATTATCGTCTTGTGTCTCCTCATGTATCGTATCAAGACGTTCAGTGCTCTTTGTGAGTTTGAATACTTCTTGTGTGCCGACATTTGTTTGTTCACTATTGATTTCCAATTTGTTTGAAGCAGCAACCGCCTTGAGAATATTCTCCTCGCTGATAGTGATGATTTTACCGATTTGCATTTCGTCAGAAGCCATTTCGGGCTCAAATAACTCGGGCAAGTTTTCGGCATTTGGCACATTACAGGCTTCATATATATCTTGCTCAATTAGTTCACTCTTCACGCTCTCTGTGCGATCGCGGTACGGAATACGCAGAGGTGAGAAATTCATTGCGAACGAAGCATTCAAATTGAGTTCTTCCGGTGAGAGTTCCAATTGCATATCCTCAGTTATGGGATTCTCAGCCGCCAACGAAGCAATGAAGTCCACAGCAGATAACGGCGTTTCCGATTCATCGCCACTATCCGACAAACAAACGGAAGATTTGTTGTGCGCATTTTGATCTGAATCAGCAAACTTCTGCGGATTGGGCGGCAAGGGGTTTTTGAATTGTGGAACCGCTAGATTTTTAGCTTCTGGGTATACTGATATGGTTGTGAAGGGCGTGGCAACTGCTGTTGTTGTAGTTGAAGTTGAAAGCTGCTGCTGTGGACTATCATTATGCATTGTAGTACCTGTGTAAAACTCTGATAACGGTGCCATGGGAATGTTTGGTGTTTGGTTTATGGGGGGTTCGGTTAGCTTTTGTATTGAAATCGCCGCATTATTGTAAAGTGCCGGGAAATCTACACTTGCTGTATTTTTTTGTGGTTTTATCAGTGTTGGAGCCGCTATATTAATTTGGGAACTACTGGTTTCATTCATGCTTACGTTACCCAACTCCTCAGGATTTCCATTGGTCTTTGTCGCATTTTCAGTTTTACGCACGACAAGAAAATGTTTGGCTGAGTTTGCATTTTTAAGCTGTATGGCCTTGACAAGCTCAGCTATCTTATCCGATGACAACTTTAATTTATCCATCGAGACAATAGTGCGATTATTAAATGTGGCACCCTTTGGTGGCAATACATTTTTCAGCAAAACAGACGAGCTTGGCAAGACTTTCGTCTGGGAACTTGGACTTGTACTTGATTCCTGCGTGTTTTGAGTAGTTGCCTTTGGTTTGCTTGTGTCCACTGTTACTTCGGGTGTTGACTCTATTTTCGGTGTACCAAGACCCAAAGCCGTTAGATCAATCTTCTCATCTTGCGATAGCACTTTGTTCTCCAATACAATCAGACTTTTTGGCGTTTGTGTAATGGGGATTGGAACAGCAGGTGTTACGAAATAGGTGTTTTTCAAGAAATTCTCGTTGGTTTTCTCTGCAGCATCGCTCTGCGGCTGTCCCATTTGGCCGACTTTAATCAAAGTCGTTGGAAAGGGTGTCTTGAATGTGGAAATTGTGGGTAATGGCAAATCTTGCGAGTGTGTAACCACCGGAAATGGTTGTTTTAGCGGAGAAAATAGTGGGAAGTTGTTAAATTGCGAATGTTCATTGTTTTGGTTGTCAGTGGTGGCAACAGTAGTGGCCATATCGTGAAGCGTTTCTGTTGGCTTCTTTTGTGGGTCTTTAAAGAGCGTGCTTGATGTGTTCTCTGCGGAGTTTAGACCTACATTTGTATGGGTCATCGACGGCGCAACTTTGAATTTCTCTTTTGATTCTGGACTTTGCTTTTTGAACTTATGAAGAAGCTCCTCTCGTTTTTGTTTATTTTGTACTGGTAGTTTTTTGCAACGTATAGTCGCTTTTGGTATTTCCATTGACTCTGTGGCAATAAGCGCTTTGTCTGGGGACTGTGCAACGGTTTTACGCATTGTTACATTACCAATGCGTCCAACTAAGCGCGCAACATCAACAGCACGTGTGCCAGCAGTTTCCTCCTTTACGGACGACACTTTGGCTGCATGAAAACTGTAGTTTTTTATATGTAAGGGACTATTTGGATTCACTTTTTCCACTTTGTTCTCTTTTGCATTGGGAGATGTGGCACTTGCTGAAGCAGCATCTGCACTAAAATCGAGTACACGTGCTATATCTTGTGGTGTTTTAGCCGGTGATGGTTTCTTCGGTTGTTGCACTTTCGGAATGTTTATGAACTCTTCCATTGCTGTCTTAGGTTCATTCCAGGTTACTTCAGTTGTAGTTGGAGTATGTGGTGACTTCGAGACGTTTGCAACGCTTGGTGATTGCGGTGCCTTTATAGCTGCCAATTGCTGCCGTTTCAAAATCTTACATTGTAATATATATTTCACATTTTCTAAGCGGTGCTCGGGTACTATACGCAGTGTAGGTGATTCTTCGCCGGGTCGCGTTATGGTTATCTTTGGTGTAACAAAAACTTTCCGTTCAACTGTAGGCGACTTGGAAGCTACAAAAAAAATTACTAGATTAATTCACTTCACTGGATTGGAAAAATTTATAAACCACTTTTAAACATAATTTAATTTGAAAGTAGTGGGTTAATTCTGTTTGAATTCTATTATATATTTTATAAAGCGTGTTCTTAAAATTATTAAAAGGCTTTCTTTTTTATTTTTTTTTTTACATTTTTTTTTGCACACATTTGTATCCATATTTTTTAACCTCACTCTTTTGATTTTCGCATTTTTTAAATTTTTACCTTTTAAAAATATTATTGAAAATATAAACGAAAGATAAAGATTTTGAAGATTTATCTACCCGTTAACAGGATTCGAACTATGACCCTAAGTACAGCTACCGTTAATTACACCCCCGCATTTCATACTTAAGCTAGCGAAGCATGCCAAAAATGTCGAACAAATGCCACATATCTAGCAATTATTTTAACAAAAAGTTAATAAAAAAAAATATTTACCCTTTTATGGTGCACGTTTTAAACATAAAATAAATTTTATTTTACACTTAATATGGTAACATGGTTATATGCATATTATTATTTTTTTTTTTTTCAAATTCGGAACAAAAATTTTAGTTATATATTTACATTCAAAATGCATTGATTTTTTTAAAGACAAGATATTAAAAACAGTTTGAAAAGTAGTTGTTTTTAGTATTCTAACAACATAAAACTTTATTTAAATATTTTCGGGTGTCAGTAATTCCAAAAATAAAAATCCACAAAGGATCTATGAATGTAAAGTCCACTGAATTTTGGAATTTAAGAGCTAATGCAGCACTGCAGCACTCTAATAATATGCTACGTGTAATAAATCATATTTTTAAACAACAACAACAAAATGCATAACCATAGTGTTTATAAATAAAACATATACAAGAAATACATATAACAATGACACTGGAATTAGTTACAGACTCAACTGTTCAGAGAAAGTAAAGCAAGCGCATATTGCATTTTTTTAATTCGAGCAAAAAAGTTTTATGACGATGTATAAAAAGTGAATAAAAAATTGTATCTAACTGTGATGTACTCAAATAAATGCAACCACGCCTCGAACTCGCGACCTACAATTTAACGAACAACAACACTAACTACTCAGCCACGCGTGCATGAAATATGTTGTGGATAAATGTTTGCCATACTATAGATTTTTAATCAGAATATTAGATATATATTATTTAGAGACTCAAAATTTGTTTATGGCATATACGTTTTTGTTAGTCATAATGAAGATCTTACTTACCCGTTTGAGCTGCTATTGTTGCATTGATGGGCGAAGCATTAATTATAGGTGGAACAACTATTTCCGTTGCTGCTGGTACTAAAAGACAATTTTTCAATGATTCCAGTGGTTTTATAGCATTAAAAATTTGTTGCGTTGAATTAGTTGTATTTGGCGTAGAGTTGTTTGTAGCAGTGTATGTTGTAGTTGCGATTGCTGGTACGACGGCTTGTGCAGTTGTAGCAATTAATGACGAAATTTCAGCTTGCATTGGTGTATTAGCTAGTTTGGCACTAAACTGAGATTTGGGCTCATTTGAAGTATTATTTAATTGCAATTTCGGAGCATCACTATTTTGTGTAGCCTTTTTCTTTTCCTTAGCCAATGCTTTTAGCTTTTGCCTACCGATGGCTTCGGCCAACTTGCGATCTAAACCAGCTTGTTGCAATTTTTTCGGATCAATTACCATAATTTTTCGTATGACACGTTTGCCACCGTTAGGATTTTGATTTTGCTTAGAGACTGTTGCATCCATTGAAATAGTAGGAGTATGCGTAACTTGTGTCTGGTTCAAATGCTTAACGATGTTAGCATTTTGAGAATGACTTTCGGCCACAGGATTTGTCGTACATTCAACATCATTTGTAGTTGAGCTGATAGGAAATTCAGCATTATTAACACTACCGCAATCAGCCGCAGTATCGACACTCTCATTGATATTTGTTGCTGTTCGGTTATTCATAGTAATCACATTGTCCACTGTAAGAGACACTTTTGGTGTTACACCAACATTTAACGCCTCACTAGCACTCATCTTTAATTATTAAACCACTTGTTTTGCAATTTTTATTTTTACATTATATACATATATATTACATCAGCTAAATGCTTCAAACAATTACGCCTTTTTGATCTTTTCGATTGCAGAAATATTTCATAGAGGTTTCGAAGAAAACACGAGCATATGCACATTCGCGAATAAATGAAACGCACGTGCTTATGAAATCACGCAAATTTAACACACAAATTAATAGCAGCCTTTTTACACTTTTATATTATATCAAGTAGGTACTCAATGATATTTAAAAACCTTCATTAATTAATTTTTAAAGCTTTAACGCGCACCTCGTTGTCTACTGTCGGAAGAAAAATTCTTACAAATGTCACAAACTACGGCGAAGGTATTTGAGAATGCGGCAGAACACAGGGTGTATGAACGAAAATGAGTTACAAATTTTAATTACACATATGCGGAAATAATAATAAAGGAATCATAATATGCAAAGAAATAAATTAAAATATAAAGAAAAATTTTAATTGTTTTTTCATTTTTATTTTATAATTTCTGTGTAAATTTTGAATTTTTAAACACTAAACAAATATTCATAAGTTTGTAGTTCCATTCGGCAACGCTCTTAAAGTGTCAGGAATGAAACGAAATAATAAATGACAGTTCAACATTAATTTCTGACATTGTAATTTGGTAAACTATACATATGAAGGCACATTGAATTAAATTTTCTAAACAAATTTTTTTGAAAATTATAGTGTCTACTTATTGGTGTGAAATTGTTTAGAAAATGGATTTCCAAAATAGAGCCGGTGGAAAAACCGGCAGCGGTGGAGTTGCATCATGGTCGGAAACAAACCGTGATCGCAAAGAGCGGCTAAGGCAACTGGGTGAGACAATTTCTTTTATGCTTTTACTAGTTCATCAATTACAACTTTATCTTTCTTTTGTAGCGTTGGAAACAATTGACTTGAACAAGGATCCATATTTTATGAAAAATCATTTGGGTTCTTATGAATGTAAACTTTGTCTAACACTTCACAACAATGAGGGCAGTTATTTGGCACATACGCAGGGAAAAAAACATCAAGAGAACTTGGCACGGCGTGCCGCAAAGGAAGCCAAGGAAGCGCCATCCATGCTAGCACCGGAGAAACCAAGAGTTGAGCCGAAAAAATTTGTTAAAATTGGTCGCCCTGGTTATCGTGTGACCAAGCAACGTGAACCCAGCAATGGGCAGCAATCTTTACTTTTCCAAATTGATTATCCTGAGATCACCGAAGGTATCATACCTCGTCATCGTTTCATGTCCGCTTATGAGCAAAAAATCGAACCGCCAGATCGTAAATGGCAATATTTGCTATTTGCTGCGGAGCCATATGAAACTATTGCATTTAAGGTGCCATCGCGTGAAGTTGAAAAAACCGAGGGTAAATTTTGGACACATTGGAATCGCGATACAAAGCAATTCTTCTTACAATTCTCCTTCAAATTTGAACCAAAAATCATACCACCTCCGCCACCACAAATGCATCGTGGTCTTGGACCTGCTGGTGGTTTCCCAATGCCCGGACCACCACGGCCACACCACATGTTCAATGGAGTACCACCACCACCGCCAATGGGTGTGTTACCTGTACCGCCACCACCCATGTGAGAGGAGGAGACAACTCCCGTCAGCAGTGGAAATGGTTGATTGCTACGGAAGTTGTTAACAATTCGTTTACAATTTTAAGCTACGTTTAATAAAAATGATGTCTAATAAATGAACCGTTAACATTTTCAATAAAAAAAGAAAATATAAATATTTTATGTATAGAATGGGGTACTGAGGTTATACAAAATGTAAACAACTAGAAGTATCATTCACAATAGTTTGTTTAGGTTTGCATGAATTGCAAAGCTGTTTATTGCAATTTATGGTCACAATTGCGAATAATTTAATATAAACCCTTCATAAAAATATGTTTTTAAATAATTTATAAAGAAATTGTAATACCATATAAATAGCTGTATATTACTTTTCATTTAAAGATTACAGCATGATTCTCAACTTCGTAGGTTAGGAAATCAATTTTGTTTTATGCTTATGCATGCACAATCTGGCAACTCTTTAGCAAATTCCACTTATGCCACACGTTCCTCTTTGTATGTTTCGTTTCAGTATACGGCAGACATTTTCAAAGTACACACATAGAAAAGCATTGTATAGATTATAGACATTTATACAATGTAGAAAAGTGACCGTATGTAGACGAGGGAAAAGCTAAAAATTTTCCAATTAAGATTTCAGTAATCAGTGTAAATTAAAAAATTCAACAAATACAGTGTAAAATTAACGTTTTCTGAAACGTTTAAACAAAAGCAAGGTTGGTACGCATTTATAAACCATAGGGTGGTGATTTGAAAGTGATACTAGTAAAAAAATATATGTACCTACATACGAATTTTGATAAACGTAATGTGTGTGCGATTAATATAAATTAAGTAAAATACATTTGTTTTAGCATTTTTATCAATAAATATACTGCGTTTCTAAATAAAATGAGTACGGTGGATGCGAGTGGTGGAACTGGTGGCGGTGGAGCACCTGGACCAGGAGGTAGCAGTGTAGGGGGTGGTGGTGGAGTAGGAAGTGGCGGGGGACCCGGAGGTGGAAATTCAAGTGGAACTCTTGGCTCCAATTTGGCTGGTATGGGAGCAACGCAGTCAACGGGAGGTGAGTGTAGACAAAAATTTCACACATTTTATATTAGGATTTAAAAAAATAGAGCCCCAAATGTACATGTTTGACACAAACTTACACATGTTTGGTTATAATTTGTATCCGTCGCTCAACGTATATAAAGAACTGCGATTGCCTTTATGTATTGCAGTTTTTATAGCATATTTGTGTGTGCGTTTGCTATTTTCCATTTGCTTATGTACTCGCGTTCTGTACCAAAACTCATTCCCATCGTTCCTCTCCATTCCAATTTGTGTTATCGTTGCAGTGTTGTCGTGGCGTTGAAATTTCTTATTATTTTGGCTAATGTCATGTAAAAATATATATAATTTCTTCATAGAGCGTAACAAAAACACGTATATTATAGTTATACTTGTTGTTATTGTCAACTTATTAACTAAAAATATGCGTTATAAAAATTTTCCGAAACTAACAAAAATAAGAAAAGTCCCTGCTATATATTCTAAATGAAATGCTCACATGTTTATCTTCACTGTAGCATAAAAACTGATTTCCCGCGTACCCATGATATATGTATGTAATCCTTGTCCTGATAATAAAAAACAACAACTTGTAAAAATCATAATTATGTAGATTTAAAATGTGACATTTTCCACATATTAATTCTTCATATTTCGAATTATACGATATTCGAAATACCATATGTCCAAATATAGTGTTCCATGAGTGTAGTTGTGTATTGTTAAAAGTAGCACGCAAATTCTACAACTTGTTATCTTTGTTTTGCTTGTATAATTCTTTCGCAGAAGCACAAAAAAACATAAAAACCCATTTCATACAACCTAACCTCATTCATCAAAACGAACAACATCAGGCACCAGTGCATTCAACAGTGTCCGCTCTCCAATCTCCAATGACATCAACTATTACGACTACAACAACTTCAATTGCAAGACACCAACAACAAACGCACAATATTTCAATTTTACCCAATCCCTATACAACAACATCAAGTGCAAATAATTTACAAACTCCCCCTATCCATTCACCCGTACACACTGCACACCTACCTACCAGTGATATACATTCCCATTCACACAATCAGCCCCATTCTTACAGTCAAAACCATACTCATCATGCTCCCCTGCAGTTTATTAAAACAGCACAAATCCATCCATATTCTTTTAATCCAGTTTCAGCAAAAATTTCACACGGCAATATGATTAACACCAGCTCTACTGGTGGTGGCAATATACAAATTGGAAATAACGTCGTGAGTGGCGTTAGCACTATAATGACCAGCAGCGTTTCAACAGCTGGCGCTATAAAAATGACTACAGCTGGTGGCGCTATAGCGACATCTATTGGCGGCACACCTATTGCCCTTAATGTAGCACAATCGCCTTCAGCTATTCGTACTATCGGCGCGGGCGGACAATCGACACAGGTGCGTGTTGTCATGCCCACCAATATTATACCGATCAAACAATTCGAAGGTGCCACAGGTGTGGGACGTACGCAGATCACAGCACTACCAGCGGGCGTTGCGGGCGTCACTTCTCGCACTGTATCCAATACATCGATAACTGTAACGAGACCGGTCACACAAACCACATATCTGCCACGTGCGGGTGTAACGGCTACACAAATGACACCAGTGGGTGCTGGACAAAGGCTTATAACGCCAATACGTACAGGTCCGGGCACAGGAGCAATGAGTGCCGGTGCAACGGTTACGGGACTAACAACAGCGGGTAGTTTTGTGCGCGGTCCTGCCGCTGTTAATCGTAATACAGCATCGCCAGCGACTTCGGTCATATCGCCGGCAACTAGTACAACTTGGATGCAAACCAACACGGGCGGACAAGTACAACTTATAAGAACCATACCACAGCCAGCACAAAAACGTATAATCACTGCACAGGGCATGAGCACAACTAGTGGTGCCTACAACAACGCTGGTATTGGCGGTGGTCTCGGAACATCGGTTAGCGGCACAGTGCTTGCCACCACGCCGCCGACAGTTGTGCAAACGGCTGGCGGTGGTCAAAACCAGCAACAATGTAAGTCTAAACATATAAATTATTTCAGAATTTTTTTTATTCAAACTTTTTTTTTTACTTTTCAATAGCTACAATTCAGGCAGTGTCATCAGCTGGAGTGTCACATAGTCAGCCACAGTCACAGCAACAGCAAACGTACGTTGCAACCTTAGCAACTGTGCTGCCACCACGTCAACATCAAGCCACATTAGTTTACTCATCGAATGTGGCAGCAACGTCGCAGCCGCTTACGCAGCAAACGCAACAATTCAATCCGACACTAGCAGCTGGCCAGCGACTTGCTGTGGCCACACAACTAACTGGCGCAGGTACTTCCGTGGCAGGTACAACATCACGCCAAATACGCCCAATACCGATACCGAAATCTTTCTCTGCCGCCAAGTTGAACACAACCAGCATAAGTATACGTGCACCAAACATAACATCAACTATACAACCGGTCGGTGGTGGTGTTGTCGGTAGCGGTGTTAATACTGTAGTGGGCCAGGGCAATACAAATTCTAACAATTCGCCACGCAATACAACTATGAGTGGCATAACAACAGGTGTTGGCAACAACGTCATGCCGACAACGAATTTACCCACCACCCGTATAATACAACTGCAACAGCAGCCGGGCAGTTCTACGCAACCGCTTATTGGCTCAACGGGTCGCATTTCGGGCAATGTCATGTTCCAGCCCATTATTGTCAACACATCAGGCACGGGCAAACTCGGTGAGTGTGTTTGTAAAACACATATGTATACGTATGCACATTATCTTATTTTTAATTGTAATAATTTCACAATTTCAATGCAGTTTGCGAAATGAAATAATTTAAATGTGTCACTAAATTAATTTAAATCAGGTTTTGAATAAAAAAAAATATTTATTTTTATTGTTGCACGCGACACGGTAAATTTCGGTTTAATTTCAATATTTCTCTATTATGAAAGTTAAAGTTGATTAATATGAAGTGAATTAAAATATAAGGCTGTGTTTACAATTTAGAATTTGAAAATGTATATTCTGTGCGTGCGTATTATGCCGATAATGAAATTCTGTCGCAATGATGTAGTCCGAACTACGAATGAGGGACGTTGTGGGGTGTATATTAAACAGATAACTTCATTGAATCAGCATTAATAGTGACATTTTGTATTTGCCAGACGTAACGTTAATGTGAATTCTTATTCGCACTTTTATCGCAACAATTTCAATTTATGTGTGTGTAATATCAATAACTACAAAAACAAAAACAAAGCAGTGTTTATTATTTTAATGAAGTAAACTGAGCATAAATAGTAACAGAGCACTTTAACTAATTCCATTTGTTTTCAATGTTTTTAGTATCTGGTCTACGGCAACCGGTTTCGATGACAGCCAAACCCTCACTGACTATAACACCATTCGGTTTGGGTAAGTTACCCGCTGGCGGCGGCGGCAATGCTACGCAAGTGGGCGTCAATTTACCACCACAACAGAACGTAACGACGAGCATACAATCATCGTTAGGCGGTGGTGGTGGTAACAATTCGTCCGCTTTATCAACGAGTACGTCCACATCAAGTGGCGGCGGTGTTACAAATCTGTCCGCCGCACAACTGGTGAATGTGTCGCAGGCTGGGCAGCTGTTAACCACGCAGAACTTAGTGTCATCTGGCGCCGGTGGTGGCGCTACAGTACTGCCCTTGGCCATAACATCGCGCGGCAGCAATATACTAACGGGCACCATAACACCGCTAAAGAATGCCGGCGCTATAACAGTGGGCAAAGTGATGACTGCATCGAATGCAAGTAATTTGGATAACAATAGCGTGCCAAGTGGCGCTAGCATCATAACAAGCAGCGCCGGACCACCGAGTGTGTACATACATCAAGCGAACACAGCGCATCGCGCACATGGACCGAGTGTCAGCGTAAGTGCCACCAATTTACATGCGACGTCGTCGGCGTCAAGCAACAATACTACGGTGCTCACAGCGACCGGTGGTGGTGGTAGTGGTGGCAATATACCCACCTCAGGTGGTGCTTTCCTGCCACCAGGCGGCACTATTTATTATGAATCTGTGCCGGCGAGCTCAGTGCAAGTGTCCACTGGCGTGCTATCGCTCACAACCACCACTGCAACGAGCAGCACTTTGCCAATAACGCAAAACCAGTTGGCGAATGCGGTGTCTGCCTCCAATTTGGCGATTTCATCATTGCCTTTCGCTGCATCCGCCGCTTCGCACGCGGGCAACTCAACGGCCACATTTACGGTAGTGCCATCGACGGGAGGGCGCTCCATTGGACAACTACAAATACCGGTGTCCAGCGCGACAGGCTCCCAAATACAGGCGGTGCCATTGCGTTTCAGCGCACAACTGCCTTCAGCGCAGCAGGGCGTGGTCAACGCCAGTTCCACCAATACAATATCGGCGGATTCGATCTCCGTGTCACAAGCAACTCAGCAATTGTTGCAGCACAGCGGTGTTACAGCTGGTCAACAGCTACTTATACCCGCTTCAGTGGCATCGGCCGCACACCACGTTGGCAATAGCTCCACCACCGCAACACTAACGGGCGCGCAGGGTCAGCATGTGGTCATACCGCTACAGACGTCGATTAAAGTGACCGGTGGTGGTGCTGGCTCAACGGTGGTATCTAATTTCTTACGAAAGCGTGATGCAGATGGTTCACCTATACGCGCTGCCAAAAATCTTGCACCCACCTTACTCTCCATGGGTAGCGGTAGTGGAAATGTTGGCGGTGCCGCCATTTTATCAAATGTAACGGGCTCGCCAGCCGCCTCCTCGGTGGGTAGCGCATTCAGCATCACGTCGGTGGCATCCTCATCCGCATCCTCAATGGCCTCGTCGCAGACGACAACATCGTCCACACTCACAACGGAGGCTTTGGCGAAGAAGGATCGTGCACAGGCATCAGTGTCTGGTAGTGCCATTGGCGCACAGCGCGTGGCGCGCGCCGAGTCGCCCGCTTCATCGGATGGCTCCACCACGGTGTCGGCAAATTCTTCACCGGGCGTAGAGCAACAAATGCAAGATGGCAATATGATGATGATAAATCATATGCCACAGGGTACAAACGAATCCACGCACTTTAATCCTATCAATGAGGTAAGTCTCTTATTTTACATAATAAACTAAAGTTTGCAAAAATTTTATTATTTATGTCTTACAGATGTACGTGAACCACCACGGTAATGTCAACGTGCAACATAACGTGCTAATGAGCGGCATATCGGTCACACCGAGCAGCTCACGCACTTCCTCGCTGGATCATCATCCGCAATTGCATGCGCCGGTGGCAACAAGTACTGCCCGTCTCAATGGTGCGCCCGCTGAATGTTCGACGCGTAAAAGAAACAGACGTTCAACGTAAGAATGTGCAGAAGAAGAATGGCGTAAAATGCAAACGATAATAATTTTCTCTCTCTCATTCTCTCTTTTCTTATCGACATACTTATAGCAACGACAGTCAACTTTCGAGTCACAGTCAAAGTTCACTTACGCTCCCACCACCAACAGCAACTGGGGTTGCCACCGCAGCCGCCGCCAGTCACATGAGTAATAGTAATAGCGGCAACAATAGTCACTATGAATTGCCTGCCGCAACTGGCAACGGTGGCATGCTATTAGCGCCAGTACACGGCTCAATGGCGCCTGGCGCTGCTAGCGGTACGGCCGCACACCAATATGACGGCAACAATGCGAATGCCAATGTTGCTGGCAATGTCAATGTTGCACATAATAGCACCAGCAGCAATCATAAGAATAACAATGTGCCAGCCACCACAGGCAATAAGGAGAATGCCAAACCGACGGAGTTTACATTGCGACGGCCGCGTAACTTTACGCTGCTGCATGTGAGTTGAAGTCAAATTATTTCTCGAAAATAGATAATTTAAATGTTTTTTTTTTTGTGTGCCTGCTTTACAGACTTATAAGCAAAGCTGGAAGACGGCCAACAATCATTTTCAGCGTTACTCGGATGTTAAACCGCGCGAAGAACGCCGGCCCACCGTTATTGATTTGGCCAATCAGACGAATGTTATGGGCAAATTGAATGGCTGGAAAATACACCATTTGAGCTCGCAAATGGAGGATTTGGTGAGTGTATATGTTAAATAACAGTTGTTTATTTTAGTTATTTATATGCTCTTTTCTTTTTTACTTTTTACAGTGTGAGAACGAATCGCACGGACTGGATCAGCTGAATAATATGCTGAAGCAAATGGAGACGCATGAAAAGAATCCCGAAACAGAGCGCATAAACGAATTGCTGAAGGTAAATTTGTTTGCTTTCAAATAAAAAAAATCGAATATTATCGATAAATATTTGTAATGAAATTTCGATTATCGATAAATATTTTTAATGAATTTTCGATTTCGATTATCGATAAATATTTTTAATGAAATTTCGATTTCGTTTATCGATAAATATTTTTAATGAAATTTCGATTTCGTTTATCGATAAATATTTTTAATGTAATTTCGATTTCGTTTATCGATAAATATTTTTAACCAATTTTCGATTTCTCTCCATTTTCTCCCTACAGGGCAACATACAGCGCAGCAAAATCATTGTTGACGGCATTCATGAAGCACAAAGTCAAATGATGAAAATATTCGACCACAAATCGCACATATCGGACATACTGCAGCGGTGCGCATCGAAGCGTAATTTTAAGAAGCGTGAAAAATTTTAAACACTCAAAGCGGCATTGGCATTTGTAAAAAAACAAAAAAAAAAAAATGAAAAACAAAAAAACTTAACGTTATTTAAACATAATAAATTTTAGCAAACTTAGTTTATAATGCAATCTAGTAAACATTAATTAAGTAACTACACTCTACGATTCTTGTAAATGTACATAACACATATATATAACCTACATATATACAAGTGCATTATTTAATTATTTTTTTTTTAATGAAAGTTTGCAAAGCAAGAAAACTTATTGTACATAAATATGTAATATGTAAAGATGATATTCTGTCTGTATGTTTAATTTTGCAACCAACTTTCGTAAAAAGGATAAAAAGTATGCTTTTGTATTTTTATGCTTCAAACTGTATGTGTGTGTACACAAAAAAACCGTTATGTTCTGTTCTAACAAACTTAGAATTTGCACATAAACTCATTTAAGTTACTAGGGTTTTAACAAACAAACAAACAAAAATTGTAAAATAGTTCATAAGCTTATCTCGCCTGTAATTTATATATTATATAAAATCCTTTGGGGCCTATTAAAGCAATTCGGAAATAAAAACTTGCAGCTAATTGTAGATAACAAAAATAAAAAAAAATAATATTTATATATATAGATGTCGTTTCAAAAACAAAGAAAAATGGCCGCCATAAATTAAGTTGGAAAGTTTGTAGAGTTAAATAAATGTTACAATTTTAATTAATTTAAATTTTGTTGATTTTTTGGTGGAAATTTTTTATGGGGAAATTTTTTTCTTTCAATGAGTAGGCTTGCAATGTTCATTACAAAGCGTAGAGAGAGAGAGGTATTTCAAGGATTTTAATAACTAATTATTATATTTTGAACAGTTCTAGAACACAAATCGGTAGTTTCGAAAATGCTATGAGTTCTTGAACGGATTTGAATGGATAAAAATATGTATTGAACAAAGAGTTTGTGTGAAATTTTGTGTTTCAAACGAAATGAAAAAGTGCCAAAACGTTGGAAATGTCGAAAAAAAAACATTTCTATGTTATACTTGTATAATAGATTCTGTCAAACAAGTACCCGGAAATTCTTAAATTAGTTGTAAAATGGCTCATAAACTCCATGGTTTTGGGAATAGTTCTCATTCTACCCATAGATTCATAGTATCCATAGACTATGCGGGTAACATTTTAAGGCAGTAGTCTGCTTTAGAAGCCGAAAAAAAGCGTTTTTTATACTCTCGCAACAAATGTTGCTAAAGGGAGTATTATAGTTTTGTTCACATAACGGTTGTTTGTAACACCCAAAACTAAACGAGTTAGATATAGGGTTATATATACCAAAGTGATCAGGGTGAAGAGTGGAGTTCAAATCCGAATGTCTGTCTGTCCGTCCGTCCGTCCGTCCGTCTGTGCAAGCTGTAACTTGAGTAAAAATTAAGATATCTTGATGAAACTTGGCACACTTATTTCTTGGCACCATAGGAAGGTTGCTTTCGAAAATGAGCAAAATCGGACCACTGCCACGCCCACAAAATGGCGAAAACCGAAAACACATAAAGTGCCATAACTAAGCCATAAATGAAGCTATGGAAATAAAATTTGGTATGAGGGATCGTACTATGAAGGGGCATATTTGGATGTAATTTTTTTGGGGAAGTGGGCGTGGCCCCGCCCCCTACTAAGTTTTTTGTACATATCTCGCAAACCAATAGAGCTATATAAACCAAACTTTCTGCAGTCGTTTTTTTTAGCCACTTCCTAATACAGTTCAAAAATGAAAGAAATCGGATTATAACCACGCCCACCTCCCATACAAAAGTTAGGTTGAAAATTACTAAAAGTGGGTTAACTCACTAACGAAAACCGTCAGAAACACTAAATTTCACATAAGAAATGGCAGATGGAAGCTGCACTCAGATTTTTTTACAAAATGGAAAATGGGCGTGGCGTCGCCCACTTATGGGTCAAAAACCATATCTCAGGAACTACTCGACCGATTTCAATGAAACTTGGTTTGTAATAGTTTCCTTACATCCCAATGATATGTTGTGAAAATAGGCCAAATCGCATCACAACCACGCCTACTTCCTATATACCAGAACTTTGAAGACGATCTGAATCGTTTACATTACAATATATAAATTAAGCACAAGTGAAGATATCGGTGCAGAACTTTGCACAAATACTATGTTTATAGTGTAGCAGCCCCATTCTAAAAATCGCCGAAATCGGAAAATAGGTTTTTAAGGCCCCATATATCGAACACGAGCACCTCGGTGCTTCTAACCTAATATTATGGTTTCCAACTTTCAATGGACTTTATACAATATATATGACGAATATGTGGATCAAATTGTGTATTATATAATATAAATAAAGTTAAATAAATAAATTGCGAGAGTATAAAATGTTCGGTTACACCCGAACTTAGCCCTTCCTTACTTGTTAGCAATTTTTTTTGAAAGGGAAGGAAATGATTGCGGTAAACGGAATTTTAAGACGATAGTGTACTATATTTAAGGCTTAAAAAACAATATTTATTATTTAAAAATATTGAAATTTTTTCAAAGTTGTAAGTATTTTACTGGAGCGCCTGGAGTCTGCACTTGTAAATCGGTGCCGGTGATGGAGGTCTTGCGATGCATTTGAAACAGTCGAACCAAATTATTTTTTAATTTTTATAAGTTTTTTTTCTTCATGAACTACAAAAATACCGAAGAAGTTATAAAATTCCAAATTTTTTTGAATTTTGAAAAAAAAATCACTTTTTTAAGAAAAAAAAATTGACTTTAAGTTGCAAAACAAATAGTTTAAATAATACTTTTGTCCAACTTCAACTACCTTTGTCTAGTCCAAATAGAAGATAATTTAATACTGAACCTAGATCACTTTGATCACGAAGCTAGATCACTTTGGTTTCTTTTTGCTATCGCCGGCACCGTTTTCTAACACTTGTGAAAATGAAAACTCGAGAAAACGCGCTTTAAAGGTCTGCCTGAGCATTTACACCTGCTCAACGCTCGGCCACTAAAACTGCTCTAGCTTCGAAAATATGTCGAATTGGCCTCTGAAATTTTAAAGACATATTCTGAGATAGTTTTGGAAAAGATTTAAAACAAAACAAAAAAATCGATTTTTTGAAGCCTGTAAAGCAGACTACTGCCTTTAGTAGCTTCATATTAAATTTTTGAAATCTAATTTGATTTTCGAAAATAATTCTGAACTCGTTGGGCGTTTGTTGTCAGTATTATCGCGAAAGAGATTTAAAATCAGTAGTTTTTGGAATGCTAACAGTTCCTAGGCGAATATAAATTCCAATCTATTCCAAAAACTACACTGTTGTGGGACAAATTCTCATACTACAAACATACTGGGGGCTTAAGGAGTTACATGGGTTTCGTGGGTTCAAAAAATCGATTTTTTTTTCTACAACATTTCAAGAATATTATCCTAAATTTGCAACTCGATCCTAATAATAGTTTCGGAGATACAGCCTTTGGTAGGTGTGCGCTCCAAATCAGGTATTATTGTTCCGCAAAACTGTAAACGCCCTTTTCTCGGAACCTTGTTTGCAGAGTCGGTTGTCAAATTTTCACGAAAACTACTCAACCGATCTTGAAGGAATTGATTTTGCACAGCTGTTCGAGATACAATTTACTCGTGCTTGAACGAATTCATTTTTTTTTTTCAATTACAACTATTTAAAATGTCAAGCAAATTTGACAGAAATTTTTTTTTTTTTTTGAAAAATAATTTTTACATAAAAAAATATTGAAAATAGGCAATTTTTTACGCAACAAAACCCAAGTAACCACTTAAGGCTTGTATCTGTGCTGGAAATTATTTCAATATGTTCAAAAATATTTGCCAAAGAACTGGAAACATTTTATGAATAAACTTGTAAGAACTCTTACTTGGAACTTTAATTGAGCCCATATTGAACTGAAGTGAAATTTCATAAATATAGCATATTTTGTTCTTTTTTTAATAATTAATTATTTTTTTTGTTGATTAAATTATAAAAAAAAATATTTTTTTTTTAAATGCGGGTAATTTAGTTCTCAAAGCCTTAATTTCTTCCCCTACAGTGTTGCATTTCAGCTTAAATAAACCACACTATTTATACCACGTGGTGAGTATTTTTTTATTCACATTTTGCTTGCCTCAACTTTTCTTTCCGGTTACTAAATAATTTTCTTTTCACTAATCAGCTATTGGGCGGCGCGCAACAAATTTCGCCGACAAATTGCGTGAATAAAAGTTACTAAAATGATTTAAAATTGCTATAAATTTACAATAAAGCGTATAAAATACTGCAAAGTTAAAAAAAAAACGAAGATATTAAGTGAATCTGGATAAATTTGCTCAAATTTAAGGTAAGCACTAGTGAAAAACTTTTGGTTTCTTAAGAGTTAGCATTAATGGAAGTTAAATCAATTAGAGTGGCTTATTAGCGAGTATTAGAGCAATCAGTAAGGACAGAATATAATTTGAAATTGTTGAGAATAGTTGAAATAGAGAAATTGGAAAGATGCAATTAAAGAGCAGTTTAAGCGTGGCACTAGCGTCACATTAGTGTGGCACTAACCTAAAATTTCCAAAATTTTTAAAGAACTAGTTAGACTTGTCGGTAGGTAGCAGGCAGACAACAAAGCGTGTCTGTCGGTTTGTTCACTTAAAGACATTTCTTTAAATATTTAATAAATAATAAAATTTAATTGAGATTTCGCTAAAAAATTTAAGTATAGTTTTTTCATTATTTTAAGAAAAACAGTAATTAATATGATGACAATTTCATACCCACAACTGAGCAAAAATGCTGAATTTTTATACACATGCACTACCATCTGAAATATTAATTACGTTAATTTGAAGATTTATGCATATTTAATGAATATAAAATATATTAATAATTGATATTACTTACAGATGCTGCATAATGAAGAGTATTAACTACGGCTGAGGCTGCTAAATGAAGGTAAGCTTACTTTTGTATCTAAATATACAGTTGAACTTCCATGACTCGCACTGCTATAACTCAAAGTTCTCCATAACTCGAACTCTTGAATAGGTAATAGAAGTAAAATTCCATACAAACTACATTCCATTACTGGAAGTCTCTCTAAGTCGTGGTTTTTTTGTGTATTATGGTGATTCGAGATTATGGAGTTCAACTGTAATATATTTTCTAAGCACTTGCATACTTTTAAAGAAACTTATCATATGAAAAAACTGTAGTGATGACATTTTCATACCCAAAACTGAGCTAAAATGCTGATTTCTTATACACATGCACTACCATCTGAACAGTTTTTCATATGAAATGCTTTAGAAAATATGATTTATATGGATTAAAATTTACTTTTTTGCATAAAAAATATTAAAAATATTTTTTTTTTTTCAAAGGACACTTTACGAATTCATCCGAAAAACTCTACTACAACTCATTCATGAAGTGACGTTGAAATCTTCAAAATCATCAACAAAAAAAAAACATCCAACAAAATGCTGCTTTTAAGTCCTAAATCCAGCGTTTTAATATTTTGTTTATAAAGGGTGATTTTTTAAGAGCTTGATAACTTTTTAAAAAAAAAAAACGCATAAAATTTGCAAAATCTCATCGGTTCTTTATTTGAAACGTTAGATTGGTTCATGACATTTACTTTTTGAAGATAATTTCATTTAAATGTTGACCGCGGCTGCGTCTTAGGTGGTCCATTCGGAAAGTCCAATTTTGGGCAACTTTTTCGAGCATTTCGGCCGGAATAGCCCGAATTTCTTCGGAAATGTTGTCTTCCAAAGCTGGAATAGTTGCTGGCTTATTTCTGTAGACTTTAGACTTGACGTAGCCCCACAAAAAATAGTCTAAAGGCGTTAAATCGCATGATCTTGGTGGCCAACTTACGGGTCCATTTCTTGAGATGAATTGTTCTCCGAAGTTTTCCCTCAAAATGGCCATAGAATCGCGAGCTGTGTGGCATGTAGCGCCATCTTGTTGAAACCACATGTCAACCAAGTTCAGTTCTTCCATTTTTGGCAACAAAAAGTTTGTTAGCATCGAACGATAGCGATCGCCATTCACCGTAACGTTGCGTCCAACAGCATCTTTGAAAAAATACGGTCCAATGATTCCACCAGCGTACAAGCCACACCAAACAGTGCATTTTTCGGGATGCATGGGCAGTTCTTGAACGGCTTCTGGTTGCTCTTCACCCCAAATGCGGCAATTTTGCTTATTTACGTAGCCATTCAACCAGAAATGAGCCTCATCGCTGAACAAAATTTGTCGATAAAAAAGCGGATTTTCTGCCAACTTTTCTAGGGCCCATTCACTGAAAATTCGACGTTGTGGCAGATCGTTCGGCTTCAGTTCTTGCACGAGCTGTATTTTATACGGTTTTACACCAAGATCTTTGCGTAAAATCTTCCATGTGGTCGAATAACACAAACCCAATTGCTGCGAACGGCGACGAATCGACATTTCACGGTCTTCAGCCACACTCTCAGAAACAGACGCAATATTCTCTTCTGTACGCACTGTACGCATTCGTGTGGTTGGTTTAATGTCCAATAAAGTAAACTGAGTGCGAAACTTGGTCACAATCGCATTAATTGTTTGCTCACTTGGTCGATTATGTAGACCATAAATCGGACGTAAAGCGCGAAACACATTTCGAACCGAACACTGATTTTGGTAATAAAATTCAATGATTTGCAAGCGTTGCTCGTTAGTAAGTCTATTCAACTGCTTAATAAGTTACATAAATAAAGAATAAATAAAATATTAATAAATGATTTTAGCAACGCTTGCAAATCATTGAATTTTATTACCAAAATCAGTGTTCGGTTCGAAATGTGTTTCGCGCTTTACGTCCGATTTATGGTCTACATAATCGACCAAGTGAGCAAACAATTAATGCGATTGTGACCAAGTTTCGCACTCAGTTTACTTTATTGGACATTAAACCAACCACACGAATGCGTACAGTGCGTACAGAAGAGAATATTGCGTCTGTTTCTGAGAGTGTGGCTGAAGACCGTGAAATATCGATTCGTCGCCGTTCGCAGCAATTGGGTTTGTGTTATTCGACCACATGGAAGATTTTACGCAAAGATCTTGGTGTAAAACCGTATAAAATACAGCTCGTGCAAGAACTGAAGCCGAACGATCTGCCACAACGTCGAATTTTCAGTGAATGGGCCCTAGAAAAGTTGGCAGAAAATCTGCTTTTTATCGACAAATTTTGTTCAGCGATGAGGCTCATTTCTGGTTGAATGGCTACGTAAATAAGCAAAATTGCCGCATTTGGGGTGAAGAGCAACCAGAAGCCGTTCAAGAACTGCCCATGCATCCCGAAAAATGCACTGTTTGGTGTGGTTTGTACGCTGGTGGAATCATTGGACCGTATTTTTCAAAGATGCTGTTGGACGCAACGTTACGGTGAATGGCGATCGCTATCGTTCGATGCTAACAAACTTTTTGTTGCCAAAAATGGAAGAACTGAACTTGGTTGACATGTGGTTTCAACAAGATGGCGCTACATGCCACACAGCTCGCGATTCTATGGCCATTTTGAGGGAAAACTTCGGAGAACAATTCATCTCAAGAAATGGACCCGTAAGTTGGCCACCAAGATCATGCGATTTAACGCCTTTAGACTATTTTTTGTGGGGCTACGTCAAGTCTAAAGTCTACAGAAATAAGCCAGCAACTATTCCAGCTTTGGAAGACAACATTTCCGAAGAAATTCGGGCTATTCCGGCCGAAATGCTCGAAAAAGTTGCCCAAAATTGGACTTTCCGAATGGACCACCTAAGACGCAGCCGCGGTCAACATTTAAATGAAATTATCTTCAAAAAGTAAATGTCATGAACCAATCTAACGTTTCAAATAAAGAACCGATGAGAGTTTGCAAATTTTATGCGTTTTTTTTTAAAAAAAAGTTATCAAGCTCTTAAAAAATCACCCTTTACTTACA
This sequence comes from Zeugodacus tau, assembly GCA_031772095.1. NCBI lineage: Eukaryota > Metazoa > Arthropoda > Insecta > Diptera > Tephritidae > Zeugodacus > Zeugodacus tau. The sequence goes on along the minus strand of CM062653.1, from coordinate 2,991,150 downwards.
GATGCTGCACAATGAAGAGTATTAGCAACGGCTCAGGCTGCTAAATGAAGGTAAGCTTACTTTTGTATCTAGATATACAGTTGAACTTCCATAACTCGAGCTTCTATAACTCGAAGTTCTCCATAACTCGAACTCTTGAATTGGCTAAGAGGCAAAATTTCATACAAATTATATTCCATTACTGGAAGTCTATCTAACTAGTAGTTTTTTTGTGAATTATGCTTATTCGAGTTAGGGTAGTTCAACTGTAAAATATTTTCTAAGCAGTTGTATACTTTTAAAGAAACTTATCATATGAAAAAACTGTAGTGATGACATTTTCATACCCAAAACTGAGCTAAAATGCTGATTTCTTATACACATGCACTACCATCTGAACAGTTTTTCATATGAAACGTCTTAGAAAATATGATTTATGTGGTTTCAAATTGCATTTTTGGTATAAAAAATATTTAAAATATTTTTTTTTTATTTTTTTCGCAGACAAAATGTGCTAAATGAACAAAGGATTAAGGTTTAATCCAAAAAACTCCACTACAATTGATGCATGAAGTGACGTGGAAATCTTCAAAATCTTCACTTAGTGGAAGACATCAACAAAATGCTGCTTTTAAGTCTTAAATCCAGCATATTAATATTTTGTTTGTATTTTATAAGCTAGTAGTAAAATGATTGGTATTGTTCCTAAATGTTAAATGTTTAAATTTTAGGTTAACTTGAATTTAAACCAAAAAGCAGCAAAATGCTGTTTCAAAATTATGAAAAGAAAACTTTGATTAATTAGAAAGACTGAAAAATGTACGGTGCATTTGCACTATGAATATGAAAAAAATGGACTGAAATGTATATGTAAATGATAAGGTGAAAATGAAATAGAAAGTATGAAAAAATGAATGAAGAGTATATACAAAATAAAATGAGAAAATAATGATTGAAATGAAAACATAAAAACTGACTTTTAATTTTTCTATTAGTTAAAATGTCTCCTTATTAGGGTGTGTTAAATGGTTTGAAACGCAATTTAGTTTTGAAGAACGATGATTGCTATTAAGGCAGTAGTCTGCTTTACAGCCTTCAAAAAATCGATTTTTTTTGTTTTGTTTTAAATCTCTTCCAAAACTATCTCAGAATATGTCTTTAAAATTTCAGAGGCCAATTCGACATATTTTCGAAGCTAGATCAGTTTTAGTGGCCGAGCGTCGAGCAGGTGCGAATGCTCAGGCAGAAGTTTAAAGCGCGTTTTCTCGAGTTTTCATTGTCACAAGTGTTAGAAAAAAAAGTTGGACAAAAGTATTATTTAAACTACTTGTTTTTCAACTTAAAGACAATTTTTTTCTTAAAAAAAAGTTATTTTTTTTTTAAACTTCGAAAAAATTTGGAATTTTATTACTTCTTCGGTATTTTTTTAGTTCATAAAGAAAAGAAACTTATAAAAATTAAAAAAAATTGGTTCGACTGACCTCCATCACCGGCACCGATTTACAAGTGCAGACTCCAGGCGCTCCAGATAAATACTTACAACTTTGAAAAAATTTCAATATTTTTTAATAATAAATATTGTTTTTTTAAGCCTTAAATATAGTACACTATCGTTTTAAAATTCCGTTCACCGCAATCATTTCCTTCCCTTTAAAAAAAATTGCTAAAAAAACGCTTTTCGGCTTCTAAAGCAGACTACTGCCTCAATTTTGTAATATATTTTTCTATTATTTCTCACGGAAAGGTTTCTACAACAATACGTGGCATACTATAGCAATTGAACTTATCTTTAAAAACATATTTTCGATAACTTGGCTGACGCAATATGAGTACACATGTTTTAAATAAAAATGTTCTGTAGATTTTTCTTCACATGACTGTACATACTAAGTAAATATCACGAAAGAGCTAAACCTTGTGATATTGAACAGTTTTCAATAATAAAATAAAAAAAAATTAAAAAAAAAAATTTTTTTCAAAAAAAATATTGGTGTAAAACCGACACACCCTAATGCGTAATTATTTCCTTTAATAAATTTATTATTTTTCTCATTTCCTTACACAATTTACTAAAACTATTGTATGTTTAAATAACTTTAAGTATATATGCATTTTTAAAATCGTTTTTGAAATAAATATTGCTAATAAAGAGTTTTTGATGAGTATTCGAACCGCGGATAAAGTAACAACTTTTGCTATACAATATTGCAATATTTTTGCATAACTACAGATACTTTAATATAACAGTTAGAAGGGTATATACTTTTTTTTATATATCGACACAAGAGACCCTTAAACAGATTCAAAAATAAATAGTTTTCATGAAAATAACACCAGCAAGCTTAATAAGAGCATAAAATTGCACGCATTGCTTACATAACCGTCATTCGCAACGAAATCCACACTGCTGCGCAAGCTACTACCGGCTGCTGTGTCCGGACGCGGTTTCTTGAAGCTCTCATAGTACCAATCCATGCCGTTCTTTCGATTCGCGCGCTCCACCTGCTGATAAGCGCTCGCCGCAGTATCCACCGATTCGGCGTCCGTAGCCTCCGCGTCATGGTAGTCACTCTGCTGAGCAGCTGTTAGCAGTTGCTGTTGAGCTTGTTGATCACCAAATGCGCTTGGGTCCAAAAATGTGTGGTCTCTGCTGTGTGTATGCGGCGTTGTGCGATGATATTCCTCCGCTGTGGGTAGATACTGATTCTGCGATTGTGGTGTTTGGACTTTGGTGATTATGGAACGACCACCCGTTGGGCGTGGTTGACGTTGTGCAACATTGGTGGCGGTTAGTGGTGTGGTGGGTGGCTCTGCGCTGGCAAGGCTGCCACTACCCGTACCGGCTGCATCAATATGACTGGCAGTTGGTGTTTCCTCCGTTGTTGTTGTGGTCTTCATTAACCAAGAGTTCCGCTTAATCTGCTCGACATGCTCCTCCGGCGGTGGTATTAATAGTATAGTCTCCGCTGTGGTGGTTTGTATGAGTGGTGGCGGCTTGAGCATGCCCACTGATTGCGCTTCCAAGTCATCGTAGTACTCGCCGGTGTCAAAAGTGTCACTCTCGCCCAGATTATATGTGGACGCTTGGGTTACAGTGGTTGCGCGCGTTGTAGTAGTTGTTGTTGTTATGCTAGTTGGCATTGTTGTTGTGTGGAAAGGTGTGGGAGTGGTAGCTATGGTCGCTACAGTGCGTGGCAAATTGCGTGTGCTGCTCGGTGTTGTTGTTGTAGGTATTTTAGTCATAGTGGTTGTTGGTGTTGTTGTTGCCACGTATGGTGGCGTTATGCGACGCGCTGTCGTCGTGTGCTCGGTTGGATTCTCGGTCACATAGTAAGTTTGCGACTCAAACTCCTCGCTGGCAGACTCTTCAGTTGTTAACGCTGTGGTGGGTAAGGGCGCAATTGTGGGTCTTAAATTGCTCAACCGGCTGGATTGCCCATGGTTAGTGTCTTCATGCACCGGTACCATTGGTATGTAATCACGCTCGGTGTGCTTCGTCGCATATTTTGTAGGCGTTGGTATGGGTTCCACGACACCGCGTCGCTTAGACGGATCATGCACGGGCATAAAGCCACCGACATGCTCCGGCATTATTGGACGGAAACCACCACGTTCAACACTCGTGGGCTCGCGGAAGGCGGTTTTGAACACGCTGATCGGTGTTTCGCTGCTTGTCGTCTCGTCGGAACTGGAGTCAGCGCTTGCGGCCATCGTGGTAGTTTGCCGATTTCTGGACGACACGTCGGGATACTGCGATTCAGGCGGATTCAAATACTTCTCGAACTCGGCGCTGTTCGGTTGATACATGCGCACCTTGCCATGCGGCGTGTGCATGCGATGTGTGGCCGACATTGGTTCCAAGCCGCTTTCAGTAGAGCTGGCTATAGTTTGCGTAGTCGACTCACTGCTCGACTTCTCACCACGATCTTTACGCCCACGCTGACCAGCGCCAAAGAAGCGTCCCAAACTCAACGACGGTATGGGGTAGCCAAAGAATGTAAAGGGGGAATTAGTTTGCGCGCCCGCGGGCAAAGGCGGTGGCCTTTTAAAGTAATTCGTGTTCAATATGGTGTTGTTCAGATCAATGTTTGCGCTAATTGGCGGTTTCTTCTGCGTGCTTAGCACTGCATTACTTGCTATATTTGTGTGTGAAACCGGCGCATCGGTGCTAACATACGAGTTCGTGTCGTTTGCGGGTGTATAGTCGACATACTGATCGTAGAAATATTCACTCTCACCAGCCAAGGGACGCTCTCCAGGCGAAACGTCATAAACCTCACATTCGTCGCTGAACTCCTCTTGCAAATCGCGTTGGAAAATATCACCATGTTCATTCAAGAGCGGCAAGTGATTGGCATTATCACTGCTGAAACTGCTATCACTCGCCGAGCCAACGCGTTGGTTGGTGTCTTCAAAACCCGCACAGAGACTGCGATCAATACGTGATGCACGCAGCAGACGGCCATCTTGACATTTCGGCCCGGGATATGGGAAATTCGTCTCCTGCAGCCACACAGAGAGCCATTGCATTTCACAGGAGCAATTTATGGGGTTGCCTGAAATAGAAGGAGTAAGAAGTAAGGTTTTGCAGAATCTTCTTTACTTATGTACTTACCATCCACATCCAGTATGGCAATATTGCCGCGTAAATTTCGGAAAGTGCGCTCTTTGATGGTGCGCAGTTGGTTGTTGCGCATCGAGAGCACACGCAGACGTGGCATGGTTTCGAATGGACCGCCCTTAAGAGTGGAAAAAGTCAGTTTTGTAGCGGAATTTAAGTAAATTCAATTTGTACTCACCTGAATCTTGCATATGCGATTGTTGTCCATCTTGAGCTCGACTAACCAATTTAACGATTTCAATGGCATCGTATTGACCATGCGCACACCGTTCGTAGACAGATCCAATACCTCCAGATTGCGCATTGCACGCAGTCCAATATTTTCCATGTTGTGGAAGTTGTTGTTCGACAAATTCAAGAAGACCATGGAGGGTGAGTTGAAGAAACTATCTGGTGAAATGTACCGTAAGGTATTGTATTGGAAATGTGAGGCCAGCAAGTTCGGCAGATCTTCGAAAACATGATCCTTCAGTTCCACCAATTTGTTGTCGGCCAAAACGAATTCCTGCAGATCTGGCAGATGTTTCAAAGCACCCGGTTCCACCGAGTTGATTTCATTGCTGGACAAGTCCAGATACTGCAGTTTTGGCAGGTTGCGGAAAGTGCCATGTTTCAACTCGACAATAAGGTTATTGGCCAGACGTATTTCCACAACATTGCGCCATGAGGAGACGACATCTGCATGCACGCGTGTAATCTGATTATAACTCAGGTCTATGTCATGCAAATTAACTAGACTCGATAGACTAACCGACATATCAGACAACGCATTGCTCGACAAATCGAGATACTCGAGAGAACGCTGCGCCTCAAATGCCGATGGCGCTATAGTGCGTATTAGGTTACGAGACAAGTCGAGTTGCTCCAAGCGTGAATTGTTTGAAAATAAATTGTCGGTAACGCTTTCCAGCTTATTGCCTTGTAAGTTAAGATTACGCAATTCGGCAAGCGGTAGAAACGTACGCTCATCGAGGTGTGACAGGCCGTTGTCTTGCAGGTGTAAGAGTTCCAAGCGTGTAGCACCAATGAAAGCGGTATCGTCCAACGAGCGCAGTCTATTATTGGCCAAACTGAGCACACGCAGTTGTGGCATGCCCTGGAAACTGTACTTTGGTAGCTGTTCCAAGCGATTCACGCTCAGATCGAGCATGCGTAAATTAGGCAGACTCAGCGTCTTTCCAATGGAGAAAGGTAGTGTGGCAATGGCATTTCCGCGCATGGAGACGCGTTCGACTATCTTCGGCAGACCGGGTATGATGTGCGACAGCAGATTATAGCTTGCATCCACCTCGAAGAGACGATTCAAATTACGAAGTGTCGCTGTATGTATGCTCGATAGCTCGTTATAAGAAATATTCAGCGTTTCCAGCATAGGGTTGTGTATGAAGGTTTTGGGCTCCAATTTTACTAAACCATTTTCGCTTAGATCTAGACGTCGTAGCGATGGCAAGCCAGCTAGCAGATATGAGTCAACGCTACGAAAATCGTTTACTGCCAAATCCAGCCCTTTAAGCCCGGGTAAGTTCCAAAAAGGCATTGGCAGCTCGTTGGATAAACTATTGTTGCGCATGCGCAGCTCACGCAAAGCCGGCATTGCCATTAGCGCATCGCGTTCGAGTGTGCGCAGCAGATTGTTGTTCAGATGCAGTTGTTCGAGTGTGCCGTGACCGCGTAATGCACCGAAGAGGATGTCAGTGAGATAGTTGTTGCTCATGTCGAGAAATTTCAGCGATGGCAAAGCGTCGAGCAAAGAACGCAACTCGCCGACTTGTTCGATTTCGTTGTTGTACGCGTAAATCGTCTCTACACCGCTGCCGGAGGCTTGTAGAAATGACTCAGGATGTATGCGCCTTATATGATTATTATGCAGATATATTGTCTTTAGCATGGGTGTGCGTAGGAAGGCGCCATATTGTATCTCGGTGATACGATTGTCATTCAAATGCAACTCTGAGAGGTGTGGCAGATCTACGAACGAACCGTCCTCCACAATATTGATAATATTATGATCCAAACGTAATTTTTTCAGATTTTCCAAATCCTTGACGATTCTGCCCACCATACCGACATCGCTGACCTCGTTATAAGACATCTTTAGACTAACCAAGTTCGGCAAACGGCTGAGCGCGCGCAAATGTATCCAGTTCAACGCATTGCGACTGAGATCGATATTTTTCAGCGAGATCAAACCATCGAAAGTGCCCGTCTCAAGCCGCGTCAAATGCGGACCACCATTGATATGCACATTTTGTACTTTCGGCAAATGGCGAAACCAATGCGACTGCAGCTCGGTCAACGATTTACTCTGCACGCTCAAATAGGTGAGACTGAGTAGGCCAGAGAAATCAGGCAAATGCTTCAGTTCATCGGATTGTATGGTGATCGCGATCATATTGATCATGCCATTCAAGCTCTCCACTGGGATGCTACGCAGTTGTGGCTCCACAATATACACTTCCACCAAATGATTCTCCATCTCATTCAGCCAACCGTTAGAGACGCGTTCGATGCTGTTATAGCGCAGCATAAGACGCACGATCTGCAGTGTGCCAAAAAAGCGGCCGGGTAATGCGGGCAGTTGATTATTCTCCAGCACCAATTCATCGATAGGACTTTTGATGTTACGTTCCACCGCCTTAATGCCGTCCATAATTTGCGGCAAATTGCTGTGGGAGCACCTGGAGAGTTAAGTATAAAATTTTTGAAGATTAGTTAGTTCTTCAATTCTTCTCTTTTTCCTTACCATATTTGTATCTCTTTGCCGCGCAGCGAGCAACGGCATGGCAATATGGCCTCTGAGGGCGGACAACCTTCGGCCTGCACGCTCACTAGCATTTCGGCGGCTATGATCAGCCATAATAGCAGCATGCGTTGCAGCAGGGGGACTAGATTCACGCTAAAACTTCGATATGTTGTATAATTATAGTTAAGATATTTCTTCTGTGGCGTTGCCAAAACGGTCCACGGTATCCGGATGCTACGTCTGCGCTTCATGGCGTTGGAGATGCAGCTTGAGTTGAGTTCAAAAGGTCACATGCTGAATTTTGAAAAACGTAGAAAAATGGATGGAAATTAGAAATAGCTGAGTCCAACACTATATTTTAGTTTCACACTAACTTTCTTGCAAATATAAGTTACGGCCGTAATGCGATGTGGACCTATTTGGGTGGATATTCTCAACTCAGAACTCATAAACTGACAAAGGTCTGGAAGATATTTTGTTCGGAGGACATATGTATATACATAATCGGACTAATGGATCAGTTGAGATGTGGAGATAAGGCTGTCTTGTCTACTATTTGAAGCAACATGTAATGAGCTGATCATTGTCTGAGAAAATCCGGAAATCTAGTAGGGTCACCGAAGAAAGCTTTAACGATTATGAAAGCTACTTTAAGGAATTTTTTCATGAATCTGGAAATTCAAATTATTATAGCTTCATTAACCTATAAGATTGATGAAACAGGCAAAAAATTAGAGATTGGCAATACAACAAAAAGTTGAGCTTCTCCAAAAATCATAACCCACAAAGGTTCATGTTACGAATAAAACTAAAAAGCAAACATGAAAATAAATATTTGCTTTATATAAACATATATACAAACATATCTATGTAAATCGCTAATTAAAATTGCTCAGTAAGCATATGAAAAACGGTTTTATGAAACAATTAAAGCAATTAATTGGCATAATTTATTTAGTTTTTACATAAAAATGGAGACTGTAGAAAATGTTAGAGAGTGGTGAAAGACGAGAAAGTAATGACAGCCGAGCTGATAACAATCTTTATATGTGGAACTTAAGTGTACCGAATTTGGCAGCAGTTGTAAGCATAGCAACAAACACATACGGGGTTTTTCTAAATGTTTCAGGTATCAGATACATTTTTATTACGGAACTTCTTGTCGACCTGCTAAAGCGCATTGACGTTGTGGCGTTTAAACGCTACATCAATAAGTTACATTTGGTTGCGGGCGCTCCGATAATCATCTTTGTAGAAAAGGCTTTAGTTGTGTTTAGTAAATACAGGGTTTCACATTTTGAGATTTGAAATTTTCTTTTGAAATAAATATCGTACCTAATATTATCGGCTTCAGGATGTACGGACGGAATGTGAATCCTTGAAAAATAATTTCATATTTAGAAAGGTATTTCTGGGAAGAAAAAGGTCCCCATAAAAATGTATTGAACTTTTCGAGGTTGGAATCTCATGAGGCAGGGCTTAAACCATATATAGGCTTTTAGTGCGGATTAAGATGTATTCATTGAAGGACATCTTTATATATACGAGATCGTATCTCGATCGTATCGGAACTCTGAACAATTATTAAATGAAAATAGTATTCCATTTTCTGTGTTCTCCAGCGTGAATATTCCGAATCTCTATATTATATGTACATGAACATGCTTAAGTATGATTTCATGAGTTTTTCCTATCGAATCGTATAGAGAGAGACCTTATCGTCTCATATGTATGTAGGTTAGGTTAGGTTAGGATAATCCGGTAGGCCAATGACCCACACATATACCGATTTTGGTCCTTTGCGATACCAGATGGAGGGCCGCCACATGTATATAAGTACCCATGGTAGCTCATGTTAAGCGACTTTAACGAAACTAACCATAGTTTATCTGAGAACCAGCATTAACAGCAATAACAATTTCAGCCTGGAAATCAAACGCAGAATCACTCTTGCCAACAGGTGCTACTTTGGACTGAGTAGGCAATTGAAAAGTAAAGTCCTCTCTTGACGAACAAAAACCAAACTCTACAAGTCCCTCATCATTCCAGTCCTACTTTATGGTGCAGAAGCGTGGACGATGTCAACATCCGATGAGGCGACGCTAGGAGTTTTCGAGAAAAATTTTTTCGGAAGTTTTATAGTCCCTTAAACATTGGTAACGGCGAATATTGCAGACGATGGAACGATGAGCTGTACGATTTATACGATGACATTGACATAGTTCAGCGAATAAAAAGACAGCGGCTACGCTGGCTAGCTCATGTTGTCCGAATGGACGAAAACACTCCAGCCCTGAAAGTGTTCGATGCAGTACCCGCCGGAGGAAGCCGAGGAAGAGGGAGACCTCCACTTGGAAAGACCAGGTGGAGAAGGAAGGACCTGGCTTCACTTGGTATCACCAATAGGCGCCAAACAGCAAGAAGGAAGAGCGAGTGGCGCGCTGTTGTGGACTAGGCTATAACAGCGTAAGCGGTGTCTACGCCAGTCAAGAAGAAGAAGAAGAACTATAGTTTCTAAATGAATTGAAGAAATATCCGAACCTTCTCATGCAACCACAAACCATCTACTCAACTCAAGGCAATAACTTTGATTAACATTTTAATTCCAAAACTGTAATTGTGAAACCCTTTAAAGCGGTGTGGAGAAACTTCGTTGCAGAAGAAATTACGCGAATATGACGACAATAATTTCAAGGTTCGTTAGATGTAATCGCTGTCGTACATAGTACGAGTGCTCCTATATTAATGGATGAGCATATATGTGTGATTGTACACAATCATAGCGTTTTCCTCTAAAGCGCTCATCCACCAAAGCAGGTGTTTAACTATGAAGCGGGGCTGTGCGTTGCTTGAGCCCAAAGTACGTGTGTCTATTTCACCCACAAGCGTCACTAAAAACATAACAATTATGCATGCTTATGTACCACACACTCATACAAACGCCATGTAGCAAACATATGTACATGGCTCAGGGGTGCAACGTGTCTGAATGGAAACGCTCAAAAAATTATTACAAAATCTTGGAAAACTAAAACGGTTAACAGTTTCGTTGCACGCCTTGATGTTGTTGTGTTTTTATAAAGCTTGTTGTTGTTTATTTTTTTTTTTTTGTTAGCTTTTCTACCGATTATTGCGCAGGCGTACCTTGTTGCCTTGTAGTTTTTACTGTTGTTGCACACAGTTGGCAATGTGTTTTTGTTTTGCTACATTTATGTGTGTGTGTGTTATTTTCCAGCTCTTTCACAATCAGTTAAGCTTCCTCTGTTGGCAATATATTTGTACTAGATGAAAACGTTATAAGCGATTTGAACGCATTTTTATTTTTGCTTGAAGACTTTAATGGGTGTATGTATGAGATAGTGTGTGGTATATTGTTTCGCAAGTATGTAAATGTAGATGGTATTGATTCAATATGTAGCGAATGCATGCAAATCAGTTTCTACAGATAGATGTAGATAAACAAATGTATACAAATCAATAGCGATCGAAGAATGAGGTCAATATGTCTGTGGCTGCAAGGAATAAACGTCCACTTGAATTTAGCCGTTATATTGGTGATTTTTACGTCCATGGAAAGTTTGAAAACCCTAATATAATGAATATTTGGGGATAGGGGAAGTTATGACCCGATTTGACTGATTTTTGGCACGGAGACATATTATTAGAAGAAACATATTCCCTCTGAATTTCTTCAAACTATCTGAGAGACTTTCCTATATTTTCTGTAAAGAATTTGTTAGAAGCACTGAGGTCCTCATATTCGATATATAGGACCTTGAAAACCTATTGACCGATTTCGACGATTTTTAGAAGGGCGAAGCCACTCTTTAAATGCAGTAGGTTTGCAAAGTTCTTTTCCGATATCTTCACTAGTGTTTACTTTATATATTGTAACGTACACGATTCAGATCGACTTCAAAGTTTTAGTATATGGGAAGTAGACGTGGTTGTGATCCGATTTGGACTATTTTCACAACATATTATTGGGAAGCTAGGAAAATATTACAAACCAAGTTTCATTGATATTGGTCGAGTAGTTTCGGAGATATGGTTTATAACCCATAAGTGGACGGAGCCACTTAAAATTTGGATACCAATTTGTGTGGAACCCTTCTGTACCTTCTTTATAATGAAATTTAAGGTTTCTGGTGTTTTCCCTTACTGAATTAAAGCATTTTTAGTAGTTTTCAACATAACCTTTGTATGGGAGGTGGGCGTGGTTATAATCCGATTTTCTCCATTTTTGGACTGTATAAAGTAGTACCTTAAGAAACGATATATTGATTCATTGATATAGCTTTAATAGTTTACGAGATATGTACAAAACACTTAGTAGTGGGCTGGACCACGTTCTCTTCCTAAAAAAAAATACTTGCACATATGCCCCTTCATCATGCGATCGTTCGTACCGAATTTTACTTCAATAGCTTAATTTATGGCTTAGTTATAGCTCTTTATATGTTTTCGGTTATTGCTGTAATACTCTCTTTAGCAACTTTGTTGCGAGAGTATAAAAATTACAATTGGACTCTCCAACCCGTGAAATTTTAATTCCCGTTTTTTTGAACACACCACATATAGCATCCATTTGGAGCTAATTTTAAGTTAAGAACTACGATCTATAGTTGGACGGAGTCAGTATTCAACTCCCCAATTAAGATAAAGAGATTAAGGAGCTAGCTTTATTGTTGTTGTTATTGTAATTATTAATCTTCAACAAATTAAATTTGTCTTTATTTTGTTAAAATAGTATTATTATTATTACTATTTTTTTAATGAATTATAAATCACACAACTTACTTTTTATAAACACTGGTAAATTTAAAAAATTTACACAAATCCGATATATGCTTTGGAGGCTTCAACTTTGAGTTAGAGATGTTTTATATCTGCAGTAGTTCTCAATTTATTTATTTTCAAAACTCTTCAACTGATAAAACACTTTTACAATTAATTGTTTGAAATTATTAGTTTTCAAACACAAATGTTATATTTTCAATTCCAACAACTTTGTTTCAACACTTTCTGGATTCAAAAATTTCCCACCAACACACTTGGAGTTTTATATTCAATATTCCTGGGCCGAAACCAGCAGGCACAAAATTATTTAGGTCACAAAGGCGAAAACTACAACAGAAATCGTAATAATTATACGGTTGCATAAATTTTACAGCTCATAAATTTTTTCTTTCACTTTCAGCACATTTTAGGTTAGTTTTTAACACTTATTGGAATACTTATTATTTTACAGCAACACAATTAGTTCACTTTATTTATATTATTTCACATTCCATCAGTCACATATCCTTTTTAGCACTTTTATAACTTTTTTTTAACACTTATTTGATTTATTTTCGGTTCACTTACAAAATTCCAACTGCAACGTTTGAGTTGCGCGCACTGACTGTTCCATGGATTCGAAATTCTTCGCAGTTATTGCCTAAGAAACTGAGTGTTTGGTAGCTTCCACTTTTTACGCTTCGTTTTCCATTTCCATTATTACAAGAATACATGTCTTCATATGGTTTTTAGTGCAATGCGACTTCCCGCTTTTACGAAATCCGCAAACAAAATGAGCCACAAATGAGCCAGTCTTCAAATTTAGTCTACAAGTGTTGTGTGCGATATGGACACACTTGAGTGCTTAACACTCAAAACGCCAGCGAGACACTCCAATCTAAGTTAGTGGGAAGCTTAGTGTTTACATATAAGTGTTGTTGTTGTTGTACACACTGCAACCTCGAGCTTTTCCAAAATTGCGGCAATTTTCAAAAATTTGCTCGTAAAAAATGTTGTTAAATGTCTTCCAAAATAAGTTGGTGCATAGCAAGGGTCTCGTGCTTACAATACGTGTGTTGTGTGCGATTAGTGTGTGCGCATGCGTGTGGTGGCTGTAATGGGCTGACTCGGTTGTGGGCCATCTGCACGCGCTTTCAACTATGACGACCTAAACTATGAATTTGACACTAGACTACTTTGCGGATTGCGGTAGAGCAGTGTTTGGAAATGATGCGATTTGAAGATGATAAACGGTACTTGATTTGTCTGTGCTGCAATTGATATATAGAAAATTTTAATATTAGCAACAATAACAATATATGAGAATTCTTACAATTTATGAGCTCCCTCTTGTCGTAGTCCCACAAATGGAGAGTTCACTTGGTTTAAGAAAGGTCCAAACGTCATTCCAGAGTCAAGTTCCATATAAATTTGATCAGAAAAATGATTTCTAGGCACTGCAATGTGTATATATTTGTTGTAAACTGCCGTGTTTGCCATTTCAGTTTTCCCAATAGCAACAACAACAAGGTTGCATTTAGTATTTATTAAAATCATTATTTCACGCACTCACTATAAAAGTCTTTGGGCTCCCAAGGCGTTATCTTCGAATTACTTAAATTTTAATGCGTACGACTTTCAAAGTCAGCAGCTCTCAGGTGCTCTCAGCCATGAAAATTAAACATTTCCAAAAGAAAATAAAAGTTTTCAACACATTTTTTTCCAATTTTTGTTGTGATTACGACGCATAGCTTGATATGCTGCACAGACACACATACTCACATACATATATAGGCACTTCTGGTAGTTACGTTTATGGGCCGATTTTTGTTGTTGTTGTTGTTGCAGTCGTTCAGTACATAGTTGTGCAAAAAATTTCACTCTCATCCGCTTGGAAATTAAATACATTACACGCTTAAATACTGGATTACACGCCAAATCAAGAAATAAAACCAAAAAAAGCGCATAGGCAATTAAATAAAATGACGAAAATAGGAAGAAAGAAAGAAGGAAACAGGGAAGTGTTTAGCACAAATGTTTCGGAACGACGATAAAAATGTCAATAAGCTGAATAAATGTATATAACGGTTTAGTTTAACATTTTTTCTAATTAATAGTGCGCTAAAACTAAATAAAGTATTAAATCATAAAATTAGTCCGTAGAAATTTTAGATTTGTAATAATAGAATTTACAAAGATGTTGAGATTAAAAGTCAGTAGATATATGTATTACCTGTTCTTATCACTTATATTTACATGCATCTGATTTATATGTGTCCACGAGGTGTGTTCAAAAAATAACGGGAATTTTTTTTTTTTTTAACTTCATAATAATCATCATTCGATATTATGCACATATCATCAAAATTATTCTCCAATTCGATATTTGGGATAGTCCTTGGATTCTTCAGTGATTTCTTAAAAACTACGGCCTTTTAAGAAACACTTTATTTTTAGAAATGGGAAAAATTCACACGGAGTCATATCTGGCGAATATAGAGGCTGGAACTTTTGGATAATTTTTTTAATTTAATTAAATAATTTAAAATAAAATGAGAATTTTAAATATTTAATTAATATAATTAATTAATTTAAAATAATTTAATTTAATAATTTTAAAATTCCCGTTATTTTTATACTCTCGCAACATTTTGCACAAGAGTCTTATAGTTTTGTTCACATAACAGTTGTTTGTATCACCCAGAAATAAAAGAGCTAGATATGGGGTTATATATATAGAAATGATTAGGATGACGAGAAAAGTTCAAATCCGGATGTCTGTCCGTCCGTCTGTCTGTCCTTCTGTCCGTCTGTCCGTGCAAGTAAAAATTTAGATATCTTAATGAAACTTGGAACACATATTCCTTGGCGCCCTGAGGAGGTTGCTTTCGAAGATGGATGGATGCTACGCCCACAGACGTAAACCGAAAACACATAAAGTGTCATAACTAAGCCATAAATAAAGTTACGGAAGTAAAATTTGGAACAGAGAATCAATATGGAGGGGCATATTTGGGTGTAATTTTTTTCAAGTGGGCGTGGCCCCGCCCCAAACTAGGTTTTTTGTATATATCTTGCAAACCAATTAAGCTATATAAACCAATGGTCTTTCTTTCTAGTCGTTTCTTTTAGCTATTTCCTTATACAGTCCAAAAATGAAAGAAATCGGATAATAACCACGCCCACTTCCCATACAAAGGTTATGTTGAAAATTACTAAAATTGGGTTAACTTGCCAACGAAAAACCACAGAAACACTAAATTTTACAGAAGAAATAGCAGAAGGAAGCTGCACTCAGAGTTTTCTACAAAATGACAAATGGGCGTGGCATCGCCCACTTATGGGTCAAAAACAGTATCTCAGGAAGTACTCGATAGATTTCAATAAAATTTGGTATATAATATGTTCTTGACACCCTGATAACACGGATAAAAAATGGGCGAAATTGGTTCACAACCACGACTACTTTGCCATATAACTCAATTTTGAATTTCATCTGATTCCTTTCTTTATAATATATATGTACATTAGGAACCAATGAAGATAGCGGAATAAAACTTTACACAAATAGTGCATATCATCTCTGGCTTCACTTGTGAAAAAATTGTCGAAAACGGACTATAACTTTTCAAGGCCCCAGATATCGAACATGTTGAACTCTGCGCCTAAGGGTAAATTTTAACCGAAAATATGGGTAAATCTCTCAGATAATTTAATGTAATTCAGAGGAAATTGTTTTCTTCTAATAGTGTGTCTGTGTTTCAAAAATTATTAAAATCGGGTCATAACATCTCCAAGCTCCCATATACCTAATTATAGGTTTTTCAAAAATACGGTGAGCTTTATTCCGCATAGGTGTATTGGTTAATATGTGAGATATCTTAGCAAAATTAAGTGAGTGTATAGTCTTGGATATAGTGTACCTTGCTGGTGAAAATTAATGAAATCGGTTTAGTAATTACTTCAGCCCTCATAACTATATATGACGATTTTCGTTACTCTATTAAACTTTATGCCGAATTTATGGGAAAATTTGTGTGTAATCTTAATAAAAATTTCTTCAATAAATTGCGAGAGTATAAAATGTTCGGTTGCACCCGAACTTAGCCTTTCCTTACTTGTTTTAATTAAATTATTTTATATAATTTAATAATTTTAAAATTCCCCTTATTATTTGAACATATGTTGTTATTTGCTAATAATTTATGATTGTTTGTGTCTCTATGACTATGAGTTGGCAAAATGTTCAGAATGGACAAGAAGCCAAATATTTATATTTGTATATATAGTAAATATGTACGTGTTTACTTTAACGTGCATCTTTCTTCAAAGAGCGGACTGCCGTTATCGACATCACACATTTCAAAATAAATATGAGCATTAATCGATTATTAAATATTCAAGATAAGTCAAGAACAACATGCTTGAATGATATGACTTTTAT
The DNA here is from genome assembly GCA_031772095.1 of Zeugodacus tau. Classification (NCBI taxonomy): domain Eukaryota; kingdom Metazoa; phylum Arthropoda; class Insecta; order Diptera; family Tephritidae; genus Zeugodacus; species Zeugodacus tau. Next base: position 2,974,584 of record CM062653.1, on the reverse strand, counting down.
ACATCAATTAGCTGAATTTGACTCTCGCAACAAATATTATTAACCAATAAAAGTGACTGCTCTAGAAGAGAAGTGCAGAAAAGCAATTTTTAGTTTATAGGTTAGTTTTAAAAAAATTTCAAATAATTCTCAAACTTAATTTAATCGAAAGTTCTAACAAAATTTATACATTTCGGTATTTCCCGAACTAGAACACGCCATCATATGCTTAAGAATCATTTTACCAAACAATAATTTAGCGTAAAAAACAACGAAATATACAATAACAAGTGAGGGATGTTGTGGTACAAATTTGGTTTCGAAAATTATTGAAAAATAACGCAAATTTATGTGAAATACTACATATAATAATGAAATATATGTATTGAAAGTTAAAAATAGAGAGCACAAAAACACAGCGTTGCAACAACAACAACAATTTGGAGGCACGTCTCTTGCGTCAATTGAATTTGGCAAGGCAAGCACAAACTGCTGAACCTAGTCACCTACACATTATATAGATAAACGCAATTTCATATTACTGCATATATAACTATTTGTACTGCGTATTAATGGCAATTGCATTAATGGAATGCATCTTCAGGCCTGTAAATGTGTAGAAATAGGTATTAATTAATATATACAACACCCTTACATATCTCATATCCCATGTATATCATAAGCAAGTACGTCACGTCTGCATCTAATTTTTTAGACTTTCGATTCCAAAGAAATTCATTGAAGCTAATTGACTTAATGACTACTCAACTACTTTCGCCTTCTTTCATTTACGCTGATATTGAATGCAATTTGGCACATCGTGTGAGGGTCAAGAATCTTTAATATTTGCACATATATTAATTTTAAATGTGTTTGTGAGTGACTTATGATCATTGAATATATTTCAAATAATAAAAAATATATACATATGTACATATTTCAGGCAATAAAAGCATATCGAATAAATCTTTAAAAATATCTGTTTTTCCGTCAACTAAAAAGCGGGAACTTGTGAAATGTCTGCACATAAAGAATTGTCGCTATGTAAAACTTAAAAGAAAAGATAAAAATAATAATAAAAGATTCTACATGAGTAGCATGACACGCGCAAAATTTGTGGATATATATACATATACATATATATATATTTATATATTTGTGTATATATATAGTATATGCATATCGTTCTAAATACATCGGCTGTTGAAACACGTGGCACGTGTAAGAAAAAATTTGGCAACATTTATATTAATTTAACTGCAAAGGCATATTTCTCTATGGCAACTAAAATTAATAAACTCTATAATAGTGAGTGTATGAGTATTTAGCGCTATCATACCCTGTAGGAAATTTTCAATTTTTTTTATATTAATTTAATTTTTTTTTTTAATTATTTTGCAAATAAATGATTTTTTCGGAACACCGGTGAATGTAGAAGCCTTTTTTATACTATTAACTTTACAACTTTGCTTCCGCCGTTTTCCAATAGATGTCTCTAGGGTCAAGCACTGGTCGGTTAAATCGATTAAATCGTTTTATATCGATCTTAAATATTTGTGTCAACATTAACCCAACAAAATATTTGTAGAGATCTGTTTGCATTCCAAACTTATTCTCAACTGAAAAAATGTCACTTTTTGAGCCGAATTCTCGACATTTGCGGGAAACTTTGCTTTTCTTTTTTATGATAATTCCAAGAAAAGTGCTGCCGAGGCTCATCGAATGCTTTCGGATACGTACGGTGAGGCTTTCCTAAGTGAAAAAGTTGAAGACCTAATATAAACTTTAAAACTAAAAAAAATGAAATTCTCACTTGCAAATTCTAATTGACCAGTCTTCTATCTAGTCTATTTCTTTTATTATTATAAGATAACGGGAATTGTAAAAATTCACGGTTTTGGAGAGTCCAATTGTCATCTATATTCAATTGTTACTTTGTCTATAGCATCCGCGAAGGTTGGAGGTATTTTTATGAGATTGGTGATTTTCGTGTCTTCAAAAGCTCACACCTCGTTGCTTGTTCGTGAATTCTTCGCCAAAAGCAATACTGTAACAATGATCCAGCTTCCATATTTGTCAGATTTGACTCTGTGTGACTTTTTCCTATTTCCAAAAATAAAGAGAACCATCGTTTTACAGGCTTACGGGAAATCGCTAAAAGAACCACAGGCAGTTCCAAAAATCGAGTTTGGAAAGTGTTTCAACGAAGCTCGAGTATAAGTGTATAATATCGAGTGTGGAATATTTTCAAGGCAACATACAACAATAAATAAATTCGTTTTTCAAAAAACGAAAATTACCGTTACCTTTTGAACACAACTCGTGTATTTTTCTTACAGGATCACATTAATCACACACACTTAGATACACCTTCAATAAATACATGCACGGAAATTTGTACATATGAGTAAATGTGTGTATATAAAGGGTAGTCCAATTACATTTGATCTAAATTTGCTGACGCCCGAATTTAGAGTAATGGATTGTGGAAGAATTTTTGTATATTCATATCATGTATGTATGTACATAAATATATTAAATTATAAATAATGTAATAACACGAAGAGTCGGTCAGTTATGAATAGTGATTCACAAATTAAAACAACATTACTTTAACATTTACCTGGGGACTGAAATAAAATTTAGATATTTAAGAAGATTTTTTATCTATAGAGAGCTCTTTGTCACTAATAACTCCTACGTTAACACATCAGAAGGATATACATAGGTAACCAGAATGAACCCGAATGTCTGACCAAATACTATCAAATAGGCTACACAAATTATTTAAGGCAGTAGTCTGCTTTAGAAGCCGAAAAAGGCGTTTTTTTAGCAATTTTTTTTGAAAGGGAAGAAAATGATTGCGGTAAACGGAATTTTAAGACGATAGTATACTACATTTAAGGCTTATTATTAAAAAATATTGAAATTTTTTCAAAGTTGTAAGTATTTTTCTGAAGCGCCTGGGGTCAGCAGTTGTAAATCGGTTCCGGTGATGGAGGTCGTGCGATGCATCTGAAACAGTCGAACCAAATTTTTTTTTTAATTTTTATAAGTTTCTTTTCTTTATGAGCTAAAAAAATACCGAAGAAGTTATAAAATTGCAAATGTTTTCGAAGTTTGAAAAAAAAATTCACTTTTTTAAGAAAAACAAGTAAGGAAGGGCTAAGTTCGGGTGTAACCGAACATTTTATACTCTCGCAATTTATTTATTTAACTTAATTAATATTATATAATACACAATTTGACCTACATATTCGTCATATATATTGTATAAAGTCCATTGAAAGTTGGAAACCATAATATTAGGTTAGAAGCACCGAGGTCCTCGTGTTCGATATATGGGGCCTTAAAAACCTATGGTCCGATTTCGGCGATTTTTAGAATGGGGCTGCCACACTATTAACATAGTATTTGTGCAAAGTTCTGCACCGATATCTTCACTAGTGCTTACTTTAAATATTGTAAAGTAAACGATTCAGATCATCTTCTAAGTTCTGGTATATAGGAAGTAGGCGTGGTTGTGAAGCGATTTGGCCAATTTTTACAACATATTATTGGGAGGTAAGGAAACTATTACAAACCAAGTTTCATTGAAATCGGTCGAGTAGTTCCTAAGATATGGCTTTTGACCCATAAGTGGGCGACGCCACGCCCATTTTCCATTTTGTAAAAAAATCTGAGTGCAGCTTCCATCTGCCATTTCTTATGTGAAATTTAGTGTTTCTGACGTTTTCCGTTAGTGAGTTAACCCACTTTTAGTAATTTTCAACCTAACCTTTGTATGGGAGGTGGGCGTGGTTATTATCCGATTTCTTTCATTTTTGGACTATATTAAGAAGTGGCTAAAAAAAACGACTGCAGAAAGTTTGGTTTATATAGCTTCATTGGTTTGCGAGATATATATAAATAACCGATTAGGGGGCGGGACCACGCCCACTTTTCCAAAAAAATTACATCCAAATATGCCCTTTCCTAGTGCGATCCTATGTTCCAAATTTTACTTTTATAACTTTATTTATGGCTTAGTTATGACACTTTTTGTGTTTTCGGTTTTCGCCATTTTGTGGGCGTGGCAGTGGTCCGATTTTGCCCATTTTCGAAAGCAACCCTCTCACGGTCCCAAGGAATGTGTATTCCAAGTTTCATCAAGATATCTCAATTTTTACTCAAGTTATCCGTTGCACGGACGGACGGACGGACGGACGGACGGACGGACAGACGGACAGACGGACAGACAGACATTTGGATTTTGACTCGTCTCGTCACCCTGATCATTTTGATATATATAACCCTATATCTAACTCGTTTAGTTTTATGACTTACATACAACCGTTATGTGAACAAAACTATAATACTCTCTTAGCAACTTTTGTTGCGAGAGTATAAAAATTGACTTTAAGTTGCAAAACAAGTAGTTTAAATAATACTTTTGTCCAACTTCAACTACTTTTGTCTAGTTCAAATAGAAGATAATTTAATACTGAAGCTAGATCACTTTGGTTTTTTTCGATCGGACTTATGTATATTCTTTTTGCTATCGCCGGCACCGTTTTCTAACACTTGTGAAAATAAAAACTCGAGAAAACGCGCTTTAAAGGTCTGCCTGAGCATTCGCACATGCTCGACGCACCTGCACTAAAACTGCTCTAGCTTCGAAAATATGTCGAATTGGCCTCTGGAATTTTAAAGACATATTCTTGGATAGTTTTGGAAGAGACAAACAAAACAAAAAAAATGATTTTTTGAAGCCTGTAAAGCAGACTACTGCCTTTAGGGAAAGCATTCCATTAGCACAACAACAAACAATCACTTTTCAAATGCACTTTTGATATCATGATGAGCCCGAAACAGATTATGCTTTAAGTTCAAATGCATGCGAATCACCCTATACCTATTTATGTTGTAAATAAACAAATTAATTGAATCTTCTAAATGGCAAAGGCAAAAGTAACAACACAAAACTTACTTATTGCTGTGTGTGTTCTACTATATGTAGGTTTTTCTTATTGTAGTCGCAAATTTTCCAAGCTTAGCAAAATTAAGGGGCAGCTGCCGCAACGCATAAACGGAAAAAAGTTGTCAGTTGATAGCCGCACATCGCACTGTGTCGGCCGGTGAAATTTTAGAATATCGAATAGCACGAAAAATATGCTGTGTGGTGAAGAATAAAAAGAAATTAATAAAAGTATAAAAATTAGCAAAAATAAAATATAAAAAAAATATACTATATAATAATAAAAATAAAAAATTTTAGAATTTATAATAATAAAATAAAGAAAAATGTTCAGAAAGTGTTTAACGACTTTTGCACAAACTACAGTAGCAAATCCTGCTGGTTGTCTAACTCCAGTAGTTTGTAGAACTACGAATAGACGCGCTAGGCATAGTAAAGCACAGAGTCGTCCACCAAAAGTTTTGATTACTGGTAGGTAACTAAGGTTCATATGGATATATCATATGTGGATGAAAGTGAAAACAAATAACAATTTATAAAGGGTGAAAATGATTTTAAAGAAAAGTTGATATTCTTTAAAGTTCAAAAAAAGTTCCATAAGAATTTCAAATTCTCAGACTTCCGTTTTACATTTTCATCCATTTTCAGTCATTTTCATTTATTGATTTACGTTTTTGAATTGCGGAAAATTTTATAGCTGCTAAAAATATTCGCAAAAATCAACAACAATTTCCAATCGCATTGAAACGTGCCAAACATGTGTCTATCCATTGCTGTTTATTGCCATTTATTTATAATATGACCTAATATTTGGAAAATTAGCTCGGAGTGTGCGAATATATATGTATATACATATTTTATATAATCACGTAGGAGATAAATTGTGTACCTATTTTGCAAGGAATATATAATAAAACATAAACTTTGAGTTTTGATGAAGAAAATTTCATATTTTCATAGAAAAAGCAGTTCTTCTTTAATATTTCTGCGATAACACAGGCCAACACTCAATTTGCTTCTTTGAATTTATCAACTGATTCTAGTTAATTTGGGTGCGCTGAATTCAAATCCGTAATCATTGTCTCTATCAGCTCTCGTTTTCATGATATAGCTTTTTTATACCCTCCACTTAACTCATGACCTGACAAAAAAATTTCACCAAAAAAATTTTTACCTTAAATTTATCAACTGATTCTAGTTAATTTGGGCGCGCTGAATTCAAATCTGTAATCTGAAAAATTAATTTTGTCGGGCTGTGTAATTATTGTATTAAAATTAAATTTTTTAAAATTTTTTCTAATAAAATATTAATACACACTCAACAAAATCATTATTATTAATTTATATTATTATTAAAAATTATCTCTTCCCCCCTCTTCCCCCAGGTGGCCTTGGCCAGCTCGGCATCGAGTGCGCGAAACTTTTGCGCTCTCAATATGGCGCCGAAAGCGTTATACTCTCCGATATCGTTAAACCCAGTGATGAGGTGATTAAAAGTGGTCCCTACATATTCGCGGATATTTTAGATTTCAAGGGTCTGCAAAAGATCGTAGTCGACAATCGTATCGATTGGTTGATACATTTCTCCGCATTGTTGAGCGCGATCGGTGAGCAAAATGTGCCGCTAGCGGTGCGGTAAGTACTCAACACTAATTATATTAACTTTATAAATTAGCAAACTAACGCGGTTTCTGGGCTTCCATGATTCCAATTTCATTTTTTTTTTTACTTTGTGTTATTAGTTCTTGCATTTTAACTGCAAGTCTGCAAGTTGATTTTCTGTCATAATTTAGGAAGACTTTCACTTAAACACGCAAAGTTATTACAAAATAGCTGTACAAAGTAATCGCGTGACAACAACAATAATATTTTTTTATATTCATAAGCAGACAAGCGCATTTATAGTATATTTATGTCTATTTATATTTATGTTTGTCACATTAATTTCAGTTTCGAGTTTGCTTTGCTTCCCCGTACAAATTTTAATTTATTTTTTTTGCAATATTTCAGCGTCAACATCGAGGGTGTGCATAATGTCATCGAACTGGCGAAACAGTACAATTTACGCATTTTTGTGCCAAGCACAATTGGCGCATTCGGCCCAGACAGTCCACGCAATCCAACGCCAAATGTAACTGTAAGTAGTTGCAACTTTTTTTTTCATACGTCTGAGTCTGTGTTCGAAAAACGTCTATTTAATTACTAAAATTTTCATTTCCGTTTCCTATACAACTAAATATGTTCTTTTTTTATATCACTCATTTATAGATACAACGTCCTCGCACCATTTATGGTGTCTCCAAGGTGCATGCCGAACTTATGGGTGAATATTATTATCACAAATTCGGTTTGGACTTTAGATGTTTGCGCTTCCCGGGTGTCATTTCAAGCGATCCACCAGGTGGCGGTACTACTGGTGAGTTCCCTTATATATTTTTCATATTTTTGAAAAAAAAAAAATTGAAAATTTTTTTTGTAATATTTAATATAATTAAGAGTATTTGATCCATCATGAGTTTATTGATATCTCAAGGGACAGCGCTCAAAACTCTCTAATTGTGATCTTCTGTATTTGCAGAGATCTGTCAACAAACCTAACCTAACCTAATTTAAAGCGATATTGCACGTCTGCATACTAAATTTCAATTTTCCACGAGTAAAGTAAACAAAACCACAATTTAATATTGAAAACAATCAAGAAATTGTCATTATTGCGATTATTGTTTTCACTTTATTAAATATGCAATTCGCAAGAGGAAAAATCGTTGCAATTTTCCGTAATTGAGTAGCGAAAAAAGAGCAAAACCATTGTACTGTGCAAGTGGAGTGATCAGTAAATTAGAAAATAATGACTTTAATCCAATTTAATCGAGTAAAAATCAAATAGAAAACGCGAAACGAAAGCAATGTAGAAATATGTGATTAAACCATATAATTTAGTTTCAAATAAGGTTAAGAAACTTAAAAAGAATATAATATATTCTTACTTTTCTTATTTTTCCTAGACTACGCCGTCGCCATTTTCCATGAAGCACTGCGCACCGGCAGGTACACCTGCTATTTGCGTCCCGACACACGTCTACCGATGATGTACATTGAAGACTGTCTACGGTGAGTTTGAAACACTTCACTTAGTCACAAAATTCTATTTTACTAATTTTTCCATCACAACACTATTTTTGCAGCGCCTTACTGGAATTCATGCGCGCACCAAAAGAAAAACTGCAGCGACGCGTCTACAACGTAACAGCCATGTCATTCACGCCAGAAGAGTTAGTAGAAGAATTAAGCAAGTATGTGCCCAATTTGCACGTGGCTTACAAGCCGGATAGTCGCCAAGAAATCGCCGATTCATGGCCACAAGTCTTTGACGATTCTGATGCACGCCGCGACTGGGGTTGGCAGCACAAATACAGTTTGGACAATTTGGTAGATTTCATGGTGAAGGATGTGCAAGAAAACTTTATTAAAGTGGAAAATACCAAAGCATAAAATTAATTAAAATTTTTAACGAACATTATTTAGTGTTTAAGTATTTTAAAATATTAAAATTAAAAAAAGCATAAACACTTGCTGCGTTTAAATTTATTTACTGCGTAAATTGTATATATTCATTAGCGGTTCGCCACCAAATTTGGTAGCAAACCTTCCAAAAATTCTTATAGACTCATTAGAGTGCTCCTCTCCACGGAAATCTTTAGTAAAAGGCGAAAGATTTATTCGACAACTGAAGAGAAGCCAGAGTGATTTGATCATGCCAACAAGAATGTATTACTTTACAATTATTTATAAACCGTATGCGAACTATAAGACAGTATGCTAGTTAACGAAATTGCATGCTTCTCACGTCACAGGCTGCAATAGGGGTTGCATTCATGTACAGGTATGCACATTTACTCAAGTCTTTGTAAAATAACAATCTGTGCAAGTCAAGTATAGTTAGATTTTAGACATAAAGATCACAAAAGGAATGAGTGTAAATAACGGATTTTTAGTTGTTGGATGTTAACGCACTAGTCCTACATACATACATATGTACATAAACACATATGTACATATATGCATATGGATTTATGCATGGGTCACCAAGATTGTTTTCGTTTGTCGGCAAGGCCACTTTACATGAAGCTCTTAAGATAGTAATAATGAAATTACACTTACATATGTGCTAAATATTATATAATTCTTCTGTGGGTTTGGTATTTATTGGGAATACCGATCGACAACCAATTCACAAGGCACTCGGCGACGGCGACCGCCCAAGCAGCAAAGAAACTCAGCTAATTGTACATTTGAATGAATAGTGTTTAATAATCAATGTCCAGTAAAGCATTAAATACATAGAAAACTGTAAATATTTATTAAACAAACTCCGTAAAACTATTTATTAAAATATACCTCATTGTAGTAATGGCAGAACCTCTAACCTCAACAAGGCTTTGTCGCTGGTGCTTTTGCTATACTGCTTATCCGTTCAATTACATATAATTGAAATCAATTTTCTGATATCTTCAAGTGTTGTTGTGTTGTATACTTTTATAAACTATTTCTGGTACACTTTCTAGTCCTTCATTTGTTAATTTAAATAATTTTATAATTAAAGAATACAACAGCATTAAGCTTGTCAAATAGCTTGGTTTGCTAAAAAGCATGGCGGTCTAACTTTGCAAAAGACAGTGTTGCATTTATGTTTAGACTTTTATTACAATTAAAATTAATAATATATGCATATTATAATACGCTAAATTACATTAAATTTAACTTTTTAAAAACACATTCAATTTAACCATGTAAACCGGAATTATTGTTAGGAATATCTTCAATTAATTGCTTCCGCTGTATTGGATGTAGATTTCTACCGATAGATGCTGCTGTAAAAAAGATTTGTAGTAGTATACATTACTTATAAAACAAGTTTATTTTTTTTTTTAATTAATTATAATATTTAATTAAATTATACGAGAAGTTGAGAATTTATTTAAAAGCTCCCTCTTGGTTATAAAATAATAAGCAAAGTGTCCTCAATAATGAATTCTTTAATGGTGCTGCCATTTTTCCATACATTTATAGTCAGTCTGTGAATAGCTTTTTATATTTAAATACAACTCTGTAGAAGCTTCTGCAGGTGTCAGCAGTTCCGCGTAAATTTCCGCGTCCGTAAGTAGCAAATTAAATAAAAATTATGAAAATTGTGGTAAAAAGTACAATTCTTTTGGTCAAATATGAATAATGTGAACATTAAATGTGTTGTGCTTCATAATTTAATGAAATATTGACATTTGCATTGCGTATGTATTTTCAAAGTAAGTTCAGAGAGAGCCTTAAGCCAGTGGATGTATATATGTACTATAGACACATATGTATAAATGTAATAGTGGTTATGAAGAGTTGTGTTTGGTTAAATAAATGCTTTTGCTTTACTGAATTAAGTTAAGCAAAAGTATCATTTGTTATTAAAATATTCTATGCATAAAACAATTCGACAAATTAACATACATATACATACATATATTAGAATTTTATTGCATATGTAGTCGAGGAGACATAAAATAGCGTCATCTAGTGGCTCAATTACAATTCTTGATTAGAATTGTGAACACTTGCTTAGGCATTCTCAATAGATCAAAATAATTTTAAAATAAATTAAGCATTTCCTTTATAATTGAAACTAATTTTAACCGGAAGTCGCTGCTATAAAACATAGAATGTCCCCATATATATATTAAACAAAATAATTTATGTATTATTCTTCTTAAAAAAATAAAAATATATTAATATGCCGATTTTTTAATATAATACTACACCGAAAATTAAGTAAAATAAATATTTTAGCAAATTATTTTTCTATCTTCTTTAGGTGCCACGACTTTCCAACTAGTTTGTCAACACCGCTGTTTAGCAATATATTTTGTGTTGAAAAGCAACCCTGCGCCTGGAAGCGATTCTTTAACAGTTCCGCGTAAATTTCCGAGTTCGTCGCCACACAATAATCGAAAAATATTAAAAACTGTATTTAAAAGTGCATATTTGTAGTGATTTCTGATTAATACAACCATTGACCGTCTCATGTCTCATAATTTAATGAAATAGTGGACTTGGCTTTGTGTTTAGTGTATTTTTTTACAGCAGCCACAAGTTCGCGATCAGTGGCCGTACACACATATATTTAATAATCATGCGGATGCATAAAAGTACTGGATATAATGGATGGACACTGCGGAATTGTTACGTAGGCGTTTCAAATGTTATTAAGAATTAAGGTAAGTGCAAGAATTTAAACTTTATTATATGGCAAAATGTTTCTATAAACTATATAGAAATTCGACAAACTGCCACTAGTGCTTCATTGCAGGTGTAGTTGTGAAATAGAATGCCATTTGCACAGAAACTACACAGTGTCATATTGGCGTTCTAGAACAAATCAATTGCTACGAGTTTTGACTTCGGTCAAGTCAGTGTATTCTTTATTATGTATGTTCAATATGTTTATTCAATTCAATCAATTTCATTTTATTCATTATTTTCGCTACATTTCATACACATTCTTTAATACAATTCCAATTTTTACCATAACTTGGTATTCCTCAATCGTTTTATAGTAATGCTCTACACATTATACTATACATTTCGAAATTAATTAATATTTTTTTAATACAACTTCAATAAACTTATAAAGTTAAATTAACTTAAAATGCAACTACTATTTCACTATGCAATCACTTGTTAATACTAACGACAAGTAATATTCTTCACTGTAAATAGAGTAATGTAAGTTAGCTGTTTGATTTTTATTTTGATTTTTGATATACATATTAGTGTATTGAATTAGTATTCTTTATTTTTTTTAACTTTTGTGATATGATTTACTGCGAGTATACACGTGTGTATATACATACATATTTAGGTGGTTTATTCAAACATAATTACATATATTGTTATTTATGTATATTTATTATATTACTTATTTCAAAAATTAATATATTCAATATATTTTTTTGATTTTATATTTTAATTATTTCAAAATCGTTTTTCATGTGCTATAAATTTCTGCATTTTATTTTATTCATAAATCTCTCGTTTTAAATATTTCATTTGTGCAAAATTTTATTTCCTTCCATCATTTCGTATACCAAACGCTGCATTCACACGCTCTCACATTTGTTCACAAGTACCTTGCTTATTTAATTTCGCTGCACGCAGCGTCTAAAGCTTGAATCAAACTTAATGCCTATTTTTAGAAACTTTTAAATTCGTACTATATGTATTTCGCACTGTTTCACAAAGAAAAAAATCCGTAGTATAAGTTCTTATATATAAACATTAATATGTATCTATGCAAACATATGCATTTAGTTGATTTTTGATTTGGCTATAAGGAGTTATTTGGGTTCATTAACTCGCCGTACCTCTTCGCATATGAAAAATCACTCATATATCCTCAACATACGGTTGATTGTCGTTGTTGGTAGCTGTGAAATGGTAAAATGCGCCGCCATGTGTTTTGTTATACAATGCCGCTATGACAGCATTATCCTCTTTAGTTGCTGCTGCTTCCGCTGCAGCACTTTCACCAATCATGCAGTCAACAGCTGGAGAGTTTGTTTGCTGCATTAAATATGTATTATGCTCTTTAACAACAACAACATGACCGTCTAGCACCTCCTCAGTACGGCTGTTTTCACAACTTTTATCAACACTACCGCTCTTCCCGCAACCCAATCGGTATTGGTTATTGTAACAGAGTTTGTTGTTATATTTATTAGTTGTATTAATGTTATTGTTGTTGTATATGTTTAAATCAACAGCATAATCTATGGTTTGTTGGCATTTTTTTGCTGTAAAAGAGTAAGAAGATTTGTGAGTTGTAGTAAAGGAATATTTAAATGAGTCCAATATTGTATATTTATATATACATATGTATGTTTCTGTATATGTGCAGAATTTGGACTGATTTGAAGTGGTTTATTTGATACATATGTATGTACAGCATGACAGCAAAACAACAACAGTATGAGTATGAGCAATAATTTTTGCCAATTGGGAAATGAAGTCATATTTTTTGAGAAATACAAAATTATGAATTATTGAAATGAAGTTCTTTAAAAGAATAAGGTACTTTAAACAATTTATATTAAAATTGTTGCATTGTTTTATAATTATAAGTAACATATGCGTTTCACTTGCCTAAAATGGCACGCAATCGTCACGACATTGTGTTGAATGGTCTCTAGACATACAGGCGCTTATGTATTCTTTTTTTTTGTAAATTATAAACACAGCAGATACTAAAGTCATTACAAGAAATGCGTGAACCAATCGTTATGTTAGTCCGTTGTAGTCGACCAAAACAGCTGGAGGAACGGCGTTTATATATTTTTTTTCATTTCATTGTAGAGCTTGTTAAAAAAATTTTAAAAAATCTTAAATTAACATATTTAATTATAAAAAAATATTAAATATAATTTTCACTATTGTGCTTTATTTGTAATTCCATAAATGTTATATTTATACGTTTAAATTACATTTATTTGCGTTTAAACTTTTTTTTGGCTAAGTTTTGGTTATTTTTAGTGCGTTTAAAAAATATTGCTATATATGTGTGTATGTATAAGGAACTCAATAGTTCACATATATTTATGATATTTATTTTAGTAGTTGTTTATTAGCATTATTTCACATGCTCACATACCGTTTTATATATAATTTGTCACACTTTTCAACACATCTTTCTTTGCTTATCAAAGCAAAAAACGCGTGCCAACCTAATGCTTACAAATCAAATATTTTATATATAAAAATTTGCGCCAACGTTTCCATATCGCTTATTCACTTCTTTTTTTTTTATTTTAGCACAAAGTGAAATCATGCATACACTGCTTTTTCATAAATAATTTGTATGCCTTGCATTTAATTTCACAAGCCATTACACTTCCATTTCATTTAAGTACATTTGTGCATTTAAAAATTTCAATTGCAAACAAATAAAATAATTTACATAAATACATATTTTTACAAAAAAAAAACACCATATTTACATACAAACATACATTTGTAGTTGTATGTGTGCACATTTATAAGTAATTTGCGTTACCAGGTATTTAAGTAGTGGTTTTAGTATTGCATTTGAGGTGGTTTGGTTGCTTATTTTGCTTAAAATATAAACACTATTTTATTATGCATAAAAGCAATTATAAAAAATTAATTTATAATATAATTATGCTAAGCGTAGGTACTCAAAGTTACTTCAATATTGCATTAGAAGCGTTTATAAACATAAAAAAAATAAAAATCTAATTCGTTGTAAATTTGAAAAATTTCAAAAAAAATTCAAAAAAATTTAAAAAAATAATACGTTATTTTTTTTAGTTAAAAAAATTTTAAAAATTATACAGTGAAATTCATTTATCCTGCTTATGCGTTATAACCCGCCTTAGCCTACTACTTTACTAATATTGTATTTGCGCTGGGCGATATGTAGGTAAATTTTTGCTCTAATTTAGATCATGTGCGACAATAAGCAACGACTAACATCCCGATTGGCGCGATGCAAGTGACCATGATAATTATGTTGTTGTTGGTAGACAACAATTGGTGGTGCTTGCGCTGCGTTTTGTTGCTGATAATTGGAAGCATTAATTACTTGCTGTTGTTGTTGTTGTTGCAACTGCTGTTCGTGCTGTTGTTGTTGTGTTGTGTTATAGTGTGTATTACTTGTTGTATTGGTGAGATTTGCAGCGCCCGTAATGACATCTACCTGTGCTTGTTGTTGTAGTTGTTGTTGCTGTGGTGGTGTGTCCTCAGTATCCATTAGGCAAGACTGTGTGCCAATTTGTGTTGAGGGGAGCGAGAAGAAATCTGTAAAAACACACACACACACATGTTGTTAAAAATAAACAATATTTAAACAAGCATGCAAGCAATAAAAGCATTTCAGCTTTATAATATAATAAACAAAATTAAAAAATAAATAAAAAAAATTTAAAATAAAAAAAATAAATAAAAAATAAAATTTAAATAAAAAAATAAAAATTTAAATAAAAAAATAAAAATTTAAATAAAAAAATAAAAATTTAAATAAAAAACTAAATTTAAATAAAAAAAAATTTTTTTAATAAAAAAAAATTCTAATTTAAAAATCGTTAAAAGTTGTTGGTGCAGTGTTGCATAAAACTTCTAATGTTTCAGTTACTTTCAAAAACATAGTTCTAAAACTAGTTACAGCACCTTATCTTGATCTCTTCACTGTTCACTAACGCCGCGCAGTCACAGTTGGCGCTGACTCACCGCTGCTGTCAACAACGCCGCGCGCTGCGTGACCCAAATGTATAAAAATAAATGTGCTGTAAACGCAAAATCAAACAATACTCATAGTTGCTCAACAGCTTTTTTTTTGGCTTTGCCAATAAAGATTATCAGCTTTTTTTTGCGCGCGTACGCCGGCAGCGACGCCAACGCGCTGTTGCTCTACACATACCGGTCGCATTTAGAATGAATGCACGGCACATACTTAATTAATTAGTGAGCAATTGTGTGTCGATATGTAAATTTTAAATTAGAAAAAAACACGTTTTTATGTCTGTGTATCGGTATATACAAACAAATTGCAAAAAAGTGCAATAAAATTTAATTAAAAAATGCAGAATTAATCAAACGTCAATGTTGAAGAGAACATGTCGGTGGGAGAGATACATTTTTTTTATTTGCATTTTGCGATTGTCATGCTATTTTGCTTTGGGGGAGCAACAACAACAGAAAAGGTATGGTGTGAGAAGCGGGCGGTAGTTGCTATTGTTAAGGCAATGTGGCTTGACATGTGCTTATAACAAAGCAAATGTGTTTAATAATTAAAAAAATGAAATATTTATTAAATTAAATTGGCTATAGATGCACGTACTTGTACAAGTATGCATATACTATATATGAACTTCGTTTGATGTATATATACATATATGTCCATATATTCACATCTTTGCAGTCTAATAAATAAATCAATATTGCCACGCTATCAAATAATCTTATTTAAACAATTCATTTATTTACACCTCTGTTATAGAAATGTATTTCGAATAAATGCACGAAACTTAAACCTTTTCAGATTAAATTAACTTATAAACTGTCAAAACGCAATTCTACCAACAAAATAATTAGTTTTTCTTAACTTACACAAACAAATGCAACTATCTTATCTACTTTTTTCTTAATAACATGCTGTGTCGAGCCTCCCCTATCTACCTATCTACTTGAAGCATTGTTTTTGTTTTTTTAGTATCAAACATGTGCACATGGTGAGCAAATAAAAAAGCACGAAATAAAATATTTTTCAACTAAATGCTTTTTGAGGGGGACTCATCAAGCTATCAATTTAGAGTTGTTGCTATATATGTATGTATGCATGAAAGGTGCTGACACAATACAATGTATACCCAGCCATGCATAAATGTACGAACGAGTCATTAAAAAATATTTAATATATATAACATACATACAAACATGTACGAGTATGTAAATAAATATGTATATACAGGCATATATTATTTAAATGCTATTTTTAATATTTAAGCGAAATTTTTCATAATTGTACTTAGAAACAAAACCGAAAATAGCAGAAACGTGTGCGCGAACTTGGAGTAATTTATTAATATACATGCGTACGTACATATAGACATATTTTGAAATAAATTACTTAAGTTTATATATATAAAAGCTATTTCTTATTGCTCGTTGGGTTATTTGTTGTCTAATAGTTTTCGACAAGCTGTTGGTT
Organism: Zeugodacus tau; assembly: GCA_031772095.1. Classification (NCBI taxonomy): domain Eukaryota; kingdom Metazoa; phylum Arthropoda; class Insecta; order Diptera; family Tephritidae; genus Zeugodacus; species Zeugodacus tau. Next base: position 2,957,884 of record CM062653.1, on the reverse strand, counting down.
TGTAATTTGTCGGCCTTGCTAGACTAGACTAGCGGCTAGCTTTGCCATTAGGCCATCGAGTGTTGTAACACTGAGGCACCTACAACATGGATTATATTTAATGTAATGCTAGTAATTTTGCACAATACAAACATGGAAGAAGTAAATAGATAAGACAAACTTATAATAAAGGCAACAATAACAAAATGTAAGGTGTAAGGAAATAGCAGAGAGCACGTGGAAAAGTAAAAAAAATATATAAAAAAAAATAAAATAAAATAAAAATTGAAATGTAAAGTGTAGTGAAATTCAAAGAGCAACTAAAATTGAAATTCAAGTGATAACTAAAAAAAATATGTTTCCTATAATTAATATCCTCATCAATGTATGTATTATTAATCAATTATTTTATTTTTAATGAAATTTAAGGTGTAGTAAAATATCAAAGAGCAAGTGAAAACTAAAAAAAATAGTCGTTTCCCTATTAATACTAACTACAGTGGAACTTCCATATCTCGAACTTCTATAAGTCGAAGATCTCTATAACTAGAACTCTTGAATTGGTAATAGCATTTTGAAATCAAATTTCATACAAATTTCCTTCCATAACTCCAACTTCTATAACTCGAAGTTCTCCATAACTCGAATTTTTGCCTTGGCAATAGCATTTAGAAATCAAATTTCATACAAATTTCCTTCCCTAACTCGAATTTCTGTAACTCGAAGTTCTCTATTCTTCGAACTCTTAAATTGGCAATTGAAGTCAAATTTCATACAAATTTCCTTCCATAAATTGAACTTTTCGACCAGAGCATAATACAAAATTTAAAATTTCATAAATCGTGTAACAAAGGCATTGAGACGTTGAGAGCCAAAAAATAGCAAAATGCAACAAACAAAATTACAAAATACATGTTTTAATGTATTTAAATAAAACTTTTTGCGAAGTAAATAATTAAAACTGTGTATAAATCTATATTTTACAGCTTTTTATAAAATTTATGTTTTAATTAAAATTTCTATAACTCGAAGTTTTTTTTGTTGATAATGGTGATTCGAGTTAGAGAAGTTCCACTGTATTATTTATATTAAATCATTATTAATTTATTTTTTTTGGAAATGAAATTTAAGGTAAAGTGAAATATTAAGAAGAAGTAAAAACAAAAAAATTAACAAAAAAATATTTTTTTTCAATTAATATTAACTCTATTAAATTAATATATTAATTTCTAGATTTTATTTGTAACTGAAACTATAAATTATGCATTATTTTACTCTAATTTTTAATTAAAAAAATTAAAAGTTTTTAAATTACACAATGTTTAATTAAAAAAATTAAAATATTTTTAAAATACTGCTCCCACGTTTAGTAATAAAATTTACTTTTGAATGTGTGTAAATGTAATATAATTAATATATTGCCCGGCTTAATGAAATTCAACGGAAAAAAATTACTTTAATACATACATACATATGTACATATACTTCTAACCATGGGGATCACTCACTTGACCTCTAAATTTACAAAACAATAAACATTTCTCCAAATTCTCCGCGAACAACAAAAACAAAATTAGTATAAAAACAGCGAACCGCCGCTATAAACACGTACAACAAATTGAACGCTAATGTAAACACAAGCCATGGAAGAAAAATTGAAAAAAATCCAATAAGAATAACAACAACAATGCGCCGCAAGCAGAATGCCGCGATAAAAACAAAGTCAAACAAAAAAGTCATAAATAAAACGAATAAAAAGAAATAAAAAGCAGAATAAGGTGAATGAAATTACCATTACAATACTGCGCCGCAGCATAGTCATCATCGAAGCGGCAGCGCTTGGCCGCGCACACATCCAAGCCGGCGACCGCGACGTCACGTATTCCGACAGCGCTGTCACAACCGTTGAGCAACGCGCAATTGGCGTAATCATCATCGCTCACGAAGTAGCGTTTCTTGCAGCGTTGTGTGGCACTTAATGGGCTGCCAAATGCAGCAGCTGCGCCAACAGTTGCAACGCTGACATCCATGCTGTTGTTGTTGTGGTTGTGGTTGTGCATTAACGTCGGCAGCAGCAGCATGCCATTGACATCATTTGCATTTGGCACACATGTGTTATTGTTATTATTAGTGTTGTTGTTGTTGTTGTTATTAATATTCGTATTGTTGTCAGCCAGTTCATGTGCTGCATTCACATAGGAGAAACCATAATAACCGTTCGAGGAAATATGTGACACAGGTGATGCGTCGGTGGCGCTGCTCAAATGCTGCTGCACGCTGCGTGGATTAAACATGTCCAACGGACGCGAATTGACCGGCAATTCATCGTTGCCCATGACAGCGCCACCATGTGCCCAGCACTCGAAGTTCGTCAGCACCATTTTTCGATTTTCCCACAATTAGTGTGGATATATGTATGTATGTATGTGTGTGTAAGTAGCTATGCGGATGTATGCGCTGTACAAGTCAAAAGTGAAGTCAGCACAATACTATATCGCAGTATATTCGAATTGACGCAGCTGTTGGTGGTGTTGATGGAAAATTACCAAAAAATCTGTAAGGCTTCACCGCTTCCCTCCAAAATATGGTGTACTACTGTACCGCGCTATAGCTTATAATATTGTTGTTGTTGTTGTACACCAGGCATTAACCGCACGCTAATGCTATACAAAAGAAACAAAAGTACAGAGAAAAAAAATTATATACAAAGCCTTTATAACAAGCGAATTGCAAAAACAGAATGTTAACCAACAATTAATTCCTTTATTTTTGGCCGTTGACTTCGGCTATTATTATTATTATTTTTTCACACACAAATATTGTATATTGTTGTTTTTGCTTTGTGTTGGCTACTTTTGCAATTAATTAATGTCAACGACGCTGACGCCTGACGCTGGCGTTCGTAATCAAAAGCACAACGCATAAGAATACCGCTACCAATGTCACCGGTTCCCCAACGCCCCCCCCAACGCCAATAATTATACACACAAACACACATACAATTACATTTGCACTCAACTCTTTGCGCTCTATTCACATCCAGCCGGTCATGCGGCCAATTTGAAATTACATTTATTAAATCATTTTGAGAAGTAAAACAAAAACAAAAACAAAAAAACACGTTGATGCTGACGGCAGCCGTTAAAAATAAATATACTCGCATACAATTAATATGTAAGGCACGAAAACGACGCGCAGCAATACCAGTTGGAATTGGAAAAAATCCATTTATTTACTTTTTACCGTCTCCTTTTCTAAGCGTCTTCTTTACACATGCTGCACACAAATACACAAACACACGCACACATATACACTGGCAAACAAACATATATCCGGCTGTGGGACGCGCGGTCGGTGGCGTTTCCCCCATTAGGTTTTTACACGTTTCTCTTACCTTTCAACGATTTTTTCGGTTTCAAAATACTTGTTTGTAACACAATTATTTGCTGAGGAAAACAACCACTCGCGACGACTTTTCAAATTTCACTGAATTGTTTGGTTTCCAATTTGACGGCGAATTGTGTGAATGAAAGGGTGACTAACGACAGGGTTGCATGGCTGAAATGTATATAATTTTAAACGGTTGGATAATATTTTTTAAATTATTTAATAAAAAAAAAATAAAAATTGTTTATTAAATTTAATAATTTCAATAATTAATTGCAATAGAAAACTATTTTTTTATTATTATATAAAATCGTATTTATTTGCATTTTAGAAATTTAAGATATGATAAATTCAAAGTTTATAAGAAAAATTATAATTATTAGGTCTACAACTTAGCTGCCGCCGTTTTCCCATAGATGTCTCTAGGGTCAAACACTCGTCTATTAAATCGATTAAATCGTTTTATATCGATCTTGTACATTTGTGCCAACATTAACCCAACAAAATATTTGTAGAGATCTGTTTGCATCCCAAACTTATGCTCAACCGAAAATGTCACTTTTTGAGCCGAATTCTCGACATTTGTGGGAAATTGTGCTTTTCGTTTTTAATTCCAAGAAAAGTGCGGCTGAGTCTCAACGACATTTGTAACTGTTTTTATATAAAACAAAACTAAATTTACAAAAAAAAACGTCGGAAGCAAAGTTTTAGACCTAATACTCTATTTAATTTTTTAATTAAGTAAATTTATTAATTTATCTTGTAATTATAAATATTTTTTTATTGAAAAACATAAATTTTAATAATTTTATTTTATTTTTTTTATTTGGTTTGAAGTGTCTGTATTAATTCTTATTTGACGGAAACATGGACCGCGTGTGTCTGAGAATATACTGTGGCGACATCTGCTGGTGTATTATGAAATAAATATATAGTTGCTGGCTTTGCTTACCCGGTAGAGATTGTGAATCGCGGAAAGTAAAGACAGTTTCCATTAATCGTATAAAACCATTGCATATCTTAAGGCGCCGCCACATTAATTTCACAATAATACAAATGTGTATAGCATACATTTTGGAATATTGAAACAAATAAGAATACAGGCATACATATATTGTGTACACTCATACATATGTACATATAAACCTCTCGCTTCCTTCCATTCAAATTCGATGCCTACAAATTTAGAATATGTACTCTAAAATCATATTTCAAATGTAAATATGTATCACCGAACTAATTACAGCCTTTCTTTAACACCAGATATCAAGTAGCAACAACAACAACAACAACTACAACTCAGCATGAGCCACCTTCAGTGGCCTATTCCAAACATTTCCGGTATCTTTTGTTTATATTGCTTACAGAATAAATACCTTCGACTCTTTACAGTGGCGGCAGCATTACTAATGCAACAATAACGAGCACACACACACAAACAAGCAAGCAGCATTTACAATATTATTTGTGTTATCTTGTAGTGTCAATTGGCCTTTATCAGTATTATATAATGGTTGAAACAAGAACAAGAACAAAAAAAAACATGCGAAAAATGTGTGTGTGTGCCCCTTATTAATCGGCATTACGAAATTAATGACAAAACAATGCGGCAACAAGACAAATTTGTATGGCTCTACATATGTACATTTGGGTCATCGCAGCCAAAAATTCTTTCTTTTAAAAATTTAAAATGATTTTATCATAAAGGAATCTCGTACAAATATTGTAGAAAGGTTTGGGATGTTCTTGCTTCACTTATTATCGTACAATTCCTTTTTGTATGATTCACCTTTGAAGTATGTGGACTGTCCTTCTTGTATAGGAAGCGCTAAGCGGGATGTCCTTCCGCCTTTCCTCTGAAATGTTTGTAATTTTTCGGAAGTGCAAAATGTTACGCCAAATTATGTTGAACAACTGAAAGACATAGAACCCAGTGGGGGTGTTGTTAAAAGGTGGAACGCTGGTTTTTGGAAATATTTATAACAAGGTTTTGGCAGTAATTGCGAATCGAAAAGTGTGGGAATGTTGAGATAGAGGTGGACATTTTCTTCTTAATTGATTTTAATTCATAATTAGTACGAATATATATAGTATATTTTGAACGTAAATGTCTTAGAAATTTATGAATCTTACATTAAGGAGCTATCTATACCAGTGCGACACTTTCAAAAAATCGATCTTTTTATATTTTGCTTATTCGTTAGTTTATACTTTCCAAAATATTCTGTGAAATCGGCAAGGTCGTATCTTGAATAGTTTTTGAATGACAGCGTTCTATAGAGCGACCGTTTTGAAACTTTAAACGCCGTATTCTCGAAACGACATTTTCCAAAATTGCTGACATTTAAACTAAGTATTCTTGAATATATTTACTAAACAATGACCTATGACCTTTTTGAGTGGTTGAAAATTGTAAATTTGGCATTAAAAAAACGAAATTTTTTTTACCTAAAAAACGAATCTTTTTTCGGAACTACGCCATTTGGTTAATCACTACATAGTATAAAATAAAGTCGCATTTTCTGTCCCTATATCCCTATGTGCGCTTAAATCTTTAAAACTACGCAACGGATTTTGATGCGGTTTTTTCCAATAGATAGAGTGATTCAAGAGGAAGGTTTATATGTATAATACATGCTTCATATACTAAGACAGCATTGCTAATTTTAGAGGTTTCTAACGTGATGTCGTAAATTAATGTATTTTTTTGTGCTTATTTAGCAATTTAGAAAAGCGCTGCCTAAACCCTACGAGTTAGATCAAATTAATAATGTACTACAGTATTGCGATGGTATATGTTTATCTTTTAGGGATAACACATATTAACCATTTTTATTGTTTACTTTTTACGTGAAAAAATGGCTTATTTATACCCGAGACACACATGTAGTAACAATACTATTGTTCGTACGAATACAAGATGTGTGTCACCAAATACCAGCACTTTACTATTACTACGTTTATGCTTCTTTTCTACTCGGTTATATTATACACGGGTAAGTTCAACCCACATGCATAAACACTTTTTCACTATGAGTTAAATGATCTACTCGGATAGAATATAGACATTTTCTTTACGCATGTAGACGAGTTAACTCGGATGCATAAACGGATTTAGAGTTAAGTTGAAGGTCAAATCAGTTGATTTTTGTGCCGGTGTATATGGTTTTGACATATTCCATATACAGGGTTCCCGTATTGCCAATTTTTCGCTAAAAACCCCTACCCCACTTACTACCGAATTTTTGCGGCAAACGCCTGGTACTGTGTAGTACTACAGTAACCGGTAATTGGTTACTTTTTGGCACCGGTTTTTTTGTGGCACACCTGTGGCACTGTGGGTAGTCGGATGGTGTAGCGAAAACCGGTTATTTGCAAAAACTTCGACGAGTGGGTAGTCGGTTTTCGTAGAAGGTCGGTCAGTGGTCGGTTTTGCTCGTGCATTTCTGCCCGAACACTTCTCAACAGATTTATGCCGCACACCCCGTATATCTGGAAAATACGGACATATTTATAAAACGTGGCAGCCCTCAATTTAATTCAATTCAGAATTTACCTCGAGTAGAGTATTTGCCGTTTATGCTTATAGGCTTTACCCATGTAGAATATAACCGTGTAGAAATAAAGCATAACGTAGTATATGTGAGCAATGTAGTATTTTGCTGGTAACAATATATACAACGTTCATAGTTTTTCTGTAGTGTATTTAATTTAGTATCAGCCTTGCACCCGTGCGAAGCCAGGGCGGGTCGCTAGTTTTTGATATTTTTCAAAAATTGTAGGCCATTGTATAGGAAATTTATTCAGATTTAATACCCTTTTTGAATCTTTCTAGTTTCAGCTATTCGGCCGGACTCATGTCAGCAGTTGGGGAACTCTTTTTTTGTACCTCCCAAGACAGCACATAAATCCGTTATTTTTCAATCTTTTTATAAAAAAATCTTAAAATATAGCTGAAAATATACCTTATTATGTCCAAAAAAACTTCAAAACATTTGGTGCAGCACTTTTTATACCCTCAACAGGGTATATTAAGTTTGTCACGAAGTTTGTAACACCCAGAAGGAAGCGTCGGAGACCCTATAAAGTATATACATATATAAATAATCAGTTTGTTGAACTGAGTAGATTTAGCCAAGTCCGTCCGTCCGTCTGTCTGCCTGTATATATACGAACTAGTCGTTTAGTTTTTAAGATATCGTTTTGAAATTTTGTATATGTTATTTTCTCTTCAAGAAGCTACTCATTTGTCGGAACTGCCGATATCAGACCACTATATCATATAGCTGTCATACGAACTGAACGATCGGAATCAATGGCTTGTATGGAAAACTTCCGCATTTTACTACATATCTTCACGAAATTTGCTCATAGAAATAATTTAATCTCCGAAAAAATTGTTCAGATCGGTTCACTATAGCATATAGGTGCCATACAAACTGAATCAAGAGCTTGTATGGAAAATTTTCGCATTTGACGTGGTATCTTCACGAATAATATAATCTCCGAAGAAATTGTTCAGATCGGTTAACTATAGCACATAGCTGAAAGATCGAAATCAAATGCTTGTTTTTACTTACTTTTTCTTACGTCTTTAGATTTGCTTAAACACATTGTTACTAAAAGAAATGCACCTGTGAAGGGTATATTAGCTTCGGTACAGCCGAAGTTAACGTTTTTTCTTTTTTTTAATTCACGAAAATCGCCTAATATTTCATGGATTAAACTGGTATAGCCCCTTAATTAAACTCTTACGGCAGAGAAATGAGAATGAAAATAACAGAGGATTTTCTTCTCGCGGATTCATTAAAATGCGATATTTTTATAATCTAATCTCACTATAGTGGAATCTTTGACTAGGCGGAACTAATTCAGAGCTTCAATTTTCTGTTTTTCTGATTTCAAAGATAAGATCTCAGAGAATAACAAAAAATTGGTACTAGTTGGCTTCACTTTCATAAGGTACCCATTTTCTGTTATCCTCGGAGAAGACATGCATAGGTTTCCCTCTTTGAGATGACTTTTTCTCTAGGTTAATGTATCCAATAATTAGTGCTATCGGAAGCTAATAATATCTAGTTTCACATCGAGACTATACAATTTGTTAATTGAGAGATTCCACTTCGAAAGTATGTCATCTGAAACACCGATCAATGAACTAAGTTTGCTAAAGGATATCACACCTTAGTTATCCATACATAATACCATTGTAATTGCTACAACTCGATAGAGAAAGAGATTAAGCCAGATAAACAACTAAGCTACACCTACTTATTAGACTAACCTAAGCAGTTTGAAGCTATAAACATGTATATAGTTTACAAAATTCTCTTTTCTGCAACTTTTTGAACTACAAAAATCGGTGTACTAACAGTTGTGACAAAAAGTATATCTTTTAAGCGGACGAAATTCACAAGCCGCTTAAAATTAGTTGCATTAGTCGCCAGCGTAAGATAACCTTACATGGATTGTACTTAATAGATAAGGCGTACAGGTCAAAGGGTCACAAAGCGGATTTACAGCTAGATAAGCGAGACGACCTCGCTGCGGATCAACTAGCTTAGTTGCATGGCAAAAGCTTATCCTAAAATAATTACTACAATGTTCTGGCAAATATTTAGCTGCAAGTAATGTGTATAGCACTAAGATAGTGAACCGGGACTAAATATATGGCGGATATAATCGTTTAGGTAGCAACTTTGCTACGGTAACTAAATGAAATCCGCGGTTAACTAAAACATGCGTTTGACGGCGAGTACCGCTTTTAGCACTGCCATATGTGCGAATGTACTCATTTGTTAGTATGTATGTGTGTATATTTGTTGTAAGCATTTTCGGGTCTGTGGGAAAATTCGCTGTACGCATGCGTAATTAGTTGTGCGGCGAGGGAACGCTGTTTAACAGGTAAATAACTATCACTAGCACTAATGTTGGTACAAGAAGCGAAAATTGTGTATTCTAAAGACGAAACATACACATTTCGCTGCTGTTAAGTGCATGCATACATACATACATATTTATAGGTTTAAGGATGTGTGTACATATGTACTATCTAAGCCAAAGGATCTTCGACCTACCGCATTGATTAAATTGTTACGGCAATAGACCGCTTTGTCGAGGTAAAAGTAGAGTGAAAGGCAACAACAATTTCTGAATGCATAGTATATACCTCCATATTAGCTCTTTTGCGCAGTTGTACTAAGGAAATACTAAACATTTCACTTGAAGTAAACAGTCGAAGAGCGTGTAAAATCTCCGAAAATAAATACGAAATAGAAACGTAACCTTTCATGCTGAAAGATTTAGTTGTCTCTCTACACAATCGACCATAAATAAATAATGTCCTCTACCTTAACCCGCATAAGTGACAAATCTATTCACAGCATTTCTGCATTACTGGAAACGCTGCGCGAAGAGAAGATTAACAATGAGCGGCGTAGCGTGGCGGATACTGTTAAATTCAGTGTTTTGCAGCACAAATGGTTAAGCGAAATTGTCGCTATTACTCCAAAGCATCAACAATATGCCGTCAAGGTCATGTGTCGCTACCAGTCGTCCTTGTAACAGTATTCGTCCATTTATGTTTATTGCTTATTTAGAAAAATTCTACATTAGCATACAAACAAATGCATTAGATATGGTTGTTTTACTCAAATAACGTCATATGCAATGGTTCATATTTTTATTATGTCTCTGAGTGGTAATTGTCAGTTGGCACCAACGCTTATGCCGTCACGCTTACTGTCATCCTGTTGACATTCGTCACAACTTTATTGATGCATTATCTGTGGAGAAACGAGAGGCTACTTTAAGTTAGCATGTACTTGAATGACACTTAAGTGAATTATACTGAATCAACCGCTTCTTGGAATCTGAAGATTCATATGTTACTTAGGTCAATTTCATATTCCTTGGAAATGTCTTCTTTTGGGTGGATACATATATTGACTTTTGATTTGGTAGTAACCTGAAAAACACCCAACAACTATTATTTCAATTATCACCCGTTTATTTTTGAATACAAATCACATAATTAAGCTTCTAAGCTATTTAAAGACATTAAAAGAAATCTTCGCTTATCTTTCTATATATTTTTTGGCATTTTATTCCTGTGAAAATTATTAAAAATCACCTTCTTACTTTCTTACAAAGTCTGATAATGTCTGAATTCCTCAAAGGCACATATCGTCTTCGTATCATGAAAGCGGTACTCGTAATAGACTCGATAGTTTAAACTTCTCTTCCGTGCAAAACGAATTTCATTGTCCCACGATCGACACTTAAAGCCTTTGGATTAGGATAAGAAATCTTATTTCAAGAACACTTATTTGATCCAAGTTAGAGAGTTTCTACACACTAGATACGTTTATGTTGTCATCCTAAGGACTCTTTATAGGTTTTAAACCGGCTCTCGCTGACAACTACTACAGAACAGTACTCGAATAGTCTTCTTTGGAACATAGATAATTATATTTTAGAGTACCACATGGTCTATCCACTGACCAGATATCCACCATGCGCCAAATCTTGGAGAAGACTCGTGAAAAGAGGATCGACACACACCACTTTTTGTCGATTTTAAAGCTGCTTTCGACAGCAAGTTGACGTTGAGCAACACCAAAAGCTCCGTCATGATTGTGAAGGACCTCTCCGAGCCGTTCGATACCAAACGAGTTTTCGGACAAGGTTACTCGTGAGACTTCTTTAACCTGATGCTGGAGAAAATAATACGAGCTGCAGAGCTAAATAGAGAAGGTACAATTTTCTATAGGAGTGTAAATCTCCTGGCGTACGCCGATGATATTGATATCATCGAAAGCAACAACCGCGCCGTTTGTTCTGCTTTTTCCCGCATGGATAAGGGGGCGAAGCGAATGGTTCTGGAGGTGAATAAGGACAAGACGAAATATCTCCTGTCATCAAGCAAACAGTCGGCGCACTCGCGTCTTGACTCCCACGACACTGTTGACAGTCATAACCTCGAAGTCGTAGATAATTTCGTATACCTGGGAACCAGTATCAAAAACACCAACAATGTCAGCCTCGAAATCCAGCGCAGAATCACTCTTGCTAACAGATGCTACTTTGGACTGAGTAGGCAGTTGAACAGTAAAGTCCTCTCTCGACGAACCAAAATCAAACTCTACAAGTCGCTCATCATTCCCGTCCTGTTTTATGGTGCAGAAGCTTATTTTCGAGAGGAAAATTTTGCGCAGGATTTATGGTCCTCAGAACATTGGCAACGGCGAATACCGCAGACGATGAAACGATGAGCTGTACGAGTTATACGACGACATTGACATAGTTCAGCGAATAAAAAGACAGCGGCTACACTTGCTAGGTCATGTTGCCCGAATGGACGAAAACACTCCAGCTCTGAAAGTGTTCGATGCAGTAACCGTCGGAGGCAGCCGAGGAAAGGGAAGGCCTCCATTCCGTTGGCGGGACCAGGTGGAGAGCGACCTGGTTACACTTGGAATCTCCAACTAGGGCCGAACTGCGAAGGAAAGAGAGGAGTGGCGCGCTCTCATCGATTCTGCTATAACCGGCTAAACGGTTCAACGCCAATCACATACATACATGGTCTATCCATATTACGAAATATCTTGAGGTCCTTAGACCAAAACCATTTCACGAAATAGATCGCCATCATATAGTACGTATACCCTTAAACAAGCTCAATTCCACTACTGACAATCTCACAAAACAAGCGCCACTTTGAGCTGACATATTTACCAAACAAAATATTTATACAGCTCTATTTTAAGCAGCTTTGTTAACCATTAATTTATATGTGCTAAACAAAAGAAATGACATTTTAGTTAGTAATAAAAGTAAACAACTGTTCCCAGGAGACTTTGCTATTCGACTTTAACAGAGATGTATTCTAAGAAACGTTCCAAACAAATGCTATCAAAATTTGTTAGTGTAACCAGGGTGGTCCATAAAACGCAAAATGCGACAAGTTCATTTTAACTGACTAACCATTCGCTGGTGACCACCTTCAGTTCTAATTTTTGGAAGACTTTTGTGTTGCTTCAAACCAAATTGAGTTGTGTTTGTCCATACAAAAGAATGCTTGTCAAGAGAGTGATTTGCAAAATATATAAACAATGCTGGCTTGAGGTCCTGCTTCGAAAAAAAAAATCTGCAGTTATTCCGCCATTCATTAAATTCAATTGCTAAAATACAAAAACAAAGCCTACTTTTTTACATGCAATAATTTATTGGGTTTTAACCATTGTTAAGCGCACTTCTCAAATAGAGTTGTTCTCTTAAGAAGGCCACACGCAAAAAATCAACGTAAATATTTTATAAGAACGCTGTTTGATTTTGCTCGCACAATGCGCCGCACTCCATGCAGCTTCTTCATGTTACAGCAGCCACCTGTTGACCTCTGCTGCCGAAGAGGCTTGTTTATGCTGCCAGGATGCTGTACAGCGGTACAGTTGTGCCTCCTACTCGCAGTTACTGCCAACAATCGAACGCATGCAACCTGCAACGCAGCAAGACACCTCTCTGATTTTATATGCCTTTTTTGTGCATTTTTTTATCGACTTACCAGCTGTTGCTTGCTGCCATTCACTTTTCTCTTGCCTTTTCTTCCTTTCGCACCTTTACGCTTAATCGTTTTTTCCGCTTTACAAAAATTACGCTTCAGCTGCTGGCTGTTGAACAAGAAACCACGAGTATAAATCCTGAATTTCTAAACGAAAAAAAATCAAAAATTAAAGGTCAAGTGCTGCATTTGTGCCCCCAACTCACGCACTCGGCAACATGCCGCAAAACCTTGCGTAGGATTAAAATCGGTTAGAGTTGTATTTAAAGGATTTGCGGGCGTTGCAATGGCAATTAGGCGGCATGCATTCTCTGCAATATATCCGTTTTTTGTTGCTTTTCTATTCACACGCATCATTGCAAATTTTTGGTAATTAAAAATTTGTTATGCTGAAAATTAAAAAAAAAAAAACTTTTGAAAAAGAAATTATTTTGCATGTGCCATAAACACTAAATTGCCTTTTTCTGCTAAATATTTCACGCTTACCTACAAGTGGATTAGTTTAAAATTATTGAATATTTTCAGGGATTACGTATTGATTACGACACTTTTTTGTTTTATTTTGTATTTTTTGTGAGTTTGTATGCTATTTACTACCTGTGTATTAGTCCTTCGAACCTACGGATCGTCATAAGAAATCGCATAATTTAACTTACTGACTTTTTGGAATTTTACATTGACTTTTTTCGGCATAATTCACGCTTTAAAGAGATTTTAAGGACAAAAAATCATAAATAGTTGAAATAAGTCTCTCATAAAGCTTAAGAGTTATTAAATTAAACAAGTAAGGAAAAGGATAAGCTGGGTTATAACCGAAGATTTTATACTCTCACTATTTATTTATTTGATTTTATTAGGATTACAACCCGTATATTCGGCATAAAGTCCACTAGAATAACGAAATTCCTTATATATAGCATATGGGGTCTGACGCAATTCCTGAACCGATTTCAAATATTTGTGTCACCAAGCTCCATTATATCCAGGACTATACGCTCACTTAATTTTGCAAAGATATCTCACATATTAACCGATATATGCGTTATAAAGTCTACCGGAACTTTGAAAATCCGAATATGAGGTACATATGTATATGGGGACTAGTACTTCCTGTATTGACCCAATTTTGCTCATTTTTGGCACAGACAGACTATATTATAAGAAACACATTTTCTTTGAATTTCTTTAGAATATCTGAGAGATTTACCGATATTTGCTGTAAAAAAAATAGACCCAAGCTCAGAGGGCCTCTTGTGCGATATCTGGAGTCTTGAAAAGTTTTAGTCCGATTTCGACTCTACTCACTCGATTTCACTCTATAAATACAGTTTTTATTCCAATATCTTCACTGGTGCTTAATTTATATTTATTTTGTAAAGAGAACGAATCAGATGGACTTCAAAATTGTCATATAGTGAAAGTAGGGGTTCGCTAAGTCTATCGATCGTTTTTCTGGATTCGCAAAGTCGCTGTGCTAGAGCTTTCACAATTGCGAGCTTTTCAGTGAAAGTTTCTTCTTCTTTTGTCGGAGTCGTTTGCTCACCAGTTGTTGGGTACTGCCTTGCATTGGAACAACCTTAAGGCAGTAGTCTGCTTTAGAAGCCGGAAAAAAATGATTGCGGTAAACGGAATTTTAAGAGGATAGTGTACTATATTTAAGGCTTAAAAAAAATATTTATTATTAAAAAATATTGAAATTTTTTCAAAGTTGTAAGTATTTTTCTGGAGCGCCTGGAGTCTGCACATGTAAATCGGTGCCGGTGATGGAGGTCGTGCGATGCATCTGAAACAGTCGAACCAATTTTTTTTTTTTAGTTTTTATAAGTTTCTTTTCTTTATGAACTAAAAACTTACCGAAGAAGTTATAAAATTCCAAATTTTTTCGAAGTTTGAAAAAAATTAACTTTTTTAAGAAAAAAATTGACTTTAAGTTGAAAAACAAGTAGTTTAAATAATACTTTTTTTTTTTAGTTCAAATAGAAGATAATTTAATACTGAAGCTAGATCACTTTGGCTTTTTTCGATCGGACATATATTCTTTTTGCTATCGCCGGCACCGTTTTCTAACACTTGTGACAATGAAAACTCGAGAAAACGCGCTTTAAAGGTCTGCCTGAGCTTTCGCACCTGCTCGACGCTCGGCCACTAAAACTGCTCTAGCTTCGAAAATATGTCGAATTGGCCTCTGGAATTTTAAAGACATATTCTGAGATAGTTTTGGAAAAGATTTAAAACAAAACAAAAAAATCGATTTTTTGAATCCTGTAAAGCAGACTACTGCCTTAAATGCAGACTACTGCCTGCCGCAATGTACCACTTTCCGGAAGTTAAATCAATTTTTAGGAGTCAATATCTCTATAGATGCCACTTTTAAAAACATTACTGAGAGAAATTTTTTTCCTAGTTCTCTTGACGTTTTAGACTCTTTAAACAATTTTCGAAACTTTTGTATTATATTCTACTGGGAAAATAGAGGAACAGGTCAAATCGATCATAGGTGTATACAACTTTCAGAACTCTCTTCCAGGTTCTGACCGGATTGGGAAGCTTACTTCATATTAAATAGTGTTAGAGAAATCAAGAAGATATTAAATGAATAAAAGGGGCTATTTTTAAGCACATTTATTTTTCACCACAGCATAAATGAGTGGTAAATATTTTTCCTATAAACTCGATCATTAAAATCGTTTCTTAATTAAGCCAAAAATCAATATTTACAGTTTAATCACTTCTGGCACCATAGAATGCGGAAATTGCACAGCTAATAAACAGCAGGCATTTTTGCAATCGCAATATTTCCACAGCAGCAATTGCAATAAATATGTAGAGACAGACACAACCGTTAAACGCGAAAACGTGTGCATTCGAATTGAATTCAATTCAATTGAATTTTTGCATTTTTGCAGTTTTCCACACCAACACCCCCTCCCACCAGCCTGCCACATTGAATTAGAATGTATTTATTTTAATACCACCTGTTCTAAATACCACAAACTGACGCTGTGATTGCTGCTTAAAAAAAAAACAATTCAATTACGAAATATTTGAGTACACTTGTGAGTGGGCTAAGAATACATTGTTGAAAATGGTGGCAAAAGAAATTGCAATGAGGAAAGTAAGAATGCAAGATGGAGCTGCTTCCTCAGCAGACACACACAGCGGAGACTTCAAGTATTTTTTTGTTTGTGTGTCCAACTGCTTGAAGTTGCTGCACCGCACTGCCGCATTGTGTGTCCGACAACAATTTGGCACAATTTACGCGCTGCTGTGGCATGCAACAACGAACACTAAAAGCACATACATTGGACTACAAAAAGCACAAATATAAATTGCGCTAAATAATTTGCAACATTGTTTAGAAATAAATAAATTGTTGCACTTACTTATGCACATTGATGAGTATGTATGTGTGAATGATATAAATACATATGTACATGTATTTAAAATGTGGATATGCTGGATAGGTGGGTGGATTGTGGTAGGTTGAAGCTCTTGCCTTCTGCCGAAATTGGCAAATTTATATATTCACATACATACATATATACTTATTTACATACATATCTTAAGGTGTCTAAGTATTTGCATTGTGTTGCACTGTGCTATTGATATATTGCAAAATAGGACATTTCTCGCATTTTTAGCATTGTTGTGGGTGAAATGCTTATTTGCTCGCACTCGACACAAATACGTGTGTATTTATATATCGTATATTACCGCCGACAAAGTAATTTCCTGTATTTAAATTTACATGCATTTGTTGCACTGAATGAAGTGTGGTACAGTAGCGTGCGGAAAAAGAAATACTTGAAAATTTTACAGAAGAATTTTTTACATAAAACAATTTTTTCTATATTTTGTTTTAATATATAATTGTAATTTCGTTTTTTAGTGCAATTTAAACACGATTTTGTATTGTGAAAATTTTTTATGGAATTACAGTATACTCTCGAAAAGTAAATTCTCAGAAAGTAAATAATCGCGGAAAAGTTAATCACCTTTAAGATTAGACATGCACCTCGAAAAAGTAAATTTTTTAATTTACTTTTCAGAGAGTGTGATAAAAAATTCGAAACGAAGCAAGCAGCGTTTTTTACGATGTTGCAAAAATACTTACTCTCTTGTTTATCGCGTCTTTTTAGTAAATAAACTCTCCTACTTGATCCACTGGTTTAAAAATGAAAGCGATGCAAATCAGGTGTCAGACTTTTTGAATTGTCGTACAAAAATGGTCAGAAAATATATTGCAAAAGAAAAAAAGCAAAAGAATATTCAAGATTTTTTCTCTTCATAGTAAATACATATGTATGTATGTAAATGTAAATATGTTTTTCATGTAAATCCATATGTTTTATTGAAGCAAATAAATTAATGAATTTTTTAAGTTTAAAAATGCATTTAATATTATAAAAACAGATAATTTATGTATATATTTGGAAAAGTAAATTATTCGAAAAAGTAAATTACCCAAAATACCAATCGATTTACTTTTCGAGAGTATACTGTATATATTCTCCATTACCTACCAATGCCACAACACTTTTTGCCATTTTCGACGTTTTGCATCGACCAACGACTTTATTTTATTCACTTCGGCTTCAAGAGACCTTCCAGGGCGTGGTGCATCCTCAATATGAAAAATGCCAGGAGGAAATTTTGTAAACCAATTTCGGCATGACGTTCGATCAACACATTTTCTAATTACACATCATATAATTTTCGACTTGCTTGAATTGCATTTTTATCATTTGGATGTAAAACAGTAAAATATACCAAAAATGCTATTTTCGATCTTCAATCTTCTATAGGGCACCAAAAAAAAAAAATATTCCAAAAAATTAAAAAAAAATACAAAAAAGTCTTACTATATCAGCTGTTGAAATATATAACAGTACAGTGATTATGTGTGAAGTTGGCTGCGAAAAAATTCTATAAGATGAGCTATTATCATCAAGCGAAATTACTTAGTGAACGATCCAATATTTACACTTGTATTATAATTCTAGCTAAAATATACATTTTCTTCAAAGTTTTTCGTTAGATTATCTTTAGAAACCAAATTTTTGTCAAAGATAAATTATTACAAAATCAAACAAAAAATCCTTAGTTTTAATAATTTATCAGAGTTTTAAGATTAGACATAGGCCTGTCCAATATTTTTCACTAAAACCGAACATTTTCGGATATCTCAAAAGATTTCGTGTTGAATTCCGAGCTCAGTAATCAATTTTACATGAGATTCAGGTGGTCAGGCTAATTATAAATAAATATTTCATAATAATAAATAGGTTCTTTCACAAAATTATGAAATTCCATAAAATTCGTCACAGCCTAATTATATATAAATTTTTCTTACAGTGTAAATCTCAGCCTATGGCATGTGCTGCCTGTTTTTATTACCACTTAAAGACCAATTCGGCGTTAAATACTTTTGCGGTACATTAAACACGGATATACAATAAATTTTCTAAATTTGGCAGCAATGCTTAACCCGAAATATATTTATGACTGTGCAAGAGAAATGCTTTTAAATTTTATATTTCATTATACTCATTATTCTGTATTTGCAATTACATGCAGTATATGAGTATATCAAAATATATATTTACCTTAGTGTGTGTAATGCAATGTTTGCACGTCACAGTGCTGTGTAAACTGTCTGATCTGTCATTCCCAATTTGTCAACGCTTTTGATTATTCTAGTGTCAAACAGCCGCCAATGACAGTAAGCAAATATAAGTAATAATTGACTCATGCCTGCCTGTGTATTGTATACCCTTGATGACATTTGACATTGCTGCATGCTTTATTCTCAATTGCTCATTATTTTTTCCTACAAATTTTTTGTGATCATCAATTTGTCATCTTCGTGTTACTTTCGTAATATTCTGATTATTTCACTTATCTCAATTTTCTATCAGTGTTTGCAGTGTGTTACCCTTCATACATCTAAGTACCTCACAGTGTGACGGAATCGCTAAAAATTTCCGCTATAGTGATCACTTACGCTCTTTGCAGCTCTATAGTGCACTCTTATCTGTAAAAATAAGTACCGTTTAATTTTCATTGCGATTAATAAAATATTTGAGGTCATCACTTGACACTTCATTGTAAATCTACAGCATTTCGTCTACTTGTCAGAGATCTTAGATGATATTTGCTATAGGTTTTAAGAACTATTAGGTCTACAACTTCGCGGTTTTTTTGTAAATTTAAGTTTATTTTGTATAAAAACGGTTACAAATGTCGATGAGCCTCAGCCGCACTTTTCTTGGAATTAAAAAAGAAAAGCAAAATTTCCCGCAAATGTCGAGAATTCGGTTCAAAAAGTGACATTTTCAGTTGAGAATAAGTTTGGGATGCAAACAGATCTCTACAAATATTTTGTTGGGTTAATGTTGACACAAATGTACAAGATCGATATAAAACGATTTAATCGACCAGTGCTTGACCATAGAGACATTCCCGCAAATGTCGAAAATGCGGCTCAAAAAGTGACATTTTCAGTTGAGAATAAGTTAGGGATGCAAACAGATCTCTACAAATATTTTGTTGGGTTAATGTTGACACAAATGTCCAAGATCGATATAAAACGATTTAATCGATTTGGTCGACCAGTGCTTGACCCAAGAGACATCTATTGGAAAACGGCGGAAGCAAAGTTGTAGACCTAATATTATCTCCTTAAACTATTTCATGATATTATTTTTTAATTTATTACGTCATTATATCGTCTAAGTTTTCATCCAGAAAAGCTCAACTTTTTTTCGAAAATTTGTTTTTGACGTATTAACATCAAATTATTCACTAATTTTCTCATCTTATAATCTCAATATTTTTTCGAATTTTATTCTAAAATTATTTTCGCTAAACATAACAATTAAATTAATCATCCGAATTCTCGATTTTATTTCATTTATTGTCCATTTTCTTAACCAACAAATGTCAGCCATAAAGTTATTAAAAGAAATATACTACGAAATTTTACGACATGGAATTTCGAAAATCTCAAATTGGCTGCTAAAATTAGACAAATCGTAAATATATTAAAAAAAAACAAGCAAAATATGATGATTAAAACATAAAAATATCTTTGATATTTTAACTAAACAAAATTTTTCAAAGAAAGCAACAAAGAGATCAATATAGGGTACGCATATTTGAAAGGTAATATTTGCTAAATTCACTCGCTCTTCAAAGTGTAAATACATTGATGAAGCATAAGCTTAAATAGAAAAATAAACGAAAATTAAAAATTTGATTTTATTTTGTATTCTTAAAAATTTCGAAATGCACAACGAAACAGCAGCAAATGAGAAAAGGTGTTTACGAAATTTCGTAAAATTTGGCAAACCTAAACGATTTTATGTGAATTTCTCAATCGACGCTGTGAGTAATAGCTACAATATGCAATGTCGAATTTTATTAGCTCATACAAAATTTAGTATATTGACGTACCCAGTAGGAACAAGTAAGGAAAGTCTAAGTTCGGGTGCAACCGAACATTTTATACTCTCGCAATTTATTGCTATATTTTTATTCAGATAACGCAATATAGAATATATGGGTCAATATATTCGGCATTAAGTCCAATAGAATAACGAAAATCATCATATATGTTATATGAGGGCTGAGGTAATTCCTGAACCGATTTCATTCATTTTCACCAGCAAGGTACACTATATCCAAGACAATACACTCACTTAATTTCGCTAAGATATCTCACATATTAACCAATACATACATATATGCAGATTAAAGCACACCGTATTTTTGAAAAACCTATAATTAGGTAATAATTTTTGGAACAGAGACGCACTATTAGAAGAAAACAATTTCGTCTGAATTACATTAAATTATCAGAGAGATTTATCATAATTTTCGGTTAAAGTTTACCCTTAGGCGCTGAGTTCAACATGTTCGATATCTGGGGCCTTGAAAAGTTATAGTCCGTTTTCGAAAAAATTTTTAACGTAAATGAAGCCACAGATGATATACAGTATTTGTGTAAAGTTTTATACCACTATCTTCATCGGTTTCTTATGTATACATTATAAAGAGAAGGAGTCAGATGAAATTCAAAATTGAGTTGTATGAGAAGTAGTCGTGGTTGTAAACCTATTTCGTCCATTTTCCACACGTTTCATCAGGGTGTCAAACAAATATTATACACCGAATTTCATTCGAATCGGTCGCATAGTTCCTGAGTTATGGTTTTTGTCCAATAAGTGGGGGACGCCACGCCCATTTTCCATTTTATAAAAAAAAATCTGAATGCAGCTTCCTTCTGTCATTTTTTCTGTAAAATGTAGTGTTTCTGATGTTATTCGTTAGTGAGTTAACGCACTTTTAGTCATTTTCAACCTAACTTTTGTATGGGAGGTGGGCGTGGTTATTAACCGATTTCAACTGTTTTCATGGCATGTGATGGGGTACGTAAGGGAAACGACTACAGAAAGTTTGGTTTCTATAGCTTTACTGGTTTGCGATATATGTATATACAAATAACCGATTTGGGGACGGGGCCACGCCCACTTCTCCAAAAAACTTAAATCCAAATATGCTTTCTGAAAGTAGTAAAGCTTTTTACTTCACACTAAATTACTTATACTCTAGTGTTTTCAAATCTATTGTCTAATGAATTTCAAAACCAATTTCTTTCGAACCAAAAATGAACTAGTTGCGGTTTAGTGCTTTTTCAACCCATCAGACAGGCAGTGTACATCTTGTTAAATCTAAAAAATATTTATTTTTCTGTTAGTCCACTTCAATTTCCTACAGTGTCTATATGTAAGTAAATATATAAACTTTTATTTCAAAATCAACTCTTTTGCTGTAGCATCAGTTTAATAAGGTCTTCGAACTTTACGAAATAATTTAGTGCACGTACATATGTATATTTATACGAGTACTGTATGCTCGTAGATTTTTATGTCAAAAGCTTATGTATGCCTCCCACCAACCGAGCAACAGATGCCATGCAGCTAGAGAGAACGCGTCTAAAAATGTGTTCGTGCATTTATAATATTAATCAAATGAACTTGAAATTTTATTTTAGATTATTTTTTCTCAAGGATTTTTTTTTGTACGCTACGTGTAAACAGAACGCCTCAATGAAGAGCTGCTGTAAATCATATGTAGTATGTATGTTTGTAGATCTGTTTGCTGATTATTACCACTTATCACAACGCATTACGACACATGGCAACACCTATTTTCTAAATGACAATGGGGTGACCCGCATTTGTTTACTAAATTTTTTGTTGCTGTTTACTTTTGTATTTCACAGTTCTTTTATGCCTTTTTTCTCATAATTAATGCATAGTTTGTGTTTGCATTTCGTTTAGTTTGTTTTATCTTTTCGTCTAACTCTCTTTATAGAATACAAATATTTATTCTATATTTAGCGTACACTTCCGTGTTAATCTTTTATATTTTGCCAATATTACGTTTGTGTTGAGTAATTTTGATTTTATTTTTAGTGTTTTAGTTTTTTGGCATGAAAAAATGCAAAATTTTGAAAAATGAACAATAAAATAATATACGAGTATGTTCAAAAAATAACGGGAATTTTTTTGATTTTGATTTTATTTTTATTTTTTTAGTTTTTTGCATAAAAAACGCAATGTTTTGAAAAAATAACAATAAAATAATATACGAGTGTGTTCAAAAAATAACGGGAATTTTCGTTTTTTGAAAAAAAAAAAAATTATTAATTCGTCTACATTAATGTTGTCGCCTTCAAAATAGTCCCCATTCGATATAATGCCCTTATTCCTGCACTTCTTTCAATTGTCGAAACACTTCTTAAACTCGGTTTTTGGGTTAGCCTTTGGCTCTATCTTCAGCTATTTCTCGTATGATTGTAACATGACGGCCCTTTAAGGGGCTATACCAGTGTAACATTTTCAAAAAATAGATCTTTTTATTTTTTGCTTATTCGATAGCATATACATATAGTCAAAAATATCCGCTGAAAGCGGTAAGATCGTATCTTGAATAGTTTTTGAATTGCAGCGTTCTGAAGAGCTACCGCTCGCAGGTACATATATGTAAGCCGCTATAGTCGAAACTTTAAATGCGTTTTTCTCGAAACGACTTTGCTGACATCACAACTAAACGAGAAA
Organism: Zeugodacus tau; assembly: GCA_031772095.1. NCBI lineage: Eukaryota > Metazoa > Arthropoda > Insecta > Diptera > Tephritidae > Zeugodacus > Zeugodacus tau. Next base: position 2,934,835 of record CM062653.1, on the reverse strand, counting down.
TTGACTGATCGACTATTTTAAACTGTGTATTCTTGAATATATTTACTATGCAATACCTACCTCTTCTTGATTTATTGAAATTTGTAAATTTGGCATTAAAAAACGACCATAGTTTTACCTAAAAAAACGTCATTTATTTCAGAATTACGCCATCTTGTTAATCTTTAATATTTTTCAAAAATCGTAAGTCATTGTATAGGAAATATCTCCAACTTTTATAGCGTTTTTGAATTTTTTAGTTTAAGCTACTTATTCGCCCGGAATCATTACAGCAGTTGGGGAACTCTTTTTTGTACCTCCCAAGACAGCACAAAACAACAATATTTTTGTAAAAAAAAATTTAAAATATAGATGCAAATATACCTTATTATGTCCAAAAAACTTCGAAACATTCAATCGAGTATTTTCTTAAAAAAAAAATCACGAAAATTGCCTAATTTTTCATGGATTGCACTGGTATAGCCCCTTAAGGTTCTCTTTATTTTTTGGAAATAGGAAAAAGTCATATTTACTCTTTTATGGGCACTATAGAGGCTGAGACATCGTTACAATATTGTTTTTGGCCAATAATTCCCGAAGAAGCAACGAACAATGAGTTTTTAAACCTCTTACATCAAAAATAAAGTTTAACAGTCACCATATGTGACCGAAGAAAATCCATTAATCAGCTCATTTTCCTTCTTATCTGTCCTTTAGAAACCTCAAAAATCAAACATAAGATCCCAAATTGACCTTAAATAAGCGATTTTGATCCGATTGGATGATAGATCTCATGATCCGTACCATTTCGATACGGCAAATATACTTTTTGGAAACATAACCTAAATGAATATATTATATATAGTTTTAAGATATATGAAGTTTCCAAATGAGTTATATAATCTTAAATTTAAACAGAATACCAAAAGTGTTTCTTAGTTAGATCTTCAAGATCTTATCAGTCCTACTATTATAATATATTGGGCATTCATGTCGAGTACCCTTAATCACGATATTCTTATGAATTCATTCATTTTCATCGAACTCTTCGTGGAAATTATTTTTTGCATATTTTCAAACAATTTTTTTCGCTGAAACAATTTTTAATGAAAAGAAATTAAATAATTTTAAATTCTGCGTAATAAATATATACTCATGTATCTAAATCCATCTGATACCTCCACAGAAAAATATTTTATCGAATGAGGTAAACAATGTCGCCACTTCAGCAGTGTCAACAGCATTAAGCTGCCATTTATTTACTCTACATTTATAAACAAAACAAAAGTAAAAGATTTTTGTTGAACGAATTTACGTTTATTTTTTTTTTTTTGCCACTCTACATATTGCTAGTGCTGAGCATGCGACGCGCACCATTTCATCACTTCTTTTGCAATACTATTTTTAACATCAGCTATATTTATACATATTTACTACAACGAAATAATATTCTTTGAAGCAGCAGCAATCAAATATTGAAATGTGTTTATCCATAAAAAATTTCATTTATTTACGAATAGGAGAATTGAGAATTTTACGAAAAAATAGCGATAAATATATTTTTTCGCGAAAATTCATACAAATTTACAACAATTTACTTATATATTTACTATATGTAGAGTAGACTCGTTATCAGTGTGCTATATTAGCTATTATCATTAGAAACTCGCCGCTGTCTGTCTGTCTGTCGGCAGGTAGTTAGTGGTGCTCGTATTGAGTGGCGTTCCCAAAAGCACGTAGTACGAATTCGCGCCGAACTCGTGGCTGGAGCGCGTGTATTCGCGCTAGAGGCGCTTAGAACAACACAGATCTTTATTACGTCAGCCAAATGTTTACACTCGAAATACTTGAATGAATATGTATGCATGTGCTAAATTTTATTTTATTATCAATATAAACATATGTAAATATATTTTTTACGATTTTACATAGTTCTCTTCGTATGAATGAAATTCAGAACGTTAGTGAAATTAAATAAAAATAGTATTAATAATATTTTTTCATTGAAATATAATTTTTATTATTATTTTTTTTTTTTCATTAAAAAAATTAAATATTTTTTCACTGAAATACAATTTTTTATTATTTTTTTCCTTTAAAAAAATAAAAATATTTTTTTCATTGAAATACAATTTTTTTTATTAAAATACAATTTTTTTTTCACTGAAATACATTTTTTATTATTTTTTATTATTTTTTTTTCCTTTAAAAAAATAAAAATATTTTTTTCATTGAAATACAATTTTTTAATTTTTTTTTTATTAAAAAAAGTTAAATATTTTTTTCACTGAAATACAATTTTTTATTATTTTTTATATTTTTTCCTTTAAAAAAATAAAAATATTTTTTTCATTGAAATACAATTTTTTATACTCTCGCAACTAAAGTTGCTAAAGAGAGTATTATAGTTTTGTTCACATAACGGTTGTTTGTAACACCCAAAACTAAACGAGTTAGATATAGGGTTATATATACCAAAGTGATCAGGGTGAAGAGTGGAGTTCAAATCCGAATGTCTGTCTGTCCGTCCGTCCGTCCGTCCGTCCGTCCGTCCGTCCGTCTGTGCAAGCTGTAACTTGAGTAAAAATTAAGATATCTTGATGAAACTTGGCATACTTATTTCTTGGCACCATAGGAAGGTTGCTTTCGAAAATGAGCAAAATCGGACCACTGCCACGCCCACAAAATGGCGAAAACCGAAAACACATAAAGTGCCATAACTAAGCCATAAATAAAGCTATGGAAATGAAATTTGGCATGAAGGATCGTACTATGAAGGGGCATATTTGGATGTAATTTTTTTGGGGAAGTGGGCGTGGCCCCGCCCCTACTAAGTTTTTTGTACATATCTCGCAAACCAATAGAGCTGTATAAACCAAACTTTCTGCAGTAGTTTTTTTTAGCCACTTCCTAATACAGTCCAAAAATGGAAGAAATCGGATAATAACCACGCCTACCTCCCATACAAAAGTTAGGTTGAAAATTACTGAAAGTGGGTTAACTCATTAACGAAAAACGTCAGAAACACTGAATTTCACATAAGAAATGGCAGATGGAAGCTGCACTCAGATTTTTTTACAAAATGGAAAATGGGCGTGGCGTCGCCCACTTATGGGTCAAAAACCATATCTCAGGAACTACTCGACCGATTTCAATGAAACTTGGTTTGTAATAGTTTCCTTACATCCCAATGATATGTTGTGAAAATAGGCCAAATCGCTTCACAACCACGCCTACTTCCTATATACCAGAACTTTGAAGACAATCTGAATCGTTTACTTTACAATATATAAAGTAAGTACTAGTGAAGATATCGGTGCAGAACTTTGCACAAATACTATGTTAATAGTGTTGCAGCCCCATTCTAAAAATCGCAGAAATCGCACCATAGGTTTTTAAGGCCCCATATATCGAACACGAGGACCTCGGTGATTCTAACCTAAGATTATGGTTTCCAACTTTCAATGGACTTTATACAATATATATGACGAATATGTGGGTCAAATTGTGTATTATATAATATAAATGAAGTTAAATAAATAAATTGCGAGAGTATAAAATGTTCGGTTACACCCGAACTTAGCCCTTCCTTACTTGTTTATTATTTTTTTCATTAAAAAAAATAAAATATTTTTTTCACTGAAATACAATTTTTTATTATTTTTTTTCATTTAAAGAAATAAAAATATTTTTTCCATTGAAATACAATTTTTTTATTATTTTTTTTCATTAAAAAAATTAAATATTTTTTTCACTGAAATACAATTTTTTATTATTTTTTTTTCCTTTAGAAATAAAAAAAATTTTTTTTTTCAATAAAATACAATTTTTTTTATTATTTTTTTCCTTTAAAAAAATACAAATATTTTTTTCATTGAAATACAATTTTTGAATTATTTTTTTTCATTAAAAAAAAAATAAAAATATTTTTAGTCAAAATATTAAAAAAAAAATAAAACTATTTATTATTAAAACTATTTTTTTTTCATTAAACATTTTTTTTTTGCAAATCAGCATACACATCTTCACTCAAACTTAAAAAAAATATTAATTTTTTATTACCTCGCCCATTTCTTGCCTCATTAACATTGTGCGTGAAGCACGCTTTTAAGTGCATTTGTCACCGTTGAAAATCAGAAGACAGCAATCAGCACACATGACAAGAGTCTTTATACGTATGCGTTGACTTGTTGCATGCTGGATGCGGTTGATTCTTAAAAAAATGTGGCAAGCATCAGTATGACTGCCGCTCCCGCTGTTTAGCTGCCAAAACGCATATGTAAATGCCTGTGATCTTGCCTCAATCTTTCAAAATTGCAAAATTTTCACTTTTATGTGTACGCGATGTTTGCCTTCCCCCCATTGCTCTAATTTTTTATTAGCAAATTTCGCTTTTCATAAAAATTTTATTTGAAGTGAAGTGTATTTGATTTATGCGTGGCGTTGAAAACCGTTTCGTCACCGTTGATGTAAGTAGTAAACCAGGGCGAATGTGGAATGCGCAAGGTGTTTATGAATGTCGACAATTTGCTTTATAATTTTCAGAGGATTTCATATAAATAAATAAAAAGTGGGTTATATGTTTGAAACAGGGTCCAAAAGAACGCTCTCATTATTTCAAAACCCATTCTTTTTCGATCAGTACAATGCAGGAATGAACTAGCTTCTCTCTCTGTGAGACTTTCAGAGAGTAACATATAAGCTCTTGTGGACTCAGCCATTGTATATATTCGAAAAACATAAGAACTATGCTACTATATGGCTTAAGTCCTCCCGATTTCCATGAAAGCATATTTGGAATAGAAATCGAAACTGCAATCCCAGTTAGGACGATGTTATTATTATGTAAACTTTCTGGATGAAGTGCTGTTCTCATACATCTTCAACGAAGACTTGGATAAAACTCTAAAAATATTCGAATTGGTGAATTTGAGGTTATAAGTGTGTTTGGCGTAGAAACCGTTTAGCAGGTTATAGCCGAATCCCTAGCAGTTCTGCGCCAGTTGGAGATCCCAAGTGTAACCAGGTCGCTCTCCACCTGGTCCCTCCAACGGACAGCTCGTAACTCGTAACTCGTACAGCTCATCGTTCCATCGTCTGCGGTATTCGCCGTTACCAGTGTTCTGAGAACCATAAATCTTGCGCAAAATTTTCCTCTCGAAAACTGCTAGTGTTGTCTCATCTGATGTTCGTCCACGCTTCTGGACTAATATGCTCCCAGAAGGTTCTCCTATCTATAGTTCTTATGCATATACCGTACATCTGAGTTCCGCTCTAAGAAAGTTCAACATTTTCACTTTTCCCAACTAATTCTTAAAGCGTAATATTGCTTAATCACAATTCAACACATATTTTCTCTGCTTAAACCACATTCAAGTGCATACTTTCATATAATGCTAATCATATTTTTAACTTTCGCCCACTTAACGTCTGTCATAATTCACTGTTCCACATTTACAAGCGCTAAAGTAGTTCTTGAGCTCAAGCTTACATTCTTACAGACATTAAGTTGCAACGCTTAAATGTAAGCGCAAGTTGAGCATTTTCTTTTCATTTGGAATCCATGTCAACAGCTCAACTGGTTCTCTCTGTCATATTCTTTCGCCACTTTACGCTTTTGTTCCAGTTTAAATTGAAATTAATTTGCCCCTCAACTTAATTACCACTTTCCGCTTGCTGCGAAACCGAAACCGAGATTAATAATTACTGACTTGTGCGCTCGGCAAGATTGGCATTCTAGCATTGGGTCATTCTAGCATTCCGACATTTTTCGTGATTTACTTTTTTCGCTTCAAGTACGTCAGTGAGCTGACCGGCTGTGCCACTGCATGTAACCTCTTATTCTACTTTAGCATTTATGTTAATTATTGTACTTTTCGAAAGTGATTTCGAAAAAAAAGTTTCAAAAATGCGCATTTCAGTAGTTATTAATGCAGATACGAGTTTAGTATACTTTTACTGATAAGCGATCTGTAGAGAGAAGAAGGTCAGTTATTGCAAAAAATCACGTGGCACGTGTACTCTATCTGCTCATATTCTTAATCCTCCAAGCAGCTTATTATCTGCGAATATATACTTATGCATTTTAAATATTTTTTTATGGATCGTTTTGCTGATTATTTTCCATTTAGCTTTGAAAGTCACAGTGCAATTCAAATGTGTGCTGAGCTCAACGTACTCACTTATTGCATCAACCAGCTTAACTAATTATAGATTATCATAAAGCGGACATTATTTATGAGTAAATATTTTAATATATTTAAATGATATTTTGGAATATATTAGGTTGTCAAATATCCGGCTTTTTGTCTTTTGAATTTCGCGATTATGTCTAAAGCGCTACAGAGCTCGTATCTGGCAATACTATGCATCTTTGAAAGATTCAGTTTCAGAGCGGGTGAAAACGACGCCATGGATAAGCCAGCCGGCGGAAGACCTGTGAAGACGAATTCCGATCAAATCATGGAAAACAACGAGTTCGACCGGCATGTGGCATCTCGTGACATCGCCCAGGAGATGGGAGTTAGTCACCAAACCATTTTAAATCATCTGCAAAAGGCTGGATACACAAAAAAGCTTGATGTTTGGGTGTCGCATGATTTGACGCAAAAAAACTTTCTGGATCAACGCCTGCGAACGGAACGAACTCTATCCATTTTTGAAGCGGATGGTGGCCGGCGATAAAAAATGGATCACATATGACAATTTTAAGCGAAAACGGTCGTGGTCGAAGGCCAGTGCATCGTCCCAAACAGTGGCCATGCCGGAAATAACGACGAGGAAGGTTTTACTGTGTCTTTGGTGGTATTGGAAGGGAATCATCCAATATGAGCTGCTCCCATATGCTCAGACGCTTAATGCTACCATCTACTGCGAACAACTGGACCGCTTGAAGCAGGCGATCGACCAAAAGCGTCCAGAATTGGCCAACAGAAAGGGTGTAGTGTTCCACCAGGATAACGCCAGACCACACACTTCGTCAGAAAGTACGGGAGCTCAGATGGGAGGTTTTATCGCATCCACCATATCGCCCGGACATAGCGCCAAGTGATTACCACCTGTTCCTATCCATGGCGAACGGCCTTGGTGGTGTAAAGTTGAACTCAAAAGAGGCTTGTGAAAGTGGCTGTCCGAGTTCTTCGCAAATAAGGAGGAGCTTCTACGGGCGGGGGTATTATGAAGTTGCCGTCTAGATCACTGTAACACTTTTTATAAAGCATTGAATAAAGAGAAAAAAACGTGGAAGGGAGATATTTGACAAATCTGTACTTAGAATTGTCGTACTCACTATAAATTGTTTCTGACTGATCCAACCTATCTACAAGTTGAAGTGAGACCCACTGTTTCTAGGTCACCTCCGCAGGGTCTTTAGTATGCCTCTCCAATCAATATACCACTTCGGCTACCAAGTATATAGAATTATATTTCACAGTCACGGCTTTCTATTTAACTAGTCCCCCATACTTTCAGGATTTTATCTATTTTGTCGTGGAAAAAATCGCGAGCCATATATTGTTGACTTGGCTGACATCCAAACGAGTGCCAAAATTTGGTGTGCATTCCCTCGTAATACCGATTGATATTTTGCAACTCTAATTTCATTTATGAACGTCAGTCAAGCGGGCATTTATTTGACAGTTCTAGTTAGCTAAGAGTATATTTATAATACTGAAAACATATATGTATATGTATGTATGTATATCTGTATATACTCTGATGACTAAGCTTTTTGGGAACACTGAAGGGCTAGCGTGGGTGTTACATTGAGGTTTATGCGTTTAATTACGAGGGAGATAAACGGACTACGTTTAAAACCCTCTCTAAATATTTGTTATTTTCCATTATTTTTATTTGAAGAAATGGGTTACACAGCGTTAAGTTCGAAAGTACTTATGATAATAAACTTCCTGTCTTGAAATTTTTTTAATATAGAGATCCATTGTTTGTTTGGTAATTTTTTTAAATTTTTAAAGTTTCATGTGAGTAAAAAATCAACAGTCAAATTGAAGTACTTTTGACTAGAAATAAATTTCCCAGCAGGGTATTTCTAATACGTACTACTATTACACGTGTCGTGATTTTTGAATAATCACTGTAACATGCGGTTGTCGTGTGTTTGCACTTAGAATGTACTATATACTATATACACATGTTGCTCCCTTCTAAGTGCGCTCGATCTGATGTAATATTGACAAATGAAAGAACAATATAACAGCTCAATTTGTTATTGTCTGGCTAATCGATAGTGAGAAGTTTAGCAAATGTGTATGATGCAATCACTGCAAGCGGGCACTCAGTGAAAAGACTCAACAAATTGGGTATTAAGTCAAGCAGAATATGCAATGACAGCAATTTGATTTTGAACGTATTTACATACTCGTACATATGTATAAATTTTTTGATGTTTTGTTGGATTACACTGTGATAGTTTTTTTTCAAAAAAAAAAAAAGACAAGACCAAATTCGACGGTTTCCCCCTATTTCGGGTCCTACGAATCGAACTGCATCATTACTTTTTTGAGTTACAATCATGGTTTCATACAAAATTTTTTTTTGAAGTTTTTCATCAAAGTGGCCCATTGTAAGAGAAAGGCATATTTTTCTTCGGTCTCTAACTTGTTTAATGTTGACTTTTTTGGTAAACTTTCTTTGGCAAAGCTTCTCAGAATAAGTCCGTCTTTAAGTTCTTAGATGACTATAAACCCCAAAACCAATGTTTTTTGTGTCCTTATAGCCAATATGTCGAAAAAACTGAAATTTAATCCATTTTTTTTAATATTTTTACCCTTTGATACTTATACATTAAGTGACATCTTGTAATTGTAAGAAACTTAAGCAAAGACAACGTTCTGAGCAAACTAACCATTAGAAAAAAAAACTTAACAAAATTTGTATTTTTTTTTTTAAACTACACTAACTGTGTTTGTGTGCTATTTTATTTTTTTATTTGTATCTTATAAGTGTTATCAATAAGTAGCATAAATTTGTACACAATATTTAAATTAAATTTAATAAGACTCATCTATCAATGTCCAACACAAATCAGCAAGCAACGAGTCAAGCTTTTAACCACTGCACTGATAAGAAATAACAACAAGTAACGTTTGAAAGAAACGTTAAATGCTTGCCTAAGAGTCAAAATTTAAGCATAGATTACAGAGAATAGAGATAGAGGGAAAAAACATTAAAAAAAATGGATTAAATTTCAGTTTTTTCGACATATTGGCTATAAGGACTCAAAAAACATTGATTTTGGGGTTTACAGTCATCTAAGAACTTAAAGACGGACTTATTCTGAGAAGCTTTGCCAAAGAAAGTTTACCAAAAAAGTCAACATTAAAAAAGTTAGAGACCGAAGAAAAATGTGCCTTTCTCTTACAATGGGCCACTTTGATGAAAAACTTCAAAAAAAAATTTTGTATGAAACCATGATTGTAACTCAAAAAAGTAATGATGCAGTTCGATTCGTAGGGCCCGAAATAGGGGGAAACCGTCGAATTTGGTCTTGTCTTTTTTTTTGACTATCACAGTGTTATTAAGGTGAGCTAATTGTAGGTAATTCTGAAAAAAAAAATATTAAGGGGCTATACCAGTGTAACCCATGAAAAATTAGACAATTTTCGTGAATTTTTTTTTAAGAAATTACTCGATCGAATGTTTCGAAGTTTTTTGGACTTAATAAGGTATATTTTCAGCTATATTTTAAGATCTCGCTTTGAGTTATGATGTCAGCAGTTTTGAGAAATGTCGTTTCGAGAAAAACGTGTTTAAAGTTCCGACAATGGCGGCTTATGCCTGCGAGCGGTCGCTCTTTAAAACGCTGTCATTCAAAAACTTTTCAAGATACGACCTTACCGCTTTCACAGAATATTTTTTTGAAAGTACATATTAACTATCAAATAAGCAAAAAATAAAATTTAAAAAAATTTTCAAAATTATTAATTGTTCGAAGCAAAAATTTCGTATAGAAGAGAGACTTTCTGTTTACCGATCATGCCGAGAACATATAATACATACAATATTTTGTATATAAATTTTTCATGTGTGTTCAAAAAATAACGGGAATTTGTAAATTTTCAAATGGTCGAATTTTTTTTTAGTTTGAACCCCTACATTATTGTAGACAAATTAATATTATTTTCAAAAAACGAAAATTCCCGTTATATAATATAATATAACTCTTATATTACGTTTTGAAAAATATTTTAAATTAAATTTCCTATTGTTCAAAAGTCGTATTTTTTTAGTTTGAACCCCTACATTATTGTGGACAAATTAATATTATTTTGAAAAAACGAAAATTCCCGTTATTTTTTGAACACAACTCTTATATCACGTTTTGAAAAATATTTTTAATTAAAAAAAATAACTGGAATTTGTAAATTTCCAATTGTTCAAAAGTCGTATTTTTTTAGTTTGAACCCCAACATTATTGTAGACAAATTATCATATTTTTTCCAAAAAACGAAAATTTCCGTTATTACGTTTTCGAAAAATATTTAAAATTAAAAAAAAAATTTCGAAGTTTTTTTTAATTTTTTTTAACTATTTTTTTTATTTATTTTATTATGAAATTTTATTTTTTTTTATTTATTTTATTTTATTTATGTACTCTTATGAAAGTATTAAAAAAATATAAATCATGTTATTTTATAAGACAGAAATAAACAATTCCACAGCTGGATCAGAGCGATTATTGATCACAGTGCACTGACAGTAATACCAGTAAAGTCGATAGATAGATAGATTTCGATAACAATAAGCTCATTTATGGAATTCACGAAGCTTAGGAGGGCTAACATGTGTATGCTGAGGAAGTGAGATCAACAAAACATTCATTTACAAATTCTAATTTTTGATTTTAAAAAATTTTTTAAAATAAATTAAGTAAAAAATTAACAATATTTTTATCCATTCAAACACTACAAAACCAATTCAGTAACTAATAAAAATTAACGCGCAATTCAAAAGCCAATAAAAAATGCCACGAAATAAAATAGCAAATCTCCGCACCATGTCTCCATTCCCAACACACACAGCCACCACAGAGTATGTATTTATTAAATGCATACTGCATTGTAAACAATATTTACTTGTGTATACATATCCATAAATTTGCATACGAACCAAAGCACACACGTGCCACTTACGCCGCTAGAGTCAGCTGTGCAGGGCCGCCAGGGCGTATGCCGTTAAGCTGTCAATTGCATTGTTGCCGGCAGCGGAGGCAAACGATTTCCTACCTGCGCCCAACAAAGTAGTGCCCAATTACGATACCAATAGGCAACCGCCCACCTTAGACTTCATTACAATTGCAATTACCAATTCCGAAACGGTACTTGTTGTTGTTGTAGCGCGTGTGTGCGCACTGCATCGAGCAAAGTATGCAAATGCAGCGATATTTACGAGCGCGCAAGCGTGTATCTGTATCTGTGTGTGTGTGATGGTATGTGCAATCAACCGCTTTTCTCGCTGACAGCTCGTTTGGCCGCTTCCAGCCACCAGCCTCCAAACCGTCGCCCACTTGCTTGTCCTTCATGACAGCTAGCTAGCGAGGTAGTGAGGCTGTTAGTCAATCTAGATTGCACATTCAAAAATATCTGAAATTCAATTTTCACTGCGTTTTATGTTTGCATAAATAAATAAAATTTCGATTCGCGTTGCGCATTCGCCGGCGAGCCACATGTTGCACGCAGGCTGCCAATACAACTGTTGCTTGCCAGTTGCAATTGGTGGTGCGCATTGCTGTTGCTGTTGTTGTTGTTATTGCTATTGCAAGTGTTGTTGTTGTTGTCATTGCTATTACTGTTGCTATTGTTGTTGTTGTTGTTGCAGTTGCAGTTGCAGTTTTGCACCACAACGATAAATTGCGCCATTAAAATTGCGAAACGCCGCCACACACTCGTGCTCACATGCATGTTTCTCTTGTTGTTGCAATTGTAGTATTGAATTCAGTGCTTTTTTGAGAAATTCTTCTTGCGGTGCATTTCTGTTCTACTTAGCATATATGTATAATTCACATAGAGAACTACTATTAGAGTGTATTTCATGCACATGTGTTCCGAGTACTTGTATTCTGAGTTCTGGTGGATTGGCGCCAACCGCGCGCCAAAATTTATGTTCTTGCTGCATTCAAAATTTGTTCGCTTTTCTTTGGCAATTTGTAGGTGTTGAAATTTCGCATATTTGATATTTAGGTCATTTAAATGTGGGTGATTTGGTGTGATTTCTTATTAACATCGAGCAATTGGTGACTCAATAAATGCTACGTGGAATCATTTACATTTTAGGCCAGTGTTTATGCGGCTCCGACAATAATACGCATTTGCATAGAGCAAAGTTTTTAAGGTGTAAATGAAGGGTAGGCTTGAGTGAGTATAGAAATGAAATTTTAATAAAACATTAAGTGAGTATTTTGTATATTTTTATGGGATGAAAATAGACAGAGTCAAATCAAAAGCTCTTTCAGTTTTGCAAAGATTAGAAGGTTCAGGCGCTAGTCACACTAGGAACCGCTAATTCACATTTTTAGTGAGTGTTAAAGACCACATCCTAAGTTCCTTCTGAAGCTGAGAAGCCTGAGTTATTATTAAAATTATTTAAGAGTAAAGAAAATTCCAAAATACACGGTCTCTTGGTGTTATTTCCTGAATTTCAGAGGTGTGTTCAAAAAATAACGGGAATTTTCGTTTATGGTGGGAAAAAAATATTTATTCATCCGTCTACATTAATGTTTCGCCATTAAAATAGTACTCACTCGATATTAGGCACTTATGACAGCGTTTCTTCCAATAGTCGAAACTCGATTTTTTGGGATAACCTTTAGCTCTTTCAGCGATTTCTCGTATGCTTACAAAACGACGGCCCTTTGAGGCTCTCTATATTTTTGGAAATAGGAAAAAGTCACACCGAGTCATGTCAAGCGAATATGGAGGCTGGAGCATCGTTACAATTTTGTTTTTTTGGCCAATAATTCCCGAACAAGCAACGAAGTGTGAACTTTTAACAAGCGAAAATCGCCAAGTTCAAAAAAACGTATAGAAACATAATAAAACATAAAAAAATTGACAATTGTATCCAAACCCGCAAAATTTCGAAATTCCAGTTATTTTTTGAACACATCTTGTATATATTTTCGAACTGATCAGGAGTTCTGTAGTTCAAATAGGACCTCAAGAACGATTTTTTTTAACTTTCTGACTTTCTTTATTTCTTTATTTTACCGAAACTCTACTTTTTGATATTAAAAGAAAAAAATCAACTGTGTAGATAAAATTCAAACGAAAATTGTTGAAACCCTTGTCAACTCTTCCTTGTTCTAATACGAAAATTCTGTAGTTTTTTGGTCCATAAAACATTTTGGAACAACTCAAACAAAATGCGGTGTTTTCACATTAGCAAAAATCTGAAGTTTTTAAAAGGATGAAAAAATACGTTAAAAATTTCCCGTTCACGACCTAAAAGTTCAAAAATGTCTAAACCAAACTAATTATTCCAATACACTGGAACTGATATCAACTAAAATTTGTTCGTGGAAAACACATTTCTATGTTCAATTGATACTTTGAATTAAAATTTTTTAGCTTTAGAAGCATTTTTGAAAATCATTAACTATTTTCATAACCTTCAATATCTCTTTAGACTACAAATGAAATATTTTCTGTCAAAAAATTTTAATCTGAACTAAAGTACATAATTATCAATCTTAATTCATGATTATCTTAATTAATAATTCATTTCATATATCTAACGAGGTATTCGTTTCCAGAAATCTACGTGACTGAGTATAATTTTCAAAACACTTGTGTTTGCTCAGTTGATTGACGTCTCATTGGCTTATAAATGTTTAGCAAAACAGCTTCGTAAATAAGGAATTACCGGTATATATCTTATATGTATAATCATGAGTGCAAAATGAAGTATGATTTTTATACTCTCGCAACAAAAGTTGCAAAGAGAGTATTATAGTTTTGTCTGCATAACGGTTGGTTGTAAGTCCTAAAACTAAACGAGTTAGATATAGGATTATATATATCAAAATGATCAGGGTGACGAGTAAGGTTCAAATCCGGATGTCTGTTTGTCCGTCCGTCTGTCCATCGGTGTAAGCTGAAACTTGAGTAAAAATTGAGATATGTTGATGAAACTTGGAAGACGTATTTCTAGGCACCATAAGGTGGGCGTAATCGGACCACTCCCACGCCCACAAAATGGCGAAAACCGAAAACACATAAAGTGCCATAACTGAGCCATAAATAAAGCTATGGAAGTAAAATTTGGTACAAAGGATCGTACTATGAAGGGGCATATTTGGATGTAATTAAAAAAGTGGGCGTGTCCCCGCCCCCTAATAAGTTTTTTGTACATATCTCATAAACTACTAAAGCTATATCAAGGAAACTTTTTAGAGTCGTTTCTCAGTAAGGAAAACCATCAGAAACCTTAAATTTCATTATAAAGATGGTACCGAAGAGCTGCACTCAAAACGGTATACAAAATTTTAAATGGGCGTGGTTCCGCCCACTTATGGGTTAAAAATCATATCTCAGGAACTACTCTACCAATTTCAATGAAATTCGGTTTATAATATCTTCCTAGCTTCCAAATGATATGTTGTGAAAATAGTCCAAATCGGTTCACAACCACGCCTACTTCCCACATACCAGAATTTTGAAGTCGTTCTGAATCAGGTACTTTACAATATATAAAGTAAGCACTAGTGAAGATATCGAAACATAACTTTGCAAACAAACTGCATTTAGAGAGGCTTCGTCTTTCTTAAAATTGTAGAAATCGGTCCATAAGTTTTCAAGACCCTATATATCGAATATGAGGACCTCATAGAAGAAATTCAGAGGGAATATGTTTCTTCTAATAATATGTCTCCGTGCGAAAAATTAGAGAAATCTATCTCCCATATATTTAATATTAGGGTTTTCAAACTTTCAATGGCCTTGTTCCAGACATATGCCATATGTGAGTCAAATTGTTTATTATATTAATAAAATTAAATAAATAAATTGCGAGAGTATAAAATGTTCGGTGACACCCGAACTTAGCCCTTCCTTACTTGTTTTTAATTATTAGAATGTCAAATATGATCGTGAATGTAAGTAAGTAAGTGCGTCATAATAATGATTTCCGGAACATAACTTAGCACTATGATGGCTATATCGTTAAAAAATTGTCTGCTAATTATTTTGTGGCCAAGTACAGTAGGTACTAGTTTGGATCCGAACTGGTTGAAGTTGATTTTTTGACAAATGACATAAGAATTTCGTGATCTAATTGCTTTAAGTCGACGGATTTCACAACCTGTGGTTTTGAGAAACAGTGATTTTGAGGAATTGTTGTTTGTGGCTGAAATTGAGTTATGACTGTAGCAATGCAGATTTTCTATGCACCTGTTCAAATGTTTAAACGCTGATTTGCACATGATCACATGACGTTGTGACGTATGTAGCGCTTTTAATGGCGAATAGAAGTCAAAACCAGTTTAAGCTAAAATAATATATTTATATTCCAAAATATTACAAAAATAATTGCATTGCAACTCTAGTTTATCTGATATTATTCTTAAATACTTTTCCGAAACTTAATACTAAAACTAGTTTCATAAATTTCAACGCAGTAATTGATAATCAAAGAAATCTTAGAAATTATAAACGCAAAACACTCATTACCAAATAGATAACATACCAAAATTCGCTGTAAACAGACTTTTTATATAAAAACGAAAATTCTTGTGTGCTCTGGAACAGGCAATAATAATAAGAACACATTTGCTGAAATTGCCGAAATTGCAAAATATGCACGGTAATCTTATCTCCGACAGCAAAAAATACACACAGAATTTGGTTCTCACAATGAAAGTAGATTAGATTTTGATAACAAGTATGTCGATATAATATAAAAAAAAAAATATTTGAGCAAACTACAGTTTGAAAATAATGGCGTGGTTCAATAATTTTTTAAACGCTCAATTTTCTCAAGCTTACAGGCTCTCACTGCAATAATTTCCTGAAGGTCGACATTAGCGATTATAAATATTTATGAGTATTTTTTATAGTATTCTACAGTAATAGGTAGTAGAATGTGTCTAATCATGGCTTAAGTACGGTCATTTGCGGTTAAGCTCACTTTCAAACTCCCCTCAAACGAGTAACTAATAATGTACAATACTATATTAATCGCTTTCAACTTACTTTGAAATATAATTTCACAAATTGCATTACTCAAGTGTTGATTACTCAAGTGTTGAGTATCGAAATTAAGTATTCAAACACAATGGGAGTATGCATTGTGTGAAGTATGGTGTAATTTGTATTCGGAGTATAATCATCTCTATAGTAGTGGTTTTCCTTTTGTGGTTTGTTCTTAGAAATACGCTCCCATATACTTACTATATCTTTCGTAGAAACAAGTCTACTTATGTCTCATTTTAAGTCCAATTTATGGCACCATCATTATTTTATTTGTAATTATATAAATTTCAAAGTATTGATAATATAATTTAATGGCACCTACTCTGTTGTTTCTGATTTGGCCGAGTTTCATTTATTCCCTTTTGGTTTCCCCCAAAATTTGGAAATAAACAGGTTTTAAATTTAAATATTTTGAAAGAAAAGCTTTTTCATTATAAAAATGCAACCCTGTGTTTCTCACTCCTCATATTTCCCTCTTCCGTAAAAAATAAAATAAATTTAAACCATGAACACATCGTCTTGTGGTCACGCACTAAAGTCACTCAAGTACTCAAATTACTATATAATAAAGATAATAGTCACATTACGAGCCTCGCCGCACGAATAGCAATTTCGAGTGCACATTCTCAACACCCCACTTTGTGCTTTGTGTACATTTCAATTTGCTTAAAACAAATATATAAATATTTGATAAGTGACAACGAAGTCTAAAGAAAGTGCGATGATAAAGTTCACCGCAAAAATCACATTATGAGCCAAGCGCCATGTAGTACTACGTGAAATTGAGCACTTGTCACAAAGAAGAATATGAGCGATCGTAAAATAAAAGCAACTGATATAATTTCTGCACCAAACCACGGGGGTGCTGAAAATTTTAATAGAAATATTTTGGAGATTAGTTTGAATTTGTAAACTCTTTAGATTTAGGTTATACATGTAGTGAAGCTAACAGGAACAAGCTGATAAGAGACCATGCAGTTCGAAATTGCTTTTCTAGTGTCCATGTAGTCTACAAAAGACTTTAGAATGCGATCTCTTCAATCAATTTCGACCCATTTAAGTATTATACATAAATCTATCAGAGCTTTACCTCATGAAAAAATGGATTAGTAGTCGTATTGATATTGTAAATTTTGTAATCGACCTTCGTTAAGTGGGTTCGAATATTCCAAGTTGATGCGTCAACTGTTTCTTTGAAAATGTCCACATTACACCTTGTAAGCGCCACCTTGATTTGAACTGATTGTATAAAGTTTTCCTTCCTGTATTTAACGAGTAATAAATAAAAGTATATCAGTAATAAAATAGTAAGACCGTTATTATAAATAAATAGTAGACATTTATGACTTACACGTTTTATAGATTTGAATGGCCAGCAATATACGAAGGTGACCCGATAAGAAAACACAGTCATAACAAAAATACTATTCGGGGGAACCACTGTAAAGTAGTTTACGGGAATGTATTACACTTTAGTAAATTTCTCTTGGGTTGGATTGGGAGGTGAGGTTAAGTACTTGTCGAACCGTAGATTATTAACAAGAATAACTCTATAAAAAGTTACAGTATAAATTTTATTTAAAAAAGCACCTTTATGGTCCAATCGGTTTCCTTAAGAAGGGTTGTTGGTAGAAATCAATAAAATCAAAAACAACAAGAAAATATTGGGTCTACAACTTTGCTTCGGCCGTTTTTTTCGTAAATTTATTTTTTTTTTTTTTTGTATAAAAACGGTTACAAATGTCGATGAGCCTCAGCCGCATTTTTCTTGGAATTAAAAAAGAAAAGCAAAATTTCGCGCAAATGTCTAGAATTCGGCTCAAAAAGTGACATTTTCAGTTGAGAATAAGTTTGAGATGCAAACAGATCTCTACAAATATTTTGTTGGGTTAATGTTGACACAAACGTGCAAGAACGATATAAAACGATTTAATCGATTTAATCGACCAATGCTTGACCCTAGAGACATTCTCGCAAACATCGATAATTCGGCTCAAAAAGTAACATTTTTAGTCGAGAATACGTTTGGGATGCAAACAGATCTCCACAAATGTCCAAGATCGATATAAAATGATTTAATCGACCAATGCTTGACACTAGAGACATCTATTGGAAAACGGCGGGAGCAAAGTTGTAGACCTAATATTATACAAAAACTATGAAGATAAGAAAGATACTATCTATTAAAAAAAAACGTGTTTTTCCACTTGGAAATTGAAGTGTACAAATAATTAGATAAGTTATAGACACTTAAGAATATAGTTATGTATTTATGGACTTTGAGTAATTAGCTTTACATCGTGAGATCATAAATGTGATTATGTAACTAGTTTTCAAGGTTGAAGAATTTCCCAAAAAATCTCAAATTAATTTTATGGTAGTTCATATTTTGAGACTTGAGTAGTAAGGTTTCAGTTATATAACTCTAAAGTAGGTGTTCTCAAATTCATTATCTTTCAGTGATCATTACAAAATATTGAACAATTCGTCGGTATAGGATAGACATTTTTATTGTAACAAGTTTATTCCATAAGTTTGGATCTAGCCGATCGTGGGATACGAACATTAAGCGATCGTGTGAAGGTTAGGTTTCAAAATACCACATATGCGGTTAATGCTTTGGTATCAAGCACACAGTCTACCCATTTATGGAAGTACGAGTATATACCACTCCCTACTCTATATACTCACACAGGTAAATACATGCTTACACACACATCTGATAAACACATTTTGATAATTTCCTCGTGAATTTCAGCATTATTTCGTGCTTCAATTCTCTAACGGTTGCGCTCGACTGACATTGAAATTTCAAAAATTTCTCACAACATACATTTATATAGACATACATATGTGTATGTGAGTGTGTGTAAGTGTATTTATCATTCCAACAACTTTTACACATTCGGTGTGTCGGCGCGGTGAGAATTGTTGGAGACGCGATTGCAAAATATTGCGTACACATTAATGAAACACAAAAAATTTTGGGGAAATAAATGAAAAAAAAAATAAAAAAAAGAATTGTAACAACAATGAGTAGGTGAAAATTGCGTCAAATGCGCTTTGTCATACCCAATTAGGCGAATCAGCGTGACAAGAAAACACGAAATATCTAATATTACACTTATCTATAAGAGAGTAGGCCACTATTAACAGACATAAAAAAATGTAGAAGATAAGTGCAGTGAAATACCTTAACCCATTGCTCCACACAAGCACACCGCGAACACTCAACTAATTTCATACACAATTTTATGCAATCCCTGCAGTTTGTGTTCAATTGTACTGACTCACAAACATTTGTAATTTTTTAATTAAAAATCGCTTTTTCAGGTCAGCTGTTAACCTTTGCGTTCGTCCGCAGCCATTTGGTAATTAACACCCACTGTGCTTTGTATGTTGCAATAAGCACTCAAAACTCACTGTGAGCACTCACACTCGCACTCGCTTGTAGGCATTTCGAGGACATTTCAATTTTTTTTTTAAATTTTTCGAAATTGTTCAATGAACTTGAAAACGCAATGCGTCTGTGTTTGCTTGTAGCATTTACTTACGTCATTTTCTGAAATCACCAGTTTTCGTTATCACAAAAAGTGGTTGAAAAGCAGGTGAATTTCTACAAATTAGACGCGTTAACTGATAATGTAAATCAAGGTTATGTTATGAGTTGAAAAATGTTGGGAAATTGCATGCGAGTTTCATTGTATGAGGCAATTGGGGGAAAAAAAGTACTATAGAATACAGAATGGTGAACATTTTTTATATTCAATATATTATTTTATGAATATTTTATTTTTAATTTTTTTTTATTTTTATAATAATAATTTTTAATAATAATAAACACAGTAAAAATAGATAAAATTATTTTTTATTAATATTTTGTTTTTATAATAATATTTTTTAATAATAATAAAATTATTAAAAATAGTTAAAATTAAAATTTATTAATATTTAATTTCTTTTTTATAATAATAATTTTTAATAATATTAATAATAATAAAAACAATAAAAATAGTTAAAATTATTTTTTATTAATATTTGGTTTTTAAGTTTTTTTTTTAATAATAATAATATTTAATAATAATAATATTAAAAATAGTTAAACTCATTTTTTATTAAGATTTTGTTTTTAAGTTTTTTTTTTTAATTTTTAAATAACAATAATTTTTAATAATAGTAATATTAAAACTAATTTAAATTATTTTTTATTAATATCTTATTTTTAATTTTTTTTTATTTTTATAATAATAATTTTTAATAATAATAAAAACAGTAAAAATAGTTAAAATTATTTTTTATTAATATTTTATTTTTAATTTTTTTTTTTATTTTTATAATAATAATTTTTAATAAAATTAATAATATTAAAAACAGTAAAAATATTTAAAATTATTTTTTAATAATATATATATATGTATATTTTAATAATATTGTTATTAAAAATTGTTAAAATTATTTTATTATTTATTAAATATTATTTATAAATATTTTGTTTTTAATTTTAGTCTATTAATTTTATTATATTATTATTTTTTTATAATTTTAATAAATTTGTTTTATTAAAAATTAATATAGTTTTTTTATTTTTTATATTTTTCTTATTATTTTTTATATTTATTTTATTTTTTATTTATTACTTTTTTGTATTTATCTTTTGTTTTTAATTTTTTTTCTATAAATTTTATTTTATTATTACTATTACTTTTTTTAAATATTAATTCATTTTTTTTTATTTAAAATTATTATTTTATTTTTATATATTTTTATTTTTGATATTTATTTTATTATTATTTTTTTATTTATTACTTTTTTTTAAATATTAATTCATTTTTTTTATTTAAAATTAATATTTTTTTGTATTTATCTTATTAATATTATTTACATTTATTTAGCTTTATTATTATTTAATTTATTTATAGCTTTGTGAATTTCCTACAAGCACCGCATGCCCTTTAAATATTTTACTATGCCTACAGACAAACACACAAGCCTACACAATATATACACTTAGGCCCTTGTACAGTCGTTCGCTTTGTTGTATTTATATTTTCAAAGTCAAGTTGCGAAATGTTTTCCACACTTAAATACACATGCGGTTATTTACTATTGAGTTGAAATACGAGTATGTATGACTATATATGTGTATTGTATGTATACAAGTATATATGTATGTATGAATGTATGTGCTTAATTGTGATCATTTGCAATTTGACTTTATCACTTTACTGCTGTACTAAATGAATAAAATCAACAAAAAAAGGCACAACTTGTGATACGCTCACGCGCTCATTTGCGCACACACTGAGCTCCATGACGTGATGAGCTTGTTCGGCGTTAACCGCTTTTGCTCCACCACGCTACTCGCAATCATAGCAGTGACAACAAAGCTTTTAACAGCTCGCAAAAAAACGTTGCGAACGTGATTATTTTAACTAGCAGAAATCGCTAGACTGCTGGTTGCCCCTTAGACCAATGTGTTGCTAGTAAGCTACTAAGTCTATTTATTGAACTCGTAGAACAAACGAACTTTGACTAGATGATTATAATGTAAGGAAATACCAGTTCTCGTGCTCAGTCGGGAGAGACTAAACTTCTGCTAGCTTGGAGTTTAATTATAAATATGTTACTCAATTCAATTATTAACGTCTTAATGAAGTCCATTTGATTGGTTGGTCCTCTATCGTATGCCAGCTAATCATCATCAAAAAGAGCTTACGGAATTACACTCTACCGCTTACTCGGGGGCTTCATCGTGTAATCATGCCGAGCAACTCGTGTGAACAAGCCAACAGCTTTGCGCCCTTCACAAGCAAACGCTAGCCAAGCCGCTAGCTATTAGTGAGCGAGTGTCAGCGTGCACGAACACCACCCGTTGCGGTCGCTTATTGCCTTGCGCTGCTGAATTGTGAAATTACTGTGCGAAATTCAATATACAATTGCAAGGTTTTCTAATTAAATACCAACATTTTCCCAAACATGACTTTTCTGAAATGCTCTTAATGTGAATCGAACATTTTATTCAACGAAATATGTATGTATGTATGTAGGTAAATTTAATTAATTTGAAGTAATTTTAGCTAAGTCGACATGTCCTTCAACAGAAAACCTATCCACTTACTTATTACAACAATTAATATTATATATTTTAGATAGTTATTGTTATATTTAGAGGCAATTAATTAAATTTCACCACACCAATAAATTTCCTAAGTACCGTAATATATTAATATTCATGAACGTTTAACTTTACATCCCAGTACCCAGTTATATACTTACTTAGTTGTTAACCAGAATTTTTTTCATGATTTTTACATATTTTTTTTTGTGAAATAGCTTCCGAGCTTCTCATAAACTTTTATTCGAACCAATAGTTGGATAGACCCCGGAGTATCGACCCGATATCATGTAATGCGATTAACGATCAGTCGATGTCCTTTACTTCCATTTTAAGAACGTTGAAGATTAAGAAAAAATGCTACAGAGGCTTACTCAGTGGTCGTCAACTTCTTTATTTCAAGTGAATAGTTCTCCAAAGCACTCAAAGGTAACCTAACCTAACCAGATTAATTTGGTAGGTCAAAAAGCCACACATAGACCAGTTTTGGTCCTTTGCGATACCAGATGAAGTGCCATCACGTAGTTAATGAGGAGTAATCATCCTTTAGGCTGACTGCGCTTGACGCGAATTTGAAAAGGTTATGTGGCTTCACTAACAAAATCTCTTCAATATTAACGTAATGTGTAGCCCCCAAATGCTGAAGCCAGTGCCTTGATAATGCAGGACAATCCCGCAAGAGATACTCCATTGTTTCTAGGGTACCTTGCTCTTGACATTTCCTGCAGTCTTCGTGCCAACTTGTAGACGCGCGCCGCCACAAGACAGTTACCAGTGAGTATGCCGACAATATTCCTACATTTCCTTCTATCGAGCGTCAGTAGAAATCTCGTGTACTTCTGAGCTACCGCTTTACACATAACTTTTGCGGTTTTGCATCCCGGTAGATTCTTCCAGCGCGCTTTGAACTTTTTTTCCAAGTTTCTGTCTCGATCATCATATAGACAGTGCATAGGTTTACCTACGTTGATCATGCTTTCAAATGACAGTTTTACGCCACTTTTGGGAATCACGTCCGCGTTACCCTCTATGCCCTTGTGGCTAGGCACCCAGTAGAATTGAAGTCGCCTATTTCTGGCGCCATCTTCCACTGCTGTCCTACCACTAAGGACTTGACTTTTGGCCGATATGCAGAAGGAGGATATTGCCTTGATTGCCTCCTGACTGTCTACGTATGTATATGTTGGTATTAGAGTATTCTGTTGGTGCGCTTAAGGATAGCTCAGCGGCTTTCCCAATTGCAAATACCTCCGCTTGAAATATACTGCAGTGATCCGGTAGTTTGAAAGGCTGCCTTACGCCTAACTCCGGACAGTACATATATCCCCGCGCCTACTCCGTCCTTCATTTGCGAGTCATCCGTAATTATGTTTAATGTGCTGCGTGCAGGGGCCATGCCCTTACGCTAGCCACCTCTTTCTAAATTTACTTCGAATCTTCTTTCCCATTTAAAAAGTGGTGTCGGGTAGTCGGTGTCTGCCAAACTGTCATTACCCACCGAACTATGTCCGAAGGTTCTATGCATAAATTATCCTGCTGCCATAAGTCGTCCCACCGATTTTGCCCAAAGGTAAATGCTGTCAGCAATTCTGAGACCTTTTCTCTAACAGTGATATGTACTACTATACAAGTTATTGCTGTTGTTGTAGTGGAATAAAGCATTTTCCAAATAATTTTAAGAGTTGCCGATTCTCAGTCCTTGGCCGGGTTCGTTCCGATTGCCATAGAACCAATTACTATGGGAACGGTAGGACGTCTGCTCTACTTGATTCCACATTGTTGTAGTGTTTCTTGAAGTCCTCAGAGAGAATTTCTGTCAAAAAGGCGGACTAAAGATCGCAAATCGATCTTCACTTTCGATCAACATATCAAATTTCATGAATACCATGCCGTATGTATATAGTTCGGACAGACCCTAAACAATTATTTAATAAAATAAACGCATCTGTGGCAAAATGTTAAAAGAAATTGGAGGATTGACTAGAGGATCGCGTAGAGAAATTGGCGATCTGTTGGTGTTTTTAAATAGATTTTTTTAAATGTAAATATTATAGAATATGAAAAGGTTTTCAATCCGCTGTCAATCGACCAACATGTTCAATAACAACCCACCCTTATTGATCTGAAACACCCCATACAATGATTGAAAATAAAAATGCAAATATTTAAAATCCGCCTGAGATCAAATTCAAACCGTTTATTTTTTAATTTTTGAATTTCATTTTATGGCTTTTGTTGCTGCTTTGTCCTTCAATTTTTTTTTTTGAAATTTTGATATTTTTTATAATTTTTTTTTTGGATTTTTTGTTAATTTTTTTTAATCTTTTCTTTGTAACACATCTTGTACAAATCAAAACAAATCTTAAAACAACATAATTACAAAATTCAGTTGCTATTATTCATATTTAAACTCAAATAGTAGTAAAGGATACAAATTAACCAATTTATAGCACAGTGTTGCATTTTCTTTGCAAAATAATAATTTTTTCTCACACTTACATTATATATACTAACATAATTGTACATTTCGGTTTAGGAGAAATAGAAACTCAACAAAAAACAAGAATTCGAGTTCTTTAGTAGTTACACTGCGACTACATACCGCATATAAAGGCAGTTCAAGAGTTACTTTTTTTCTTTTAAATATTTACATAAATCACTTTGTTTGGAAGAAATACTAAGTATTTAATTTAATAAAATAAAATTGGAAGGCGGGTGATGTGAGGAACAATAATAAATAATTTCACGACTACAGTCATATAACTGTAATGGATGCCAAAGTAAAAGCTTTAACGCCTCAGCGAAACGCTTGCTACCACAAGAGGCCCAGCCAGCGCCCCGATGCGTGTGTGCCTTCCCAAACATACGTCCATGGTGTGTCCGCGCGCGCATAGTACCAACGCTGCGCGGTCAGCTGAGTTGCTTGCCCCTGTAGGTGCCGGCAAGCAACTGGCTTGCTGCCACTGAACAAATAACGACGACAAACAAACATTGTACCGACAAACGACGACAACAACAACATTTTGAAAGGATGTTTATGCCTGCATGCGTGTGTGTGTGTGTAATTGTTGCTGCTGCGGTGGAGAGGAGGAGGAGGATGGCGTAATCATACAGCGCCTGCGCTTTGATATCCTGCTACCGCCGACCACCACAATGTCCACGCTGACTTGACTTGACTTGACTCGACCACCAACGCGCAGCAATTGCCGCTGTTGTGTTGCTATCGTCGACGTCATACATATTGATACACACGCGTTGTGTGTAATCATCTCATTTCGACGTCGCTATCCACATCGCTGGCATGTTGGCTATTGCTACCGCCAGCATTCAGCGTTTGCGTATTACTACTAATATCACAGTCATCAGCGTCTTGACAGTCTTCGGCAACAAAGTGGTGTGCGGTCGCAATACGTCTATTGTCCGCTTGGCAGTCTTTAGTGAAATGCATTTGCTGTTCCTGCTCCATCGCAACGGCGTCATCAGCATCATCATCATCGCTTTCCATTTCGAAATCATCCAAATTTGTATCGACCGAGAGGTAAACGTAATCGTGTGGCTTCTGCTCCTTCAGCCATGGCGTAAGGAATATCTCATCGGCTTGCAGACGTTCTTTGTAGTCTTTACAAAGCAGCAACAAAAGCAGCCAACGCACCGGTCGTGCTAAACATTGTGGTATTTGCACCTGACCATGCCGGATGATCGTAATGAGATTGCAATTGGGACGCTCATAGAACGGATATTGGCCCACAAGCATTGTGTACAGTATAACGCCCAGCGACCACATATCGGCCGGCTTGCCTTGGTACGTGGGATTGGGGCAGAGTAGTTCGGGTGCCGTATACAGCGGACAGCCAATCTTGTCGCTCAATGTATCATCGGCAGGATCGTTGAGTATCATGGAGCCCTCCAACGATTCATACTGGATTTTCGTTCTAAAAAGAGAGCGCAAAAAAGAAAATGAATTCATTAGTGAACAGTGCAATTAATTGAATGACTATAAAATAATTTGTATATATGTTTGTATGTTTGTAAGGCTGACTTTCAACACGAAAATTCCCAACTATAATGCAACAGCAAAAACTGCTGACCCAACAATAATAAATGCTTTTTGTGCAATTGTACACTTTTGAAAGCGTTGAATATATAATTCAATGTCGGCCGGCATCGAATGCGCGTGAGGCGATCGTATGTAATTGAGTAATCTACAACAACAACAGCCGCGGCAGCAAAGTAAACGAATTAAAAATGAAAACAAATTAAAATCAATTATTCAATACAAAGTCGAGAGCGCAGCGTGGACAACAACCACAAAACTATGACTCGTATTGCAGCGAGTAGGCCTCGCAGCAGATATGGAGCAACAGATCTCGGCATTATTGCGTTCACTGATCTTTCAACTGATCGTCAAAAGTCAAATATTTAATGAAGCCAAGCATTTCAAATAGCTACACATCGGACGCCAAGCGTTGTGTGAAGGGTTTGGCTTTCATATTAGACAACAAATGTAATGGAAGCGGGCGACGGCGGCGGTGGTGTTGCTGATCGCTTAATAACAAATGCAATAACAATATACAATGAGTCGAGACTGTGAAATAATTGCCACAAACATGACGACGATTGATTGAGCGCCAAAACGCCAAAGTAATGAGCGCGCTCTGACGCTGGTGGTGTTGTGAAAACGCGATCATTACAAATATGTAGCTTTATTGAGTTCGTCAATGTGTTCATATGTGTGATTGCTGCGCTGACATTGAGCAAAAGCAAATCAATCTTGATTGAAATGAGCCAATCCACACAGCGCGCTGGCGTTTGGGGGATTATAGCGCACAACGCAAGCGCGGCGCGGCGATAAGTGCTAATATGACGTAAATTAATGAGTCCACGTAACTGTAACATAACGCAGCGAAATAAAAAAATTGGAATTAATTTGTAAATACAAATGAAGCGAAGTAGGCGTTGGTCAAAAGCGAAGGTGGAGCATGAGAAAATTAGAAGAAAAAAAAACAACAACTGCAATTGACCCATTGACCTGAAAGCGAGCGCAGCGCTGACTAAATGTCATTTATAATAGAGCAATATTTAGCGGAGTTAAGAAATAAATGGGCAGGTGAGCGCGAAATGGGAGAGCGCACAAAATGGGCTTGGTACCGTAGACAAAAAGCAAGCAATAAGCGAGCGCCAAAAGGAAGCTCGCCAAAATTGTATTTCGCCGCAAGCAGTAAAGAGGAATGAAAAAAAAATTATAAAAATAACATGTATGTTCGTATATATGCATCAAAGCAACACTGAAATCGTATAACGAAAAACCTCGTGCTGACCCTGATATTACCACTATAAAGCAGCAACTGTAATAGTCACACAGTGGATAATGCAATAACATTTTTTTACAACAAATACACACATGCGAGCAGCTAAAAGAAAAACCGAAAAAAAATTGATGTGAACGCGCGAGAGAGCGCTTAGTGATCTTCTGCAACTGACCTCGCTGCTGTAAATACGTTGAAGAGCGCAGAGGAGCCATATTACACATTACACTTTGTTAATGCTTTTAATGCAATAATTTTTGTGGTTTTTTAAATAAAATATGAGTAATCATGTGGAGGCACGATCAACACAACTTTGATGTTTGGCGGCAAAGAGCATAAAACATGAACATGTTGTAAGAGACATGTGTAAGGAGAGAGAGCCGAAAAAAATTGTGTGTAAATGTTTACATTGTTTAATTTTAATTTTTTTTATTTTTTTTTTAATTTTACTGAGTGCTTGGCGCTAATGTAAAACAATATGCATGAAGTATACAAAAAAAATAAGTAATTTGAAGGATTTCTTAAGCACTTTTTGTGAGAGAACGCACAAACGCACTTTCGATTAAACAAAATTGCGTTGAATTGTTGTTAAAACAAAAACAATTTTTGTGGGATTTAAGCACAAATGAAAACAGAAAAGATGAGATGATGATTAGTCTAAAATTTGTAGATCAGAGTCAGGGTCAATTATATGCTCGTATATTGTTATTGTTGTGCTGTGAAAAAATGTTCAATTCAAGCGAGAGAAAAAATAATTTGTATAACAATTTAAAGATGAAACTGCATGCGAAAAAAATGTGGAAAATTTACAGTTTAAAATTTCACAGCTACTTTAGCGGTATGCGGAGAGCATACATATTATGAAAATAATTTAGAAATTAGCAAAATGCATAAAATTAGAAAAGCAACCTTGCAGGTAATGAAAATCAACAGAGACATGCAATATTTTTTATTTATTAGAGAGGGTGTCTGTGTGTGTGTGGACATGAGAGTAAAAAAAAATTGAATGTCGACAATGAGACGTTGACGAATGTGCTAATGAAAATGAACTTGAAATTAGAAACGCGAAAATTAAAAATTCAAATTATGCGAGAATACATATGAATATTAGAATGTAAACTTGAAAATAATTGCAAAAAATTTAAAAAAATAAAAAAATAAAAAAAATTAAAAAAAAAAAAAATTAAAAAAAAAAAATAACAAAATATTTAAAAAAAATAAAAAAAAAAATAATTGCAAAAATAAAAAAAATATATATATAAAAAAATTTAAGGAAAACTATCAATAATTTTGGCATGATCTTCTGGCATGATTTTCTAGTATACAAATCTACAACTTTCTTATAAATTTTGAATTAAATCCCTCAGCATATATTACTAATCACCAACTACGATCTACAAAAAACAAGATTTGATCACTTTCGTAAGCCTCAAAAACACTAAAACAGTTTCGATAAGGCAAACACGCAATAGCCGGTTTTATTGTACCCAATAAAAGCGAAGGGTCTCTGCAAGAAAAGGCGACTTTCGGGGAAAATGCCTAATTTGCATAATAAAAGCCATTGGGAAAATGAAAGTGGTAAATGAAAAGCCAACAATCAAAGAACCGTAGAACAGCTGATGAAGGATAAACAGCGTGAAACAAAAGAGAAAAACTAAGCTCAAACACAATGAGTATGTTATAGAAAAGCAACATAAAGGTAAAAAAGAAAAGAAAACTGTAACGCAAAAAAAAAATCGACGTCAATATGTAAATTCCAGCGAGTGTTTGCCTAAGCAGAACAATTGCTTGACAACAAGCCAAAGAACCATAGAGCCAAAGTAAGAAATCAACCCTTCTTGCATTGCTGACTCCTTTTTCAGACGCGCGTGACTTCTATGTAACAGTTCGTAGCAAGGAACAGGACACAGTAGCAACAAAATGCATGCTTGAGTGTTGAACTATTTCTTTTTTATAACAGTACACTTACGGATTAAAGTAATCGAAGACGGTGGTGGCACACGATTGCACGGCAAGTTTAGGGAGCGAGAGACAATTGCGCGCTGTGGTGAGTTGGCAACAAAGCGCAAAACGGATTGTGGTGCAAAAATATTTGCAAATTGCATGTCATGCAACAATTGTGCTGTCTGACAAGTGACAATGACAGAGTGCATTTTGTAATGTGTTGCTTTGTTGTGTTGCTGCAGCTTTTATGCTAGCCTTCAAGTGTTAGCAGCACTGAATTAGACAGTGCCAATGAAGCATGAAAATGCACTGCGGCAGCAGCATGTATAATTTGCATTTAAATATACTCATTATAATGAGTAGGGAGTAGAAATGTGGAAAATGTTGAAGAACATTTCTGTAATATGCTGACACTGACAGTTTGTGGAACAGGCCCAGACAAATATTGCAAATTATGTTGATTATAGAGAGAATTAGCAGCTGCTGGCTGTTGAAATAAGCAAGAATATTCAGATTAAAAGCGCTGAATCAAACTTCTTTTATATTTTTTAGTATATTTCTCAAGACTTCAGTTCGTGCGCCTTGTTGTATGCAACGTATATGACCTTGTGCCGTTATAGAAAAGTTCTTCGAATTAATTGCTGCCAGAACAAGCGCACTAACAATTGCAAAATCAAATTAGCAAATTTTTTTCCACTTAATTTTTTTCTGTAATATTTCTTCAGCTCAGGAACATTGCGACAATAATTTATGCATTCGCCTTAGTTTTTGTCACTGAGACAGCACTAACAGCGTTGTTCAGCGCGCTGCTGTTGCTACAGCGCTAATGACCTCAATTACGCCTACGTCACCGCCAGACAAACAAATCGAATGAAGCAAAAGAAAAAAATTAAATTAAAAAATGAAAAAAAAAATTAAAAAAAATGAAACAAAAACACGCGCATGAGCTAAGGATAAGCGCTAAGGCAACAACATAAACAACAAATAAGCAACTGTTGCGTTTGCGCTTATTGCCACATGACGACAACAAAAGCAAAAACACAAAAAGAAAAAACGAGGCAAATGCGCAATGGCAACGATGATGGTCATCATCATCAGCAGCTACATATAGTGCTTGCTGCCAGCACTGACAGTGGCAGCCACACATAAAACGCCAATAGCAACAACAATACATAGACAAATATATACTTGAGTGTATGCAATACACAGAAGAGCGGAAAACGTTAGCAATTTACAAATTGCAATGGCAATGGCACCAAAAGTACCAAAACACTAGCAAAAGCAACAAAAAATATTTGAAAAAATAAAAAAAAAATTAAAAAAATTAAAAAAAAAAATAAAAAAAATGTACAAAAATCATTGCAAAAGCAAAATAACAAAAACATTACACAGCTACAAGCAGACAAAGCGGTAAAAATAGTAAAGCAAAAATATGAAATCGTTGGCAACAAGTCAAACTGATTGCGTTATTGGTGTTAGACACAGCAACAACAATAAAAACAAAAACAAACAAGCAACGTTAATAACTAGAACAAGAATTGCGGCATTTGTAAGCGCAAAAATTCTTGTCGCAATAGCAAAGCAGGCAGCCAGCAGCAGCAGCGACGTCAGCATGTTGCTAAACATGACATGGCAACAAGAGTGATTTGTAGACAAACAAGTAGCGTGGCACATTGTTGCTGTGAAGTTGGCAACATTTTCTATGAGTTTTTGCAGCATTTTTCACTTGAGCGACAGATTTTACAGATTTTGTGTAGATTTTTTTGAAATTTTCTGTAAATGTTGAAATTTTTTTTCAATATTTGTTGTAAAAAATATTTCCGATAATCTTATTGCTGAAAAATTGTTGCAGATTTTTACTGATTTTTTAGACTAGATTATTGCAACATTTAACCAATGTAAACAATTAAATATGAATATTAAAATGTTGTTGTATTTTGTTTAACAAATTCATGAAATTACCACAAAGCACTAAAAGAGTGGTGAGTAGGTAAATGTGTTTTCAAAGTAGGCAAAGAGTTGAACTCAATGCTGCTGGAAGAGTATTACAACAATGTAAATTGCGGTGAAGTCTTGTATACATTTGACCGGTTTGATTGCGCTGGGCTAGGAAATGTTTGTACTCGTGTGTTGTTGTAGTTGTTGTTGTGTAAATGGGTGGGTGGCGCTTTTAATTACCGGATAAGCTATGGCAACATTTATTGCATTACAGTGTATATATACTTTGGGAGATCACGATTTCAACAGATTTGCATGAGAAACGTGTAATGTATGTTAATTTGTTATAAGCAGTAGACTTTATTATTATGCATTTGTTATTAACAAATCTATATTTAATTGAAAAAAAAAATTAGTTAATAATAAATCGAGTAATAATTTCACAATTTGATGAAATTGCACATTAATCATACAAATAACATATGGACACTAAAGTGTGACATTTCACTTAATTTATGATAATTTTTTTGATTAATTTTTTTAATCTTTTTTAATTAATTTTTTTATTATTTTTTTTTTAATTAATTTTTATTTTATTTTTTTTTCATTTTTTTATATTTTACATCAATTTTTCAACACATTTGTATTTCAAAAATTCAGTAAAAATATTTATAAATTTTAATTTTAATTTTTTTAAATATATTTATTTTAATTAATTTAATTATTTTTTTTAATATTTTTTAATTTATTTTTTTTTTTTAATTTCTTTTCAATTAATTTTTTTATTTATTTTTTTTTACTTTACATCATTTTTCCAACACATTTGTATTTCAAACATTCAGTAAAAATATTTCAAATCAACAAAAAATTTCGAAATGATCTTGAAACACTTTGCTCAACACTTTATGCTCTTTCAGGCGCTCACCAACGCAATAGCGCTCGCTCTCTCGCCTAAGTGATCGCTTTTAGTTGATTTCAACAACTTACGATTTCTCATCATAATTGCGGCATTTTAAAAGACACATTAAGTGTGTGGCGCCCAAGTAATATAAAAAAACACAAAAATATATGCAAACAGTGTGCAACAAAACTAAGCGTACAAGTTGAAAAAAAAAAATTATAAAATTTTTTAAGATAAATTCAACTTGCAAACTGTTTGCACACCTTTGTCGTCGAGTATATTATTGCGTAGCCACGCTCCCAGCGCTGTTGAGGGCACACCTTGCTTGCTCGACTGGATTGCATATACACACGTCAGCTATAGATGTGTAAATGCGGCAATTACGAGCAGACAGTTGGGTTTGGAAACATTTGCGATTTGTCAGTCAGTAAAAACTGGCTTTTAATATAAAAGAGAGAACATATTTTTTGATAATTTTTTTTTCTAATAAAAATTTTTTTTAAGAAAAAAAAAACAATTCTTGTGCAACTTCTATGTTTTCCGCAATTTTCGCATTTTTGTTGTTGTCATACGCATAGCACACGTGCGCGCCAAAGTAGCTCGCAATGAATAAGTCAACAGACAGGCAAGTTAGTAAATGGCCTCCACTTAACGCTAGGCATTGCAGCGCCCCAAGCAACGACGGTTGTTGCAATACTGTCAGACAACGCATTGCACCACCACACGACTGCATTGAGTTTGAGTGTGTGCTCCCCACGCTCGCTCCCCACTCTTAATGAGACTTTTAAACCCAATACCACCTCCACCGTACACCGCACTGCCCCACCGGACTTGTTGTTCAATGTTATTGCGAATGCGTGTGTGAGTCGTACGGTCTGCGTACGCAATCGCAATCGCGTTTGGAGCAACAAGTGAGCGTTCGTTAAAGTTTTAGTGGGGCCGACGAGTCAAGTTTGCTCGCATTAAATGGCAATAACGAGTTTTTATACAAATGCGGTTTGCAAAATTATTAATACTCGTATGTGGTTTCTTGAAACTGAAGGTTTTTAGCTCATAAACGAAAAAAAAGTATTAAAGTTGATTTTTCGAGAGCGAGAGAGCGAAAATCCACAAATATTGCGATCGCTGGAGTCTCTGTAGTGATCATATCGGTCACATGTTGACTCTCCACTCTCCACTTTACAATACCTTGGAGTAAAAATCGTGTAAACAGAGTAAACGAGCTAATAAACTGTGCAATCAGCGTTAATGGGTGGTAAGAGGGTGTAAGGGGAGCTATTAAACGGCAGAACACTAACGCAAATTGAGGTTTGGCAAGAATTTGGTAACCGTTCTTTCTCAAGATTGTCTAATACTACTTTGATATTTACAGAAGACTTGACTGATACTATGGTACTAAAAAAATAAAGCTCGGAACTTTGGCTTACCTTGCTTCGTCAATGAAGAAGAAACGTTTCAGTTTCAGATCACGCAATATAATGCCCTTTTGATGGCATAATCGCACTGTCTCGGCGATTTGATGGAACAGCGCTTTCGTCTCCTTTTCGCTCAGTCGTCGCTTATTCCTTATATATGTATGCAGATCCTCATAGACACCCTCAGCACCTTCCTGCGCCTTGGGCGGTGCGATTATCAGATACGAACGATTCGCATCCATTGGCACAATTTCGTGTATGTCCCGTATCAAGACATGTCCATACAACGAACTGCGCGCCAAATCACCTGCTGTCTTGATGTCGAAGTAGGCGCGTTGCACCTTGTCATGTGGCTCGTTGATCACCTTACAGACATATTCCGTTTCCGTGAAGACATCGGTGCACTTGAGGCTCGACGACTTCAGATCGATGAGATGACGATAGGAGGCGGGTGTACGTGCAGCAATTGCTGGTGATAGATAGCACATTTGTGTGCTGATTAGGAACCGATTTTTAACCACTTTCACCGTCTCCTCCTCGCGACTTTGCTCCGGACGTAGCGCATGCATCTCGCAGAGTGAACCCGGTGTGCCCAGTTTTTCACGTATGCGCTCGAGCACACCAGAATCCGCCAGCGATTTCTTGGGTGTACAGAAGTGTTCATCGCTATCGTGACCGTTTAGGCGGGATCTGATGGCAGGTGAACGTGGTGTTATGACAACATCCAGCGATTCCGAGCTGAGCGAAGACGCAGGTGATGGTGGTGGTGAGTAGTTTAACACTTTATGATGACTACCGTTGTTTTGTACGCGAACACTGTTGATGGTATCCATTGTGGTTTTTGATTTGTTTTTAGTTTTTTTTTCTTTTGTTTTTTTACTTTAAAATGTCACAGTTCAATTCTGAGTTATACAGCACTTATCACAGTGGTTTGTATAATGTTCTACTTTTTTCTTTACTTCTTTCAGGCTTATCACTTGTTTATGCTTTTTTAAGCGCTTTTTTTCTTGATTACTTCTCTTCACTTATCGCCTGCTTTGCGTATCCTTATATACACAACATTTTTCTTTTATGCTTTTACTTTGGCGATTTACTTCACTTTATTGTTATTGCATGAGTTACGAACTCATTTAACGAAAATTTTATAGTTTTCAGTTAATTTAACAGTTACAGCAATTGTTGTAATATATCACACGTTTATATGCAGGCAGAAACATATAATTTTATTTTTATTTTTTTTTTTGTTTAGAATTAATATAATCCCGACATAGAGATTGAGAGATTTTTCTTTTAATATAAAAAAATAACCGTGTTGTCGTCGTTGCTCGTTTGTCAGCACTGCTTTCGTACGAATAAATATTATTTACAACTAACACGCTCACTCGCTGAAATACAACTGAAACATTTCGGCTTCAGCAACGTATATTTGAAATATTTTTGGTCACCAGTCGAAGACGGCGGAAATATTTTTCATTTGTTTTGCTGCGCTCTTCAGCTCTTTTGTTTTGTTCACACGCACACACGCTCTCTCTATCTCTCTCAACTTTTGCTGCTCACGTTACATTGTGTCGTTGCTTTTCACTCGCACTCTCCTTGCATGCACTGAAATTGTTGTTGCTGTTTCTTCAGCTCTCCATTTTCATATGCGTTTCTCATATGTTTTTTCAAGCATAAAAAATTCAAACAATTGTTTTTATTTTCCACTGCTTTGTACCTTCTCTTCTTGAGAAGTGCGCTCTGTTCGCTCTCTCTCTCTCTCAGTGTTGCTGGCAGATAGTGCTACTTGAAATAATCGCACAAACTCGATTTTTTTAGTATTCTCAGTTGAGAAATTATTATAATTTTTTATTTAAAGTTATAAACATTTACTTTTGAAAAACAATAAAAAATATTTTTTGTGAAATAAGCAATTACATTTTTTGCTAATTTATTTCATACTTCTGAGTAATACAATGATATATTTAATGTGCAATAATGATTACAAAATTATTTGAAAATATACGAAATTATTTTATAATATTTCCATGGAATATGTGAAATTTATAACTGTAAAGTCTGTATGTAAGAGTATACAATTTCATTTTCATAAATAATTTACACAATAAACTGTAATTGCCTAAACTTAACAGTACTATTTAGTACGTTCCTCACTAAGCTAAACTAAAGGCCTACAATTTATCATAAATCAACCTTCATTAACCCCCGCACATCATTTAACCTTCAAGTTTATGTTCAAGGTAAATTACAAAAACAAATTAAAAACACCTTTCACTATAACTCAATACAAAAAAAAAAGAAAACAAAAAAAATGCTATCAAATATCGCGTATCTCAATGCCCAAAGCATCCCCATTCCGTCGCAGTATATGCCTATTTTCTAGGCACATTTTCATACAGATTTCCGCGACTCTACAAATGTATGCGCTCTCAATAATAATTCTCCAAGCTACATACATACATACATACGAATTTCGACACATTTTCAACCCTCAAAAGATGGATGCGCTCGCATTGCTTCAAAATGTGAAATATTTCTATGAGTACAGTTGACGCCGAACTCAGTACGTTTGTTTGTATGTAAGCGCATGCGCAGAGGACACGTTAAATTGTTTCTTCATTTCAAAACTATGCTTCTTCGTTTCGTACAGGTATGACATTGAGCGAAATTCCTTTGTCAACATGTAGCTGAAGCGGAGCAACATGAAAATCGCTGATGCTTGGTAGTGTTGGAAGTTGAGTATTTTAGCGGTAACCAAATTGTACCGAAATTGATGATATTGTAACTGAGAACATGTCTGAAAATGTAGAAGAAAATAATATACGATATGTAGATAGGTTTTCTTAATAGAAAAGCGAGACTACTACTAGAGGAAAGTAATGAAAGATCATTGAAAAAGGCTGGGAAATGCTTAAAATAGTGTTAAACTAATATTAAAATTTTAATATTAAAGAATGTGTTTTTAATGTTAGGAATCTTCAAGAACATTTACCTAATAAACTTTTGTTTGAAAACTTAGTTCAAAAACATTGAAAACTACATATTTGTTAAACTCACTCAATTTTTTTTAGTAAATTTTTACATAAATTTTGTCAGTTGTCAGTGACTATAAAATGACTTAAAGGTACAAAAGTACCCTGTAATTACCTACGCATGTAAATTTCACTACTTCAACATCACTAACACTCATTCGTCCTCTCAGTCACGCTCTCCTTCAGTTGTTGTAACCACTCGAAATTTTTGTACAGTTGCGCACGCGTAGCGCGTACAAAACAACAGTTTGAACTGTAGCTGCATTTCGGCTGCTTACTGCAGCATTTCCATAAAGAAAGCAAAATAAATGTTGAGATTCATATGAATATGAGTTGATAGGCATTGAGTGTTAGCAACATTGTAGCTATGACGTTTTCGCTGTGGAAATTTGCTAATGGCACTGCTAGCGCTCAGTTTATTCGTAATTGAGTATCAACAGAATGTTTGTAAGTAGGTATGTATGCAATAGAAATTTAGTAGGGTGGTTGTGTGGAAGGAAAATAATAGAACACCTGAGTTTGAGTTAAATTAATATAATAACAAATGTATGAATATTTATACTTTTATCTTTATTGTGAGCACTTGATATTGTTAAAATAATTATACAGGTTTTATGATAATTAATAGTTATCTAACTTTATTAAAGGGGATTTACTTTACATTCATTATACAATGTAGATTAGTATTTAGGTATTTAGCATAAATAATAGAAAATATATTGGCTTAATTGAAACAAAATAAAAATAAAATTCGAATGCTTTCTCATAATAATATTAAATTTCTCATAATAATATATAATAAAAAAAATAAATAAAAATAAAATAAATTATATATTAATTAAAAATTTAATTTTTTCTTGAAGAAAACCGTAAATTATTTTTAAAAAATTCAAAGATAGATTTTATAAAAATTTTATTTTGAAAAGAACGCTGAAATTTTTTTAGAATTTTCTAAAAAAAAAAATATATAAAATTCAAATTTAAAAAGGAAAAGAATGAAGATCCATCAAAATGAGAAAGAAAACCATAAATTATTTAAAAAAATTAAAGAAAAATTTTTCAAAAATAAATTTTTGAAAAGAACTCTAAAAAAGTATTTGAATTAGTACAAAAAAAAATATTTTAAATTCAAAAAATAAAAAATAAAAATTAGATCCATCAAAATTAACTAGAAAACCGTAAATTATTTTTAAAAAATACAAATAAAGATTTCACAAAAATTTTATTTTTGAAAAGAACGCTTAAATTTTTTTAGAATTTTCTAAAAAAAAATATTTAAAATTCAAATTTAAAACAGAAAAGAATG
This sequence comes from Zeugodacus tau, assembly GCA_031772095.1. NCBI lineage: Eukaryota > Metazoa > Arthropoda > Insecta > Diptera > Tephritidae > Zeugodacus > Zeugodacus tau. The sequence goes on along the minus strand of CM062653.1, from coordinate 2,896,697 downwards.
AAGATCCATCAAAATGAGAAAGAAAGCCGTAAATTATTTTAAAAAAAATGAAGAAAGATTTTACAAAAAAATCATTTTTGAATAAACCTCTAAAAAATATTTGAATTAGTAAAAAAAAATAATTTTAAATTCAGAAAAAAATAAATAAAAAATTAGATCCACCAAAATTAAAAAGAAAACCAAAAATTATTTTTAAAAAATTCAAAGATAGATTTAACAAAAAAGGAAAACCAAAATGTAGCTCTATCGCAAACAAAATATGAGAAGAGAACATGACATATTTTTGAAAAACCAAAATAGATTTTATTTTTCAACAACAATTTGGTATTATTTATCATATAGTTGCTAAATGTTCGCTCCATCCATTGGGGAGTCTCAGACTGAAATTAACAACAGTATGCAATACAATTGTACTTGGCATATGGAATACTTTCAAAATATGATGAAATAGGAAAATTGCATATTCATGCATATGACTACAAAAATACAACAGGGTACTTCACGTGAAAGTGTGTGAGAGTAAGGAACAAATAGGTAATAAAAAAATGAATAATATGATATTAAACATTTCACATACACTGACACAAATAGGCTTCAATAACAATTATACACTAGAACAATAGACTGCAATAGACAATAAAAATACTTGATATGGCACAGGCCATAAGCGTGAGTTTATAGATTTTTTTTACATATAGAACTTTTTTGCAAAAAAAAATAATTAAATCACTTAATAAATTACAATATAAGTAGCCTTTCATATGCCAGATAATTGCATTTCAGCACCGACAACAAAGAGTTAATTCAGTACACAACAGCTGACAATAATCTCAGGGTTTGTAGCGCAGCCTTTCCTATGTATTTCACAATATTACTTCAATACCGAGGCATTCTGGTGTTTTCAATTAATTTTTGAATTTCATCATAATTTATACTGTCATAAACAGCGTTTTTTGGAACAGCTTTCAACCACGTACTCCACTTCGATAGGCTAGATAGGCCATGCATCAGAAAAGCAGAGGCCAGCAGAAGTTGAAAAGCAAATATTTATACAGAAATTGTAAACACAACTGTTATCAAATTGTTTGTAAACAAAAAAATAAAATTTGGAATTCTCAAAAACAAGATGAGTCACAACTTGTCATACTTCAAAAACAAAATTATCTAAAACATATTCTAAAACCATATTACTTGACAGAGCTGACAACCCTAGCGTGATTCGCGAAGTTCTGAGAACATTCGCTCTGTTAGTAATTGAGTAGCTAAATTGATAAGCGCCTCTCGGAAATTCCACACACTACTAAATGTTGAGTAGCGCCATGTCAATAATAACAACAAAAAAAAAACACTGATAAACAAATCATTTGTTTTTGCTTTGTGATGAAAGTCACATTCGCCGTATAAATTAACATAACATAAGCTGATGAAATCGTTGCAATTAACCGTATTTGTTGTTGTTGTTCTGCTGTTCTCGAAGAGATAAAAACATTAGAAATCATTTGCAAACGTTTGAGTGAGCGAGTAAGCAAAACTTGTTAGATACACGTCAGTCTTATTAGACTCAATGTACTAGCTAGTGCTGAGCGCAGTGGTACGGCAACAAAGACGGAATTTCATAATTTTAGCGCACATGCGATACATATAAACCACGTTTCCGGAAACATTTCAACGCACAAATGGCAAGGACTTTCCGTATTCATAATAATACTACAACTGCCACTACGTTTTGTGGGGTACCAGAGTACCAGTTGAGTGGTGCGTGCACCCCCCGATAATATAATATTCATCATTGCTGATCCTTTCGATGCTTCATATTTGTATTTGAAATGAAATTTAAGGGTTGCACACTGCACTTTGTTGCACAGGTAGTTGTGAAACCACCTAACACATGTCTGCTGCGCAATCGCATTGTCTATTGCACTGCTGAAAGCGCCAACCCTCTAATTAAACCAGCTGTTCTGTGTGCTGCCGCTGCTATAAAGTGATTTTCACTGGTTCCCTCTGGTGATCTACAATGCATCGGCTGCTGCTGTCTGGTGTAATGCATTTCGATCAGTGTTGTTTTGGTTGTGGCTGTTTACTTTATAACGTATTTTTCGAATTGTCAATAAGGTTTTACCCTTTTATGGAGGTTATTTTTCTGTATTTTTTGTGTGGTTTGAGGTTTTCGTTTGAAGGTTGGACACAGTGATTTTTAATATTTTCTATTAAAAAGACGGAGATACATTTTTACGGTTTTATAGTTGACGAGGTGTGTTCAAAAAATAACGGGAATTTTTTTTGAAAATAGTAACAGTAAAGTAGTCTCATTTAAGAGGCTCGACTTGACGAGTGTGTTAAAAAATTACGGGATTTTTTTTTTTTTGAAAAAGTAGTAATAGTAAAGTAGTCTCATTAAATATTAAGCACTTATGCCAGCGCTTCTTCCAATCATTGAGACACGTCTCATCGTCTCCGGTTTTTGGGTTAGTGTTTGGCTCTTTCAGTGACTTCTCGTATACTTGTAAAACGATGGTCCTTTAAGGTTTGGAAATAGGAAAATATTACACCCAGTTATGTCTGGCGAATATGGAGGCTGGGGCATCATTACAGTATTGTTTTTGGCCAAGAATTCAAGAACAAGCAACGAAGAAGTGAGCTTTTAAGAGGCTATACCAGTGTAACCCATGAAAAATTAGGCGATTTTCGTGAACTTTTTTTTGTAAGAAAGTACTAGTAAGTAAGTAAGTAAGAAAGTTTTTTGGACATAATAAAGTATATTTTCACCTAAATATATTTTAAGATTTTTTTTTACAAAAATATTGAAAAATAACGGAGTTCTGTGCTGTCTTGGGAGGTACAAAAAAAAGTTCCCCAACTGCTGACATGATTCCGGTCGAATGAGTTGCTGAAACAAAAAAATTAAAAAAAATTATTAAATTTAAATATATTTCCTTTACAATGACCTACGATTTTTGAAAAATATCAAAAATTAACAAAATAGCACAGTTCTGAAAAAATATTAGATTTTTTAGAAAAAAAATGTATTTTTTTAAATGCCAAATTAACAATTTTCAACCAACCAAAAAGATCGTAGATTATTGTATAGTAAATATATTCAAGAATACGCAGTTTAAATTTGAAGTCGCTCGGTCAATTTCTCGTTGAGTTATGATGTCAGCAATTTTGAAAAATGTCATTTCGAGAGAAAAATGCGTTTGAAGTTTCGACTATGGCGGCTTATGCCTGCGAGCAGTCGCCCTTTAGAACGCAGTTATTCAAAAACTATTCAAGATACGACTTTACCGTTTTCAGAGGATATTTTTAAAAGTATAAACTATCGAATAAACAAAAAATAAAAAATAAATCGATTTTTTGAAAATGTCACACTGGCGAAAATCGATGAGCTCATAAAAACATATCTAACCTTAACGGCTGCTAATTATAAAGTAAGCACTGAATAGAGCTGACAATTTTAGCAAAATTCAGGGGCATTTATGTAAATAATAAATTTTGGATAATTGGAATTTTCAAAAAAATCCCGTTATTTATTGAACACACCTCGTATAACTGAAATAGGATCGTTGAACTGCTTTAGCTTACTAAATATTTGCAAATTACTCGTTTTCGTTGTATTTCACTCATAGACGAATTTCGTCACATATTCGGATTGAGAGACCCTTGAATTTGAATAAGAAACACTTCGCTAGAACGTTTGCGGTGCTTCAAAAATCGATCATCAACATTTGAGGCTTCACTCGAATAGAGGAATTTCGTCACATATCCGGATTGAGAAACCCTTGAATTTTATTATTAAAAAACTCAATAGATTGCAGTTTTTCAAAACCTAATCATCACGAACTCATGCATACGATCCCGTAACCAAACCACGTTCTACTACGTTCGGATTGAGAAACCCTTGAATTTGAATCAGAAACACTTCGCTAGAACGTTTGCAGTTTTTCAAAAGTTGATCATCAACATTTGAGGCTTCATTCAAGACGAATTTCGTCACATATCCGGATTGAAATACTCTTGAGTCTTAATAAGAAATTCATCACCAGAACGTTCGTGGTTTTTCAAAACCTAATCATCACGGCCTCATGCATACGAGCCCGAAACCAAACCACGATCTACTGTGTGGATATTTCAAAAGGAGTAAATGTCATTAGAATTTATACGCTGCAATCTTTTTCATAATGTCACTGGCAGTTGTCTCAGTTAAACTGAAGAGTAAAAGCAATAATGATCAAGAGAGTCGTTGGTATTCTATTAGACGCTTATTTCAAATGTAAAGTACATTGACTCAACAAGAAAGTTCCGTGGTAGATTATAGTATAATAATTATAATTCTCCACTATAACTTGATTGATAATTGTAAAATTGCATTAAAAATCACTAGGCCCCATAGTTAAAAAAATATCGCTACGTACATATATATTTACAAGTGAATGAGTGTACCTTTGCAATTTCAAAAAGCTTGAATTTTATTCATCAATCAAAGATTTCATTAAATTGCAAAAATATAACCAATTTCTATACATACACACACATATATACATATGTTCGTAGAAATATATGATCCCCAATGTATTTCACCGAAACGCTAAGACGTGAGTCAATTCGAAAAGTAACCGCCACTTGTTGGCTGCGCGCAAAAATTCAATTCGAAATACAACCGCCACGACACAGCGCTCCAGCAACAAAAAAAGCGCGCACTCACCAAACTTAACAGTCCCCTCAACTGCACATCAACAACAACCAAACGAACATCAACTCACTAACACAACAAACTGGCAATGGCAACGCGCGCAACAATAGGCGAAATACCCTGCCAGCCAAAGGTGGTGAAAAAGCTGGTTAAACCGAAGTTTTTTAAACCCACAAAAGTGGTAAAAAAAGTGGTGAGTTTGCCATAGGCCAGCATAGCTGCTTGTGAGTTTTTTAACCACTATTCCCCTCACACGTACGAATACAAAAACAAAACGTTTGGGTTGTGTGCGTTGGTGTTAGTAATTGAAGAAACATGAGGGGAAAGTGGTTAGGCCTGGCTGGCAGGGTAAATGATAATTTAACAGCCAGTTGTGTGTGTGTGTGTGTCCGCCACAAGCGGAGAGCATACGAATTTTTGTATTTGTAACGAAAATTTTCAAAATTTTGAATTCGCGCTGAAACGACGTTACATTTAACCGACACTAGCCGCAGCGTTCGAATTAAACAAGAGCGCGCACACCGCGCCACGTTGGAGAAATCACAGTAACGTGCCAACAACAACAGCAAAACATTTGGCGCTCAGCTGAGTGAGCGCAAAGCGAAATATTGCGAAGATCGTATGAGTGTGAAGACATGAGTGAGCGCCCAGCAAACGGGTCTCTCCCATGCGATCACTACCTATGCCAACACCACCCTGCGCAAGAGTGTGCCAACGCGCTCGCTACCGAACTGTTTATAGTTGCACGAGATTTTTAAAAATATGGAAAAAAATTAAAAAAAAGTTGAAAAAGCGCGCACTAGGAAGTAAATGAAATACCAACTATACAACAACCTAAGTTTGTTATTTTCCACACAAATGAATGTCAGTTTGTATATCTCAACGTCTGCTCGCTAATGGTTTTTTTCCTCCAGACACTGTTGTGTAGTACTGCTGCTGGCTTGTCATAATTGTTGGAGCGTGTTGGGGAGCGCAGGTTCAGGTAGCGCGTCCATTGACTGTCGCACAATTAGCGCACAACTAGCCGCTTAGTTGTTGCTAAGTTCTTGAGCCGTACGCTTATGCCTTGCTCCAGCCTTTAAATGCGAGTATTTGCGGATTTCAGTAGTCATTGGTCAGTTGAATCTGGAAATTTAATGAGTGTGAGCAACGGCTAGCTGATATAGCGTCATTGGTTTTGTATGCGTCATACTTGCGACGTGGAGACTTCGTCATCGAACGAACGATTTGGAGGTGTGTGCGCTGTTCGTATGTAGTGATGAAATAAAAGCTACTCAACCGTGATGACTCCAACATAATACCATATTTCGCACATTTGGCATTCGGGCACTACTGTACCCGCCCGATTTGGCTGAATGCGCCAGTCATACAACACATAGTCACGTTACGCTCGCCTGCGGCACATGCTCGAATTTCTAGAATTCCTTACGTTGGAGTTAGTCATTCAGCCAAATGGAGTAGCAGGGATATCGCATTTTTAGCGATTTTTTTCCGCACTTTGTTGCAAGTTGTCTGGCGCAAAGGCGCAAAGGCGCGAGCGTTCGCTCTTTATAAATAAATAAGTTTGTGTCTGTCATGTGTCGTTCGGCTGCAGCTTTTGGTTTATCTGTACTACGAAGTGAGAATCTTCAGTTGCGTCTGAGTATTGTCTTCTTCTTTTTTCGAAATTTGTGACTTTATTGCTTTTGTTGTTGTTGCCGGCAATTCCATCAAGTTTATTTTTAAGTAATTAATTTATATGCCTTTGTCTCGAACTTTTTTACTCGACTTGCAAGTTTCTTTTTTTCAAGAACTTGTCTGTATATAAATTTTAATTTGCTCCACCTCTTTTCAGGCTTTAATGCGCCACATTTTTATAAAAATTTCCAGCAGAAAGAAATCAGTGCAGATGCTACATATACTTTTTACTGGCTTCTGTCTTCCCTTTCTTAGTACTCCTCATTTGGCACGTTCCATGTGCCACTGCTAGTTCTTGAGGTAGACACACTCATTTAATATTTCTTCAATTCAAAAATCATTTCGATACTTCGTCTACACTGTTTGTGGTTTTGTTTACGAGACGCGTCGCATTGTTGTTTGTTGCCATTGAACTGTCCGGTAAGTGAAGGTTCAGTTCAATTCATAAATGCACAGATCATTCACTTGTGCGCCAGTAGTGAACGGGGAATACAACAAAAACAAAATTGTATTCACACTAATTTACACTCCCGCCAGACCAGTCAGTATTCGTTCATCGTTCATATTTCAGGTTTGGAAATGTTGAGGTCATTTTAATTAATATACATATAGTATATGAGAGTGCAAATGATGCCATCACTTGGCTGTGTACGTTCGGGATACTTTTTTGTGGTTATTGTAGCGGACGCCAGACGAGTAGGTGACTATGACAGCAGTCATGTTTTGTGACCGAACTTTTGTAATTTCTAATTTCGTATTGGGGTAACAGAGAGTGTCATCAATAAGACCTTTTATAGTAAAATCATGTTTCAACTCGCTACGTACTGCCGAAGACATACTAGGATTTCAGCGATCCTGAGAGAACGGTTGGTGCCATGAGGGATGTCAGAGATATTGAATTCCATTATTCCAATAAAAGCGCGTCTAACGATTGTAACTATACTCCGTTTGTCTGCCCAAACCACCTTCTGCCCAGAAAGAATAAATCCGAAGCGCGATAATGTTGTAAACCAGTAGATGACTTGACTGGATTGAACTTTGTTTGCTGAATTTCAGAAGAGACCAGAGGGAAATATACCGATTTACCCATTTATCGAATTTCAAAAGAGACCCGAGAGAAATGGACCGACTTGACCGAATTGGACTTACCCAATTTTCAAATTTCAGGAGAGTTGCTAGAGAATGGAACCGAAAACACATATATTCGGCTTATCCGGCTGTTTCTAATGATATTGGACTATACGCACATACATATATTAGGTTGACAAATATCTCCCTTCCATCTATTTGGCTTTTGAATTTCGCGGCTATGTATAAAGCGCTACAGGCTATGGCAATGCTATACATCTTTGACAGATATTGCGTTCAACAGTTATAGACGTGTAAACATGGAGTTCACTAACGCCGAAATTCGCGCTTTTTTTAAGCTTTCCTTCGTTAAAGGCAAATCCGTTAGAGAAACGTTCCGTGAGATTAATGGTGTTTTGGGGGATGGTACTCTGTCACTTCGAACTTCAAAGGAATTGTTTCGACGATTCAGAGCGGGTGAAAACGACACCATGGATAAGCCAGCCGGCGGAAGACCTGTGGCGACGAATACCGATCAAATCATGGAAAACATCGAGTTAGACCGGCATTTGGCATCTCGTGACATCGCCCAGGAGATGGGAGTTGGTCACCCAACCATTTTAAACCATCTGCAGAGGGCTGGATACACAAAAAAGCTTGATGTTTGGGTGCCGCATAATTTGACGTAAAAAAACCTTATGGACCGAATCAACGCCTATGAAATGCTGCTGAAACAGAACGAACTCGACCCATTTTTGAATCGGATGGTGACTGGCGTCGAAAAATTTATCACATATGACAATATCAAGCGAAAACGGTCGTGGTCAAAGGCCGGTGTATCGTCCCAAACAATGGGCAAGTCGGGTTTGACGGCCAGGAAGGTTTTGCTGTGTGTTTGGTGTGATATTTGGGCTTCTGCGAGAGTGGTATTATGAAGTTGCCGTCTAGATGGAAACAGATTGTCGAACGAATCGGCGCATATTTGAACTATTACCGATCGCTGTAACACTTTTTATAAAACATTGAATAAAGAGCAAAAAACGGAAGGGAGATATTTGACAATCTAAGATTTCATATTCAGAATATTGAAGAACGTCTGATAACCGTTTTTGATCTCTCTCTTGACTCAAAAAGTCTTTCATCATGCCCATTATAATACACGCAAAAAGAAATTTGCTTACGTTTGACTTTTGATCTCGCATTTTAATTTATTTTCTGAATAATCGGTGCCTAGAATATTTATGAAACTGTCAGTCTAATTCTTCTCAAGAAAGTGGCTGTGAATATAATTTTTAATTCTTATCTGGAATAATTTTATTGCAACCAATATGATAAGAATAAGTAATTCAATGAAATTCAATTGAATATTGGGTTCTCCCGATGATTTCGTTTTTTAATAAGTGACATGTTTCATCCTACTAAGCTTCCCGAAGGAATTCAACTAAATAATAATTTATTTTTAAACAATTCTGCATATATTTAAAGCGTAATCAAAGACTCATGACTCATACTTTCATAAAAACTTAAGATACAAACATAAATACGTCCCGAAAATCACCAATTTCCGCAACAATTCCGCGAAGACAATAACAAATGATTCACCAATACCAAAATGTAACAAAAATTATCTAATAAATCTGCCAGGAGATGATGAACATACATACGTACAAACATACATACATGCATTCATTTCTGCATACCAACTGTCATGTTTTACGAAATTTATTAAAAACCTTTGTATGTCACAACAATAACGCCATTAATTCGACTTCACCCGCATGACAAGCTGGTGGAGCACCGCCCGCAAGTTGTATACGACGTAAGTGACACGATTTTTACGTAAAAGCGTCCAACGAATTGCGGTAACTTCACGAACAATCGACGCTTCAAGTGACGGCGTTGAGTACCGCCAGTGTGGAGAAAGTCTTTCCAAAGCCCGAAAGACCGGCGTAAACATTTCAATATTTTACGAGCAACAATCAGCAACAACAACTGTAGTAAATATTTATGCTTGCAAGTTGGTGTGTGTTTGTGTGTGTGTACGTGCAGCAATTAATAGGAGCAGCACGACAGCAGGTGCATTGACCCAATGACGTTGGTGATCGCACGCAATTTTTACACATTCAACAACCAACAACGAACGGCATTTCGATTGTGACTGTGGAAAGTGGCAGCGAAGACGCCAACACAAATGAGCGACTCAAGCGATCGCTTGGCAGTCCGTCCGCCAGCCCGCATTGTGGTCCCAAAAAGCATGGCGCGCACAACTGTAAACAGTAAACAGCTGTACTGACAACAAACAAACAAACAAGCAGTAGTGATTGCTATTGCTGTTGTGGTATTGGCCAAAAGAAGAAATTCACTCTTGCACACGAGTGTTGTTACGCCAACAGCAAAAGCAAAGTGTTAACCAATTTTACATAGCTTCACCAGTGTGTGTGTCTATGTAAGCATGACTGCGAGTATTTTCTTTTCGAGTCGAAGAAAGAAACTTTCTTTTGTGAGATCATTGAACTTCGCTAATTCGAAACTTTTTCGTAAACTGATAAACACTCGAGCGTAGTAGAGCGAAGTGGCTTTCACAGTTACGGAAATTTGTAAATTTTTTATGTAAAAATTAATGTTTAGTTTCTATATTTGTTGTAATGAGTTTATACCTAAATGTGGTCTATTATAATTCGACAAATTTTTCTAAAAAAAATTAGAAATTTATTTAAAATTTTAAAATAAGACTTTCTTCTGGTCTTCAAATAACGATATAACCTTTCTTTGAAGTGCACTTTGTTGGAGCGAAGAGGGTTAAACGCACGCACGTATGCTAGACGATCTATTATTAATATCAAATTGTCAGACTTTTCTAAACAACAATTTTGATAAAAACCCGTTCGTTTAATACATTTATATACACTACCATCAATCATTACATTATCATTTACCGATACAAATTTACTAAATATTGTTTTCTTTCTATTTCAGGTATGTTGGAAAAATAACGGTAATGGAAGTATTCGAACGATAAAGATAAGTACATAGGTTACGGGTTTGCTATATTTTATAACTAAATATCAATTTCTATTAGTCTTAACCTAAATACAGTGGAACTTCCATAACTCGAACTTCTATAACTCGAAGTTCTCCATAACCATCATACAAATTTCCTTCCATAAATTGTACTTTTTGGTCAGGGCATAATACAAAAAAATTAAAATTTTTCTATCGAGGGAGAATTTTAGGGAACAAAAAGTATGATATTACACTCATAAATCAAGTAACAAAGGCGTGGGATACAGACGTCAAGAGCCAAGCAATTGCAACCACAAACAAAATTCAGAATACATGTTTTAACGTATGAACGTTTTGCGAATTAAATAAATAAAACTCTCTCTGCTTTTTGAAAATTATATTTTTTACCACTGTATACCCTATTGTTCACGTAAATCAGATAGTTCATAAGCCTTCATCAACATATCAGCTTTCAACTTTCCCAACATTCCGTATCTCTTTCAGGTTCCTAAGCTCTTATACATACAAATTTTACTACAGTTTCATTACCTTTATATATGAATGTTATTAATTTTTCTTCAAACAATTGTCGTTGGACCTTTAGGCCTAGTTAGGATCACTTATTTGTCTAACCACTTGGACACCCAGCGGTATCAGTCCGTTCTGAGGTCGATAGAGTCATAAGTATGGATCGCAGAAAAGACCTTTATGTCTAATGTCCAATCCGAAAAATGACTAAAAAACGAAAAAAAAAAACTAGATGTTCCACTCAGTCTTGCAAACGCTGGATAGTAGAGGTGGAAATACTCGGTGTTTCCACCACGCCTTCCTCCATACAGTTATGGGAGTTTATGTCTGGCAGGATACTTAGCCTCATGGTGTTTATGTCCGGTGTCCTACTATTGCGGCAAGATTAACCTTTTTAAGTGCACCTAGTACCGCCAACCTCTTGCGCTCCAATCTGGGCCAAAAGAAGCTCGCAGTCAAGCAAGCATTTACCAAGATCGCGACAGGTTAAAGTGAATGGAACGTACAATCGATCTAATCCTCCGGTTATTCGCACAATTTGGTTCACTACATATCAGCCATTTCATTATATGTATACCTTAACATTTCCTTTAAAGCCTTATCATTTTTTGTGTACCCGTGATCCAAAAGTTGATCTTTAGTAGTATGTCTACAACTTTGCTTCCGCCGTTTTCCAATAGATGTCTCTAGGGTCAAGCACTGGTCGATTAAATCGTTTTATCTCAATCTTGGACATTTGTATCAACATTAACCCAACAAAATATTTGTAGAGATCTGTTTGCATCCCAAACTTATTCTCAACTGAAAATGTCACTTTTTGAGCCGAATTTTTGACATTTGCAGGGAATGCGCATGCTGACAGAAAGAATGGTCAAAAGTAGTAGCTAGCGACGGCCAATATTTTGAATAACATTTTTTGTAACCGTTTTTATACAAAAAACGGCGGAAGCAAAGTTGTAGACCAATATATTACTTTTTCCTATCAGAATCCATTGCATCAATCTACGTCTCACCAGTTTTTAGTATATTTTCCACAAAATTTAGTTATTATGATTATATTTTTCCAAATTTTAGGACCTATCTCTCTACAACAGAAATGTTTTTTCGATCGAGGAGACCAAAGTGATCCCATAATCTTCTTCAGGAAGTATACATATCATACTCAGATCCTTCATTGGTTTCTTGAATTAGTTTTGTTTCACAATCATTGTGAGGTATTTATTATGGTATTAACATACAATTTTCTTTAAACAAAATTAACGGTATTACACTAACTGTATAAATGTGAAATTGTATCTCCTTTCATACCCAAGCGTCGATATCTCTCAACTTCCTCTACTACATAAGTTTAATCAATATTGAGTCAGCCACTGTAAAGAGTTCCCGTTATTGGTGACCTGTTGCACGTCAGTAAACAATAATCACGAACAACAACAAGACAAACAATAGTAAACAACAAATTTTTGTGAATGAATATAAATAAGTAAACAGACTCATCTATATGTATATATGTATGTATGTATGTATGTATGTATGTCTGTTTGTGTGTGCCAATGTGCGTATTTCTGTGCGCGTAAACAAACAGGCGTTCAAGTGGAGAAATGTGAGGTACAACAAGTACAATAATTTCACACAAAACAACAATAATTGCTACAATAAAGCAACAAAAACAACAACAATTTACTAATTGCGATAAACAACAAATTTTCGGACTTTTAATTAGAAAAGAAAATAAACAATTTTTGCTCATTTTGTAAACAATAAATTTTTTTTCGCTAATCTTTATGCTTTTTTATCTGCGAAAATTGCGTGCCACTTTGCATTGTGTGTGATAAAGGCGTACTGTATTTTATACTAATTGCAAGCATGAATGTATGCACGTCATACGGTATGTTGCGACAAGTGATATTTTGCACGTATTCATGTGAAAGGAAAAGAGTTTTTTGTCTTATGCAATTACTACTTTTATTTGTTTTTTTACTATTTAATAAAAATAATAAATTTTATTTTTAAATTATTTATTATTCAATTTATATTAGTTACGTAAGCATCACCTCGTGCTAGTTATCGCATTAGACTCTGTTTCCGGAATTATAGAATTTTTCTTTTATTAATTAAATCCGTATTTTCCGCGTTGAGCAGTGATAACACAGAATACTAATACTTTTCTGCTTATTCATAATAAATTCCTGATTAGTAATTGAATCCGCTACTGATAGCGTAAAGTGCACATATTAAAACGATTTATTCATTAATTATAGACTGCATTCTTTAATTAGTCGATTAGTGCTAAGGCTGAGTACATAGTGAAGCGAGCACTGCACTGTGAGCAATGAGCAATGTGTTGAAAACAAGTTAGCGGTTTTAAGGGTCCAAAAGGCTACAAAAAATATAAATCCCGACTTAGAGTATATATTGTCATATATTTCTTTTATTCGAGGTGTGTTCAAAAAATAACGGGAATTTTAAAAATTGCAAAATTTCAATTTTGAAAATATTTTTATTGTGTTAATACATATGCCTCTGAGGTACGATAAATCTTTTAAAAGGAACTTTAAAGGGCCGTCGTGCATACGAAAAATCACTGAAACAGCAAATGGTTTTCCGAAAATCGAATTTTAGGAATGTGTTGACGATTGGAAGAAGCTCTGCCATAATATTAGGTTGACAAATATCTCCCTTCCGCCTTTTTGTCTTTTGAATTTCGCGGCTATGTAAAAAGCGTTACAGAGCTCGTATCTGTCAACACACCTTTGAAAGGTCTTGACATAACCTACAAAACGACGCTATGCATGATTAGTTTGGATATTGCGTTCAACAGTTATAGACGTGTAAACATGGAGTTCACTAACGCCGAGATTCGCGCTATTTTAAAGTTTTCCTTCGTTGTGAGATTAATGGTGTTATTAATGGGATGGTACTCTATCACTTCGAACTGCGGATGAATGGTTTCGATTCAGAGCGGTAGGCCTGTGACGACGAATGCCGATCAAATCATGGAAAACATTGAGTTAGGCCGGCATGTGGTAGCTCGTGACATCGCCCAAGAGATGGGAGTTAATTACCAAACCATTTTAAACCATCTTCAGAAGGCTGGATACACAAAAAAGCTTGATGTTTGGCTGCCGCATGTTTTGACATAAAAAAACCTTCTGGACCGAATCAACGCCTGCGATATGCTGCTGAAACGGAACGAACTCGACCCATTTTTGAAGCGAATGGTGGCTGGTGACGAAAAATGAATCGATAATATACGATAATATCAAGCGAAAACGGTCGTGATTGAAGGACGGTGAATCTTCCAAAAACAGTGGCCAAGCCGGGATTGCCGGCCAGGAAGGTTTTGCTGTGTGTTTGGTGGGATTGAGCTGTCCCATATGACCAGCCGCGTAATTCTACCATCTACTGCGAACAACTGGACCGCTTGAAGCAGGCGATCGACCAGAAGCGTCCAGAATTGGCCAACAGGAAGGGTGTAGTGTTCCACCAGGACAACGCCAGACCACACACTTCGTTGATGACTATGGGAGCTCGGATGGGAGGTTTTATCGCACGGACATAGCGCCAAGTGATTACCACCAGTTCCTGTCCATGGCGAACGCCCTTGGTGGTGCAAAGTTGGACTCAAAAGAGGCTTTGAAAAGTGGCTGTCCGAGCTCATGGCAAATGAAGTTGTCGTCTAGTCGAACGAAACGGCGCATATTTGAAGGAAGATAATTGCCAACATAATATCTTACTTATCAACATGTGTTCAAAAAATAACGGGAATTTTAAAAATTCCAATTGTCAACTTTGTTTTAATTTTCTATTGTTGACATTTTCCTACTTCAAAAAATAAAGAGAACCTTAAATGGTCGTCGTCAAAATAACAAAAATTCCCGTTATTTTCTGAACAGCCTCGTATGATTTCAAAATTATAAAAGAGCTGCATTTGAGAAAAAAATTATTGAAATAATTATCTCTATTTATTTGCAAATCCACTTTCATCACAGTAAAGCATTAACCACAATTGCATTTATTTATGTAAAGTTTCATTTGATTTCGTAATGACAACATGACGACTGTTGCTTGTACGCTCATTACGTTTGCGCGCAAAAACCGAGAAAGCATAAAAAAGCGACAAAATTAAAAAGTGAAAAACACAAAACTTTCACATTTCTCTCGATTACAACATTTCCGCAACGAAAGAGTCAACATACTATTCACGCATATGGACGACGTCGTGACGTGGTGACGTTTGGCGGCTGCCGCGCATGCGTAGAGCAGCAACGTAGCACACGTCACATAATCAAACATAGTTCAACGAACTCAGACAGCGTTAGAGAGCAAACTAACCAAGCAACCAACTAGCCAAGTTATCGGCCAACAAACATTAATTGTAATCACAAACTGACATAGATACATACAGTTGTAATAAAAAAAGTGTTTCAAACGATTTGCGGAAGATTTTTTCACGTTCACTGCAGCTGGCGGCTCAACTAAGTCGAATTATGTAGTTGGTTTTTATTGCGGCTGCGCAATGGCGAAAGTGAAAATTTTATGCTTTCAACAGCCTGACTCTTTAATAGATATGTATTGCTTGCTAGTCGGCGGGGCAGTTCAATGTACGCGCAGTCACTGCAACAGCAGGGCTACAACTATTAGTTGCTCAGTTAGTTAAGAGGAAAGCCCAGCGATTTAAGTGCCGTAAATTATGTTTGAGGTGAATCACCTGAGTTGACTACACGTAAAGCGGGTACGAGCGGTCTTATTAGAGTTGGTTTAAAGCCTAAAAATTATAAAAAATAATAATAGGTTATGTTGAATTTCTAGCTTCATTCCAAAATACTGTCAAAGAACTTTTATACAACAACTTTAACCACATCCATCCATGAGAAGACAACCAATTTCAGACTCATTATAAAAATGCATTAATTGAGTCTTAATTAATCACATTTATCGAGTCATAAAACTATATTAAATACATTACTCATACCAAATATAAATTTATATGTTTGTTTATTAGCGTCATGAAAGTGAATAATTGCCTGTCGACCCGACTCGCCTTGATTAGCCACTCTCTACCGGGTTTGTGCAATACCCACTGTGTGTGCAACTATTACCCACTTTGCTTCACTTTGCTTGGCCAATTATTTATTGCCAAGCAATAAGTTTTGCGGTAGCTTTTCCTTGTTCGAACAACACGGACATACAAACTCGTTGTAGTGTTGTTCAGTTGCAGCAAACGCTGTGCAACTTTCTTCGCAAGCTTTCTTTGCATGCTCGAGTGCAATCGCTAATCGTGGAAACCACAAATACTGGTGTGTGTTTTAATGAATATGAGGTAGTACAAATATGCAAGATTTGAAAATATACATTCACTTGATATTCCATAGATAACCGTAAGAAAGTTAGTGGAGGAATAATGTTTGACGAAGTAAAGTTAATCAAGCTCTTAAAGCACTTTTCGTATTCAGCGATAGGCGATCTTTCCACAATGCTCATTATCACCGGCAGTACTGAATCGACCATCATGACCACGGAGTCCACAACCTCTACTCCTTTCCTTCGTCGTACTCGAAGCTGAAGATCAATATCTATGGCATTCGTTGAAAGCATCCCAAGAGCCATTCTTTCGAAGCCGTAAACTCTCAAAAAGTCATGGTTGACTGTTCAGGTTCTGTGGAAGGTAATGATAAGACTTAGGTAGATACCAGATGCGAGCTAGATCAGGCAATCGAAGATTTGACTTGTGCTCGACTCCCACATTTACTCCTTTCAAGACTTCCATTAGAACTTTTGTTTCTTTATACTACTAGAGTTGGACTTAACACTCCAACTGTTCTTGATGGTGAGTGAGGATTATGGCGATAAGGCATAGCAAACTACCAGCTGCGAATCCAAAGATGTCATTAGATATCCGTTGTGTCCACGGCTTCCACATTTGCTTCTTTACAGGTTTTTATGGCTACTATCGACACTAGTAGCCATCCCAGCGTCACCAGGAACGTGGCAATCTCAAGGGTTCCAGATTGCTATTGGAACATACACACTCTGGCGGGCTCTGGCGAACGGATTTTTCTGCAATTCTTCTATAACCAGAACTCGGGTCTACTGATCCCGATGCTGAGTGAGGATTATGCCGATAAGGCATAGCTAAGTACCAGTTGCGAGCCCATTGATGCAATTGTGGCTAGACGTTCATCCACCGGAGTGAATGCCAGGACTCGACGACGGAGTCTCTCTCCCACAACGAATCCCACACCGAATTTGCGCTCCTTTATATGGCCGCTGTAGTAGATGTCACACGGACCCACATTCTTCCGTCCTTGTTCCGTCCATCGCATTTCTTGGATTTCGGTGATGTCAGCCTTTACTCTTACGAGGACATCAACCAGCTGGGCAGAGGCACCTTCCCAATTAAGGGTCCGGACATTCCAGGTGCATGCCCTTAAATCACAGTCCTTTATACGTTTGCTGTGGTCGTCATCAAAAGGGGGGTGTGTCATCCGAGGCTGTTGCTTCTTATTCATTGGTTATTCGTTTTTATGTGGTGGGTCCTAAACCCTACGCACAACCGCATAAGCGGGATTCGCCTTCTCACTTTAGCTCGCTTCCAGACGGATGTCTGAAGGCTACCCAGAGGATACTTGGTCTAAGACCGGAAGTCGTGAGCTGCTTGAGCCACATGCAAAAGAATCGTTCCTGGCCACTCCCAAGTGAATGGCAGTCAGAAATTTTCCTCACTTACGTCAACTTCTACATATGACTCCATCCTTTAAGGCTCTATACCTTTTCTTTACAAAATATTTACCTCAGTATAGACATCGTGCCCTCTGTATCCACTGAACGATTTTCATTGATAGCGATTTTTGTAAAGTTCATTGTAATTGTTTTCATTACAACAACAACTCGTGTGCAATATCTATTGTCGTAAGTGAGAGTGTTACGTTTTATTGCGGAAGTTAGCAGCAACCGTATGTAGGAAACTATGTATGTTACTCATACTAGGTAAATGCATGTCGTCATTTTTAAGATATTCGTAGTTGTGGCATACGTTGTTTACGCGACGCTACAGAGTTTTCCACACGGCTTTCGTAATAGTTCAGTCAACTTGGCGACGGCGACCAAGAGTGGCAAGCAACGGCTACAAGAGTGTTTAGTGAAATTTCACAGAAATTTTTTGGTTAGCTAATTTTTCTGCGTCCACTTACATACTTACGCACACAAGCATGGCATTAGCGTTTTGTAAGGGAAGCAATGAACAGCTTATTCGTAAAACACGCGGCTTGACAATGTGACTGCAATGGTTGTTTTTCCAGCGGACATGCGGCTTCAGTTTTGAGCAATTTATGTAAGTCAATGGTCATCTCAATTCTCAGAAGTACGCGCATCTATTAAGATGTGTCTTACTGGCGTAATAGTTGTATGTAAATAGTGCAGAAAACATGCAGAATTCTTCAATTCCGGGAAATTGAAGTTGGGAAAGTCACTTAAAATAGTCACTGTGTGCTTATCTGCGGTTTATTATACATTTGTTGTAAACTGGAAATTTAGTTGGAGCAGATCTAATTATATAATTATATAAGCTCGGGAAGTGACTAACAGACTCTTTATGTTTCCTTATGAAATAATGTGTTTCTTGGAATAAATCGGAACATTTATTGACGCAAGAAACGCTTTAGGCTTAAGTAAGTCTGGGAAATACAGCGAACTTATTCTAAAAGACAGCACTGTGTAACTCAGACTTGTTGAAAGGTTTATTGAAAAGCATCTGCACATCGGAAAAAAGAATGGGATCATGTGTAGAAGTTCACGTAAGTGAGGAAAGTTTCTGATTGTCATTCACTTGGGAGTGGCCAGAAACGATTCTTCTCCACATGATTCAAGCAGCTCACGACTTCCGGTTTTAGACCAAGTATCCTCTGGGTAGCTAACAAACATCCGTTTGAAGGCGAGCTAAAGTGAGAAGGCGAACCCGCTTCTGCGGTTGTGCGTAGGGTTTGGGACCCACCACATAAAAACGAAGTACCAATGAAAAATCGAAGAAAATCTCGGATGAGATACGACGATATTGTCATAGTTCAGCGAATAAAAGGACAGCGGCTACGCTGGCAAGGTCATGTTGTCCGGATGGACGAAAATATTCCTGCTCTGAAAGTGTTCGATGCAGTACCCGCCGGAGGAAGCCGAGGAAGGGGAAGGCCTCCACTCCGTTGGAGGGACCAGGTGAAGAGCGACCTGGTTACACTTGGAATTTCCAACTGGCGCCGAACAGCGAAGGAAAGAGAGGAGTGGCGCGCTCTCATCAATTCGGCTTTAACCGGCTAAACAGTTCAGCTCCAATTTCATACATCGAAAAAACTGAACGTGTCCATCGAAAGAACGGTTTATTCCGCCAAAGATGGAGACATAACCTCATCAACTCTCTTTTTCTGGTTTTAAAAAATTGGTGAAAAGTCTTTCATCTTTCGCGGATTCGCTGGAAACTGCAAAGCGGACCAGCTTGCAAGAGAAGGCATTCTAGTAACATTGATATCGGAGTGGAAGCGTTTGGGTAGTCCGTGGTCCACTTGCGCTAGAGCGCTGGACATCCTGAGCTCGCCAAACGCTGGGCAACAACCAGAACCTGTGTTGTAACGAAGTCTTTCTGGCCTACCGGTCACTGCCTAATAGGTACTCATGCGGTGAGATTAGGGATCAAGCCAGACCGTAGTTGCCAAAGCTTGAGGAAGACGAAGAGGAATCAACCAATCGTCAGATAAAGCGGCGAACCCAGCGAAGTGACTGGAAACGATATTAGCCGACTTAAGAACTTTATAATAGAGTACAAGCGCTTTGTCGAATCATGCGGGTCTTGGTGATTCGTCAGAAGTATTTGAGTGTCACAAAGTACAGTCGAAGCTGCCTAATTGAGGCTCCTTGCAGTTGCGGAGATCTATCCCTTGACCTAACCTAACCTTCATTGTTAAGTTATTTAAGACTTGCTCTTTCTTCGATAAGATCGCAACGTAGTGACACCTGTCCAATAAAATTAAAGCATCTCTCAATCCTTTGTCTATGATGTGATGAAAAGACTAGTTCCAAAGGCTAGAAACGAAGACCCAGTTGCGGAGATCTACTCCTTGAGCTAACCTAAACTAACCTTCCTTGTTAAATTATTTAAGTCTTGCTCTTTCTTCGATAAGATGGCAACCTTGTGGCCATCTGGCCTATAAACTTAGATAATATCTCAAACCTTTGTCTATGATGTGTTGAAAAGAAGGGTCCAAAGGCTAGACACTAAGACCTAGTATATCAAATACACGTAGATACGATAATTCAATCCTATAACCAAATCATCGTACTTATAAGAGTATTTTCCCACAAAAAATGTGCTTAATCTTAAACACAAAATATGTGCAATTACTACTCGTTTATAACCGATAACTCATAAAGCAACTTCGCATTTTTGCTGTAGCCTGCAAATTATGCACTTTGATACTCATGTCGAAGATAAAATTCGGTAGCACAAATTAAGAAAAAATCATTGTACGACTATGTAAAAATGGTATTTCAAGAATTGGCATAATGGCAGCTACTTGTCATGGTCAACGACTATGAGTGGAGCTTGAGCTCGAGCAGTAAGTAGCAACAACGAGCGGCAATAAGCTGCTTTAGGCCAACAGCAACAACCTCAGCAATGAATTCCATAAACAGCAGCAGCCAGAAAACAATTTGTAAAAGATTAGTACCGACGGCCTCCGTCGAAGCGATCGACTGACGGCCGAACAATCTAACGCTCATACGCGCACCACGCACAGCTGAAGCTGAGACTTTGAAAGACTTACACGAAACCGTAGCAAAGCCACAGCCAAGACCAACCAACGAAGACCGAAAAGCAACCTCTTTGGGTGCAACATTGCGCTAAAAACCTCAAAATTAATGCAATGCATTGAGATGAAATTACAATGTAGCAGCACCAGCCATCGTTGGCGCAGCCGCAGTTCAATGTTAAACTGCAACAACAACAGCAAATACAGCAAGTAAGCGAAGAGCAATCACAAAACGCTTGAAACGAGATGAAAAGCAACAATTATATGGAAACACGCAAATGCACGACACAAAAAATCGAGATTACTCGACGACGAGTTTAGTTGAGAAGTGATTTGAGATCAAAAGCTGAAATGCTGAAACAACTACAGCAAACAGATATTGAAACGCAGGCACAGTGAATGAAGCCAAACAAAAAGCTGCCGCTTCAGGTAGGTGGAGCGGGTGCTGAAGCAGCAAATTACCAGTAAACACATATGTATGAAGTTGGCACAGCTGTGGCGATTGCAACATCGCTGTCATTAGCAAGCAGCGGTCCAAACATCTTCAAGAGCGCGCGTTAGGAGCGCACAAACAAAAAAACGCCACAAAAAATAAGCGAAAAAAACGAGTTCCAACAATCGCATACAAAACGAGATGTAAACCAAGTCAAGCACCAATGCAAAATTGTCAATTTTTTCGGCTCGCTGGCCCAGCCGATGCCGATCTGCTTGTAGATGAATGGACAGACGACGATGTGAGCGAGCTTCACTTGACTTGACCTTAAGCCACATGTGTTTGCGCCACTTTTAAGTGACGAGTGTGTTTCTTTTTTTGGTGTGTGCGATAGCGGTCGTCACTTTGTTGTTGTAATGGAAGTAGTTTCGTGGCTGAGGAAGTTGGTGGGTGTGCAGCGGAAGAAAATTGGAGCTATTGTTTCGGTTGTCTCAGTTTGGATGTCTGTCTACAAGCGCTTACATTTTTGCTCGTACAGCTGTGCATAATTACGACGAATTGTAGTGCAGGTGCTGCCGAGATATATTTTTGGAAGAAATCTGTTTTGTCGGAATTGCACGTTCCGCTATTAAAGCGCAATAAAATGTTATTTCATTGTGAATTTGCTAACGTGGAGGTTAATGCTTTGAACTTTATTTATAAATTTAATTTATTTTATATTGTAGCTGAGAAACCCCCCCTTAACCTCTAATGAACTTATCCAAGAGGAAAATTTGGGTATTGAGAGGATTAGTATAGTTCGAGGTCGTTACGAGATTTGATATCTCCACGATAATTTAAAGATCCATTAAGGTTAAAAATGACCTCGGTTTCTCAAACCTGGACAAGTGGAAGAGCTGGTCTTTTTAACATGGGTTCATAGAGCTCGCTGAATCTCTGTAAGAAAACCCAGTAGGTTGAACTTGAATATGTCCCAACAAGAACCGAGATCCTATTAAATGAGCCAAGTTGAGAGAGAACTAGATACTAAATGTTCGAATTTGAAAGAAGACTTAGTTTATGCGGTTACTACCGACAACTCTACTAGAGAAACGTTCCGTGAGATTAATGGCGTTTTGGGGGATTGTGTTCTATCATTTCGAACTGCAGAGGAATGATTTCGTCGATTAAGAGCAGTGGAAACACCACTATGGATAAGCCAGCCGGCGGAAGACCTGTGACGACGGATACCGATCAAATCATGAAAACATCAAGTTAGACCGGCAGGTGGCATCTCGTGACATCGCCCAGGAGATTTAAGTTAGTCACCAAACCATTTTAAACTATCTGCAGAAGGCTAAATACACAAAAAAGCTTGATATTTGGGTGCTGCATGATTTGAAGCAAAAAACCTTCTGGACCGAATCAACGCCTGCGATATGCTACTGAAACGGAACGAACGCGACCCATTTTTGAAGCGGATGGTGACTGGCGACGAAAAATTGATCATATACGACAATATCAAGCGAAAACGGTCAAGGTCGAAGGCCGGGGAATCGTTCCAAACAGTGGCCAAGCCGGTATTGACGGCCAGAAATGTTTTGTTGTGTGTTTGGTGGGATTTGAAGGGAATCATCCACTATGAGCTGCTCCCATATGGCCAAACGCTTAATTCTACCATCTACTGCGAACAACTGGACCGTTTGAAGCAGGCGATTGACCAGAAGCGTACAGAATCGACCAATAGGAAGGGTGTAGTGTTCCACCAGGACAACGTCAGACCACACTCTTCGTTGATGACTCATTAGATGCTATGGGAGCTCGGATGGGAGGTTTTATCGCAACCACCATGTAGCCCGGACATAGCGCCAAATGATTACCACCTGTTCCTGTCCATGGCGAAGGCTCTTGCTGGTGTAAAGATGAACTCAAAAGAGGATTGTGAAAAGTAGCTATCCGAGTTCTTCGCAAATAAGGAGCGGGGCATCTACGAGGGGGGTATGATGAAGTTGCCGCTTAGATGGAACGGTTTTTATCGAATGAAACGGCGCATATTTGAACTAAATCCGATCATTGTATAAAGCACAAAAAAGCGGAAGGGAGATATTTGCCAACTTAATATTTACTGGTTTCATAATTCCGAACTCAAGAAACTTCTATAACTCGCTTGAAAGACTTGTAGTAAGTTTATTTTTTCCGGTAGCATATCCCCAAAGCATGATGTAAGACATTTCCAATTCAATTCGTCGTCATACATAACAACAACGTCGCGTTGGCTCATCCTTTTCACAAGAAAGACAATTTATTTCGGAGTTGTTTAAATTAAAGATGTGCCAATTGAAATTGCAAATATGCTCAGGAAACGCAAACACGAAAATAACAAAAAAAACCTCAAACATTCATATGAAACAAAATGAATTAAAATATCGACTTAAAGCGACATATTGAACCGACAATCGACAATTTGCGACATTTCCAGCAACGTGAGAAAAACGCAAAAAACAAGCCTACCAGAGTCGGGAATGTTGGATAACGACGTGTTTTTGGCGTCATTTTGCATAAATGCTGAAGTTAACTACAGTAAAATGCTAATTTGCAGAAGACGATGTTGTGAAAAGATTTTTTATCTGAAGCGTCTGCCTTTTGTTTTTAATGGAGCATTTATATGGATTGTATAAGAACAATTTGTTGGAGGTGCTAATGAACTTTTGAGTAATGCTGCGCAATATAATACTTACGTAAAGATCGGTAGTGTGAGCTGCTTTGCGAATAATTTTTAGAAGGCTGAGGGTATAGGAGTTGATGGCAAATCTCAATAACTTCATGCGTACTGGTATAAATATTTGTGTTGAGTATAGGCTGAGCTGATATTTCTTGACAAGAAATGTTATTGCAATTAAGTAGCTCTTCTGAGATAACAACACAAGCTTTTAGGTAATGTTGTTCTGATATCTTTTCCACATAATTTTTGGTCTAGGTTTATTTTAGTAAGCTACGTAGTACGATTGTCTATTACTGTTGCTCGGAAATATTTGTTCTCGCTTACACTCAAGCACGATTTATATATGGATCTCGAAATTTTATCAGATCGACTCAAAGAACATTTTTCTCCCGGACAATGAGAACAAACTTAAACATTTTTTAGCACAAACTTCTCACTGAATCTATTATTTCACTTCGAACTGTCAGTATATCACTAAAACTTCCCATATAAACTCGAAACCCCCTCGATCAATATGATTTTTATCGATGGAATTGTTCATATGTAGACAAGTCAAATTAAATTTTAGCAAAACTTAGAAAGTAACTGCAGATTTTATATCATCTATATAAAAAACTGTGTATGTCTTCTAAGAAGTTTGAGTCTCTCGACTTCAAAATGAGCGCACCACCATATACAGTTGTTAACTTTCTAAAATAAAATAAAAACTGTAAACAACTATTAAATTAGGTTATATGCCTGACTTACCCTTTTTCTTAGACACCACTTACCGTTTCTTTTTTGTACTTTCGCTCATTAAAAAGGCGACTTTTTAGTTTATTTGGTAAATACAGTTAGACTAAGCAAACATTTGAGGCACAAAAAAAGAAAGAGAAATTAGAATACCTATTAGAATGATAAACAAATATTTGCCTCTAAGCAATTTGCACTTTTATGATTTGTTTACATACCGGTTCCGGACCCCTACTTACAAGCAACGCAGCTAATTGAAGGGTTGCCCAAGGGATACTTAACACACTGCCACAACGGGACATTCAACAACGTCATATTTTACGCATTTCCACAGTTAAGTGAAGTGATTGTTTTGCTGCAAATAAAAGATAAACTCATCACAAACAAAATTATGAAAAAGTGAGGGAATTTTCAAAAAAAAAAACAACAAAAATCAGAAAATGCGTAGTTAAATTGCGTAGCGTGGAAAGCGACAATTTTCCAATAAAACTATTTAGCGGTGGTTTCAAGCTAAAAATACAATGCATTTTCCCCTTTTAAATAGGTTTAGCAGAATAAAAAAATGTACCTTTTCCTCACGAAAAGCGCTTGAATTACAAAGAAGGAAGTATTTGATTGTCTAGTTGAAATGCGCATACACAAAAAGGTGGCAAACAATTGACATGTGTGTCGCGTCCTTGCGCGTTGGCATTTGCCAACCAACCAACCCAACGTCAACGGGTCCTGGCTTGAACCCAATACATTACATCAGCACCACCGTCAGTCACGTTGCTGTCAGCAACGCCTCAATTGCGTTGCCCTTGTGAAAGCAATCATTAGGGTGAATGCGCCTCTCGCCGTTGCTTGGAACTTGCAACTTGTTTGCTTTCTTTACCTTTCTTTACATTTCTTGTTTATTGTCTTCGTTTTTTTGTTGAAATTATCATTATTTTGCGTCAATTCAATTTTTCATTTTTTCGTTATCTAATAAAGCACACTAAATAGGGAAAACACTTTGAACTCGTTTGTGCACACAATGGAGGTTCACCTTTTTTGTTCGACGCTTAGCAATGCGTCGCTTCCTTGCTTGAACTTTGCACTTTCCTGCATTTTTTGTCTTCTGGATTTTCAATGAAAATGAAATAAAATTTATTGTGAAAATGCACTTTTAGCGTAATTTCCTACCCGCGAGCTCAACGCATTGTTCGGCGGAAGTTGCGCGTCGCTCCATTGTTATTGCTTTTCCTTTGGCATTGTTCGATAACCCGTTGAAGGTAATCTCGAGGCGGAAAAGTGCCTGTGACACAGTGGGTAGCCATGGCGAAGTAACCCTTTCAAGTGGCCTTTCTCCCGGCTTGATATCGTCGCATAAGCAAGGCTCAACGGAAGGAGGGAGCTCGCCTTGATTAGTGTGTTCTTTTATTTTGTTTTTCCATTTATTATAAATCTCATAAAAAGTGCGTTTTACTTCAATATTGTGGAACGCATAAGAATCATCAAAAGAAACGTCTCTAAGTAGCGATAGATTTGTAGTACTGCGCTTCACAAAAGACAAAAGCGGGAAACATTAATAATGCACCAAAATTGACGAAATGTCTTCAGAGTCTGTGTGAAAATATGATTTTCAAGTGTATATCGCTTATCACGGCATGATCTTTCAACTCTCTCTCTGTCGCCGTGCAATTGAACTTGGAACTCTATGAATACTCGTAGAACACAAATTGTTTTGAACTCTGCGTCGTACTTGAATTGCTAGAGCATAATATTTCAAGTGGTATTTTAATAAAATAGATAAAATAATAAGTTGTTTTTCAAAAATATTATTTAGTTTTTGCTTTCAATGATTGACCCTCCAAATATACTAAGTAGTACTGACCGCATAGTTGAAATGAGTGTACTAAATCCACTTGGTTTTCTATAGGGTCGTACTTAAACTGAGTTGATTACATTTAAGGAGACATGCGATGAAATTATTGGCGACTTGTAGGATATTGCGGTTATGAGTTTTGGTATCAGGTTTCGAATTTCTTTGACGTTCTGTTGAAGGAAATAAACAGATGATGAGAACTAAAATACTCAAGTGCAATATTTTAAGAGACGTCATTTCGTTTGCTCAAAATTTGATTAAAAAAAATCAAGAATAAGTCAAAATTTCTTGTTTCTCCAAAGAAACAGTCGCAGTTCTAGTTAGCCTACACTTCGCTGACCAGCCGCGCTACTTTTGAAGTTATAGACAATTTTTTCTTACTCAGTTGAGGACTCTCTAACTCTGGAATTGGTAGTAACATGGGAATAAGTAGGTCTTCTTATTTGGTGATTTATCTATATCTGGGCGTCAGTGTCCAGATAGTGTTTCGTACATTGTTCCAGCTTAACTTTTTCTTTTCATTTAGCTTGGTTTGAAGCCTGTCCTTTATAAAAAGAGCTCCAAAACATTACTATCATACGGTTTAAACTCAAGAATGAAACAAAAAGTCTGTCCTCCCGCTAGGGATCATAGAACGAAGCGCTGTTGATTGAGTTATATAGGGTGTTTCAACTAGCAATAATAAAGATAAAGGTTATTCCTATCGCGATCAAGATCAAGTATATATTAGATTGGCAAATATCACCCTTTCGCGTATTTGCTTTTTGTGTGTTACAGTGATCGGATGTAGTTCAAATATGCGTCGTTTCGTTCGATAATATATTTCCATCTAGACGACAACTTCATAATATCACCTCTTTATTTGCAAAGAACTCGGACAGCCACTTTTCACAAGCCTCCTTTGAGTTCAACTTTGCACCACCAAGGACGTTTGCACTCTTGGCGCTATGTCCGGACTATATGGTGGATGCGATTAAACCTCCCATTCGAGCTCCCGTAGCTTCTGACGAGTCATCAACGAAGTGTGTGGTCTGGCGTTGTCCTGGTGGAACACCATACCCTTCCTGTTGGCCAAATTTTGGACGCTTCTTGTCGATCACCTGCTTCAAACGGTCCAGTTGTTCGCAGTAGATGGTAGAATTAAGCGTCTGGCTATATGGGAGCAGATTCCCTTCCAATCCCACCAAACACACAGAAAAACCTTCCTGGCCGGCAATCCCAGCTTGGCCACTCTTTGGGACGATTCACCGGCCTTCGTCCACGACCTTTTTCGCTTGATATTGTAGTATGTGATCCATTTTTCGTCGCCAGTCACCATCAGCTTCAAAAAGGGGTCAAGTTCATTTCGTTTCAGCAGCATATCGTAGGCGTTGATTCGGCCCAGAAGGTTTTTTTGCGTCAAATCATGCGGCAACCAACCATCAAGCTTTTTGGAGTAACCAACCTGCTGCAGATGGTTTAAAAAGATGGTTTTGGTGACTAAATCCCATCTCCTGGCGATGTCACGAAATTCCACATGCTGGTCTGACTCTATGTTTTCCATGATTTCATCGTTATTCGTGGTCACAGGTCTTCCGCCGGCTGGCTTATCCACGGTGTCGCTTTCACCCGCTCTGAACCGTCGAAACCATTCCTCCGCAGTTCGAAGCGATAGAGTGCCATCTCCCAAAACACCATTAATCTTAGGGAACGTTTCTCTAGCGGATTTGCCTTTAACGAAGGAAAATTTTAAAATAGCGCGAATTTCGGCGTTAGTGAACTCCATGTTTACACGTCTATAACTGTTGAACTCAATAACCAAACTAATCATGCATTGCGTCGTTTTGTAGGTTATGTCAAGACCTTTCAAAGATGTCTAGTATTGCCAGATACGAGCTCTATAGCGCTTTATCCTACATAGCCGAGAAATTCAGAATATATAAGGCCAGAGTGAAACCTGACTTAAAAAAAGACTTACTAAAATAATTGTAAGGGCTCCTTCATTTAATTTCTTGCGAAATAACTTGCTTAATACTAATTGCAATCTAAAATATTTTTGAAAGTTCTTCACCTGTGCCCATAATTTGTGCCAATTAAATGTAATATAAAGTAAAGACACGTGTAAAGTAAAGCATAAAGTTGCATATTTTTTTCTTGATTTATATTATAATTAAATTATTTGATTGCATGCCAGCCTACCGCACATGCCTACTTACGAAAAAATTAGCTCACAAAATGTATTTTTTGTTTCTGCTGCTTAACATTCAACAGAGGTTTTAAGGCGAAGGTCTCGCTCAAGGTTGCATTTATATTTATTTTTGTATTATCTACTTCTATATTTGTACAATATATCAAAATTTGTTGAATAAACTTTTTTTTTTGAAGTTTTAAAGCAACACTAAGCAAGCAAGCAGCCATGTAAGTGAGCTAAGCTTCAAAGTTGAAGAGCATGCGCGTACGCTACGGAGCGCACAAATGTGCAAACATTAGTCTTTGAGTATGTTTGTTTGTATGTTATTTACAAGTGTTTGTTGCTATGCATTCATTTTGTATGCATATGTGTAGTGGAGAATTCATAGGCCCATTGCCGGTGTTGCGCAGGCGCGACGCTTAATTTTTTTGGCTTCTCTAGGCTTGTTGACTTGGCGTTAAAACAGTGACAAAATGTGTATGAATTTATGCATTAGACACTAAACAGCGATTTTCCAGTTTTTTTCACTGAACAATTTGTATATCAAGCTCATTGTTGCTGCTGCTACTGCCATTGTTGAGTGCATAAAGAAAATGTAAAGTGCTTTGTTAATTTTCGTTGGCAAGTCTCTTATACGTCTTATTGGCCAGTTATAAGCTTGTTTGCACGCTTACCTCGCCTCGCGTTGCTCTACTCTTTGACTTTGTCGACTGCGACTGCCAATGTGGGTGCTTACAAGTTTTCGTCAGTTCAGTTGTTAATTCGTTTTGTTTTTATTTTCTACATATTTATGTATTCATTTTTTCACTCTTTTAATTTTTATTTAATGTGAAGGTTAATTGGGGGTTACGTTTATGGTCATCCATTGCATTATCCATTGGTGCCTACTACTTGTGCTCGCTCGCTGATTTATTGTGCAGTCATGTTTTTTGTGGTTTGAAAAGATCTTTGTAGACAACTTGTTAGCATGTTTATACAATATACAATACAATTTGTTGTGCAACATACATATTGCAACATTGTTGGTGATTTTGGTAAACCAAAAATCAATAGCAATTTGAAGTGTAAATATTGATGTTCTCTTCACTATTTTTATGGATTTTTGAAATATGGAGTGAGTTAAAGTTGTCTTTGGTGAATATAAGTGTTTAACTTTTAAACCATCTCTAAATAAATTCAATGCAAATTTGAAATTTAGAGCTGACAAATCAAAGAGTAAGGAATATATCAAAGTTTCTATGCCCCATTGCTGATATAAAAACACATTCGAGGTCTGTTCAAAAAATAACGGGAATTTTCGTTTTTTGGGGAAAAAGTATTTATTCAGTAATCTATATTAATATTGTCGCTTTCAAAATAGTTCCCATACGATAGTATGCACTTATGTCAGTGCTTCTTCAAATCGTCGAAAGACTACTCAAACTCGATTTTCGGGATAGCCTTTCGCTCAGGGTTTTCGTATGCTTGTAAAACGACGCCGCTTTAAAGTTCTTTTTATTTTTGGAAATAGAAAAAAGTCACAAGGAGTCATGTCTGGCGAATAAGGAGGTTGGGGCAACGTGACCATATTGTTTTTGGTTAAGAATTCATTGACAAGCAACAAAATGTGAGCTTTTTAAAAACGAAAATCGTGAAGCTCATAAAAATAGTCTAACCTTAGCGGCAGATTATACAAAGTACGCAATGTATGTGATTGGCGTGGAAACCGTTTAGCCGGTTATAGCCGAATCGATGATAGCGCGCCACTCCTCTCTTTCCCTCGCAGTTCGGCGCCAGTCGGAGATCCCAAAAGTAACCAGATCGCTCTCCACCTGGTCCCTCCAACGGAGTGGAAGTCTTTCCATTCCTCGGCTTCCTCCGGCAGGTACTGCATGGAACACTTTCAGATCTGGAGTGTTTTCGTCCATTCGGACAACATGACCTAGCCAGCGTAGCCGTCTATTTATTCGCTGAATTATGTCAATGTCGTCGTATAACTCTGCGGTATTCGCCGTAGTTCTGAAGACCATAAATCTTGCGCAAAATTTTTCTCTCGGAAACTCCTAGAGTCGTCTCGTCTGATGTTGACATCGTCCACTCTTCAGCACCATAAATCAGGACGGAAATGTTAAACGACTTGTAGAGTTTGATTTTGGCTCATCGAGAGAGGACTTTACTTTTCAATTGCCTACTCAGTCCAAAGTAGCACCTGTTGGCAAAAGTAATTCTGTGCTGGATTTCGAGGCTGACATTGTTGGTGTTGTTGATGCTGGTTTCCAAGTACATATATGAAATTATCCACGAGTTCGAAGTTATGACTGTCAGCAGTGTCGTGGGAGCCAAGACGCGAATGCGCTGACTATTTGTTTGATGACAGGAGTAAAAGTAAGCAATAATACAGCTAAACAATTCATCGTACCTCAGGGCATGCACATCAACATATTAAAAGATTAAAAAAATTGACAATTGGACTTTTGGACAATTTTTGAGAATTTTTTTTTTTGAAATTCCCGTTATTTTTTGAACACACCTCTTATGTCTAATAATAATTTAAATGTGTCTATTTCTAGCCTAGTTCCCATATAACGAAAATATCTACATATGTATCTAAAAATAAATATCTCTCCTTTATTTCTAAATGAAAATTAATGAGCGAGATTTTTTTAAAAAATTATGCGAGCAAATTTCGAATTTCGAAATATTTTATAATTCATTTCAACAATTTTCGAAATAATTTATCTAAAGTTCGGTTCCACCTGCCTTAATCCTGCCCTTTATTTTTTTACCATTCAAAATACTTTTTTAGCAACAATAAGTCTTCAAACACCCTAAAAATTTTTCGCATACATCATATTTCACATTTGTCTGTTGCTCCACGCAAATCCTATTAGCTCTGGGCGAAGAGTACAATGCAGAAAATTGCAGAAACGCACCCGCATTACGCAAAAATCCTTTCCAGAACCTTACAAAACTCAACTTGCTTGCGTTTCCCGAGCGTGAGAAAATCCGTAGCCAGCTAGAGAAATTGTAACAATTTTCGAAATATACATTACAATAACCAAAAACCAAAAATATACATATCCTTACATGCGGAATGTATACAAACACACAAGCCAACGCCAGCATTCAATCAACGTCAGCAACAACAAGCGAATACTTATGCATATGTGCCATTTCAAAACTATGTAACTCTACGCCATTTCCCATGGATTCTAAACATATGTAAAAATTTCGTAAAGAAAATTGAGGGGAAAAAAACGTTGCAACAGCAGATTGCATATCAAATTTTATATGATGAACGACTGCTTTGCTTGCGGCATCTGCTGCAACAACAACATAAAATACCAGCATCCGAAGCACACACATTTTTATATGGTTGCATGCACCACCACCACAAATGCCGCCACTGCACTTCGAGTTGCACCTTAACATCCTGACAACAATGGTTAAATACCTTCCTTTCGTGCGGCCCACGTACAGCCACGATCACCATTCACACACATGTGTACCCCGCTCAAAGCAGTGTTTCTAATGCATCACTGTGTTATTGTTACTGCTGTTGTTGTTGTTGTTGTCTGTGGTACTTGGCGTAACAAATGTGCATATGGTGTAACCGAATCACATGTGTATAAACACCTTTACCGAGGATCAGGATATAAAGTAGTGCATTCTGCGTGCATTTCTGCGTGTGAATGTGTGAGTGAGTGTTTGTATGTATGTTCCATTGACATCTGCATTTTAATAGGAGTAGTTATGCCTTTGCTTGTATAAAATATTCGGCAGATACGCGTTTTATTGTCGATTTCAATGATGCTCAACTATTCAATGCAGCCTAGCCTCTTTAACTATGCAAACGCTCGCAAACATTTGCAGCAGAGATTAGAAAAAATTGGATTTCCTTTGAAATCATATTTTCTATGCACGTATTTACAACAACACACTGACATGACACGCTTAAGTGGAGTGGGAAAATCGGAGAAAAAACATCATTAAAATATTTAAGGAAACAATAAGTAATGAGCGAAAAGGAAATTGTTTTTGTGTCAGGCACGTCCTGCAGATGATTTGATAACTTGCATACCCATAGATATGTATGTATGTATATATATATGTTTACAAGAGTGTTGTTGCTTTGTTAATTTCATCTGTGATCAAAAAGAAAATCTGAGTTACAATTTATATGTATTTCTTAAATGAGATAATTGTACATCAAAGTGGTGAAAAAGAGTTCCTGAGCCCTTAGCTTATAGCTCCTATATAATACATAACTTCTAGTACATAATTTTATTCTAAATGATTTTTTCTCTAACCAAAAATCGACTTTCAAAAAGATTTTCAACAAATCGGATTTCATATCCATAAGAAGTTTACGCCCATCCTGACCGACTTTTAGCGACCTTACGAAACATTTCTCAAAACTGCTGACATCCTAACTCAACGAAAAATTGACCGATCGACTTCAAATTTAAACTGTGTATTCTTGAATATATTTACTATACAATAACTTACGATATTTTGGGTTGGTGGAAATTTGGCAATTTGGCATTTAAAAAAAGGCCATTTTTTTACCTAAAAAAACGAAATTTTTTTCCAGGACTACGCCATCAGGTATTGAAATTTTTCAAAAATCATAGGTCATAGATATTTAATATCCTTTTTGAATTTTTTTGGTTTCAGCAACTCATTTGGCCGGAATCATGTCAGCAGTTAGGGAACTTTTTTTTGCACCTCCGAAGATGGCATATAACTCCGTTATTTTTCAATACTTTTGTAAAAATAAAAAATTCGAAATAAAGCTGAAAATATACCTTATTATGTACAAAAAACTTCGAAACAATCGATCGAGTATTTTCTTAAAAAAAAAAAATCACGAAAATAGCCAAATCATTCATAGGCTATAACTATGATTTCGTTGTTAGGCCGATTGGAATCTGAAATAATGGGAAGAAATTTCATCAAGAAATTTTTTAATACATGTAAATTTTTATTATTGTATTTAATTTACCTTTTTTTGGAACAACAGACCAACGATTTATTGATCTAAATGGCCCTTAGTATTTTCGGCGAATTTCTTACGAAAGCCTCAATCGATGTATAGAGTGATCTCTGGAACATAAATTTGAATCAAGAATGTGTAGAAGCCAAAGGAACAGTTTTTAATGAATAAGGGACCAATCGATGACTTTTGTTTGTGTTTCTTTGGCAAGCAAAATTTTTGCGACTAATAATCAATTTTCGTTTTGCAAGTCTTTTAGTAGAAGACTAGTTTTTATAACTTTCAAGCTCGAGACATCATGTATCTCAGTGTGGAATCATTTATTATAGCGAAAATATTATGGACCTCTTAAACAACATTATGAATATACCATTTTTGGCATTATTACTTTGTAGTGAGTTTTCTTGGTAGGCAAAGAGCCGGGCCCCGTTGTCCTCTTACGATTTGTTGGATCAATGTACCTTTCGTGAGTTCGGTAAAGGCTGGTTAACAACCAGAACCTGGTCAGTTGCGAAATCCTTTTGGACCTGATCGGAATGTAAGAGGTCGGCTGAACTACCTGGTCTTAAAAATCAATAGTGGGAGTACACACTGCACACAACGGAATAGACATACATACATACATGCGATGAGGTTAGGAATCCAATCAGACGCAGACTCCCAGAAATGTATGGAGGAATGTAAGGTGGAAAAATCACGTTATTTCCTCTTAAACTGTCCAGTGTTCGCAAGACTGAAGTTGAAACATGACCTTTGGCGAACCAAGCGAACTATCTGGAATTGACATTAGCCGCCTCATAAAATTTGTCGTAGGCTTGAAGCGCTTCTCCAATATATAAGAGTCATCTTTGCGATCAATACTTAGAAGTCCTTTTGGCATCGCAATGGTCCGTTGTTGTTGTTGTAGCGGTTATCTATCCCTGCCTGAAAAGAAGAGCTTAAGTCTAGTTGTCGTCGAAATCATCTAACGGGGGCCCAGGAAACGTGCTGTTTCGACAGGGTTGGGCCAAAGGGAAAGGGGTGTTAGATGAGTAGGGTTCATTGGGCATACAAAGAGGTGGTTAGAGTCATGCGGGGACTCGTTGCATGCGGGACATGTATTTTGTATGTCGGGGTTCGGTCTGGATAAGTAGGAGTTTAACCTGCTACAATATCCAGATCGAAGCTGCGCAAGGGTCACTCTGGTTTCACGTGGCAACTCGAGCTCTTCGTCTGCTATAGGTGGTGGTTTGGTTCCAAGGACGCCATTCAGCGATCTCTTGATGCACCTAGGGGGCGGTTCTGCTTCCAGCAAGTGACTACATGGGTGATTTCTACGAACACACCCAAGTAGAAATTGCTTGGTAAGCAGTTCATTATGCTCCTTAATAGGCAGCATAATGGCCTCACTATGAAGGTGTGTCATTGGTGACATCAAGAGACATCCAATGGTCCGTCGACTTTATTGTCCAACTGAAATCCTTCGCGGCCCTAGTCGGGTGGGTCAACCGCAGAACTTAACCTAACCTAGTATAAATACGTAGTTCAGAGAGTTTATTTCAATATAAAACAATTTTTTTCATTTCTCTAAATTAATTTTCTGATTGCTAACGTAAAGTTCTTTCTATTTAGATCTCTTTACTAATACTTATCTATACACATATCAGAAATAGTAGAGCGGGTATTTTCCATACATTATGTTGTAGGTTCATATGTATGCCATATTTTAATAAGAAGGCGATTGACTTAAATCTTCAACGAGAAAAAGGATAAGATTATCCAATATACACTAAATTTCTATCAAAAGTTAATGCTTCTACTGAGAGTAGATAAATTTCTCAAATATTTATTTATGTATGACCTAACGCGCCCCAATCTCCTTTATAAAATATCACAAATACAAACATTTCTTTAATTTATTTCCTTTCTAACGGCCAAAATATGACATCCTCCAACTCTTTAGTTTTACATACATACATTCGTACATATGCATGTATATTCATATTGAAGTAGATATCTATGTATGCATGCATAGCACTGTACTAAAGAGTCCTATAAATTAACAACTTGTTGCAACTGTACCCACGCTCATTGCTTACAACAAGCATCCTTTCGCCTTTGATCTTCAAGCAATATTTAAACAAATCTTTATACTCGAATTTTCACACAATCAATCGTACCACCAACACATACATACTTACATACACAGACACCCGAAATTCCCACTGGAATACGTGTATACAAATAATCAGTAAACCACAGCATAGCAAAATAGTAGAGACAGACAGTTTTCAAATCGATAAAATTGTCACAGTAACGGCGGCTTGTGGACTTTTATCTCATTACTTGGCGAAAATTAAAGCAATAGAGAGCACAAAACCCAATTGAAAGTAGCCGAGCAACCAGAAAATAAATAAACAATACAACAAAACACAGTCACAGCCACAGCGGCAATGGCAATGACATGGAAATGCCTATGGGAAAGGGAAAATGTGCGCTTGCGAGCATGCCTAGCTGTGTGTATGTGTGTGTGTCTGTGTCTAGCGTGTTTCACGCATCACAGATTCCTTCACTTTGATGCTGATTGCTGTCGCTGCTGATTCTAAGCAATATTGCTGGCGATCAACGAGATTGTGTACTCCACTGCTCTGTATTGTTGCTGAGTAAAGATTTGGTTGCTAGCTGCCTTCCTCTGCAAACACTAGCCTATGTGTTGATGTGTGTGTGTGTGTGCGGCGTGCTTAGTGGTGGAATTTTTGATTTATGCCGTTGCAAATAGACGACGCGATAGCCAACGCGCAGCACGGCACAGCAACGTGGAAATAGCGTGGCCCTGA
Organism: Zeugodacus tau; assembly: GCA_031772095.1. Lineage (NCBI taxonomy): Eukaryota > Metazoa > Arthropoda > Insecta > Diptera > Tephritidae > Zeugodacus > Zeugodacus tau. The sequence continues at coordinate 2,860,264 of CM062653.1, read as the reverse complement.
CCATGAGGACGCGCGGCGCACGCGATCCAATTTCATAGGAGAGCGTGTGAGCGGGGGTGCGAGAGCGGCTTCACAACAAGCAAGAGAGTAGCAGAGCGCTGAACCTGCATAAAAAATGCAGAAAAAACGTTCAACGATAATTTCAAACTGAAAGATACAAATTTAGGCGCATAGCAACACGATGTGGCAACAAGGCAACATGCGAGTGAAGCAATGTTGCTGGCGACATGTTGATATGAGGAATTCCCTTGCTGAGTAACATACAAACGCGCAGTGGAATGTGGCGCAGGGAAGAAGGAAGGGTTAGAGTATGTGCAAAGTACGAAATTTGAACGCTTGTGTGTTCTTCTTTTGGTCGCTTTATACGCGCGAATATCTCCATATGTGCACAGATACATATGTATGTATGTATTTATAGAAAATTCATGTCTGTCCACATGGCAGATTCATTTAATGGGCAGTGAACTTCACAGCCATTTCAGCAAACAATGCTGGGCACTGCATTGGTATTTCCTTTATAGCATCAGCGATAATCATCACCATAATAATGATCATGAGGAACACGTTGATGGTGGTGTTGCTGGCTGTGTGCTTTGTTGTTGTTATTGCCAAACGGGTTGTGCGTCGGACGGTTTTGCATTCACAGGCCAACACATCTAGCAGCTTTAAGAGCAATGAAATTAAAAATACGCACATGCACACATTCAGACATACATACATACATCTGTTCTTTAGGTGATTCCAAAGGATGCAGGCTGCCACTGTATATATATGTACATACAGCCTTTTATTTGTACTTCATTTAAGCGTAATGTGAAATAAAGTGGTTGTTTTTATGTTCTTTTAGTAGAAAATTTCCTAAAGTTGTTTTGCATCTTTTTTTCATCTCAACTTTTGCTGCCAATTCGCTTTGCTTTTATTGTTATTGCTCATAGATGCTGTGGCAGTGAAGTTGTGAAATTTTCGTACAGTTACGTCCGATAAGCGGATAGCCAGGGCTGTGACGCATTTTCGAAGCATGTGCGTTAATTTTTTTTGATTTTGAAGTAGTACATCCACAATTGGAAGAACTAAAATGTGTTCTTGTAAGATGAAGGGTTATAGCCCAGTTTAGGAGTGTTATATTTTGATCACTTACATATGTAAATTTATAAAGGAAATTCGCGTGGATACTAATTTTGAGTTATTTTAGCTATATTTCTGATGATTTGAGAAGGTTAAGTAAAAATAGTGGAAATTCCAATAAAACATGTAAATTTTACTACTAGTCTTTATCGAAGGTCTGCCATTTATTAGTTGTCAAATATCTCCCTTCTGCCTTTTTGCTCTTTGTTCAGTGCTTTATTAAAAGAGTTAAAGTGGTTTTGGTTCAAATATGCGCCGTTTCGTTCGATAAGCTCCATCTAGACGGCAACTTCATAATACCCCCCTCGTAGAAACCACGCTCCTTATTTTCGAAGAACTCGGACAGCCACTTTTCACAAGCCTCTTTTGAGTTCAACTTTACACCACCAAAAGCGTTCGCCATGGATAGGAACAGGTGGTAATCACTTGACGCTATGTCCGGGTTATATGGTGGATGCAATAAAACCTCCCCTCCGAGCTCCCGTAGCATCTAACGAGTCATTAACGAAGAATGTGGTCTGGCGTTGTCCTGGTGGAACACTACACCCTTCCTATTGGCCAATTCTGGACGCTTCTGGTCGATCGCCTGCTTCAAGCGGTCCAGTTGTTCGCAGTAGATGGTAGAATTAAGCGTCTGACTATATGGGAGCAGCGCATAATGGATGATTCCCTTCCAATCCCACCAAACACACAGCAAAACCTTCCTGGCCGTCAATCCCGGCTGGGTCACTGTTTGGGACGATTCACCGGCCTTCGACCACGACCGTTTTCGTCTTGATATTGTCGTCTGTAATCCATTTTTCGTCGCCAGTCACTAACCGCTCCAAAAATGAGTCGAGTTCGTTCCGTTTCAGCAGCATATCGCAGGCGTTGATTCGGTCCAGAAGGTGTTTTTGCGTCAAATCATGTGGAACCCAAACATCAAGCTTTTTTTGTGTATCCAGCCTTCTGCAGATGGTTTAAAATGGTTTGGTGACTAACTGCCATCTCCTGGGCGATGTCATGAGATGCCACATGCTGGTCAAACTCGATATTTTCCATGACCATTAATCTCACCGCACGTTTCTCTAGCGTATTTGCCATTAACGAAGGAAAACTTTAAAATAGCGCTAATTTCGGCGTTGGTGAACTCCATGTTTACACGTCCATAACTGTTGAACGCAATATCCAAACTAATCATGCATATCGTCGTTTTGTAGGTTATGTCAAGACTTTTCAAAGATGTATGGTATAGACAGATATGAGCTCTGTAGCGCTTTATACATAGCCGCGAAATTCAAAAGACAAAAAGACGGAAGGGAAATATTTGCCAACCAATATTAAAGGATGGATGCTCCATCGTTTCTGCAACTTTTGGAAGTGAGTTAGAGTCTTTGAGTGCTCTGAAAAAAAAAAACTAGTAAAACCAAAGTATTCTGCATTTGCCACAAATACTTTTTGCATTAGAAACGTGCCCAAATACTTTGAGTATTTGTTTTAAAAGTGCGAGCACTGTTGAAGTAAATGCGTCAAGCATTTAAATTAACAGTGGAACACTTTTGATCGAAATACGGGGCACTGTTGTAGCAAATACTTATACATTTATGTTAACAGTAGAAGTATTTGAGATTAACAGTAATTGCTCTTGATTCAAATGTAATCGTATTTGTTTTATTGTTGTGTTTAACACCCCCTCCCACCTCTCTCCGCCCACTTCCCTATGCACAGTCAAAATTTCAATATCAATTTACTTTTTTCATAAAAAATATATTTTATTTGAGAATATACAGAGTAAAGTTTACAAAAGTGACAACTACTACTACTACTGCTTAAATACTTAAAAGTAATTGGAGTTCGATGTAAAATCTTAAGATGGTTAAAAAGATTTTCAAATAATATAAATTCATTTCCGCATATAGAGCAAGTATGTGTGGGTCTTTCTTCAAGTGCATTTTTATTGAACATTATTTAGCTTGTTTAAAATATTTTTCAATTTTGGGAAATTTTTCCTTAGAGGAAATATCATGAATATATCGTTGAAGGAAAATCCACACATATTTGCTCTTTACGGAATATTCAATGTTGAATACAAAAGACATTTTTACAACTAAATCTATAGCCCTAATTAAGCTACCTACTTTATATTTAATGTTGTCAACACAGACATAGAATTCCTTCAAGTTTTGAGGACTCTCACCAACAACAAAAACTCTAGGTTGCAGAGTTAATCCCTCGTTGTGAGCGCTTTCATTTAGCTCGTCAAGTTTTTGCTGGAAGTTATTAATATTTATAAGATGCACCATCATATCCATTTGTGCATCTGTAATGGAGGGCTTTATGTTTTTATTTACTCTCGGCGGTGTTATTACTGCATGTAGTAAGTTTATAAGATAATAATGCCTGCAATCTAAATAAAAAACCTGAAATTAATAACAAAAATCACACAATAGCAGAAATCGACATTACTTGCATCAAGTGCTCCAAGCATAGCGTCGTAATACGTCAGGTTCAGTTTATCCACAATAATGCGAACTATTGCAGATTGGTCACTTTCTTGGAGGCAACCACAGTTTTCGTACTTCTTTATTATGTCGTTACCTGCTACTGTTTCTTTTAAAACCTCTTCGACGTTGGGTTCGTTGTTTGGGGATGTTGAAGGTGTGCTTGCAGAGCTCAGCCAGCTTCGAATGGATGAAAGGTTTGTTATAGTTCTATCACCACTACAGCACGTGAGCATATCGAACTAGAAAGACATTAATATAAATAATTTATAAGCGTTTTGTCCGCAATTAGTTCTCTGGCATTAAAAATTTCGTCAATGTCGTGGGAATGGATCATCTGCAAAATTGCTACACTCTTTAAACCACATCTGTTGAACTGTATCAATGCATTTGACGACAAATCCCACGAACACAATAAATTAATTAACTGTTCATCACTATCCAAAATTACTACGAACTCATTGTCGACATTTTCCGTTGTAGGGGACTCATCTCCCAACGGACATTGCTCGGCAAATAACGACAGCTCAGTTGATGGTTGTTCATAGTGTAAACTAAAATGCACAAAAATTGTTTTTAAACACATATTTTTGTTGAAATAAATGTGTATATAAACCATAACATACCTGCAGAGTAGACTTTTCGCAAATGTCGTCTTTTATATAAAAAAAATCTGTGGAAGTCCCTTTTAAACAGCCTACGTAAGCAGCGGGCGATGCGGCAGGCACACTAATGCAAATGCAAACTATGTAAGCTCCTTTTGCGCAGCTTCACTAAACGCGAAATGTCTTGAAGTAATCACTTTCACTTAAATTAATACTTTCAGCACATATTTTACCTACAAAACCCAAATTAAAGTATTTGCGCACGCAACACGTGTTTCTGTTAGAATGATCGATGGAAAAATGTAAACGTCAACTTCTCTGTCATCGTATGGAGAAACAGTAAAATTAAATGCGAAATGGTTGTGACAAATACTTTTACATTTAAAAAACTGTAATCAATGAAAATTAAATACGAAACCTTTAAAACAACTATTTTTATATTAGATTTTAATAAGATGATTTTTAAAAGCACAGCCGCTTTTGATTCAAAAGTGCCGCATTTAAAAAAAGTATTTGAATCAAGAGCAAAGTATTTCCGTCAAGAGTTTTGCTGTTGAAACAAATACTTTTGTTTTACTGTACTTTAACTGCAAAAAGTATTTGATATAACTGCGGGGTTTTTTTCAGTGTGTCTTTGAATTAGATGTTTAGGATTAAATATTTATCATAGATCACGAAACAAATAACCGATCCTTCAACCGAATATTCTCTCTGTTGAATGAGATGTTGAATAAGAAGCTTTATAGATTAGCTTTGACGAACTATGGTCTTCAATCTTCAAGATCTGAGAATGTCCGCTTGATCTGCTTTAAATCTTAGAAGGAAGGATGCTTCATTTACATACATACTATCTATCTACATACAGTTCAACTTCCATAACTCGAAGTTCTCCATAACTCGAACTTTTGAATTGGCAATAGAATTCAAAATTCTCTAACGCGAAATTTTTTCTGAATTATGTCGATTCGCGTTAGTGAAGTTCAAATGTATATATTTCCTTGAACAATATCACCAGGCTTCTGAGCAATATGTTTATGTAGAAATATTTTTATATCAACAATTAACTATTCCACAGAAAAAGCATTTGAAAGTTCCAAATTTTTTTCTTAATTTGGTATTTCCAATAACTCAGCTTTCTAATGGTCACACTTACCGGAAGCTTAGTATAATTGCAGGAAATATGCTTTGATAAACATATCGTATGAACACCAATATATATATATATATGTATGAATATCTATAAGTATGTCGACATATCCACAGCTTCACAATGGTCAAACCAACAACAAAGTGTACCAAATTTTAATTATGAGAACATAGACTTGAAACTACCGAGAATCGATTGTATGCGTAATAAACATAAAACACCCTCGGGAAATTTGAATAATATCAAGGGGATCATTTATATATACAGTTGCAAGGCTCGCATTGTTTAGCCGCTGATATAAATCAGCAAAACAGCTTCCGCTAATATCACAAAAAAAAAAAAGAAAAAAGGTGCAACCAACTAACAGTATCAATAAGTGAACAATACAAACAATATTTTTTCTATTTTAACCACCAACAACTAAGCAGGCAGCCACGTTATACCGACCGCATGCCATTGCACTGAAAAGTCCATGAAACGGAACGCGTGGCAGTTTGTTGGCTGCCAACACGGCCATGGTCATTGGCTAGCAACGCCTCAGCGGTCACCCATGGGAAGGTAATAATGACTGTATGAGAGAGCTCGCACAGTTGGCTGCGATTTTCATTTTCATTTCATGGATGAGCGCCCCCAGCAACAATACACGGCAACAGGAGCGCTAAGCAAAAACCAAACCAAGCACAACAATAATGCATTAGTAAGTGCCCCTAATTACTTTAGACGGCGCGCTGTCACGCGTGTGAAAAATCAAATGCGAAAAAAACGAAATTCCTAAGCACACAATCAACCGCAAAAAAACCCGTCTTCCAACAACGAAGAACACTTCATATTCATACAAAACATATTAATATTGGCTACTCTTAAGTGCGCGCTCGGTTAATCATATTTGAAATCGCAACTCAGTTGCCACAAATGCGCTGTCGTTGAAATTTTATAGACTTTGCTTCCGTTGGCAGTTAATGGAAAGGAAAATCGTAGATCGAACGCGCTGTGCCGTTAATGCGCTGCTTCCGGTAGTTCGATTGCCAATTGACTTTTACTCTTCATTTTCGTCGTGCTCTCGTTTCCCTTAATTGTTGTAGGCAAGAAATTTTCTCAATTTCCACATTATCGTGTAAATGTTGGCGTGAAATTTATGTGTCCTGCCGTCAAATGTTCAGTCAACTTCAACCCCCACTTGTGCGACCAGTCTTCACTACACGACTTCTTATCAGTTGCAATTAGTTGAAAGAATTTAGTTGTTTTGGAATATTTTTTTGTGCTCTACATTCCTTTAGTTTGTTTGTACTCTATGGTATTCACTGCTTCTGATTCATGTTTCATTTGGTAGCAGACATGAAGACATGTGAATATACAAATATTTATATATTTATGACTCCTCAGGGATAGTCTGAGTTCTACTACAGTTCATATGTTGTCTTATTTGTCACTTGTTGTTATAAACCGTTAATTATACTGATTTATGAATGCTGCATAGTCTACTATATAACAAGCCTTCGCTAACTGACACTACAAGAGAAGACGCAAGATCCTAACAAGCACCAGTCCATAAATTCTGCTTACAAACAATATCTCGAATGTCCACTTTGATTAACGGTATTTTCAGACATGTGTTAGTGACATAGTCTTCGATATTCGAATTTTTCAATTCCTCTGGGACATTATTTGTCGTTATAATTTTCAAATGAGATCCCCTGTCACCTAACGGTATTTTCTTTACCTATACCGAACCACATTCTAGGGAGCTTTAAGCATTATTGAAAATGGATTAATTTAAAAATATTTAATCTGATTTTTGCCCAACTCTCTCATAGAACAATCGACTTCTAGTATTCTTTATGAAAATTTAACGTTATTAGTTCTCCGACAGCAGAGCTGCAATGCAAGCATTGAAATCGATGACAGCAAGCTCTAGGCTAGTTAAGGAGTGTCTTAGATCCTTATCAATAGCTTCTAGCTATTTTGCTATCCGACTCTTGTGGCTACCCGGTTACCGCGGAATCGTTAGTAATTGTAAAGGGGGCAAGCCTGCAAAGAGGGTACCCTAGCAACATTGACGTCGTAATGGGTTGGTTGTCCATGGTTCACTTGCGCAAGAGCGCTGGACATGAGCTCGCCAAGCGCTGGTCAACAACCAGCACTTGTACAGTGACGAGGTCCTTGAGGCCCCCTGTTGAGCGTAAAATGTCCTATAAACTGCTTTCTATTGGCAAGGTCCATCTTAGCGCGATAATTGGTGTACTTACTGGGCATTTTCCAATGGGTACCCATGCGTTGAGACTTGGGATCGTGGCAGATGCAAGTTGCCAAAGCTGTATGGAGGAAGGCGAGGTGAAATCAGCTAAGCATTTCCTGCTCCACTGTCCAGCTTTTGCCAGACTAATTGAAACACCTCGAAAGGCCTATTTTCGGCGCTCCTAGCGAATTGGCTAGAATCGACATTAGCCGACTAAAGAAATTCGTAACAGATTCCAAGCGTTTTGCTGAATCTTAAGGGTCTTTGATCCATCGGGAGTTTACTGGTATCACAATGGACAGCGCTCTAAACTGTCTAAGTGAGAACTTCTGTATTTGCAGAGATCTGCCTACAAAATAACCTAACCTATTGGCTTTCTGGAACTTTTTTATATAGATCACCTTGAGGCAATTTTTTTGTAAATTTTTTGGCATCACAAAAGACTGTTCTTAATAGTCTAAGTGTGTTTCTTTTTAGGGGTTCGTACCTAACCTAACCTGACCTTGAGGCGATAATTCCAAACTCGATTAGTAGCCATGGATTTTTTTATTGAAATAGTTAGGAAATCCCAACCGAAACTACCAATTCTGGACATTTTAAAATATTTTTTTTTTTGTAAATAGATTCTTGATAGTAACAAAAAAAAAGAAAATATCATGTCACTAAAATAAAGTGAGTTTTAATTTCATCTCTCCACCTGGTATCATGATTTAAATACACAACTACTAATAGTCATACACTCAGCTATTGTAGCTGAAATATCTAGAGTATATACATATATATATCTATCACTTTATTTATATTTTAGAAATTCTATTCTAAAATCATAAAACCGGAAATTAACAGTTATCGATCATTAGCGATCTTTTGAACAAAGTTGAAATTTGAAACAATTTCAAGAACTCATTGATACAGCCTTTGAGATAGTAGCACAAAAAATATTAGAGTTGTATCGAGTGCAAGATATTTGAGTACACATTGCTACCGAAGAAAGCGATTATGCGTGTTATCAGCGCACGCGTTCCAGTGCGCTCAATTGTCTGCTTCCGTAGTGCCAAGTCAAACAATCAATCTTTGGCAAACCGGCCACAAACGTGTTAACGCCACTGCAAATAAAGAAACGTGTGTACTCCTATATTATACCTTGCAAAAGAAAATATGGCACAGCAAATACAGTAGCAAAATCGTTGGGTTAGATAAAAATAAATCAATAGAGAAATATGCAGAAGTAGCGGCAAAGGATTGGTCAATAATAGCGGACACAGGGAAACAGCTGTCCAACGGATTATCATATGGAGAATTATTGTTTGCGCTTTCTATATTTACATTTATCAAACGCTATGCGGCTACTGGCAGTTGGTTTTGTTTGCCAGGAAAGGTGCTACTGAGCATTGTGTGCGAGGTTATTACACAAATGGCAACGCGATGGCCTGCGGCTGCAATCCTTTACAACAACAAATTGGTGATAATTTTTATATACTGTCAATATATATAACTACTCTTCTATAAAATCTTGCCAATGACTTCTCCACATGTATTAGATCACAGTGACGCGTCCATAAGCTGAAAAGGAGCAATTTCACTTTCACACTGGCATGTAAAACTATCAATGAAACTATTGGTATTATGAAATCCTAAATACTCACACATAATGAAAAATCAGCTGGTCTGCCTTTATGTATGATGACAATCGAAAAGCCACTATCCCCACGCCATTAATACACAGCATTTCCTTTTTTCTCACCAAATTACGGGCATCCAGTTGTGTTTCCTTTATTACACTTTTCGATGCAATGAATATTCATGCTGCTTTCTACTGCAGCAAGGCTGCATAGAAATTCAGTTAAAATCCACCAAAAATTACGCCGTCTGCTTGATAGCGGAAGATCGAAACTACCCTTTTATCTCTTATGGTCCCTAATGACCAGCGCAATGCTGATTCCTGTGAACAGGAAACTTCTATTGATTCTAAAAGTGATTGATTAAATTTACCACCATCATGGTGTTTTTCTAAGGCAACCGTTGTTGTGGACATTTTTTTCTATTTACATAAAGATAAATTGCGTCTTTACAGGAAAAGTTACATAACTCAATATTTGTAAAAGTGAAGCAAAAGCGAATATTTTAGCTAAAATAATTCAGAATTCGGAAAAAATGAAATAAAATAGTAAAGGAAGCACAAAATATACCGTTATGACATTTTGGTTACAAGAAAAATGTCAAAAATTTTATATTCTCGCATAACTTTCTAAATTTTTCAGTTTTCGAGTTATGTCACTCTTCTTGTAAATAAGCTCTATGCATTTATATACACCATACTATTTGTAGACCCATTGGAGCATCCTGTATTACGCACGCGGTCTGTCTGTGTAATCTAAACAGTATAAATATTTATTAATCTTCTGAAAAAAAGTAGAGAAGAGCTGACGTCAAGCAGGAAGCATATTCTCGTTGTATTTCTCATTCATTTCACTTTTTATTTGCTACACTTTTCTCCACAGGGACTCGATGAGCCAGCATTTTATGCGCTTATGCCTTTGTCTTCCTGCATTTCTTCACCCGATTGGTGCTTGTCATCAAGTGCTGGCTAATATTTAATATTTATTAAATGTTTCGCTACGTGACTTTGAGGACTTAAGCACATAATGTGCTTATAATAGATTTGATTTGAAAAGCTATTAGTTACTTATGATCTTATGAGTTGAACAATGAGTTATACGATGCAACGTGGGTGTGAAAAAATGTTTAAAGATTTTTTGATTGAATACTATTTGACTATAATAAACCTTATATGACCGTCTTTACCGTCCGTCTTTAGGTGCGTGAGAACAAAGTAGTTGGTTGTGTAAAAGGAAGTTATAAGGAAATTCTATCCACAAACGTATATTTGAGGCTTCATTGTACAAGCCTCACAACTTTTTTCCTCCAGCTGAATATCTAGTTTAATTAGGTTCCAAAGTTCAACTTATGGTAAACATAATCGGCCGACTCAGCAGGCTATTCGCAACACCATCAGCCACCTTGAGACCCAACAATCATTATTGGATAATATTCGACCGAATAGACCACATCCAGCACGCAATGCGGTTTGTGGGAATCATCGGCCCATATTTTCCCATAAATGATGCCGGTGATCACGTAATCGTCAATGGCGACCGTTATCGCGTCAATGATATTGAATTAACAAGACGGCGCCACTTCCCACACATCGCATCAAACAATGGATTTATTGAGAGAACACTTCGGTGAGCAGTTAATTTCCCTTTTTGGTCCGATCGATTCGCCACCAAGAAATGAAAAGTCTAAAATCTATACGAACAATCCCGCTTCGATTCAGACCATGGAGCAAAACATCGCAACGGATGGACAATCTGAGACGTACCCGCGCCCAATATTTGAAAGAGATAATCTTTAAAAAATAAAAGATAATAAACATTTTCAATTAAAATTGATTTTACAGTGTTTTTTTCTTTAAAAAAGTAGGGAACCTCGAAATGGATGCCCCTTTATATAGTGTCCGGTCACTATTTTTTCCTAAAAACTGTATAACAATTGTCGGTGTAAACTTTTAATTACCCATGGTCCACATAGGGTTGAATTATTTAAAATAAACTGAGCCATTGTCTCGCCACTATTAAACTGGTCTAAAAACATTTCATCATTAGAAGCCTCTCCCTTCTTTTTTACAAAGGTTTAGAAAGTTCCCAAAGCGAGGCTCGATCTTTAAGGCTCATTTTTTGGATACTGTATTGACACAAGTAATCAACTCAATCTCAGTCTCAGCTGAATGGTCGGATTTTCATTATGAACTTATCGCTGAAGAGTTGTTTTTGGAACTTTTGCTCTCATCTAAAAAATCCATCTTTCGCATATTTTCGGCTTATCGTTCACGTCTCGAGAAGAAAATGTATTTACCGATCGCACCGTTTCGAAAGTTTAGCAATTCTTCTTCTATAATATGTACATATTCCGAGGCAATGAATATACCGTCCTAGAACTGGTATTTTCAAATATCCCGTGACACCACCAACATCACCGTGATAGACCCAAGATCTAGCCCACCTACAACGCTGAAATTAAACAAATCCGCGCCACCAGCGTCAACATTCGTTAAAAAACGGTAAACAATACAAATCCACTATTGTTTTGCACACTTAATCGGCATATCGAGGTGAGCACAGCAAATGAAATAATAAAACTTTCTACAGTTCGTTAACACGAGTAATTTATGGCAATCTCGGACCAAACCATAAGGACAATGGGTGACAAAAACCCGACTCGAAACCCGGCAATTGACAAAAAGGAATTTAGTCATTGTGCGATTTGTGATGCTCCAAATCGAATACGGACGAACACAATAGCAAGAGAGAGTGGCAACAACAAACTGCAGTTTGCAGCAACGGTACCTGTGTGCGAAACAATGCAATCGGTGCTAATGGAAAAGGGAAGAAGAACGAGCGGTGGCGTAACCACCCACCAAATCATAAATACAAAACAAACAATGCCACAGAGGCGAACAGAACGAGTGCAGGACGAGCAGTCTCTAGCAGCAGATCAGACAAAAGGAAGTGAAAGAAAGCAGTGAGTGAGTTGAACGGTGAATTTCGAAGGGTGGGCCATCATAGTCTCTGCTTTGTTTGTTTGGAAGATCCTATCGATCTTGGCGCAATTTTCAACTTACGTAATGCTGCATGGATTGAGCGATTGCCGTGACAATTGCAAGCATGTCAAATGTAAATATTGCCGCCAGGCGTAGGACAATAGATAGCGTATTGTCTACCTCGGTCCTAAGCTGGCGGCGTAACCACTTAAAAGTGACAAAGTGCAGACCGGTGAATTTCAAGCATTTTTGGAGCACATTTTTTATGAAAGTAAATCGCGTTTTTTGTTGATTTTTTTTCTTCTAATTTTCAAGCGTACAATTGACTGGGCAACAGAGTTGATTCTGGCTCCTCAGTGTGTTTGGTTGTGTTGTTTGTGATGCTTGCCGGCTGCTGCTGTCTCGCAAAGAATTTGATGTGCGTGCACATCTGTCGCAGGATGTACAACAAACAAATGAAAAAAATGTACAAAAACAATACAACAACAACTAGGCGCAGCAGTACACCATGCAATAGGAGAAATAATGAAAAATACGTTTTTGAAGCAAGAAGAAGACGTGCAACCACCACTAACAGCGCCGATGTGTGGTGCATGCAACGCAATGTGTATCCTTGATCCTGCTAGAGAGCGCAACAAATACACACCACCACGTACACGGCTACCTTGAAGACGCACAGGCGCAACGCCAACGCCGCAAAAAACCTGTTTGAGAAAAAAGTAAATAAAAAGAAGCGCAAAGAAGACGCAGCAAAACAAAAATGCGCATAAGAAACACAAAGAAGAAAATGAGAAAAAGAATAAGGCAAAGTGATCAACAGCAACAGCGTGTTGCACGCATGCGCGTTGCAAGCAACTGCAATTAGGAGACTCGGAGCATTCCCGTTCGACTGCGTGCATTGCACCGCGTGTGTGACTGTACCACGCCGCCGTTGCGGGGAGCACAAACGTAACGCTTGTTGCTTGTATCCTTTTCATTTGTTGCGCATGTGCTCTTGCTGCTGTCGTTGCTGCTGTCGAGCGTGTGTACAGTTGTTGGGCCCCCACATTTCAGGCGACTGCTTATCCTTTCGTTACTTTTTTCATTCAAATGTACATATCTGTATGTCTGTATTCTTCTTGCATTGAAATGTATGATTTTTATTTTATTTTATTCAATAGCATTTCTTGTGTGTTCTTGCTTTACCTTCTCGTCCATGCTTAAATCGACTGAACATCTGCTCCAACCGTTTTTCTTTCCGTCTTCTGTTTTGCGCCTATTTTCTTTACAATAATATTTTTGTGTTTTTGTATTTTTCTATATGTATGCGTACACATGTTTGCTTTCTTGTTGTTGTTTTTTCACTTATTTGGCCGTCAGTTAATGTAGGATATATTATTCATTTTTATTATTAACGACTGCCGTTTCCCTTTCGTTGGCGTTCAATGGATTTCCTCAGTTTGTTGGGTTAATGCTTCAAGTACTTGTGGACTTGTGGCAATAACGACTTGTAAGCATCCTTAAAGATCCTGCTGATTTAATGACTTTGACACTGCTGCACGTTTTTATGTTAGTTTCGCTGGTAATTAGTTAGCAGCATGCTTGTGGAGCTCCATCGCTTGGGAATACTTATGAGGTTCTATGAAAATACCATACCATACCATAATCGAACATGTTTTTCAGGCTATAGTTGCTTTAAGAGTTCTTCTGCTGCAAATATCAGCTGTTCCATATCATATTTCATTAGAACAATCATTATTGAGGTGATCTGGAAGCAACTTCACACTTTATGCCTCGGCAGAAAATAAAAAATTAAATACAGGAATGCTTTAGCTTATTCTCAAATATAAGAATTGCTTTCTAAATATCGCTTTAGACTGGACGTTTAGCTTTTCGAAATATGACGGAATCGGTTCAATCTTATTTAGGCTCTGAGTACCAGGAAATCCTAGTATGAATTCCCAAATATGTTTGTAGAGCATTTAACCAGCTTTCTTCTAAGAAAGGATGTATATGTTCTAATTAAGAGAGTCCGTTGGAATCAGGGTTCCACTCTGAAGATCTGATCAGTATAGATTCCTTATAGATTAAAATATATGAAACCTATAAGTAGTACTTTATAGATAGTAGTTTTTCACTGGATCTTTGAAATATGATGGAATCATTTTCGGAAATAGATTACTTCATAGTCATCTTTTAGGTCTTTTTGTAAAATAATATTTTACTAAAATCTTATTTAATCTTATTGTAGCTCTGAGGACCATGATATTGTTTTATCGAAATAGAAATGTGGAACCTTTAGATTCAAATAGATGAACAATATAAGTGATTTTTCATGGATAACGGACTTACACTGGACTTTTAACTATTCGAAATATGACGGAATCACTATCGGAAACAGATTCTTGCGTAACCATTTTTTAGTATATTTTTAAAAGAAACTTAAAAAATAGCTTTCCAATCTCATTTTTGGAGACTGAGTCCCAGTAAATCATAGTATCGAATTCATACATACTTTTGTGGAGCATTTGACCTTCTTTCTTCTAAAACAGGATATATAGGTTGTAATTAAGAGAGTCCTTCAGAATCAGAGTCCCACTCTGTAGATCTGATTAGTATAGATTACTAGACTACAAGTGATTCTTTATGGATAGTGGTTTTGGACTATACATTTAACTATTTGAAATATGATGGGATCACTATCGAAAAGAGATTCCTGCATAATCAACTTTTAAGCCTTTTATAAAAGAAACTTATACTAAAATCCAATCTTATTCAAACTTTGAGTGCCAGGAAATCGTGGTATCGAATTTCCAAAGCCTTTTGTGAAGCCTTTGACCCGATTTTTTCTATGACAGAAAGCCCGATTTCTCGCTATGACGACGAGTCATTCAGAATCAGAGTCAATCTGTAGATCGGAATCACTAACGAACAAAGATTCTTGCATACTTTAAATCGCTTTCAAAAAGAATTTCAAACGAAAAGCCCGTCCATGCTTACTCAGGACCTGAGCCTCAGAACATCGAGAATCCAAACTTTTTTGTGAAGCCTTTGACCAATTTTCTTCTAAGACAGAAAGTCTGATATCACGCTAAGACAATGAATCAATCAGAGTCAGAGCTGTATCTGTCGATTTGCCACGATCCAAAAAAATAAACCTTAGATATCGGCAATTATTTATTGATTTCTTTTCCAAAAAATAGCAGCGCCGCGTATAAAGTAAATTACTCCAAACAATTTGCACCTGGCGATTTTTCGGATGATAGCCGGTTGAATGTCTGCTTTAAAATTGTTTTTTTTTTAACTTCTAATGGCACTGCTCCTTCAAAATCAACATTGACTTGCCGCGGCAATCCTTGCCTTGCAGTAAATAAAAAACCAAACAAAAAAATCAAAATAACAGAAATTTCGAAACAAAAAAAGACATACAAACACCATGCATTGCATTATCGCGTTGCGCATGCGCGCTACCCAACCAACTGCAGTAATAAGCACAAAAAAAAACCAAAATATCAACGTTCATGCAACAAACAATAAAATCATATCAAGGTGGATTGCACCTTGATTGTGACGCGACAAGGTACCGGCAAAACACCGACACCGTCCTCGTTACCATTCACCACCACCAACACTAACACCATAACAGCCACCAGCAACCGCTCGAAACTCATTCAAAAATTGCATCTGCTGCAACAACACGTAATTATTGTGCGCTGTTGTCGTATTTATACCTTTTTTGATTTTGCTGTTGATGTTGTTGTTGTGTCTTTAGTAGTGCTGACTGGAAGGTTACTTGGCATTTTGTTGTATTTTTTTGCTCTTGCTCTTGTTTTGTTTGATTTTTCGGCGTATACTGCATCTCAGTCTTTTAGAAATCATCTTCTTCTTGTATTGTTGTTGCTGTTCTTGTTGTTTTAATTTATATTTTGGTGCTTCTGTGGACAGTGACAAGCAAGCTGTCTGTCTCTTGATATGGCAGACGAACTGCAGGGCTTGCAAGCTGCAAATATACGCTGATATATTATTATTTGTACAGTGAAGGCGATATTGTTGAGAAGAGTATAATTATGTATTGTTATGGATTAAAAAAAAAATTATCGGAAATATATCACTAAAATAAATTATTTTGAGGAATAATATTCAACTTATCAGATAAATAGCCAGTTTGGGATAAAATATTAGTCAATTTGTGGTCGACAGCAACTACTAAAATGTGTGTGTAATCTTAGATCGATGAAAACATTTTTATTTTATTTTATTTTATTTTATTTTATTTTATTTTATTTTATTTTATTTTATTTTCTTTCATTTCATTTCATTTCATTTCATTTCATTTCATTTCATTTCATTTTATTTTATTTAATTTTATTTAATTTTATTTTATTTTATTTTATTTTATTTTATTTTATTTTATTTTATTTTATTTTATTTTATTTTATTTTATTTTATTTTATTTTATTTTACTTTATTTATTTTCATTTTATTATTTTTTTTTAATTTAATTTAATTTAATTTAATTTAATTTAATTTAATTTAATTTAATTTAATTTAATTTAATTTCATTTCATTTTATTTAATTTAATTTAATTTAATTTAATTTAATTTAATTTAATTTCATTTTATTTTATTTTATTTTATTTTTTTTTTATTTTATTTTATTTTATTTTATTTTATTTTATTTTATTTTATTTAATTTCATTTAATTTCATTTAATTTCATTTTATTTTATTTTAATTTTAATTTTAATTTTAATTTTAATTTTAATTTTAATTTTAATTTTAATTTTAATTTTAATTTTAATTTTAATTTTAATTTTAATTTTAATTTTAATTTTAATTTTAATTTTAATTTTAATTTTAATTTTAATTTTAATTTTAATTTTAATTTTAATTTTAATTTTAATTTTAATTTTAATTTTAATTTTAATTTTAATTTTAATTTTAATTTTAATTTTAATTTTAATTTTAATTTTAATTTTAATTTTAATTTTAATTTTAATTTTTATTTTAATTTTATTTGTTATTTTAATTTTAATTTTAATTTTAATTTTAATTTTAATTTTAATGTTACTTTTAATTTTAATTTTAATTTTAATTTTAATTTTAATTTTATTTTATTTTATTTTATTTTATTTTATTTTATTTTATTTTATATAATTTAATTTAATTTAATTTTATTTTATCTTATATATTTTTTATTTTATTTTGTTTTATTTTATTTTATTTGATTTTATATTATTTGATTTTATATTATTTGATTTTATTTTATTTTATTTTATTTTATATTTTTTTATTTTATTTTATTTTATATTTTTTTATTTTATTTTATTTTAATTTTAATTTTAATTTTAATTTTAATTTTAATTTTAATTTTAATTTTAATTTTAATTTTAATTTTATTTTATTAATCTGTCTTAATATCATAACCCACCACTGTACCATAATGTCATGCTGTGCTGCACAGTAGCTCGAACACGAACAACAACAACAAGGAAAGCAATACACCTCGCACACCAACAACTTACCTGCCCAAAAGGGACGCACCTTAAATACACAACAAACACACACACACAGCCAGACACACGTACATAAAATAACAGTTGAGTGAAAGAAGAAGGTGCCTGCTGCCCAGTAATCTGCTCAATTACGTATATTGCAACAGCCGAAAACGCAAACTTTTCGAAAAAAAACAACAACAAAATTTGCCAGCGGGCGCATCATTTATGAATGTCTTGCCACAGCAGACACAGAAGGACGTTGAACGTTTTGGAATACGAAGTACCTTTTTGGCATCTTCTGACTGCATCTGTGCGCAGATAAGTTGCTGTCTGTGTGTGTGTGCGTGTGTTTGTTGCATCTCGGCTGTTGTTGTGCAAAGTTGCATCTGCTCTTTTTTGTGCAATTTTGCTGCTTCCTTCTTTCATATAATTTGGGTTTTCATTTCTTATTTTTTTTTTTATTTTTTACCTTTAAATTATATGCGTTTTTTGGCATACATTGTGTAAATAAACGTTTGTTGTTGTTGTTATCTTTCTTGTACATTTTTTATATGCTCATCTGTTCTCTTTTGCATGCGCAACATATTGAACGGCGACACCGAAGTCTTTAGGTGTAGGTAAATCTGATATCAGTCTGAGACTCTCATATGTTGTTTGTTTGCTGCCACGCGTCCATTGTTGCTGGACCGCATATTTTTTGCTTTTTAGTGGAGTTTGATCAGCAAAAAAATTTGGAACCTGATCGGTAACGCATTTGTTGTTGTGAAGAGCGCGTGTCCAAGGCATTTACATGCAATTGGGTAATCCTAAACCGGCCCTCAGTAACTCAAAATTTCGGCTTATTTTTTCACATTTTTCTCAAGTTGAAAATAAAGAGTCCGCCTGCGCACACGCGCCGTCTGTCCATTGTCACCTCTTTAAATATGCGCCTAACAAACACAAGCATTAAATAAGCAAATATTCATTTTACTTACTACTCGTTTTAAGCGGATTTCGGGGGTTAGTTTGTGCTGAGTAAACTAATACCCGCCTCCTGATCACACGTGCTTAGCCAGCGCTTAGCAACACCTAAGTACATACTAGTATACAAACACCGAGCCGAACTCAGTCGCAAACTCCTGCCTTCTGTCGCCACAATCCGAGGCACTTGAGCCGCTCAAGTGCCCACCGCTGGCTCTTGTGCCCCTTTTGTGCTTAAGTCCATTTTGGCAATTGTTGCAAACTGCAGCCAGCCGTGCGCGTACTCTTCGTCGTCGTCATCATCCTCATAGTCGTCAATCAGCACGTTTGCCATACAGCCGCTCAGTTAGCGCTTCAAGTGCTCGCACTTCTCCCCACTTCTCATGTTCAGGCGAACTCGAGCACTTGCCGAGCAGCAGGCAGATGTCAACAACAATTACTCCTACGCACACTCCCCATGCGCACAATATGCAGATTTTTAGCGCTTACAACACTTCAAATATTCTCAAATTCCAAGCCAGTTTGGAGAACTCTTAACCCTGACTCGAATTGCTTCCTCATATTTCACATTCAAGTGCTGTTGGCTGGTTGATGGTGGTCCTGTTTAATATATTGTCCCTCCTCCGGCGTAGGGCTCTCGAAAAAGTATTAATAAAATATGCTCGTCATGCAAAATTCTACTTTTTTGTGCTCAGCACTTTTCAAGTATTAAGTATTAACCTTTTGTCACATTTACTCGTCGTGTAAAAATATTTATTTTTCGATTTAGGCTAACTGTAGTGGCACTTACGGTTTATTATTTTAATTTATTGTATTTATTTTCTTTTCTTCTCCTTTTTATGCAAACTTCCGCAAAGGTTTAAGGATATAGTTGCGGAAGTGGTAGAGGAAGAGGTTTTTATTTTAACTCTCCGTAGTAAGGGTATTTGATTGAATATTTTTTCCAGACTCAAGTTAGCTCCTATTCTTTGGATTCTTTGAAAACATTTCAAAATAATATTAATAGAAGAAAACCTCACACTTTTATGAAATTTCTTTTTCGATTTCTGTGTTCGATTGATCATTTCTCTGCTCGCTAACAGTGCGTCAAAATATTTTTAATCAATTTAAGAGAGTATGCGAAAACCTCAATACGATAGTATGTCCACTTTTCATTCTGTTGCTAAATTTGTATACTAAAATATTCTTAAGAACACTTCACACCTTTATAAACAAATATTTCAGACTCGATTCACCACTTCTCTGCTCGCTAAAATTTACACGATCAATAAAAAAAACACATTTTAAAGCAAGAGAACTTTAACTTAATCTAAGAGAGTATGAGGATATCTCATTAGGGTGGTATAAGCTATTTTTATTGGTAATCTAGAAATGATTCTATTACTGGATTTATCGAAAACTTTTGTTCAATATCAATTTGAAAAGTAATACCTGTTGTGTTCAAAAAATAACGGGAATTTTAAATTTCGTGGGATTTGGAGAGCCGTATTTTCAAATTTTTTTGTATTGATAATATCCACAATCGGAAAATATGAGTCCGTGTGATTCTTTACTATTTCCAAAAATAAAGAGAATCTTAAATATCCGTTATTTTACAAGCTTGTGAGAAACCGCTGAAGGTCCAAAAATCGAGTTTGAGAAGTGATTCTACGACTGGCATAAGTGAATAATTTCGAATGGTGACTATTTTGAAGGCGACAACATTAATTTAGAAGAATGAATAAATATTTTTTCAAAAAACGAAAATACCCGTTATTTTTTGAACACACCTCAATTCTAAGGCTTTGTTGTGGCGTTTTTGAATATTCAAAAATCTTTATATTTAATTGCACTAATGAGTTTTAAATTGTATTATTAAAATAATTTCGAAATATAACCTAAAAAATTACTTCGAAAAAAAAGAATATTCAAATGAAAAATTTTTTTAATTAAAAAAGTAGTTTTCTTAAAGTAATTTCGAATTATATATATAAAAGAGTCCTATCTTGACGAACCAAAAAATATTCAAATTAAAATTTTTTTTGAATTAAAAAAGTAGTTTTCTTTAAGTAAGTTCGAAATATAATTTAAAAAATATTTTGAAAACAAAAAATATTCAAATTAAAATTTTTTTTTGAATTAAAAAACTAGTTTTCTTAAAGTATTTTCAAAATATAACTTAAAAAAATTTGAAAACAAAGAATATTCAAATTAAAATTTTTTTGAAATAAAAAAGTAGTTTTTTTAAAGTTGAAATCGTACCTGCCGGAGGAAGCCGAGGAAGGGGAAGGCCTCCACTCCGTTGGAAGGACCACGTGGAGAGCGTCCTGGTTAAACTTGGGACCTCCAACTGGCGCCTAACTGCGTGGCATATATAGATTTTATACTAAACCTAACCTAAACTGGCTATGGTTTATCATACTCCTTTGTTATCTGAGTATACTGAGTTCCTTGAACTACTTAACCTCAAACAATGTTTCGGTAAATCATTCGAATTTGAAGATTCGATTTAGAATGTTAATTTGTTTGCTTTTGATTTTGCCGCTCAGCACTGTTATTGCTCCATTTTCAACCATAATTTGATTTAAGGCCTATTAAACTGTCGTCCGTAGTTGATCAGTGCAAAACCAAGATATCAGACGTACAAACAAAGCAAACGGCCAAAATCAGCAGTAAACGCCTACAAACGCCTCAAAATGTGATTTCACTTTAATCCTCAAGTCAATAAACAAATCATTAAACACCTTGCCATGTCGCTCAAAAGCAAATGTTTATTCCAAGTATTTTCCGCTTTTATTTTCAATACTCGTACACTAGCCGCACTGTAATATCCTTTATTTACTTGCCATATCCGAAACGATTACAGTGTCAATGGTGTTTGCTGCTTCTACTTTTTGTTGTTTTTTTCTCAGAATTCAAAGGCAAAACAGCTGCCACTGTCCTCTCGGTCCTTTGACACACAAAGCGCAGTGAGCGCCGTGGCGCGCTGTGTCAAGCAGTCAAACAGGGCGTCTTACTACATACTACAAGTAGAAGACAACACCGGTTGCTGCTATAAAATTAGATTTCAATTTGATTTTCATTTTGCCTGCCTACAATGTGTGTGTGTGTTGTTGTTGTTGTTTTGCTCTAGTACTTGTTTTTTCAGTTATTTTTTCCTTTGTGCATCCTCATTTGTGTAGAGATTCCTTGATTGTGGCTGTGCGCCAAGCAACAGGAACCACCTGCTTCCTGATGATGTCTCTGGCGTAGGTTGCGGTGCACAGACGGCGAGCGGGCATGATTGAAGTGCGTGTTTCTGACACTTATCGAGCAGATATCCACATACATATATATATGGTATATATAGTCCTGGAAAGTTACTTAGAGGTAAGCGTGCTGCAATCAACCGTGCAGCAAACATTGTACTAACTACAACAACTACTAACAACCAACCAAGCGTCTAAATAATTTGTGCGCGGCAAAGTGTCAATGTCGCTGCCAGCAGGATATCGGGTGACCGTGGCCTTGTCACGGCAGGCGTGTTCCTCAAACATATGTACGATTTTACTATAGAATATACTTTGTTGTTGCGATTTTTCTAAGGAAATTCCTACATCTGTTCAGTGCAAATGCAACTGTTGTGTTGTCATATGTCGGAGTTGCTATTAAGGTAGTGGAAATATCATAGAACCTCACTCTACATATAAAGCAACACACTTTTCGCAAACACTGTAGCCACTTGCCATGCAAATCTTAGACCAACCCACTCTTTGTTCCAGTTTTTGCATAAACTGTGCGAATTTCACCAGAAATCTTTGTCTTGAGAGAACTAATACTGGCGCTCCTGCTGTGTTATTCGAGCAAAACGAAATGTTCTTTCACCACAACTCTCAAACGGCTGTGCTAGAATGCTACCCATCTGTAGGAATTTTCTTTATTCCTTGTAACACTTGTATTGATCCACCTAGCCTTGCGGGGATTGCCAAAAACTCGCAGTGTCATTGTGAAAATTTGCAAAAGAAAAGCTAATGTTGGTCGTAAAGAGACAATGCTTAAGTGTAGCGTAGAAATTTTCATTCATTGAGTGCATAAATGGAATAAATGGTATGTAAATAAATAAATAATGCAATTTGTAGAATTGGCGTGCTATTCACTTGTATTCCTTCTTTGGATAATGTTTTTTTTTTGCTTCGAGTTAAAGGTTTATTCATTAAAGTTTTTTTGTTAAAGGCTGTTTATCCAAATAGCAATTTCACGGGAAAATTTTTATTTTCTTGAATAATGGATGTAGTTTTTCAAAAAGTGTTTCCTGGCGTGTTTTTGTTAAACAGTTCTTTTTATTTAAAACATCGTATGCTATTTTGCTTATTGAATTTAGAAAACCTCATTCAACCAAACTCGACCGATTCACCTTATATTCACCTCCATGTATTTATCTTTAAATATCCATACAAAAGGTCACAACGTTCATTCATGGAGCTCTAAAACTATCGATACACGGGTTATTCTATATTATCGTTCGTTTAAACCATGTTGTTATTGTTGTTGTAGCGGTTACTCAAGCCTGCCTGAAACGACAAGCCTAGCCCAGTAGTCATCGAAGTCATCTAACGGGAGGCCGAGGAAACGAGCTGTTTCGATGGGGTCGAACCAAAGGGAAAGTGTTAAGGCGGCATGCAAAGAGGTGGTTAGTGTCATCCGGGGTCTCTTTGCATGCAGGACATATGTTGAGTACGTCAGGGTCTAGTCTGGATAGGTAGGAGTTTAGTCTGCTACAGTATCTAGAACGAAGTTGCGCAAGGGTTCCTTTAAACCATCTATCCCGAAGGCTGATGTTCCCAGATTAATACATTCATATACTATTTCAAGAATTGTGACAAGGAAATACTTCAATGAGAGCTCTTAAATGTTTGTAGATACTTTCGAAAACATTTATCTATAAGGGAAAGAGAAATCACTATTCGTTATATGTATGTATCTATAGTACTAACAATAGTTTTGTAGATCTAATCATGAAACAAATATTTTTTCAAAAATAATACAATTAGTTCATTAGCTATTAAATAGTCTAGTATAGTGTATAGAGCTAGTTCTCTAAACCTATCATGGTATTCGTCTCTATATAATCAATCGTAAGTTTTCTGTTCCGATCGGGATCTACGTTGTAACGTTAAAAATTTTACCGAATGCTAGCAGTAGAAGCTGCCTGAATGAGGACGAGGTGAAAACATCTCATGACTTTCTTCTGGAATATCCCGCCTTTGCGAGATCCAGAAAAATATTTCTCGGATCTCATTTTCTCGAAGAACCACACGGAATAGCGGATGTGGATGTCAATCAATCGTACGTTTTCTGTTCCGATCGGGATCTACGCTGTAAGGTTACAAATCTTGCGGGATATTAACAGTGGAAGCTGCCTGGATGAGGACGAGGTGAAGTCATCTCATCACTTTCTTTTGGAATGTCCCGCCTTTGCGAGATCCAGAAAAATATTTCTCGGATCTCATTTTCTCGAAGAACGGCGCGAAATAGCGGACGTGGAAGCGAAAAATCTTTACAGATTTCTAGTACGTTCAGTAGGTGTTTCTGGAGAACAACGTTACAACCTAATCGAACAGAACAGAGATTATGTTTCTTCGCAATCTTTAAAGCAGAAGGTGTCTATCCAGATTCGACCGAGAAGAGCCACTATAGACGAACTTTCTAAGCCTATCTTTTATCTCGCTTTCAAAAGAGAAAGAAGGGAAGAGATCGACTATATGATCCTGAAGTCTTTAATCCAAGCGCTGATGTTTCTGGAGGCACTAAAAGGACTCACGTTTCACATATTTGACTATCAATTCTCCAGATGAACTTTCGAAATCTAACTTCTAACTCGCCTTCCAAAAAGAAATAGGGAAACAGACCGGCTATATGACCCTGAGGTCCTTAATCCAAGCGCTGATGTACTGGAGGCACAAAAAGTACTCACGTTTCACATATTGACCACCAAATCTCCAGTTGAATTTTCGAAACCTAACTGTAACTTGCATTCTAAAAAGAAGGGAGGAGACTGACTATATGATCCCGAAGTCTTTAATCCAAGCCCTAAAATCCGAGGAGAGATTAGACACGAATTGTTAGTTACTCACCTCTATACAAGAAATCCACAGTATTCTGTCTCTTCGGTCTCTCTAAAGCAAAAGGTCTATCCAGAATCGACCGAGAAAGAATAACACAGATACCCTGAGCATGAAGAACAACTCTAACCTTCTGTAGTCTTTCATCCAAGCCCTGGCGATTCAGGAGGCAGTTGAAGCTAAGAAAATTCAACGAGCTCTTGTAGGAAATACTTCATTCTATAGCTTTTCATAACATTTCCTACTGCTTACCCACTTCATAAGAATACAAAAACACACAGTCCCACCTTCATTTCACTGCATATGTATTTATATATTATATATCAACATATCATACATGTATACAATGTATGTGCGTTTGGATTGTTTGTTATAATTTAATTTAATTTAATTTAATAATTGCTGTTGGTTACATTTGTTCTTGAATTACACAAAACAAGGAAACCAATTAATACTCTCTAACAATTATACATTTAGCTAAATATTTGTATGCATTTATTCATATAATATGTACTTGTATATATATGTATGTATGTATGTATATATTTGCAGGTAATTTGGTATGTTTATATATATAATATTAACATTTCAATTGAATGTGCATAAATATATTTATATCATATGTATATATAGTATGTTTGAGTTAATTGAATAATTATTTCAAGTTATTTACTCTTTATGCGTGTTAAGACAGAGCAAAGAAATTGGTGATTGGCTTGTAGACAAACAAAAATAGTGAAATGTGCGTCACAACGCCTTAAAGTAGGCCACAAATTTTATATTTTGCAGGGAAATTCGTATTTTTTGTTGTTAGACTTATTGCTCGGTAGACTGTAAGCCAATCACGCAAATTTCTTTTCACTTAAGCACGCAGCGTAATTTTTTTTATTATAAATCAATAAACTTCTAAACTTCTTCATTCTTCTTATGTGCTGTAATACCGCTTATTCATAAAATATATTTGTATGCATGTAGTACACATATTCTCACTAGACATGGAATACTAATTGAGTTTCTCTTTAAAATCTTTGTTTATAGATAGTTTGGCTGCATAAAATCTGTGGTTTTTTTCATAATTTTTTTTTTTAATTTTTGGGTGGGTAATAGGAGAGATATGAATATTATAAATAAAATAATTAAATAATAAAATTAAAATTAAAATTAAAATTCAAATTCAAATTCAAATTCAAATTCAAATTCAAATTCAAATTCAAATTCAAATTCAAATTCAAATTCAAATTCAAATTCAAATTCAAATTAAAATTAAAATTAAAATTAAAATTAAAATTGAAATTAAAATTAAAATTAAAATTGAAATTAAAATTAAAATTAAAATTAAAATTAAAATTCAAATTCAAATTCAAATTCAAATTCAAATTCAAATTCAAATTCAAATTCAAATTAAAATTAAAATTAAAATTAAAATTAAAATTAAAATTAAAATTAAAATTAAAATTAAAATTAAAATTAAAATTAAAATTAAAATTAAAATTAAAATTAAAATTAAAATTAAAATTAAAATTAAAATTAAAATTAAAATTAAAATTAAAGTTAAAATTAAAATTAAAATTAAAATAAAAATTAAAATTAAAATTAAAATTAAAATTAATATTAAAATTAAAATTAAAATTAAAATTAAAATTAAAATTAAAATTAAAATTAAAATTAAAATTAAAATTAAAATTAAAATTAAAGTTAAAATTAAAATTAAAATTAAAATTAAAATTAAAATTAAAATTAAAATTAAACTTAAAATTAAAATTAAAATTAAAATTAAAATTTTATTTAATTTTTTTAAATTAAAATTAAAATTAAAATTAAAATTAAAATTAAAATTAAAATTAAAATTAAAATTAAAATTAAAATTAAAATTAAAATTAAAATTAAAATTAAAATTAAAATTAAAATTAAAATTAAAATTAAAATTAAAATTAAAATTAAAATTAAAATTAAAATTAAAATTAAAATTAAAATTAAAATTAAAATCAAATCTAAAATTAAAATTAAAATTAAAATTAAAATTAAAATTAAAATTAAAATCAAAATTAAAATTAAAATTAAAATTAAAATTAAAATTAAAATTAAAATTAAAATTAAAATTAAAATCAAAGCTAAAATTAAAATTAAAATCAAAGCTAAAATTAAAATTAAAATTAAAATTAAAATTAAAATAATTATATAAATATTTATTATATATATTTGAGAACTAAAAAATTTAATTTTTGAAATTTTTTATGACATTAATTTCTTTCTTCTACCACATTAATAATACATATACGAAATTTATAACAATTAAAATATTAATTAATCAGCAAATGGCATGCTTAATGCATAAAGCTCTAACTGGCTGGTCGCTAGAGTTTCATGCTTAAACATTTCAAAACAATTATAAAATATTATGCCACAAAGCCGCACGTTGACAACTGAAAAATAATGAAATATTAATAAAGTCGAATTTCGCGAATTGACTCTGTTTATCGCAGGCTTTTGTATCAGAACCGCAATTCAACACGTCTGTGCATGCATTGAGACTTGACTCATTCCACTTTGTATTTCGTCACACTCTGGCTTGAGTAAGCAACAAAGAAAGCGTAAGATAAGCTTTTTATTCGACGCTACACATATAGAAATTCAGCGCTAAGACGCTTAAAAAATTCTAAGCATGTCTTCAAAAAAACTAAAAAAAATATTTTTTGAATATTTGTGCGCCATATAAAATGCATTAAAAGAAGTTCCATATAAAATCAAATTTCAAATCAAAGTTAATCAAAACCTTCACACTCTCCACTCGTTGCTTTGCACGCCTCCACACACGCTAACCACTTACGTGTGTCCCTCTTCGTCCAACTCATCCACATCCACATCAACATCCTCCTCCTCCACAATCGGTTTCTTATCATCCATTTTCCTGCCAATGAAACGCTGCAAGACAGTACGCTTAATTACACCGCCACCCCCACTGCCACTCAAACTGATAGTGAATCCACCGCCCGTAGCGCCCCAGTGCGACTTGCACGCCTCCGTTGAAGTCATTAACATGGAATAGGAAGAGCATATCTCACCCTCTTTGCTGTGATGTATGCCGTAGAGGAAGTAGATCAGCATGCCAACGGCGACCCAGATGAAGAAACGCAGCCAGGTGAGCGCGCTCAAATGCACCATCAGCACAATGTTGCAGAAGATGCTTAGCGCCGGCACGAAGGGCACCAGCGGCACTTTGAAGTTGAGTCCGCGTGTGTTCTGATGATGTACCGCAATCACGGCGACGCAAGCGCCAGCTATAAATATCATAAAACCGTAGAGGAGGAGCGCCCACCAAGTGCCGGTGTAAAGTTCCGACCAGGATACCTCGAGTTGAAAGCAAATCGCAAAGCTGAGCACTGAGAAGAGCAGCACCGCAGCGGATACAGCCGCGCCGGGTTCAAAGCGGCCAAGTAGTGGTTCGAGCCAACGAAATTGTGGTTTGAGTCGGCCAGCGAGCGCGCCCTCTATCAAGTCACTCGTAGGTGAAGCGGTGTCGATGCTTGATTGAGAGGTGTTGTCGTCGTCATCCTCGTCGGGTGTGTCCGGCGCGTAGATAGCATGCTCCTGGCTGGCCAGTGGCCGATAACGCAGTATGATGACACTGGCGGAGACGATGGTGTAGGCGAGTAGCGTACCAATTGACATGAACTCCACGAGCTTCTCCAAATCGAAGAGCAGCGCTAGTATTGCGCTTAACAGGCCGGAAACCACCAGATTGAGCACGGGAACTTGTGTGGTGGTATTGATGCGTCCAAAGCAGCTGAAGAGCAGTCCATCCGAAGCCATAGCGTACATGCAACGCGGCAAGGCAAATAACGAACCCAATAGCGTGGTCGTCATGCCACAGAGTGCGCCAATCGAGATCACATACTTGGCCCAATAGAGATTCATTTGTCCGAAGGCTTCAGGCAGCGAAGCGGCAGGGTTGATTTCACGTATCGGTATCATAAGCGTGAGCGCAGCGGAGACCAGTATGTAACCAACTGTAACGGCGCTCAGCGAAAGTAAAGTGGCTATTGGTATAGACACTGACGGATTCTTGGCTTCCTCCGATGACGTGGCTATGGAGTCGAAACCAACAAAAGCATAGAAACAAGTGGCCGCACCAGCAATAACACCACCAACACCATAAGGTAGAAAACCACCCTCCGCCTCTGACCAGTTCTTAGTATCCGCGTATCAGAAACCCACACCGATGACCAAAATCATAACGGCAATATTTACAGTAGTCAACAAGCTATTGAAAACAGCCGTGGCTTTAACGCCAATCCCCAAAGCAGCAGCATAAACTAGACACACCAGAAAGGCCAACACATCGGGATAGCGCGCAAACAATTGCTCATGCAACTCACCGGTGATGGCGAGCGTCGTATTACCAATCCAACCATCCAGCATGGAGTCCACATAACCACTCCAGGCACGCGCCACTGAGGCAGCACCCAACATATGCTCCAGCAGTATATTCCAACCGATGACAAAGGCCCAGAACTCGCCAATCGAGATGTAGGTGTAGACATAAGCCGAGCCCGCTTTAGGTACACGCGTGCCGAACTCCGCATAACAGAGCGCGGCCAACAGTGAAACGAAACTGGCCAAGATGAAGGAGAGTATTATGCCCGGACCGGCCATATCCTTCGCCACGGTGCCGGTGAGCACATAAATGCCGGCGCCAACCATGTGTCCGATGCCTGAAAGCCGTAAAGAAAGAAGAGAAGTTTCCATGAGGTCCAGCGGTGAAAAGAAATAAATTTAAAATGTCGATAATATTTTTTAAAGATATTTTTAAAAGTAAAGCCACTGCTCACACCTTTTCACCACTCACTCACTTCCTGTTGATCTCTCTACTCACCCAACAGCGTGATGTCAAAGGTGTTGAGGCAGCGCTTCAGTGGCGTCTCCATGACATCCGCTGGCACGGGCTTCGTGCGGTTCATCTTGGTGCACAAACCGGACATAACATGACCGAGTATAATGCGTCGTGAACTGGGCATTTTGATGGTGCGGAAAACAGTTTTAAATGCACTAAGAAGCGACGTCTAAGGCGCACATACGCTGGAACCAGCGGCAAGTGTTGCAAGTTGAGTGCGTTTGCACCGGAACTCCTCTATGCCTTTGGGTTATGCAAAAGTGCGCTGTTACTCTTTAACATATGTCGCAGCAACGCTGCATACTTTTAGGCTTGCCTAACTCACTACAGCTTATAAGGTGTCTTTTCAGCAAATCTTCGCTGCTTTTCACTTTCAAATATTTTTCCACAATTTATTTAGAATATTTTTAATTATTTTTTATTTTTTGAAGAACTATTACACTTTCCACTGCCAGGCTGCAGCTGCTGCAGCAATTTTCACAACTGACAATTGACTCACAAATGTCAATGGTGCTGTGAGAAAATTCCGTGCGAAGGAAAATGCGATTAAATGTGTTTGACTGCGGCGCATGCGCCAAAAATCCATTAACAGTTGCAACAGCAGTTAAAAGGGAAGCGGTAAGGGGCTTGTGGTGGCCATGTAAAACGAAACTTTGTTTACTTCTGCTGACGTGTGTGCAGTACTGAAAGTGTTTCGTGTTGTTTGTTGCTGTAAAAACGGACACTTGTTGAGGTGACG
The DNA here is from genome assembly GCA_031772095.1 of Zeugodacus tau. Lineage (NCBI taxonomy): Eukaryota > Metazoa > Arthropoda > Insecta > Diptera > Tephritidae > Zeugodacus > Zeugodacus tau. Next base: position 2,829,925 of record CM062653.1, on the reverse strand, counting down.
CGGCCACCTTGGCAATCACATCAACAAAGACGCCTACCCACACAGGCGGAAGTGTGGAAATGAGACTGTGTGGTGAAGCAATCGCTTTTGTGGTAATTTCTATTGCAGCTCTTGTTGTTGTTGTTGCATGAACTTGAACTTCATAAATGCACTAATACAACAACATTTGCTAGTTGATAGGTGACCGCAGAAATTAATGCAAGTTGATTGTGCTTTTCGTTGCAATCTCATTGGTTTCATTAGTACACACTTTGGCTTTAATGCGATTATGAGTTGTGCTCTATATGTATTTTACACACACAGTCACATTTACTTAAAACATTTATGATTTCAATACATTGCACGACTATTTTTAGCTTTTTAATTAATTGAAAATTAAATTTGAAATTTTCTTAACAAGCGTATATTTAACTACATATCGGTTGTGTAAGCACATACATATATCACTTTAACAATTGATTATTTGCACAAAATAATATTTTTACACCAAAAAATATGAATCACAATTCCAAAATAGTTAATTTGTTTATGCATAATCAGCTTGCATTCGTCAATTTTATATAATTTATTTGTGTCACAAGCTTATAATTATTTTTTAACCGCTTCAAACATAACAATTCACTTTTCCTGCGTGGCTTGCGTTTCCCCCGCTTGCTTTGGCTGCGCTTGACGATTCTTTAGTATGCTTGTTATGAAGAATTCACCTGCCTTGTATGAGCTACGCACCAGCGGTCCACTGGCCGTATACAAGAAACCCAATTCGTTGCCGCGTGTCTCCCAGTGTTTGAATTTCTCAGGCGTTACATACTCGATCACTTTTAAATGCTTATTTGTGGGCTGCATGTATTGCCCCAGCGTGAGGCATTCCACACCAGCTTCACGCAGATCCAGCAGAGTTTGTTCGATTTCGGCATCTGTTTCACCCAAGCCGAGCATGATAGAGCTCTTTGTAATGAGTTTCGGATTAAACTGTTTGGCTTGCTGTAGCACCGCGAGTGTTTGACGATAGTGAGCGCGACGATCACGCACAAATGGTGTTAACTTCTCGACGGTTTCAATATTGTGTGCATACACATCTAGACCGCTGTTGGCTATAGTCTCGACGCAAGACAAATCGCCACGGAAATCAGGCACCAAGCATTCGACGAAAATGTTTGGGTTACTGGAAGTCAATTTAAGCCATATAATAATGTAAAAAATATAGAAAAAAGTTTAAAGTCTTACCGTTGTTTGATTTCGCGCACTGTTTCCGCAATGTGATTTGAACCACCATCAGGCAAATCTATAAGTTAATATGTGTTAAATATTCAAAAACAAACGTATAAATTATCTCATAATATACCATCTCGATCCACCGAAGTGAGCACAATATAATCTAGACCCCAGGAGGCAATAGCTTTAGCTGTATTCACAGGCTCAGCGGGATCCAGTGGTGGTGGTTTGCGGGCAGTTTTAACAGAGCAGAAACGACAACCACGCGTACATGTGTCACCCATCAGCTGTGTCAAGCAAAAGATAAGAATGTTTGAGTATATATGTAAGTAAATAGTGAAAACAATAACAGCTACAAAAAAATACTTTGAGAGGTTATCAGTTAAGGTCAGAATAGCACTATTGTCGTGTTATAAAAAGATAACTGAATTTAGAGCTTACTCTTTTAATGTAATATTTAATTATTTAAGATATTCACACTACGTTTGCTTTGTCTTACCATAATTGTTGCTGTTTGTGTGCCATGTTCTCCGCCACCCCAACATTCGCCGATATTCGGACAACGCGCTTCTTCACACACTGTAGCCAATTTCAATTCACGCAACTGTGTCTTGATCTTGGCAAAATTTTTACCCATCGGTATGGTAGTCTTCAACCAAGGTGGTAGACGCAGTCGTTCGTTTTCGCCCTTCTCACGACGCAACTTGCCTTCGTAGGCGGTCCATTCTTCGCGCGTATACTCCGGATTTTGCACGAAATCTTGGAAATTCGGTCCTTTCGCCAGCCGCCCACGTATTTCCTCGAGTTTCTCGTTGGCTTCGGTGGCAGGTGCATTCGTTGCAGCTCCTCTGAGTAAACACCGTGCGCTGGTGTGCTGTGCATGATGAAATTGTGTGAACCAATTTTTCAACTGATTTAATGATTTTATTTTACTTACCACCCTTACTGGTGATTTAGGCACGCATTGTCGCAGCATTTTGCCACCAACTATTTATTCGTTTATCTGCGTTGAGCTGCGTGTATAATTTTCCAAATTTTATGCGTACGAATTAAATAACAATCAGCGGGGACGACTACATTTAACAGCTGATTTTGACAACGACGATACGATAAGCAGAGAACGTACGGTCTTACATGTTTTGGCAAACACCATAGCTTTCAAACTGTTAGAATGAATGACAATTTGCTATGAACCACCAGATGTCGCCACGACTTAATGTTTTAAACAATTGTTGTTTATAAACAAAAAATGTGTATGTCTCTATTCATTAAAATCAATTTTGTTTATTTAATGCTTATCAGAGTTTATATTGTTTATCTTTTTTATATTCAACGACAATAAAATCAATTATTAAATGTTTAATTTTGGTAAATTAAATATCTTTGCTGAACGAAAGTCTCAGGTTCGAATCCTAAGAGTTTTTATTGTAAATAACACTTTTTTTTCTTTTTAAATTTGTTCTACAAATTTTTTTTTTTTAATTTTATCTCTTAAGAAATTTAATACTATAACAATTTTTGGAAAGATCCAGTGATTCTTATATAACATTTTCAACATAAAAATTTTTGTTTTTAAAAATTATATTTATTTTTGAATTCAAAAATGCTTAAAAAACAAAAAAATGAAATTTCAATATTTTTAGATTGAAAGGAATAGTATAAATTTACATACTTAGTTTATGTTATTATTTTAGTACTCTCATTATATTTTCTGAATTTTGTTAGCATGGTCCAAAATTTGTATATTGAACACTAATCTCCATATCTTATCTGTTTAAAATAAGGTGGTAATTAATAAAACGTGCTACAATTACAGTGACCTTAGAGGATAACTAAGAATTTTATTGCAAATTATGGTGCGATAAGGTTTGATAAGATACAAAATTATTAAAAAAAAACAAAAAAAATTATAATAAATTTACTTTAGCCATTAAATTACAGTATTACGTATTAAAACTACATTAATGTACAGCTATGTGAGCCGAATTATTTAACAAGACTCCGTGGCGCAACGGTAGCGCGTCTGACTCCAGATCAGAAGGTTGCGTGTTCAAATCACGTCGGGGTCATATCACAAGTTGATCCTATTTTATTTTTATTTATTTATTTTATATTTAATAAAACTATTTAATGTTTGAGAACAATCTATAGTTATATAGCTAACTAGATTATGATTTGATTGATATAATTTATATAGTATATATTTTGCATAACATACTATGAAAATTATTGCATTAAGACATTTACAAATATTCTTACATATTTCATATATTTTACGCTCTAAAAATGGCCATTTTAAGGCAATTTCATAATACAAAATTAAAATATTTATAAATAATATTAAAATTACTAAAATCAATTTAATATCATATGTTTACAACTATTCCCAAAATCTTCTTACTCGCATGCAACCCTGTGCTCTGCGCGCTCGTTCATATGACACATTCACTCTCTTTGGTATGTCAGAACAGTCTAATTGGAAGTTTTTTGTGCGAACAACGGCATATAACATCGCTTTTCCTAACGGTGGGTTTTCTTGTGTAAATAATCACGAAATATACACAAAATATTTGCATTAAATAGTAAACAATTCGAACAACAAAAAGTGCAACTAAAATACGCAGTGCAACCACAAAAAAGAAGTGTAAATTTGTGCGTTCGATAAAGCAGAAAAAAATTAAAGCAAAATGCCAATACAGCGCCCGCCGTAGGCGCAGCGCTGCTGTGTGAGCGCACGAGTAGAGATTGTGCGTTGTTTTGTTGTTAGAGTGAAGAGTGAAAAATTAAGTTCTGTACAAAGGAATAACTACATAATTGACCATCCGGCGGCGTAACAAATTCGCATTTAACACAAATGTGCTTTTCCAATTTTCTGAATATCCATACAGTGTAGAATTTGAAAAAGATCTACAAAGAAATATATATACATATATGTGCGCTTTGTATACCGTTTGGTATTCGCCTAAAATTCTAATAGGAGAGCGCAATTGGTCTTGCTGTTCGTCAGGGTGTGACCGCAAATTGGCTGCCATATGAGGTGTTCACTGGTGCGTAAAATGCACCTGCAGTGCGTTATGTCGTAGTTGAAAACTCCTACCCACCTGTTCTTCTGAAACGTACAATGATATTTTATCATTTAAAGTGCTTCATGCATCATAAGAAAGAGTGAATGTGAAAAACCAACGGTTCATTATGTGCAATCAAAGTTGAAAGTAGTAAATGCAGTGACAATTTGCCTCCACAAACCATTCATTGGTTGGCATAAGCACAACGTACCATATGTAATTGACAATTTGGTAATTAGCTGTAGATGACGGCAAATTGGTTGGACTTGTACACTCTGATTGGAATTTGTATTATAAAGAGTAGTGAGCTCGAGAGAGCGCATATTTGTGTTACTCAAATTGGTGTTGGAGATTTCAGTGGGTTTTGTGAACAGTGGTGATTACTTATGCTGTTTTGAGAGAAGAATAACCCTTTATTATGGTTGAATATGTGATTTTATAAAAAAAGCTTTAATAGCTGAATGCTTTCTAGTAAAGTAATAAGTATTTTTTAATAAAAAGTGCTTGTGAGTTTTTGTTGTAATAGTCTTTCTAAAAATTACTCACTAGTGAAGATTCAACTTACTCGGTTACTTACTCGCTCTTATCTACATCACTACATCACTCTCTTCTCTTCGTGTCATTTACTCAGTGCCATATTGACACTCACTTGGCCAAAACAATTCAAGCGGCTATGACCACTAGTATGTAGGCAGTGTATACCAATTGGATTCAGTGTTTTTGCTAATAGAGACGATTGGACATCATAAAAGTCTAGAGTGCGGACAGTTGTATTTTACCTTAAACTATATTAACTTAATTCTATAATTCACAAAGAAAAAATGAGAAACTAGAAATGCAAATATCGAAGACTTGGGAATGAATAGAGACAATAAAGCATAAAGCGCTTAGAATAGAGTTCATTAGCGTGATAAATTGAATTGCCAGAAAACGGAGATGCAAAAAGTCAAATAAAAAAATCAAAAAAGCAAAAAGGTGAAAATAAAAGGTGGCTATAATCTTAGCAACTCACAGTCTAATGAAGAAGTTTCGAAATTTTGTGCTGTTGCTATCTGTTTGTGTGTGTGGTGTTGCTGTCGTTTTGTGTAACACAAATAGACCGAGGCAGTGAATTGTCGCCCTTGGTCGTTGAACGTTTCTTTCTACATGTGCATGAATAAAGTGGACGCGCTGCTGACACAGCTGATACTAGTGTCTTAGCTGTAAGGGAGTGCTTTTTTTCGTGTAATGTCTCCCAATTTAGTTTTTCAATGCCATTGACGCACAGTTGTCTGTTTGGAATTACAATAAAAAAGCGTACAAGTGAAAAGCGTACTTGAATAAAATCAAAAGCAAGAAATTTGCTTACAAGTGCCTCAGTGCGATAAAAAGGAAAACCTTGAAAATTTTCAATTTAAATGTCGATTTTCTATTTTCAACGAACGCAAAAGAGTGTTTGAGAAGTGTTTTGTGTAAAAATGTTGGCTAAAATTGGAAACTGCACAATGTACAATATACATACATAATTACGCACATGCAACCATACAAGTGTATATCGAAAATTTGGCACACACGAAACTCGCACAACAAATAAGAACACACGCGCTACCTTGTAACTTGTGTTGTTGTTATTTTATTTATTATTTTCTTTGGATTTATTAATTTCGCTTTATTGTTTTTACAGTTGCTGATGCGTGGTTAATCAACCAATCGACCAACTAACCAAACCGGATAGCACCAAACAAACGCCCAACCAACCATCACCAACACCACCATCAAAGCATACTCCACGTCAAACAGTGTGTGTTTTCATGTGTTAAAGTTCTACTGAATTTTACGGCAATCAAACTGTCAAACTAAGTGATAGAATTTGGCAATAATGTTGCCGCTAGAAAGTTGAAAACGGCCGATGTCAGACGTGTCGCTTTTGAATGCTCAAATCAAATTCAATGCAAAATAAACACGTCTGATGACAAATCTCTTCGCAGCCGCAGCGCAAAAAGCTAACGAACTTTGCGACAACGTTCGTCCGACAACAACAGGAACAGGAATTTAGCATATAGCAGAGCGTAAAATATAAACAGCATATATAGTACACGGAGAGGTAACACCCACGGGCACCTGCACATATACATACACACCAGCGCACCTAAAAATCCATAAGCGAGCGTACAGCTACGAAAACACCAACACATAGTACCCAGACGCACGTCCACCTACCCTTCATATCGACACGCACGCACGCACGCTTGCATCCTAAAGGCCAACAAATCAGCTTTTTTGTTGCTATTGTAACTACTAGTGATAAGAACGAACGCACAAAGTGGCAGAGACCGAAAACGTAAGAAGTGAAATAGTCAAAGCAGCAGGAAGAGTCAGTCAGTCGGAGAGCACGTATTAGTAGTATAAATAAGCCTAGCGCATACGGCAGCGTCACACACACCTAGTTGATTAATTAATTTATTGTACGACATATATTTAGTAAGCGTGAACACTTTTGCATACTTTGCCACACGTAGTAGGTGTGCGAGATAGGTACCTGTACATTTTCTCTCAGCTTGCCAAAAAGAATAATAACAACAAAAAAAAAAATATCAAAAAACGACAACCAAATTCCCTGCGTGTGTTTTGTTGGTTGCCTGTCAGTGAATATTTAAGCAAATATCATGACATCATACGCAACCGTCAATGATTCTAACAACGCGGCAACAGCAACAACAACAAGCACAATGGACAATACAAATGTGGCCAACGCCGCAGCAACGTTAGCAGCGTCAGACACAATGGCAGGTGGTGCGGAGAATGTCGATGGCACGCGCAACTTTCACACAACTATCGACCGTTGTGCGCCTTATGAAAGTCCAACAACACCAACTTCGTACGATTGCGATGTACCGCGGAAATTGGGCGAGCAACAACAACAACAGCAGTTGCAAGATCAACAATTGCTATTGTTGGATACACCGACAAGCAATTGTTGCACTGACTATGAGTGTGATTCGTTTTCGGATGGGCATGAGAAGACCGATACAACACCGGAAAATTTGAAGAAGATTGATGATGTCATTGAGCAGCAAGCGCAGCTGCAACAGTTAAAAAACCGCTCATCCTCCTCGCATTATCTTAGTAATACACAACAAGCAGCGGCAACTAATGCTGCTGACGCTTACGATCGCGATATTGTTGGTGCTGGTTATGGTGTGGGGCTGGCTGTGGCGGTTGATGACTCAAATGCAAAATTTTGCTTTGGCAAACCGCTTTGCAATGAAAAAGGTGAGTGAAAAAATAGTAAAACAAAAACAAAAACAAAAAAAATGTGAACAATAGCGTTAGCGTTCAGCCAGCGCAAGCAGTTAGTGTGACAGTGGGACGATATTGAATTGAAATTGTGCTCGTGCATATAGTTGACGGTGAATATATATAGTTTTTTGATATAAGCGTGATACTAAAATATGTATCTTTGCTAACTTTTTAGTTAGTAGTGTGAGGTTATGTTTTGAAGTTACTGTGTAATACATATTATCACAACAATCATGTTCGTTCCGACCACATGCATGTTCAGTTATCCGGATCCGGATTATCAGAACCGGATTTATAACCGCCCAAGTACGCTCACCTGAACCTTTTGCGTTATGCAGCAACAACTATGAGTCATACCGATAAGTAATAAGTAAAATCTGCGTTCTAGTGCTTGTAAAAAAATATTTTTGGCATGTGGCTAAGAAATTTACTGTTCTAAGCTCACGTCTCTGATCACTGTATATTATATAAGTATGTGAAATATACATACGTGCGTTTTTGCAAAATATTTTTGTGTATCAGTGGTTTCGATCCGAGCAGCCGCAGTTTCACATCATTCACGCCAAGCAGTTTTATCTTATGGAACTGCTTTTTATTAGCGTTTTATTGCCATATATATGCACATATGCACATATTTGTGAATGTCCATATGTAGATTTTGCTTTTATTTCCATGCATTTTCAACATACAACCGCTTACGATCATTGTTAACTGCATTGTTGTTGTTGTTGATTGTTTGTTGTGTTGTATGTTTTTGCGGTGGCTTATGCCTTTATGGTGATTGTTGTTCCTGCTGTTGATTGCATTGGCTATGCTGAAAATGTTAATTGTCATTCAAATTGCGTGCACGTCGTACTTGTCGCTTTTGGACACTAGTGCGCACACACACACACACAAAGAGTCAAACAGTTGCGTATTACCTAATTCGGTTTGTTGACTTTTTTCGTTCATTCATTGTACATTTTAATACAAAAAAAAAAACTATTTTAATTTTACACTTAAAATGCTTTACATATGTCTGTCTGTGGTTGTTCACATTTTGAAATATTATTTTGCAAGCGCTTGATTAGCACACTTTTTCGCATGAAATTTTTTTGCAAACATTTTATTCCCTCATCAGTGCATAGCTGACCGATAGACCTCAATTAACTGAAAATTCTAGCGCTGAGCACTAGCATGTAGTACCTGTAGCACAAATGACAAAATGTGTTTATGTTAGTCGTAAAAATGCCATATTTTGCATATGCGCACAGAAAACAGACGAAGCAGCGCACTTACTGCCCTGTAATTTCTCCATACAACTGGTGTTTGTTTACTTTTTATAACTTCTGTTTACTTACCTCAACGCTACAATGTGTGTTAGTATTTACATACGAGCCCATAGCGGTGCTCTTACACACCTACAAATGTGCGTGTACTCCATTGCGTTGTGCTTAGCTGACAGTGCGCGCTAAGTGCTTACGACATGAATCACCATCATAGCGCACAGGCAGCAATCACTTTTTTTTGGACACATTTGCACTTACAGCTGAGCTAATCCGTATATCTGTCGGCGTTTATCACAACACAATCAAAGGCGACTTGACGGAATTTTTCGACCAACCATTTCTGGTTGTGGTGGCTTGTCGCACCCTAACACATGACTCAACTTGTCATTGTGTTAAAATTAAATATTAAAAAAAAATAATGAAATTACAACAACAAAAGTTCGTTTAAAGAATATATGTATATAAATATAAATATATAAAGAACATATTTGTCTATATTTGGTCAGAGAGACGACAACCTGCGCGTGTGCTCATCTGCATATGAATTTCATATTTTTTAACAATTCATATGCCAACCCACGTACGATTTGTTTAAAAAATATTTTTTTTGTTCTATACTTTTGCGATTTATTTAAGTACTTTGTTTGCATGAATCCTTTAAAATAATGATTTTCTATAAATATTTTTGGCAATAAAAATTTAAATAATTTTATTTTAAATTAAATTAAATTTTAAATTAAATTGTATTTTAAACTAAATTAAATTTTAATTCTGTGGAAGTAACTCTCTACTAAATTATATTAAAATTGAAGTCTCTACGATTATTTTGCTAAAATTGCCATTTTACTTTCTGAGTTATAACATCAAGCACTCTAAATGACTCAATTTTGATTATTTATCTGTAATTTACGATTTCTACTTCTTGTTAACAAAGTACTACGGCTAATAATCAGTTAAATAGTTTGTTATAAAGTTTTGCTTCACTGTGGCGGCATGAAATTATAGGTGAATTGGTGCGAAGGTCGTACTAATTTTGTTGTATACGTCAGTTCATTATATAAAAATACAATTTATTAAAAAAAAATAAAAATAAATTTGACTACTCAGTGCAGTATTCGAAGTAGAAAACAAAAATCTTGAATTAAAAGTGATTAAAAAATTAAAATAATAAGTAATGAAAAAATTATTTATTTAATGAAAAATGAAAGAAAAATAAATATATTAAAAATATAAATAATAATAAAAAATAAAAATATAACAAAAAAGGAAGAGCTATGTTCGGGTGTCACCGAACATTTTATACTTTCGCAATTTATTTATTTAATTTTATTAATACAACACACAATTTGACTCACATATTCGTCATATACATATATGATATAAAGTCCATTGAAAGTTGGAAACCCTAATATTAGGTATATGGGAGTTAGGTGAAGCTATGACCCGATTTCACTCATTTTTGGCACGGAGACATATTATTATAAAAAACATATTTCCTCTGAATTTCTTCAAAATATCTGAGAGACTTACCTATATTTTCGGTAAAAAATTTGTTAGAAGTACTGAGGTCCTCATATTCGATATATAGGGTCTTGAAAACTTATGGGCCGATTTCGACGATTTTTAGAAGGGCGATACAACTCTTCAAATGCAGTATTTTTGCCTCTTCTGTTCCGATGTCTTCACTAATGCTTACTTTATATATTGTAAAGTAAACGATTCAGATCGACTTCAAAGTTCTGGTTTATAGGAAGTAGGCGTGGTTGTGAACCGATTTGGCCCATTTTTATAACATATCATTGAGAAGCTAGGAAGATATTATAAACTGAATTTCATTGAAATTGGTCGAGTAGTTCGTGAGATATGGTTTTTGAGCCACACCCACTTAAAATTTTGTATACCAATTTGTGTGGAGCCCTTCTGTACCTTCTTTATAATGAAATTTAATGTTTCTGGTGGTTTTCCTTACCGAATTAAAGCATTTTTAGTAGTTTTACATAACCTTTGTATTGGTGGTGGGCGTGGTTATAATCTGATTTCCTCCATTTTCAGAATGTATAAGGAAGTGCCTGTTAAAAACGAATCCTGAGAGTATCGTTGATATAGCTTTGGTAGTTTACAAGATATGTACAAAAAAATTAGTAGGTGCGGTGTCACGCCCACTTTCCCAAAAAAATTACATTTAAATATACCCCATCTTAGTACACTCTTTTGCACCAAATTTCACTTTCATAGCTTAATTTAGGGGTTAGTTATAGCTCTTTATAGGTTTTCGGTTTTAGTTAGAACTGATTTCAAAATAAAAAAAAACTCAAATAATGGAAATGTAATTTGTTAAATTAAATATTGAAGTAAAACATTTTTTTCTAATTTAAAAGTGTTTGAAAAATAAATAAAATAATGGAAATGAAATTTATAAATAAAAAATAAAAATATTAAAAAAAATATAATAGTGATTTACATTAATAAAAAATGCTGAAAATATAATTTATTAAATGAAAAATAAAAATAATAATAAATAATTAGTTAATTATTAATTTATTCATGCATATTAGCACCAACTGCTACGTGCAACAACTTCATTTCCAGTATTTTCCATATCAGTTTTCAAATTTACATATTTACGCGCAACAAGAAGCACACACACATGTACAAAACTAAATCTAACTAATTAAATAATCAATAAATAAATTCAATATACTCGATGGCCAACAACAACCAACAGCACAACAACAGAAAACACTGAATTATGCATGTACATATGTACTTATATGTATCTCCAATTTTGGTATTTTCTTATTATTGTAATTTACTTAGTAACGGTACTCGTACATACTTCAACAACACTGTCTGCTTAATTAAAATGTATAAATAATTACCGCTATTTGGCATTTCAATTAATTGTTTATGTTCTTAAAAGAATACTAAACGTAGAAAAAGCAAGATTGTGGCTTACCCCAGAGAGAGATATGGACATACAGACAAATGTACATACAAGATTCTTTGTCTGATCACTGTTGATATTTATATAAAAGTGTCTGTATGTATGTCTGGAGATAAACAATGATGCGTGGGCTACGCTGAATTGTTTAATATTTCTTTCTTACATACATACTTACATACATACATCCAAACTTATATAGCAATTGCTGGTGTGTTGGAAAAGTTGTTATCTGCGCGTTTCTGCTATTATTAGCAAACTGAAAAAAAAAATAGAGTAAAATTGTGTAAAATAGTGAAAAAGCTAAAATAAGAGAAATTTCAAAGTGAAACGTAGAAATTCTGCGCAAAATGCTACCATAAATTCACCGTTCGCCGCCGTTAAGTTGGCAGTCGCGCGTATTGCGCTTGCGTAGCCGAGTTCAATAGTGAAGTCAGGCGGCGTAAAGTGAGTTTCATACGAACTTTGGCCTTCACTTGCTACACCTCGGCGTCATGGTTGTGCAACGAATGGCAAGAAAATCGTGTAGAAAAGTGTGAAATTTCAGTGGGACGAATTGCTAGTTAGTGCATTGAAAAAATGTGGAAATTTCATTGACAACGCTGCCGCATATACTCCAGGTTGATATGCTGTAATAACGCAGCGCTGCGTGAACTGACATTTTTTTCAAGTTTAACTGGCATTTGGGTAGTGCAAATAAGCATGTATGCTTGCGTATTGCTCCACTGTGCCACAACCATAATTGTACAATGTGCAATAGCAACAATAAGCGTACGCATTGGCAGCTCGAAAGCAATCGAACACAATCTCTAAACCGCACGGAACAAATTTTTTACGTTTGCTACACTTTGCCTACACCGCCAGCCCACCCCTCTCGCTCTCTATCTGTCACTCTCCAAAGCACTTCCACTGCACAAATCTCGAGCTCCATCATTTTCATGTTTTTTTCACCATTTTTTATTTTCGTTTTCACTTAATAATTGTAATATGCACGCTTAATATAATTGTATATTTTTCTCTCAATTCCGACATTTTCGCAGATATGTTGAGCAAAAGCGAACGCATAGAAAGCCACAGCCACATCCATGGCCACAGCATCGACTGTTCGACAGTTGATTTGGGCAAAAGTAGACGCGTTGCCGACGGTAACGGCAGTGACAGCGGTTGCGTTACACCGTCCACTATGTCGGAGCTGAATGCGGCAACGCTGCTCGCCAGCGCTGCAGACAATAGCGAGTCGTTGCCACATGACGATGATTCATCCGCATCCAACGCCACGAATACCACCACAACAGCTACAGCTAATAAGCAATCGTATGCTTTTACAATTGACAATTTCAACGATAGTGGTTGTGATCCTGAAGCAGCTAAGGCGCGCTACAAGAGCATGATGGAACGTTTTCAGAGTCGCCACCGACGCGGTGCATCCATGTCGAAGCTGGAGGCTGGCGATGTGGCCGCTAATAAGGAAACCACAATGACTAGTTCAGTATCAGCCACACCGTTGAGTGGCAGCGCCAGCGCCAATATACGTCACGCGCGCAACAGCGGTGGCGCAGCTGACAACTCCTTCGATAGTGGCGGCGGCGGCGCTGATGTGCCGAAGGTGAAGCTGCGTGTGCGCGATCGCAGCACATCACGCGTACGCGACGCCAGCAAGCGGCACAGTTGGTCACCGCGTTCCAGCACACAGGAGTCACAGTTGCACGCGCACGCTGGTCAGCATGCTGTCGCGCAAACGCCAACAGCGCCGCGCACCAACCAGCATGGCGCAAATGAACGCGCGCATGCGGCGCAGAAGCCCTTACCGCCAACGCGCAAGAACGTCAGCAAGCAGAAACCACCGCCGCTGCAGCTGCCCAAAGGTGCTGCCAACCTAGTCGCGAATCGCACGCAATTCACGCCGCGCTCGACCGCTATGCAGTTGGCGCTGCAGAAAGTGGACTTTCTGTGCGCGCAACCACCGCTCGCCGAGCTGAAGAATTACAATTTGGAGGCGGATAATATCAGTGAAACCGGCACCTACACGCTGGATGGCGATAACTATACGGAAGAGCAGAAGGATCTTATGAACATCGACAAGAGCGCACAGCAGGCGCTGAAAGCACAGCAACAACGCCCGAAGAATTTGCAACTGAGCAGCAGTGTGGTGGATGTGGACGCACAGCTGAGCAATACGAAAATCCCAGTGCATGTGAACAATCGCTCGAATGTGCTCGAGGTGAACTACTACCACGACGCCGAAGCGGATCCGCAGTGTCCGCAATCGCCACGCGCATACAACGAGCGCGATCTCATTTTGGGTACGCATGAGTCGGCGGGCGCATATTTGGAGAAGATAAAGTCGCGCGTGCTGCGCAATGCCTCCGCGACAAAGTCGGCGCCACCGCAAGTTGAAATCGCGGAGAAAACACCCACAGAGGATGATGGCGATTTGGGTTGCTTCACGAGCGTGACAACCAGTGGCGTGCTCGCCAAGAAGAGCGCACTGGATCCACGTCCGCGTTTGACGCGTAAATCCGGTTTGTCCACGTCACAAATTGACTCCTCGGAGTATGTGAGCAATGAGATGAAGTTGAAGGCGAATACCGCGAGCGCGTACTCGGGTGGTGGTTTCACTGATCATCAGAAAGCTGAATACCGTTTGAATCTGTTCACTAATCAGAAGGAAAGCAACAGAGAGATATTTGCGGCGACACGCAGTTACATAGAATCACCACCGGACACGCCCACACACCAGAAACTGTCCGATGCAGCGGTGTTGAAGACGGCACAAACGAAAAACGATTGGATACAGGAGTGGGCACGCAATGCACGGGCACGCAGCCTCGCCTCAGACACGTCCAAAACGCGCATTCACCCGGATGCGTCGCAATCGGCGTTGATGACGCGCAGCTACACGTGCGCTTCCGATACAGCTGCCGGTGGTGATTCACTCACCGACGATAGCATTTACAATAGCAAACAGTGCATCAGCGCTGCCAAGCTGAATCGCAGTCTTGCCGAGCGTTATCGCTTGTCGGGCGAATGTGACTACTCGAGCGACCCGACGTTGTCGAGCGGCGCGTACAGCAGCGGTGGACAGCCGGCCGAGGGCATTTGCAAGCCACCAAAGAGTCCTTCGAAAATACCCTCACCGCTGCATTCAATTGGACGTGCGCGCAGTGCAAGTCGTACGCGTGCGCCGCTGCAGAATGTGATGTTACAGGGTGGTGTTGTTGGCGGCGACGAAGAGGCGGATATCTATTTGCAGAAGACAGCGGCTGCTATTAACAATCTACAGCAGTCGCTCTCGCGCAAGAATTCCCTAAAATCGCCGCCAACCACACATTCTTCAGCGTCGCCACGTGCGCACTCGGCACGCTCGCATGCTCATTCCGCGGCGTTGTACTCGCCGCCAGACGACTGCGGCAGTCCACAGCACGGTTTGGGCTCGCCCACCTCTGCGGCCAGCGGCAGCGCTTACCATCACTCACCGTTGCATCGGCGCGTTGCCACGTCGCAAGATCCCTATGGCAGCCGCAATGCACAGCATTTGCAGCTGATGACGAGCAGCTTCAATGAGCAGCAATTGAAGTTGCTCACCAGCGGCGAATACTTGGCGCGGCAAATGCGTGCGCGCAAGAACTCCTTCGATGGCAACATCAGCAATTCGCCAGCACGTCGCGCCGCCGTAGCAGCGGCTAATGCGCAAGCGCAGGCTGCGCAAAGCGGTCAGGAGTCGCCATTACGTCGTTCCAGTTCATTCTCGGCGAAAATAGCGACAACTCAGCGCGCGGCGCGTCCACAATTCTCCAATATCTACACACCACCGGCTGCGCGACACAATTATTCGCTGGTTGGCGGCGGTGATGGGCAGTCCGCAGCGGCGGCAGGGCACAAAAATGCTAGCATAATCAAAAAGTCGGCGAGCAGCAATAATTTCCGCCACGCGATCGGTGATTACGATGAAAATTTCCAATATTACATAAACGATGAGGATGACATGGGCGAAGAGTATTATTCGAGTGGTGCTGAGGAGGTCGAGGAAGAGGAGGAAGACGACAATGACCACTATTATCACCAGCACGACGATGACGTGCAAGCGGAAGTGGAGAACACCGCTGCAGTGCCGCTGTCCAATACGCGTTTGAATAAGGCGCTACTGATGCGTATCGAACGTAGCAAGCAACGTGTAAGCGGCACTTCCGGCACGGCCAAGCCGTCGTCGGCGCCTATGACGAAATTGCAACAACAACAGCAAGCTGCCGGCTCTTGTGGCGTTATGGCATGCCCTAACACGCCCGAGTTGCCGCGTCGCGGCATACGCAGCGCACCACGTTCGGGCGGCGCCACAACAACGCGACAATCAGTGCCGCGTGACACCAGTCTCAGCCGTTTGGCATCGCAGGTACCCAACTCGCTGGCCTCGGCCAAGAAGCAGCTACTGCAAACCGCCGCCGCTGTGCCATCCACAACAAAGCTTGCGACAGGTCAGCGTGTGCAACCGAAGTATTTGGACATATCGAAGTACAAGCCGGCGCAGGGCAATAATTTTCTACGCAAGAACGATTCCAAGAGCACACTGAAAACGTCAGCACTGAGCGGTGACATGATGAAACGCAGTCCGAGCAGCTCATCAATGGGGCTGACGCGTGCGGATCCGACACGCACCAGCAATCGCAGTGTACGCTCGGTGGCCTCGTGCATGACCACAAGCGGCACTACGCTTGGCGGTGGTGGTGGCGGTGGCGGTGGTGGCTACGGCATGAGCGGTCGTGCCTCATCAGCGGTGCGTAGAGACCAGTCGGGTGAGTAGTGAGCCAATTGCATTTGTATGCAAAACGCGTTGCGCTTGAAGCGTGTCTTTGTTTTGGTGTGTTAATTACCATGCATTTTCCAGTGACTAAACAAAAAGAGGCAGAAATGGCCATGTGGAAGCGACGCTCCACGTACGATCCCATGAAGGCGGCTGCCGAAGATCGCCGCAAGAAGGAGGAAGCCAAACGTTTGGCGCTCGCCAAGAATATGGGCGAAATGCCGTGCGAGAGGTAAGGCAGTTGCATGCATTTTGTTGCTTCTATTTTAATTACCCACTTTGATAATAAACTGTGTCTGAGCGAGGTATTGTTACTAAAATGTATATGTATGTGTATTGTATATGTTGACACAAACAAGGTTTAGAATACTTAAGGCGCGATTGTTGTTAAGGTAATTTTACAAATTTCTCGATTTAACTGTATTTGCCGTAAAACTACATTTTATGTTAATACTTGGCAGTTATTGTAGGTAGCAGCCACACATACATACATACATGCATACTATGTCTACGGAATGCCAGTTGACTCAGTTAGCCAGGTATAGCGTGCCTTACAGTTATCTAGCTACGCACCAATGCAAGGTTAAAGCCAAATTATCACAATTGAGGAATTGAGGAAAAGTAGTGTAGAATGCAATGAAAGCACGCACACACACACGAGCAATACACGAGTATTAGAAGAATTAGATTCAAAATGAGAGATTTAGATACTAAATTCCGCTGCACTCCATTAAGTTTAGTGTATTTGTTACAAAATTAAAAATAAAAAAATTCTATAAATATTCAATTTATAGCGCGCACATACGCAAGCGATTGGTGCTAAAAATAGTTAATATAGTGTAGACTGAAAGATTAATTTTGCCTTTTCGACAAATCTGCTATACATTAAATTCTAATTAATTACTTATATATGCATTAATAGCATTAATTATTATTGAAATGATTTTAAATAGCCCAAACCACCGTTTTAAAGCACTTTATTATCAATTTAATTATTAAAAAAAAATACTGGTTGTGGTAGCAACTTAAAATACTAAAATTATTTTTAACTTATATACACAATATTAATAATAACTCATGATTTTTATTGTAAACATATATTTTTATATTGAAAATGATTAATTTAGCTTAGACCAGGTGAATGGTAATATACTGCAAATCATATAAGCTCATATTGGGTTGCAGTTTTGTGAATTGAAATGTGGCTAAAATAGATTAAAGCAGGCGGTTTGATGGTGTCTAACAGCAGCATTGATGAAAGAAAAAATTATTTCCTAATTATCATTGGTTTTAGAGGCATGTATTTAACAAAAATAAATTTTTGCAAAAAAAAAAGAAACAATACATTTTTTAAAAGCAAATTTTCACTTTTCTATAATCTAAAAAAATCTATTTCTAAAAAAAAAATCTAAATCTTATCTATAAAATCAATGTACTCATAGTACAGTTCTCTATAATCTAAAAATAATCTATTTCTACTATAAAAAAATCTTATCTGAGCGCCTACTCTAATCTAAAAATTTATTTTCAAAATTCTGTTTTCCAAGCACCACATATACTATTATACAGAGGTAGTCAAAATTATTTACACATCGGACGTTTTTTTACAAGTTTCACACAAAAAGCTTTCGCTTGTTGTTGTTGTTGTCGCAGGGTAACAAAATGCTGTGTTGTTGTAAACCTTAATCTATTCCCGAGAGAATGAAGTCGGTTTGGCTAGAATAGCTAGAAATATGGCGGAGAAATAAGCAAATGAACTGAAGACTCGGAGTAGTCAAAAGTATTTACACACATTTTTTTTGCGTCAAAAGTATTTACACACGGCGATTTAGCCTTTATCCTTGGATTTGGTTTGAGCAAAAGTAGTAATTTGATTCTATTGCATTCTTAACAACCTAACTCAGCCTTAAAATATAAAAATTTGTAAATAAAATATCGAAAACAAAGGAATTATCGATTATAACTAGATTGGAGACTGTTACTAAGTTTAAGACTCGGGTTTAGGCTTCGGAGTTAGTTAAAATTTATAGAATTTGATGGAATACTGTTAATAATGTTATTAAAAAGAAGGAAACGAAATATTGCAAGGACAATTTAAAGATAATTGGGCGGAAACCTGTGATAACTCAAGGAGAATGCAGAAGATTAGTAGGAACTGTCATACAAAATCCCACAATTAGTCCTCTTAATATTGCAGCATCATCGAATCAGCATATTGCATGAACAGCCAATGATGCTACACTGCTAAGGACATTTAAAAATAGTAACATAAATACATACGTTGTGCATAAAGTTGACCACTTCCGAAACCAAAAAAGCTTTAATTTCGAAACCAAAAAAGCGATATGCATCTCATTTGCCTTAAAATGCATCCTAAAGCCTTTCGTGGACAGATAAGGCTGATTTTTTGTTCCAGGGCTTCTTTAGTAAACGCTTTATGGATTTACCACGTGAGAAGAAGAATAATGCAGCTTAGACGCTAAATAGAGTCGGGAGTGATGATTTGTAATTTTTTTTTATTCTTTGGGGAAATTTTCCTTACTTCTGTTTTGGAGATTTGGTATTAATTTAGTGACCCTAAATCATCCGGATATATCAGAATTCACATGACCATGCCATTGTAGTGGTCCGTCGACCTTTTCCAACTATTGACTGCATTTTACAACAGGATAATGCTCCATTTCATGAAGGATCTTTACCTTCAAAAGTTTTAATTGAAGCAAATCAAGTTGACCTCCGCACAGCCCTGACCAAAACTTTAGTCAGAATGATTGGTCTTTCGTTAAATATCAGAGGACAATTGATATAATAACCGAAATCGCCGAAATTACCGACATTTGGTCTAAATTAACTGTTAACTTAGCGCACAATTGTGTTGAATCAATTCGGACCATAAAGCAGGCTGGTATTGACGCCAATGGTAATGTAACCCATTATGAATTTATCGCCGTAGAATAGGAATTTATACTGAACATTAAAATGTTATAGTTATCATTAAATAAGAACCGGATAATAGAGTTCATGTTGTGTGTAAATACCTTTGACGCAAAAAAAATGTGTGTAAATACTTTTGACTACTCCGAGTCTTCAGTTCATTTGCTTATTTCTCCGCCATATTTCTAGCTATTCTAGCCAAACCGACTTCATTCTCTCGGGAATAGATCAAGGTTTACAACAACACAGCATTTTGTTACCCTGCGACAACAACAACAACAAGCGAAAGCTTTTTGTGTGAAACTTGTAAAAAAACGTCCGATGTGTAAATAATTTTGACTACCTCTGTATATATGTACTACATATGTCTGATTCTGATTCCATATACTATTTTTGTACGCTTACTGCAATATAATTCGATTTGCTTTGATTTACTTATTTACTTTACACTATGATTTCTTCTAATTTATACACCACAACACACTATACGTAAAAATGTACACAATTTGATTTTTATGAAACAAAAACACACACATTTCCCTGCCAAAAATCGAACACAACGTGTCCACCACATTACCACTTGCAACAACACTAGGCCATCTAGATCTCCCTACCGTCGTGGACAATTATGACCGGAAGGGTTGCTCATAACCGATCTCTAAGCGTAACTACTGCAAATATGAGAAGAAGAAGAGAAAAAAAAATCAATTTTTTATTATTCCTATTTGCCATTGTTACCACCAACAACAACACAAATTCCATCCAAGTCAGTAAGCATGAACACCAAAGCGCAAATGAGAAGACACCGACTCCTTGCAAATTGTTGACGTCGCGCATGGCAAAAAAAAAAAAAACACCCGCAAGTGTTTAACGCTGATTATAACAATTGATTGAGTAATTAGCGCCGCTAATTAAACCAGTTAACGTTGAGATGTGCGAGGTGCTAAATGCAAGGAGTTTAGTGTGTCTTGAAGTGCATGCAACGAATTAAAAAAGAAAATAAAAACGATAAAGTACCCCCCAACACACGAGGAATGAAGCGTTGGGGGAAGCAACTACGCCTAACAAATGTAACATTTAAATGCAAAAATATAAATAAAGTAAAAATGCGACAATACGAAAAAAAAATCAAAAATAAACAACAACAAAAAAAATTATCGAATAAGCGAAGCGAGCCAGCGAATCGAGCGAACAAGCGAATTCGAAAACTAAGAACGTCAATGCAGAGTGAGAGAGTAGTATAGCGAAAGAGAAGAAGATATGAGAGTGAGAGCGCGCGCACATGAGGATGTGAAATGCAGTTGCAGCATAATTTTAGGCGCTTGCCAAATAAATTCATAAATTTCGTGCACATCAACGAACGAGTAATTCCAAACCAATCAATCTACAAACTCAATGCAACGGCATGCGTTAGTTTAGCTTGAATTATTGCATTCATTGTTGTTGTTGTTTTTCACTTTGTGCAAGTTTTTGTATGTTGCATTTGCTGTTTGTTGCTATTGGCGCGAAGCCAGTGTAGCAATCATCTTGCGCGTCAGTCAGCATTTCGCATCATTTTGCAGCGTTTACGATTTGCTGTTGTTCTGCATTGTTATTGTCGTTGCATTATATTAACATGAAGCTCGTAATATCGCATTTCTTTGTAAGAATGACAGTAAGCATCTGAATTGCATACTCACACACACATACCTACATACATATCTACATGCATAGATTTGTTGTAAAAAAGCGCTGAAATCGTTCACTTCGTACTTCTTTGCTGTAGTTAGTACCCTGTTTCAAAATATTTTTGTAATTTTACTAATTATTTTGTAAAAATTTTAACATAATTTTTTTATGAAATTTTCGATTTGTTAAAATTAGCATAATTTTTTCAACAAAATAAAAATAAAATAAACGCGCTTTCGTCTCACAAACCATGTACTAATTGACTGCTAATACGGAATTGTCTCCAGCATACGCATCTTCATACTTAGTATGTGCTTTTGGAATTCGAAAATGACTAACGAAACACATTTATTTATTCTGTTTTCATTCATTTTCATTAATTTGCTTGCTTTGTTTTGCCTCATTTATGTAATGCATATAAAACATTATTTTATAAAAATTAATTATTAAAATAAAATTAAATACAAACGCACTTTTTTATGCCCAGTGCATACATTTAGGCGATAGAAGCTTATTTGTTTTATGTAAATATAATTTTAACACTTTTTGTATTGAAAATTATAATTTTTGAATGAAAAAAAATTGTGAATAATATATCTATGTACAAAAAAATTTATTTTATATTTTTATTTTTTATATTTTTGTTTTTTATATTTTTGTTTTTTATATATTAATATTTTTTATTTTTTTATTTTAATTTTTTTTATATTTATATTTTTATGTTGTTATATTTTTTTGTTTTTATATTTATATTTTTTAAATTTTTATTTTTTTATACTTTTATTTATTATTTTTTTATGAAAAAAGTTGTTTTTTTATTTATATTTTTATTTTTTATGTATTTTTATTTTTATTTTATTTTTTATATTTATATTTATAATTTTATTTTTTAATATTTTTATTTTTTATATATTTATTTTTTATATTTATATTTTTTATTTTATATTTATATATTTTCATTTTTATATTTATATATTTTATCTCTTTTTATTATATATTTTTATTTTTTATATTTGGATTGTTTGTTTTTAAATTTATTTTTTTTATATATATTTTTATTTTTTATATTTTTATTTTTTGTATTTATATTTTTTATATTTTATTTTTATTATTTATTTACTTTTTTTAATATCTATATATTTTTTATATTGTTATTTTATATAGTTTAATTTTTGTTATATATTTTTTTAATTTTTTCATATATTTATTTTTTTATTTTTATATTTTTATATATTTATTTTTTTATATTTATTGTCTTTATTTTATATTTATATATTTTAATTTTTTATATTTATATTTATATTTTTTTATATTTGTATTTTTTAATTTAATTTTTTATATTTTTATTTTTTATATTTGGATTGTTTGTTTTTTGTATTTTTATTTTTTATATTTTTTTATTTTTTAATTTTTTATTATTTTTTATATTTATATTTTTATTTGTTTTATTTATATTATTATATTTTTATATTTATAATTTTATTTTTCAATATTTTTATTTTTTGTATTTATATTTTATTTTTATTATTTATTATTTTTTTTTTTATATCTATATATTTTTTATATTGTTATTTTATATAGTTTAATTTTTTTATATTTATATTTTTATGTTGTTATATTTTTTGTTTTTATATTTATATTTTTTAAATTTTTATTTTTATACTTTTATTTATTATTTTTTATGAAAAAAGTTGTTTTTTTATTTATATTTTTATTTTTTATGTATTTTTATTTTATTTTTTATATTTATATTTATAATTTTATTTTTTAATATTTTTATTTTTTATATATTTATTTTTTTATATTCATATTTTTTATTTTATATTTATATATTTTCATTTTTTTATATTTATATATTTTATCTCTTTTATTATATATTTTTATTTTTTATATTTGGATTGTTTGTTTTTTGTATTTATTTTTTTTATATATTTTTATTTTTTATATTTTTATTGTTTTTTATATTCATATTTTTATTTGTTTTATTTATATGTACATATTATTATATTTTTATATTTATAATTTTATTTTTCAATATTTTTATTTTTTTTTGTATTTATATTTTTTATATTTTATTTTTATTATTTATTTATTTTTTTTTTAATATCTATATATTTTTTATATTGTTATTTTATATAGTTTAAATTTATATATTTTTTTAATTTTTTCATATTTTTATTTTTTTTATTTTTATATTTTTATATATTTATTTTTTTATATTTATTGTTTTTATTTTATATTTATAATTTTAATTTTTTTATATTTATATTTATATTTTTTTATTTATATTTTTTATATTTGTATTTTTTAATTTAATTTTTTATATTTTTAATTTTTATATTTAAAAATTTGTTTTTGTTTTTTATGTTTATATTTTTTATTTATGTTATTATATTTTTTATGTTTATAATTTTATTTTTTATATTTATAATTTTATTTTTTTTAATATTTTTTTATATTTATATTTTTTTATTTATTTTTTTTTTCTTTTTATTATTTTTTTTTTATTTTTTTATATATTATTTTTGTAAATTTTTTTTTCTATTTTTGTGGAATTCTCACGCTCTTTATGTTAATATTAATTTTTTAACACGGTGTCAGTTATTTATTATTAAGCCTTCAAACATTGGGTATACGAAAAAAACTAAAATTGACATACATACATAACCTCACAAATTTTGTACAAAATTATTTTTATTCTGTTAAACTAACTCATCACATAAACACATTTAATTAACAAAACAAAAATTGCATTATATATTTTTTTATGTTAAATTGCATTTTAAATGCATTTGATTTGCATTTTTTCGAGCGCATTTGTTTGGCAAAAATTAATAAGCAACAATGAAGCTACACATATCACTGATATTGGCAACTGATTTTATTCCAAACAGTGCAACACGTACGCCACCGCCATTCAAACAACAACTATCGCTGGACGAACAATGGACCGAATATGGAGAGGAAGAGTGCGTTTAAAGCGCAATGGAGTGGAGAGGAGCGGAGCTAGGGACCAGCGGACCAGCGTTCATCAGTGAAGAGCAGCTAATTTTATGAGCGACGAACAAATGCGTTTAGAAAGCTTTTGAAAAGTGATACATAGGAACTACTATTAAAAAAAAATTATATAATTACAATTAAAAAAAAAAACTAAAAACTATTATTAAATATTGTTAAACAAAACGAGAACAACTATTGCTAATAGTACTATAAACTATATAATTATGCGAATTGAATGCGGTAACTAGTTGTTGCTGTGAAGTGAATTGAAGTGAAGTTTGGCTGGCATTAATATATATTCTATAATATATGTATGTGCGCCTTCTGCGTTTATGGTTAGTTAAAAAACACTGTATTGACGGCATAAAAATTAAAATTAATTATATATTTAATAAAAACTTGTATACATACATACCTATACATATATTATATGCAACTATTTTGTGAATGGCATACACCTACAGATGTTGTGTGTGTATGCGTGATAGTAATATAAACACACAAAAAGCAAATTTAAAACTAATTAATTAAAAAAAAAATAAAAATTATATATTTATATATATAGATTTCATTGCAGTATATTGATGTAAACTGCAATTTTTGTTTTTGTATACTAAAAACTAGCAAAGCATACATATGAAACATGAAAATGAATGAAACACAGAACACTATTGAAAATACTCGGATCAAAATGTTGATTTTGCAATTAAGTTACGACGCTGCTTTTAACTGTAAACTAATATTATACGAAAAACACACAAACTATGTGCAGTCGTGTTTTTGTTTTGATATATATGTATATGAATATATAAATATAAACATATATTGACTTGATGTAATGCTGCATGCGCATGCGCACCTGTGCGCATATGCGTTTAAAGCAATTAATAAACCTACTATGTATTTTTTACATTACTGTATAGGCGCTGTAATAATTTTGATAAGTCGTTGCTTTAGTATTTAAAAAACTATATAGATATACATATATATGAATGAATGAATAAATAAATAAATATTATAAATGTGTACATGTAGCGCAAACAAATGGAATGTAGTCACTTTTTCCAAGGCAAGTGTGCAGCGTGTTTGCGGGAGTAATGGAGGGGATTGTACAAAATTAATAAATACAAAATTTGTTGGTTTAAATTTACGAATTTAGAGTTGCAATCTCTAAGGAACGGTTTTTTCTTTAAAAATTTGGGAATGATAATCAAATTGATGTTCGAAAAACATTATTATTGCAATATTAATTATCATTTTATATTAATTATGAAGGTTTTAAGCCTAAAAAGCTTTAAAAAATAAGTTTTAAAAACAATTATTTAGAAAATTATAACAACTTAAAACCTAACCTAAAAATTATTATTTTTGTAGAAGCGTATTTTCGATTTTTTTTGGTTTAAAGTGGTCAAAATGGCAGCAACAAGATTGCAATTTGACTTTTTTTGTTTGGTTATATTTAATTTAATTTTTATTTTTATTTTTTAAATTTTCTTAAAATGCTTTTTCTAATTTTTATACACCTTACATTTTTTTCTTTTTTCAATTCTTAATTATTATTATTTTATTTTATTTCTATCGTTTTTTATTTTTTAAATTTGGAAATATTTTTATTTTTTTATTTTTTGTTTTTTTTTTTTTGATTATTAATAATTATTGAATTAATTGAAAATATGTTATTGCTTTTATTTTTTTTTATTTGTATGTTTTTTGAATTTAATTTTATATATCCGTTTACATTTTTAAATGTTTCTTAATATTTTTTATTATTATTTTTTAACTGTAAATTTTTATATATTTTTATTTTTTTATAAATATTTTTTAAACTTTTTTTATAATTTTTAAATTTATTTTTTTATAAGATTTTCAATATTTATTTTTTTAAATATATTTTTAATAATTAAAATTTTTTTATTTTTTTAAATACATTTTTATATTTTTTAATATTTTTAAATTTTTTTAATTCTGTTTATAATTCATATTGTTTTTATTTTGTCTATTTTTATTTTTTTTTTAAATTTGAAACTATTTTTTATTTTTATATTTTTTTAATTTAATTTAATCTTTCCGTTTACATTTTTAAATGTTTCTTATTATTATTTTTTAATAATATGTATTTAAAATATATTTTTTTTTATAAATATTTTTTTAAAATATTTTTAAAATAATTTTTTTATAATTTTTAAATATATTTTTTTATAATATTTTCAATATTTATTTTTTAATTTTTTTTAAATATCTTTTTTTAATTTTTTTTATAATTATTTTTATAATTTTTCTTTATATTTATTTTTTAACTTTTTTATATTTTATAATTTTTAGATATTTTTTTTTATTTTTCTATTATTATTTTTTTTAAATTTTTTTTTGTAATTTTTTAAATATTTTTTTGTTTATAATTCTTCTTAACAACCCCACAAACGTTCCTCCCGCATATGTTCTGTACATGATTAGGAATTTTTTACAAAACCAGTCATTTTAAACTTGAATTTATTAAAAATAAATACATATTTGTAATATGTATACTCACTATACAACAACAGTATAAATATATTTAAGTCCATGTAAGCAGCTTTAAATTTAAAACTACGAAAGAGTAAAAACTATTACAACTTTGGAATTTACCGTTGTTGGTAAGGCGTTGTTTTGTGGCAAGCATACAATAGACTTCTGCCACTTGCAATATACTACTCGTCCTTTGGTGTCACGCAGCGCATACAAAATACAGTCTACAATTTTGCCGAAACCATCGTTGGTTGATCTCTTGCTGCAGACTGCATTTGCTTGGACCGCCCTAATGCCGCCACAAACTCAACGCGTTGTTATTTTAAATGTTTGAGTTCATTATTATGTAATAACGGTATACTAACAATATAAATAATAATATACCAACAACAACAACAATAAACACATCCAAAAAATTGCCGTGCAAGTCACAGTCGAAGTCAGCAAAAAGTCTAGTTTTACAAGTTTTTAAGCGTACACTTTTTGAATTGCATACTTTTTAAGTTCTTTTACACAACGACAACTGACTAAATAACCAACCAGTAACCAATGAACTCGTCAAACAGTATATAAACAAATAATTATTAAAGAAAAAAAGCAAAAAACACTTTGCATGTTTTAAAAAAACTCATATATTTTGCTAGCATTCTGCTTTGGAATGCCAACTAATCATAAATGTTTGGCAAAAGCTGCATAACAGTATATCATTAGCCGTTATACATAAAATACCTTGAAATCAAATGTACATGAATTGCCAAATGCCAAATGAACTACAAAATATTTGTGAAATTTAATTGCAAAAGTGAAATAAATGAAAGAAAGCTGAATCAAGTTTTGTTGTTAGAATTTTATAATCACATGATATACATACACATTAGCATGCGTAGGTAAAATAAAAATATCATTTTAAATTGAAAGTAATGGAAAGAAAAAGAAAAAAATCAAATTAATGATTTCGGAAAAAATGTTTTTTTGTTTGATTCGCTTTGGATATTCTACAGGCAGGTTTTGCACTCCGAGTAAAAGTGAAAATTAAAAAAAAATGTGGAAATTGAAATTCGGTACACCAAATATCGGATTGGAAGTGCAGAATCTGCCTGATAAACTCGTTTTTTAAGTTGAAAACAGTTTTTTGCCTGATATTCTCTGGAATGTGATGCCAAAAAGCTGAGTTTTGCTTTAAAATTACTTCTAATTTGATTTAGTTTATATAACTTAAATAATATAATAGAAAAAAATATTTTTTGAATAATGCGTTAAAAAAATTTAAACTATTTCCCGATTTCAATTCTTGATTTTTTGAATCAAAATACTTATGTTTATATTTTAGGTATTTCGAAAAAATATTTAACTATCTTTCAATTAATATTCTTGATTTTTTTGTATTAAAATACTTGTGTTTATATTTTAGAAATTTCGAAAACAATTTCGAAACAAAAATGTTAAAATATTTTTCGATTTAAATTCTTGATTTTTTTGGAATCAAAATATTTTTGTTTATATTTTCGGAATTTCGAAAACAATTTCGAATTTTTTTGAACCATTTTTCGATTTTAATTCTTGATTTTTTTGCATTAAAATACTTGTGTTTATATTTTAGAAATTTCGAAAACAATTTCGAAACAAAAGGTTAATACTTTAGGAATTTCGAAAAACAATTTTAAACTATTTCTCGATTCTTGATTTTTCTTGTATTAAAATACATACTTATGTTTATATTTTAGAAATTTCGAAAACAATTTTGAACCATTTTTCGATTCTTCTTGATTTTTTGAATCAAAATACTTGTGTTTATATTTTAGAAATTTCGAAAACAATTTCGAAAACAAATTATAAACTATTTTTCGATTTCATTTCTTGATTTTTTTGTATGTATTACAAAACTTGTGTTGTATTTTAGAAATTTCAGTTTCGAACATTTTCGAAAAAATATTTTAACTATTTTTCGATTTTTCTTGTATTAAAATACTTGTGTTTATATTTTAGAAAATTCGAAAACTCAAATCTTGTTGGTGATATTAAAAAATCGAGTATTTGATATAGTAAAAATATCGCTTATCATATCTTCATTACAGCTGCACATAATTTCGAAGCGAATCAAAAAATCAATACAATTTTTTCATACAATAATTGGTAATCCAAAAATTTTTATAAAATATCACACATTCTGTAGCAAACTAGTTAAAAACAAAAATTTTAAATATTTACATAAACAAATTAAAGCATTAAATAATCAAAACATATGACTTGGATACGGCCAAATAAAGAAAACTTGCGTACGAACATACATATGAAACATTTAAAAATCGAACATTTGAAAAAACATACATTTTGAAAAGCCAAGTAACTGAACATAAGATGAATATCATTTTCGAAAGAAAAAAATAAAATAAACAACAAACAACGATATCGATATCAAGCAAACTTTATTGTGAAAAATAAATTATAAAAAAAAATCAAAAATTGGTTTTTATTGTGAACTAAATATTCATGTTTTTTAAATTGTATGTTAAAAAAATTATAAAATAATTATTTAAACCCATTATTTAAATTATTTTTTTTAAAAATTTTTTTTTTTTGGAATTTTTTTTAATTATAATTTTTTTTTGAATTTTTTTTTTGAAAAATATTTTTTTTTTTGGAATTTTTTTTTTTTTAAATTAATTTTTTTGTAAAATTTTGTTTTTGTGAAAAATTATTATTTTTTGAATTTTTAACATTTGATGTATGTTTGTACATATGTATGTATGTATTTATTTGAAAAATTAATTTTTTTGTGAAAAATATTTTTTTTGGAATTTTTTTTTTGAAAAATTAATTTTTTTGGAAAAAATTGTTTTTTTGTGAAAAATTATTATTTATTGAATTTTTCATTACAAATCAAACTTGATTAATTAAAAAAAAAATTATTCATATTTTTCTCATTTTAACATTTGATGTATGTATGTACTTACATATGTATGTACATATATATTTATTTGAAAAATTAATTTTTTTTTGAAAAATATTTTTTTTTGGAATTTTTTTTTTGAAAAAAATTGTTTTCTTTTGTGAAAAATTATTATTTTTGGAATTTTTCATTACAAATCAATCTTGATATTTAAAAAAAAATGTATTCATATTTTTCTCATTTTAACATTTGATGTATGTATGTATGTATGTGTGTGTTTTTGGTGCCCATAAAATGCTACCTCTGATTAGCGTAGTGTGAAATAATTTCACTCTAAGCCCATTAGGCTCACAATTGCATGCGATTCGTCATTAGGCGACTAAATGTTCGCTGAAAATATGAAATGGTATTTCATCAGCCACACACCGACAGTATGACACAATGACAAAGACTACTCGCTACAAGTTTGGGGATAAAAACGTTAAACACATTCACAAAGATTTAACAGGAGAAAAAAAGAAAGGAAAAAAATCCAAGTAAATTATAGTTGCACACAGATTGCTGGCTTATGCGCCCGCCCCTTTGCAGTTGCACAAGAATAGCAATTCGGAAAAGGAGGCGCTCCAAACTTGCCACATAGCGACACACCGAAACATGCAACGCGCTGGCAGCTAGGGAGGGAGCGGCAACGAAATATTACGAATGCTGAAAATCAAGGAAACAAATCTCATTTCGAAATGGCAATTTATTCATGACCTTTGTTGCACGCATCTCACAGCAATTACAGCACCGGCGAGCAGCCAAATGTAGCTATGCAGGTGTGTGTGTGATGTAGGTGGCATACAGAAAAACTCATATGAAGTAACTTGTATGTATGTATGTTTGTGTGTGGTATAAAAAATGGTACAACAAGCAATAAATGTAAAGCTCGACACTTGTAACCATGTCTGTTTGTAGTTGTGTAGTTATGTATGTCTGCAATTTTTGTTTAATATTTCTCATTATTTTCTGTCATTTCATTTGTTCGTGTGTAAGAATGCCCAAAACTTTACAAACTCCTCGCGGTGCACTTGTATTGATAAATCGTCTGCAATCAGCTTATCGCACAGTTATATCACACCAGCAACATAGCAACAACGAAAAACACGTATATACTGTGCCAACTTGTGGGAGTGTTAACAATTTGCAAGCAATATTGAACTCATACTGCCGAAACACTCAACGTTCATTAACATAACCTCAAATTTAAGCTGAAAAGTAAAATTTTGCAACGATATGGGTTTGATTATCACTTTTCACCCAACTATTTTCTAAAAACTCATCATGTAACTTTGGTTTTGGAAACTGAATATATTATAAAGTCAGTCAAACCAGTTTTGGATCATCAGAGATTTCAAAAAGCATAAATAAGGTAAGTGCGGCTTTCAAAAGTATATATGATGAAATTATAGATTTTGTTGTAGAATATTTCAATTAATATTTTTTAATGGACCTCCTAAAAATCATCAAATGCAACCAAAACAATATTTCTTCTAATCCGAAAGTGAAAGTTAGGTTAACAGTATCAACTTATTCCAGGTTTTCAAGAGATTTTAAAATTAAAAAATGTGTGTTTCGAATCGGTGAACATCTAAAATTCACTACCTACTGAACCACCCATAAAAAAACCACATATGACATGTGTTCAAAAAATAACGAGAATTTTAAAATTTCGTGAGATTGTAGATTTTTGTCATTATGTTGATGTACAAGTCCCTACAGCCGCTTCTAAAAAAAATAAAAATTCCCGTTATTTTTTGAACACACCTCGTCTATATGTATCTCATTAAAAGATTATCATAAAAAATCGTAAGCCTTCAAAATGAGTATCTATGGTATATTACTCTTTTAGAGATTACCGTATGGCATCAGTTTATTTCAAAAATCTATGCTTTCAGCATACAAAATTAATACAAAACAAGAAAAAAAACGTTAACTTCGTCTGTACCGAAGCTAATATACCTTTCACAGGTGCATTTTTTTTAGTAACTATGTGTTTAAGCAAATCTAAAGACGTAAGAAAAAGTAAGTAAAAAAAAAATTCGTGAAGATATGTAGTAAAATGCGGAAGTTTTCCATACAAGCCCTTGTTTCCGATCGTTCAGTTTGTATGGCAGCAAATTTCGTGAAGATTTGTAGTAAAATGCGGAAGTTTTCCATACAAGCCCTTGATTCCAATCGTTTAGTTTGTATGGCAGCTATATGATATAGTGGTCCGATATCGGCAGTTCCGACAAATGAGCAGCTTCTTGAAGAGAAAATAACATCTGCAAAATTTCAAAACGATATCTCAAAAACCTAGTCCTTCCGTATACATATATACAGACAGACGGACATGGCTAAATCGACTCAGTTCAACATAGATACTGATCATTTATATATATACTTTATAGGGCCTCCGACGCTTCCTTCTGGGTGTTACAAACTTCGTGACAAACTTAATATACCCTGTTCAGGGTATAAAAATACCTTTAATTTAGTTTCGAATGTAAAAATAATATTGCATCCAGATTTCCCACCTCCAAGCTGGTGCTTTGCTCTTCTAAAAGACGATTAGCCGTACTAAAGCAACGCTCGCTTGCCGTACTCGAGGCTGGTATGCATAGATATGTTCGTGCCAACTTCGCCAGCAATGGAAACTCATCGCCATGACACTTCCACCAATGCAGAACATTACTTTCCGTATAACAAGCATTTTGATACATTTCAATCTGTGCAGTTAACTGGCTTTGTGGCTGATTGTGCGCCGTAAAGTGCACATCTTCATATTTCGAGAGTATGTCATCATCCAACGATGACCGCATCTTACCACCTATAGCGGGTGTATCATTGGAAGGTGCTGTCTGCGTGTTCTCAGTCATTTCGTTGAGCTCTCTGTTAATCAATTCGTAAACTTCCGCACGCTGCGCTTCGTTTAGATAACGCATTTGCTTATATTTCGGCCATAAAAAGGCGGCAATCTTGTGTATCGTATGTGGCATATATTCTGCATCGAATATGTTCTCCAAACAGTTAGCAATTATGTAGCGCATTTCAGAATTACTCTCTTCATTGCGCAATTTCATTAATTTTTCTTTGAGCACATGCATATGTAATAGCACCAGCTGTATAGTGGGGACTTTCTCCACTTCTAGCAGTGTTGTTAGGTTCTTAAATGGTTCCAAAAAGTTAATTACACGCTCGAGTAAGTGTCTCTCCATATCGTTCAAATGTTGTGCTGCGCTCGTTTCTTCCTGATTATCTTTAACTGTGTTAAAACTCTCGCGCATGCGGTATAACATTTCGTACATTTCGCACCAGTCCGTAGTGCATTCTTCTACAGTAAAGGTTCCTGAAAGGTTTTGACACTTGCTTAACAAATCTAAAACGTGCGGCGCATAAATCTGTAGCGTTTCTCTGTCGAATGACTGCTGCAGCATAGCGTTTAACAGTTGTGTATTACAGTTTGTTTTGCGGTTAAGTAAAGCTCTCTTCATGTTCGAACCCTGATCCGTCGCAAAGCTAATTTTCTCCAGCAAATCTCTTTCCAAGTTAAGTTCGTCAAATTTTGCTTCTATGGCAGCTATAATATGCTCTGCGGTACGCTGCATTACAGCCGCGCTGTCTTCGCAATATTCCACTTCTGTGGTGCATAAAATTTGACTGAAAATTTAAATAATTATATTATATCTGACAGAATATAACAGTAGGAAAGCAACACTCACCTCTGTAGTTGCCACTCCGCATCGATGTAATGTACTGTTAAAATAGTAAAACTTCTTTGTTGTTTGTGGTGCGTCCATATGTTCAGAGTACCGGCACACATACCTTAAAAAATATTTCAAATTACAGTTATTGTTTAAGTCACAGTTCAACTGTCTTTAACACAATATTAACTTTAATCTATAATCTACAGACCTCTTTCGATAATTGGCCGCAAACAGTCCACAAACGTTTCACGCTCACTCACATGTAAACTCTGTAATCGGCTAGCGATTGTGTCGGCTTGTGGTAGTATATGCTCAATTGTAAAGTTGACAGTGCCGAGTTTGACACCAACTTCGACCAAGCAACGCGCCAACTCTTTGAAGCCACTACGATTCACGGCAGCCGGTGATTGCAGATCTCGGCAAAGGTAACGCACACAATGCTCTAAAACGTCTTCGTGCATTTGTTCGCTGACGCTAACAAGCGACAGCTTCATCATCGGCTCTGCATCGCTTTCTGCGGATATACACCGTTTATAGCGTTTACGTTTCTTCGGAATTGTTGTGCTGCTAGCGCTTTTTTCAGATATTTGTCGTTTATAGCAGACATGTTTCTTTAGATTTGAGGAGCTAGCACCTTTGCCAAATTTAAATATTTTATCACAATTACTACAGATCACATACGGTACGCTTTCCTGTGTGCTGATGTCGACGATTTTCCTAAAGTAACCCCATATATCGCTTTTACCCGCTATATCAATGGCTTGGTAAACGCCACTCTTAATCTTTTGTAAAACTTCCATTTGCATTGCAATGCAAGTCACAGTAAATTAGAAAGAACAACCGCGTGAAATTCCTTACACACAATATGCCCAAGTAACCATCACTTACTCACTGAACTATGGAACACATAAAAGTTAGCGCGTGAGCGCTCTTCGGCATCGTACTCATGCTTTGATACGCTGACGATTAATAAATGAGTATAACGAAGTGCTACCGACGATGCAGATATGCAAGGGGTATAATTGTCGTTACGAAACTCGTACTCGCGCAGCAGTGTACTCGGCGAGTATTGGCGCTCTGCTCTTTTACTCATCGCTTACACGAGACAATTTTGTGAAGACAATGGCATATATATGAGTACTATATATTTGGAGAATATATAAAAAATATAAATGTAGACTGTGGTATTAGAAGAATCTCTGTAAACAAACTGGAAAAATGTTGGCTTCTGGAAAAAAATACTTAAAAAATTTAAATTGTAAACCTTCTTCAGAAACCTATTTAAAATTTTTTTGAATCAAAAAATAAATTTTCTAAAATTTAACTCCTGAAAGTCTAATCAAATTGAAGTATTAGAAGAATCTCTGTAAACAAACAAGAAAAAATGTTGGCTTCTGGAAAAAAATACTTAAAAAATTGAAATTGTAAACCTTCTTCAGAAACCTGTTTAAAATTTTTTTAAATCAAAAATTAAATTTTCTAAATTTGAACCCCTGAAAGTCTAATCAAATTGAGTTCCTTTCTTCATCTACCAAAAAAAAAGCTATTCTCTCTGTTTTTTAATCAAAACCAAGACTTAATACATTTCATTCATGCATCATTCGTTACAAAAGCTCCACTCCACTCGTCCGTTTGCAGCTTACCGCAAGAAAAAATTAAGAGCGTGCCCACACAAGGGTTAAAGATTGCGTCAGAAGTAAAAGAGAGCTGCATCAGCTGGGCTGTTATGAAATTGATAAACATATTTATGCATATACCCTTGAATTAGTGCATATATTCAATACTCAAACGAGAGTTTGATTTTAGAAACATGATTACTTTTACTGCTACAAACAATTACTTGAATGATTACTTCAAAATTTTCAATATTATCGAAGAAAGAAACACTCATACGTATACCATTTTATGTCGACGTGACAAAGAGCGCGCCATTACTGAGAGCATATGACGCACGTGGAGAGAGAAATAGAGAGTGAGCGCGCGCGTTTCTTTGCAAACGTTACAAGCAGTTGAGCGCGTTTCAATGCGACGCTGCTACACTAGTTGTTGCGACTATTTTGTGCGCTCTCCGTTCGTGTGCTACTGAAACGTGCGCTTTCGTAAGTGAAACGCATGAAAACGGAAACAATCTAGTTGTTTCTGAAGCGTTGCTACGACAAAACGTGTGTCTTTGTGCTATAATTGTGTAAAAGTGGAGAGAGAGTTTTCCAAAATGGTGAGTGGAAGTCATTGTTTATATAGTATAATGATGCTTATATACATAATGATCATGAATTGCAGGTTATAGACGATTTCAAATTGATACAAGAGGTCAAAATTCGTCCATATTTCTATGTGAAGGACTTAACTGGCTATCGAAATACGTCGTTACGCAAGAAAGGTTGGGATCAGGTCGCCGCTATTTTCGAAACAACGGGTAAATAATTTTTGAAATTATATATATACAGAATATATAATAATTATAATATTATGCACAGCCGAAGAATGTGCCGCCCGCTGGCGTGCCATAAGAGATCGTTATGTGAAATTGATTGCCAAAATAGGCGCGAATAAACCATTGACGGGCTATGATAAGAACTGGACACTACACACATACTTAAAGTTTCTAAAACCACATATTAAACCTAGAATGTGAGACACTAAAAAAATATATCTCACTTAGTGCAATATCTAATATTAATGCTACATTTTTCAGTTACAAGTTGAAGAAGAACGATGCCAACACTAATGAAGTTGACGAGCACGATTTCATACAAAACATTTCCTACGAAGACACCTACGACGCGGAACTACCCAAATATGAGCCCAGCGAGGATGCTGAGGAATCGCTCATGTCCATGCCAGATATGGATTGTAATAATGATGGCGAAGTACCGTTTGAAGTCACCACTGCCGAATCTTTCGTGCCACCGACGTTAAAAGTACCGGTTGTGTCAACACAATTTGGCGATTTTCAAGAAAAATTCGCAACTTTTACGAAGCGTGTGGAATTCTTGCTCAAGCAGCGACCGGCAAATGCGTCGGATGATAAAAATGAAGCTTTCTATCGCATGATCGGCATTAAGCTGGCCGAATTGCCGGAAGATGAGCAGGAGGACGCGAAGTTGCACATTATCTCGCATGTGTTCGAACGGGTTAAGGCGTATAAACAAAAGACGCGGCTTTCGCTTAATAGTAGTACGTCGTAGTCATAATTAGCTGATAAAATGTAATGTAGAATTTAAGTTTTTTTTGTTGCTTTCTACTTGCAAGTATAACTTTTATATGTTAAAATAAAGGCTGTGTGGAGAAGTGAAAAAGTACATATATGGTAGATATATAACTGGTCTGCTAGCTTAATAGATATATATTATATATTTATATACACTTCTATACCTGTTTTGCTAGTCTGCAATGTGCGCTCTATATTCTCTTCAATTTTGTGTATGCAGAAAAGGGGCCTGTTACTGCTAGTCGCTCAGTGCACAAACAGCTGTTCGTGCCGCACTCGCAGGCCGGTTCTGAACAGTCAATTTCTGCTTTATATACATGCTTTTGTATATAAAAGGTGTGTGTATATAATGTAGTAAATATGTGCGAAGACTGCACCGAAACTTGTTCCATAACCACTACGCCCTTTGAGCACACTTGTGGTTTGGTTGAGTGAGAAAAACGCTTGCAGAGTGCACAGCCAAAATCGGGTGCCAATAAAGAAGAGCGTACTCTTTGCTCATTGCCAACATTTGCTCGAAGAACGAAAGCACATAGATTTCAGAAATGACTACTTGCACTAAATACTATACTACACACACCTTTGGCTTCAACTGCCACACTAATTATGAGTATTTTCTACATTGAGTGTGTGCTGAGTGCAAGTCATAGTCTTGTGAGTGAGCATGAGTGAGTTTCGGTTCAAAAAGCAAATAAAATGTGGATATTTTTAACGCTATAGCTGTAGAAAAGTGTGCGAATAGGAACCTCCACTATAAAAATACAATATTTATGAGTAGCTGTGGAAATTTTGTACACTTTTGGGTTTAGTCGATATAAAGCACCGTAACAGTGTACAACGAAAATAGGGAAAAAGTGAATAGCCACTGGATTGTTCAGTCATGAGCAATTCGGATGGAGGAAATTTACGTAAATTTTTCGTATAGAACAGCTAGAGGGAAAATTGCGTAAATTCTATTTTAGAGTACTACAGCGAACGAAAACGAATTAACACAAAACAAAAAAAAAAGTCGAAAATTATTGTATGTCATAAACATAAATAAGTCGATCGAAATTTTTTTCGTGCAAATCGCTACGAAATAGCTGTGATATTTTATTTTTTTGAATTACCAACTTATACGGTTGGTTGAGATTTTCCTAAAAATTTTCAATGATTTATGATTTATGTCGCTAAGCACAAGTTGTGTCCGTCGTTAGTGCTGTGAGCGGAAGAGCTGCGCTGAGCTTATGGAAAAAATTGCAAAGCTGCACAGTAACGGAGCTGGACAATGTGCACAGTTAGGCAACGGCCAAGTTACACAGACGGTAAGCTACATAATTAACTATTATTTATTATTTCTGAGTGTGTGCGAAATGATTGTAATGGAAATTTGTGAAAATTGCAAAAAATGGGAGAGAATTTAGAGGAAATTATTAAATATATAAATTTATGGAAAATAATAATTTATATTAAATTTATAATAAATTTATTGTGGATAAAAATCGAAATTGATAAAATAAAAAAAAATAAAATTGTAAAATTAAAATAAATTCTATAAAATTTATAATAAATTAATTGAAGAAAAAGATAAAAATTGATAAAATAAAATAAAAAAAAAAAAATAAAATTGGAAAATTAAAATAAATTCTATAAAATTTATAATAAATTAATTGAACAAAAAATTACAAATTATACAACAAAATAAAAGAAATATTATAATAAAATATTAATACGATAAATATGAAATATTAAATTGAAATATGAAAAATTTTTTTTGAGGAAATGAATTTAAATAATTTTTAAAAATTAGTTCAAAATGTGTTGATAGAAAAAGTAAAAAAAAAATTAAAATATTCGTTGAAATAGAACGAATAATAATAATTTAGAGAAATAAATAAAAAATGAAATAAATGAAATTAAACTATTTAAAAATATTTACAAGATAATAAAAAAAATTAAAATGTTTTGATAGAAAAAAAATAAGAAAAAGCATAAAATGAAAAGCAAGATAAATGAAAGAAATAAATTAATATGGGATAAAACAAAATAAAGCAATAAAATGTAACAAAGTAAATATATTAAAATAAAGTTAAATGAAATCTGGTTTCTAAAGTAATAAATTCAAATTGATACTTCTATAAAAATATTAAATAAATAACAATTTTGAATTTATAAAATATAAAAAAAAATTATATTAAAAATTTTTTGATAGAAAAAATGAAATAAAATATAAAATCAAATAAAAAATAAATGGATCTGAGATAAAACAAAATAAAGTAAAAAATGAAACAAAGTAAATAAGTTAAAATAAAGTTAAACTGAAAGTAATAAATTCAAATTGATACTCTTATAATACTTTTAAATATAAAAATTTTGATTTTATAAAATATAAAAAAGTAACTAAAAGGTGAAAAGTAAGCATAATTAAAATTTTTATTGTGATTTTTAGAAATATAAATTTTCGAAAAAATAGTAGAAAGCAAAAAAAATATATATAAAATAATTTTAATGTATTCCAATCAATTTTTTTTTATATTTTTATAAAAAAATATTGTTAAATTTGGAATCATTTCTTTAAATTATAATTTTTTATATCGAAAGTATAACTATAAAGTAAAAAGTAAATTTGTGCTAATACAGTTGAACTTGCCTAACTCGTATCAACAGAATACACAAAAAAAATCGAGTTACAGTTAAAGAGAATTCGAGTTATGGAAGTTAATTTGTATGAAATTTGACTTCTATTGCTAAATCAAGTTCGAGTTATGGAGAACTTCATGTTATAGAATTTCGAATTATGGAAGTTCAACTGTAATTTTTTTTGATTTATTAAAATAATTTATTTCCATGCGCAGGTTAAGCTCTTTTATATTTTTTTTGCAATTTATGTGTGCTGCAATATTAAATCGCTTAAAAATTAATATTTTTGATTTAATATGCTATAACATTAAATAATTAAAATTGAAAAAAATATATAAATAAATAAAAAATATAAATTAAATAAAAATATACAAATAATATTCTTCTAATAACACGTCATCTAATGCCTCGAATATAAATAATAACAATAAATCAAACAGAAGCAACTCATTCGCTAAATTTCTATTATATTCCTTTTGCCACACTGCATTCACTCATAACTCAGCTGTGTCATAATTTTATTTTTTTCACAATCTCTCCCCGCAGGTCGCCCGAAATAGCTGACACAACCGGCTGCACTCCCAACTCGCTGGCAGTAACACGGACACGGCAGTGATATTTTTGAATAAAGCGTTTGCTTGCAACCTTTGACCACTCAAATACACAATAGCACCCAAACGCTTTTAATTGGTGTTTAAGTTATTTTGAAATGCTAGCTTGTAAGCATCTGGTTGACTGTGATATTTTACGCGTGTTTATCGTGAAACTAAAAGTTGGAAAAAAATCTGAAAATTTCTCGCTGTAATATATTCTACTCTGGTATATTAAGCGGTTAATTTTTGGCTTTGCTCTGATCATTTGGATTCATGATAAATTGTGATAAGTAGCTGTGATATATTTTGTGTTCATTTTTTATATAAAACTGAGAAAAAAAAACACAAAAAAATTGTAAAATCAAAAATAAAAGCAGAAAAAAATAAAAGTAAACTTAAAACGGAGAATTTTGTGGATTTTATTTATGCTGAGGGGAGGGGAGGGTGCTGAAATCTGAGAGGAATGGTTGCAACTTTTATTTAGTAGCAATTATTTTGAAATGTGGTTTTGATAGTGTGTGGTTTTATGTGATTAGGGAAGGTTTGCAATTTGTTTGAAGTGATTAGTTGTGGTATTTTCAACAAACCTTTATATTTAAATTTTTTCAGTTTTCTCATATTGAAGATAGATAAATTTTTATAGTTTTCTGAAGTGATTAGGAATTATTTAGTGCGCTTTATTATTTTTCAAATAAAGTGATTATGATTTTTTCTCTGAAGGGGTCATATTTAGTGTGATTTATTATTTTGGAAATATTTCAAAATTTGAACTAGTACTTTTCGAAATATAAAGTTTTTAGTTTTTTGAACATTCAACAGCATCTGTCACATAAGCTTCATTGAAAATTGTTATATATAATTTGAATAATAGGAAAAGGTAGTTTATATTCATATTTTTGATTTTTTTTTTTGAACTTCGAGAAAAATATTTTGATATATTAGGCTAACTTCGAATAACGGAGAATATACATTTTATATTAAGGACTCAATCTCTCGAAGAAATTACTTTGGTTCAATAACCAGTCGAGTTAGGTTAGGTTACTCTGGCAGGCTACAACGCCACACATAGACCAGTTTTGGTCCTTTGTGAAACCAGATGGAGTGCCGTCACTTGGTTAATGAGGAGTAGTCATCCTTTAGGATGCCAGTGTTTGTTGCGAATTTCAAAAGGCTTTGTGGCTTTACCAACGAAATCTCTTCCAGATTAACGTAGTATGCAGCCCCCAAATGCTGAAGCCGTTGTCTTGATAATGCAGGACATTCACAGAAGAGGTGCTCCATTGTCTCTCTGGTGCCTTGCTCTTGACATTTCCTGCAGTCTTCACGATCTATCAGCCCCATCTTGTAGGCGTGCGCCGCCACAAGACAGTGACCAGTGAGTATGCCGACCATATTCCTACATTTGCTTCTATCGAGCGCCAATAGAAATCTCGTGTACTTCTTATCTACCGCTTTACACATAACTTTGTGGTTTTGCATCCCGATATATTCTTCCAGCGCGCTTTGAACTTTTTTATCAAGTTTCTGTCTAGATCATCATATAGACAGTGTATAGGTCTATCTACGTTCATCATATTTTCGGATGACAGTTTTACGCCTCATTTGGCAATCTCGTCCACTATCTCGTTACCTTCTATGCTCTTGTGGCCTGGCACCCAGTAGAATTGAAGTCGCCTATTTCTGGCGACATCATTCACTGCTGTCCTACCACTTAAGACACTTTTGGCCGATGCAACCAGTAGAGTTATTGTTTGTTAATAATTATGTGAAGTATGTGAGGATATTTTATTCTTATATATAGAGTATACTGTTTTCAATTCGCTCATTATAGGTTTTTCAAAAATACGGTGGGCTTTATTCCGTATTCGCCTACTTATGGGTCAAAAACCATATCTCAGGAATTACTCGACCTATTCGAATGAAATTCGGTATATAATATTTTCTTGACACCCTGATAACACGGATAAAAAATGGGCGAAATCGGTTCACAACCACGATCCTCCTTATAACTCAATTTTGAATCTTTATTATTAAAAATTATTAAAATCGGGTCATAACATCTCCAAATACCTAATTATAGGTTTTTCAAAAATACGGTGGGCTTTATTCCGCATATATTGGTTAATATGTGAGATATCTTAGCAAAATTAAGTGAGCGTATAGTTTTGTATATAGTGTACCTTGCTGGTGAAAATTAATGAAATCGATTCAGAAATTACCTCAGCCCTCATATACTATATATGACGATTTTCGAATTTATGAGTAAATTTGTCTTAATAAAATTTCTTAAATAAATTGCGAGAGTATAAAATGTTCGGTTGCAACTGAACTTAGCCTTTCCTTACTTGTTTTATATTTTATTGTTGTTGTAAATTATACTCGAGTAAACATTGTAAGTGGAAATGGAATGCAACAATTGATTAAATATTTGCTCTTTTTAATAAATGAAAGAACCCTTTGGAATTTTCACTTAATGAAATATTTGATATTAGAGATAAACATACATATATACAAATATATATACATACCTAGATATATAGAAGTTAATAATATGATTTTAAAGTATAGCATGGCATGCACTTGAAGTACCCAGTAGAGAAATATAAATATAGAAACAATGGATTCTAGTAATAGCAATTCAGAAATGTTCGTAAATAAAGTAGAATATAATACAGGAGTTTCAATAAAAAATGCTTTGAGCAATCACGGTTCAATATGGTATATATCCATAAAGAACTTGATATACCTATGGTAAAGAAAGAATTAGTGGACAGGAGAAGGAAATATACAGACGTGTGCGAAAGAATAAGGGAGTAAAGACCCTTTCAGGTTACCAGATATCTATTTTTGTCTCAATTCGGGTTTTGAAATCAGAACCTATAGATGATATTTATAAGTATATTTCTCATTTTAAGTACGACGGTTAAGTCTTTGAATTTCAATCTTTTGAACTTAGTAATTACTAACACCATATTGGGTTGGTTCTGAGAAAGAAGGAATCGCTGCTGGCTGCATTTGCAGGAACTTCACCGGCCCAAACTGTTTCTCGGGGGATGTTCATAAATATATGAACATGAAAGTCTTACTACATTAAGATTGAATTATATGTAGAACATTATATTTTTACACAAATACATTAATACATAAAAATATACATGTAAGCAATAAATTAAATAAAAAGTATATACAGTCCACTAAATGTCAAGTGCAATGGTTAGCAACAGAATTGTAATATGAGACTTGCTCATAAAAATCTAAAAATCATTGCATATAAAAGAAACCACACAAACATATATGCATTAATATGCAACAAACATACATTATATGTTGCACGCATACATGCAACACACATACACTTATATGAGGCACGCATGCATCTATATGCAACACGCATGCACTCAACTAGTAATAAACAAACATATTTATATGCACAAGATAACCTATTGGTTATAAAAATACATTTGGGCAATTGCTTGTGTGCATTTGAAATAACTCCTTATCGTGCAACATATAAAATATACATATAGACATACACA
Source organism: Zeugodacus tau (assembly GCA_031772095.1). Taxonomy (NCBI): domain Eukaryota; kingdom Metazoa; phylum Arthropoda; class Insecta; order Diptera; family Tephritidae; genus Zeugodacus; species Zeugodacus tau. The sequence goes on along the minus strand of CM062653.1, from coordinate 2,786,678 downwards.
CATACACATATAATTAGTTCTTAAGATGTATTCAAAAATTGTATTTAAGCAGTGACGAAATGAAAATAAATTTAGAATGAATTAGATTCTCACTCAATGCAAGTCTTTCATTACCCCCCACCAGCGGTAAGGTTTGTTAGAAACTACATTGTTTAAACATTTTGGTCCTTCGATCCTCTTTTGGAAAAAGAATCGAGCAAGTGCAAGTACTAGAAGCCTCTTAAAAGAAAAAGAGCATTACTTAGCCAAATCAAAATAAATGTAAGCCGGAATAGCAAAGGCTATCCGCATTTATAAAATTTACTTTTCGTAAAAGTTGAAAAAAAAGCGACCTTGTGGCTATAACAACAAGAACAGTGCAAAATAAAAAAAATGCGACCTTGTGGCTATAACAACAAGAACAGTGCAAAATAAAAAAAAAAAGAAAAATATCTACAAACACCATCTATAAAGAAGCAATCATGAAGAACTTGCTAACGCGACAGAGGGAGTTAGGCGATCTAGCTGCGTTGGAGGAGCAGAAAATTCTCAGCGGAAAGATAAGAAAGGCTTCATGTCTGGAATATATGGATCATATTCAGACTGTTATGAAAGAGTTTACTGCAAATCATAGCAAAATAATGGCTAAGAAAAGTCAAGAAGCAGAGGAATACATTGCGAAGAATTACTACGAGCATGTAATGCAAACTATGGAGAATTCTATTCAGAATTTAAGAATTCAAAGTACTGCCGAAAGTCTGTTAGCAGTGAGCAGCAAGGGGCAAATAGAATCTATTACACAAACTATTCAGGTCGAACCACCTGAAGCTGCCTCTGGCGTTGAAAGAAAATATCAACGTCGAGCAAAAAAGCTCAGGAACACACTTGATGAAATTCAAGAAAATGAATTGAATTCTCTCGAGCAAATGAGAGAATTCAAAATTAAGCTTGAAATACAATTTGAGAATATTGAAGAAGCATATTTTGAAACTCAAAATATAAAATTAGTAGAAACAACTGAAGACTCTATCGAGGAACAAATAGATGAATTTCGTCAAGATTATAAAATTATCACCGCAAGAATAACGGAGAAATTAAAAAATTATAATACAACACAAACAATGTGTTCTAATATTAAACTGCAGGAAATTAAAATACCGATGTTTTATGGAGAAATGAAACAATGGTCGTCATTCCACGATCTTTTTAAAAGTTTGGTGCATGATACGAAGCACTTTACTGAAGTGGAAAAGATGTTCCGATTGAAGACATCATTAGGTGGAGAAGCTGGTAGATTAATTCAACATCTACCAGTAACAGAATCAAATTATGAAGCTGCTTGGCAAATTCTCAAGGAAAGATATGAGAATAGAAGGCTACAATTCACAGCACAAGTAGACAGACTACTTGATCAACCGACAGCAAATGGAGAAAGTGCAGCAAGCATGAAGCAGCTGTTAGATACCACCAAAGAATGCATTTATGCTTTAAAAGGACTAAATCTAAATTTAAATGACGAACAAGCCATCATAGCTCGGATAGTGGTTCGAAAACTAGACAAAGAAAGTCTACGTTTATACGAGCAAAACGTAAAAAAAAGTAGGGACATACAAAGCCTAGATGACGTCTTCAGTTTTCTGGAGCAGCAATATCAAGCTCTAGAAGCAATACAAGACAGAAAACCAGCTAAATGGAATAATCAAAAGCAGCTACAGCGAACACCTACATTTTATACAGCGGCACAAAAAAATTGTGTATACTGCAAGGTTCCTGGGCATCAAATTGGTGAATGCAGAAAGTTTCAGACATTGACTACGATGAATCGAAGAAGATTCATAACAAACAACAAGCTATGCTATATTTGCCTTGATCACGTATATGAAGGCAAATGTAATAATAACAAGAAATGCAATAAGTGTGAAAGGAATCATCATAATTTATTGCACTTCAATGAATTCCAAAAAGGAAAAGGAGAAAGTGAAGAAAATGTCACAAACACATCTTCCACAATGATGACGAAACATTCGGAAACGGCGATACTCCTAGCAACAGCACAGATAAGGGTGAAGGCAGCAAATGGAGAGTATGTGACTTTGCGAGCTCTAATCGATCAAGGATCGCAAAAGACTACTATTTCCGAAGAAGCAGCTCAAATACTTCATTTACCAAGAAGAAGAGAAGTAACTGAACTACAAGGTTTAGGAAATACCACAGTGGGAGTGTCCAAATTTAAAATCAACATTAAAATCAAGCCGAGATTCCTAAGCAACGAGGCGTACAATGTCGAAGCACTAATTTTGCCGAAATTAGCGACTGCTCAACCAGACAAAACGTTTAAATGGGATGTAGAACAATTGAAAAACTACACTTTAGCTGATCCCAATTTCAATAAATCGGATCGAATCGATATTGTCATTGGAAGTGACATATATGCCGACATACTGGAAGAAGGCATATTTAAAAAGGATCGAATACTAGGTCAAGCCACGAAATTGGGCTGGATATTGTCGGGAGTTTTACAACAACCGAGAAAAAACAATACAATTTTAGCAGCGGTTACTACAACATTGGAGAAGTTTTGGGAAATAGAAGACACCACAACTCCAGCAGATACAGCAGATGATGATGAATGCCTAAAATTTTTTGAAAAAACTACAGTGAGAGATGAAAATAATCGATTTGTCGTTAATCTACCTTTTAAACAAGAAAAAGAATTGGGCGATTCTCGCAAACAAGCTATGGCGAGGTTTCTTAATCTTGAGAAAAGGTTCGCTACAAATGACGAGTTAAAACAACAATATGTGCAATTTATGAAAGAATATTCAGAAATGGGCCACATGGAAAAAGCAAGTGAAAATAGATGCGGTAAATACTATTTGCCACATCAAGCAATAATTCGAGAAGACAGTAGAACGACTAAACTACGAGTAGTTTTCGATGCGTCTGCAAAAACTACAAATGGAAGTAGTTTAAATGACATCCTCTTCATAGGACCGAGACTTCAAAAGGATATATTTGACATAATAATCAAATGGAGACTTTGGCAATATGTACTAACAAGTGATATTGAAAAGATGTTTCGACAAATTAAAATAACAGATAGTGATCAAGATTACCAACGTATATTGTGGAGAGAAACAAAAGGAGAGCCGATAGAAGAATACAAACTACAAACAGTTACATATGGGACAGCATCAGCTCCTTTCTTGGCAACGAGAACTTTACAAGAAATTGCCAAATTATGCGAGCCCCACAACTATTTGCTTTCAAACATCATTAAAAATGACTTCTACATGGACGATTTAATGACAGGAGCAGATTCAATAGATGAATGTAAGGCCATTCAGTATGAAATATCGAAACAACTACAAAAATATGGATTCCACTTAAGGAAGTGGATGTCAAACAACAGTGAAATCATAGCAACAATTCCAGTAAATAAAGCAAATGAAGTAATAAAAATAGCAGAAGACGAAACAATAAAGACATTGGGTATTCAATGGGATCCTACCAAAGACATGTTTGGATTTAATACGAATCTTTCAACGCAAAAGCTAGTTACAAAAAGACAAGCTTTGTCTGATTTAGCGCGAATTTTCGACCCAATGGGATGGCTTTCACCAATAACCGTTATAGCAAAGTTATTTATACAGAAACTTTGGCTGATGAAACTCAACTGGGACGAGTTACTTGACGAGAATTTAACAAAAGAATGGCAAGAGTTTATGCAGCATATACCAGAGATAAAACGAATAAAAATTCCTAGATGGTTTGAAACTAAAAACTACTTTAAATTTGAACTACATGGATTCGCAGATGCTTCAGAGAAAGCTTATGCAGCAGTTGTATATGCTAAAGTTGGATCAGTTATAACAATTGTTGCTGGTAAAACTAAAGTGAATCCAATTAAAAATAAGAAAACGTTACCAAAACTGGAACTATGCGCAGCTCACCTACTTGCTAAATTGCTGCAAAGGTTAAAAACAGTCATCAACAGAGAAATAAAAATATTTGCTTGGAGCGATTCAACTATAACGTTAGCATGGATAAATAATTGCCAAAGTAAAGACAGATTTATTAAAACACGAGTAGAAGAAATCAAATTACTTGCTTCCAATGCGAAATGGCAACACGTTGGAACAAAGGACAATCCGGCTGATGTAGCATCCAGAGGGGTACTGGCGAATAAACTAATAGAACACGATCTATGGTGGAAGGGTCCCAAATGGTTGCGAGAAGAGGAACATCATTGGCCAATGAAGATTATTCAAATCGATGCAACATATGTGACAACCTCAAAAGAAATACATTTCTTGGATAAGGTAATACTAAAATATTCTAGTTTAAGCAAATTAATAAGGGTAGTAGCTTATATTTTGCGATTTATAAAAAGAATAAGAGGGAAAAAATTCCCTGAATACTTAGTAAAATCAGAAATGAAAGAAGCTGAAGAGATGTTAATAAGATATCAACAAAAATTACAATTTAGAGAGGAAATTCAGAGTTTAGAAATCAACAAAGAAATTAATCATAAAAGTAGCATTGCAAGTTTAAATCCAATTTTGGATAATAAGGGAATCCTTCGTGTAGGAGGTAGATTGGGTAATGCAAATCTTCAATTTGATCAAAAGCACCCAATAATATTAAATAAGTCACATTTGTCATCATTAATAATTGAAAATATTCATAAAATAACCTTACATGGAGGAAACAAATTAATGGAATCAATGATTAGAAGGAATTACTGGATTGTTGGATTGAAGAATTCCATAAAAAAGACAATTCGAACTTGTAGTCGATGCGTACGTTACCGTAAAGAAGTAGCAAAACAATTAATGGGAAATCTTCCAGAATTCCGAGTATCTATGTCAATTCCATTTACACACGTTGGTATAGACTATGCAGGACCGATTCATATGAAATGTTCAAAAGGAAGAGGACAAAAAACATTTAAAGGATATATAGCTGTATTTGTTTGTATGGCAACAAAAGCTATTCATTTAGAAGCAGTGAGTGATTTAACAACCGAAGCGTTCCTAGCTGCTTTGAAAAGATTTTTTGCTAGAAGAGGTAAAAGTCAACATTTATACTCGGACAATGGAACTAATTTTGTCGGAGCTTGTAGAAGATTAGACCGAGATTTTAAAATGGCAATCAAAAATAATTACACCGTAGCTCCCATATTAGAAACAGATAAAATTCAATGGCATTTCGGGCCCCCGGCAGCTCCTCACTTCGGAGGAATTTGGGAGGCAGGAGTGAAGTCGGTGAAATATCATTTAAAAAGAGTGATAGGCGAAAGTAAGTTGACATTTGAAGAAATGATTACTTTGCTATCACAGATTGAAGCAGTACTGAATTCACGACCTCTATGTTCGATAGATAGTGAAAGCGATATAGACGTATTAACGCCTGGCCATTTTTTAATAGGATGTCCAATAATAGATTGTCCTGAAGCAATTAATGATAACCAAATAGGTTCATTAGATAGATGGAAATTAATACAAAAACTTAAAAAAGACTTTTGGAAACGATGGGAAAGCGAATATGTTGTAATGTTGCAACAACGCATGAAGTGGAAAACCAAACAAGCAAATCTCGTACAAGGACAAATAGTTATTATAAAAGATGAAGAAACTCATCCAGCCAAATGGCCATTAGGAAAAGTTATTGAAACTCATCCAGGAAAGGATGGAAATGTAAGAGTTGTAACTCTAAAATTACAAAATGGCATACTTAAACGGCCTGTTCACAAATTATGCCCACTGGAGGTAACAAACAGCAGTAGAACAGAGGAAGTAAATCATGTTACAAGTTTGCTGACTTAGAGAATAACAAATAAATACTACAAAATAAACCCTTTTGATTCAACATTTATCGTACATCTTAAAAAACAAATAGAACTCCTCACAACAGAAAATATAAAATATAAAATTAAAAGGTATAAATTGTCATCAAATTAGTTTTGATAATAACATTAATAATTACTATTTTATATATAAGATCCAAATGTGTAACAACGACTGTAACTGTTCCATTTGAAATTCCAGTTAGACATAATTAAAAAAATATTAATAATAAAACATAATATACAAGTAAAGTTAAGATACAACTTTGGCCCCTGGCAGAATGTTCATAAATATATGAACATGAAAGTCTTACTACATTAAGATTGAATTATATGTAGAACATTATATTTTTACACAAATACATTAATACATAAAAATATACATGTAAGCAATAAATTAAATAAAAAGTATATACAGTCCACTAAATGTCAAGTGCAATGGTTAGCAACAGAATTGTAATATGAGACTTGCTCATAAAAATCTAAAAATCATTGCATATAAAAGAAACCACACAAACATATATGCATTAATATGCAACAAACATACATTATATGTTGCACGCATACATGCAACACACATACACTTATATGAGGCACGCATGCATCTATATGCAACACGCATGCACTCAACTAGTAATAAACAAACATATTTATATGCACAAGATAACCTATTGGTTATAAAAATACATTTGGGCAATTGCTTGTGTGCATTTGAAATAACTCCTTATCGTGCAACATATAAAATATACATATAGACATACACACATACACATATAATTAGTTCTTAAGATGTATTCAAAAATTGTATTTAAGCAGTGACGAAATGAAAATAAATTTAGAATGAATTAGATTCTCACTCAATGCAAGTCTTTCATTACCCCCCACCAGCGGTAAGGTTTGTTAGAAACTACATTGTTTAAACAGGGGATATAACCAGAAAACAATTAATAACACTCACAAGCAACAAACTGAGACAACTAGTGGCACTGCAGATTAAGGATCTAATCTATACAAACTATCAAACTACTCGTCGTATCAGTGCCGATTCTGTGATCTAGTAGCGGAGACACCTGAGCACTTATTCCTTGAATCTCGCGATCGCGACGAAAATGTGACAGGTAATGGATACTTGGTATCCCAAAAAAAAAAAAACAGTATGGCTTCCGTGAGTCTTGGAACACTATTAATGTTTCTTAGAGGCGGCGTTAGATGGTATATTGTGATAATATGAGAGGGCACAATAGATCTTAGGTCGCAATACGTTCGTAGTCGTAATCTAATCTAATTGAACTGGTTCCATACAAACTCTATAAATACTTCACTGTATTAATTTTCCTGCTGGGTACTACCAATGCAAGCATTCTCAAACACTTGTTTCTAAATTGCATACGTGCAAAATTGATAATGACTTTTGTTTTTTCTGTTTTGTTTCGCAAATAGGGTGGTTGTTTAATGTTTAATTGTAAATAGCGTTTGCAGCAGTCTACGGAAATATGTCTGTACATGCTCGTATGTAGGTCTGTACCTTCATATGGTATCTTTCAATCTCCGAAACACCTAGAAGCATTTCTGAGCATTTTTCACCTCAATTTATTTATACAAAAGTTGAACGAACCTTTCAACGTGGCATTTATTTTGGCAACAGACGCCACATGCTGGAATCCCTGAGCGAATTTCACTAATTAGTGCCAATTTTAGATAAACCAAAAATGCGTTCTCACTCAACTATTCAAGATTTTAGACAGCTGTAGCTTGCTAAGATCACTGCGGTGCTATTTCTATACTATATACATATATAAATCGAAGTTCAAGGTCGCCAGCCATATGTGTGGGCTTATGCTGTTGTTGTTGTTGTTGGGTATCCAAAAAATATTTATGCAAATGTTTGCTTTAGTGCAAATTTGAAGTGTGCAAATAATTTAACTGATTGTTATCGCCGTCTATTGTTTTATAAACAAATGTCAGAGATTGCTTGTGAGAGACCATAACTTAATTTGCGGTGCCACGGGTGTGGGGATTAAGAGTGTTGTGTTAATTAAAAATTTTAATTTTATTAAATTTTGTTGTTATTTGTGTGTGTTTGAATTGCAATGTTTTCTGGAAGCAGACTGTCGGTTGCTTTTATTAAGTGATGATTTAGGTACATTTTGATTTATGGCTCTCAACTTTTTGGTGAAATAAAAAATCTGAATTAAATGATTTAATGTAAAATCGAAATTAAATCAGCAGTGAAATGCTGAATTTCACTTTAAACAGTAAGGCTTTATGAAAGCTTTAAAACAGCTTTTATACTACAGTTATACTGTGGCGTTGCGTGGGTGCTGTGTTTCTAGGTTACACCAAATTTTTTTAACCTAAAAAAAGACTGTATTGCTTCCTCTTCTATAGTCGAAAGAAGCTCCATGTTGCATTGAGATACATATACAGGGTAGGCCATTTAAAGTTGACCCATTTGTTTCTAAAAAAAAAAGAACAAAAGAAAACAATGTTTTTTGTTCATTTCAAAAATAATTTATTTTGGTCCAAGGAGATTTGTTTCAGCTAATATTTAAAAATTAGATCGCGTAAATGGGCACCTTTAGCTTTGACAGCTAAATGCACTCTTTTTTCGACATTTTCCATGACTTTGGCCAATGTTTCGGATGATATGGCGGCTGTTTCACGTCGAATGTTGGCTTTCAGTTGAGCTAAGGTCTTTGGCTTATTAGCGTATACCTTGGATTTCAAATAACCCCACAAATAAAAGTCTGGTGGCGTCAAATCTGGTGATCTCGGTGGCCAGTCAACATCACCATTTTTCGATATCAATCGTCCGGGGAAAAATGGTCGCAATAAATTGATTGTTGGTCGAGCTGTATGGCATGTAGCCCCGTCCTGTTGAAACCAGAAGTTATCCATGTCATTTTCTCGAATAATGGGTATCACAAAATCCGTTGTCGTGGCTCCATCATCGTCTTCGAAAAAATACGGTCCGATGATCATATTCGCGCAAACACCGCACCAAACTGTTACTTTTTGGTCGTAAAGAGGCTGTTCTTCAATTAATTGAGGATTTTCGGTGGCATAAAATCGGCAATTTTGCTTGTTTACGCCTCCATTCAACGAGAAATGTGCCACGTTGAGTTAACACAATTGAAAAGTTATTTTGAATATAAAGCTGAACAATTTCAGCGCGTTCTTTTGGAGTGTACTGTTCCATGGTATAAATTGTCTTCGAATGACGCTTCTAACGCGGTATGACATTAGCCGATTTGTCAGCGCTGTTAAAAGTTACAGCGTTGCCAGATGGGTCAACTTTAAATGGCCTACCCTGTATATATACAAATTTACATATACTTAAATCTCCAATCAGTGACTTGTGCAGCGCAACCGCAGCTCAATCGCAACACGCATCAACTAGTTTGACGAGTTTTTTTGTTTGTTTTGCTGCTGGCTTTTATGACTTTCAAGATTTCTTCGTGATTTTATACCCTGAACAGGGTATATTAAGTTTGTCACGAAGTTTGTAACACCCAGAAGGAAGCGTCGGAGGCGTTATAAAGTATATATATAAATGATCAGTATGTTGTACTGAGTCGATTTAGCCATGTGCGTCTGTCTGTCCGTCCGTTCGTCTGTCTGTATATATACGAACTAGTCCTTCAGTTTTTAAGATATCGTTTTGAAATTTTGCAGATGTTATTTTCTCTTCATGAAGCTGCTCATTTGTCGGAACTGCCGATATCGGACCACTATATCATATAGCTGCCATACAAACTGAACGATCGGAATCATGGGCTTGTATGGAAAACTTTCGCATTTTACTACATATCTTCCCGAAATATAGTGTGAGTTATTGTTCATAGAAATAATTTAATCTCCGAAAAAATTGTTCAGATCGGTTCACTATATCATATAGCTGCCATACAAACTGAACGATTGGAATCAAGGGCTTGTATGGAAAACTTCCGCATTTTACTACATATCTTCACGAAATTTGATGTGAGTAATTGTTCATAGAAATAATTTAATCTCCGAAAAAAATGTACAGATCGGTTCACTATAGCATATAGCTGCCATACAAACCGAACGATCGGAATCAAGGGCTTGTATGGAAAACTTCCGCATTTTACTACATATCTTCACGAAATTTGGTGTGAGTTATTGCTCATAGAAATAATTTAATCTCAGAAAAAATTGTTCAGATCGGTTCAATATAGCATATAGCTGCCATACAAACTGAACGATCGGAATCAATGGCTTGTATGGAAAATTTTCGCTTTTGACGTGGTATCTTCACGAAATTTGACATGGATTACTACTTAAGGTAATAATATAATCTCCGAAGAAATTGTTCAGATCGGTTAACTATATAACCTTAATGTTTCTAGCAAACAACCCGGCTAAAAAGAATTAGTAAAATGTTTTATTTTTTTTACTTACTTTTTCTTACGTCTTTAGATTTGCTTAGACACATAGTTACTAAAAGAAATGCACCTGTGAAGGGTATATTAGCTTCGGTATAGCCGAAGTTAACTTTTTTTCTTGTTTTATGCATATTTATTGTGCTTTCCGACACAGCTTTGTACTTTGGCAACAGCTTTATGATTAACATTTTTTTTATTGTGGCCTGCAGTGTCTTACCTAAAGCTTACCAACACATGCATGAAGAGATACTAGTATGTTGCAGTGTCTTGCCCCAGTATTTTCTTGATTTGTTGACTCTTGCATGGTTATTGTTGTTGTTGCTAATCTGCTTCACGTGCAACACATTTGCCAGCCTGCTGTTGTCTCTAAATGCTAATTCCACGACTTTGACCAACCATTTATCAATAGCTGAAGCTTTTGTTTGGACCTCTCTTTCTGCTTGACAATTTCGTCTATTTATTGTATATTTTTCGCCTCTGTCCACCTGTTTGAATGTTTATTTATTTGTTTCCGCAGCTTTTGTTGCGTTTTTTTTTTATTTCTTTCAGTTGACTTTAAGACAGGTTTCTCAGACGCTTTGTGCCGTTAGTGGCACATAATTTTGTTTAATTATACTGAAGTCTGGTTTTATTTGGCGAGACATAAGTGCTTGATGTTAAGTGTTTGTTTATTTTTAATGATACAATAACAACAAAATAATGCTTTAAATAATTATTTCAATTACAAATACAGGGTGTAACAAGATGAGGCATATTAAAAATATTTGAAAAAAAAAATTCAAAAAAATCCATCGAGACGATTTCATTCATATGCCCATCTCGCACAAATTTTTAGGTTATCTCGCACTTTTTCAAGATCTCATGACAGTTTCCGTACATATATTAATCATGAATTACTAATTTTTCACCATGAGAGCCTTCTTTTTTAGTATCTCTGTCACTCACATGCATGACCTGTTAGTTCTAATAGTTTTTTAAATGTTTTTCAATTATGCTTGTCGCCTTTTACGATAATTACACAGTTTTATGTGCACGCCAGAAGTTCATTTTTGCAGCAAATTCATTAAGGAAACACATGTAGTTCTGAACACATTCACTATAATCTCCCCTTCCACTGCATTACTCTATTTCTCGAGTGATTTCCATGTGCTCTCCATAAATTTCCAATCGACTTCACCATAGTATGTGGTCAAGACGTTGGGGTGTCTTGTGTGATTTGAAATATTTATATGAATTGAAATTGTAATCGCATAATTGTTGTTTCACGCTGTGCTGTCCATTTGGATTTCCGTCTTCAAGTCGACAATAATTGTTAATAAAAGCACAAATAAAATTATTGGCAACAACATTATGAACATGAAATCAGTAATTACGGGCTTAAGTGTTCTGGTGCTTAGTTACGGTGATAGCATTGCAACAACAATAAAATTGATATTTAACTGGTTGATTCCGCAGCGGGTGGCTGCGTTCTCAAATACCTGTCAGGAACACCATGGAAAACAGCAATTTAGTTAATCATTTCATGATAACTATGTAAAGGCATTTAATTTGCAATTTCGGAAGGCTAATCTATTAGGAGTTTATGATGATTCGTTATTTCATTGCCCCGGAGTGCGATTTACTTTAGTTTTCAAGCAACAATTAAAACTAAATTCTATTCATTGGGTCTCTGGTGTATTTTGTGATTTCACGAGCGATGCTTGTTCTTAAGAAAAAGACGCCAAAGTCTTCGAAAGTCACAGCTGTTGTCGCTTAGATCATCGACTCCTTCTTTGGTTCACCATGAACTAATTCTGAACGAACAAACTTAATGAGGAATTAATCTTGACCTCGCTGTGGCAAGAAGGTGAAGTAATGCATTGAAGACAGCCTGTTTTGTGATCAGACGAAACACAGATTTCTATCTATGATAATATAAACTTATTTTTCAGACAAATTGTGACTTAGGTTAGGTTAGGTAAAGGGATAGATCTCCGCATCTATAGAGAATCTTACTTAGACAGCATCGACTGTCCTTTGTGACACCAAAATACTCCTGACGGAACGCCAAAACCCTTATGATTCGACTAAGCGCTTAGACTCTGTTATAAAGTTTTTAAGGGGATTCCAGTCACTTCGCTGGGCTCGCTAAAGGTGTACCTACCGTAGTGTTTCAACTTTAGTCTGGCAAATGCTAGACATTGAAGGAGGAAGTGCTCGGATGATTGCTCTTCACTTTCCTCTAAGCATGAGTGTCTATTGAACAATGACCAGTAAGAATATCTATGGCACAGCAGCTGGTAGGTCCGTATTCGGTGCACCACGGACCAGATAGATCTCGCTACTGCACAGGTGCTGGTTGTTGTTCAGCGTTTGGCGAGCTCACTCGAAGTCAGTGTGTCCACCGCTCTAGCGTAATTTGAACACGGATTACCCATCTGCTTCCACTCCGACGTCAATGTTGCTAGGGTACCCTCTCTTGCAAGCCGGTCCGCTCTGCAGTTTCCAGCGATTCCGCGGCGACCGGGTACCCACATAAGTCGGATTGGAAAGTAGTTTTTGGTAAAATTCCGAAATGTATAAATTTCGAGATTTTTTTTTTAAATAAATTTAAGTTATTGCCTTCGATATATTTTTGAGTGTTTTTTTATATAATAAAGCTTAATGAGCTTAAATAGTTCCACTCTAACCTAACCTAACTACACCTAACCTCAAAAAGTTTGTATATATCCGCTAATTAGAGACTACACTAAGATAATAGGAACAATTTTGTTCGACTAAATTGCAGCTTAACCAATTCTAAGTGGAATTATGCGTTGAAACCGTCACAATAGATGCCTTAAAAAGGTGTTTATACGAGGTACCACATTTATAGTTCGATTCTAGTATACTCAGAGACATTTCAACATAGATATTTAGTGGAGTTACAAAGTTTGTAATTAGTCTATTGTTTCTAGATGCACAAGGTTGAGTATTACTTCACTCATTACTCATATTACACGGATTGCAAAGTAGTTCGAAGCTACTGAGATATAAATCTCAATCATCAAAGTCCTTTATTCACAGTAACATTTTCTCGAAACCCAAATTTATTCTAGAAAAGAGCCATGAGTTGTCTGTGAACATAAAAACATATTCGGTAAACTAAACGATGGTAGTCGGGTCTATGTAACCGGTACAGATTCGGATTTTTATCTGTTCAAGCACTGTCCTCTCAGCAGCTATCCTCAAAATTGTTGGGAGGATGTGTCTACAACAACAACGCCTTAGGATTCGGATATAGATATAGATATAGATATGGATATAGATATAGATATAGATATAGATATAGATATAGATATAGATATAGATATAGATATAGATATAGATATAGATATAGATATAGATATAGATATAGATATAGATATAGATATAGATATAGTATAGATATAGATATAGATATAGATATAGATATAGATATAGATATAGATATAGATATAGATATAGATATAGATATAGATATAGATATAGATATAGATATAGATATAGATATAGATATAGATATAGATATAGATATAGATATAGATATAGATATAGATATAGATATAGATATAGATCTAGATATAGATATAGATATAGATATAGATATAGATATAGATGTAGATATAGATTTAGATATAGATATAGATATAGATATAGATTTAGATATAGATATAGATATAGATATAGATATGGATATAGATATAGATATAGATATATTTAAGTTATTAAATTTAATTTTTTGATTTATTTTTCGCTTTCCTTACATTTTATGAGTTGGATTAGGGGCTGATTCAATAAAAATATATAAAAAATTTAAGATTTTTTAATAAAAAAATGACTTATTAAAATTTATTTCTTAAATAATATTTTTTAATTCTACAAATAGCCTCTGTAATCATAAATAATACATTTTTATGAGTATGGAAGTAATTAGTTCTAATAGAACGAGTTTGCATAATATAAAATAATTTGTAAAATTTAAAATTTTGAGCACAAAAACTTTAATATATAAGCTAGTATCTACATATATCTATATATCATCTATATATGTATATATGTATTGTAAATGCTATTGTCTGACTATGTCAAAAGCAGCGAAGCGAAAAACGCTAAAATATGAAGCCCACAAATTTGACCGATTATGCATATGTGTGTGTGTATATGTATATGTAAATGAATGCATGTATTTGTTGTAGTCATGTACATATGTATATGCGCATATATGCGGTGGCAGCGTCACCATGCAAATCAGCTACTTGGCTTGCTGGCTGTTTGTGAGCACTGCTTTTGGCATATCGAAAAAACGAAAAAAAAGTATTGCCAACAACATTGAAGCTGGCAGGCAGGCAGTCAGACAAATGGTCGAACGGACGGACAGTTGGGGCCAGAGCTATACGAGTACGGGGAAGTAAGTAAGAAAGCATGAAATCTGCCAGAAATTGCAACCGCAATGGTGGCTTCGGTGTGTGTGAATTTGTAAACCTTTCGACTTGTTATTGTTGTATGCCTAATATTATATGTATGTATACGCATGTAGAATCATAAAAATATACACCTAGATATGTATGTATTTGCAAAGCTTCACATCTACTTAACATATGTATGTATGTGTGTTTGTATGTATATATGTATGTATGTCTGTCTGTAAATAAAATATATTGTTGCCTCGTAAATTTGTGGCACCTAAAATGCATAACCCAAACCGCAAGCACTAAAGTTTTGTGTTACTTGAAGGCTTTCGGTTACCTAAATACAGACATACATACATACATACAACCGCGTACATATGCTCCTCATGTGTGTGTGTTGTTGTTGTTGTATACAATTTGCAACAAGGCGCTTTAAAGAGCGCTAGGTGTGGCAAAACCAGCAATAATAGTTAGTGTGCGCGCTCTATTGTGCGGCGCGTGCAAAATTGATTTTCTCATTTTTGGTGGTTGGCAATAAAAATTTATGATAACACAGACTCCACTAGACACGCTAATGCCAGGTAGAAAGTGGAGCTTATAAGCACTTTTGTGGACTAGTTGGGGACTAACCCTTTGGAGGTGTATTTACTGGTGATTTTGATTGCTTTTGTTGAATCAAAGCCAATTTTTTATTTTAATTTTGAACTTACTCTCTCAAATCTCTCTTATCTTTAAACTTTTAATCAAGCTAATATAATCTATATATGGATTTTTTATATTTCAGTTCCTGCGAACACTGCTGTTACCCTTCATGCATCATGCAACGCATCACAAGGTGATGTTCAAGGATAAAAAGGTGCGTACCGTATATATGGCTTTCTCTGATATATATTTAGGTGTAACTGTAAAAGTTTATAACGCTTGATACTTTCACATACAAATATTCTTCACATATGCCTGTCTGCTTAGCTATATGAGTTCATATTTGTATGTAAAATTAGGCAGCAGCTGCGGTTGTTGTTTGCAAAACTGCCTTGCAACATAATAAGCAAGCGAATAATCGACATCAAATTTATATGTGCAACAACAACAATAGATTATTCTGCTTGCTATTTATGTGTGCCTTGAAAATATAAATTTTACTCTATTGAACTCACGGAAGCCGTTCATAACCTCAAATAGCTTTAAAAAGCCTTAAAATTCCGTAAAACTGTGCGAAACTTTGGTGTAGAATGTGCGCTGTTGAGCGAAGTTGTATAATTTGCTTAATGAATTGCGAAACTTTGCTTCGTAATGAAAGTTAATATATATTTTTTATTTATTATTTTTTTTATATTTTTTTGGTGAATTTCCGAAAAATATAAATTTCGAGATTTTTTCTTTAATAAATATAAGTTATTGCCTTCGTTGCAATTTGTAAGCTATTTTGTATATAATAGAGCTGTATAAGCGTAAATAGTTCCACTCTAAACCAACCTAACCTAACATAACTTCACCTAACCTCAACAAGTTTGTATCTATAGACCAATTTGAGACTACCCACAGATAATATGAACAATTTTGCTCGACTAAACTACAACTTAACCAATTCTTAGTGGAATTAGACGCTGAAACCTTCACGATTGTGGCCCCAAAAATGTGTTTTTTTTGTCAGGTACCATATTTATAGTTCGGTTTTAGTTTTAACAGAAAATATGACAAATATTGCTCGACTAAATTGCAACTTAACCAATTCTAAGTAAAATTAGACGCTGATACTGTCAAAATTGATGCCCTAAAAATGGGCTTATATCAGGTATCACATTTATAGTTCGATTTTAGTTTTAACAGAAAATATGAACAATTTTGCTCGACCAAAGTACAACTTAACCAATTCTAAGTCGAAGTTGATGCTGAAACCTTCACGATTGTGGCCCCAAAAATGGGTTTTTGTCAGGTACCATATTTATAGATCGATTTTAGTTTTAACAGAAAATATGACAAATATTGCTCGACTAAATTGCAATTTAACCAAATCTAAATAAATTTAGGCGCTGAAACCTTCACGATTGTTGCCTTAGAAATGGGTTTTTGTCAGGTACCACATTTATAGATCGATTTTAGTTTTAACAGAAAATATGAACAATTTTGCTCGACCAAAGTACAACTTAACCAATTCTAAGTCGAAGTAGACGCTGAAACCTTCACGATTGTGGCCCCAAAAATGGGTTTTTGTCAAGTACCATATTTATAGATCGATTTTAGTTTTAAAAGAAAATATGAACAATATTGCTCGACTAAATTATAACTTAACCAATTCTAAGTCGAAGTTGATGCGACTTCACGATTGTGGCCCCAAAAATGGGTTTTTGTCAGGTACCATATTTATAGATCGATTTTAGTTTTCCCAGAAAATATGACAAATATTGCTCGACTAAATTGCAATTTAACCAAATCTAAATAAATTTAGGCGCTGAAACCTTCACGATTTATGCCCCAAAAATGGGTTTTTGTCAGGTACCACATTTATAGTTCGATTTTAGTTTTAACAGAAAATATGACAAATATTTCTCGACTAAATTGCAGCTTAACCAATTCTAAGTCGAAGTAGACGCTGTAACCTTCATGATTGATGCCTTACAAATAGGTTTATACCAGGTAGCCCATTTATAGTTAGATTCTAGTACACTCAGAGACATTTCAACTTAGATATTTCGTGGAGTTACAAAGTTTATAAGTTTTCTAGTGTTTCTAGATGTATAAGGTTCAGTAATTTTTTACTGTTACTAACAAATCCGTCGTGAATAAACGTAAAATATATAAATGAGTTAGTGAGGTTATGTCACATATATTATTTTCGTAATACAGTTGAACTTCCATAACTCGAACTGCTCTAACTCGAAGTTCTCCATAATTCGAACTATTGAATTGGCAATAGAAGTGAAAATTCATACAAATTACCTTCTGTAACTCGGAAGTCTCTCTAACTCGAAGTTTTTTTGCGGATTATGGTGATTCGAGTTAGAGACGTTTCACTGTATTTCAATGCTTTATAAACGTGCAAATATTCAAATTCATACATTTCTTGGTGGCAGCAATTTTCATTGTCTAAATTAATGTTTGATGACTCAAGCTGCACATAAAATATCATTCTTAACTGCCACGGTACATATTTACATAGGCACACACCCCTCTTTAAACATACATATATGTGGTGAATATATATTTATGCCGTAAAAGTTGTGTAGAGAACTGTTTTATGAATGTATATGGTATCTGAAAATTATATGTCTTTCTTTTGTTATAATGTTTGATCCTCCACTTTCTTAGCAATATATTACCTTTAATTGTGCGCAATTAATCCTTTTTATGTGTGTTCTTGCACAAGTCTTCTTTCGATTACACTTACACGCTCTCAAGTTGAAAATGGATTTACCTGTTTATTCACATACATACATACTCGTACAGCTATGTGTGTTACAGGATGTACTGAGTTTTCCGAGATGGCAGAGCTGTAAGCAAATGTTGTGCAAAATTGTTTCACAACTTTATTGTCGAGGCAGTTGTATGGAAAATTTTTACACTTCGCTGGTTGGGGTAAAATGACTTTTGTTGCACGGTTTTGCACACAAACACACACGCACACATACATCAGGCACACAAATTTAGATATAAAGTTTTACATGTATTCACCGGGTAGTGAAAACAAGCAGTTGGAAACTACTTGGTAACTAGTTTGTACTTCAAATGGTACTAGTAAAATGACTAGTACTAGAAATGGGTATTTTTTGATCCCTTAAGAGATAAAGGTTGTCAGATTTTGATAAGAAATATATTGGTATCATATCAGTTCAAAATACAGTTGAACTTCCCTAACTCGAATCATCATAGTCCACGAAAAATCTTCGAGTTAGAGAGACTTCCTGTTATGGAAAGTAATTTGTATGAAATTTGACTTCGATTGCCAATTCAAGAGCTCGAGTTATGGAGAACTACGAGTTATAGAAGTTCGAGATATGGAAGTTCGAGATATGGAAGTTCAGCTGTAGTAACAAAATTATAAACAAATATCAAAATCGTCGAAAATGTTTCAGGAGTTGTATCTCTATATTTCTTGCAGTGCATTAGAAGTAATAATCATAACCAAAAACTATAACTTTTTGCATAATTCATTATATGATAAAACCACAAAAAATTGATATGAAAGTCAAAACTCAAATCTCGAAAAAAAAATCGGTCCAGGTGCGGTCTTTTTCGGACTAGTTGATTTTCGGTTCGAATACTACTCTTTTTTTTTGACTAGTTCGATCTAAGTCAGCAATTTCTAGTTGAAAACTGGTATTTTCCCTGATCAGTATGCAATAATATTTCATTATAAAGTATACACAAGCATCTCTGCGTGTAGTTAAAGAAAAATTACGTATCTTTGTATAAAATAGTATTTGGTAAAATACTGGTTAGCAGTTGGTTTGAGTTAATTGTCGAAGTTTTATGAGAATTTATGCTCAAATGCACTTCGTTTATGGTAACCGCAGATTTGTTTACGAATGTTATTAAAGGTGATTGTAGTACTGAAAAATATAATTTTTCGATGAAGACAATAAAACGCACAATAAATGTAGGAAATATTAAGATAATTTTAGATTTATGAAGATATATAAGAGAAGGCTTAATTTATGAAGAAAATTATATAAAATAAAAAATGCAGTTAATTTTCTAAAATTTTGATATACGTGGTTAAGTCTAAGGTGGATAGGGTGTTTTATGGCCTTTTATCGTTCGTTAAAAGCTCACACTTCGTTGCTTGTTCGTGAATTCTTGTCCCAAAAAAACAAACGGTGACGATGTCCGAGCCTCCAGACATTGCTCCGTGTGACTTTTTCCTAGTTCCATAAATGGTGTCGTTTGACAAGCATGTGATAAATCTCTGGGGTTATACCAAAAATCGAGTTTTAGAAGTGTTTCGACGCTTGGAAGAAGCTTTGTCATAAGTGTATAATAACGAATGGTGACTATTCTGTTCGCGACAACATCAGTTTTGACGAATGAATAATTTTTTTTTTTTCAAAATTCCCGTTATTTTTTGAACACACCTATTGTTATTGGACACTTGTCTATATACTATCTACCACTACCACTATCTATTCTTCTAGTATTTTCAGTAAGAAATGGAAGATTAATCTGTAGAACTGAGTCCTAATGAGCATATTCCTTCAAAACTTATAGTCTACTTATAAAAAATCTATGTTTTACTGGAGTAGAGTATAAAATTTGTTTTTTTGCAAGCATTATCAAGTCAAAAATTCAAAATTGCAATAACATTTCAGCTCGAATGAAAGTATGTACTTGAGAATTTTATGCCTGAAAACAACAACAAAGCAAATCATCAATTTTCCACTCACTAACTTCAATAAAATGAAAGTACATATACATATGTATGTATGTATGTATGTAAACAGACATTTCACGAGCATTTCTAGCCCCAACAATGACACTCACGCAGTCATTTTCATGTGTATATTGCATTGTAAAATGACAATTTGTACGGATTTTTGTGCAAATTTTTATGATCGCCAAGTTAATTGGCAGCTGTGACATTGCATTAAAATGCCAAAGTTTATTGTTGTTGTTTAAAAGTTAAATAAATAAATATCTAAGATAGCGTTGGAAATTTAATGAATTTTTGAAGCGACGTGTTTACATTTCTAGTGATACTAGGCGGTAGAAATGGTAGTAATGGGTCAATTGCAGCCCAGTCCATTAGAAGGGTTATGGAAGCATGTCAATACACACTTACATATGTTTATAATATTACAGTGGGATTAAATGAGCTTTAGCAGCAATTCAGCAGTGTACAGCATTGTTGGAATTCCTGCAATTTTATTGACACATTTTCATATATTTTTATTTTATACGGTACTTTTATTTTTATCACCACGCACATGAGGAGACGCACAGACGCTACACTAATTTAAGTCTACCAGCCTTTCATATATATATACATATATATATGTGTGTGTGTGTGTGTTTTTTTTTTTTTTTTTTTTTTGTTTCCGAAGGGGGAATCTTCAAAAGATACTGGTAATGTATGTTACCAGTA
Source organism: Zeugodacus tau (assembly GCA_031772095.1). Classification (NCBI taxonomy): domain Eukaryota; kingdom Metazoa; phylum Arthropoda; class Insecta; order Diptera; family Tephritidae; genus Zeugodacus; species Zeugodacus tau. The sequence goes on along the minus strand of CM062653.1, from coordinate 2,765,957 downwards.
TGCACGATTCATACTGTCCGCTAAAGATACACCTCATTCGGGACCACGCCCAACTATGTTGGACTTGCGAAACAGTATGCCTGCGTACTAAACCCTGAACTCCGGCTCCTATAGCTTATAATTGGACCTGCGGGACCGCCGTTAAGCACTACTTCGCAGGACCAAGCTGGGCCACTATGCCTCTTCAGATACTCCCCGCAGGGTTATTCACTTTGTATTATACTTCTGCGCTGTCGTTCTTTAACCCTAAGTTCTTGGATCGCTATAGCGGTCCACTCCTTCATTTTAGCCCACACCAGCTGCGATTGCAACATGTGACTCACTATGTTATCAGGTGTCATTACTTCATTAATTATCTGCTCTATCGAGGTTCTCTCCTTTACATATCTCGAGCAGGAGAAAAATATATGTTCTGCATTTTCTTCTGCACTTCTGCAGAAGGAACATTCAATATTGTCGTCGTGGCCGAACCTGTGGAGGTACTGCCTGAAACAGCCATGTCCAGACAGGAACTGGGTCAGATAGAAGTCTGTCTCTCCATGTAGCCTACCAATCCAGGTTGATACGTTCTTAATGAGTCTATAGGTCCATCTTCCTTTTTCTGCCGCATCCCATTGCGCTTGCCACTCGTTAAGACTCACCTGTCTCTCCTCTTTGCGCTCATCGTCCGTTAGGCGCCTATTCACACGTTTTGTCTTTCGATAGACTCTGCTAAGCTCCGAAGCCATTATATCCGGTGGCATAAGGCCAGCTATGATACCAACAGCTTCGTGTGACACCGTTCTAAACGCGCAGGCAACTCTAATGGCGCTTAATCTAGAAACTGTCTTTGCCTTGTTGGCACATGTTTTTTGATGTAAAGCCATCCCCCATATAGGAGCCGCGTACATCAGTACTGATTGGCTAACTTTAGCTAGTAGAGTTCTCCTACTATGGCTGGGTCCGCCAATGTTGGCCATGATTCTCGATAGGGCCGCTGTCACTCTAGCTGCTTTGCCACATGCTTTCTCGATGTGTGCCTTGAAATTCAGCCTCGCATCGATCATAACGCCGAGATACCTCAGTGCATTTTGTGTTACAACATTGTACCCATCAATATTTAGGGTGACCGTTTCCAGTTTTTTCCTGCTCGTGATAAGAACAGCTTCAGTTTTTTCCCCAGCAAGCTGTAGTTTAGTTCTGGTGAGCCAATCTTTGATTTTTGCAGTGGTCTCATTGCAAACGCTTTGAATGTGGAAAAGTTCCTTCGCAACGATCGTCACGGCGATGTCGTCCGCGTAGCCAATTATTTGGGCGCCTTTTGGCAGGGGTAGGCGTAACACACCATCATACAACACATTCCATAATAACGGACCCAATACGGAGCCTTGCGGTACTCCACCTGTCACCACGTACTTTTTTGGACCTACATCGGTATCGTACAATAGCAGCCTATCAGACAGATAACTACTAATTATTCGCAGTAGATACCTCGGTGTATTTCTCGCCTCCAATGCGCTTATAATGTTCGGCCAGTATGCCGAGTTGAAAGCATTTTTCACGTCAAGTGTGACAACCGCACAATATTCTTTTTCACCGAACATCCATCTGGTGCCCGATATGGCTTTGGCCGCAATATCAGTCACTTTTCCTACGGCGTCTATGGTGGACCGACGTCTTCTGAAGCCAAATTGGTTATCAGATAGACCAGATGGCTCATCTTCTAGGTGGCGTTCCAGACGTGCGCAGATCAACCTCTCCAGTATTTTACCCATGGTGTCGATCATGCAAAGTGGTCGATACGCACTCGGCTCACCTGCCGGTTTATTCGGCTTCTGTAGTAGGACTAAGCGCTGTTTTTTCCACACTTTTGGAAAAACTCCTTCGTTTAAGCACCGCGTATAAAGTTCGGTGAACACACTTTTGTTTTGATTGATGGCGATTTTGAGTGCCTTGTTCGGGATGCCATCAAGTCCAGACGCCTTTGCGTTGCCGAATCTCTCCGCCACCTCGATAATTTCTTTCTCATCAATTATCATGGCTTCCACCACTGCGGGTAACCTTCTACGCGGCGATTGTAGCTCTTGCCTAGGGAAGAGAGTTTTCACCACCTTTTCTAGGAGGGTGTGACATGTTGGTGCTTGGCTTCTACCCCCTCTGACCTTCGTCATGACAATTTTGTATGCGTCACCCCACGGATTTTCGTCCACCTTCTCACACAGTTGGTTGAAGCTAGAGGACTTGCTTCTTTTGATCGCCATCTTGAATTCTTTACGTTTGTTCTTAAACAATTCGCATATTCTTGTGTGATCTGTCCTACCTTGATTTCTTTTAGAGAGACGTCGCAACTTATGGCATTCACTTCTTAGCACGCTAATCTCTTCGTTCCACCAGTATGCGGACTTTCGAGATGTGACTGATTTTTTCCTGCACATGGCAGCGTCACAGGCTTTCGTCACATGCTTCACAATCATTTCAGCTTGTCGATCTAAATCGCTCACGGTACGTGGAATCCCATCCACCATTAATTCAAATATTTTTTCGTCTAACGTCTCTATCTTCCATCCTCGTTTTTGGGGTTTCTTAAGACTGTCGCGTGATTGCGTTCGCGTACCGATTTCTACCATAATGGCATGATGATCACTATGAGTGTAGAAATCGCACACCTTCCAACTTGTTCTTCTAACTAACGTGCCGCTAGCGAAAGTGATATCTATGATAGATCCTCGACCATTCTTTTCGAAAGTGTTTCTTACTCCGGTATTGAGCAGTACTACGTCTAGCACGGAGAATGCTTTGAGCAGTGCATTACCTCGCCTATTCGTGCAACTACTACCCCACTCCATTGCCCATGCATTGAAATCGCCTGCTATCACGTTTGGCGTAGTAGTTAGGGCATCATGGACCAATTCGTCAAGTATTATTTCATAGTCGTTTTGCAGAACACTGGGGGGGAATATAGCAACTGTAGAAGTATATTCCACCAACTTTCGCACGTGTGTAGAAGGATTTCCCTTGGAGCGGCTTGTCTTGAAAGGCATTGTCCCCACAGGCCCATATGGCAGCTTTCCTCTCTTTGTCCGAAATCCAGGTACCAGCACTTCTGTCCTTATACTGTTCACATATTAATGCCACATCTGCCTTTTTCTCATATAGTGTCTGAGTCAATAATTCTTGGGCCGCTTCACAGTGATTAAGGTTGATTTGTACAATTCTCATTTGGAGTTTCTGCACGCCGCTTGATAAAGGGGACATCTCCAACTTCCAATACGGTGACCCGTATCCTTTTGTCCCTTGCTTTTGCATGCTGCACATGATGGCGATTTGTCACATTCTTTTGCGAAGTGCCCCTTTTCACCACACCTCGCACAACTTTGACTTCTGTCATCTTCACTGGTACACGCCCTCGCCAGATGCCCATATTCTAGGCACCTGAAACACTTTTTTAGATTTGGCTTTTCCCTTATTCTACAGACCACCCATCCAATTTTAATCTTGTGAGCGTCAATAAGTCGTTTTGCGTCCGTTGCTGGTAGGCTAATTACCGCCGTCTGCGTGCCCGCATATGCCTTCCTGATGTTTTTGATCGCATTTTCCTCGAAGGAGCTCAACTCCTTAATTTGCGATCTAATTGCCACAACTATGTCATCCTTAGTGGTTACCTCGTCAAGGTCGCGTATCTCCACCGCTATCTCATGGGTTAAAGCTCTTATCAGCGCCTGGTCTCCTAGTACCTTGCATATCTCGTTTTGATATCGGCCCGTATTCATCATCTGCGTCTTCTTCATTTCCAGCAGAATCTCGCCTTTTGCCGTCTTCCTGATCCTGGAGACATTCTCCCCGAGCTCTCGCAGAGTATCTTCCTTTTTGACAGCTTTGAGTATATCGCTATATGACATGTTTCCAGCTCGTGCGATAATTATTGCATCCGGTCTCGGACGTGGGGCATAGGATGCCTTCTTGGTCTGTATTTTGCGCTTGACCTGCATCCATCCATTTTCCTTTTCGGTGCCTTTCTTCCCATTTACGGGGGAGTTGTCTTCCTTTTTTTTGCTCACCTTGCCCATCTTTAGCACTTCCCCTTGAATTGCTTTTTTCTTAGGCGGCGTCCTTCGAGTCAGCGGCTCCTCCTCGCGGGGTCTCTTCGGCGTAAAATCCACCGATGTGAGTCTAAGAGGGACATTCCGCTTACTCTCTATGGATTTGTTAAGCTCTCTTTGAGCGCGTGCGTGTAGTTTCGTCACGGAGCTAAGTAGGTCACGGATTTGGTTGTTGATCGATCGTTGTGGCAGGCGCATTGCTTCTGTCAACTTCCTAATGGTTTCCCCTAATTCTGACATGACGTCATTACCGGTTTGCGTCGATTCTGTTGTAGGCGTGCTATCTTGTAGTGCAGGTGGCGAGGATCTCGCTCTCGCAGGCTTTTCCACCGAAAGCACTTTTATAGGCGATCGCACAAGTCTTGAAGCACGTTTAAAGGGGTCTGCTTCAGTGCTAACTCCACTAGTGCTAGTCGTTCTCCTGGTCAGATCCACTTCTGACGTCTTGTTACCACCACTTGGACTCTGAGTGCCACTACTCGTTATACCGTATATATTACTGTTGCTGTTTGTTCTCAAATCATTCTCCATACTTCGTGTTTTATTCAGCGCATCGTGTGTAGGGGGGCGGGCCGAAATAACAGGAACGGGTATACCCTCGGAGACACTGCTCCTACCCCAGTTCCCTGAGGCCTGTTCTACGCTTTACCAGTCCCGGAAAACACGGACGGACCGGCGCTCGCCCGGAGCAACGCAGGCTACTACCCCTGCGTCCAATACACACTCCCTGACCAAGGACCGAAGTGGCTGTTTACTGATACACTACGCGGCTAACACCTCGGCAGAGCAGGCTCACATCACCCTTTTATTCTCACCAGCGGAGACGTCGCTGTCAAGATTTCCAGGGACTCCCAGTGCGCCGCGCAGTGTACCGGTCAGATTGTTAAATCAGCCGCACCTAACATGGTGAACAGACGCTGACCAGGAAGCCGCCCATTATGGATCCGTCGCGCCTGGGTTTTGTACTACAAACATGCATATGCATGTTGAGGTTTTGAGGTGGACACCTATTTCTAAGAGGCGGTGTCGGTTCGCCACTGTCACAGGAACATCTTCGGTTTGCTGACTTTTAATCGCTTCCTCCGCTCCTGTCGCTCATCGTCGGGGATTGCTTATTCGCTTAAACTTATTTCGCAACTAACCTGCTACTACAGGCCGTCCGGCTATCCGCGACCTGCCGACCCCCCCGGTAGCTTTGAGCTCAGCTATGGTATACATCCCACCGGGTGTGTGTGTGTGTGTGTGTGTGTGTGTGTGTGTTTGGCTTCCTGCAATGTGTTTATTTATATTCACAGTCTGCATTTTACCTTATTTTAATGACCGGAACCGGATGTACACGGGAAATGGCAGCAGAAAGGCATCTCCACACACAAGGCATCACACATACATACATACAAACACACATGTATGCATTTGTATGTATTTATAATGTTAGCAAACACGCATAAAAATTAATATTCTTTATATTCGACCTCACACCGTTGCCATTTTGCACTCACCACCTTTTTATACCCTGAACAGGGTATATTAAGTTTGTCACGACGTTTGTAACACCCAGAAGGAAGCGTCGGAGACCCTATAAAGTATATATATAAATGATCAGTATGTTGAATTGAGCCGATTTAGTCATGTCCGTCTGTCTGTCTCTCCGTCCGTCTGTCTGTATATATACGAACTAGTCCTTCAGTTTTTAAGATATCGTTTTGAAATTTTGCAGATGTTATTTTCTCTTCAAGAAGCTGCTCATTTGTCGGAACTGCCGATATCGGGCCTATAGGACCGGATCATATAGCTGCGATACAAACTGAACGATCGGAATCAAGGGCTTGTATGGAAAACTTCCACATTTTACTATATATCTTTACGAAATTTGGTGTGAGTTATTGCTCATAGAAATAATTTAATCTCCGAAAAAATTGTTCAGATCGGTTCATTATAGCATATAGCTGCCATACAAACTGAACGATCGGAATCAAGGGCTTGTATGGAAAATTTTCGCATTTGACGTGGTATCTTCACGAAATTTGGTGTGAGTTATTGCTCATAGAAATAATTTAATCTCTGAAAAAATTGTTCAAATCGGTTCACTATATCATATAGCTGCCATACAAACTGAACGATCGGAATCAAGGGTTTGTATGGAAAATTTTCGTATTTGACGTGGTATCTTCACGAAATTTGACATGGATTACTGCTTAAGGTAATAATATAATCTCCGAAGAAATTGTTCAGATCGGTTAACTATATAACCTTAATGTTTCTAGCAAACAACCCGGCTAAAAATAATTAGTAAAATGTTTTCTATTTTTTTACTTACTTTTTCTTACGTCTTTAGATCTGCTTAAACACATAGTTACTAAAAGAAAAGCACCTGTGAAGGGTATATTAGCTTCGGTACAGCCGAAGTTAACGTTTTTTCTTGTTATTTACTACATTTACATGCGCCATTTCAGCGAGAGTTATAAACATACATATATACATACATATGTATATGAGTGTGTCTGTGTGTGCATATATCTTGTATGTTGAAGGGTTGCAATTATTACGGTCATTATTTGCTACTATTACTGTCGTTTCTTGTACTCATTTCCACATCCTTCATATGAATTTCCTGTTTTGTAATTAATTTTCAACACAAACATACAGGAACATACATATATACATGAAAATGTGTGGCGTGGTAGCTTTTACCACACATGCATATATACGTCCATAATACTGTATATATATATGCGCTTTTTATAAATATATAGCAGCCAACTGCGTAATTATTTAAATTGCAGCGCCTTCAATCAGTGGGCATTATTTTATTGCCGTCGTTGGCGTTTGTGCAATAACTTCAACTTTTCTCCGAGTTGTGGCGCATTACTCGTATAATTACCGCTAGCACTCAATTAAAAGCGAAATTCTCTTGAAATCCTCAATATTAATTTAATTCATTAAATGCATTCGCTTGCCAAAGTTTTTAAAATAAAAATTTATACTTGCAAAGTGGGCGTGGCAGGACAGCATGAAATTTGTGGCATGCAACAATTAACGGTAGCTGAAGTTATTAAAGTTAAAATTTTTCTTTAAGTAGTATGACCGAAAGTTTATAAAAGTTTAGGAAAACTTTATTGAAAGCTTTGGAGGTCGATCTTTAAAGCTTTCATCGCTCTTATAAAGCTCATTGTTTTGTTATATTTATTGTTGATATTGCTGTTGTAAGCATTTCATATTTTATTTATGAAATTATATAACTCTTCTCTCATCTCATCTTCAAATCATCTAGTTAGTGACAGCTGTGTCTCTAAGCAGTTACGAAGGTCAATAGTTCATATAATGAAAGCTTTTTTTCTGATTTTTTTCGCATTGTTATCTTTGTTGCTTTGTGTTTTAGTTTAAAAAAATATATAACATTAAGATGTACGGTTAAAAAGACGAAGCAGTATGTGTGAAAAATGTTCAAGGGCAGCGAATACTAGGAAGTCTGAAATTCACCGACATCGCGTACATTATCGTAAATATTAATTATCAGTGTTGTTGCTGTTGTTTTTTGGTTGACTCATAGTCACATTTCGTCAGCGTTGTGCAACAAAAAAAGCTTTAAACGACACCGCAAACCGCCGAAATGTTTAAGTGTTGCACGGCGAGTTTGATAGCTTACACGATTTAAATAAAAAAAGTTAAAACGAGTGCTTTAAAAGCTTATTATAGCGTGCTTAAAATTAAATATTATTTTTTTATATAAAATTATTATTTTTTTATATTTTTTGTTTAAGTAAAAATATTAATATTTTGGAAGCTGACAAATTTAGTCTTTATTTTTATTGGCACACCCACCTTTTTATTCCAATACATTCCATCCACACACTACTTCTTTGTTGTTGGTAATGCATGTGTTCAAAAAGTAACGGGAATTTTAAAAATTCTCGATTCGGAGAGTCCAATTGTCAAATTCGTTTTTATTATGTTGATATACTAGCCCCTAAGGTTAGGTTAGGTTAGGTTAAGAGGGAGATCTCCGCAAATGCAGATAGACAGATTCGACTGTCCATTGTAACACCCGAAAAACTTCTAACGGTTCACTAAGGCCCTTATGATGCGATAAAGCTCTTGGACTCTATAATAAAGTTCTTAAGTCGGTTAATGTCGATTCCAGTTACTACGCTGGGTTCACCGAAGATATGCCTACCGAGGTTCTTTAACCTAAGTCTGACGAATACTGGACATTGAAGGAGGAAGTGCTTGGATGATTCCTCTTCGCCTCCCTCCAAACAGCTTTGGCAACTAGCGGCCGACTTGATCCCTTTCCTCACCGCGTGTGTTCCTATTGGGCAACAACCAGTAAGCACTTCCAATGATCGCGGAGAGATGAGCCTTACTGAGCGAAAGTAGCTGCAAAGACCGTTTTCGACACACCGTGGGCCAGAAAGAGCTCGCTACTACGCAGGTGCTGGTTGTTCTCCAGCTCGAGCTCACTCAAAGACAGTGTGTCCAGCGCTCTGGCGCAAGTGGACCATGGACTGCCCACACGTATCTATGTCACACACGTCAATGTTGCATTGTAGTAAACGAATAATATTTTTTTTTTTTCAAAAACAAAAATTCCGGTTATTTTTTGAACACACTTTGTTGTTAAATTTTTAATTTTTAAATATCAAAAAAAAAAACTCCACGTCATTCATCAATTCAATTCCATTGTTAATAATAAATATTTTATTTTTTCTAAAAACAAAAATTCCCGTTATTTTTTGAAGACGACTCGTATATTAAATATTTGATTTTTAAATACCAAAAAAAAAAGCTCCACATCATTTCAATTCCATTGTTAATAATAAATATTTTTTTTTTCAAAAACGAAAATTCCTGTTATTTTTTGAACACACCTCGTATATAAAATATTTAAGTTTTAAATACCAAAACAAGGCTCCACATCATTTCAATTCCATTGTTAATAATAAATATTTTATTTTCAAAAACGAAAATTCCCCTTATTTTTGAACACACCTCGTATGCTAAATTTTTGATTTTTAAATACCAAAAAAATAGCTCCACATCATTTGAATTCCATTGTTAATAATAATTTTTTCTCAAAAACGAAAATTCCCTTTATTTTTTGAACACACCTCGTCTGCCAAATTTTTAATTTTTAAATAAGAAAATTCGAAACCATTTCAATTCCATTGTTAATTTTATTTTTTTTATTTAATTTTTTTTTTTCAAAAACGAAAATTCCCGTTATTTTTTGAACACAGCTCGTATATTAAATATTTAATTTTTAAATACCAAAAAAAAAAAGCTGCACACCATTTCAATTCGATTGTTATTAATAAATATTTTTTCAAAAACGAAAATTCCCGTTATTTTTTGAACACACTTCCTATGTTATTTTTTTAAATTTTAAATAAGAAAATTCGACACCATTTCAATTCCATTGTTACTTTATTTAGCAATTTTCAACATTTCAATTTAAAAGGTACATTCTGTACAAATATTGTAAGTAAAATAAAATAAAATATAAAGTTAAAATTAAGTAGTTTTTTCACTTTATCTTTAGCAATTCATTTAGTAAATAAATTTATTTTTCATTATTGCAACTTAATTTGCTTGCAAAGTTTCTGCTTTTTGCTTTTTGCATTTTTTAATTCATATATGTATGTATATGAATATATTTTTCGCTATACACATGTAAGGTATATATTATATATATATATTTCATATAAAGATAAATACAATAAAGTATATATTTAATAACAACTTATTTGACTATCAAAAAGGCACCTGAGTTTAATGTATATAAAGTAGTAAAATTGTATGGTATGTTGGTGTGTGTATGTATGTGTCTGTGTGTATGTGTGTGTGTTTTAACCTCTGCTTTCCCGCTGCAGCCGTTGCTGTACGACGTTTGCCATTACCTAACGTTTCACATTTCACATTTCACATGATTATTATGCATTCCCCATTTTGCTAAAAGCTTTAACTATTTCTCACTTATATGCTTTGTTCTACAAATATATTTGTTTATGTTTACATTTACGTTTATACATATATACATAAGCATGTTAGTATATAGAATATATATTTTCTTCTTTTGTATATATACATTCTATATTTTAAATAATTTTTTGTTTGAAATTCACATTGTTTCTATTTTTTTTAATATTCCCTGATTTGAACGCATTTCACGATTCTTTCTTCTTAATTCTTTATAACAATTGTTGCACTTCTTTACTGAAAACATCACTTTGCTTTGCTTTCTTCCGTGTTTTTATTTGCTTCACTTCACTCGACGTGACGTCACTTCACCTCACTTGACTTTACTTGGCGCTAGATCGCTCTGCTTCAACTATGACTAGTGTCCAGGTGTTGGCCGACCACCACAGCGACCCCCACAACCGTACGCACTTCGACCGCATCTGCTTTGACAATCTTCATTTTCTGTTTTAATGTCTGGCAACGACGCTTCCAGCTTGACGGCGTCGCACAACCGAGGCGGTACAGTTGCTGGTGGGGTCAGCTGCGGCGCGTGCAACCTGGCGTCCTTACATCACATCTTATACAATTGCGGTGGTTCTTTGGACGATGGCATCCCGTGATCGTACTTGCCCATCTCGGCCTCGTACAGTAGATTGTTGATGAGATGCTTTATGACAATCTTTGACTTTGGGGTCTTCAGTTTGCGTATGGTTATGGCTACATATTCGCCAAATACACCGTACTCATCGTTCAGCGATTGCGTGCTGTTGTTGTTGTTGTTGCTGCTACTGCTAGCGGCGTTGTTGGTGTTGGCCTTTGGATTTTGATTGGCACTTAGATTATGCAAGCTGCTGCTGCCATTGCTGTTTGGATTGTTGCCACCGCCACTGTTGTTGTTATTGTTGCTATTTTGACTTTGACTATGACTATTGCCCACGGCGGCGAAAGTGAGCGCACCAGCAGCGCCGGCGGCCAGTAACTCACGTTCGCCGCGTTGCTTGGAACTCGCTTGTGCGTTGGAATGTTGCGTCTGTGTTTGTTGTTGTTGTTGCTGCTGTTGTTGCTGTTGGTGTTGGTGTTGCAATTGTAATTGTTGCTGTAAGTGCTGCTGCAGCGCCAGTGCGGACTTTTTGGACGGCGAGGCGGTATCAGCGTGTAAGCTAAGCAGCTTGCGTTTCCGCCCACCCACGCTGGAAGACATTGGCAATTCGGCCATCGGTGGCAAATTATAGTAATTGACCGCAGCTGCTGTCAGTGGTGTGACGCTGCACGAACGTGGGTGTTGCTGCTGTTGATGTTGTTGTTGCTGCTGTTGTTGTTCAAGCATGACTAGTTCATTCGTGTCGCCTTCGATCTGTAAGTGCGGCAAAGCAAAAGGAGAAGTAATGAGTGAAATGAAATTCATTTGGATTAGTCATTAGTTTGTTAGGCTGTAGCAGCGGTGAAATCGCTGTGCGTAAAGGTGAACTTACAATTTCGGTTTTCACATCGTCCGCACTGATGTTGCAACAAAAGCTCTGTATGTCGGCTTCGTAATCGGTGGCCGTCGTTGCTGTCGTATTGGCAGTGCCAGCGCCAGCTCCAGCGCCGATCAGGCCTGCCGCACCCGCCGCGCCAGCTGCGACCGTGGACCGCGCCTGCAAGTGAAAACCAGTCGAACATGTCAACAACAAGCTCTTGACTCTCTAACAGCAAATCAAATCAGAAAAAAAGCGAAAAGCGAAATGTAAAAGCTTTGTTGGCTTTGTGCACTCAAAGCATTAGCGCTGTTGCAACAACAACAATAATAATAAAATGCCAGGCACCGCACAGCACAAGCCACAATGTCATGCATATTAATACAGAAATTTTGTACAAAATTAAAATAACAAAAACAACAAACAAAAAACAACACTGATTGTGGCTACAAGTTCAACAGCGCAGCAGTACCCCACATGCCAATGCTGCTTTTTTTGTTGTTACTGCTGTTGTTGTTGCAGTCATTTTATTATAGCTGTTGTTGCATCAGCAGCTTTACCGAGAATTATTTGCACGCATACACTTAATAACGCCAACACACACACACACACACATTCACACATTGACGCATTCGCTTGAAGAGTAAATAAAGCACATTTGTTGCCGTGAGCTTATCAGCAACTGCAGTCGTTGCTCTGCCAACGTCAGCGTTGAAATTTTTGTTGGCAGCGAAAGCCGCAAAACGCGCGCTCATTTGTAAATCACTTCAAGTGCCCGGTAGGAATTGGCAAACAAACTGCTAGTGAGATTTCTTTGAGAGAACAGAAAAAGCTCCCTCTTTTTAATTTTTATTTGGCAGTCAGATTTTTTTTATTGTTGATAGTTAATAAGCGATATTTCTACTGAAATGTTCAAATTTAAGTCACTTCTGTTCCTGGTTATTTCATGAATAATACTATCGTGAAGGATTATCAAACAATTTGCGGTTTATATCTGACCACAAGTGTCAGGGAAGATTCAAAAGTATTGGAAGAATGTTGTGTTTTTAAGAAGCTCATTTTGAGCGAACAACTTCAAAGCTGCTGTGTATTTTTGACTTAAAGAAGCTTAGAATAAGAATAATTCTAACTTTCTGTGGCGACTTAAGGTATTGGGTGGGTTTCAAAATTTGAAAAAACTGTTTTTTGTTTTATTAAATAAAACAATATGTTTATAAATATTCTCCAAAAATCAAATCAATTAAAATCAAATCGATCCGAGTAAAATTCTAAGGAATATACCCTTTGGAAGTTCTGTCCAACAGGCCACGTCAGTTTCAATTTAAAACATTAAACGCGTTTATCTCAAAACTCAATTTTTTATGTCGGTGGACACGCTTTTTCGAAAAAATATAAAGCGATTTTCTTCAAATCTTGCCTTTGAAATAACATTATCTAGTTGGTGCACGAAGGATTTTTTTTATTTTTATTACAAATAATTTTTTCGAGCCAATGTGTATATGGCGAAAATTTCACAAAAAAAAATTATTTTTTTCCAAAGTCTGTTCAAAATTTTAAATTTGTCTTTCAATAACGAGATCTATCCATGTACCAACGAAATATTCTGTTTTTTTTTTTCATTTTGGATGAGTTATGCTGTTCATGACAAGGGAATTTTTTTGAGACGCCAAGGGATATGAGGTATCAATGGCTGAGTTTTCGGAATTTTTAAATAAAAAAGTCACAAAAATTTTTTTAAATATACATATATCTTTGATATACCGAATTAAATAAATTATTGTATATATAAAAATATGCTTTTATCAACCTCTTAAACCCACCGTTCCCCTTAAGGCTTATAGAACTTTTCTTTGGTGAAATATGTATGTATGTAATGGATGGACAACTCCAACAGATATAGAAGCTTTATAAGACTTCTAAGATTCAAGTAAGAATCAATCATATTATTTCGGAAATAGAATGGAAAAGGTCCATTTTGCCACATTAAGAATTTAAAATAAAGGAAAGCATATGTGGACCATGCTCCCTTTGCTCAGCGTAACATATAATGCAATCAATTTCTCACAGGGTTACTTATAACGTGTCGTTAAATTACGCGTCGCTGCCCGTTCGTGCATTCTACGACGACAGTTAACACTACAACAAAAAAACTGTTAAATGAATAACGAATCATATGGCACTGAAAAGCAGGAGCAGTGGTGACAAAGCGCCAAATGCCCCAACATTGCAGCGCAATAAGGTAAGCCGCCATACTCGCTGGCTGGCGTACTCAACGCTCAACGCATGACGGCAGCGAAGCGCAAAGCACGAAATACACACACCTTATCGCCTAAATATATGCATACATACAGACATACATACATATGTAGAAATACTCAAATATCTACACGCACGGTGTAGGTTAACTGACGTCTCACACCTTCGGCGCACAACTCATCAGCATAATACGAACAAGTCAAACCACTAATGAAAAAAAAAACACAAAGCAACAACAACAAAAGCATATATGACACTACTTATGTGCGAGTATGTATGTATGTCTGACTGTATGTTTGTATGGACGAGTATGCACAGCAATGTGTACACAGTTAGACATGCTGACGAAAGTCGAGAGTCGCAGAGAACACAAAACGCAAAAATAATGAAATAATAAAAACGAAGACAAATAAAAGCGAAAAAGAAAATGAAAATGAAATAAACAAACAGAATGGAATATCGATAGACACCGAATATAAAAACCCCACAAAAATAACAGTAAGACTTGACTTTCGGCGGCAGCGCGACACCAGCTAATGGTAGCAGCAGTAGTAAAAATTTACTACCACCGCGCCGCGCTGACACCCGCGAGCTTTATCAGCGCTTACATACATGCTTACATATATACAAATATATTATATATTTCAGTATGTAGGAGCTTGTAAATACATTTACATATATACATATGCAGTTATGCGTCTACTTACCACAGCCAGTTGTTGTTGTTCGTCCATAGCGATAGCGACATTCCGATTTGCATTGGCCGCCGCGGCAGCATTAGCGGCTGCTGCTGCCGCCACAGCTGCAGCAACGCGCGCCACTAAACTATTACTCGCGACTGACGATTCATCGCCATCCGCGTTGGCGGCGGCGGCGGCGGCGGCATGATGTAGTGGTGTTGTAGCGCCGAACGCGTGCGACATTGTTGTGCCACCAACTGTTGCGCCACCACCACCACCGAGCACACCGTTGAGACTACCTGCGCCGCCTGCTGTTGTCATTGTCGCCAGGCCGCCAAGGCCCATTGCCAGTCCAGCGCTGCCGATAATTGTCAACGCTGGCGTTGTCATTGTCATCATGGCCATTGCGTTGCTAACATTTATATTATTGTTATTCTTATTGTTGTTGTTGTTGTTATTATTGTTGCCATTGTTGGCAAGCAGTTTGCTGTGTGGCAATAACGCTGTTGCTGTCGTTGTTGTTGCTGTGGACGCGGCCGTTGATACCGCGCTATTCGCAGCGGTCGCGTTGGCTGCCGTGGCGGCGAGCGTTTCACCCGCTACTGTAGTTACATTTGTTGTTGTTGTTGTTGGAGTTGCTTGTGCTACGCATGATGCATTAAATAGCTGGCTATTGACAGCTGTCTTCATGCCATACACCACAGTGGCTGGCAGCTGAGCATGTAGTGCGCCAGGCACAGTTGTTGCCGTTGTTTTTGTAGCATTCACTGCTGACGCCGCCGCTGTTACATTTGTGGCTTGCGGTTCGACTTTCAACTCATCGACAGTGGTGCCCGCCACTGCCGCTGCATTTGCGCCGGACGTCACGGCGCCGCCGCCGCCGCTCTCACGCGCACCAGCCAGCGCTGCTGCTTGTATAGCGCGCACTGCTGCCTCCATCGTTGTCGCGTATTTATCATCCATTTCGCCACTCTCGGTGCGAGCGCCGTCCGCACCGTCATCACCGCCACCGCCGCCGCCGCCATCGTCTACGCTATCGTCGCGTAACAATGCGAGTTTCTCTTCCACTTCGTCAGCTTCGCCCTCCACACCGATCGCCGAAGTTTGCGCGTGTTGGCCGCGCGCTGCTGCGCCACCACCATTGCCGCCCTCGCCGTCGAGTATGAAACGTATGGCGTCGTATGCAAACCACATGGGCTGGTAGTGGACACCTTTTTGCCTGCCGATCATCACCTTGCCATGTTCGCGATGAAATGACGAGCGTAAACTTTTGATTTTACTGCGTATCGAGCGTATCTCGGTGCCATATTTGTTGCCGAGCAATTTCAGTGCCTCATACTTGGTTTGCTTGATGTGATAACCTTTGGTGTTGGGATCCCACAGCACACGATGCATGCGATAATCCTCGATGAAATCCAGTATGGTGGAACGTGACCATTCGACGCGATCGCTCGTTGGACTGGGCAGCGATTCGCCGCCCACGCCAAATGTGGGTGAAAGTGCGGCGGTGCCACCGCTACTGTTGCCATTAGTCGTCGCCGCTCCCGCACCTGTCGTTAAGGCAGCTGCGTGCAGTGCAGGCAGCGCCACCGACAGGGACATGGAAGACGGCGATGGTGTCGGTGGCGCGCGTTTGTACGTAAGGCGCGCTTTGCGACGACGTCGTAACTGTGGTGGGGGAATGTTGTTAGCTTTTTCGGTATTGGGCGGGCACAGAGCCGAATCGGTCGTCGTCGTCGTCGCTGTCGGCGCTTCCTCAGCGTCAGAATCAACCTTTGGCTCTTTGGCCCTCTGCTCCAATACCTGCGACTCCGTTGCGGGCGACGTCTTCAATGTTTTTTCCGTCAACTCCGTTATAGTTGTAGTTGAAACGTTTGACAAGTTGTTGTTCGACGTTTCCGTATTGTTGTTTTTCACGTCGCGATTGCGATTACTAACGATTGCACTATTTGGTTGAGTTATACAGGTGGTTGTTTTTCCCAAAGCACTGCCCGTTTTTCTTTTGCCAAAATTATAACCGATCACAGTACGCGTACCGACTACGTGCCGCCTTCTACCGCGTTGCCGTTTCGTTCTCGCCAGCGCTGTTACTATAGTACTGACAGTGCTGACTGTCCCAGTCGCCAGGGGACACTTATTGTCACCTTCACGTGCTGTACTGTTATTTGTACAACCGTTAACTTTGTTGTTGTTGTTGTTGTTGTTGTTGTTGTTGTTGGTGGTGGTGTTGGAGTTCTTGCTGTTGTCGCTTCGCTTATCTGTTTTCGCTGATACCTGCAATTTTTTCGGTATCGCATACACTTGCTGCTGCTGCTGTCGCGTTAGACGTCGCCGCAAAGCTCGTCCAGTAGTAGTAGTAGTAGGTGTTGGTGCTGTGAATGTGGAGGGGTAACGCGACGTCGTTGGTTCAGGGTTGGGATTAGGAATGGGGGAAGTTTGCCAAGTGTCCTGCGTGTTGGCCGTGTTGCTGTTGCTGTTGCGTTGACTTGATTCTAGTTATCGTGGTGTTGCTGTCCCATTAGCTTCGTGACCATGGAGTTGTTGCCTTCGCCTTGCGCTGCAACTGCCGTTTCTTTCCTCTTTGCCGCCTATCAATCCGTCTCGCCTCGCATTAGCCTCGTTCGATTCGAATTAGCCTGTACGCTCGTGTGTGCGACGTGTGTGTGTGTGTGCCGAGTATGTGCGCGCGCGATGTTTAGCTCGTACGTCGTATGTCGTGTCGTGCAGCCGTCAGCTGTATTTTCACTCTTGTTTTTATTGTGTTAGCTGTAGCTGGCAAACTGGCTGAGCTGATTGTCCGAATATCTGCTTGCCTGGCATGCATGCACTGGTGCTTTTGGAGGTGTTTGCAGTTTTTTTCTTTTGCTTTTTTCCCCTCGCTGTGGCGTGGAGCAATGCTAGCTGTTGTTGTTGTTGCTATTTTAGCTCCTCTTGCTACTACTTTGCTTTCGTGTTGGCTGCAGCACTACTTGTGTTCTTGTTGTTGCTATTGTTGTTGTATTGTTTTGTTGCTATATACTCGCTCGCTATTGCTCTTCGCTCCGCCACCACTTGTGGTTACTGGCTCGTACGCTGTTCACTGTTCGCTCGATTGCTTACTTTGGCTTGCCTGGCTTTTGTGCTTGTTTGTTTGCTTACTCGCCTGATAGCTTGCTTGTTCGCTTACTTTTGGTATTGTTGCTGTTACTGTTGTTGTTGTTGTTTTTATTCTCCGTTGTGTGTTGCCTGCGCGTCCGTTCCGCAACAACGTGTTGTGTTGTGTGCAGCCCGCCGTACGTTCGTCGTTCACCGTTGAAATCACGATTTGTACTAATTTCACATATTTAAACTGTGTGTGGCATGCTCCGTCGTCTCCGTCGCTGTCATCGCAGCTGCGAACGCGTTGTTGGCCGCCGCTCGTTGTACTTGCTCCACTCGGTTTGTAGTATGTATGCTTGACGTGGTGCTGCCGTCTGCGCGCTATCGCCACCGCTGCTGCTGCTGTTGTGATGTTGTTGTTGTTGTTTATTATTATTATTGTTGTTGTTGTTGCTGTTTCAGCTATGTGTTAAAGCTTTGCAAGCGCGCACCAAGTGCTGCTTTTTGTTGTTGCTGCCGCGTCTAACACTGACACTTGATTACTAGCAAACACTGCCACTGACTAACTGCCGCCTTACTAGCTGTCTCACTGACATTCTAACTTATTTACGTTATTTACGCGTTTCGTTTGTGATACTACAACGATTCTACAACAAACATACACACACTTTAGTTGACTGGATTCTTTACACTTTTGCCGAGATATTTGTGCTTCACTGACAATATTTTCGCTAATTAATATGCAAATACACTTGTTCTTGTTGGTAGTCACTTGTAGTCACTGTTATGCGTTTCTGTGTTTTTGGCTGGCTACTGATATCGCGCATACCGTTCAATTGCCTCACTGTGTCACATCGAATTGTCAACGCCACTGTCACTGCCATAACCGTACACGTACTAGCCGCCGTCTCTAACGCACCTTACACTCTCTCCCAGCTGAGCGCTGAGTAACTCTTACTACTGTTACCTTAACGCGCGCGTGTTCCCCACAACCCCCGCTCCACTCCGCGCGCCCCATACATCACTTTGTTGTAGAGACAGTTGTTTTTGGTGTTGGTGCTGCTTTACACTATTCCCCACCGTTCGCCACTTTCCATTCACCAGCAGCGCTCACCGCTAGGCTATGCGCGCTGACCCCTCAAAACCCCCCCACATGCCGCGCATTGCTCATAAGCTGCAAATTGGCTCTCTGGCGCTCGCTTGCTTTGTGCTCGCACGCTTCTTGCCCTTTGCTCGCGCTAGGCTTTGCTTAATGTGCGGCTGTGTGTGTGTGTGTGTTTCAATTTTGTGTTTTTCCGTTTTATGCTGAAGCTTTGGTATAACAACGGCACTGGCATTAACAAATGCGCAAAGCAGCAACAGTCACAAAGCTGAGTAGCAGTCATGCCAACAACAACAACTGCATACAATTGGAATTGGAATTTTGTGTGTTAGCGCGCGGCTCGCGGCTAGCAGTCATACAAGCAATTGCATTGCAGCGCCAACAACAACAAACTGTGAAATTTAAATAAGTCGGCCAACAGCAACTACAACAACAACAATTACAACAACTAAATCAGTAAAACAACAATTAAGGCAATCACAAAACAGCAGCGCCAACAAAAACGCTTACGAAAACAACAACAAGTACAATAACAACGCCAACACATATATGTAGGCAACCACAACCGCCACTCAGCTGTGCTTTTCTCTTTCCGCCTTCTCCGCATTTACTTTGCGCCGCGCCGCTCAGCTCCGCGCCGCGCTGTGTCGCCTTGTCGTTGTCGTGCTTTTGTGGTGTGGCAACTGTTACCAGCAGCAAGCAAGCAGCACCACTGCTGCCTGCTGCCTCGCATGAGCACGTAATTATGCATGTAAATACATATGTACAGCTGTGTATGGAGCAATGCGTGCGTTTGTGTGCCGTCGGTGTCTCCACATGCAAGCCTGCCTGCATGCATATTGTTGTTGTTGTTGTACGGGTATTTTAATGTACAACAATGCATGGCTGTGTGTTCGTGTGCGATTGTGTCAGCTTTTTCGGGGTCTCCAACGCCATTAATATTTGTTTTTGTTGTTGTAGTTGCAGTTGCGGGTTGCTTGAATCGTTAAAAATCGGAAAATATACGACAAAATACCAAAGTTGTTTTTGTTTTGTTTTTTTTTAGTTCGTTCGTTAATGTTTGCGTTACTCATTTGTACAGCGCGCACTTGTTGCTGTTGTTGTGCTGCCTTGTTGTTGTTTTTGTTAAGGTTGCTTGCCGCAGCTTTTTATTGCTGTTGTTATCTTTTGTGGTTATTATACGTATGTATATGTACGAGTATGTATGTATTTACATACACACACACACACTAACACTAACACATACATGCATGTTGTTGTTGTTGTTTATTTTTGTTGCGCGTTCGCTTTGTTTCTCTTATTTGTATATTTCCATTTTCTGGCATGTGGCGGCGTTGGCGAGTTGATTTTTGTTGCTGCGCATTTTTTCGTATTTCACTGCCCCCGTCCGCCGCACCCAACACAACCCTGTTGCCGCGCGCTCACTACACGCCGCAGCTTTGTCCGTCTGTCCGTCCATGTAGTATGTTTCGTGCGAGTATTTATTGCTGCTCAAGTATGTGTGTTGTGTGTTTACTCGCGAGCGCGATCACTTGCAGCAATAACAACAACAACAGCGAAAAAAAATACGTAGCAGTCAATTTTTTGAAAACACAGCAGCATTAGCAAGCAATGCCAGTCAACGGCAATAAAATTCAACAACAAAAACTCGGACATTTCGATTGTTTGTAGCAGCTTTGGAGCGCAAACACACACTGACACACATACATTCAAAAACATTCGTACATTCGTTCATATCAAGTGTGGCGAGCGCCAAGTAACTCGCCCATAGCACTTGCTTTGTATCGTCGCTTCTATTTGTGTGCTTTTTTGTCTACATCTCTCGTCACATTCTCACCTCGCCATAATCAGCGACCACCACAAGCTCTAGCAGTTGCCGCCGCCGCCACCAGTTGCGGCTTCATCCAAAGCAAACACAGCGCAACACATTACCCTCCCGCCGCCGGTGTAT
Source organism: Zeugodacus tau (assembly GCA_031772095.1). NCBI lineage: Eukaryota > Metazoa > Arthropoda > Insecta > Diptera > Tephritidae > Zeugodacus > Zeugodacus tau. The sequence continues at coordinate 2,745,396 of CM062653.1, read as the reverse complement.
CACCTTTCCGCGCATTCGTTCGCATATATTTGAAGTACGGTATTTATGACTTCGTACAGTGGGACCGTTCCGGAACACTGGTTGTTTCCTTATTTATTTACCCGAACTTCTTATTTTGCCGAACTTCTGCTCTAACTTGATATTATCCGGACAATGGTGGTGCCTACTGGTTCTAAACCACTTTTTCCTTGAAGCAGTTTACTATGAAGTTTGCTAGTTCCCTCACTTATACGACACACGTTAGATTAGGTTAGGTACGAAGGCTGTTTCCCTATAGAAGGGGAAACCCACTTAGACTATCGAGAGCAGTCCTTTGTGATGCCGTAAAAATAACCCCCTCACTTATTTATGAATCGACAAAGCGCTTGGAACCTACCACAAATCTGCAGAGGTTTTTACTTTCTGTATCCGCTAATTCGCAGGGGTGCCCAAAAAAGTGAGATCCAAAGATTTTTTGTCTAGATCTCGCAGAGGCGGGACATTCCAAAAGGAAATGCTGGGAGGACTCCACCTCACCTTCTTCTAGGCAGCTTTTGCAGCCAGCATCCGGTAAAATTTTTAATTTGACCGCGTGAGTCCCAATGGGACAATGGCCAGTTAGGACATCTATAACTTGGGAAAGATTGATCTTGTTTAGGGCAAAGAGTTCCCTTGACCTCTTGCGATTTACTTTGGGCCAGAATGATCTTGCGACAAAACAGGTGCTAGTGACTGTCTAGCGCCTGCTCAGTTCGACTGAGACCCATTCATCCAGAAGCAAGTTGTAAGAGGACAGCGACGCTCCTATTTGTTCCCATTCCACTGTAAGTGCAACAGAAGTGCCTAGCCTTTTCCTAGCCGATTCCGCTGTGGCCAGGCACCCAAACTAACGACGAATTAGACTTAAAGCACAACTGAATGGTGACTACAAATTAACCATCAGTTCAACACTTTTTCTTTTCCGAATAAGAAATATTTCTCACTGCGACCTTGAAAGTGATTTTTGGACTTCTTTGACAACAATTGATGAAAATTGAAGAAGAAATTGTATTACATATTGAAAAACGAATTTTTTGACTCGAGTTTGAGGCCTATTTAGTATAAATTCTTCAATAAATATACAGTGTAACTGCCCTAAATCGAATCACCAGCATCCACTAAAAAACTTTGAGTTAGAGAGACTTCGTGTTATAGAGGATTTCATTAAAACATATAATTTTCCAAAAGCTGTAAAATATAGATTTATACATACGATATAGGGGGGTTTCTTTAAAATTCTACCTCGATAGTAAAATTTCAAATTTTGTATTATGCCCTGATCAAAAAGTTCGATTCATGGAAAGAAATTTGTATGAAAATTGCCTTCTATTGCCACTTCAAGAGTTCGAGGTATAGGGAACTTCGAGTTAGGGAAGGAAATTTGTGTGAAATTTGGCTTCTTAACGCTATTGCCAATTCAAGTGTTCGTTTTATGAAGATCTTCGAGTTATAGAAGCTCGAGTTATGGAAGTTCGAGTTTTGGAAGTTCTACTGTATTCCTAAAAGAGGTTTTTGACTCAACCTTGAATATTATTTAATATAAATTCATGAATAAATATATTTTCCTTTCTTAAATTTGGAAAAAATTACCAAATTTTTCTCTTTGAAAACGAATTTGAGCGTACTCATTCGAAATCGAAACACTGTACCGCTGAATGCATCATCATATGTAATACAGGGTCATTCAATTTGTATTACTTAGTAACTTAAAGCTTTGAAAAGCCTTTTGATACTAAATTCATAAGAATATGACTTTAGTAAATATAATGTGTGATTTTTTAGACATTTGGTTTTCAAGAAATTGCCATTATGTCTTAAAAATGATTTCGGGCAAGTGACTTCGCGATTGGAGATTAAATTCCAGCAGAGAGGCCCAATTTTCTACCACTTCTCTTCTATTGTTAGCAAAATACGTTGTTGTTCCGGAGTAAGTCTGTTCATTCTGTAATGACAAACAAAGCTGAATTTAAATGAACTCAAAGCTGTCAAAAAGACAAAAAGATCAGCGACAAAGTATTGCCAAAGACACTAAAAAAAACAAAATTAAATACACAAATTTTTCAAGGTTTTTTATTTGTGATAACTTATTTTTTTTGGTTGTTCCTTTATTTAGTGATTCTGCTTATTTGAAGTTAAACAAAAAATAATAAATCTTAAATTTATATAAAATTCGACAAGATCAAGATTCTCGAATCCATAGTTCTTTGCAAGGCTTATATATTGTTTCTAAATTTTAATTTCAATGAGAACTATATTCAAATAAGTATTTTAAGCAGGGACCGTAACTCTTATGACTTTTATCGAAAAAATCAAAATATAAGAGTTATTTTTGATTTTTATATATTTAGATCAAAAATAAAAATTATTTTTGATTTTTATTTTTTTAGATAAAAAAATAAGAATTATTTTTGATTTTTATATTTTTAGATCAATAATAAAAATCAATTCAAAATTTTTATTTATTTATTTATGCCGTATATGACAATATGCTGCATCATTCCTATTTTTATATGTCACAAATTAAAAAAATATAAAAATCAAAAATAATTCTTATTTTTGATCTAAAAAAATAAAAATCAAAAATAACTTTTATTTTTGATCTAAATATATAAATATCAAAATTTAAAAATCATACAATATTTCGCATATAGTTCACCTAAAAATCATGATGGTGTAATCAAAACTTTTCTACGATGTTCCTTTATGTATGACTTTTTTTATTAAAAATTGTAAAATAACCCTTATTTCCGGTCCCTGATTTTAAGGTTATATTGGGTATAGTAAAATGTCGGCGTCAAAATTTTAGAACAGCGAAAAGGCACACCCTGTATATCGCATGCGAAACTAACACACTTTAACATACTTCTCTCAGGGCCTTCCAATCGCAGCGCTAGCATTTGTTGCTGTCACTCCAACTTTGCTCAGCGCTCAGCGTAGCTTTTGCGGAAGAGCAATCGAAGTATTGGTAGTAACGTATCTCCGTATATGTATGTATGTGTATATTAGTTTGTGTTATGATTTCCATACTCACAATGTGGCTATTTGCCACTGTACTGTCACTGCTGGCGCGCTAGCTGGCGCAGTCACTGTTGACGCTACCGTCGCTGTTGTTGCTGTCATGTGTCAAGCGCAACGGTTATCAAAAAATACTCGCCTGTGCCACCACCTTACGCCACGTCTGGCCCCTGCGCTTGTTTGCACACCGCCACCGTCCTCATTCACACCTCTCCGCAGCACACATTGACAAGCGTGTAGCGCGTTTGGCACTCGCTGTAGCTCGCTTTGCCAGCCACTCAGTCAGTCAGCCAACCAGCTGGCCGACTAGCCAGTTAGTCAAATTGACTTGCCACTGGATCTGGTTGTCGTCAATGTGGTTCCAACAACGCATAAATTTTGAGTTGCTGTGCTGTGTATGGCATTTGTGTGGGCGCTAACGGTGCGCACTCGGAAGGGGGGGGCGCATATGTATATTTTCGTTGTCGCCATTCGTTGTGTTGACAAAACTCAATATATTTGTTGTGCGAAACACAGTTGTTGTTGTTGCTACAAATATTTTTTTTTTCATGAATTTCTTTTCGCTTCGCAATGCTCCGCTCTGCTTTGCCTGTTGCTTGTTGTTGTTGTTGTTGCATTTGCTGCCCTTCAATGCTACCACTAGTACTAAGTGTGGTGGTAGAGCGCCGCCGTCGACACCGCCGCAGTGACTTTCATTGCCGTCGTCGCTGCGCTTGCGGTTGTGCTTTTACTGTTTCTGCGGTCTGCTACCGCCGCTGCTGCTGCTGACTGCTGACTGCTGCTCCTCCAATAAATTAGTTTCGCCTGTTAACTTGCTGTTGTTGTTGCATTATTGGCATTTATGAGCAGCCGAATTGCATTGTGAGTGGAGCTCTGACGCATTAGAGAGACATTCGATCTGATATTTTTAGGTGCTGCGTTGTCGCATTCATTCGTGTGTGCGATCGGCTCCAAAAAAACGCAACAACAAAAAAACAGCCAGCAAATAACTTTGGCTAATGCTGGCGCATTAGTTTGTCACATTCATGGTGATTGCGTCGTTGACAGCGACGTTAAGGTTGACGAGTAATAGGCAAGTCGCACCTCAACTGAACGTCCGCTCGCTCTCCGCGCACTGTCGCTCGCCTCCACACTACTCTGAATACATACATTTTTTATTATTTTGTCTACTATATTATTTGACTGTTGTTTGTTGTTTTTGCAGCCACTGCTGCTATTTTGTTATTATCATTGTTGCTTTTTATTTATTTATTTACTGTTTGTTGTTGTGCTACTCGCCGTACTTGACTTCTCCATCGCTGTCGTCGTCGTTTTTACGTTTTGGTGGCGCTTATCTGTTGAGCAATTCTACAGCTTTTTTGGGCGCTCCAACGCTGTTTTTTCTTCTTCTTTTTTCTGCACAGCACGCGCGTTGTTGGCCCCGTTAGCGGAATTCAAGCACACTTTCATTTTTATCTCAATTCTGCGAGTAAACAAATAAAGACATGTGTTGATAAGAAATGCGTTGAAACAAAGCTAAATCTGTTGGTCTAGTCTGCGCGAGTAATCGTAAATTTCGGTGTTAGACTGGACGGGCAGGTTGTTTTGCTGGGCAAATGAGGTATGCAAGTGTTTAAATCGGCTTTGAAGAGAAAGGAGACGTGTCTTCCACACTCAAGAATTTGTTTTGTTTAGAAACTAGACTCTAACAAATTTGAAAAATTTGAAAATTGAGTTCTATTGTGACTACAAAGTCATTCTAAGACTTGAAAATGATTATGGCAGACCATTTTTGTCGAAGCTCATACTGAAAATCAACTTCTAGTGTCCAAATGTTTTGGATGTGGGTATACTCATCACCACTACAATCAATAGTCCGTACTTTCAGGTGTCGCTTCAAGAAACTAATATAAAATAAGTTTTCAAGCTCACAGTCACGAACACGCATCTTCGGGTCAATAGCAGTTCAGTGCTATAGCTATAATTATGAAGGTCATATAGTCATTTAAGAAGAACGAGGACCGCCGGTTTGTATGTATGTGATTGGGGTCGAAACAATTTAGCCGGTTATAGCTGAATCAATGATAGTGTGCCAATCCTCTCTTTCCCTCGCAGTTCGGCGCCAGTTGGATATCCCAAGTGTAATCAGGTCGCTCTCCACCTGGTCCCTCCAACGGAGTGGAGGCCTTTTCCTTCCTCGGCTTCATCCGACAGGTACTGCATCGAACACTTTCGGAGCTGAAGTGTTTTCGTCCATTCTGACAACCTGACCTAGCCAGCGTAGTCGCTGTCTTTTTATTCGCTGAACTATGTCAAAGTCATCGTATAATTCGTACAGCTCATCGATCCATCGTCTGCGGTATTCGCCGTTGCGAATGTTCTGAGGTCCATAAATCTTGCGCAAAATTTTCCTCTCGAAAACTCCTAGTGTCGTCTTATCTGATGTTGACATCGTCCACGCTTCTGCCCAATAAATCAGGACGGGGAAACCGCCGATTCCGGTATTCCGGAAATTACCCCTTTTTTTCAAAAAGAGGATCTCTTGTGGTTAACTCTTCATTTCATTGTTCCTTTAGAGTTCTCCACCATGAGTTGTGCTTCTTTTGTCGAAGAATCTAAAACTCGGTACAGATTATACCTTACAAGAACGTTCCTCTCGACAAATTTTGGTTGAATTAAAATTTGTAGACTAACCCTGAAAACCTTGAAACCAGGACTTCATTTTTGTACGAGTTATAGTCTTCGTTCTTCGGAATCTCGTCATGTGAGCTTTATACTGAAGGACGGATCTCAGCTGCGCTTATAGGTGTCTTCCTCAGTAGCATGTCAGAAGACATGATTCTGTTTTGTCGATGAATCTAAAACTCAGCACTCGAAGCGAACCATTAGGAACTTCAATCTGCGAAATCGTAACGGATTATATCTTACAGAAACTTTAGAAAAATTTTGGTTGAATTGAAATATGTAGGCTAACCCTGAAAATCTTGAAACCGGGACTTCATTTTTGTATGAGTTTTAGTCTTCGTTCTTCGAAATCTCGTCGGGTGAGCTTTGTACTGACGGACGGATCTCAGCTGCTCTTATAGGTTTCTTCCTCAGATGCATGTCAGAAGACATGACTGCTGTTTTGTCGAAGAATGTAAATTTCCATACTTGAACTGAACCATTAGGAGCTCAATCTGCGAAATCGTAACGGATTATATCTTACAGAAACTCTCGAAAAATTTTGGTTGAATTGAATTTGGTAGAATAACTCTGAAAATCTTGAAACCGGGACTTCATTTTTGTACGAGTTATAGTCTTCGTTCTTCGGTATCTCGTCGTGTGAGCTTTGTACTGACGGACAGATATCAGCTGCTCATATTGGTGTCTTCTTGAGACCCGTGTCAGAAGACATGACAACTGATATGTAACAGCAATGTTCTACAATAATCCGATATCTAAAGCACTCTACAGAATAAACAAGTTTCCAAGTATTCTCCACTTAAAACGCCGTTAGTTCAAGCAGCCACACTTCAAAGCGTAAGAATAACCGTATTTCAAAGTTCATTTGAAATCCAGCGCTTTATGCGAATAATTCCGCTCATTTCAAAAGCATGGAGAGAAGCGTGGAAATTTCTTAGAAAATTAAAAATAAAGGATTGTACAACTACAAGCGATTGCTTGCTTGACTGCGCCACGTGCAACACGGCCTGGGCTAAGGTGATTAAGATATCCTTGCGGCCTACGCCCTTCACCCACCTTCACTTGGTTTGATCCTTTACGGACGCTTTCGTTCATTATTTATTTGCAATTCCGCACAAAAGCGACCGCTTCATACTGTACTCGCCTACACGGCTCTCGCCGCCTCTTTTAATCCAATTAATTTACGCTTCACTTTGGTGTGGAAACGCGCTGATTTTTTCTCTAATTACGTAACGCTGCACAGAAAAATGGGAAAAACGGAACGAAACACTTTTGCAGTCGGCATTGGCAAGTGATGATTGCGCCCGAGTGTTGCTGATGCTGATTATGCTGTTGCTGTTGTTGTTGTCCGAGAGGGGTTTCCTTTGTTGCGCTGACTTAATCCTAATTTACAGGCTGACCTGCGCTGCGCCTAGCTTTGTACATTTTTATTGCGCCATTTGAGCTCATTTTGTATTTGGCCGTATGCGGGTGTTGAAGGTGGAGTGAGGAGTGAGAGGGAGGTGTGTAGGTTAGGCAATAAGCATAAATATTCAAATCTATTTCAAGTACTAAGCGCGCGAGTGAAGTGTCGGTGGTTTCGGTGTTTGTGTTGTTGGCTCTGTTGCTATTTTCGTCTATTCGATCTCAGCTCTCGGCGGTTATTTCCTTCTTTTTGCGCTGGTTGAGCGGCGCTGAGTCCTTGGTATTTGCTTTACTTTGTAGAAAGTCTTTTTTATTTTTCGCTTTTGCTTTAATTCATTAGCATTTATTTCTGGTTTGCTCAAGCTTTGTTTGCTTCGCTGTTTGTTTGCCGATTGAAGTTGCTCGAGTATTTTAATTTCAGCTTGTATTGTTTGCCGGATTTTTAATGTATTTTGTGGATTTGCTGTAGTTCCTTGAGGTTTGCCATGCTCGAATGGAAGCTTTCAACATCCACTAAAGGACGACGCTTGTGGTTGGGGGGATTCCTATGAATTAATCGCGTTTCTGCTTCGAGCGCATTATTTGTAATTATTGTTGCTTAGTAAACTCGAAAGCTTAATGAAATCCATTATTAAGGCATTTGCGAAAATAGCAAAGTGTAAGAAAGCGAAGTGAAGTGGCAGCAACCTCACTTGGCAGTAACCCAAAAGAGTAAGTTGTATTAACGGTGGTGCCTTACTGAGTATCTTACCTAGTTGATATAGAGCTCCTAGCTTGGTCCTCCTTGCAGTAGCGCGCCAACACAGCACGTGAGTCCGCCTGTGTTAGGCAAACTGGCTGGGCACTTGCTCTCTTGCGACTGCCAATCTAATGTGGTTACCTTAAAATGCCATTTACTGTTATAAATATAAATCTATATATGTCTAAATACATCTGTACCCTTGTAATATTCAACTGGATTGATATTTAGTTCGAGTCCAGTCGCACATATGCACCTTTTTTAGACAGCTTCTGAACATATTTTAAGCTCATATTGGCGAGCACACTACACATACATTTGTAGTTCTTTTATTTAGCCACTCTGAAAATCTTTTAGTCCTTGAAACTGACAAGCCGACATGGCGCGCGCGTGTTTATGGCGTTGAGTAGGCAATAAATGCTCACTTAGTTAATGAGTTTTCCGGTGGGGCATGTAAGTAATTGTGCTACACATACCACGTTCCATAACATACGCCTGCTTTGAACGAGAAAAATATCAGACCTACCAAAACTCTTATAGCCCTGATAAACATATATGTATGTCTATATATGTATGTTTAGGACTATTTTTGGTCCTTTGTATGGGATTAGCGAATTTTAGTTTGCTTTTTGTTTCCGTTTTATTGTGATTGTTGTTGTATTTTTGTTTTTGTGTTTTTTTTTGGGAGCTCATTCGCTGATGGCATTTTGGTGTTAATGGAAAATTATGAAGTTACAATTTTTTTTCGCCCAAGTGGCGCTTGTTTCTTCGGCTTGCAATGGCGTAGTAATGTTGTTGTACTAGTGAGTATTAAAGCTTATAGAAAGTGTATGCGGCCTATTGGTGCTTTAAGTATAGTTTCGTGAATGCGTAGATTTTTTAGAAATTTAAGAAAGAAATTTTCCAACAAAACCTGAAAAATCAGATAGATTTAATAGTATCTTTTTCAAATAATTCCGAAGCTATTGTTATATTTGTTTTTGTAAAGGTGCTATTTAAACGGATTTCAGTAGTGAGCTTGGGTTTTTCAACGATGAATGTTACATGATCATTCTTCTTCTGTATTGGCACTACAACCGAGGGTCGATCTAGTTCAAAAACATAAAACTTCGCCAGTCGCCTCTATCCTTTGCGAAGTCACGCCAGTTGTACATTCCAAGAACAGACAGTTCCCTATGCACTTGGTCGTTCCATTGGATAAGTGGGCGCTCTTGCTTCCATTGTCAACCCATGCCTGTCGAATCGCAGGAGCCTTTCACTGGATCATCGTCTTTCATGTAGGTACGGCATGGCTCAACCAGCGCAATCATTTGATTTTTATGCGCTCTATATCCATGTCGCCGTTGAGGTCATACTGTTCATGGTTCCATATTCTTCGGTACTCCTCGATCACGCCGATGGCTCTAAAGATCTTGATGAGAACTGTTCTCTCGAATACTCCAAGTACCTTTTTATATCGGTTTATTAACATCCATGTTTCTGCGCCGTCTCAACCCACACCGGATTAGTTCAAAACGGTTTTCACTAATAAGACACAAAAACGTATTTTGCTCAAGCCCAAGCCAAGCGAGCGTACGTTTTTGTCTTGTCTGGTGTGGGTTTTCACATATGAACTTATGGGATGTTGTCGTATCAGACAAGAAAACACGTCTTGACTGTTCCGGCGTTGTATATTCCAAGAACAGACTTGGTCGTTCCATTGGATAAGTGGTCGCTCTTGTTTCCGTTGTCCACCCATGGGAATCGAATCGAAGGAGCTTTTCACTGGAGTATCGTCTTTCATACGTATGGCATGGCCCAACCAGCGGATTCTTTGGATTTTTATGCGCTCTTAACTATATCCATGTCGCCGTAGAGCTCATACAGTTCATAATTCCATCCACTTTGATACCCCTCGGTCACATGGACGGCTCCAAAGATCTAGCGGAGAACAGTTCTCTCGACTGCTTCAAGTTCCTTCTCATCGTGGTTTATCGTCGTCCATGTTTCTGTGCCGTATAATAAGACGAGAAGGAGTAGGGACTGATATAATGAAGTTTTTGTTCGTCTCATCTCATCTTGGTTTATCGTCGTCCATGTTTCTGTGCCGTATAATAAGACGGGAAGGAGTAGGGACTGATAGAACGAAGTTTTTTTTCGTCTCATCTCATCTTTGTTTATCGTCGTCCATGTTTCTGTGCCGTATAAGACGGTAAGGAGTAGTGATTGATAGAGCGAAGTTTTTGTTCGTCGATAGTCGGATCTGCTTCTCAATTGCTTACCGATTCCAAAGTAGCAGCTGCCAACAGTGACGTAGTTTCCAAGATACGAGGAATCTTTGTGAGTGCCCTCTAGGTACTTTGTCTTGCCTTCGTTCACCAGAAGACCAATCTTCTTTGCCTCGTTTTCTTAGCTGGAAAATCATCTCTTTTGGTAAGGTAACCCGGGAGAGTGTGTAGGTTGGTAGTGACGTCAGGAAAAGTCAGTGTTGTATGTGGATTTATTACAAGCGAAACTTATTCTGGGTAGGTTAGTGTTTATAAATGTAGGTGACTTCATAGTGTTTTTGTCTATTAAAGGATTCTAGAATTCCACAATTTCCAAGAGAAGTAATCAAAAGTCTTTACAATGAATGAAGGATGGTTCCTGATGCAGAGTAAAGATATATGAGGTGCATGAGAGGGGCTCTGCCTACACTGTGATGCCAATCAAATTACATTCTAATGAAATTATTAAACATTTAAACTGCTTTCTATGAAACCCCTTAGTAAGTTATCTTGTTAAACCTTACTGCCACTGGGCGTTATCTCCTCAACTATTTTTTTGTCATTTCGTTTGCATTTAATAAATATCCACCGTCGATTTCACGCTGCCAAAGCCAATTTTAGACACACACACACGCTCTGCATATCGGAGACTAGGCCGTGAGTTAGTAGGTTTGCTGGCACTTTGGCACTTGCCTCACATTGGACGTCTCTATATTGGACGTGTATGTGGAAACGTACAAATTATTGCTTCATACGCATAAAGCGGCCACAGTGACAACGTCAGCGTCGTCGTCGTCGTCGATTTTTGTGGCACGCCTGCTATTTCAACATTTGTACATCAGCGAAGCCACATCGATTTTTACGCTTCTTTTTTGAATTTTTATTTTTTTATTGCTTTTTTATGCGTTTCTTATTTATTTTGCTGCTCATTTTCTCTTTTTTCAACGAAATTTTATAAATACATATATTTTGTATAACACAGTGTCGCTGCAACGGCGCTGGAAATTAGTTAACCTTTATTTTGCTTTGAACATTTCTACATTTGTTGCTGTTACTGTTATTGTGTTGTTGTTATTGTTGTTGTTTTTCATTTCTTTTTTGGCTACTAAATTTGTTTTTTTGGACAAGTGTGTCCGCTAGTTTGCATGAATTTCATGGGTTTTCGGTTACGCATAATTCGCTTCGTTGCTGCCACACAAAACTACAGCAACACTACCAATAACAACAACAACAATACTGTAGAGCTAGCTACCCACTTATAACAGAGTTGTAGTCAACAACGCTCAACGCTCAACACTTTCCACTCGGCGCACAGGTGACGGTTTGTCTTTGGCTTTGTTGCTATTTTAGCTTTGGTGTTGTATTTTTAGCTGACGTTACCTATAGCTGTTTTTGTTGTTGTTTTAGGGCGCGGGGAAAGTGCCTCAACACATTTATTGATGTTAATGAATGCAGCAAATAAATTTCGTCAATTTGCCGCGGCGTCGGCCATTTTTGTTTGCTGGAGAATTGGAAAAAATATATGTAAAAAAAATATATATGAATATGTTTGTTTGTGTGTGTGTCTGTAGCAAACTGGTCCATTATGAAAACGCAACAACGCAGAACTGTGCCACACCACAACGCTGCATGTTGCATAGACACAGTTAGACAGTGTGTGTGTGTGTTTGTTGTTAATGCAGCGAATTAACATATTAAAAATTAGGAAATACTAAAGCAGACACATATATATACACACACACACACATATATATATATATATACATATATAATAATATGTTTGTATGTCTGTGTTTGTGCAGCGTGTGTGACCTAATATTGCGGCGCTACGTGCCAAGCGAGTTTTCTATATATTTTAAGCTTTTATCTGTTCATAATATTTTTTCCAAATTATTATTTTCGTTTTGTGCTTGCGTCACTCAAATGCCGTTTGCTGTTTGTTGCTTTGTGTGGTTTTTGCTTGCAGCTAATTAGGGATAAGCATTGTACTAACGTTGTTTCAATAGCTAAGGCTTAGTCACAGCGAACGCGGTTTTTGCGTACAGAGTCCAGTTATTTGTGATTCAAACTTTTTTTCTGTGGTAATAGTTCTGTTTAATAAAATAGCTAATTTTGGTTTAGTTCAAGGTCTAGTAATGTATTTTAAATAATTTAGAACCACTAGAAACCGCAGTAATTGAAATATAAACAGCATAGATGTTGAAAAAATATAAAAATCATTTTAGAATCTCTAAGAGAAAACGAATTTCGAATACTTTTTTCTTGGTTTTGTAGAAATATAGTAGTAGATATATATATGTATATAGTAGATATACGATTTTTCGCTTCTTCTATGATATTGGTAGTCAAATTCCTTCCGCTTTTTTGCTCTTTATTCAATGTTTTATAACAACTGTTACAGTAATCGGATTTAGTTCAAATATGCGCCGTTTCGTCCGATAATCTGTTTCCATCTAGACCGTAACTTCATAATACCCCCTCCTAGAAGCTCCAATACTTATTTGCGAAGAACTCGGAGAGTCACTTTTCACAAGCCTCTTTTGTTCAACTTTACACCACCAAGGGTCACTTGGCGCTATGTCCGGGCTATATGGTGGTTGCGATAAAACCTCTCATCCGAGCTCCCGTAGCTTTTGACGAGTCGTCAACGAAGTGTGTGGTCTGGCGCTGTCCTGGTGGAACATTGCACCCTTCCTGTTGGCCAATTCTGGACGCTTCTGGTCGATCGCCTGCTTCAAGCGGTCCAGTTGTTCGCAGTAGATGGTAGAATTAAGCGTCTGGCAATATGGGAGCAGCTCATAGTGGGTGATTCTCTTCCAATCCCACCAAACACACAGGTAAACCTTCCTTACCGTCAATCCCAGCTTGGCCACTGTTTGGAGCGATTCACCGGCCTTCGACCACGACCGTTTTCGCTTGATATTGTCGTATGTGATCCATTTCTCGTCGCCAGTTGCCATCTGCTTCAAAAATGGGTCGAGTTCATTCCGTTTCAGCAGCATATGGCAGTCGTTGATTCGGCCCAGAAGGCTTTTTTTGCGTCAAATCATGAGGCACTCAAACATCAAGCTTTTTTGGTTATCCAGCCTTCTGCAGATGGTTTAAAATGTTTTGGTGACTAACTCCCATCTCCTGGGCAATGTCACGAGATGCCACATGCCGGTCTAACTCGATGTTTTTCATGATTTCATCGGTATATGTATGTCGCCACTGGTCTTACACCGACTGGCTTATTCATGGTGTCGTTTTCACCCGCTCTGAATCGTCGAAACCATTCCTCCGCAGTTCGAAGTGATCGAGTACCATCCCCAAAAATACAATTAATCTCACGGAACGTTTCTCTAGCGGATATGCCTTTAACGAAGGAAAACTGAAAAAAAGCTCGAATTTCGGCGTTAGTGAACTCCATGTTTACACGTCTATAACTGTTGAACGCAATATCCAAACTAATCGTGCACAGCTTATGGTTCCTTCGACTGCGGTATTCGCCGTTGCCAATATTCAAAGAACCATAAATATTCCGCAAAACCTTTCTATCGAAAACTCCTAGTGCCGTCTCATCGGTTGTCGACATCTCCCACGCTTCTGCACCTTAAAGAATGTCGTGAAAAATTAGCGACTTGTGGAGTTCGGTTTTGGTTCGTCGAGAGAGGACGATACTTTTCAATTGCTTACTCAACCTAAACTAGCATCTGATGGCAAGAGTGCTTCTGCGTTGGATTTCAAGGACGAAATTGGTGTTGTTGATACTGACTGTTTGTTTGTTGACAGGAGATATTTCGTCTTGTCCTCATTCACTACCAGACTCATTCGACATTCGAGACATTCAATCTTCTATTTCATACGGAATTCAAGAAATGTAATGCCACTAACAAATATTGAGAGGAGAGATGACTAGTTGTCTATTTAAAGAATATATATATCAAGGAACACTACGACTGTCTCATAAAACTATCCCTCAAAGTGTCATATACATCATTTCTGTGAGAGTATATAAGGGTCAGCACCTTCAGCTATTCCATAACTTCATTCCATAACTATTTTATTAAACAAAATATATATATAAAAAAAAAATGTTGCAAATAGTTTCCCTTCGACGAAAATAGTCACTTACTTCCGCCCTAGCTGTCGCCCCAAACAGAATTTAATCAATCAACTTCGGGCAATGCCACAAAAACCTACAAACTCTTATCACCCACTGGCATTTTACCCCCACAACATGAAAGCAAACCAGCCAATCATTTCATAAAATCGATAGAACTGCCATAGCGATAATGCTTTGATAACCTTGTGCCCTACTAAATTGTCATTAATAACGGTAATGGCAGAAGTCGTGACAGCATTTTTACACTTCAACTATGTATGTATGTATGTTGTGTAGCCGAACTAGTTTTACGAATGAATTAACTGCTGTTGGTCTGATATGACGGCTAGAGAAGCCATGATTTAGTACACTCAACTATCCAAATATTCTCTTTAAACATATGTCTGTACTTTGACTCATAACCAGATTAAATTGAATGTTTAAATATAAAAAATGTATTACTTATACCGTTATATCAATTTTTTGAGCTTTTTATCACACTCTCCTTTCACAAAATTATTTTTTTCTGGTTGCCAGTTTTCCGCTTCCAAACTTTTTTTTCGGTCGCTTTGGTCTGCGATTGTCCAGCAATTGCCGTTCTAAGCTTAGAGAATTCCACGAAGCGCTTTCTGATGACATACACACACTCCCTCCCTGCAAAGCGACAACTGTCAAGATTTCCCTCTTTCTCTCTCTCTCTGTCTGTGTGTGTGTCCACTTTGCTTCATTTCCTTTGCGGCACCTTTTTGCCTCGATGATGAGTTACTGTTGCTATGATTTATTTATGTTTCTTTTATGTGTTTTTTTATACTTTTTTACTCGTGTTGTTGTTGTTGTTGTTGTCAGGCCTAAACCGATCAGCCGTCGGCTGTGCACATTATCGTTATGATTAATGGGCGTGTAGGTGTCGCTCATGGCCAAGATGTACGAGCCGACGGTCAGAGGGCAAACGGCCTTTTTGTCACAGCGCCTAAATGTATGCAATGCTATTTTGGTAGTATAGGTTGGTTGTTGCTTTTTTCTTTAGTCTGCTGCTGTCAACCGCACCGCTGCTGTGTGTGTCGCAACTTCGCTTTGCGTTCGTTTCTTTTTTTGTCGTCCGCTGCCCACGATTGTTGCCAACTGTTGGTTGCGAGCGTTTGTATCTCTATCTGTGTGTGTGTATGTCCAGCTCGCTTACCCGTGTGTTTGGCGGCAGAGTTGGTTATTTTTGGTTGTTATTCTGCTTTGTTGCTGTGTTTGTTGCACTTGTTTGGCGAAAGTTAAATCGCTTCGCGATAGTTAATTCCCATTGTTGCTATAACAAATGCTGTCGCATTGATGAGTTGTTGTTATTGTTGTTCATTGTTGTTGCTTGTTGGCGCCTTTGTATTTTGGCACTTTTTGTGCTTTATTCGCTAACAATTTATTTATTTATTTAGTGTTTTTTGTTGTTAGTATTTGTTATATTGACATAATCGCATAAATTGACACCACGCCAAAGATATCGCCGATGTATGTTGAAGTTGTTGCTGTAATTTTAATTAAAATAGTGTTGGAAAACGAAAAATGATTAGTGTTTGATTTGAAATACAATCTTATACATATAGTGGTTCCGAAATGATTGTTGAGAATGGGGTACTCAGTGTATTAAGTATGAAAATCTTTGAAGATATTGATCGTAAATGTGAACTTCAAGGGATCAATGCTTCGTTCTTCATATAATAATTATCCTTTGATTTAGGGTCTGTTACTATTATTATTATTATTATATAAATTATTATTATATAAATCAAATAATCCGTATAGTTGTAAGCTAGCTTCTTCATTTCGTAGATTTTTAGCTAAATTCTAGCTAAATTCTTGATTATACTGTTATTTCTGGCCTAATAATGAAAATAGGAATATTTATCAACGAAAATGGTTTTATTGTTTTTCAAAATATTCCCCATCAAGATTTATACACTTTTGCATGCGCTCAAACCAATTTTCGAAGCACTTTTTTTGAGCCTTTTTTGAGCGATTGTCAAATTGTGCGGGATCCAACGAGAACAAACTTTTTTTACGGCCAGGTGTTCATGCAATATCGAATGTATGCTGGTGGGAGAAATGCATAGGCATGCCTCTATCTGAAGGTATGTTACATGACGGTCTTGCATTATCAGTTCACGTACGGCATCGATGTTTTCTGGCACAACGGCTGTTTTTGGACGACCTTCACGGAATTCGTCTTTGAGCAAGCGTCGGCCACGATTGAATTCATTGTACCCGTTTTTCACAGTGCTATAGGATGGTGCTTCATAGCCATACAAATATTTTAGTTCATCGATGCACTCTTGTCGCGATAATCCACGTCGAAAGTGTTACCTAGGCCAGAAATATATATAGCAGCCCTCGTATTTAGTTTTTGAGTATAATATTGATATCGAATTTATAAAAAAAATATATTTTTGACAGCTAAATTAAAAGTGGTTTCTTCAGGGATTTATACTAAAATTATCTAATGAATTAATCCAATGATTCTTTTCAACATTTGAACTTCTTAAACTCAAACTTTCTGGTCTCTTTGCAATTCTTTTAAAAAAATCATATCCGTGACCCTTAATGGACTTTACTGAGGAAGAGTGTTATGAATGAATTGAACTCATTTTTAGTGGTTTTAGGTTTAAAAAGTCTATAAAAATATTATTGGATTTTTTCTTATTTTTTTATAAGACCATCAGCAATAAAATATACAGTGGAACTTCCATAACTCGAAGTTCTTCATAACTCGAACTCTTGAAGTGGCAATAGAAGTCAAATTTCATACAAATTTCCTTCCATAAATCGAACTTTTTGGTCAGGGCGTAATACAAAATTTAAAATTTTACTATCGAGGCAGAGTTTTAAAAGAGTGACGCTATATTGGTCGGAGGCAAACAAAAAATATGATATTACACTTATGGATTGTAGAAATCATCTAACAAAGTCATGGAATATAGACGTTAAGAGCCAATAATAGCAAACTGCAACAAACAAAATTACAGAATGCATGTTTTAACGTATTTACATGAAACTTTATGCAAAGTTAATAAACAGAACAATGTAGAAATCCCTCTAAGTCTTTCTAACTCGAATTTTTTTTGTGGATTATGGTGATTCGAATTAGAGCAGTGCCACGGTAGTTGTTATCAAAGACATAAGTATGAACTTCAAGAGAAGAAAGCTCATTCATAATTGCTTTTATCGTTCTTCATTTCAAAATGTGTTGCCTAATTTATTGAAAAAAAATCGCACTTACATATATCATATAAAAATATTTTAGAGCTAAATTATAGATGGTTCCTTCAGCGACTTATACTAAAACCTTTTGAATGATTTTTATGGATGTTTCCAACATTGGAACTGTTTAATATCATTATTTCTGGTCTCTTTGCATTTTTTTTTTCGAAAAAAGTATTGTTTAAGGGTCTCAAAGCACTCTTTAAAAATTATTATCTTGAATGAATTTAAATATTTTTTAGTTTTCAGGAAAAGAGCTTTTATGCTTTATACATATTTTGTTTTTGTCCAGAAAATATTTATTGATCTTTATTATTGGATATATTTAAAAATTATAATACATAAATAAATTAGAATTGAATACCTTAAAGCAGTAATAAAAATATTATCATATTAATTAAATATGCTTGAAAAGAGTAACCGTTAGTCAGCAGATGACATTACAAAATTATTTATTTTTTAACCGGAGTATACTTAATTGTACAACCATTTATGCAGACAGCAGTTGAAGCTCTCAAAGCACATGCAGACATGGCACACGAGTTGTGCAATCCCACAGACTAACAACAACAACGGCGACACAAGTAGACAATCACAACAGGATATCTCGAACGCACATACGAGGTGTGTTCAAAAAATAACGGGAATTTTCAAATTTTCGAAATTTACATACGAAAAAGCCAAGGGCTATGCCCGTTTGTTTTTCAAAAATTTTGAAATACGTGGTCAAAGTTAAGGTCATAAGGTTAGACGAGTTTCATCAGCTTGGTGATTTTTATCGTTCGTTAAAAGCTCATACTTCGTTGCTTGTTCGTGAATTATTGGGCTAAAACAATGCTGTAACGATGCGCCATCTATCAGACATGACTTCGTGTGACTTTTTACTATTTTCAAAAATAAAGAGAGCTTTCCAGGGCCGTCCTATTACAAGCATGCTAGAAATCATTGAGACTATGTCATAAATCGAGTTTGAGAAGTGTTATGACGATTGAAAGAAGCGCTCACATAAGTATAATATTGAATGGGGACCAAATTAATATAGAGTAATAAATAAATTATTTTTTGAAATAAAAATGAAAATTCCCGTTATTTTTTGAACACACCTCATATCATCACAGAATGTGGGTGTGGGTGTTTATTGTACGAATTCTGCAACATATTTGTATGAAAAGGGCAAAATGGAAACATAATAAGCTTACCACATGCCCACGTGATGCCAATACAAAAATGAAAAAAAAAACAAAAACAACAAAATACTTATATAACTTTTTTACCACAGTAATTGCAGGAGTATGCATGTTTTGCGCCAAGGATATTAAGTCTATTAGTGGATTAATAACATTACAAACATTTAATGTGTGTGTGTGTCATAGTGTGAGTGCGTGTCACGTGCTTACGGCAGGAAGTTACACGTGCTTCAATACTTCTATGTATATGCAGTGGATATACATACATTTTCAAAATCACTCTGGTGCTTTTGCTATAAGCAAGTGTAAGCTGCTGGGAGTACTCACACACACATATATACCTTTGCCCCTGTAATGTATGCCTTTTGCTTTGCCGAATTTCTCACATTTCCCTTTTGTGACATGCTGCGCTTTGTGCGAGGCGCTAATGAATAAATCAAATACAAGCAAAGCCACAGCTTCCTTCGAAATTCAACCCGTCTACACGCTCACCCATGCGCCCGCACTGTAAGCGCTTGTTCAATCAAAGTTCGGCTGCTGCTTAGACACTCTTCTTGTTGTTGCTGTAGATCCTGCCTACTGCTTGTGTGCCCTGCGAATCCTTTGAAGGTAGCGAAATTAATTTTCCGCGCGTGTCGAAGCATAAATAAGCAGTCTTACACGCCTAGTTGACTATGCTCCGAGCTGCTTAGTTACACTCGTAACCTTATGTCTCTACACCTTTCGTGCTTTGACTTGCCTAGCCAACTATGCCGTTACACACACACACACAGAGCAGCGATTACTTTTATAAAGTTACCGTTAAACTACCTACCGTTGCTTTGGGTTTTTAGCCACCTTCTTCTTGTCTTCACTTCGAATTTTATCTCATACTCCATCTGATTCAACTCGAATACGACTCGCTTGTGGAGTCAATGTGGTTATTTTTGACTATAAAGGGGCTGTTAAGTTTACTGTGTGTGTTGGCGACTCTAAGCATCCTTTTCACATTTGCTAGTTTTGCTTTCGGCTTGAATGCTTTTATGGTTTTTCCAACTTTATCTCTATGTCGGTGAGGTGAAAGTTTGAACTTTGCTCGGTTAGCGGTGCGCTTGAATTGACTGATTTTTTTTTGCACTTGAACATATGTTTGGGTGCAAATTTCAAGTTAAAGATAGTGTATCTAAAGAACTAGGTAATTGACAGAGTTCGTAGCTCATAGCTTTATATGGCGAAGTGTAAAGGGCCGATATACTCGACTGTAGTGATATCTCCCATCCGCCTTTTAGTCTTTTGAATTTCGCGGCCGTAGTCTCTTACTTAAAGCAATACTATACATATTTGAAAGGTCTTGACATAACCTACAAAAAGACGCTATGCATTCTTAGTTTGGATATTGCGTGAAACAGTTATAGACGCGTAAACATGGAGTTCACTAACGCCAAAATTCGCGCTAGTCTAAAGTTTTCCTTCGTTGAAGGCAAATCCGCTAGAGAATCGTTCCGTGAGATTAATTGTGGTTTGGGGGATAGTACTCTATCACTTCGAACTGCAGGGGAATAGTTTCGACGATTCAGACCTCTTACGGCGAATACCGAATAAATCATGAAAAACATCGAGTTAGACCGGCAGTGGCATCTCGTGACATCGCCCAGGAGATGGGAGTTAGTCACCAAACCACTTTAAACCGTCTGCAGAAGGCTACAAGGGATACACAAGTGATTTGACGCAAAAGAACCTTCTGGACCGAATCAACGCTTGCGATATGCTGTTGAAACGGAATGAACTCGACCCATTTTTGAAGCGGATGGTGACTGGCGACGAAAAATGGATCACATACCACAATATCAAGCGAAAACGGTTGTGATCGAAGGCCGGTGAATCGTCCCAAACAGTGGCCAAGGCGGAATTGACGACCAGGAAGGTTTTGCTGTACGTTTGGTGGGATTGGAAGAGGATCACCCACTATGAGCTGCTTCCAGATGGCCAGACGCTTACTTCTACCATCTACTGCGAACAACTGGAGCGCTTGAAGCAGGCGATCGACCAGAAGCGTTCAGAATTCGCCAACAGGAATTGTGTAGTGTTCCACCAGGACAACGCCAGACCACACACTTCTTTGATGAGTCGTCCCAAGCTACGGGCGCTCAGATGGGAGGTTTTAACGCATCCACCATATATTCCGGACATAGCGCCAAGTGATTACCACCTGTTCCTGCCCATGGCGAACACCCTTGGTGGTGTAAAGTTGAGTCCGAGTTCTTCGCAAATAAGGAGGGTGGCTTTTACGAGAGGGGGAATTATGAAGTTGTCGTCTAGATGGAAACAGATTATCGAACGAAACGGCGCATATTTGAACTAAATCCGATCACTGTCACACTTCTGAATAAAGAGAAAAAACAGAAGAGAGATATTTGCCAACTTAATATATACAATCCGATAGTTGGCACTATTTGCAAGCTTTTTTACTTACACTTGTATGTTACTTACACTAGATGGCGCTGGTGTCAATATATTTACTAAAATGAGATTAGCTTGAGCTCTGAAAATATTGATTTTCTAGCGCTTGCTTATGGGAATCACCCTTACTTCTACCGAATCCATCACTCTCCGAACCATATTGTGCTAATGCCACCGCATATTATTTGAGAAAAAAATCAACTTAAATCACAGCGCTGAGAAATATTAATTTACCGCCGCATAAATTCAATCACCAATACATTCACACAAATTGCACGAATTCGAGGCGCTTACGCTAATTTCTCATTTCACTAAAGTATCGCCGCTAAGCAGCTGAACGAAATGTATACCGCTGGCTTTATTTATTGCCTACTAGCAAAACCTCAGAGTCATTATGGCAGATTGTGCCATCACTAAGCATTTAAGCACACAAACACACGCTTAGAGCCACAATTTTGGTGGAAGAACTTTCAATATGCATAAACCGTAAAATTTCTAGTGCCACAGCACAGCTTATCGAGTAAATTAGATTTTGGCGCACATTGCAAAAGGATTTTCAACTCGTAAAACACAATCGCGTCAAATTAATCAAAGTAGCGCAACCGCGTTGGTAATAGCGGCAACGGCAACAACCACAAGTGTTGGGCGGTATGTCAAGGCTCGAAGCTCATTTTGCTTTTCATTTTGATTTTGATTCAATTTTTTCACTTTTTTGTCTATTATCAACGCAAATTTACGAGCACACTTCAACAATTCGGCTTAGAGTTTGGCTTGCGGTGCTCATTTTTCGTATATGCCTTAGAGTTGCGCCTTTGAGACATGGTATACTTCGCTAAAGCTTTCTAAGGGGACTACAACAACCGCATCTTGAAGTTTTAAGCTTGATGTTGATTTGTAGAAAAAAATGCTTTGCGGCTTTAATATTTTTGTTGTTATAACGTGTTTAGTTACAGTTGCTTTTGTTGTTCTTGTTGTCAAGCTTTTTGTTTCTCTTTTGATGTCGCAATAAGTCATATGATACCTCAAGTGTCGTATATGCCACAGCGCAAAGTTGAAGAGTGTTGCCAGACTTCATTACAGAAATTTTCGAAAATCTGAAACTGAATGAGAAAGAAGGTGTCTGAGACTCTTATCACCCTCTTCATCCTCCTTGTTGTTCAAAGTCACCTAAAGCTTTCGTAAACCCCTCTCACTTTACTTTTTGATGAACTGAAGTTGTGGTTCGTTTGTGAGATATGTTGCTTCGCTGGTTTATAGGCAAATACTGACTTTTTGAACTCATTTAAAGTGATTTTACAATAATCACACGTTAAAACTGATCTAAGAGCTTTCACACAGCTTTCACTGTAATAAAGCTTCATTATTTCCAAATTGACAAATAGTAAGAATCAATTATGAGATTTTGTCTCATAAGTCAAATGATATCTCAAACAAAGTATGTTTCCAGACTTCATTACTGAAATTTTCGAAAATCTCTACATCCTCCTTGTTGTTCAAAGTCACCTAAAGCTTTCGTAAAGCCCCTCTCACTTTATTTTTTGACGAGCTAAAGTTGCGGTTTAGCTAATGTTTCCAGGTTAGCTAATGTTTTAGCTAATCTCCACATTGTCTTTGTTATTCAAAGTCACCTAAAGCTTTTGTAAAGCTCACTTTATATTTTGATGAACTGAAATTGTGGTTCGTTTGTCAGATATATTGCTTCGTTGGTTTGTAGGCAAACACTCACTTTTTGAAGTAATTTAAAGCGATTTTACAATAATTACTAGTTAAAACTGAACTAAGAGCTTTCACTGTAATAAAGCTGCATCATTCCATAATTGACAAATAGTAAGAATCGATTTTGAAGAAACCTCTGAAAGAGGACCTAACTTATTAAAATTCCAATTCAAGCTCCAAAGCTAATATCAGTTTTTATTTGGTCAATTTGTTTCAATAAGCTTTGATGGTAGAACTTTTGGTAGAGTTTTTTTATGACGATCGTAGCAAGAAGCTGCATATATTACCTATAAAAGATAGCCCAAATCCGAAAATTTTATTCATGAGAGCCCTGAGAGCTTCAAATGACTTTCGAAAATATACATTTTTACGCCAACAAGTTACGCAACGCTTGTCAACCTGTTACAGGGCCTCGCACTGAGCTTTCACGTCAACCGTTCCACTTGTTCAATTGTACGTATTAATTTTACACCTTTAAAACGCACAGGCGTTCGACCGATTAAACTGTGTGGTGAGTTAAGTAAAAACGCAGTGGAGGGAGTGGAGCGGGAGACGCATTAAAACGAGCGCGAGCCAAAAACAAATAAAGTAACGGTAAGCAAATGTGCGAAAAAATAGCGAGCGAAAATTAAAACAAAACGAAATGAAATGTAGCTACGACAAACCGCACTTGGCAACGCATTTAACCCACTCGTCCACGGCCTGACGCCTCTTACCACGCCACGGCCACTACTTAGTAATGTGCGGCGGCAGCGATTAAAAGTAACAACTGGGACTAAGCACTTGGTCGTTGGGCGGGTGGCTGTTTGCTGTTTTTCGGACGCTGTTTGGGGCAGCAAAGGAAATGTGAACTAAAGAACTGTGCTGCTGCGACAGCTGAAAAGCCTGAAATTACACGCAAAAAAATATGAAAAAGTTAAAACGTTTCCGTTTGTGCTCGTAACAACCGAAAAAAAACGAACGAATGAATGAATGAATGAAATGAGAAATCTCGCACACAATGCGAACGTGTGGCAAGTAGCAAGTGCAGGTACACGAGCACTTGGGCAGGTACTTGCCACTAATGCACTGCCGTTTGTGTTTATGCCAACGATGAGTGCCAGCGTAAGGCACACACAAACAAAGCGCACAAATCTCGCCAAGATTTCAGTTGCCAGCCAAACTCACACACAGTCACACTCTGCTCCTGCAACGGCACACAAAAAGCTGCACTCACACACCTGCAGCATATTTTCGCCATTCGCCGCTTAAGTGCTGCGCTTTTAGAGCGCCTTTGTTTGTGTGCGGCCTGCGCGGGACTCTGCGGAAACGGGAGTATAGTCGTCATCGTCATAGTCGCGGTCGCAGTAAGCACTTGTGGCCTGCCGCTTGCCAGCTGGAAAAATATAAAAATGCCGTTTGTGTAATACATCGCACGCATATTTAATTTTTAATTTCTTTCCGCCACCCAAAAGGGGAAATGGGCACACGCGCACAAGTGATGCTTGATTTTGAAAGGATTTTTCTGACATATCAAATGAAACGAAAGCAATGTACGTAGAAAAGTAATTGTTGGTGCTTTGCGGCGCGCAAAAGCTCTTACCGCTAGAATTCATACTTTTTTTTGGTGGGTGACATGATTTTTGGACTCATTATACGGACTGGGTTTGAATGTATTAAAGGTTTGGGAAATGTTCTTAAAGTTATATTTAGTTGGGTATATTTCTGTTTGCTTAGGAATTTTTTTAACCCTATAGGTTTTGCTTGTGCGAGTTCTTGGTAGTCAAAGCTTTCGTTCAGACTTGCTTTCTTTCCGGCAAACTGTATGGAATGAGCGAGACTGGTTCTTATTTTCATGATGTTGTTATACCGAGCATCATCTCATCTATTACGACATCACGTTGGAGTACTTTATTCTACTTTAGAGCTCTTTCCTAGAACATTTCAAGAACCGCCTCAGAGAATGTTGACATCATCCATGCTTTTGAACTTTTCTTCTCCTTTGCCTCTTCACTCTGAACCAACAGTTAGTAGCAAGAGTGGTTCGGCGTTGGATTCTTATATAGATAAGATAATCTATACTTACAAGAGATGACTCTAACAGCTTTTTAAAAGAAATTCCTCTGTTTTCTTCATAATATTCTAGTCGATTTCATGCGATCATATTTGAACTAGAATTTATCGAATTAGACTTTATCAGCTCAATCGTTGTGCTCAATAACTATTATGATTATTATTCTGAGCTCTATTATTCTATATCCACTATTTAATCGTTCTATCGTTCCATCTATTTTTTCTGGTCGACAAACCTACCTCGCTTCCTTTTCTCATTACTAAATTCCCATTTTTAGCTAAAGTATCGTTTGGTTGGAAAAATAGATGTTCTGTAAAATGATACTGTTCATCGTGCTAGAGGTTTTAGGAATCGACTAGTCTCTGCAGTTCATATACATACCGAATTTTTTAACAGTTTCCTCAAAGATCTGACTTATTTATTATTGTAATTGAAGCTTTTAGATTGATAGCTTTCAAGTTGGATCCTCACATTTTACCAGAGTTCTTCCATCTCAACTTGAACTCTCTTTCGATGTGGAGAAAGATACGTACCTTACTGAAGATATCTCTTACTAAAGCTCTGTGGAAGCGTGGAATGACTTAGAAAGCTTTTTAAAAGTGAAAGCTCCCTTGAAATCTAGACATTTTGAACATTTTGAATTCGTTTCTTTTTCTTATTTCCAATGCAAACAAATTAAGTTAATTTGGCATGCAAAGAACCGGAGCGAGACTATTGATTTATTTATTATTGTAATTAAAGCTTTTTGAATGCGAGCTTCCATGTTGCGTATTCAGATTTCACCGTATCTCAACGTGAACACTCTTTCTATTGCTGTAAATATCTCTTACTAAAGATTTAATCTAGTGTGAAAGCGTAGAATGGACCTGGAAAGCTTTTAAAAAGTGAAAGCTCGTTTGAAATATAGGCGTTTTGAACATTATAAATCCGTTTCTTTTTCTTATTTCCAATAAAAAAAATTAAGATATTTTGGCATGCAAAGAGCCGGAGCGAGACTATGGATTTATTTATAATTGTAATTGAAGCTTTTTCATTACGAACTTTTGTGTTGGATTCTCAGTTTTACTCGGTTCTGCTATCTCAACGTGAACTCACTGGTTCAGAGTTTTTCGATATGGAGAAATGTTGTTGTAGCTATCTCTTACTAAAGCTTTCGTCCACCGTGGAAGCTTGGAATGACTTCGAAAGCTTTTTAAAAGTGAAAGCTTCTATTTCTTATTTCCAACGCAAAATAAAATTAATATATTTTGGCATGCAAAGCGAGACTATTGATTTATTTATTATTGTAATTGAAGCTTTCAATCTAAGCTGTCAAGTTGTGTCCTCAGATTTTACCAGGGTTCTTCCATCTCAACTTGAACTCTCTGGTTCAGAGTTTTTCGATATGGAGAAAGACACGTACCTTGCTGTAAATATCTCTTAATAAAGCTTTGGTTCACTGCGGAAGCGTGAAATTACATGGAAACCTTTATAAAAGTGAAAACTCGTTTGAAATCTAGGCATTTTGAACAACGTCAAACTTTCTGAGTTCTCTCAGAATTTTTCGATCTGGAAAAAGACAGTACCTTGCAGCAGATATTTCTTACAGAAGCTTTCGTCCACCGTGGAACCGTAGAATGACTTCGAAAGCTTTTTAAAAGTGAAAGCTCGATTGAATAGGCGTTTCGAACATTTCCATGTTGCTTCTTTTTCTCCATGTCTTTTTTCTAATGCAAAAAAATATTAATTCTAGATATTATGTTATTTGTGAATTTTTTATTTCCCTCCCACACCCTTCTCTAAATTTCCGAATCACTTAAGTGCTTATGATTCTGTTTTTTGTATTTTTATGAAATCCATTACACAATTCTTTATTAATTTATAATTGCGATTAATCAAAGCGTGCCGCCAATAACGCCTACACCCATTAATAACAGAATTGAATTATTTAGCAAAAACTCGTATGAATTCACCCGCGGAGCTTTGTGTGCATGTACATATGTATGTAAGCATTTCATGGCATTAATGCGAATCAGCGCCGACAAGTGAAATGACTAATGAATTCGAAAACATCACATGCAAGCGAATACAGATATACTCGTATGCTTTGTGGGTGTGTGCGTTTAAACATACAGGAAACTTGTTACTTAATATGCAATTAAATTGAACAAGACAAACGCCTACAATAGCAATAGCAACAACAACAGGGCAGTCGTCACGGAGGGTAATGAGCGTTTAAAGGCAGTGGTGGGGGTCGGAAGATTTTGAGGGGAGGGTGATGCTGTTGATTAGAAGAAAAAATAGGAATTTGGGTATGGAAATTAGAAGAAAAGTGGAATGAAGGAGAAGCGATAATTTTTGAAAAAATGTATGTTATACTCTAATACCCCTCCTTGAGCTACGCCACTGCATTCCAGCTTAGTTTGTATATATCCCTGAGTATAATCATTTAGTTGCACATAACATCTGCCACACAACTTGGTTGCAATAAATTTAGCATACCACATGTGAAATATTTGCATTTGCCATTGTGGTTATCATTAGACTGCGTCAGGCGATGTTTCATTTCGACGAAGAGAGACAGACTAAGACTACATAGTAGCGCGCCCGCAATGCATTGGGGTTGTGTGTGGAAATATTATTGCGAAATGCAAATGGTATTCATAAACACCAGACGAACGACCGCATATATATGATATGGAGAACTTGTTGATAAATTCTATATTCATTATTTGTGCTCCCCACACGGTTGCTTGTGCGCTTATAAAATTATTCCAAACTAAATGCATAAATGAGTGGAGCGTAGTAGATGCATAGTGGGGATAAGAAAAAGTGGGCAGAGTGGTGATTTATTAATATGCATGCTTGGAATAAACGCTGGAAATGTGTTTACTGCATAAAATCTCTATAGACTCCGTTAGTGTTTTGCTGATTTGATTTGAAATAGTCGGAAATACATAATAAGAGATGTGTTCAAAAAATAACTGGAATTTTCGTTTTTTGAAAATAATATTTATTCGTTCTTCTACATTGATATCGTCGCCCTCAAAAGAGTCCCCATTCGATATTATGCACTTTTACCAGCCCTCCTTCCAATAGTCGAAACTCTTCTCAAACTAGATTTTTGTGACAGCCCTTGACTCTTTCAACGATTTCTGGTATGCTATGAAAAAGTCGAAAATAGGAGTGATGTGTTCAAAAAATAACGGGAAGTTTCGTTTTTTTTATATTTTGTCATTCGTCTTCATTAATGTCTTCAGAATAGTTCTAATAGGAAATTGTTTACTGCATAAATCTCTATAGGCTCGGTTACTGCTTTGCTGATTTGACATAAACGTGAATGAATACATGTAAGAGGTGTGTTCAAAATATAACGGGAATTTTTGTTTTTGTATTGATGTTGTCGCCTTCAGAATACTCTTCACTCGATATTATGGACTTCTTCCAATCGTCGAAACACTTTTCAAACTAGATTTTTGTGATAGCCCTTGACTCTTTCAATGATTTCTCGTATGCTTGTAAAACGACGTCCCTTTAAGCTTCACTTTATTTTTGGAAATAGGAAAAAGTCGAAAATAGGAATTAGTCTGATGAATATGGAGGCTGAGACATCGTTACAGTATTGTTTTTGGTCAAGAATTCACGAACAAGCAACGAAGCTCCTAGTGAGCTTTTAACAAAAGAAAAGCTTTTGGCTCTTTGCTCTCTTTCTCTATCTCGTATGCTTGTAAAACGACGTCCCTTTAAGCTTCACTTTATTTTTGGAGATAAGATAAAGTCGGAAATAGCAATTAGTAATGAATATGGAGGCTGAGACATCGTTACAGTATTGTTTTTGGTCAAGAATTCACGAACAAGCAACGAAGCTTTTATTGAGCTTTTAACAAAAGAAAAGCTTTTGGCTCTTTCTCGCTTTGCTCTCTTTCTCTATATCGCATGCTTGTAATAAGATGACCCTTTAAGGTTCACTTTATTTTTGGAAATGAAAAAAAGTCGAAAATAGGAATTAGTCAGATCAATATGGACGCTGACCCTCGTCACAGTATTGTTTTTGGTCAAGAATTCACGAATAAGCAACGAAGCTTTTAGGGAGCTTTTAACAAACGAGCTTTACTAAGCTTTTGAACACACGTATCAAATATTTTTTTTTAAACTTATTTAACTTTTTATCGTAAAAGCTTTCAAAATATATACATACACTTTTTCTAACTGTCATGCCTCTTACTTACTCTCCTACACTAAAAATTAATAAATTTCGTTATTTATTATCGTTTATTGTTGTTGTATAACTGTAAATTTTCAAGCGATAGCTAAAATCCAATATTGTCACTTTATTTTTGGAGATAAGATAAAGTCGGAAATAGCAATTAGTAATGAATATGGAGGCTGAGACATCGTTACAGTATTGTTTTTGGTCAAGAATTCACGAACAAGCAACGATGCTTTTAGTGAGCTTTTAACAAAAGAAAAGCTTTTGGCTCTTTCTCGCTTTGCGCTCTTTCTCTATCTCGTATGCTTGTAAAAAGATGACCCTTTAAGGTGCTCTTTATTTTTGGAAATGGAAAAAAGTCGAAAATAGGAAATAGTCTGGCGAATATGGAGGCTGAGACATCGTTACAGTATTGTTTTTGGTCAAGAATTCACGAACAAACAATGAAGCTTTTAGGGAGCTTTTAACAAACGAACTTTACTAAGCTTTTGAACACACGTATTAAATATTTTTTTATAACTTTTTGAACTTTTTATCGTAAAAGCTTTCAAAATATATAAGCTTTTTTTAACTGTCATGCCCCGCATTGATTTTCCTACACTAAATATTAATAAATTTCGTTATTTATTAACGTTTATTGTTGTTGTATAACTGTAAATTTTCAAGCGATAGCTAAAATCCAATATTGTCACCCTCAAAATCATACAAATAACGGTACACACGAATTCACCTGCACAGCCGACTGTCAATATGGTAATTTTTGGAAATTTCATATAACCAATTGAGCCGGCAGCCAGCAGCACCAGCCATTTGTAGCCAAAACACCAACCAACACAAGCGACAACATTCACAGCGCGACAAGTGGCAAGCGCTTGTGGAATGTGGCACACGGCGTGCGGCGCTACATAGGTAACAAGCAACAAACGGCAAGTGGCCGGTGTTGAAAATTAAAATTCTCACTTTTATTTTTTTTTTGGAGTTTTTCGATTTTCGCTCAATTTTGGTTTTGCTATACGCTTTTAAGTCGCTTTTGCTTTATTTGCGCTTGCTACTCGCGCTGTTTGTTTGTTGTTTTAATGTGTCGCTAGTTAAAACACGTCGTTGTTGTTGCTGCTGTTTTGATTCGTTGCGCTGATTTGAAATTCCGCACCATTTTTCGTTGTCGTTCAATTTCAATATCTTCCTATTTGGCATTGCACATTGCCATGCAAGTCACGTAGGCACCTCAACACCTCCTCGCCGCCACTGCCACAGCTACTGTATGTATTGCTTTTTGGCGCTCACGTTGACGTGCAACATTACGAGCATTTGGAAAACTGAAAACCGAGCTATTTTTGCTATGAAAACCTGGACAAATGTCAAAAAAAGTCGAAAAAAATTGAAAAATCGAAAATCGTTCGAAGGCAGTCGCAGCCGCAGCGCTTTAGAAATACAGCGAACCGCTTCGCCTGAATAGTCAATTGATTTGTTGACGGTGTATGAGCGAGTGCGCAGCTTGCTGCTGCTCTGAATCAGAGATGTGGTTTGTGGTACCATTTTGTGTTTTTTAGAAGTGATGATTTTTTCCCAGTGGTTTTTTGTTGAAGAATATATAAGTAAGAATAGACCTTGTATTTGGAAAATAGGAGCTTTCATGGAAGTATGTGATTGGCGTGGAAACCGTTTATAGCCGAATCGATGATAGCGCGCCACTCCTCTCTTTCCCTCGCAGTTCGGCGCCGTTGGGATCCCAAGTGTAACCAGGTCGCTCTCCACCTGGTTCCTCCAACGGACAGCTCGTAACTCGTAACTCGTACAGCTCTCATCGTTCCATCGTCTGCGGTATTCACCGTTGCCAATGTTCTGAGGACCATAAATCCTGCGCAAATTTTTCCTCTCGTAAACTCCTAGTGTCGTCTCATCTGATATTGACATCGTCCACGCTTCTGCACCATAAATCAGGACGGGAATGATAAACGACTTGAAGAGTTTGATTTTGGTTCGTCGAGAGAGGACTTTACTTTTCAATTGCCTCCTCAGTCCAAAGTAGCACCTGTTGGCAAGAGTGATTCTGCGCTGGATTTCGAGGCTGACATTGTTCGTGTTGTTGATGCTGGTTCCCAGGTATATCTACGACTTCGAAGTTATAACTGTCAACAGTGACGTGGGAGCCAAGACGCGAATGTGCTGATGTGCGTTCACCTCCAGACCCACTCGCTTCGCTTCCTTATCGAGGCGGGAAAAAGCAGAATTAACTGCGCGGTTGTTTCTTCCGATGATATCCGATCTTTCATCCCAGTTCCCAGACCAAAAATTATTGGTTTGGTTGTAAACAGTCTTTCTCTTATCGCAGAAGTTCGCTTGAAGTTCTGTAAGGCAAAGTTCTTTCAAAATTTTCTCGATTTTTTTATAAAAGGTCAGAGATTGAAAGGTAGGACTTTAAGAGCCTTTAAATTGACAACAGAAACAAAAGACTAGTAGAAGAGCAACTATTTTTTTTTTTAAGTTAAGATTAATGGAAAACTATGAAATTACAAAGGGTTATCAAAAAAACAAGGTTGCAACAGCATAACAAAGAGAAGTTATGTGAATTGTGAAAGTGAAGAGCCAAAAATGATATACGAAGACAGACAAAACTACTCAAACCCACAAAAAAGTGAAAGCAAGTGAAGAAAGCAATTTTAGGACTAAAATGAAGGCTAAATTTACATTTCAAATTTCAAGGCATAAAAATAGGCTGGATGCATAAGCTTTTTTATAAAGGTCCTTTTTGGATGTGTTGAGTAGGACAGCAACCTTCTAACATGGATCTTTCATACGGCATTCAAGTAGTATCTATGTATGATTGTGAGTGTGGGAACTTGGAAAAAATATGAGAAAAAAATAAGAAAAATCGCAGAAAGAGTGAAACGCGCACTTAAATATACACACACATAAGTGAATAAAAAAATTATGCTTTTCTATGGCCGACAGTGCAGCTAAGCCTCTGAGTTAAATGAAGAATTGTTGACAAATAAATGAAAATATAATTCGGCTAAACAACTGCAGGCACAACCACTGATACACTAGTAAATATATATTGAAAGTGGTATACACATATATGTATATATACAGATTTACATTCTACTTTTCGCTTACAAATCTGCTCTTTTTCTAAACCCAAACGCGGCTTTATGAATGTGTGCGCGCAAGTATCAACTTTATAGCATACTTTTAGGCGCTGCAAAAGCTGTAACTTCGCTGGCTACCAAATTTATGTTTGAACATGCAAGTGTATGAGTTGTTCGTACATATGTATGTATGTTTATGATATGAAGCCAACTGAAAGTGATGAATTATTATTTTTTTGGCAAAAGGTGGAATTATATTATGGCAAAGTTAAAATGGGATAAAAGGTTAGTTGGCTAGCATGGATTTATTGCATGCAAATTTGAACGAAACACAATTAATTTAAAAAATCTGTAAAATAAATAAAAATAAAAAACAATTTGAAAAAAAATAATAAAAAAATGTGGCAACCCTTTTCCAAAATTTTTCTGATATTATTTTAACAAAGCTCTTTTCGAGATTGTTGTCTGAAATGCCGTATAATGGGTCACAATTTTTTGTTTGTCTTTTTCAATAGGTGTCAACTCTGTTAAAAAATGTCAAAAAAGAGTAATAAGAAATAAAAAAATCTAAAAAAATCAGTGCAAAACAATTTGAAAACAAAAAAAATTTATAAAAAATAAATGTGGCAACCCTTTTCCAAAAATTTTCGGCTAATATTTTAAAGAAATTATTTTTCGGAATGCTATCTTAAATGCCTTAATATCCTTAAGGGTCACAATTTTTTGTTTTCCTTTTTCAATAGGTGGCAACTCTGTTACAAAAATGTCAAAAAAGGGTAATAAGTTAGTTGGCTAGCATGGAATTATTGCATAAAAATTTGAGTGAAGCACAATTGATTAAAAAATCTTTAAAAAATCAGTGCAAAACAAACAAACAAAAAAAAATTTAATAAAAACTATGTGGCAACCCTTTTCCAAAAATTTTCGACTAATATTTTAAAGAAATTATTTTCCGCAATGCTATCTTAAATGCCTAAATATCCTTAAAGGTCAAAATTTTTTGTTTTCCTTTTTCAATAGGTGGCAACTCTGTTACAAAATATGTTTTTAAAATAAAGTCTCACAAAATATTTGCTGAAGGCATTCCTTAAACCATTGCCACAATATACAATATTAAAAAAAAAATCAGTTTTATCGAACGGTGGCAACTCTACTAACTATAAGCTGCCGTGGAATACTTTACGCTATTACATAGCAAACTAAGAAAGTAAATTAATATGACACAGTAATGGCTGTCAAATGAAATAAGTAGTAGAACCGACTCATGTGGCAAAGAGAATTTGAATTTTCCCCATGCATTGGTTGGCTGTTACAAATAACAAATGTTCAAAGGAATTTAATTAAAGACTTGCGTCTTGCATGCCGCAAAGCTCTTTTGCAAATGTGGCAGCACAAATGCTGACATATGTGCATGTGGACATTCCACACTACTTTTTAGAATAAATGGCCTGCAGGCACAACTCATATATTACAAAGAAATGGTGTGCACTTGTAACCCCTGTGACCTAACCGCCCAGACTGTAGGTAACATTTAGTGAAAGCTATTTGTAAGCGCATATTTCCACATCGTTGGTCATACCTACATACACAAAGACACACTTAAAAACTATTGAGACTTCTGCATATGCATGTGGAGAAGAAACCAAGTATGTGTGTGGGCCTCACTCCATTTCTTCTAGTTGGTTTGCGGCAAGTTAGGCGGCCTCTGCAAGTTTGTTGACATTCCATCAATACCGTTGAAGGCATCAACCACCAACTAACCCATGCATCAAAGCGTCGCTAACTGAACTGCTTCCTCACTACCTTTTTCTAACCGCTTTCCCTCCCATGATCATTACATATGTACATCGTTACTATCGCTGTTTATCACCATTTGCCTCTCAAACATCTTTTAGTTTGCTTTTGTTGGCACTCTTTCTTACAAATTGGATGTATATGTATATAGTGAACTCAATTTGATTCCTTTGAGGCGTCCATTTATATCGGTTTTGTGCCGAATTTTTGCCTTTGCTTACCTCGCCTTTGGCGTTGTGTTAAAAACTCGGTGGAATGTAATCTCTTTCATTTTTATTAAATGCAAACACGAAGCCTTCATGTGGGCTTAGTAATAATTTTCTCTTAATTGGCAGTGATGTATTTTTTGAGAAAACCAGCTTTTAATAATTCTGAAGATTAAAATATTTGAAATGATTTCGTTGGAAATATCAGGCTTAATAAAAAAATGGGAAAAAAATTTCGTTGTGTTAAATAAATTTGCGGAAGAATACGCTTATAGTGTTTTTAGACAGGAGCTAATTGAACAATTAACCGGCCTCTGCTCGATTAAAACGTTGATTCAGATCGATTTACTATACAAAATAAAGTCTACATTTATTGTTAATTGAATTTTAATCGACTTGAAAATCGAATGCAACTCTGCGTCAGAGACGTACGATATACGTTCTTTGTCTGCGACTGGCTGTATGTTTTGATTAAAGAAAGTTACGGTAGATGTCGCTGCTAAAAATAGCAATCAGTTAATGAAACTTACCAACTTCTTATGAAAAATAAAAACAACAAGTAAGGAAGGGCTAAGTTCGGGTGTAACCGAACATTTTATACTCTCGCAATTTATTTATTTAATTTTATTAATATTACACACAACTTGACCCACATATTCGTCATAAATATTGTATAAAGTCCATTGAAAGTTGGAAACCCTAATATTTACGGTTAAATTTACCCTTTGACGCTGAGTTCAACATGTTCGATATATGGGGCCTTGAAAACCTATGGTCCGATTTCGGCGATTTTTAGAATAGGGCTTCCACACTATAAAGGTAGTATTTGTGCAAAGTTCTGCATCGATATCTTCACTAGTGCTTCCTTTATATATTGTAAAGTAAACGATTCAGATCGTCATCAAAGTTCTGGTATATAGGAAGTAGGCGTGGTTGTGAAGCGATGTTCACAACATATCATTGGGATGTAAGGAAACTATTACAAACCAAGTTTCATTTAAATCGGTCGAGTAGTTCCTGAGATATGGATTTTGACCATAAGTGGGCGATGTCACGCCTATTTAAAAAAAAATCTGAGTGCAGCTTCCTTCTGCTATTATTTCTTTGAAATTTAGTGTTTTTGACGGTTTTCGTTAGTGAGTTAACCCACTTTTAGTAATTTTCAACCTAATCTTTGTATGGGAGGTGGGCGTGGTTATTATCCGATTTCAACTATTTTCATGGTGTGTAGTGGGATATGTAAGAGATTGCAGAAAGTTTGGTTTATATAGCTCTATTGGGCGGGACACTCCCACTTCCCCAAAAAAAATTACACCCAAATATGCCCCTTCCTAGTGCGATCCTTTATTCCAAATTTTACTTTTATAACTTCATTTTATGTGTTTTTGGTTTTCGCCATTTTGTGGGCGTTGCAATGGTCTGATTTCGCCCATTTTCGAAAGCAACCCTCTCATGGTCCCAAGGAATATTTGTGCCAAGTTTGGTCAATATATTTTAATTTTTACTCAAGTTACAGCTTGCACAGACGAATAGACATCCGGATTTGAACTCCACTCTTCACCCTGATCACTTCGGTATATATAACCCTGTATCTAACTCGTTTAGTTTTTGGTGTTACAAACAACCGTTATGTGAATAAAACTATAAACTCTCTTAGCAACTTTTGTTGGGAGAGTATACAAATTTATAACAGCTGATCGGTTATCGAGTAGCCGGTAGTATAAAAGGCAAAAAAGCGTTTCTCAATAAAAATTTGAACTGATCAATTAATTTGGTTGTCTAAAAATTCTAAGGTTCAAAAATTCTAAAGTTCAAATCAATAAAAGCAATATTAATGAAGAAGAATGAGTTACGAAGGAAATATTGAGAGGTTTCTAAGAGAAATGACTCAGAACCTTTAACACCATTCATACCGTACCTTGAAAATAGACGAAAGAAATTATTGCCTACTTTTATGATGAATTACCTTTCAAATCGCATATATTTTATTGTGAAGTGGGAGAAGTTGCAGCCAATTGTTTGTACTAAAAATTTAATCAACACTCACCTTAAACTAATTCTATTAAATGCACGCTCCAAACAATGCCACAAGTTTATTTTTTATCAGTGTGGCAATCTGTGACTTGAGCGCCTAGAACTATACTTCAAATTAAATGCGTATAACGGAGGAGAGCGAAACACCGCTGCATATGACGAACTGTCAAAGGAAAGAGCGCATACTTTTTATTGCATGCACGTAATGAGCTGACAAGAAAAGGGTGTAGCCAATAAATAGCGACATGCATTGTAATATATTTAACGGAAATTACCCAATCGTACTTACACGTATGGTGAGGACTCTTAGCCTCTACTAAGAAGCGTCATATAGCGCAAATGGTGTGGCATTAACGCAACTGTATTGAATGCTTCACTTTTTATGTGATTTCTATGGTGCTTTTCATCCTGCCACATGCACAGCGTTGGTTGTATTGTTGTGTGTCCTTTTGGGCGTTTTTATTTTTGTATTTTTGTATTTTTCCTTCAACGCCAAATAAAGTATATTTTCGTGCTATAAATTGTTGGGGCAAAAGTTCTGCACTACAATAACGCATAAACATTTCAATTGCTGTGCGCTGAGTGTATTTTCTAATTTTTATTGTTGTTGATTTCGTTGATGTGATTATTTGTGATTTTCAACACGCAAACGCATTAAAGTGGAAAGAAGCGTGAGATTTTACTACGTGACCAGCAGGCACGCACTCCTTAAATCGCGTTTATTTTCGTTTGTTCGCCATTTTTTTGCTATTTTTTTTTCCTTTTTGCGCGCTCTAATTTTCGCTCGCGTATTTTCTTTTATGATTTGTGATTTCTTTAATGTTTGCCGTAGGTGTGGTCGCACCCAATCACCGATTGCGTTTGCTTCGCATTTTTAATCTTTTAGAATATTATTTATTTTCCTTGGCAACCTTCTACCTTCTTTGCAATGCGTTCGCATGCTCACAGTAGTCCTTCAGCGCTGCATTGTGCTTGTGGCAAGCACTCAGCTGCTTGTTGTGACCTTTTGACAAATGCTTTTAAGCAAATTCAAAATCATGCTAAGGGTTTATATTTGTATTTGAATTCGCATATTTTTTTGTGATTACCATGAAAATTGCATAAGAAATATATTTTCATAAATTTTTCACAAAGGTTACTCATACGCCATGACGTGCTTTGCTGAAACGTTGAGTTTAAGCTGTTTGGTTGCATGTAAATTATTGAAAGTGAGGTCAAAATGAACTTTAAATTGTGAAGAGAGTATTTACTCACATCCAGCTGTGTTTAGCAAGCGATAGGTGGCGCTGTAGTCAAGTTGTATGTATTTTTCTCATATGTGGTTAATGTTGAGGTCTATCATTCCAGCAGAAATACTGATTTGGAATATATTATATTTTAGTTTTATCTTAACCAAGTACAAACTATGACCTCTTTATCGATTATGAGATTTACCGTTGCCTTCCATGCAATATGATGGTGATTTCCTTGATTTTAAGGTGTTTATCAGACTCAGGTAGGTAGGTAGCCATAGTGGATGTCGGATGACGCATTTAGATTTTTAAGAGTCCCATTGTGAAACCACTGAACCACGCGGTGGTCTCTCTGTGGCATTGATAAAACTAATCTATTCCAAAAAGTTTAATATTAGTTCAAGCGGTCCAGTTGTTCGCAGTAGATCGTAGAAGTAAGCGTCTGGCCATATGGGAACAGCTCATAGTGAATGATTCCCTTCCAATCTCACCAAACATACAGCAAAACTTTCCTGGCCGTCAATCCCGGCTTCTACACTGTCTTCGACCACGACGCTCTGAATCGTCGAAACCATTCCTCCGCAGTTCAAAGTGATGGAGTACCATCCCCCAGAACACACGGATCTCACGGAACGTTGCTCTAGCGGATTTGCCTTCAACGAAGGAAAACTTAAAAATAGCGCGAATTTCGGCGTTAGTGAACTCCATGTTTACACGTCTATAACTGTTGAACGCAATATCCAAACTAATCATGCATAGCGTCGTTTTGTAGGTTATGTCAAGACCTTTCAAAAATGTATAGCATTGCCAGAGCTCTGTAGCGTTTTATACATAGCCACGAAATTCAAAAGACAAAAAGGCGGTAGGGAGATATTTGCCAATCTAATATATAGAACTTCCGAGACATCTTCAAGGAAACTGTGACCGATAGTTGCTATTCCTTTGCCATACAAAGCCTTGCAGCTGCATGGAAGATGTACTACAGTCTATTTTTCTTCTATGTATTCTACAATTATAATTTATACAGCAGCCTTTATATGGTATCCTCAGTCTTATGGTGTGTCTTCCTATCAGAGAGTGATCTGTTAACATTCCTACTAGAGATCTTATTTCAACCCTTTTGAAATTCAATAGTCGGCATGCACGGCCCTTATTCTAAGGTAATCTGCTTGTTGAGCAAGGGATTAAGGGATTGTTTCCAATGGGATTCAGTCAAATCTATGATATATTTATCAAATCAGTGTCTAAAAGTAGTCAGGGGCATGTGTATTTCAACTTTTATGGAATCCAATTGTAAGGTTGTGCCTAATCTGGTTTGTTTCTTTGCTTCACAGCTACCTGATGTCCAGCTGAACTGTGTCCAGGAACTCATTGCACATTTTGTGTGAAACAGGAAGCTTGTCCCACTAATAGCTCAATGGATTCAAAGCAGGTATGTTATGTTGCGAATTTTATAGAACTTCGAATGAGCCATCTTTGAGTGTATAATGGTCAGTGGTGTCTTCAAAAATCCGATTCTTGTTAGAAAATTCTTTTTTTTTTAAGAAATTTGTTGGATGGTTATTTGTAAGTGACTTGAAAGGCTTGTATTAGTATTTGAGGAAATTATTTATCAACTATTTATGCATATTTTATTTAACACATACATATTAGGGCCTCCTAAAAGAGTTTCTCCAACTTAAACACCGCCAAATCCACTTCAAAAGTAAAAACAAAAAAAAAATCGCTTAAGCCATGCATAATAGCCACTTTGATAAGATCTACCAGAAATTTGTATCACTAATAACATGATATGCTCATTTATTAAAACACACACACACACACATGCATATGTGGCACACAGTACTAATGGGCACTCCAAAGTTTTGCTGATTTTTCACCAACATGCTTAGCTGGTGCTAATGACAGTAGCAGCTTTCCCAAACCGAAAACTCACCGAAGAGTGATGCGCAAAGAATTTCTTATATTTCATCACTTGTCAACGCTGCCAAAGTGCGAAGCCAACACACAGTATACGAGTATATGTACCGTTAGTTAGTTAGTTTGGCAAAAGTATGGCGCACTTAACGGCTCATCATCGTGTCCATCATTTTCACATTTCTGACAGAATTCATTATTTTTCAACAAAACTACACACACACACATGGCAGTATAACATCTTCTGTATGTGTGTTTGTGTATGTATGTATGTCTGTGTGTCTAACTGTTTATGTTTTATGCATGCGTAAGTTGCGAACGCGAAAAACTTTGAGCGCTTTGCTAACTAATATTTCACAAGTAGCTGAGCATACATACATATATCGCACAAAGTAGTTGAGTTGCTGCTGATTTTCGGGCCAATTATACACGTGTAAGCTTCTTACGAGACTCACATGTGTATATATATGTATATGTGAAGAGTAGAATATATATATGTATATATATACTCTTGCCAACCCAATGCAAGACCCCACAAATGGAACTGTCAACTGGTTAAATATGAGGCCTACACAACGCCTTTGCGTAGCCGTTACATTTGCTGTAACGAGTTGTTAATATTTGTTGTTATAGTTGTTGTTGTTGCAAAAAAATATAAATGAACTCATGCTGCATGTAATTCGTTAAATCCATAAAGATAAGAGCAAACAACCATGGCAGCAGGCACATCGCCGGCACCGCAACTCATTCATCAGAGAGTTATGCCATTTTCCATTATGACCACACAAGCCATAATGGCAAGCAAACCAAAACCGAAACAACAACAACAACTAACAGCATTCAAATGTGTTAACCAAAGCATACTGCTTTTCTGAGAGCGGTGGTTGCGGGCTGACGGGGGACAGCACTCACTTATTGCAGCCAAGTGAGCATGCCAACACGACCACAACTAACAGCAGCAGAGTAGAGTAGAAGGTAACTCGGGCCACATCCGGTAATTCATCAACATCAACTGCGCCAGTGTGTAAGCGAGCGTTTTGCCTAGCGTTTTTACGCCGCACAAACACAAACACACAGTCACACATACAAGCGGACACTTGGAAACAGGCCAGCCGCAATGAGCAAACGGTGAATGTGAATGGTGGAATGGCAAAAGCAGCTGCAACGGTCTTACATATCAGCGCAGGCAGCAACAATAACAACAACAACAAAAATAACAACAACAACAACACCTTAACTGCCTCACCTCCACAGCTTATACCGTTCATGCATCACCGCTGGATCGTTCGTCGTTTACACGCTTTTATGGCATTCATCTTCGTCGGTTGGCGTCGTTCGCTTCTTCTTTCTTCCTCTTTGCATTCTTTTTGCCTTTTACAAGCTGCGTTTAACATAGTTTTGACCCTTTGGCGTTGTTTTGACACGCTTCCTTTCTTTTGCTCTCGATTTGCTGCAAATCAAACAGCCGACAACAAAACAAAAATGAAACAGTAACAACAACAACAACATAAATGTAGCAATAACAACAAAATTGTAATAATAACAACAACAATAACAGCAAACGTAGTTATTGTCGCCTCCGGAGGCCAGCGTCATAGGTTAATAGTGGCCATGTCACATTGGTGACCATTTGATAAATCGACTAGCAAATAAACGCTTAAAGAAATTATATCCACCGTTGGCACTCGTTTTTTCGCTTTTGTTTAATCTCTCTGCGCAAATGTTTGTTGTGGCAGTGATTGATTTGAAGTTTTGCACCATCGTTGCCACCATTTCGCAGTCTATTTTTAAGTGCATAGTGTGGTAGTGCTGGATATTGCGCTCAAATATTTGTTTAAAAGTGTATAAAATTTGTGGTTATTTTTGTTTTCGCCTGAAGGATGTGTATTGTCATTTGCGTTAATGGCAATAGTTTGCAAAATTTTTTGGTGAAATTACATTTTATAGGTAGACTATTAAGAGCAATAGTTGCCAGTAAAATGCAATTTCTTTGCAAGTTTCTTTTGTTTTCACTTTTGCCTTCGGTTATCCGTAAAAATCTGAATTTTTTCCTCAAAATTTTTTATGAAGAAAAAAGTACCGTTAGTTGCTTTTGAGCTTTCTTTCTCAACACATTTTCCACTTTGTTTGTATTAGAATAATGTTTCAGAATATCTATATCCTAGTTTATGTCTGCTCTCCACCTCAAAAGTCAGTTCAGCCAATCAATGATCGCTTCTGGCTATAACTTATAGTCATTGTACACATGCCGTAATTTAGCATATATCGAAGCAAGTTGGGAAAATCAGTGGCTCGAAAAATATTTGCTTCTGTTATTGTTGTTGTAGTACCTTGTGGTATCAACCTAATCTAGTGTAGTGTAACTATCGCATATAAATCTGGGTTTCATCTGATCACCCAGAACCTGAACCGAAAAATCGAAAACTCTGAAAATTTCTCATCTGTTTCTGAACGTCTGATATATTTCGGAGATTTCAAAATCGTTTGAGTTCTCGTATCGCGGATTTAATCCACTCGCCTACGATAGTTTATCAAAAACTTACAAAGGTTTCTCGACATAGTTCATTCGACATCTTAAATATCTTTCTAGAAAACAATCGAACTATTCGCAGAACTATGCTATGTATATACGATGTGTGTTCATAAAATAACGGGAATTTTAACATTTTCAATTGTCCAAAACTTCAATTATCAATTTTTTTTGTTCTTTGATATACATGCCACTGAAGGCCAGAACACAGCCTCTATATTTGCAGCCTTGGCTTCTTCTGCCTTTTTCTCTATTTCTAAATATAAACCCGGCGAACAAAAACCAAACTCTACAAGTCCCTCATCATTCCCGTCCTGCCTTATGGTGCAGAAGTCTGGACGATGTCAACATCCGATGAGACGGCACTAGGAGTTTTAGAGAGAAAGGGTTTGGGGAAGATTAAACATTGGCAACGGTGAATACCGCAGACGACATTGACGTAGTTCAGCGAATAAAAAGACAGCGGCTGCGCTGGCTATTACATGTTGTTCGAATGAACGAACGTGCTCCAGCTCTGAAAGTGTTCGATGCAGTACCCGCTGGTGGAAGCCGAGGAAGAGGAAG
The DNA here is from genome assembly GCA_031772095.1 of Zeugodacus tau. Taxonomy (NCBI): domain Eukaryota; kingdom Metazoa; phylum Arthropoda; class Insecta; order Diptera; family Tephritidae; genus Zeugodacus; species Zeugodacus tau. The sequence continues at coordinate 2,703,036 of CM062653.1, read as the reverse complement.
ACCTCCACTCCGTTGGAAGGACTAGGCATTACCAATTGGCGCCAAACTGGCGCGCTGTCGACTCGGCTATAACCGCGTAAGCGGTGTCAACGCCAGTGAAGAAGAAGAAATATAAAGATAACCTTAAAATCTCGACATTTTAAAAGACTAAGAGAAATCGCTGAATGATCCATAGGTATAGCAAAATATTGAATCCAAGTGTTTCGACGATCGAAAGAAGCGCTGCCATAACTGTATAATATCGAATGGGGACTATTTTGAAGGCGACTACATTAATGTAGAAGAATTGATAAATATTTTGAAAATTACCGTTATTTTCTTAACATACCTCGTACTGTCCTATCTTTACATTTTTAAGAAACTTATTTCAAAATTTGTATGTATAATTATATTATATCTGTCATCTTGCTCGTGGATTGAGTTCACGAAGCGAAGTATGTCAAAACAGAGTTCTATTTAAAACATAGTTTTTTTTCTAAAATTTCATGATATATTTTAAAATTTATTACTCGTTCACGATCACTCAGTTCTCTGCTTATTTTCTACCTCTCACCTCGGTTTGTGCAATGCCTTTGGTACAGAGGTACTTAAGCATATTCATGTATGCACTTGTTTAGTTACAAAATCTGCCACTTCGCTGACTTCAGATTATTTCATTTCACTCGATTTTCTTTGGTTTTTTTTTATTTTCTTACCATACTCACATTCCTGCAACTGACAACTGACAATTCGCGCAGCATGAAAAGCGTGCACGCTCCGAATGGATTAAAATTGTGCGAATGTAAGCGCTTCAGCGAACTACAAGTACACAAGCTTATAAAAGCAAAATAACGGTACACATTTGTATGGGTGTGTGTTTGAGTGTGTTCATATGCAACATAAGCGCGCATTTATGCATGTGTTTGTATGTATGTATGTATCGAAAAGCATGTCTTGTATGTGATGGACAGCAGCTGAGTCCTGTTGCTGATTCCGCCACGCACGTGTGCATCTGCTTTCGCTTCACGCTAAGTTTCACTTCCAGTGGCAGCAGCTCAACTCCCACACACACACACATCGCACATCAGTTAAATGTACAAAATGAAGTTTAAATGTTGTACAAAAATGCTAAAATGTTGTAAGCAACATTATTTTTTTGTTAGTGTAAATGGAAATGTAACGCATTTTGAAATTTACATATGAGAAGTGGAGTTTTTGACTTGCTGAAGTAGTGCAAGTAATAAAGTATTAATACGTTACATTTGCAGTGAATACTTCCACATTGAGATCCGGAAAAAGGAAATGAGACAGAATTGTTGTTGTTCTAAAGCATATATTGGTTGGCAAGTATCTCCCTTCCGCCTTTTTGTCTTTTGAATTTCGCGGCTATGTATAAAACGCTACAGAGCTCGTATCTGGCAATACTATACATCTTTGAAAGATCTTGACATAAACTACAAGGAAGATCTGTGACGACGAATACCGTTCAAATCATGGAAAACGTCGAGTTAGATAGGCATGTGGCATCTCCTGACATTATAAATCATCTGCAGAGCGCTGGATACACAAAAAAGCATGATCTTTAGGTGCCGCATGCTTTGAGACAAAAAAAACCTACTGGACCGAATCAACGCCTGCGATAGCTGCTGAAACGGAACGAACTCGACCCATTTTTGAAGCGGATGGTGACTGGCGACGAAGAATGGATCACATATGACAATATCAAGCGAAAACGGTCGTGGTCGAAGGCCGAATATGCCGGTGAATAGTCCCAAACAGTGGCCAAGCCGGGATTGACGGCCAGGAAGGTTTCGCTGTTTGTTTGGTGGGATTGTAAGGGAATCATCCACTATGAGCTGCTCCCATAAGGCCAGACGCTTACCATCTACTGCGAACAACTGGACCACTTGAAGCAGGCGATCGACCAGAAACGTCCAGAATTGGCCAACAGGAAGGGTGTAGTGTTCCACTAGGCCAACGCCAGGCCACACACTTCGTTGATGACTCTTCAGAAGCTACGAGAGCTCGGATGGGAAGTTTTATCGCAACCACCATATATCCCGGACATTGCGCCAAGTGATTACCACCTATTCCTGTCCATGGCGAACGCACTTGTTGGTGTAAAGTTGAACTCAAAAGAGGCTTGTAAAAAGTGGTTGTCCGAGTTCTTCGCAAATAAGGAGGGGGGATTCTACAAGGGGGTATTATGAAGTTGCCGTCTAGATGGAAACAGATTATCGGACGAAACGGTGTATATTTGAGTGTAATCCGATCACTTTACAGTGACCTTTTATAAAGCACTGAATAAAGAGCAAAAAAGCGGAAGGGAGATATTTGCCAAACAATATTTGTGAAGTTTAGAATCTCGGTTAGGTTAGGTTATGTCAAGGGGTAGATTTCCACGACTGCAGAGAGAATATCACTGAGGCAGATTCGACTGTCCTATGTGGCACCCAAACACTCCTAACAGATCGAAAAGCCCTTACGATTCAATGAAGCGCTTGGACTCTATTAGAAAGTTCTTATGTCGGCTTATAACGATTTCTGTCAATTCGCTGGGTTCGCGGAAGTCCAGCTCGTTCGTCCAGCAGTTTTGGCAACTTGCATCGGGCTTGATCGCTAATCTTGCCGCGTAAGCACACTACTGATTGCGGTGAGATGAATCTTCTTACATGACAGCAACTGGTAGCACGGTTTTCGGTCCTTCGCGGGCCAGAAAGACCTCGCTACTGCATAGGTGCTGCTTGTTTAGAATATAAGAACATCAAGAAATGGAACTTAAGGTCTATAAACATTTTCTTTATTTGGAACGAGTTAGATGGTCACCTCGACAGCAATACTGAAGGATTAAGGAACTTTTAGGTTCTTTCGATTTCTTTTGATCTTATTCAAAATTTATGAAATATAGACATTGAAGAATCTGCTGAACGTTGGATTCACTAACGGGTTTTGTATTTCTGATTTGGATCATATGTTCTTGTCTAGATTGTTTCAGCTGTATCGTGGAAATGCAATTTCGTGTTGGACTTTCTTCAGCAGGCCTCATCAAAAATACAAGATTTTACGATTGTTTAGGCCTCAAGAAAAAATAAATAAAAAATTCGATGAACATCTTTCGACATTTATATGTAGAAATATTTATATATGTTAACCCCCGGTGCACGCACTTAAACATAATTCGCCACGCTAATGCTGCCGGCTCACTGCCAATGGGTAATAAAATTCGCGTTAAAAGCGCTTTAATGCTACTTCAAAAGTTTTGCTGTTTTTCTCGCAACTACTAACTAATTCACGTTTTTATCGTTTTTCTATTTTCGTTTGCCAATCTTAATACAAACATACATACATATGTACGCTTTAGATGTTGCTGCTGCCCTCAGCCTATTGCCGATTGGCGCTCATGTGTCGGGCAGATGATGGGCTGACTGACTACTGACTGCCTCCGATGTAATGAACGCTTGAATGGCTGATAGCGCATAGATAGATAGAGCAATACATTGAATGTGTAAATAAATATATAAATGGATGGATGGATGGATGGATGTGTTGCTGGATATGCTTTCTTGTGTTGCGCCGCGCTTGTTTGCGTAGTTCAAACGAATTTGTCGAAGCATGAATGGCTCCGGGTTGCGTGAAATACAACACTTTTTATATACTTTTTTTGGTGTTGTTGTTGTTGCCGTTGTTTTGCTTTAAAAACTAAACTAGAAGTTTTAACGAGCTGATTCGAAATGGTTTTCCATACATTTTTATGTAGAATTTAGCAACAACACACACACACACACACACATGCAGATAAGCCGAGTGAAATTGCCGCTCAATGCGATAGTTTATTGCTGTTAGTGCTGCTACAACAACAAATGTTGCAACTAAAAGCGACTCAGTGCCGCACGAAACGATAATTGTTTAAGTAGTCGTTCTATATGCCATCTATACACACATACATACTCATATATATGTAGATACACCATGTATCAAGTAGTAAAAGTTTTCGAAAAAAAATCCTCGTCGCTCATAAAAATCTCCAATAAATGTTGTTGTCTTCCAGTTATTTCGCAGCGATGCCACTTATTCGTATTCACATTCCTCTCCTCTCCATCTTATATTGGTTATGCTCGAAGCGAATTTGTTTGAAAACTCATTTAAGTGCTGTTCTATGCTCTCTCATCTAATATTGGCAAGTCATAGAAAACGGTTATAAACAAGCAAGTGCTCTATTAAAAGGCAACCTTGTTTGTGAATTGAAATTGTACGAAGCGTAGTAATAAAGTGGCTACTTGATGTCAGCGGCGTACAGCAACAGTCAAATTGTAGCACTTCTGGGTTTAATAATGTGAGATCGAGTGGAAGGGAAGTGTACTTTGAAGATTGGAAAATGTGAAGAAGCGATTTTTTTTTACTTGAGTTGGCTGATTTTGATGAAAAGTGGGTTTTTATACGGAGAATAGTATTGAAAATGGTTTTATGTATCTCCAGGGAGGATTTTTCAGTTCGTTGCATTTGAAAATTAAAGATTCAGAAAGATTTCTCTACTAAATTGAGTCAAATTGAGTTCATTTATATATAATTTTTTTCCTAATTGAACTATTATTAATAGTTTACAGTTTTCTTTATAAATCGAGTATACTTTAAGTATTATAAGATCATATACAAATCATTACAATCGATTTTTCATTTATTATTTTATTATTTGTTTCCAAAAATCTAATCAGCATGGTCTTCAGTATTTTTTGCAATACTCGTAATATGCCTAAAATATTAATAATTGTTGACATCTGTTTCTGTTCACCTCAAAGTACACAACACGTGATATATGTAGCTTTTTATATAATAATTGTCCTTTTTGGCTAAATTTTGTGTTTATTTTAAACAACATATTCAACAGAAATTAATCAAAAGGCTACCCAGCAGTATAAATAGTATTAAATAAAGCAATCTAATGGGTTTAGCTGACAGCAGTTGGTGTGAACAAGATTTTATAAAGCTGAAATGTTGAAAATTATAAAGTAAAAGATATTCCGGTTGCTATTAAAAGCTCTTTCCGAGAGATGATCTATCTCTTTTAGAAATATATTTGATATTTCAGATTATAATAATTTAAAGAAAGACGAATAATTATTAATTATATAAGACAAACTTTAAACAATTTCTGAATTAAATTAAGAAAAATTACTGTTAATTGAGTCAATTAGCAAATTATTTTGCAAAAATTAATACATTCGGTAAGTTTTTCTGATAGCAAATTAATTGAGTAAATTGGCTAATTGACTTACACTTAATTGACTGCAATTTAATTGAGTCAATTAATAAATTGACTGAAACTTAATTTAGAAATTATGCAATTAGCTATTCAGTCAGAATTTTAATTGAATACACTTTCAAAAATTATAATGTAGAAAACTGGTAATTGAGTCAATTAGGAAATTGTTTGCAAACAATACGTACAATAAGTTTTTCAGATAGCAACATAATTCATAATTGCGTTTTTAGACAGCCAAATTAATTGATCAATTAAAATTTTTATTGAGAAACCCTTTTTTGCCTTTTATACTACCGGCTACTCGATAACATTTTTGTTTTTGCTTTTCATAAGAAGTTGTTAAGTTTCAACAGCTGATTAATATTTTTAGCACCTACATCTACCGTAGCTTTTTTTATCAAAAAATTCAGCCAATCGCAGAAAAAAGAACGTATATAGTATTACAAATACGGTCTTTGTCGCAGAGTTACATTTGATTTTCAAGTCGATTAAAATTCAACTATAAAATAATGTAGATTTTTATTTTGTATGGTAAATCGATCTTAACCTTTAGCTACTGAGGTGGTGGTAAATTTTACACCTCGTAGTTTGTTTTTTAGTTTTAAGAAAAGTGGCTATGAAATAAAGTCCTTGTTTTGTTAAAGTTCGATTTCTTTAAATTTATTACTTTATTCATTTAAAAATGTTATTATTTGAATTAAAAACAAATAAATTTAAAAAAAAATTTCGTTGACAAAAATTATTTATAGATTATAAAGGGGTAAAATTTACCCCCACCTCAGTAACTACGCCCAAATATTTCACCTCAGTAGTTAAAGGTTAATAAGCGTTTTAATCGAGCAGAGGCTGGTTAATTGATCAATTAGCTTCTGTCTAAAAACGCTATAAGATCAAATATATGACTCCACTTTAATTGAGTCGATTAATCAACTAAATGAAAGTTAATTTAGCCAATTATTAAATTAAGTGGGACTTAATTGAGTTAATTTATAAAGTTATTTTTAATTTCTTAAGCACACAAACTTAATCGAGTCGATTAATAAATTGAGTGAAATTTAATTGAGTCAATTAATAAATTGACATGTAATTAATTATTCAGTTATCGTTTGACATATCAGTCCAAGATATTAGAGTCACATATTGCATTCTCCCACATGTAGGCTCTCACATTTTCAAGTCTTCCCAGTTCATTATCGCACCACTTGTGAATATAGAGTTATCGCTTCACTTTCCTACCAGGTTATACGCATGCATGCAAGTGCGATGTGTTATGCATTTATAATTATGCGACAATAGTAATAAAAACACTAAAGTGGGGAAAAAAGTAACACACACGAGTGTTTACAAATTTTAACACTGTTTTGATTTTGTAACCAATTGTGGCTTTTGTTTGTTTGTGCCAAATAACAATTTTGTCGCACATTCAAATGGCGTGCGGTTTACCTTATTTGTTTCATTTATATTAAATGTGCCTTTATTTATGCATTCTTTTTTGCTTGGAAATTAATTGAAAAAATATTGAGTTTTCCATATTCATTTCTATCAAAATTGCGGTCGGAATTTTAAATGCGAAAATGCACGTAAATATATACATAAGCGTGTACATATGTACACTATTATTTACATATCTATAGGTTATATGTTAATAGTTGAGCACTTTGAGGTATGCACATGCATGCCAATTGCTATTAATAAATAGACTTAATTATGTATGTTGGTAGGTAGAGAGGTGTAGGCGTGTGCAAGCGTTGCCACACGTGACATTTTCCGGTGACACGTTTTTATGCTGTGCACGTTCGCTGCTGTTGTGTTTGTGTTTTATGCTCAAATAGTTTTAGTTTTTGCGAAAGTTTATTTCAAATGCATTTTAAACTTCTGTTTTTTTTGGAGGACATTCAGCCATTAAGGCATTTACCCCGACCACACCCCGTTGTAGTTGGGCCGTGAACTGTGGCGTTAGAATATGAACTATGTTTAGCATTTGGCATTTGCTTTGTTTGATTTAATTTGTGTTGCTGTGATTTCAGCTGCTTATCAGCTACAAGCCAATGGTACGTGCTGAAAATAATATTTGAAAGCTTTTGTAAGTCGCTGAGTAATAAAATCATACGTCTATATATTGGATTGGCGTCAAGTATTCTGGTTGGCAATCTTACTAGAAGGTTTAATTGCCCACTGCTTAAAATTTATATAATTAAGTGGATTTTTTATGTATGAAAGCTCATAATATTAAAATGTAGGAATATATAATTTTATGGCAATAAAAAGTAAAGTTGAAGGGTGGTGACTCATTTAATTTATAAACTCATTTAATCTTAAAACGAGATTCTGTTGTTAGAAAATCAATCGCATCTTCAAATCTACTACAAAAACATAAGCTTTCACTTTACAAGTAAAATAAAGCTTTCGACAGTTGTTGCCAACTTATTTTTGTGAAAGCTCACGTTATAAGGCTAGATGTCATAAATAAGTGCATTTTTTATGTATAAAAGCTCATCAGCTAATTTTATGGCAATAAAAAGTAGTGTTGAAGGGTGATGGTTGATTTATAATATAACGAGTACTTACAACGAGATTTTGTGAAACTAAATCTATTGCCTCTTTAGATCTACTACAAAAACATAAGCTTTCACTTTACAAGTAAAATAAAGCTTTCGAAAGTTGTTACCAACTTATTTTTGAGAAAGCTTTAAAAAGCTCTTACATTTAAATAAAAAGCTTTATCATAATAGCTTTCATGTTATAAGGCTAGATTTGATAAAAAAAGTGGATTTTTTATGTATAATATGAAAGCTCATAATATTAAAATGAAAAAATATATAATTATATGGGAATAAAAAGTTCTGTTCTAGAGTTATGATTAATTTATGATATAACGAGTACTTACAACGAGAATTTGTGGTTCGAAAATCGATCGGTTTTTCAAATCTACTACAGAAATACGAGCTTTCACTAAACAAATTAAATAAAGCTTTCGACAATTGTTGCTAACTGATTTTGTGAAAGCTTTAAAAAGCTCTTGATTTTAAATAAAAAGGTTTATCATAATAGCTTTCATGTTATAAGTCTAGATTTGATGTTATCTGATGGAAATAGAAATTTTATGAGACTCTTTTTACTTAAAGTGTGACCTTTCTTATTACGTACTTATATTATATGTAAAAGTACATCTTGGAAATCGGAAAGCCTATATTGTGCTGGCTAAGTTCTCGATATTTGTCGAATAATGTTACATTGAAATCATTATTGTTCTATTTCTTCGCTACTGGTATAGAAGTAGAGAGTTCTAAGCTCGAAACTGCTTTCAATTATGATAATTATTCCTTCTAAGCATTTATATGGACACAATAGTGTTTTTTATAGAAAAATTGCGAGATCCAGAGAACAGATATATATCTATTTCTAACCATATCTAAATATTTTGTTTATTAGGTTCAATCAAATCTGAATGTTTCAACCTTTCTCTGCATTCCAGTCTTTAAAAATAATTTTTATGAACTTGTGAAACACTTTGTTTATGGTTTAGAGCCTGATTCCGGCAATTTCTCCACTCAGAATTATGTTATGAAGTTCTTTATCGCCTATTGTAATAAAATTTTGATTCATATAAACCTAATTATATTAGATTCTGTAGATATGTATCCGATATGCGCCAAGTGCATCTATTAGATATGCTGATTTTCGGATTTGAAATTGAAATTTCAAACACAAACGAATATTTTGTTTGTGCCGTAAATTGCTAAATACTGTCGTCAGACATTTAAACATTTAACTATTGACTTTTGGCTCTCGTTTTCCATGCAATTCACGTAGAATAGATTTCGAAATGCACGTACCAAGAAGCATACTACAAATACACCATTGAGCTGTGCACGGGGCGCCGAAAATAAACGCCGCGACTTGAATGGTTGTCTAAGCGTTTAAATAGTGACGTGTGACTGACGTACTTAGCAGCACACTTGGCATATTAAATGCATTTGCACCAAAATTGCTTTAAACACGACTCGCTGGAATAGAATACTCATACTCCGCCTGCGAACTAAAATGCTTTGAACTCTTGTTGCTGTTACTGATTTTTGGTTGGGGTTCAAGCGTCGCTGTTTGCTGTTGAAGTCTGCCCTTAAGTGCTGAGCTGTCAATTTCATGCTACAAACCGTTTTTTATTTATTTATTCTGTTTTTTTTATTTTTTGTTTGCTGGTATTAATTTATTTATGTCTTTTATTTGTGTTGTTGTGTTCTTTTTAATTTCTTTAATTGTTGTTTATAGTTATTGTTATTGTTATTGTTCGCCTACGGACATGCTAATGGTACAGTGGCCCATGTTAATTGTCAAGCAACACTAAACGCGTCAAATGCTCATATATATATTTCGTACGTGATGCGCATAAGCGTCAGCCGCATGAAAATTATAGAATACATAATAAGAAAGTATTATTGTTTGAAGTGGTTTTTTAATTGCTATGCGATGGCGTTCGTACAACGGTATTCGTGAAGAAAATCATTACGAGTAAATTATGGAAATATGGCGAGATGGCACGTTTTGGCAATAGTCGATGATGAGTCGTGAAACGATTTAGTTTAATATTTTTAATTATAAAAAATAAAAATTATTTTCAGTTAAACATTTTATAAGATTTTTTGCATTTTTTGCGATTGTAGCATCTTATGAGGCATTCTTTTTGCCACTGACAAAGATATTCAGCTTTGAAATAACTTAAAACATGATCTGGAGATAATTTTTGCATATAACTAGGGTTCCAGATCTGGAAGCATGTTTGATTGAGGTTCTCTTAACACTTTATTGAGATCTGATAGTATAAATTATTGGATTAACCAGTTGGAATACCAAAATTAAAAGTTTTCCAAAAATGTTTGGCTTAACGAGAGTTAAACACGAGTTAAGGGGGGGGGGGGGGTAAGGTTTGTTTCGTCGAAAAAAGACCTTTTTCATGAATTTTTTTAGAAAAAATTATTGCTGTAGGTTTATTTTACTTATTATTATATGAAAGTGCAACATTTGAAGGATACTTAAAAAAAAAGTTTTATCGAGAAATAGCGAGGAATAACGGAGTTATCGTCGATCTCTGCAGGCACCTCGAAAAAAAAGTTGCTGTGCGGTGACCAGCCTACAGCATCACTGCATCATCCGAAACCAAAAAATCAAAATGCTTTCTTTAGTTTATAAGTTTATCTTTCAATTGACGTCGAGTTTTTTTTAATTTTTAAATTTTTCAATTTTTGGTACCATTTTCAAGCCAAAATGACGATTTTAGACGAAAAAATCGACCTATTTGATATTGTAAAATTCTTAGTAATTAAAATTTTTGGAAAAACTCGACGTCATTCGAAAGCTATATATATGTAGAATATTTGTTCAAAATTTCAAAACGATCGATGCAGTACTTTTTTCTTTAGGCTGGTCACCGACTTTAAAAATGACATATTTGGGAAAATCGATTCAAAGTTTTGTACACTCAGCGCAGATAGCTGGAGGTACCGTTATTCAACCTCCTGTAACTTCGTTAGTTTTTCTCCGAATGACCTAAAATTTTAACACAATATTCTTGAGATATTGATGGTTCAAAAAAAAAAAAAATAAAAAAAAATTTGAAAAACAAAATTTGTCAAACCTTACCCCCCCCTTAAATGAAATCGAAAATGATCTGGAAGCCAACAATTCGTCTAATAGCGTTTTTAGACAGGAGCTAATTGATCAATTAACCGGACTCTGCTCGTTTAAAACGCTTATTAAGATCGATTTACCATACAAAATTAAAATCTACATTTATCTTTAATTGAATTTTAATCGACTTGAAAATCAAATGCAACTCTGCGTCAACGACGTGCGATATACGTTCTTTGTCTGCGATTGGCTGATTTTTTTGATTAAAAAAAGCTACGGTAGATGTCGCTGCTAAAAATAGCAATCAGCTGTTGAAACTTACCAACTTCTTATGAAAAGCAAAAACAAAAATGTATAAGAGCTGATCGGTTATTGAGTAGGTATTGAGGGTTTCTCAATAAAAATTTTAATTGATCAATTATGTAATTTGGCTGTCTATAAACGCTTTAAGGACTGATATTACATAAATTTACGTCTGAGAAACTCAAAATCATGCCACAAAACTAGTGAGGTTATGTCGGTTGAATGTTTTAAAGCGTTCTTCAAGCAGAAAAAATCACCAAAGGATTGACTATATTATAAATCTACGTCTTGGAGACTGAACATCATGCCAAATTAGTGAGGTTATGACGATTAAAAATTTTATTAGAGTTCTTCAAGCCAAAACCAGGTGGCTTCTTCAAGTCGTCTAAGGATTAACAATATTATGAATTTACGTCTTGGGGACTCAAAATATTGGGGTTATGTCGCTTGAGGGTTTTCTCTAGCGTTCTTCAAGCCAAAACCAGGTGGCTTCTTCAAGTCGAAAACATCGTCTAAGGATTAACAATATTATGAATTTACGTCTTGGGGACTCAAAATATTGAGGTTATGTCGCTTGAGGGTTTTACTAGCGTTCTTCAAAACAAAACCAGGTGACTTCTTCAAGTCAAAAACATCGTCTAAGGATTAACAATATTATAAATTTACGTCTTGGGGACTCAAAATATTGAGGTTATGTCAGTTAAAGGTTTTATTAGCGTTCTTCAAGCCAAAACCAGGTGACTAATATATTTTGGACTGTCAATCATTAACTTTATTCCCGATGTTATGTCGGTTGAATGTTTTATAGCGTGCTTCAAGCCGAAAAAATCATCCAAGAACTGACTATAACATAAATTGACGTCCTGAATACTCCAAATTAGTGAGGTTATGTCGCTTGAGGGTTTTACTAGCGTTCTCCAAGCCAAAAACAGTTGACTAATGTCTTTTGGATTGTCAATCATTAACTTTATCGTCGCTACTATCATGCTTGATTGATGTGAGTTTACTCTCCGCTCTTTTATGAAAATTGTAACGAGTATGTGAGCATTCTTTGCAACTAACTTTATCATTAACAGCTTTAACTAAGCAAACGCTAAATCACTTAGCTGCTTGTACCTTTTTGCTACAAAATTTTATATCAAGTTCTAGACTAATTAATGTATAATCTAAAAAATATGTGAAGCTTACAAGCAATGCCTCCTCGAGGTGTTACACTTGATTCATGAACATACGTTGGAGACTTCAAACACGCCTGCCTCTAAGTGATTAAAGTAAACATTAGTGCGAGATTGCTATGAAAGGTTAAGAAAATAATGAATTGCAGACAGTTTTCATGCAAGAAAAAGTCAATTTTATTTCGAAATCAATGGAAAGTCATTTATACACAAATCAATCATCAATGCTGTACCCCTTTCATTCGTTGTAACATTCATTAATTCATTTACAAAACCTAAATAAAATGTCAACCTTCGATTTCATTAATTATACTTATCTGCGAAAATCTCTTGAAAAACACACACACACACACACAGAAAGACACAGAAAGTGGCTTGTAGCATGTTTCAAAGTTTCTATTTGCGATAGCCCATCGCACTGATTTGCTTTTCCAACTAATGAACAACACTACCAGCCGGTTGATATCAACATTTCACCACTCCGAGTACTATGAGTAAGCAGCGTAATGGCAAATCAAAGTACCAACTTTAACCCTTTGCTGAACTTTGTTAGCCGGCTCATCCCACACTGTGTTGCGTGGCGGCTGGCTTAGCTCAGCTCATGCCATGGCATGGCTTTGTTTGAGCGGAAATTTGACTCAATGCAAAAGTTATATCAGTTGTTTGTCAGTGCCAAAGTACGAAAGTAACTTCGTGGAGATAGTAAATGAAAAGTTTGCTTGTTAAACTTGCCATGCAATAAACGACGAGGGCAGGTGTAAGCAGGTGCCAAGCAAAGCATAGGTATCAGCGATGGCGGCATCAGCGTCATCAGGCGTAGAGTTGCGAGCAACTGTCTGTGATTATTACGTTGTGACATATTTAATTACACTTCAAAAGTTACTAGAGAGAGAGAGAGCGAGATACGTGTATGTATTTGCAAAATGGCTGCCGGCAGGAAGAGGAAGCAGGCAGCAGTAGAAAAAAATGAAGACAGGATATGGCGGGCGTGTCCTGGTGCATTAAATTAATTAAAAGTTCACTTCATTTCATTTTGCAATGCAACAGCGATACACATACCGTTAGTGTAAGCCAATACAACACACACACACTTGTGTAGATTTCCGAAACTGCGATAAATATTAATGCGAAGAAAAATTAATTGGCTGTAAAAGTTTTATTGCAAATGAAAGATAACAAATGCCAAGAAATGTGTGTAATATAACTGAAAAGGTATTTAAATATAAATACTCGTATATATATACACACACTTATATAAACATAAGTCTTAAAACAAGTATCACAGTGAAACTTGAGTAATGAAAATCCTTGAAGTCATGCGATTTGCTTAAGGCCTGGCTGTACATTCTTGGAAATTAATTTCTATAATTTGCAGTACGAACATGGGCACTTAAAGCATTGCCTTTATATTTGCTTTTCAGTTTCTGAAAGTCACTTTGTCTCAACCGCATGTTGGTTCTCACGTTTAATTTGTCACTGAAGCCTACAGTTTGAAAATTCTGCATTATTGATGCGACCTACAATCATTAAACAGCGATTGGATCCAGTGAAGAAAGGTAGTTTGAAAACTGTGTTGTAATTTTTGCGAAAATGTCATTCACCTCAGCTGGTAATCATAATCATATATCTGGTTATATGTAGATCTAAACTTTGCTGAACTACTCTTTAAAAATATATATGTCTGATAACATATATTTAAAGCAAATCTAAGTTTATGCGAAATATTCTTCTTCTTCTTGACTGGCGTAGGCACCGCTTACGCGGTTATAGCCGAGTCCACAACAGCGCGCCGCGTATTCCTCCTTCTAGCAGTTTGGGGCCAATTGGTTATACCAAGCGAAGCCAGGTCCCTCTTCACCTGGTCCTTCTATCGGAGTGGAGGTCTCCCTCTTCCTCGGCTTCCACCAGCGGGTACTGGATCGAATACTTTCAGAGCTGGAACACTTTCATCCATTCGAACAACATGACCTAGCCAGCGTAGCCGTTGTCTTTTTATTCGCTGGACTATGTCTATGTCGTCGAATAACACATACAGCTCATGGTTCCATCGTCTGCGGTATTCGCCGTAAAGTAGGACGGGAATGATGAGAGACTTGTAGAGTTTGGTTTTTGTTCGTCGAGAGAGGACTTTAAAAACTACGCGCGGGTGTTGTTTCCAATGATATCGATATCATCGGCGTACGCCAGTAACTGTACACTCTTATAGAAAATTGTACCTTCTCTATTTAGCTCTGCAGCTCGTATTATTTTCTCCAGCATCAGGTTAAAGAAATCACAAGAGAGTGAGTCATCTTGTCTGAAACCTCGTCTGGTATCGAACGGCTCGGAGAGGTCCTTTCCGATCCTGATGGAGTTTTTGGTGTTGCTCAACGTCAGCTTACACAGCCGTATTAGTTTTGCGGGGATACCAAATTCAGACATCGCGGCATAAAGGCAGCTCCTTTTCGTGCTGTCGAAAGCAGATTTAAAGTCGACAAAGAGATGGTGTGTGTCGATCCTATTTTCACGGGTCTTCTCCAAAATTTGGCGCATGGAACATCTGCTCCATCGTCGTCCATTGGCAAATATCTCCCTTCCGCCTTTCTGTCTTTTGAATTTGGTGGCTATGTATAAAACGCTATAGAGCTCGTATCTGGCAATACTATACATCTTTGAAAGGTCTTGAAATAACCTACAAAACGTCGTTATGCACGATTAGTTTTTAAATTGCGTCCAACAGTTACAGATAGACGTATAAACATGGAGTTCACTAACGCCGAAATTCGCGCTATTTTTAAATTTTCCTTCGTTAAAGGCAAATCCGCTAGAGAAACGTTCCGTGAGATTAATGGTATTTAGGGGGATGGTACTCTATCACTTCTAACTGAGGAGGATTCGATTCGACGATTCAGAGCGGCTGAGAACGACACCATGGATAAGCCAGCCGGTGGAAGTTAGACCTAATATATTTATTATTTATATTTATATACAAAATTGTCCTCTCATTGGAGGAGTGTCATGCTTTTGAAGGCATACACAGAAATACCATATTTTTAGAAAGTGAAATTTGCAGCTACGTAGGTCCCCACGTCACAATAGTATTGGGTACATTCCATTGCAATTAAACGAAAGCCAATGATTTATGGGTTCTTAAGAATGCCTTGTGAAAAAATGCTCAACGAAATCTCATTTCAGTCTGTCAGCGGT
This sequence comes from Zeugodacus tau, assembly GCA_031772095.1. Taxonomy (NCBI): domain Eukaryota; kingdom Metazoa; phylum Arthropoda; class Insecta; order Diptera; family Tephritidae; genus Zeugodacus; species Zeugodacus tau. Next base: position 2,687,508 of record CM062653.1, on the reverse strand, counting down.
CAAGGGGGCTACACGTGCCGACAAATAACAAGAGAAATAAACCAAATGCGACAACTTAGTGCTATTTTTTTCAGAATCTGCAAAAACAATTCTAAATTTAATCAAGTAACGATTAATGAACGAGTGATGCAAAATAAGCAATAAATAGCGGCTGCTGTTGTTGTTATTGCTGCTGTTGACGCTAATTTTGTTGTTAACAAAAAAAGCGATGTGTTAAATATAGACTGGCATGCCACCGTAAGTGGCGAATGAAAATGTTTATCAACATTGCTGAGCTATTAAAATATCTGCACCGACAGGCAGCGGCATACAAACAAACACACATGAGTGGCTTGTTGTTGTTGCAAAGCAATGCTGACCCAAATTTAGTGGTCCATAATTTTAAAAGCAACACGGAAAAGCCACTTTGCCTACGGCTGCCACATGCTTTTTCTTGTTGTTGTTGTTCAACGAAAATGCGTCAGCACTGCTCTTGGCCAAGGCAAGCGCACATATGCAGACATACATACTCACTCTCACATGTGGCCGCTTGTGGACGTCGCAATTTGATGGCGCTAACGCCACCTTTCGACCACTTCAGCCACCTAAGCGTTCGCTGGCGTTGCCAATTTGATGGATGTTGCTGTTTATTGGCTTAACTTTTGTTTACTGCACTAATTTCACCCGTTTTAATAACAACAACAACAAAAGTAATCACAAAGAACTAGCGCTGCACATGCTTGTCTGCATGTCTGTAGGTGTGTGTGTGCTGAGTTCTCGTGTATTTTCGAAATTTTAGTGTCCGCTCGTGGCAGCTTCAATAACAATATTTTATCAACACTATTTCGTTTTCGATTTTCATTTGGCAGCAGCTGCGAAATTTTCAAATTTTTTCAAAGTTTTTGAATTAATAAAATAACATTGAGCGCATGTGTGTGCTCTCGTCAAGCGCTCATAACAATCAAAAGCCACTTCATTTAACAAAACAATAGAACAAAAACAAAGCGAAAAAACAACAAAACGCTTATAAATAAACATATGAAACGAGTCTATTTGCACAACTGAGTCACTGTTTTTGTTAGAGTGATTCAAAATTTGAGCGTAATCTGCCGCGCGTTAGATGTGTGAGATAAGAGGTCCCATATGGTCTAGTGGCTAGGATATCTGGCTTTCACCCAGAAGGCCCGGGTTCGATTCCCGGTATGGGAAATATTTTTTTTTGCTTTAAAAATATATTTTTTTTTTATAATTTTTTACTAAATGTAAGTAATTCGAGTTATTTTATCATTTTTTAATAATAATTAATTAGTTTTGAAACTAATATCTTAAAATAAGTTTAGAATTTTTTATGAGTATTTTATCTTCTGTATTCCTAAAACTCATCTCCTCTGTTTTTATTTTTAAATTTATTTTGTATTTTCATAAACAAGTTACATTTCTAATTTTTCTAAGAAACGAGTACAGAAAATGTTTTACTATACCGAAAAAAGTGTTGTTTTCATCATTACATCGTGAAGTTGGCTACAGTATATTCGACAAAACCTTGATTTAAAATATGCAACTTGTGAAACTGAGCGCAAAAATTGTGCTGTATAACGAATACAGTATCAATTTTAGAGCTTTCACGGTAAGCTTTCGATTTAAGCTGAATTTTCTAAAATTTCGTCCAATATTTTGTCAAGGCTATCAATGAATATCATGGATTTCAGCTTTGATGTTAGACTATAACTCGGTTTTCCAATCCTTTAGCTCTCAATACTTATTCCGGTTAAGATAATGGATAAAGCGGTGGAAGCTTAAACAACTGAAGATCTTCCGAAGCTGAAATGCTGTAATAGTAAGTCTTGCTGCAAAAATACGCGATAAAAGGTAAAGAAAGTCATTTGAGGATAGTTTAATTAGTATGGTAGTATGAATATACCCTAAAAATCTTATAATAAAACGTTACAAAGTGAAAAAAATCACCCTTCCTGTTGGCCAATTCAGGACGCTTCTGTTGTTCGCAGTAGATGGTAGAATTAAGCGTCTAGCCATATGGGAGCAGCTCATAGTGGATGATTCCCTTCCATTACCACCAAACACACAGCAAAACCTTCCTAGCCCGGCTTAACCACTGTTTGGGACGATTCAACGACCTTCGACCACGACCGTTTTCACTTGATATTGTCATATGTAATCCATTTTTCGTCGCCAGTCACCATAGCGCGAATTTCGGCGTTAGTGAACTCCATGTTTACACGTCTATAACTGTTGGATGCAATATCCAAGCTAATCAAGCATAGCCTCGTTTTGTAGGTTATGTCAAGACCATTCAAAGATGTATAGTATTGCCAGATACGAGCTGTGTAGCGCCTTATACATAGCCGCAAAATTCAAAAGATAAGAAGGCGGAAGGGAATTTGTCAACCTAGTATATTACTGGCAGTGCGAGAAGATCGTATTATTTAATAGAAACTTACGATTTCCTTCCAAAGTTCGATTTCACTCGTTAACATTGTTATCGTTGAGGATTAAATATCGATTATAGCGATCTTTATACTTTTAATTCAAAATTCGAGTCAACATAGATGCCTCAGAGCATGATCTACGGATTATAGCGATATTCATACTTTTCCATAGGCCTTTGTGATCTGATTAGATTATTTTTGCTTCTAAATAGATCTCAGTATCGGAGAGATTTTATACACCCACCATTCTCTTGAGATCTGAGCACGTGAAAAATGTTCCTAGGGACCAGATCCGTAGAATATAGTAAATAGGGACGCAATTTATACAATTTTGCTTTGGTTTTCATTTATTTGTGGCCCGTTGCCTCGTTTGTGCGATCGCCTGACTTTGCTCTGAGTTTTCGCTTAACTTGATAATCATGAAAAATATGTACAATACGTTACTCTGATATATATCTCAACTATATCGATAAACTTTATTTTATATTTCCAAAATAATTGGTCGACCCTCATATCCATATCTCAGGAAATAATTGTCCGGCAGCTCTGTTAAACATGTTTTTAGACGGTTCTCACCTATATCAAGTTAACCACACCTCCAAAACATATGAATAGATGCTATTAGATATGTAATTCTTCGAGAAATAAATCGGCATTTACTTCGTAGCTCTCAAAATAGTGTTTGTATTTAGCTGAGTTCCGTTTTCTTTTGGTTCATCTTCGAGAACTTTGGGACCTATAGGTTAAAAGAGTATAGGATGGCGTGTGAGGAATGGATAGAAGGGAAACATAATAATGTTGTTGCTGTAGGTATACTATATCTATATTCCATACTGTCCGAACTTACCGCATACAATTACAACCGTGGAAAATGCGAAATTTAACAATCGTTTCAACTGAAAAAGATAAAAGGCTGCATTTCGGTGTATAAGTAAATTAACTAGACCGCTGGGATTACCAATTTAAGAGACTAGACCGTTGGATATAAAAGATAAAGGCTGCATTTCGGCATCGGAAGTAAAAGTAAAGTACCTAGACCGTTGGGATGACCCCATTAAGAGACTAGACCGTTGGATATACAAGATAAAGGTTGCATTTCGGCGTCGGAAGTAAAAGTAAAGGAACTAGACCGTTGGGGGTCATCCCTTAAAAGACTTGACCGTTGGATATAAAAGATAAAGGCTGCATTTCGGCGTCGGATGTAAAAGTAAAGGAACTAGACTGTTGGGATGACCCCCTTAAGAGACTAGACCGTTGGATATAAAAGATAAAGGCTGCATTTCGGCGTCGGAAGTAAAAGTAAAGGACCTAGACCGTTGGGATGACCCTCTTAAGAGACTAGACCGTTGGATATAGTCTCTGATATTTATATACATATATCGATTTTCAATAGCTTTACGGTCCTAGTTTAAAGGTAGCCAGAAGTGAAATAGTTTGGATTAGATGATCATGCTTCTCTTAGAAATACTTTCGAATTATGACTTCACATACAATTTTTTCATTTCTGTTATGAGTAATTGGTTTTTACAACTCTTTTCGTTTCCATAGCGATCTGCTAGCCACTACACGCACCATTGCCTGTTGGCATTTGCAACTTGATGTTTCAGAGCATGACAAGTGAATATTTATTTATTTCCACTGACATCCTTATCCAAATACACATAACTTATATTTATTATTTGCATTTTAAGTTTTCTATTTTTATGTTTTTTTTCATATTTAACTCCGTTCAATGCGTATGACTAATGCACTTGTGGTCTTTGGTGCGTTTGCAGCTCAGCGCGATTATAAATGTGTGTGTGGCACGCATGTGTATGCTGCGTGTTGCAAGTAATTAAATGCATATGGTATTGCATTAGCATGCATGTCATAAGCTGCACAGATTAAAACGCATTACAGCTACACTTGCCACACAAACACCGCTGCAAAAAAGTGCATGCGTGAGCGCACACAGCGCCATGCACTTGCACTTGCGTGTGTGTGTGTGCGTGCGTTTAAAAGTAGGAAAATCGCTTTTAATACATACTAAGCGTGTTGGGTGTTTAAAATATGAATTATAAATAAAGGAAAACTCTTTTTTAACGCACATATAAATATATTTTTAGTTTCCTTGTTTTTGCGCTGCGCCGTGATTTGTGGCACGCATGCAGGCGATTATGAAATTGTGGCGGTATGAAGCATGAGGCAGACAGGCATGAGTTATTACTGGACCTTATGGCCAGTTACAAGTGCGTTGCGGCAGTGGTTGGCGAGAGAAAGAAACTCCTCACCATGTTGCCCCCGGTGCCGGAAAGGTCACAGCGCACGTCACATGTTATTTAATCATATATTTCCAGCGCATTTCATGCAATTTCGCTATTGTAGTCAAATTGCAAAATGCCAGTGTGATTATGCATTTTTAATGCCTCTACTTCAGGTTGAAATTGCAAGGATACGTGCCTAATGTGAGTGAGTCTCCACAGCCAGCCTTTTTCCCCTTTGTTGCAAGTAAAAAAAAAAAGCATTTTTAATGGCGTGTAATTTCTTAAGGTCTTCCACTCGATGCGAGCCAACTTGTTAGCCCTGCCTTTTGTGCTGCGCCCACTTTACTTACAACACCTCCTCTCTCCCTCTCTTTCTTTCTTCTTCGCTGTCTTCCGAACTTTCTTCGCGCTGCATTTACTTCTTTCACATTTCTGCCGCTGCGTTGCAAGCAAAGTGTATGCGTAAATAAATTATGAAGCCTCCATTACAGCGTTGCGTGGAAAATTTTCCAGCCCGTCGCACCGGTGCGCCGCGGCAGCTGCAATTGCAACTTGCCGCTGTCGGCTCATATGTGTGGCGTGATTGCAAATTTTCCACATTTTACTAAGCGCTTTTTATTTTTATACATTTTAAACGCACGCACACAAACACACACACACACACATGCGCGCACTTTATTTCTGTTATACCATTGCATATGCATGACACTGGCGATTTGTTGTTCTTTTTGTTGCTGAAGCGACATGTGGTCACAGCGCGGCAACAAAACCCATTAACAATGCGTGACAGCAAAAACACACACGCATTTTGCGAATGCACTTTTTTAGTTTTTGTTGTTACTGTTGTTGTTGCAGTAACTTTGTAGTAAGTCAATGCACTTTGTAATAGTTTGAAATTGCGATTTGGCGCATACGTGGAGGAGGTTAGCAATTCGCGTGGCAGTTGAGTGGATGTTTGTTTTTTGGTTAGTTTTTTGAACATTTTTGATTTTTTTTTTTAAGTTTGATTGAGAATTCTAATTCTAAAAAAAATTGTTGATTTCAAAAAATTATTTTTAATATTTTTTTTTGAATTAAATACACAACAATTTATATTTTTTTAATATGTTTTTTTTTTTTAATAAAAATAATTTCATTTTAATATTAATTGATTGAGATTGAATAAGAATTCTGAAAGTTAAATAAATAAAATTGATACTTTTTTGAATTTCAAAATTTGTTTTAATAAAAACAATTTTTTTTGAAAATTAAATACAAAAAAATTATATTTTTTTTATTTTAAAAAATAATTTTTATAAATTTTGTTTTTAATTAAATAAAAAAAATTTAATTTAATTTTTCTTATAAAAACAATTTTTTTTTTGAATCAGAATTCTGAATGTCAAGAAGTTGAATTTAATTATTTTTCAATAATTTTTTTTTTGAAAATTAAATAAAAAAATGATATTGTTTTTAATTTAAAAAAATAATTTAAAGAAAAATTTTTAATTAATTGTTTTTTTATAAAAACAATTTTTTTTTTATTTTTGAATGATAGATATTGAATAAGAATTCTAAAAGTTAAATATAAAAAATAAATTTTAAATTCTTTTTGAAAATTAATTACAAAAAAATTATATTTTTTTAATTTCAAAAAATAATTTTTATAAAAACATTTTATTTTTAAATTAAATAAAGAAAATTTTTTAATTAATTGTTTTTTTATAATTGTTTTTTTTTTTTAATTTGGATTGATTGATATTGAATGAGAATTCTGAAAGTTTAATATAAAAAATTGAATTTTAAAATTTTTTTTTAATAAATACAATTTTTTTGAAAATAAATACAAAAAAATATTTTTTTTAATTTCAAAAAATATAAAATATAAATAAAAAAAACTTTTTTTGAAAATTAAATAAATAAAATTATTTAATAATTTTTTTTTTTAATAAATACAATTTTTTTTTAATTTTAATTGATTGATTCTGAAAGTTAAATATAAAAAAAATTGATACTTTTTTGAATCTTAACATTTTTTTTAATAAAAACAATTTTTTTGAAAATTAAAAACAAAAAAAAATTATATTTTTTAATAAAAAAAAATTAATAAAACATTTTTCTTTTGAAAATTAAATACAACATAATAATATTTATTTATTGAATTTTTTTTATTTAAACATTTTTATTTCGTAATAACAATTTTTTTTTTAATTTTAATTAAAAGAAAAAAATTTAAATTTAAATTTAAAATTAAAAATTAAAAAAAAATATTTTTTTTAAGTATGAATTAATCTCACTAAAATTTCGTACTATTTTGCGTACAACTAAATTAAATTAATATATTTTTTGGAGCTTATGAGCGACATTTAGAAATTATTTAAACAAACAAAAATCATCTTTGAAATATAAACTGAACATTTTTTTAATTAATTTTAAATTCCATAAAAAATAATTTTTTTTAATTCTGAAGAATTTTTTTAACAATATACATATATATTTTTTACTATATTTATATTTTATTACTTATACAATTACAATATAATTCCTTTTTTTGCCTCAGTGAAAATTTATTTCCCAAAAGGGTATGTAACCGCTTATTAATTTCACTCAACTTTTTTTAGCGTTTGAACTTTTTAATTATAATGCTACAAAGGCTTTAAATTGCCTTTTAATGAAATGCTAATTATGGCACATAAATAATTAAATGTTAAGCTGCTTACCAAAAGCAATTACGCCTGCATCAAATATGTACGTGGAAAATTAACTAAATCCGCCTAGGAAAAAAAAGTATTAAAATAATATTTTGATACGCTTTTAAAGCTGTAGCTGGTTAATAAAAAATCTGGTTAAAATGCTGAGCAATTAACTAAATAAATGCCACAAATGAAGTATTTTAAAAAGAACAAAAAATTCGGCAAAAAATGTATTATAAATAATTTTTATTGCTATACGTTTTAAAAGCGGATTTCTACTTTTTGAACCAAAATAAGCTACTTTTCACTTTACTAAGAGTGATATATAAGCCTTTCTTTTATGAATAAATAATATTTATGGAAATAAATAAATAAAGGTTTTGAAATATTTTTTCAAGTATTTCTATTGAACAATCGAATCCTAGAAAAAAATTAATAATTATTAATTGCGCCTGAAAATAGGCAGTATATTATTTTTAGCAAAAAAATCGGTTCTAGGAATATTTTTTTTCGTAAAAAAAATTATTTTAATTACCGTTTAAAGTATTTTTTTCCGCCAATATTGAAAACTCGCATCATCTTACATAAAATAAATATTTTAATAAGCGTTTAAAGTAATTTTTACCATATTTTGAAAACTCGCATCTTTGGAATAGTTTTAGTAATTATTAATTGCGCCTAAATGAAGGCAATACCTGATTTTTAAGGATTAAAGCGAATTTAATATTAATTTAATCGCGAAAAATATCGAAAATAGTATAAATAATTTTTAAAAATTTTAGCAATATTTTTTTTTCATAAAAATAATATCTTAATTGGAGTTTAATTAGTTATTGGTGATTTGAAAGTCATATAATAGGAAAATTTGGAAAAATATCCATTGCGCCTAAAGGTATGCAATATATAATTTTATAGTTCAGAAAAGAGTTTTACATGAATTTTTTGGAAAAAAATATTTTTAAATATTATACATATATTTGAAATATAATATTGAAAAGTCTGACATGAAAGGTATAACCGTATGTATGTATGTACATATATCGTTTGTCATAAATAGCATGTAAAGCTTAACCGTTAATTATTTTAATCGCTTTATTGCTTACGTATGCGCATGATAGATGACATATTAACAGCGAGACAAATGACGGCTTGTGAATAAGCGCTCGTATAATCGCGCCAACAATCGCCTACTTTAAAGCTGTTAGATTCATTAAGCTATTATATTTACAATATGGATAAAATTACCCGATTACACACATACATAAATACATAAATGCATGATTGTGGCTTAGCATTTGTACAACCCAAACCATTACACAATAGCCAATCAAATATTCCCAACTCTAGCGCTATTGTCCTTGTTTCCAATTCGCTCACCTGCTCATCCACTTTCCATGCTACCTGCTAGCCAAATTACGCGCTGCTTACTAATTACCCAATACGTTTGATTGTATGGCTTGCCTTCTGCTGCGAATTGCGCCAACGCGGTCATCAGTGCATATTTAATGCCAGCAGCGTATATATCATTTTTATATAAAAGCATTAGCACGTCCATAAGAACACATATACACTCATATATGCTCGCTGGTATTTGTTTAAAAGTGCATTTTATGCATTTGATTCGTCTGCCAATTATATGAAATTAGCTGACATTTGCCACTAATCATCTGTCGCGCGGCCTGCGTTTATTTGCAACTGCAACAACAGTGTTGTGACTGTTATTAATATTCAAATTTTAATTATCCAATCATGTGTCCAGCGCACAAGCGGTCAAAACACACACACCCATACATACATTCATACATATAATGGTGAATTAAGTGGCACAATCGGTGTGAATTCCCATTATTAGCGCCGTCAATTTGCATAAATTTTCTTTAGTCCACACTAATGCCTTCAACTGTCTTGGCTTAGTTTTTTCCTTTGTCCACTTTCTTTGTTTGCCTTTAGTGCAAATTTTATAAAATTGTTGGCAATTTGTTGTGCTGATGACTGCAATTTGTACGAAGAAAACCTCTTTAATTTGCAACTTTAATTGTTTTAATGAAGTGATTTGCTTGCAATACGCTTTGACACTTAATTTTAGTTGGAGCTTTCGTTTGGTAGAATGCTAAATGTGATTTCCAATAAGAATTGATCTTATCATATACAATTATTATAGATCTAAGGCTTGAAACTGAAAAAACTCAACTCAAAGCGAGTTTATTTCCTCAAAATAATGAAATATTACATACGAAATACAAAAAAGGCATAACTGAAAACCTTTCAAAACTATTTTCTGCAGAAAAAAATTCATAAAACATCGCCAGATATTTTTAGAATATTATATCTTGTCAAATTTCGTCAAAAAGATCTCAGAGAAAATATAAAACCGATGAAATTAAAACAATGCTTTCTTTCAAGAAGATCGTTACATTATCTTTCCTTAGAGTTTTACAAGAACTTTGACATTTTCGGCCTTAAAAGAGTTGGAATTTATCTATTCAGTGTTTTCTGAAACAATTGTAATCCAAAATATTCGAGATTCTCTTGGAACAAGTTCTACGCTACAAAACAACCGATTTATCAGAATTTTCTAACAGAAATCAATAAAATTGTATCAATACCCCTGGAAAGTGTTGAATCTTCTAAGTGTCAATCAAAATCATATCAAATTACATGTGCCTTATTTCTTATTTCTGGCAGTGAACCAAACGAATTTTGGAATATAAGATTCGATATCAAAAGTATCGGTTTTTCATGCCTTGAAACATGGTTTTCTGCACCCGCATGATTGTTGAGTTTTTTATCGTCCAATAGATATAAAACTGGCCTTAAAGTAGATTGGGTCTTCCAGAACTTAACATAAAATTTACGCGTGTGATTGTTGAGTTTTTTATGAAGAATCGTCCAATAGATATAAAACTGGTTTTAAAGTAGATTGGGTCTTCCAGAACCTAACATAAAATTTATGGTTGTGATTGCTGAGTTTTTTATGAAGAATCGTCCAATAGATATAAAACTGGCCTTAAAGTAGATTGGGTCTTCCAGAACTTAACATAAAATTTACGCGTGTGATTGTTGAGTTTTTTATGAAGAATCGTCCAATAGATATAAAACTGGTTTTAAAGTAGATTGGGTCTTCCAGAACCTAACATAAAATTTATGGTTGTGATTGCTGAGTTTTTTATGAAGAATCGTCCAATGGATATAAAACTGGTCTTAAAGTAGATTGGGTCTTCCAGAACCTAACATCAAATTTACGCGTGTGATTGCTGAGTTTTTTATGAAGAATCGTCCAATGGATATAAAACTGGTCTTAAAGTAGATTGGGTCTTCCAGAACCTAACATCAAATTTACGCGTGTGATTGCTGAGTTTTTTATGAAGAATCGTCCAATAGATATAAAACTGGTCTTAAAGTAGATTGGGTCTTCCAGAACCTAACATCAAATTTACGCGTGTGATTGCTGAATTTTTTATGAAGAATCGTCCAATAGATATAAAACTGGTCTTAAAGTAGATTGGGTCTTCCAGAACCTAACATCAAATTTACGCGTGTGATTGCTGAGTTTTTTATGAAGAATCGTCCAATAGATATAAAACTGGTTTTAAAGTAGATTGGGTCTTCCAGAACCTAACATAAAATTTATGGTTGTGATTGCTGAGTTTTTTATGAAGAATCGTCCAATAGATATAAAACTGGTCTTAAAGTAGATTGGGTCTTCCAGAACCTAACATCAAATTTACGCGTGTGATTGCTGAGTTTTTTATGAAGAATCGTCCAATAGATATAAAACTGGTCTTAAAGTAGAGGGTCTTCCAGAACCTAACATCAAATTTACGCGTGTGATTGTTGAGTTTTTTTATGAACAATCGTCAAAGATACATATATAAAACTGGTCTTAAAGTGGATTGGGTCTTCCAGAACCTAACCTCAAATTTACGCGTATAGATTCGGTCTTCCAGAACCTAACCTCAAATTTATGCGTATGATTGTTGAGTTTTTTATGAAGAATCGTCCAATAGATATAAAACTGGTTTTAAAGTAGATTGGGTCTTCCAGAACCTAATATAAAATTTATGGTTGTGATTGCTGAGTTTTTTATGAAGAATCGTCCAATAGATATAAAACTGGTCTTAAAGTAGATTGGGTCTTCCAGAACCTAACATCAAATTTACGCGTGTGATTGCTGAGTTTTTTATGAAGAATCGTCCAATAGATATAAAACTGGTCTTAAAGTAGAGGGTCTTCCAGAACCTAACATCAAATTTACGCGTGTGATTGTTGAGTTTTTTTATGAACAATCGTCAAAGATACATATATAAAACTGGTCTTAAAGTGGATTGGGTCTTCCAGAACCTAACCTCAAATTTACGCGTATAGATTCGGTCTTCCAGAACCTAACCTCAAATTTATGCGTATGATTGTTGAGTTTTTTATGAAGAATCGTCCAATAGATATAAAACTGTTCTGAAAATATATTGGGCCTTCCAGAACCTAACCTCAAATTTACGCGCATTAATTTTCGTGAATATTTTACCTTACTTTATTAGCTTTTTCGAAAAGCTCTACAGAAATCCATTCGGGAGGTCATAACATCCATTAAAATATTTCGGTGTTAATTATGTGGTACAGAGTAGCGCATTTGAGATTGTTTCTGAAAACAATAAAAAATTCCTCAAAACCCCACATCATCCCAAATGGCGCATAAATTTAGTGTACAATATTCATAAAAGATTACTGAAAAACTCTACTGCTGATCAAAGCAAATCAGTGGCATGCAGAACTATTATTTCAAATGGTTTATAAGCTCATTGTGCGCATTTCATTTAAAATTCCTCATCATTTTCCATATGTTAATGAGTTCAATACCACCACATTCAGCATAAACTATGTTTGCTGAAGATCATCACTTATCACCAGCAGCAAACATAATGCCGCACTGACTGGATGGTTATGAAAAACATTAGCGCGGCAGGCAAACCATTGAATGATGTACAAAATTGCGCAATAAAGAACTCAAGTGCAGTCATAACCTACTACAAAACATTGAAAGCATCACCAGGAAGCGGCAAACACTTTTTCATACACCACACAGGGGAATAAACAAATAGCAGCGAGACGAGTATGGGTGTGTAATTTATACGACACGATACGAGATACCAACAAATGAGCAATTAGCATATAATTCGCGGCACTGGAGTGTGTGTGTCTGGTGTGGGGTATGGGAACCTAAACTGAAATTGTAACTGAAACAGAAACTGAAACAGAAACAGAAACAGGCCACCACCACCATCTACTTTCAACGCCACCGAAGCAATTCAAGCAGGCATAAATGCAATTTAAACAGATACCAAGTACAACATGAGTGCTTTTGTTCGTTTTGTACCGAGATATGATCGCATATAAATTACAACAATTGTATTACACTTACAACATAAGTATTGAAATTCTGTTTCTGTGCGTGTTTGAATGTGTGTTTGTGTTTGTGGCATTTCCCAATCAAATTAATTTTCAAGTTACAAACCACTGAGGGGAGTACGGCGGCTGGCGCGGTGTGCTTGTTTGGTTTGCTTTCTTCGATTTCTTTTTTTTTTTTTGTTTTCATTATTTTTTTTTTTTGAAGTACAACAAACAGCACTTGTTTGCGCATATTTTCTCAAACACACACACCAATGCATACATATATGAATATATATATATGTACATAAGTGTATGTGCATATCCAACGCTCTGCTGCAACATTCACGCCATTGAAGCGTAAAGCATCCCCCAGGGACTGCTGGTAATGTGGCTGTTCTTGCTCTCGTATCTCTTCTAATAAATAATTTTGCCTGGGTCAGATGTGTTGCTGAAGAAATCGCGTAAATGTAATTTGGTGCGAGTTGCTGCAGAAAGCACGGTTGGAGGGGGAAGTTGAGCAGGGAAAAGAAAAAAAAAAATAATTGTACTTGTCATTGTGACCATGTAGGGAGTGCAATGAGTTTATATATTTTGAAAAAAACAAAATTTTACTAAATTTTATAATTTTACAACAGATTATGATATCTTGAAAACTCATTTTAGCAGATTTTCCACAAAAGTGTATTCTTTACATATTCTAAAATATTTTTTCGAATAATGATTTTAAAAATTTTCAAATACCTCCAAATTAGAGGCTGAAATATATGCCTCTAACAAATTTTTATACCCTGAACAGGGTATATTAAGCTTGTCACGAAGTTTGTAACACCCAGAAGGAAGCGTCGGAGGCCCTATAAAGTATATATATAAATGATCAGTATATTGAACTGGGTCAATTTACCCATGTCCGTCTGTCTGTATATATACGAACTAGTCTTTCCGTTTTTGAGATATCGTTTTGAAATTTTGCAGATGTTATTTTCTCTTCAAGAAGCTGCTCATTTGTCGGAACTGCCGATATCGGACCACTATATCATATAGCTGCCATACAAACTGAACGATCGGAATCAAGGGCTTGTAGGGAAAAATTCCGCATTTTACTACATATCTTCACGAAATTTGGTGTGAGTTATTGCTCATAGAAATAATTTAATCTCCGAAAAAAATGTTCAGATCGGTTAGTAAAATGTTTTCTTTTTTTAACTTACTTTTTCTTACGTCTTTAGATTTGCTTAAACACATAGTTACTAAAAGAAATGCACCTGTGAAGGGTATGTTAGCTTCGGTACAGCCGAAGTTAACGTTTTTTCTTGTTTTTATTTCTAATTAAATACTCCACCCAACTAGTTACCTTTCTCACCATATTAAGTACTAGTCTCGCACTAGTTCCACTTCATGACAGCATTTCCCACAGGCCATCCCGTCTACGCATGTAATCGTCTATTAATGGCTCTGTTTAATTTGTTACATTATTGCTTACAAATCAGCGGGAATAATAAATCAGCGAAGCCAAAAAAAAAAAACAAAATCAGCATGAGAATAATATAAAATTTTAACAAAACTGTTACAAACAAATGTTCATTTGACTAATGTATTGTTTGCATTACGCTCCTATCCATAACAGTATTTTTCTTTTTTTGTGATTTGAGTGTGGCACAAAATAGAAAAAAGATTAACAACCATCTTCCAGCTCATTAAGCAATAAGAATTATTGAAGTGTATGCATAAGTTATATTTATCTATAATCCTTGTGAAAACTGGTGCTGAAAATATGCATTTATGTAAATTACTTTGCGCTGTTAAAGTGAATAGCAAATTAATCACGTTGGCAGTAGAATTGCAAAGCACTTAAAATTTCGCAATTTCGCTTAAGTGTTGCATAATGAGAATATATAATTTGAGATTTGAACGAATTGTTATTCGATAATAAGAAATTATAATGTGCCCTTAATGTATGCTCCCTTATATGCTGTAAAATCGAGTTTGATGAGCTTAAAGCTCTACTACTCACGAAGCATTGAAATCTAGAACTAGATTCATAAAACATGTTCCAAATATTCTTAGGATGAGGTTTCTCATCAAGGGACACCTTTTCGGTTAAAAAGTTTTTATTTATCCGTTATTTGTTCGAGGCTGATGAGCTTAAAGCTCAACTTTTGGTACACATTTCATACATACCACACTTATTGTTTAATAAATACCAAAATTGTAATCCATGAAGCGTTGAAAGATGATCGAAAAGTCGTCTCACTTTGTTGAGATCATCTAAAGCTTTGAAGTTAAAGCTTTTGTCGAAAGTTTAACTAAAGCTTTGCTAAATTGTTTTTATAAAATTGTTGGCAATTTGTTGTGCTGATGACTGCAATTTGTTCGAAAAAAACTTATTTAATTTACAAATTTAATTGTTTTAATGAAGAGATTTGCTTCAATGCTCTTTGGCACTAAATTTTATAGAGAACCTTAGTTTGGAATAATGCTAAAAAGTGTGATTTAAAAAAAATGGTCTTAGCACATATAATTCTTATAAACTTCAGACTTAAAATTGAAAAACTCAACTTGAAACGACATAATTTCTTCAAAATATTACATACTAAATACAAAACGGGCATAACTCAAAACTTTCTCAAACTATTTTATTTAGAACTAGCAGACCGCTCCGGCTTCGCACGGGATTGCGAGGTGTAGAGAATGACTTGCAAGCGATTTTCAGTTTCAGATTAAGATTATCCATCACGGAGTCTTTTTGAGAGCCTCCAAAAAGTTAAGATTCAAGCAATAAATATAGCCTATGTTACTCGGGGTGAATGTAGCTCTCCAATGGTGAAAGAATTTTTGAAATTAGGTTTTAGTTTTTTGATTTAGTTTTTGAGTTTATTCAATACAAACATACAAATCTTTCCTCTTTATACTAGTAGTATGGATTAGATACATAAAACTTGATCAAAATATTTTAGTTTCCTAGTCCTATAATGTTTCTCGTCAAGTCATACATTTTCGGTTAAAGAGTTCGTATAGTACCAGAAATAGAGCTTAAAGCTCATCAACCTCGAATATATAATATACCGAATTGGGCTTAAAGCTCTATTTCTGAGCTTTAATCTCATCAACCTCAAATATGTTATATTCCGAATTGAGCTTAAAGCTCTATTTCTGGTACATTGATTATTTATCCCTACAGTATGATTTGATAAAGGCATGATTTCTCATCCACGAGGGCTTGAAAGATGAAATAGCTGGCGTTCAACCAAGTCGTATCACAGATACACCAACATAACCTCACTTTCACAACAAAAGCTTCTGTTGATCAGTTAAAGCTTTTGTCGAAAGCTAAAGCTTTTGTCTTCAAGTTATCTCACATTCGTATAGTAAAGCGCTATTAGGCTTGAGAAACGAGCAGCTTACTATTCAATGCTTATCTATTGAACACAAAAAAAAATTTTTAAAGGTTAACAGCCCAAGAAATCTATTAGCATTCCTTTAAGCATACCCAAGTAAATCAATCGAGCGTTAAAAATGTTCTCAAGCTAACAATTTGCACAAATTGCTTATTTTTATATTTCATTGACATTCTTCCGATATAAAGAGTTGCTTAGGCCAACAAGCTAGTATGCTGCTTCTTCTTTTCCCTACAAATAAATAATCAATTAATGGCGACATTAACTTAGAGCCAACAGTAATAACGCGAATGAACATTCAATAAAGGAACTGTGGATATGGAAACAATACAAAAAAAAAATAAGAAAAAAAATAGAAAAAAGAAAAAAAACAACAACAACAGCGCGTTATAATAATTTACTTACACACAATTTGTTGCGAAAAAAACCGTCAAAACATTTTCGAAATTAATTAACGACGAAAAGGTCATTAAATCAGCAAAAAAAATCCCCAAAAAAGGAGAAGAAAAAGACTTGGCACACAGTTAGATAAAAGCGAAATCAGCAAGTGGAAAGCAAATGGCGACAACATGAAAGAAAATTACTCGAAATTGAATAAATTTGAGTAAAATGTAATGAGCAGAAAGAAGCTTGCTAGCCTACCTTCATACCGACTGAAATGGGCTACAGCAGCATGAATGTGGCAAGTACGCATAGCATGTCACGCTTGGCTTACTTTACATATCTTGCAGCATATCTGCTGAGGTGCAGACCTCACTAATTTGTGTACACTTAACGCTTCGCAACACAGTACGACGCGTAAAGGGAAAATGTAAAGAAAAAATTTACGAAAAAATTGTACAGCAGTTAGGGCCGCAAGCGTTGTCGCAGCTGACGAGAATATTTGCGTCCGGAAGTGGCGGACGACGCACACACCGACCGAAATTCGACGGGAAGACGACGACGCAGTATCTACATTTTCTGGTCATTTGCATTTTTATTTCTATTATTAACATTTATACGCCGCCAAGGCACAAAGCTGCGCTGAAATATACACGCTTTACGCTGGACTTAATTTGGGAAATTTTCGTTTGCGCGTGTTATTTCTGGATTTTAACTTGTTTTTTCCAACGTCGTTACACATAATATGTTAGGATATTTTTTCCGGTATATCTTTCAGCATTTTTTTCGACCGCTTTCTGGTAGACTTCTTTTACAATTTTTTTTTATTTTTTTTTTTCTTTTTTTGATGGCTATTTTTTCACAAAGACCCACTCATAATGAACGTCATTCAAAGCACAGAACGAATTAACTACGAACGACTTAACATTAATAGCAACTTAAATTCAGTCAGAGAGATAACAACCGAAGTAAAAACGGCAAATTGGTTGATAATGTATGGAGAGAGAGCGCGCCAGCGGAAGAGGAAAATTATAGCAACTTACTATGTGCGGCTATGATGAACAGAAACCAGAAGAAGCGTAGCGAGCACGGCGACGGAAGCGACATGTTGAAAGACGCAGACCAAATGAACGGAGCAGCAGCAAGTGGCACAACGTTGAAAATCGTATGTGTGGCAGATTGGTTGTGTCGCTGACGACGGATAGCAGGTCACCACATCACTCTAACCACTCTGCTGGGCTGTCCAACAAACCGCTGGCACTGGTCAGCGCTGGAAATGGCCCAAACATGCTAATAGCCATGACTGTGTGGCAATGTGGCATGTGTGCATGTGAGCGTTATGTGGCAAATTAACATAAATGTCCACCTACCAAAAAATTGCGCAAACGAAAAGTCGAAAAAAATGACGATGGACAAAAAAATTGTGTGTTTGAGTCGCAAACGGGTAGCGGCGCTCACATACAGTGCCACTTAAATAAGTATAAATACACAAGCGCACATACAGTCCAGAACGTTGTGGCAAGCGCCTGCCTGGGATCCATCCGTTTTTTCTGTCGTTTGCTACCTATCTGCAATAAAGGGCAACCCGCGCTGTTGTTGTGTCCAAAAGTCAAGTTCTTCTGACACAATGAATGACAATGGCGGTGGTGGTGTTGCTGCTACTTTGTGGCATAAAAATGTATGGAAATTCAGTGGCAAGCAAGCAGTCATTCAGTCCATCATCAGCAATAAGCATAAACGACAGTAATGAATATAATAACAATAATAATAATAATAACAAAAGCACTGACAACAAAGGCCTGCCAAGTAACTACTGCGAACGCGACAATAGCGCAACAACATTAAAGTTCGTGCAACAAAAAAAAAAAACGCTGGTTAAAAAAGCTAAAGCAATGGCAGCCGCATAAAATATTATCATGACAATAAAAAATTATCAGCGAAAATTGTATTTGCTCAGCGAGAGTTTAAACTGGTTTTCAAATATCAATGGGACTCAAGATATACGGGTTTTTTATCTGTATTTTGCTTGTGAAAGGAAGAAGCTCGTTTCCGTAAATAGCTCGGGGGGTCTCTAAAGCTTTACTATTGTTTATACTTCTTATTTTGACAGTAAAGAGTCCTATAACACTTAAACTTGGACAGAGTGCCTTCATTGTTTGCTTAACTCAGTTGAAATCTATGAGATTCCACTTTCTTTGAAAGCTTAAAAGTACTACAAACACTATCTTATTACAATAAGAAACGATTAGTGAATAATTTGCCGCATCTTTATTTAAGGGGTTATATACAGTTAGGAGGTCGAAAAAAAGGCATTTTTTAAGAATCTTTTCTAAGCAAACTGTTTGGTTTATTGATTTGAAACTTGGCAGGTATATTATGACAACCTTAAACTATATTCACATATTTTGTATTGCCAAAAATAATTATCGGGAACGTTGATATTGCCAATTTTGCAGAGGTCCGCAAAAAAAAGGTTCTTGCGGTGAGCACGATATCTCTGGACTGGATCATCTAAAATGCAAAAACCAATTAAATTTCATTAACATAATAAATAATCTAGTGATTGATCGAAGGAATTAGCAAAAAAAAAAGTTTGACAAAATGGCGGCTACTCAAAGCAAAAGGTTCGATTTTCGACCAAAATTCGGGTCTTTAATTGTTTATAAAAATATAGTTAAGAAGCTTGTGTAAAAATTTCAGACCGATCAGTTCAGCCGTTTCTGAGAAATCTTGCTCACCGACTTTGAAAACACCGTTTCGAGAAAAACGAGTTTAAAGTTATGAAAGCACTTTATCGGCGCGCCTTCACTAATGTGTCTATAACTTCGAAAATATTCGTCGGATCGACTTGAAATGTGTGTGTATACTCAGATATATATATATATTAAGAAAACGCAAAAAAAACAAAAACCGATTTTTTGAAAATCCTAACTGTATATAACCCCCTAAAAATACTTGCCAGTAAAAGCTTGTTTTCATACTGGATTCTTTAGAAACTTCGTAAACAACGGAATGTCAGGCTAGCTCCCATTAGCATGGTTTCTTGCTGATCTAAAGCTGTTACATTGGTTGCTGTAACATTAATATTTTGAAACACTTTCAAGTTCAACGATGCCGTAGTGACAGTCTTTCATAACTTCATTTTTCTGTTTATGTTTCAAGTCTACATAGTCATGCATGCCGAAGATGTTAATACTGCCTCTTTATACGAAAGTTAAGACGATGAGCCAGTTGGTTCTACGAAACTAGAAACAATCATCATTCCTATCCGGTCAAGAACTGTCAACGCGGCAGCTGCAAAATTATTTGGAGAATGTTTTCTGATAGAACAACCCTTCACGTATTTTTTTATTTAATTTTTATTTTAATTCTCATCTTTAGGAAGTTTGTCGAGAAAATGGTCAATATAAACCATGAAAACATTTTTAGGTGATTTCAAGAATTCTTTATTACAGTTTTATGAATGATTTCCCGACTTCGACAAAATACTCTAACGAGTCAAAAACTAGTTTAGTTTCACCTATTAAAGGGTATTTTTGTTGATAAAGGGCTTAAGAAATACTTAACTGAACCCCCTCTTCTTTTCCAAAAGTCAGTTGGTTATACGAAGCTATCCGGTGAAGAACTATCAACGCGGCAGCTTACTTCAAAATTATTTCGGAAATGTTTTCTGATTGTACAACAACAACAGGTCTCCTCACGTATTTTTTATGGGTTTTAATTCTCATCTTTACAAAGTTTGTCGAGAAAATGGTCAATATAAACCTTGAAAACATTTTTTAAGATATTTGAAGACTCCTTTATTTCTGTTTTATGAATGATTTCACGATTTCGACATAAAACTCCCACGAGTCAAAAACTAGTTTAACATATTAAAGGGTATTTTCGTTGATAAAGGGTTTATGAAATCTTAAATTAAACTAATTTACTACACCTTAACTGATTTTAATTACACCTTAACTGAACCCCCGTGATTCGTCTCTTCCAGAAGTCAATTGCGTTTTAGGAAATTTTGTGAGGTACTTGAAGACACTTTTAGCCCATTTTAGGTAACCACCTTTCATCATATATTTCGAAAAAAAAAATTAAATATAAAGCCGTCAAGAAAGATTAGTTTTTTGATATCAAATATTTTCTCTAGTTCGTAGATTTATGGCTCTCCCACGTGTCAAAAACTAACTATTAAATAATATATTCTGTTTGTCAAAGGTTTCAGAAATGGTTCAGAGTATAGTTTCTTCCAAAAGTATTTACTTTTACGATTATTAATACAGTTCAAATATTTACTATTATATAAATAATACTATTATATAAATAAATAGTTTTATATATTTATTTTAAAAAGGGTGCGTTGGCAGTTGCCCACAAATTGCATGAAAATCTATTTTTAAACACTTTCACACCCAAATTTATTTTTATTTTTTTTTCAAATTTTACACTAACCTTCAATACTTACTCACACCCAAATGCCTATAAGCCCAAACAAGAGTTATCGTAAATCTAACTTGTGTGTAAATATATTTTATAACATTTGTGCTATTAATAAAAAATTATATCACCATAATTAGGACATGCTAAGTGCTAATAAATTTATGAAACGGCACCCCAGCTGCGACAGCGAAACTATGAAGACAGGGCCAGGAAAAAAAAACAAAAACTAAATAAACTACAAAAGGAAGATAACATATAAAGCAAACAAGGCAATGAGATATGATATTACAACAACAACAACAACAAGCGCTATAACTTACAGCAAATGTAATAAAAATAGTTTTTATCTACAAATAACCTATTTTCAATGCCTGAGCCGATTTATGCGCGCAGATTAAAGTACATACATATATACAACTATATGCACCTATATAGATATTGCTGCTAGCAGCAGCCAGTAAAGAGCTTAAAAAATTATATGACAACTAGAGAATCATAAAATGACTTTATGTTTCTAAATATTGGGTGTATTTGATGGAAGGTGGGGCACACGAGTGTAGCAAATAAAACGATAATAAATTGGGATATACGATAATATATAAATATCGGCAAATATAGAGAAATAAACATGGAAAAGGCGGCGTATAACTATCAATATTGTTGAGAAATTAATAGTGGAACACTAGTTTGTTTTTCAGTAAAAATCAACTAGTCTGAAAAAGTGTGATCTAGTAATAGTTACAAAATGGATTTATGAAGAAGATTTCTCATTTAAATTCAATGATTTAATGCAACTAAAAACTAATTTAACTATTTTTTACCACTTTTATCTCCGTTTCAAAGACATAGACCATACAAAAATATAGTCGACTAACATATTTCATTAGAGGTCATTACTACTTCTAAAGTAATGTTTCATGTAACTAGTCATTTTGAAGGCAGGGTTTATAATATTATTCTTTGCTCTTTATTCAATGCTTTATAACAAGTGTTACAGTGATCGGATTTAGTTCAAATATGCGCCGTTTTGTTCGATAATCTGCTTCCATCTAGATGGCAATTTCATAATACCCCCTCATAAAGGCCCCATTCTTTATTTACGAAGAACTTGGACAACCACATTTCACAAGCCTCTTTTGAGTTTAACTTAACACCACCAAGGGCGTTCGCCATGGACAGAAACAGGTGGTAATCACTTGGCGCTATGTCCGGGCTATATGGTGGATGCGATAAAACCTCTCATCCGAGCTTTCGAAGCTTCTGACAAGTCATTAACGAAGTGTGTAGTCTGGCGTTGTCCTGGTGGAACACTACACCCTTCCAGTTGGCCAATTCTGGACGCTTCTGGTCGATCGCCTGCTTCAAGCGCGGTCCAGTTGTTCGCAGTAGATGGTAGAATTAAGCGTCTGGCCATAGGAGAACAGCTCATAGTAGATGATTCCCTTCCAATCCCACCAAACACACAGCAAAACCTTCCTGGCCTTCAATCCCAGCTTGGCCACTGTTTGGCATGATTCACCGGCCTTCGATCACGACCGTTTTACCTTGATATTGTCGTATATGATCCATTTTTCGTCGCCAGTCACCATCCGCTTAATAAATGGGTCGAATTCGTTTCGTTTCAGCAGCATATCCAGCCTTCTGCAGGTGGTTTAAAATGGTTTGGTGACGACTTACTCTCCTGGGCGATGTCAGGGAAGGGAGATATTTGACAACTTAATATTTACTATGCATATCTATTGAAAGGTTGTTTTTATAGCAAAATTTGAGTATTTATGTATTTAATAGTTTTTGGGGTTATAGAAATTCTAAGCAATATATTACAAAGTCATAGGGATGAGAGTATAAGAAGCTTGGATGTATTTATGTCAATAACTACTTAATTATGTTAAAATCAGAGTGGTCAATATTTTGGGTCAAAGGTCAAGATAAATATTTCTCTAAAGAAACTATTATTGTTCAAAAGAAAAAGCTTAAGCTCCTCCTAATTTCACATAAATACAATAATTTATGTTCAATCGCTATAAACCAATAAACCCCCGACTTTCACTCAAACACCAACAACTATAATAACTTTATCCATAGCTTTGCTTTGGCTTGCCACCGATAGGCAGCGCTTGACTTAATCGTCAGCTAAAACCGTTAAATGTCAACAAATGGGGCAGCTGCTATAACTAATGCCACGGCGTTGAGGATTCCGCTCCCTCAATCATAAAAAAATACAACAACAACAACAACAACTATTAAATGTGGCATTAACTATGATAAAACCAATGAAATTTATCAAATAAATGACAATCATAAATGTCAAAATGTTGAATTGCCATTACAGCGAGAGCTAGAAATTTAACTGAATACAATACATATGAGTTTTTCACACACACACACACACACATGTTATCATCATAACTGCGCATTAAAAGCAAACCTCAGCGCCTAGCCCCGCAACATTTATGACATTTAATGCTTGGAAAATCTGTAGCTGACAGCTTTGTGCGAACAAGAGTAAAAAAAAAACAAAAAAATATATAAATAAAGAATATCGTAAAATACTATTTATTATCTATTTTCGCCGCACACCAACACTGTTATCGTAAACTACTTTTATGCCTCGACATGTGTGAGTTTATCTCTGTATTGAGCCTGATTTATGCTTTTAAGCCCAAAATAAAAATCTCCAATATGCATAAATTCAATTTGCACAAAAGCTTTCACGTATTTCAAAATATTTTCTGTGTGAATATTTCCATTTCACATTTTTTTCGTTTACACGCTTATTCTACTATTTATTCGGCATTAAATTGTTAAATTCATTTGTAGCGTTTTCTGCTGTTTTCACCCACTTATTGTGTCATGTATGCGCTTGAAAACGCTTGAAAACACCAACTATTCGTTCTATTGGGTTTTATTAGCATAACCCGGAAATGCAAATAAATAAAATAACTGGCATTTTGCTCATTGCAGCAACAATTAAGGGGGAAAACTCTGTATGTGATAACAATAGGCATGACAAGCCGTGCAGCGGCGTAAAAATGCAAATGCTTCACTGAAAACCGGCAATTTTTTTGTGTCAGTTGCAATTTTCAGCATATAATTTAAATACTCAAGCGGCTTAACTGTTTAATTTTAGCGAAAATTATTGGTTCCAGGCAGTTGCAACAGATTTCAAGTATACTCCCATTTCCGTATAGCATTGTACTTGATAAGGGGTGGGGTTGGAAAGTTAAACTATACAAGTTTTACTATTCCTTGGCATATCTATAAAATATTTTTTATATCGGATTATACTTGTTGGTACATATCACTTGTTCAGTTGTGATTTTTTAATATTTCCAAATCTTTTTAACCCCTTCAAAACAGCCTCCTTGGATGTAAATCCATCACTTCTATGATATTTCCTATACACTTGTATTAGACTTTTTATAGAAATACTTCTAAATCATTCAGCAAATTTCCGTGTATGGCTGTAATGGACAAAAGTGCCCATAATTGGAACAGTTTCTCGAGTTTCGAGAGCAGCAAGTTATCATGTGGAGCCAACAGCGATGTTCTCATTCTCAATTGTCAATTCAGGCAACTGAACATCGATCTATGGATCAGTTACAGCACAGAACGAGACCTCTTAACCCTAGTTCCTAGTCTCTGAATCTGCTTAGTCAGCTTCCTCTGTCAAATCAGCTCCTTTAACATACCTCTCTATTTGGTCCGACAGTTATCGAGATAGTTCGTTTTCTTAATCTTCTGTTAGATGACTTTGATCTAACACCTACCTAACTATATATATTTTTATCACGAAGTAGGATTTATATAACCGCTATAACAACAACAACTTTAGTTTCAAATATATAACTTAAGGCAGTACTCTGCTTTAGATGCCGAAAAAAATCGTTTTTTGAGCAATTTTTTTTTGAAAGGGAAGGAAATGATTGCGGTAAACGGAATTTTAAGACGATAGTGTACTATATTTAAGGCTTAAAAAACAATATTGATTATTAAAAAATATTGAAATTTTTTCAAAGTTGTAAGTATTTTTCTGGAGCGCCTGGAGTCTGCACTTGTAAATCGGTGCCGGTGATGGAGGCCGTGCTATGCATCTGAAACAGTCGAACCAAATTTTTTTTTTAATTTTTATAAGTTTCTTTTCTTTATGAACTAAAAAAATACCGATAAAAAAGTTATAAAATTCCAAATTTTTTCGAAGTTTGAAAAAAAATTCATTTTTTTAAGAAAAAAATTGACTTTAAGTTGCAAAACAAGTAGTTTAAATTATACTTTTTGTTTTTTTTTTTAGTTCAAATAGAAGATAATTTAATATTGAAGCTAGATCACTTTGTTTTTTTCAATCGGACATATATTCTTTTTGCTATCGCCGGCACCGTTTTCTAACACTTGTGAAAATGAAAACTCGAGAAAACGCGCTTTAAAGTTTTCGGTTTTCTCGCGGTCGGGTCTGCCTGAGCATTCGCACCTGCTCGACGCTCGGCCACTAAAACTGCTCTAGCTTCGAAAATATGTCGAATTGGCCTCTGGAATTTTAAAGACATATTCTTGGATAGTTTTCGAAGAGATTTAAAACAAAACAAAAAATAGATATTTTTAAAGCCTGTAAAGCAGACAACTGCCTTAATAAGTATAGATTAATCGCTCAATTTTTTTTCAGGCGACATATCTGGCGAACAAGTTCCTACTTTACTTCGATACCCCCATCTTACACAAAAGATGATGAGTAGACAATAGGCTCGCCAAAGAAGACTTTACTTGGAGGAACTTAGTTAGGTTAGGTGTTATGGCTCTTCTCCACCAGAGACAACACATAGAATATCAACTCGTGATGCTCACTTATATTTAAGAATCGACAAAGCGCCAGAATCTACCACAAATCTGCAGAGATTTTTTACTTCCAAGTGCGCTAATTCGCGAGGATGTAGAAAAAATATTGATACACGAAATCCTCCAGAAGAAATTATTCGGAAGATTCCACGTCATCCTCCTCCAAGCAGCTTCTGGAGTTGGTGCACGATAAAATGTTTGCATCTCGATGGGACAATGGTCAGTTGGAACCCCTCTGACCAGCGAAAGTTCTCTAGATCACTTGGGCCTCTTAGTCTATTTTAGCTTTGGTCAGAAGAATCTTGTGCCAAATCAAGCTCTAATGGCTGTCCAGCGCTCGCTAAGTTCAGTAGAGGCCCATTAGAAGAGGATAGTGGTGTTCCTACTTGTTCCCATTCCACTGTAGGTGATACTGACTTACCTAGCATAGTCAGCTCATCAGCTTTGAAAAAAAATAGTGAAAATATTTTAGTTTTTTAAATGAGAAAACCCAAAATTTAAGTTATTTGAGTTATGTCACTCTTCTTGTAAAGTGATACCTAGAACCTTAAAGTAACACTTCTTGGAGAATAATATGCCTTCGTACTATTTTGCATTAAAAAAATAACAGCAAGTGTAATTTACACAAAAAAAAATAAAAACAATTGCATACCAACTTCGTTGCCCACCCAAGTGCTTTACACACATACAAACATATCTCCGTGTGTGTGTGTGCGCTTAAGTGCGCTTTTATTTACGAGTTTGTTTGTAATTGTCACACTTGTGGTTTGCTGATTCTGGCTTGCAAGTGGATAAGTATAATGCCACATTTTTGTTGTTTCATGTTCATCACAGCGCGAAATTCCACTCATAACTTTTCAGCAACAAAAGCCCGACTTGAGAACACTTCAACGCGTTGCTATTTATTGCTATTGTTTGTGGTTCTTAAAACTTTACATACCGATTACAAGAAGTCTAAGTACGGCATGAATATTATATTTAAGTGCATGCATTGTAATTTGCGTTAGCAGCCAAGCGCACGCAGTACACACCACACCGAGCGCTGAACCATATGTACTTTACTTCATGTGTGTGGTGTGGTGCGGTGCGGTGTGTGGGTTTGCGGTTACATTTGTACTTGCTGAAGGTTAAACGCTGTGAGGGCAACCAACGATCACCGAAGGCACAAGCAGCGCCATCAACGTCATCATCAGCGTCACCATCGACACCATTGACAGTAACTCAAGCGCGCGGTACAGTGTGTTGTGAGTGAAGAAATGATTGGAGAAAGACAGAAGACATTTCTTAAGCGATATATAAGTTCTTCAGTAGGTTCGTACTTTCAGTTGTATCTTTATGTGGTGGTCCAAAAATTCTGATCTATTTCAATAAGCTCAAATAGCTCAATTAAGTGAGTCAATTAATCTCTAATTGAGTTGACAAGTCTTTTTTTGTTCACACTCACTCAATTTAGTTTGCTTAATTAGTTCAAAATAGAGAGAAACTACTCCTTGAAACCAAATTTTTCGGTTTACAAGAAGAATATTGAATTTCTCGAGCATAATTTCATTGATAATGTGTTTAAATTATCTCGCTGTCAATTTACAAACAATTTTGGTTTAATTTTGGATTTTTTAACATTTCGCTTCTTCAGTTGCCTCTTTCTCTCTATTTCCCTTCTACATTTCTCTATCTATCTATTTGTGTCTCAAAGCAGGCAACAACAACGCAACCTCCTTTAAATGATTTTAATACCTTTTGCGATGAGGTCAGCTATTGGTTAATTTAGTCACAATTAAGCACTCAATTTTAGTGCTATTAGGATGTATTTTATATGGTGGTCTAATTTTCTGATCTATTTCAATAAGTTTAAATAGCTCAATTAAGTGAGGTAATTAATCTTTAATTGAGTTGACAAGTCATTTTTTGTTCACACACACTCAATTTAGCTTGCTTAATTAGTTCAAAATAGAGAGAAACTACTCTATGAAACCAAATTTAATGATTTATCAAAGAAATATTGATTTTCTCGACCATAATTTAATTGATTAAAAATAAATTTGATTCAATTCGTCAATATTTTGATTTAATTTTGGACTTTCTCTTTAACATTTCTCTGCTTCACTTCCCTCTCTCTCTCTTCATTGTCCTTCTACATTTCTCTATCTCTCTATATGTGTCTCAAAGCAGGCAACAACAACGCAAACTCCTTTAAATGATTTTAATACCTTTTGCGATGAGGTCAGCTATTGGTTAATTTAGTCACAATTAAGCACTCAATTTAAGTCTATTAAGCTCTATGTTTAATTAGAATCTAAGCATTCTAGATAAGCTATTAAAAAAATCTAAAATTTGTTTACTATATATATATGAATGTACTCAATTAGTTAATTGACTCAATTAAGAAGTTATCAGAAATGTCAAAAACGAAATTTTATCGCATTTCTTGGCAAAATGCAACACTGTGCCACAAACCCCAGCAATCGGTAGCAGCGACAATAAGTTGGCAACAAAGCGTGGAACAAATGTACCAGCTCGATTCTCGGTGACAGCAACTATTTATGCGCATTGTTGTTACCGCCACCGGATCGCACCGAGAACAAGAACACTTCCAAGTAAGTAATCAGCTGTTTTGCTATTTAGCTGAATTTAACTGCAACGAAGCAAAACCAAATTGCTGTGCAACGAGGGAGAAATAACTGCGGGCGAACAGCTGTACAGGGGGCGCGGAAGCTCTTGGAAGCTGTTTTTGTGCACGGAGGAAAGTGCAAAGAAGTGAATGAATGAGTGATTGCTGGAATTCGAAAATGCAAGCGAGCAAAAAGTAAGCAATCGCTGGTACACACACAGCCGTGTATGTGGTTGAGGTTGCAGCTTTCGGTGGTTGACGTTGCCACTAGCGCGTTGTGTGCAACAATAATGAAAAGCGCAAAATCAACATGAACGCCGCCGAGTCCGGGCATTGTTCTGCGCGCTGCGGCAGCATTTACATGCCACATTTCCATTGTACTGTAACCTTAGAATATTTCAAAAGGGTAACACACCGGAAACCCGCCAGCGGCAGCGCTAATAAGAACAACAAGTGCGCCAACCAACACAATGGTGCAACTCGAATTCGCTGCTGAAATAATTCGCAAAAAAAAAAGAAAAAGAAAAGAATCATTTGAAGCGTTGAGTGGTGTACGGTGGCAAGACAAGCAGCAAACTGGGGTGCACCGCTCGTGTGGTGGCCGCCAACTTGTCTCCTAGCGCTAGCGCGCTCGCATACCTGCAACTTCCAACAATGGCATACCAGCGAAATGTAATTATGGCAAAAGTAGTTCTTTTCCCATTTCGCTGCCATGGAAAAAAAGCGTAAGAATTTGCAATAATTGCAAGAAATGTACAAAAGCGGCAGCAACAGCAACAACATCTAGCAACAACAGCAATTGCAACGCGCAAGCGCTTTTTCTGCTTCACTGTTCCACTTCACTTTTTCTCATTTGAATTGCTGCCACTGCCAACTCACACACCGTTGCTCGCCACCTTTGTCATATTAGCTGGCTTTTTATTGCTTTGGTCCGTTTCATTTTGCACTTAATTAGCTTGAATTACTGGATCTCGCGGAATTGTGAAATATGTTGGCGCACATACATTCGCGAATGTGGTGTGCTTGTGTGGCATGCAACATAGCAGAAATATGCAATAATGCTGAAGAGCAAACGTCAAAAATTTTAATATAATTTGAAGAAATTCCATCCAAAACTATTTGCATTCAGTTTTCATTCGAAAATTAGCTTTGGCGAGCAAACGCTAAATACTCGGAAGAGGAGAGTGAGCGAACGCATTTTGATATGGATATATATATTTGGAAATAATGTTGGGTATTATTTAATTGTTGTGTGCAGTCTAAAGCTGACACAGCAACACGAACACTCACAATACAATACCACCTCGTAGCCGTTAAAATATAGCTTGACCACTCTTAACTCATAGTCTCAGTTCTCGGAGCGCTAACTTAATTTCTCCTGATCTTAACGTATTTCTCTCGTCACCATTATTGACCTAACTTTACCTCACCACGATCACTGCTTGTTCTCCTTTGACCCAATTGTTCTCCTTTAACTCAATTTCACGGGACTCTTCAAAATCTAAACAAACCTGACATCACGTGACCCAACAATATATAAACAAACCTGACATCACGCCATCTCACAGAATGTAAACAAACCTGACATCACGTGATCCCATGATGTAAACAGACCTGACACGACGTGACCTGACATCACGTGACTCAAAAATGTAAACAAACCTGACATCACGTGATCTCACAAAACGTAAACAAACCTAATCACGTGACCCCACAAAATGTAAACAAACTTGACAACACGTGATCTCACAAAATGTAAACAAACCTGACATGACGTGACCTGACGTCACGTGACTCAAAAAATGTAAACAAACCTGATCACGTGATCGAGGTCATTGACCTTTGGCTGGGGTTTGTTTACCTTTTGGCCGAGGTTTGTTTACCTTTTGGGTGAGGTCATTGACCTTTGGCCGGGGTTTGTTTACCTTTTGGCAGAGGTCATTGACCTTTGGCTGGGGTTTGTTTACCTTTTGGCCGAGGTGAATGACCTTTGGCCTGGGTTTGTTTACCTTTTGGGTGAGGTCATTGACCTTTGGCTGGGTTTTCGGCCGAGGTCAATGACCTTTGATCGGGGTTTGTTTACATTTTGGAATGAAGTCACTGACCTTTGGTCAGGGTATGTTTACCTTTTGGCCGAGGTCAATGACCTTTGTCGGAGTTTACTTACATTTTGATCGAGGTCATTAATCTTTGGTCAGGGTTTGTTTACAATTCGGTCAGAGTTAATTTACATCTTGGTTGAGGTCATTGAATATTGGCATGGTTTGTTTACATTTTGGTCAAGTTCAATGACCTTTGACAGGTGTATGAGGGATAACATGGGGTAAGGTTTGATAACGCTTTGAGGAATTACATGATATCTGGTCAGGGTTATTACAATTTAGAGGGTATTGTGATATCAGGGATCAGGAGTGTTTTCATTTTTGGGGGTCACGTGATGTGAAGTTTATTTAATTTAGGTGGTTCTGGTGATGACAGATTTTTTAACATTTTGTGGTGTCGAATAGAGTAAGGGTTAATTCGCATTGTGAACTTAACTTAATTTTAAAACTTTCTTCAAAGGAGTTTAAGTGTTTTTACATTTTGTGGTCTCAAGTGTAGTCGATGAAGTGCAGCACAGGAGTCAAGGGAGATAGGGTTTAAGGTATTGTTGGGTCAAGTTAGGTGTAGGGGAAAATCGGTCCAAGGGTTATACCTGGTTCATGTGGTATTGCTTTTCGGGATGTTTGATTTCAGAATATTTCGGTTAGTGTTAGAGATACATTAATAAAATAGAAATATTTTAAAGGGTCTATTTTTGTTTTATAAATCACTGCATGGATATGTGTTATCTTGAATAACTGCATGACTCATAGGTAAATATTTTATCACCACATTATGTTACCTTGGCAAATATGTAATGAGGGCGATTATGAAGATGTAAAATGAGATTAAATATTTATTAAGATAGGAGATGTTTGTGAAGTATCTTGAAAGACGCCGAAATATGTGCAAATATAAATAATGCTACCGAGATAAATAACTTGTGAAGATATGATGTACAAATAGTTAATTTAAGAAATTTATTCACAAGAAAGATAAAAAAATAATTAAACTGCTGTGCAGAGTATTTTTCCAAACACTAGATTAACGAGAATGGAAAATCTGCTCAAGTAATATAAATACTCTCTTTCTTAAGACTACAATAGGGCATAGATAAAACGAAAAAGAAATCGCCGAAATTTCATTGCAGCAATTCTTGAAGGTTCGCTGTTTACGCGCAACAACCGAAGAGAGAATAAAGGGGAAAAAATAAGAACAAGAAGCAAATCTACAACTTGAAAGCCACAAATCCTTAACTAACCAACCAACCGAGTAACAATTATTTGTTGTATTGTCAGGTAGAAAAAGTATATATATATATATATATATCTATAAGTAAATAAACTTTGATGAAGAGGCGAATAAGTCAACAGTCGAATGCTTCAACTGAGTTAGCAAGTGAAGGGGAGTACTCCTTGAACCGTTAAAATCCCTCAAATGTAATGGAAATAAAAGTACGCAATGACAATGAAAGTCGGACGGAAAGTAACTTTTGTAAATGCAAAACAGTCGTGGAAAGTGGGCGCGCAACCAAACGAAGCAAACAGACAATCAAGCGAATACTCAAAAATGCTTTCAAGTAAACCGCGATATCGCCAGACCCACGAATACTTCTGCCATTGTACCCACTTGTATTTATTTTGCTGCTACCCTTTTGCCGCTGCGTTTATTTGCTTTCGGTGTTTTTTTTTCGATTCATTCCCCCAGCTAGAACCTATTTATTTGTGTTGCCGAAAAACGTGCAGCAAATCGCTGTACGTGCAACACACACTTTGCCCCTAAATCTATTTACCTGTGGATTCCACATTTAATTTGGCGCTCAGCTTCACGACGCGCCCGTCTTGTTTTTGGCGGCGCGTCGCGGCACGGCGGTGTTTGACATAGTCAACGCGCCAGTTTTGTCGTTGGGTATTGTTTGCTTTTGTGGTTTGCTTTGCGTACAACTCCCCACTGCCCCGTTTCGTTTGATTGGATGCATTCAAATGCGGTGAACTGGCTTTTTTGGGGTGATAGTGCGATGTTCGTTAAAGATAAAACGCTACACTTTTGATATCCTGCGCGCTTTTGGCTTTAGATTTAATCTGTGTTAGAGAAGGGATTTCTCGGTTGGCTTTAATAGATGAGCTTGGGAATGGTCTGGTTTAGAAAGTAAGGTGTTCTGGTATTTAAATAACTGTGGAACGTTTTTTCGGATCACTGACCTTCTAAGACCCGGTCTTAATTAATTCAAAGCAGAAGGGTCTCCGTCCTTTGGAATCTCTTATCTTTTTGTAGAAATATATTTGAAATAATATGATCTAGCGAGCTTATTCCTTATTGGTTTTCGTTTGGTTGAAAGTTGCGACCCGCTAATTTCTCGTTTTTATATCTAAGTAACACTATCGCTTCTTTATTTTTCATAACTGGGTTTATATTAAATAACGGTACTTTTAAATATAATATATCCCTCTTTTTTAGTATTATTTTCATATTTCCATTTCACTTACCTCCCCTCCAATGTATTACACTCACCTTCTAAAAGCAGTTACCTCAACACTTATTATTATCAATGACCTCATAGCCTCACCCACTCTACATTTACTTTACTATTATTTACACGCTGTTTTCAAATTATACAATTTTCATAATCTATTTAAGCGCGTGGATACCTCAACTTTTACAAACAAACTTATCGCCGCTTCTGATCTTACTCCACCGCAAATATTATCATTGTTTTTTTTTTCTATTTTTATTTATTTTTTAACTTTCATATTTACGATGCTGTTGTGTCATATTCCAATTTAGAATCTTAGATAAGCTCTCTAAAAATGCTACCATCTTCTCGCTGTAGAGACTCATTCTTTCGGAGAACAAATGCGATGAGATAATAGACCGACCACTCGCTTTATCAGTTTAAACTTTATATCACTTGTTGTTGTTTACTTGATACGCTAGGTGTTTACAGTGTACACGTTTATCGTAAATATATAGTGTTTTTGTTTTTGTTTCCACGAATACCTGATCCATTTGTCGCTGCTT
The DNA here is from genome assembly GCA_031772095.1 of Zeugodacus tau. Taxonomy (NCBI): domain Eukaryota; kingdom Metazoa; phylum Arthropoda; class Insecta; order Diptera; family Tephritidae; genus Zeugodacus; species Zeugodacus tau. Next base: position 2,654,037 of record CM062653.1, on the reverse strand, counting down.
TAATGTGGATTTTCTTAAAGTATGCGGGTTTATGGTTTGATGATGTTGGATTTAGTACATTAACCTATAATATTTTATTAGCTTATTATGTTAGTATGAATAATTATGAGTAGTACTACATGAATTTAGGGGGATATTAGTGGCGGTTTCCGTTCTTTCAAAAACATATTTCTGCATGAGAGAAAGTGTAGAGCGAATTTAGGTAGAGTGGTTCTATTGATAGTCGACTTATTCTTTCCGATCTCTGAGCTTTGTGGAATATACTTGTGGAATATACTTTATATCAGATGGATATTGATAGGTGCCTCAGCTTACTGAAGTCTGATATATCTGTCGGGAGTCCGTATAGTATTCCATTTCCACCCACTTAATGCTCGAAAAACCTAAAAACTATAAAGACTATTAAAAACGTTGATGAAAGCGAGTCACAATCCATTGTGTAGTATTCAGATACTCGAGTTCCAGGTTCTAAGTCAAGAAGCCATGTCAAACAAGTGCCGTCTCTGGATCGTAGAACACAAAATCAGTCCGATGAATGTAAACCCAAGCTCCATCAGAATTGGGAAGGGTCTTGTCGAGCAGTTTGATTTCATTCGAGGTTGAAATATCAAACTGAGTCTGATATACCTGTCGGAGGTCCGTATGGTATTCTATTTCTAGCCACTTAGGGCTCGGAAATCCTGAAAACTATTAATACTGTTAAAAACGTTGAGGAAAGCGAGTCACAATACCAATGGGTAGTATTCAGATGGTCGAGTTCCAGGTTCTATGTCTATAAGACACATAAAAAAAAGTGGCGTCTCTGGATCGTAGAACACAAAATCAGTTCGATGAATCCAAACGCAAGCTCCATCAAAATTGGGAAGGGTCTCGTCGAGCAGTTTGATTTCGACACTCGAGGTCAGGGTCTTAAACAGACTGATCCCGTTTTAATCGAATAACAAAAATTATGTGTCCAACGAAACTAAATCGCTCAGCTACAGTCTTTCAACCAGCTTAAGGCCCATTCACAACTAGTACCGTTAGACCAAACATTACTCAAAATCTGAAGCGTGAAAGTATCATATTATTAATATTATTGCAGCAATATATATCGTATATCCACAACACTCTGTACAAAAAAAAAAGAAAAACAGTTATAAATAATGCCACCAGCAGTGGTAGTTATCATAATAATGTCTGTCATCTATGGCAATACCAACACTATGATTAAGTACTATTGGATTTTGCTGGAGCGATGGGTATGAAGCGCGGCGGTGGTTCACGTGTCACAAGGATTGATGAATTTATTGAAACCATGAGAAGCCAACTGAAGCCAACAAATGGGGCGACTACGTATGTACGTAAGTTAATGGTTAAGAAGAAGAAGCAGCAGTCGCATAGCGTTTTATAAATAAATAAGAGCGAAAATTCTACTAAGTTGCCATAGTTGGATACGACGAATTACTGGAATTGCTGGAATTGGCCAAATTAAGGCAGCACGTGCAATAATAAAGTCAATCGAGGCGCAGACGAAAAATATGAATGCCAAACAGTGCGCCCACAGTGCCGCAGGAGGCAACCGGGGGGGCAAGTGCAAAAATAAAGAAATATTGACGACGACGACAAATGATTATTGGAGGGATAGTAAAAGCAACAGCGGCGCGGCCAGGGATAGCGACAGCGACGGTGGGATCAATGTGATATTTGTGGCGTACACGCTTACAAAGCCCGACGGCGTAGCAATTACTCAGCGCCAAGCAAGGAACAGCTGCAAGTGAGCAGGATAATGGCAGGGAATGGGATAAATTGTGCAGGCATGACAGGCAGTCGAATGGTTGTTTGTTGTTGTTGTGGAAATTGTTGAGTTGGCTATCAGCCGGGGAGTGATTGTTTCTATTTATCTTTATATATAGTTGGCTGGCTTGAGTGTGCGTCGGTTGGCAACTAAATCGCCGCAAATAATCTAGCCAAAAGCTGCAATCGCACTGTGCCGTTATAACACACTCTAGTTGTTGGTGTTGTTGTTGTTTTTATTGTTGCACATAAATAAATTCAGTCGAGTCCAGTTCAGCAAGTGATTACTATGCTCGGTACTGGGTTGCCATTTATTTTTATACGCCACCATTATTGCTGTTTGTTGTTGTTGCTCGTACTTTTTGACATTTTCTTCGGTATTTCTTTGGCTATGTTATTTGATGCTAATATTTTGCTGCTGCTATTACTGTTTTTTCTTCTTCTTTTTTGTTGTTCTTTTTTGGGTTTGTTGTTGTTGTTTTCTTTGCATACTTGTTAGCTCTTTTTTGCTCGCTCGCTCGTTACGGCTTTATTTAGGTCACACAATTTATTTATTAACCAAATGAATACAAACAAGTCGCTCTAGCGGCTATGTGTCCCCGTAGACTGTCTTTATTTTCGTTTTTGCCCTAGATTGAGGCGTCCTTATTATACTAATAAGGCAAAATATGGTTGTAATATGGGCGAGATGAGCACATTAGGATACCAACGTAATTTACTTATGCAAGTCGTGTGCGAAATGAAGAAAGCGCAAAGTCGAATTGAGCATTGAGGGCATTGGGAAGGGTTTCTTTTTTTTTGGGGTCTAATAAAAAATAGTGAAAGTTATGTGTTGCAAAGTACTCAGTTATTTCTAGTTTCGGGTTATTAGTGGTTAGTGACTTCGTAATATACTCGCTATTTCTCTTTTTCTCTCGTCTTGAAAATAATCTTTGAGAAAAAATTGTCATATTTGCAAAAGGGAGAAAAATTCTATCTTGATAGTTCCAAATTTATTAATTATAAGGCTTGAGTTCTTGACTTCTCTAGTAACCTCTCTGAAACACAATACAGAGTTGATATGCTTTCAGCTCGGAACAATCAAGAGAGAACTTTTTGAGAGTAGACTAGTGTTGAGTAATAGTCGCGTGCTGGAGTGTTTCCACGTTGGATCTTGAGGTTGACATATTTGTCAGAACGTCAGTTTTTTCCAGAATGATTCAAACGCTTCAAAGCATGACCACAAAGAGAGAAGGAGAGGATGTTTTCTTTGGTTCTAATACCAAATAGAGATAGTCATGTAGAGATAGTTATGTAGTGACTTCATATTTTAGTCTCTATCTCTCACTTTCTCTACTGTTCTTCCTTTCGTAAGCGTTGAAACAGATTTTTATTGAAAATATTATTTGAGAAACAATTGTCATATGGGTAAAAGGGAGAAAAATTCTATCTTGATAGTTCCAAATTTATTAATTATAAGGCTTGATTTCTTGACTTTTCTAGACCCGAAACCGCTCTGAAACACAATATAGAGGTGATATGCTTTCAGCTCGGAACAATCAAGAGAGAACTTAAGAACTTATTGAGAGAAGACTAGTGTTGAGTAATAATCGGTTGCGGGTGTGGTTCTGCTTTGGTTCATTAGGTTGTCATATTTGTCAGAACATCAGCTGTTTCCAGTATGATTCAACCGCTTCAAAGCTTTACCATTAAGAGTGAAGGAGAGGATGTTTTCTTTTGGTTCTAATACCAAATAGAGAAAACTATTTCTATTTTCGGGTTAGTGACTTCATAATTTAGTCTCTATCTCTCACTCTCTCTACTGTTCTTCCTTTCGTAAGCGTCGAAACAGATTTTAATTGAAAATATTATTTGAGAAACAATTGTCATATGGGTGAAAGGGAGAAAAATTCTATCTTGTTAGTTCCAAATTTATTAATTATAAGGGTTGAGTTCTAGACCCGAAACCGCTCTGAAACACAATATAGAAGTGGTATGCTTTCAGCTCGGAACAATCAAGAGAGAACTTAAGAACTTTTTGAGAAAAGACTTGTGTTGAGTAATAGTCGGGTCCGGGAATGTTTCTACGTTGGATCTTGAGGTTGATATATTTGTCAGAACATCAACTGTTTACAAAATGCTTCAACAGCTTCAAAGCTTTACCATGAAGAGAGAAGGATAGTAGGTTTTCTTTGGTTCTAATACAAAAAAGAGAGAGTAATAGTATGTTTACATATGAAAATAATCTCGTTTTAAGCTCGTTCAATAATCTAACCGTTTACATATAGCCAAGTGAGATTATCAATTGTCAAATGTGTTGCATTTGTTGTTATATTACACATCTTTCTCTCGCTTTCGGCCATTTTTATTTACATTTTCATTTGACGTTTCTCCACTTCTTCGCAAAATTATCGATAAAACTAGGAATAACACCGAAAATCTAGTTGTATAAAACGGGATAATTTTATAATCTCGGATTATCAAGAGAGGAATTTTGTATGAGAAATCTCGATTCTTAATTACAGATTATCGAGTTAAGCTCGTAAATGGAGATAATCTCGTTATATTTAAACATAGTATAATGTACTCAGATATTTCTAGTTTTGAGTTATTATTGATTAGTGACTTCGTTATATACTCTCTATCTCTACTCGTCTCCTTATTTAAGCTTTTTTAGGAAATAGTTATCATATGGGCAAAATGGAGAAATTATGTCTTATGGTTCTACACTGTTAGTTCCAAGTTTATAAACTAGAAGCGTTGAGTTTCTGGTTTTTGAAGACCTTTAGAGATCGTAGCAATCAAGAGAGAACTTTATTTTAGGCACGTATTGAGAGAAGACTTTACTAGCCTCTTCAACGTTGAATCTTCAGGCTGACATATTCCAATGAGTCTTTTCTGGTTCTATTATAGAATAGTTCAACGGGTCTAAAGCTCCAAAGTGATGACATAAACAGAGGAAGCTCAAGATATTGGTTGATCTTCATCACCAGACCTCTTTCGATGGTGTCTAGGGCACTTGGAACATGCAACATTCTGCTCGGCTTCGTTTCAAAACTGTTTTAGGATAGTTCAACGGGTCTAAAACTTCAAAGTTTTGACTCAAATAGAGGAAGCTCGAGATATTTGTTGATCTTCATTACCAGACCTCCTTCATTGATCTCTAAAGCGCTTTGAGCACTTTCCTTTACCATTACTTGTTTTAAAAACTAGAAGTGCGCAAAATAGTAAGGCTTAATGACCTCCAGCAAGTAGTAAAACTTTTCGCTAAGAACTCTATTGCTCCTCAAGCAATTTACCTTATCTTTGTTTGCCCGCAACTTTCTCAGACATATTTTGTTGTACATTAAACACACGTGTGCGTTTGTTAATATTTGCCGTTTAGGCTTATCAATTTCCTTGAGCGCCGAATCGTACATACCTTCGGAAGTTTAAACATTTCACGTACCGCTAAATAAACATGTTTGTTGTATTTGTGTTTTAGACTCTATTTATTTGTTTTTGGTTGTGCGTGGCTGTTTGCAAAGCAGCAGAACAACAGCAACAAAAGGCTGAAATTTCAGAATTTCAAAAATATAGCACTTTTCGCAAACAGAGCGCCGCCTCACCGCTTTTGTTCAGGCGTCGTGTGGTTCAATGCAATATTTAGCAAATAATTTAGCAGAAGTTGAAATAATTTTCGTTTATTGCAAAACAAATATTAACACTTACTCGACACGTGTTTCGCATGAAAATCGTGGAAATTTCCATATTTCTGCGGAGAGTCTGCGTAGCGTCGGGCAAAATTTATAGGCAATACTCATTGAAATTTCACGCCACTTGCAGGCATAACGGTGTGCAGGTATGCGTCGGGAATGTGCCAAAATCACATGCTCACGTTGTGCCTATTGAAAGTTCTCGCTCCGTACTCTGCAGTTTCATTAGCAACGCGGGCCCACTTTGTACTACTTCAATTAATCTTTAATTACCGCAATTATTCGAGAAACGCCAACCAACCAACATGCCATTCTTCAAATCGTTAGTCACCCACTGCCGAGGAGTGGGCATTTCACCAGTCTACCAGTAGTTGTGCTATTCTTAGTGCAGCATTCCGAGGAGCTAAGAAAGTACGCCACCCAGCTCGCACAAATTCATTTACTTTTCAGGCCATATTAGGCTAATTACAATTTACAATTTGTTTTTAAAGTGTCGCACCACCCCCCACCGCCCCAAATGGTGTGCCGTTTGCCGCTTTGTGCCGAAACTTTTGCGCTGAGTTGAAAATTTTATTGAAGGCATTTCAAGTTGTTCAAGTGTTCGAGTGTTCAAGTTTGGCTTCATAGCATTCTTGCCTCCCCCCTGCTCGCGGCAACCACAGTCACCAACGCCACCAATGCCGCCACCGCCACAATACCAATCGGTGCGCCGTGTGCCGTGAATTATTCTTATGGCAGCTAATGGTGTTGTCATTGCCACTTCGTCAGCGCTGCCGCCCAATTGACTGTGCCGCCAGTAGTGGTAGCTGAGGTTGTATGCTTCTGCTGCCTAAGTTCCCACACTTTTAATTGTTTTGGTAAAAAACAAGAAAAAACATTATATTGGAAAACTTTCGTCATTAACGCGCACACATTACAAATCGATATTTATTTAGATTTCATTTCATGCGTTTAGAGCCCGCCAGCGATTCCTGGCTGTTCGTTAACTAATTGGTGGCAGTTTGAGGTTACAGTGGTTGGCAGGTAAAAGGATCTCGTGGAGAGTGCTTTGGAAGACTTTCAATTTCGTCCTTAAATCTTGCTGTGCCACATGACCTTGCTTTACCTTGGACTTCTGAGACAAATACTCTCTGGATTCGACTGGACTTTGGACTACAAAATAATTGGTGGATTGTTCTGACCGCCTAGATCCAACTGTGAGAGGAATATAAGCAACAATGTTGGGTCCGTAGGGCTATAAACTTTGATGTTAAATGGATCTCCGTCATAGTTGCGACCTTGTTCCAACTTGGACTTCAGAGGCATAGGCTCTCTGAACTGAATTGGACTTTGGTCTGCAAAAAATTTGTTGAACCGCCAACTGTGAAAAGAACCTAAGTAATAGTTGTGAGTCCGTAAGACTATTAACCGGGAAGCCAAATTGATCTCCGGCGTAGCTACGGCCCTGTTCTAACTTGGAGTTCAGCTCTATATATACTCTTTGGACTGAATTGGACTTTGAACTGAAGAAAAATTAGTGAATTGTTCTGACCGTCTCTAGATCCGACTGTGTGGTATGTGAGTGGAAAAGAACATAAGCAACAGTACGGCTATTTACTGGGATGCCAAATTGATCTCCGGCGTAGCTGTGACCCTGTTCTAACTTGGACTTCAGAGGTTTATGATCTTTGGAACTGGACTTTGGACTGCAGAAAATTTGTTGGATTGGTCCAACTGTGAAAAGAACTTTAAGCAACAGTCGTGGGTCCTTACGGGATGCCAAATTGAAGTGCGGCGTAGCAGTTCCACAGTGTCGAAGGTTTTATATTAACTGAGCTAAAGGCAATGAGCCTCCAGGAATATTGGATCTGCCACGAAAACTTACCAACTTTGATTCCTGCAGCGCCTTAATGAGGGTCTCACCACTACATAAACTGTCCTCATTGTCAGCCTAAGTGAAGACTCTTGTATGGAAAGTTTGTGCGTGACGTTTTTCTTTTTTCACAAGCTCAAGCTCTTTCAAATATTTCGAATTATTTCAACAAGTTTCTAAGTTTATGCTGTAAAGGCGGACATACGGCAAAGTTGCCGCCTAATGCAAGTCGGCCACCAACCACGCGCTATTACCTGGAATCGCAGCCGCTTGCGTGCGACTAGGCGCGAAAGTTGACAAGCTCGTCGTCGTCGTCGTCGTCTATGAGTCTTCTAACTCGTCAGAGTAAACAGGCAAGCAATCAGTGGCGCAGACAGGTGTACATACTCGACTGCATGAGTATGTGTGGTATGTGAGTGGTTCGCCGTCCAAGTTTGCTGGATTCCAAATTGGTTGGCACCGACGTCACAATAACTTATACTTAACTTTGTTGTTATAGTAGTTATTGCTATTGTTATTGTTGTTGTTGCTGTTGTGTGCACGTTATTTTGCCACCGTTGAGCGCATATTTAATTAGCTTCTCTAGAAATCAATATTAATATTTCTGCCATGCCATGGGAACTAGGCTGCGTGACAAGCCAGGCAGCCAACAGACATCGCGCTGCCGATAGACTTCATTAAATGCTTAAATTAGGTTGGCATGAGAGCCGACTGGCGGCATTATGTACATATTTCCATTAGCGCCAAGGAAATTGGATTTGATTGTTGAATGTTGTGCAGCATTTGGAGTGGCTGTTGAAAAGGAAGTAAAAGTTTGAAGCGTCAAAGTTTCGCTCAACTGAGGGCGGGCACTTGCCAATTGGGCGCTTAGAAATTATTATTTTATGTGAAGTGAACTAATGTGCTTTATTTAGAACTATAATTGCGAGGAAGCCGCGTACAGCGTGCTTAAGTTTAAAAGCTAGAGCATACATACTATCGATTTCTTGAGACTACAGTAGAGGGTACTACTACCCAAAAGACCCAATTTAGTTTTCTCGTAGAAATGCTCCCGCATTCTTACCTAAGAATTGATTCCATTCATTTTTAGAATACGACATCTAAACCAAAGTCATCCCAAAGCTCAAATAGTTCACCATATATAGGGTTCCGGAGTACGAAGTTCAAAAATATTCAGGTCATAAGGAATATCTCGAAAAGTTTCGGTAGATTTTGCATCTTAGGTTTCTCGTAAAAATTCTCCCATATTTTAACCTAAGAATTAATTCCATTGAATTTTAGAATACGACATCGAAACCAAAGTCATCCCAAAGCTCAAATAGTTCATCATCTATAGGGTTCCGGAGTTCGAAGTTCAAAAATATTCAGGTCTTGTTGAAGTAACATCTAAAGTATATCTCGAAAAGTCTCGGAGGATTTTGTAGTGCTGAATATCCACAAATGAAATTATATTCGGGCTTCTTTCGCTTAGATTTGATCGACTATCTCGGGAATGTGTTAGAAAGTAGTTGAGAGAACGCGAAAGTTGTGAAAGCAGAGTCCAAAAATCCTCACAATTCTCAGTTATTGTCGATAGAGAGAGAGAGAGAAAAGAGAGCGACAGAGTAAAATATAGAGGTGGAAAGTAGATGTGTGAAAGAGAGAGGATAAAGGAGCCAAGATTCATTCATATTTTGACCAGAAATAAGTAACATAAAGATATGAGATGAGTGTATTTGTCTTGTGTGAAAGAGAGAGGATAAAGGAGTGGATAAAGGAGCCTAGATTCATTCATATTTTGACCAGAAATAAGTAACATAAAGATATGAGATGAGTGTATTTGTCTTGTGTGAAAGAGAGAGGATAAAGGAGTGGATAAAGGAGCCTAGATTCATTCATATTTTGACCAGAAATAAGTAACATAAAGATATGAGATGAGTGTATTTGTCTTGTGTGAAAGAGAGAGGATAAAGGAGTGGATAAAGGAGCCTAGATTGATTCATATTTTGACCAGAAATAGTAATATAAAGATATGAGATGAGTGTCTCTGTCTTCTCGACTGTAGTTCCACTAAGATTCTTACCGCTAAACCTACTTAAATATTCCAGCTACTTTACACCTTACACGTGCTTCTACTTAAAACAGTTATTTTTGCTGAAAATCCAAAAAAGAATATTTACCTCAATCACCTTGTTGCTGCACTTAGCGCCTAACTCGTGCGCTAAACACTTTTGGTTTACCCTCGAAAGCCTATTTATTTAATCCTTTTTGCTTATGCCACTCAGGCATGAATCACCCAAATTTGACAGCGAATTATTGTGGAAAGCAATCTGTTATTTTTCGGCTTTTTATCTCACGCTTTGCTTTTGATGATACAATATGTAAATGCCAGCAAAGCGCAACCCCCGCAAAACAAAAAAAAAATCGAAAAAAGCTTAGACATGTGGCATGAAATAAAAAAAATTGCAATTTCGAAGACAAATCACGACAGCTATGATTAGCATACGAAGCAGCAAACTGACAAGCAGCTGCTCGAGAAAATCCGCGGCACTCAAAAAGGATCTAACACACATGCATTTACGAGCACCACACACACACATACAGCCAAATCCGAATCCATGCATGTCAATAAAAACCCATACAATATCTGACTGTGTAGCGCTCTGCTATACGCAAATGGCTTTCGCCAAGCGCTACTTGTGTATGAGTGATTTGATTGAGGTGCGGAAATGTTAGATCGAAGCGCTGATATTACAAAATGCGAAATACTCGTACCATTGCGATTGCGATTGCAGTGTAATAACGCGCACACTTGTATGGGTGAGTGCCCTTGCCAAGCAGATACTTCAATTACATACTCATACTTTGTTGTTGCTGTTATTTGTTGTTCTGTGCTATATTTGTAGACTAGAAATTCATATTCATGCGGGTGTCGTGTAGTTTGCATGATATGATTTGATTTTTGATTTGAAATCTGTATACTTTCTGCAGCGAAATGCTTGAGCGTGTTGCGTTAAGCGTGTCGTTTTATTCGGAAATGACAAGTATGGTGAAAAAGAAAAAAATCATAAATTTAAAATCGATTGCTACAGCGCTTAACTGTATCTACCGGTTTACGATTACACACCCTCTCTCCTCTATTGCTCTATGGAACATTTTACTGCATTTCGAAATGATTGCTACTCACACACCTCAATAGCTGATTAGGTATAGTAGTTAGAGGTGGTAACCCAATTTGGTTTACAAATTCATTTTTGGAGTTTCATAATCTTCCAAGAAGTCATAGCATTTGTAAATCCTTTTGTTCAATGACTTTGGTAATGATAGGTATAAGGTATCATAGCTTGTCACGGAACCAGACTACGATTCTGGTCCAGATACTCTGCTTATAGTGTCTGTTTTGAAAGTCATAATCGAATTTGTAGCGTAGTACTGAACGGCTTTGATCTGAATTTTAAGTTTTGTAATATTCCCTCAATTCCTGATCTCTTTCCACATCAAACCCTTCGAACTCTCTCTGTTTTCTGGACGGCGCTTCCTTCTAATGACTTTTTTACTCACGAAAATCCAGTAGTTTCTAAACCGAAATCGATTTTGCTTTGTTTTCTTCCAGAAGTTTTTCCTTGAAACTAAATTTTCTGATTGAGACCTTCCATACAACCGTGACTTTGAAACCTCCATGTTCCTTTTGATATATGGAGGAGACCAGGTTCATATATATTATTCTTGGGTAGCTTATTGCTTCTCTTTCATCGCAGTAGCTCCACCAAGATACCGAAAGCTCTTTTTTATCAGCGAATTCTTATGAGATCCTCTTTAAGCTCTAGGTACTTCGCGAGAGTTCTTTCCAACTCACCACAGATCCGGCGTTAGATGGTTGGGGATCGATGAAACGTCTCATAAAGTGTCTCTGACTCCTTTCAGTGCTCCCTCAAGTGGATTTAAAGCAAGGAATTAAATATCCTCAATGACTTAGCACCCCCACAATGACAATGACTAAGTATCTGGTCCAGACATTAAGTTTAGGAAGCCTTTTTAAAAATCTTCAATATTTCTTCCTATCTCTAAGAACAGCAACCACTTCGAATTCGATTTCTGAATGTCGCTTTACTCACAAAAAATGCAATAGTTTCTAGGACAAAGTCGACAGTGGTCTGGTTGCTTCCAGAAGTTTTTCCTTGAGTCTAAATTTTCTGACTTCCGTGACTGTGAGACCTCCATGTTCGTTTTAATACATGGTCGAGACCAGGTTCATATATAGTATTCTTGGGTAGTTTAGTACTACTCTTTCATCAGAGAAGTTGAGCTGAAGGCTCCAGCCCGATATTGAAAGCTCTAGTTTATATGTGGATTCTTATGAGATCTTCTTTAAGCTCTAAGTACTTCGCGAGAGTTCTTTCCGACTCATCGGATGTCACTTATCCGGCGTTAGATGGTTGGAGGTCGATGAAACGTGTCTCTAACTTCTTTCAGTCTTCTCGGAAGCGGCTAAAAAGCTAGGAATTGAATATAAATACATAACTCAGCAGCCCCACAATGACAATTGCCAACTTAAATAATTCACAAATTCACAACCGAAATTACTCAGAATACATAATATATGCTAAGAACTGTGTCTACCTGGCATAAATAACTTTCCCTTCACAACGGTACATTCATCTACCTCTGCAAATTGCATTTCGTCGTCAATTAGCCAGACACAAATCCCCCTCTTTCCACTGCAATGCTGCTAATTTAACTTTTTGTGCAACTTGATTACTTCATCACAGCACAACTTTGGCCAACAACTCCAACACTAATTTTCATATTCACTACTTCGAGTTCGAGTGCCATACATCTCTCCATGTGTCTCTGTGTTTGTGTGTAAGCTCTGATGTACGTGTGTATATTTATAAGCCACGCTAGAGCACGTAAGTTGAAGCACTCCATTTGCTGTGAAGCCAATTTCCACAAACATTCCACCATTTGACGGTGACAAATTTTATGTGATTTTTTGATTTGTGCCACACACACCGAACTGTTGTGGCACATATACACGAGATTACACTGTACTGACAGTTTTCGTGTGTAACACGGTAGTTGGTTTATGGTAATTGAGAGACTCGAGTAATATTTCCTTAAGAACTAGTTCTATAAGAAGTAGTAACTGGTTATATGAGCTCATATATTTGTTCGGTGTTGATTAGCTGAGCTGAAGAAGTGTTTCTTTATGCATATTTCACGACGAATAAGCTTGATCTCCATAATTTCATTAATAGTTATTAAGCAGTTTGCTAACTTGCTAAAAGTAACTAGTTCAGAAATAGTTTATATCAAACTAGTTACTAATGCACATCGCTACGAACTAGTTAATATCGAAAATGTACGAGAAAACTACAAATATTTCGATATACTTAGTGTGTCTTTTTTATAACCGATTGTATAACCGACTTTATGGTTATTTTGGGTTACCAAAAGCAGTTATGGTGTCTAGTGTAACTGCTCCGAGTCCAAAATAATTAATTCCTCTCTCTGACAACACGTAAACACCCTCGTACTTGCATTGCTTCACTTCTACGCCACCATAACAGCTTCAGCTCCGCTTTTAGGGTCCTCTTTAGTTAAGCCAGCATTGTGAGACTTATTGCCTAGCGTTATTTCGCTTCAGGTATTTATGTAAGTAAGATCCTTTATAAGTTTATTTGCCTCCATTTCAGCTTGTGTTCTCCATTTTGGTTGCTGTATGTGTGTAAGCTCGGGAGCGCATGTTGGTAATTGCGGCAATGCAGTGGCACGTACTACAAGCTTATACGACCAACACTTATGCACGCCAGTCGTGTGAGCAAAATTATTTGCAATAACTGCGGTAACAAGCGAAACCATAACAAAAACAACAACAACAGCAATGTGTCGGTGGCAACTAACGCTAAGCTGATGGAAAATGTGAAATGCTGCGAAACATGCGCGTCACGTCGCCAAAAGTTTTGTCAAATGCGCACCGCACCGACAGCGATGGAATCAAGCGAAATGCCAAATGCAAAAGGCTTATAAATCTGCTGCTGCCACCCGCCGCCACTTGCGAGCGCGAGCTAACGGATTTCGTTGCGAAGAGGTGCGGCGCGGGCAGAATGCAAAGCAAAGCTGAAAACCTATTAGGATAAAAGGTAATGTCGAACTGTGGCACGCGGCATGATGCGCATGTTGCATGTCGCAAGGATTTCGATTGCCATTCAACTCGTCCACCTCGGCAAGCAAATCCTGCCTTACTCTTCCATACATCGAACCAACTTGCAGCAGGTGTGTACGCTTGTGTGTGCGCTAATGCTTGCCGCGCTGTCACACTGCCGCGCCGCGTCGCGCCTTGTGTCTTGTATTGCGTTGCACGGCGCAAATCCCAAATGTGATGTGTGGTTTATTTTGTAAGTTTTGCCGCAGTTTCGGCGCTGCCACTGGCAGCATTAGCAACAAAAACAACACCAACTACAGCCCTAACTATGCACATTAGCGGCGTATGTTGCCTGAATAATAGTTTTGCTACAATTTTTGTTCGCGCAATTGTTGTTGTTGTTGCAGCTGCGCGTTTGTTGCACGTTCGCTCGCATGGCATACGAAGCGCACATTTGGTGTTAGAATAAATTTGCCTAAGCCGCAAATGTTTGCGCAAACAGTTTAGCATAAATCAATGCTGCTACGCACAAGGCAGCCCAGCCCAGGCCCAGCCCAACCGGCGGCTTTGGGGAAATGTTTTTTTTTTTTGGGAGCGCGTGTTTGCAATTTGCACGAATTTTTATTTCAATTGTCAGGTTTGCGGTGCACAATATTGATGTGGCACTTTAGTTTTAGTTGAAGACAATTCTTTTCTTTTTTTGGTGGAACGTTTGATTATTGCGAATATTCGTGATTTTGAAATTATAGAAGGCATGTGTGTTCTCAGCTGTTTCCAATACGCAGTGATATTAGAGACTAAGTTGATTGGTTTTTTTCGTTCCTTGGGTTTTTTTTTTGTGGATCTTGTCTTTTCCACAGTGATTGACTGAGGTACTAACTCTATGAGTGGTTAAGGTCCTTACCGGTGGATCTCTACTAAATGAAGAAAGCTGGCGGAAGACCTGTGACGACAAATACCGATGAAATCATGGAAAAAATCGAGTTAGACCGGCATGTGGCATCTCGTGATATCGTCCAGGAGAAACCATTTTAAACCATCTGCAGAAGGCTGGATACACAAAAAAGCTTGATGCTTGGGTGCCGCATGATTTGACGCAAAAAACCTTCTGGACCGAATCAACGCCTGCGGATATGCTGTGAAATGGAACGAACTCGACCCATTTCTGAAGCGGAAGGTGACTGGCGACGAAAAATGGATCACCTACGACAATATCAAGCGAAAACGATCGTGGTCGAAGGCCGGTGAATTGTCCCAAACAGTAGCCAAGCCGGGATTGACGGCCCGGAAGGTTTTGCTGTGTGTTTGGTGCGATTGAAAGGGAATCATCTACTATGAGCTGCTCCCACATGGCCAGACAATTAATACCATTTACTGCGAACAACTGGACCGCTTGAATTGTCCAAAAGGAAGGGTGTAGTGTTCCACCAGGACAACGCCAGATCACACACTTCGCTGATGACTCGCCAGATAGCACGGACATGGCGCCAAGTGATTACCACCTGTTCCTGTCTATGGCGAACGCCCCTGGTGGTGTAAAGTTGCACTCAAAAGGGGCTTGCGAAAAGTGGCACTTAATATAATTTTTTAGCTTCTTCTGTAGCTTTTCGTTTCTTCCAGTTTTTGTGTAGATCTTGTTTTTTCTCCTATAATTGACGAGCTACTAACTCTATTCAACGTATGGATCTTAATATTCTCTACTAAATGAGCAGACCTATATATTAATATAAAGCAAGTGGGAGGTTTTTCGAAAAATAAGACCAATTATTTGAACAATATTACCACTAACAAGAAGATATATCGTTGTATATTCTAGAATAATAAATACGGATAAAATTCAGCTCAATGGGAGTAACAGTATTGATCCATAATGTAAACACTGCTCTTATCTCAATGGTCAACTTCGAAGTACAGGTTCTATTTGAATATAAGTTCAGGTCCCGAGTAATGTTACTATCTTTGGAATGAAGATCTATGAGTTTTCGTAGACTATGAATTAGACTCCAAATACTGGAGTAAAAAAGCAGTGATTCATGATGGTTAAGAGAGAGAAAGAGAGATGAAGATGATGAGAGAAGATGATTCATGTTACTGAGGAGAGAGAGAGAGAGAATGGTGCTTCCAGTTGTTAAAAGAGAGACATAGAGAGAGAGAGAGTGTGTATTCACTACAAGTTTTTTCTCAACCGAGATTTTACTGTTTCTCGAGAACACATATCAAATAATAAATAAGTCTTTATTTTTGTTAGAACTTTCTTTTTTTAGTCCGAAGATTTTTTTAGTAAACTGATCAAGTTGTATGCAATAGAGCTATGCCTCTTTCATTTTTGGAACATATGGGTTGATTTACATTTTCTTGAATTTATACTAGAACACCTAAGCCGTCTTAAGGGCAACTTTTTTGTCTCTTCTCTCTGAAATGAGGCAAAAAATTCTACTAAATTTGATGTTTATGTTTTACTTGTCAAAATTTACCGTTTTCACTGTAAAACGTTCTCTCGCTCTTTGTTGTTTCCCTCACACACTCAGTGAACCTTTGTTTGACAGTTTCGAGAGCTAGTTAGTCCAAGCAGCACAGAATGATAACCAATATTATCTACTTTGATTAGAGTGCAACGAAATGAAGTCACTGAAGTGAAAAATTTTCTCAAAATAGAAATCGATTGTGTAAAAACAGATTATCGATAAATATATAATCTATATCATTACCCATATCTTATCCATTTGACCTCCAGCGCAAGTCAATAAACAGCGGCTGCGTGCATTGAACTGCAGTAGGCAAGGGTTTATGTTTGCCGCCAGCTGTCAATGATATCGGTCAATGATTTGCAAGTCATAATTGTTTAAATAAATATCAGTCAACTGATTAAATACGGTGTACTAATGATGCTTCCGACTTTTACGGTTATTTATCACTGTTAAGCGGCAGCGGAATTGTGTGTTGCAGCCAAAAGTGCACTGAACTGGAACTGAAGAAATGTGAAAAAGCGAGCTGGCAAATAGACAAATAGAAAGCATGAATGCAAATACAAATATATTTATGAATATGAGTAAATATTAAACAGTCATTAATGTGCATAATTTGCAAGCGTTATAAATATACAGATAGCAGTTAGCTTTAGCTTTAGTTTTGGCTTTTAGAATCGGTCATAACCTCACTAATTGCAATTTGCATATAAATTGCTTATTTATTTTGCGTTCAAAAAAACACATAAACACGTAGTTGCAATTAAAATCGATTAGATAATGTTTAATTAATTTATCTGAGTGTGTTTTTGTAATTGTTGTAGTCACAAAAAAGGCACCTAAAACCGTTTGTCGTCGTCATGTCATTGAACTCTCGAATTCTCGTTTTCATGCATTAATGCTTGTGTGCCAACAACTGCATAATCAATTATTGATTACTCTTATGATTATTGTGTGTATGTGTGTGTGTGTGTTAGTATACCGTATACGATTACAGTTATTTGTATAAAGTTTATTTTTGTTGTTGCTGTAATGGCACGAGCTGTGTGCGACCAAATTGTTGATATTTACATTGATTTTATTGACACGGCGCAGCAAATTAAGTGAAATTAAATATTTACAATAACAAACATGTTTTTAGGTTATTGTACAAACGTGCATGATTATTACAGATTTTAGTACAGTAGGACGCATACTTTTTGGTGGGTAGTAGAGTAGTTTGTACGAACTCTTTTCTGAAGAACGTTTTTAGAAAGCTGTTCAAGATTTTTTTAATGAAACGAGCTTGTGATCCAAAGGTCGCTTAACCTAAAGATGATTATTCTTACTGCTTGTCTTCTCTGAAAATTTCCGGAGATTAGTTTCTGGGTCTCTCGAATACAAATCGATACAAATTGGTTTGAAAACCGCCTAACAATACACTGGAGTAGTTGTTTTTGCTACACTTCTGATCTAATGTGGATCAAATGGCTCGTCTTCCCTATTGACTAATTAAGAGAAAAAACTGGAATATTTATGGTTATGATTATTACAGATTTTAATACAGTAGGGAGGGTAATAGAGTAGTTGGAACAAACTCTTTTCTGAGGAAAGGTTTTAGAAAGCTATTCTTGAATCCAAATGAAATCGATTCTAAGATTTTTTGAATGAAAATAGTGTTTCAGTTTGTGATCCAAAGTCCGCTTATAACCTAAATAAGATTATTCTTACTGCTTGTGTTCTCGGAGAATTTCCTGAGATCGGTTTCTGGGTCTCTCGAACACAAAACGGCACAAATTGGTTCAAATATCGCCAAGGAATGCTTGGAAGTAGTTGTTTTTGTGCCACTTCTGGTCTAATGTGGATCAAAAGGGAAAACGAGGACTAATTAAGGAGAAAGAACTTGAATATTACGCACTTGAATTCAATTTCCTCACGGTTTTTTATAATAGGAGATCTGGAAAAGGCTGAGTACAGATCTCATTGTAGTTTTTGATGTCTTTGTAATTGGCCTGGAAACCGTTTAGCCGTTTATAGCCGAATCGATGATTGCGCGCCAATCCTCTCTTTCCCTCGGCGCCAGTTGGAGATTCCAAGTGTAACCAGGTCGCTCTCCATCTGGTCCCTTCAACGGAGTGGAGGCCTTCCCCTTCCTCGGCTTCCACCGACGGGTACTGCATCGAACACAGAGCTGGGGTGTTTTCGTCCATTCGGACAACAAAACCTTGCCAGCGTAGCCGCTGCCTTTTTATTCGCTGAACTATGTTAATGTCGTCGTATAACTCGTACAGCTCATCGTCTGCGGTATTCGCCGTTGCCAATGTTCTGAGGACGGTAAATCTTGTGCAAAATGTTTCTCTCGAAAACACCTAGTGTCGTCTCATCTGATGTTGTCTTCGTCCACGCTTCTGCACCATAAATCAGGACGGGAATGATAAGCGAATTGTAGAGTTTGATTTTGGTTCTTCGAGAGAGGACTTTACTTTTCAATTGTCAACTCAGTCCAAAGTAGCCCCTGTTGGCAAGAGTGATTCTACGCTGGATTCCGAAGCTGACATTGTTGGTATATTGTTGATGCTGGTTCCCAAGTATACAGAATTATCCACGACTTCGAAGTGGTTATGTTACCTGGTAATTGATGTGCAGGGCATACTGGGATTATGGAGGGAACACTTCTCCGACCTGCTGAATGGCAGTGAAAGTACAACACCAGGAGATGGCGAACCCGATTCCCCAATTGATGACGATGGAACATCTGAAGAAATTCCAATAGCAATTACCCGCCTGAAAGACAACAAAGCGGCGGGGGTCGATAGATTACCGGTCGAGCTATTCAAATACGGCGGCGAAGAGCTGATAAGGTGCCTGCATCAGCTTCTATGCAGAATATGGTCGGAAGAAAGCATGCCTGACGATAGGAATCTCAGTGTGCTCTGTCCAATCCATAAAAAGGGAGATCCCACAATCAAGTTCTACATGAAGGGCTTATTATTTCTATTCTGATTGTACGGACCTGACTGTTGTGTGAAGGAAATTTTTTTTCATTTGATGGTCAGTTTCGAAACATACTGTGTGTATTTATAGGTTAGGAATTTTGGAAAACTCTATGCTTGGCACATACTTATGGGACTTGCTCAATAAGCAGACAAACGTGGGCTGAATGAGATAAGAGCCGCACTTGTCGCTTTTTGAAAGTTAAGAGGAATGACACAAAAACCCTTATTAATGGGTCACTGTCTGATAGGGAGACACGCCAGCAGATTGGGGATACCTTTTAAATGATTACTGCGGAAGCTGAAAAGAAGAAGAAGAAGAAGAAATTAATGAATGTATAGGAAAAAAATCGCAACTATTGGACGCGGTTTCCTCGGTGATGTGAGCGAAGTCAAATTGTGTGAACTATTTCACTTTATCAAGAGCACAGCGTGATTCAAAGATTACTCAATAGTGTGAGGGATCACAGTACCAGTGATGTCACTTTGGGCCTAGGTGCGTCGTTTGACAACCACTTAACCTACCCACCTACTTAGGGGCTTGGAAGCTGCAGGCAGAAAAAAATATATAGTTCCGGGAAGGTTTATGTAAAAAGTATAAATCTTCAGTTGTCTATGACTAATAATTGAATAAATATTTGAAAGAATATTTCCATACCAAATATACAGTTATACACACATAACTGTCTAAAGAAAATTTGCATATTCTCCGAATTTTCGGTTTTATTTTTCAAGTGTACAAAATACAAATTATGATTGCCATAACATTAAAAAAAAAAAACTAAAAAACAACAACAAAATGAAATGACACAAAATAACCTCGCAGCCAGTAGTGATTCCTTAGAGGGAAATGCCACATTTCATAAATTCACAAATTCAAATTGCTTTCGATGCGGAGGCACGTTCACGCGACCGCTAAGTACAATGACGCTGCAGCAAAATAAACAAGTTTTCACAGCGCGCAGCGGCTGTGTAGCTGCCACACGTTGCAGCAAGCAAGTGTTGTAAGTAAATACGTGACAACACAAAAGGTACTCACTTCCCGATACGCCAGCGTCGTCGCCATGAGTCGCAAGTGTATACCAGCTAATTGGATTTCATGCGAACTCTCGTGCCTCGGGTTTATCAGCCTCTGTGTAGCGGCCCACAAGCGCGCTGTGCATACTCGAAGGTGTTGATCGCTTTGATTGGTGTTGTGCGGACGTTTGACGCTAAAGAAAGTCAGGCGGAAAAGAATATTCAAATTCGTATACACTTTATTATCAGCGTTTGCTAGCATATACGCAGCCAAAGGTGTCTTAGAAGTGTCGCACATTAATGCAGTGGCACGCCGGAGCGCGCGAGCCTAGTGGCGAAACTATTGCCTTTGTGTGGCTGGAAGTGCTAAGTAAGGACTTATTAGACGCAGCAAGTCTATTAGGCGTACATTTATTTTAATTTTCAAGCACTACTGTATTTTTGTTGTACCGTTATTTATATGCGGGGAGGCTTTCAAATTGCTTTAAGGCTAAAAAGTAGTTGAGCAAGCTCTTAGAATAGTTTTCTCGGTATACTATTTTAGCAGAAAGTGCTTTATTTACTCCTTGTAAGCTATTTCTAATTAAATGAAAGCTGTGTCTATTTCTTTTTTTCGACTATAAATAAAGCACATTTTGTGGTGACCTTAACATGCTATCCCAATTTAATATTAATTAATTTCGTCTTGCACAACATGTGTTAGTGCCGGAAGCCCAAATCACATCAATCAATGGCAAACAGACGTGGGCACCTACGTTATTGTGCAAGTTATTTTATCTAACTCTCTGTGTGTGCTTGCGGTTTTATTGGTCTCCATTGACAATGCCTTTGATGCCGCAACCGCAATTGTGCACTGACAATTCTGTCACACTGCGGTTGTTGGACAAATGTGAAATATATCAAAGGTTACAGAGTGCACAGCTTGAAAAATAAGCAGTTGTGTATGCACTGGAAATAATTAAATATTTCTGTTGTTGTGGTGATAGAAATAAGGAAGTTGGTTTGGTTGATAATATTATATTAAAAATATATTATTTGTGCTATATATAGACTAATGTATTATAAATTGGACTATATTTTTGTGTTATATAAACGTATATAGTATTAATATTATATATTGCTACTCAATTAATCACTTAAATACCTAAAATCTTTCTTTACAGGCCTTTAAATAGAAATTGAAAATTGTTGCACACGGCGTATGAGTAAATTTTTCAGTGAAAATCTAAAAAAATCTACTTTTTGGCGCATATAATGGATCGAATTCAACTAAAATCATTGTTGCCGCATATTATCTTCATTAAAAAACATTTTGGAGCTCATATTTGGTAAGTCCAAACTTTTCAATTTTTTTTGTAAATGTTCTTTTTTTTAATTTTCAATTTTTTTAATTTTCATTTTTTTGCATTTGCATTTTTTTTTTAATTTTTAATTTTTTTTTTAATTTTCAATTTTTTTTAAATTTTCAATTTTTTTTTTGCATTTGCAAATTTTTTTAAATTTTTTTTGGAGCTCATCTTTGGGAAGTCCAAAATTTTTTTTTTTTTAATTTTCAATTTTTTTTTTAATTTTGAATTTTTAAATTTTATTTTTTTTTTGAAATATTCAAATTTTTTTATTTAAATTTTTTTTTTAATTTTAATTTTTTTTTTTAATTTTAAAATTTTTTTAATTTTAAAATTTTTTTTTAGTGCTGATAATGTCTCCAATATACATGAAATCATTTGTTGCGGCATATTAAGATAATTGAAAAATATTTTGCAGCTCATCTTTGGTGAGTCCAAAATTTTAATTTTTTTTTTAATTTTCAATTTGATTTTAATTTTTTTTTAAATCTTAATTTATTTTTAATATTCAAATTTTTTTAATTTTTTTTTTAGTGCTGATAATGTCTTTGGTAAGTCCAAAATTTTAAATTTTTTTTAATTTTCAAATTTTTTTGAATGTTCATTTTTTTACATTTTCAAATTTTTAAAAATTTTAAAATTGTTTTAAATTTTCAATTTTATTTTTAATTTAATTTTTTTTTAATTTAATTTTTTTTTTAATTTTAAATTTTTTTTGTTTCATTTTAAAATTTTTTCTTAATTTTAATTTTTTTTTTTAATTTTCATTTTTTTTTAATTTTCAAATTTTTTCTAAAAACCATAATTTTTGCCATTTTGCTAAAAATTACTTCAGCAAAAAGTGTATTTCCATTTCCCATTGCTAACTACACTCACCACTGCGCAACTGCATTGCCATAATTACTATTTGCTCATGTGCAACACCAACAAATTACAGTTACATAACACCACAAGTGTGTAATACGCTTACACAGGCATTTACTTAAATCACTATACTGATTGAAATCACCGACTGCTGCATTCAATATGTGCCACATAACACATGCAACATGCAACAGTAGAACATTGTAAGCGCAAAATAGCCTGCAGCGTCCTTCATTAAAAGTATTGTGTACATAGCACAGGAGAAAAAATAACAATAACAAAAAAATATTAAAATAGAAAAACAAAAAACAGTAAAAAAACATGAAAAACACCAAAAAAGAAAAAAAACCTAAAAATATGCACGAAAAACCCCAGAAAACCTAGTCATGAATAACAATTAAAATTAGTCCTTGCTGCAAAATTGCAGGTTTGGCCAGGCGAGTCATATGGGCTTATAGCGGAAGTTGTTGAAAAAACAAAAACAAAAAACACAACAACAATATGCGGTTACACTAACAAAAGAGAACAGCAAGCAAGCAACAAAATAATGTAATAATAAAGCGCATCATAACTTTTAGTTTGGCATATTTGTAAATTTTGTTTATGGTCTTGCCGCGTTGCAATGGCTCAGTCATAAAAAGTCAGTGTAGCCGCATGCGGACGCGTGTGTTTGTGTGTGTGTTATAACTATGAGTTTTATGTTGGTGGCAAAAGTAAATTAAAAGTTATGCGAATGTTGCATGTGCAGCTTTTGTTTTTGCTTTTTTGTTTTTGTTGCTTTTTTGCGCAATCAACAGCTCAGGTATGCGCTCACATACCACCCGGTTGGAAAAAAAGTTTAAATTACTATTAAATGACTTTTAGGCTTTTGCTCGCCATTCATTTGCAGTTCCAAACTGTTATTGTTGCTTGTAACTGTAAATTAAATTTAAATAAAAATACATTGTAAGGTTATAAAGATATGCATGCAAGAATGCAACAGTTTTCGTTGTGGAAAAGTTGATCCTGCGTGCAGTTTTCTCGAGGTGTGTGTAAGAGGTGGATGATGAGTTCATTCGAAAGCGTGATTTAATTTGTAAATTAATCCATATTAATATTATAAATGCGAAAGTAACTCTGTCTGTCTGTTACTCTTTCACGCCTAAACGGCTGAACGGATTTTGATGAAATTTGGTATGGTGATAGAGGATAACCTAGAAATGGTCATAGGCTATAAATAATCACGCCATCATTCTTAGGGGGTAGGCAGTAGGCAGATAACTAAATTGAGTTAGTGATTTTTAGTCGTTTTTGTTGGGACTTTTGCTCTTTCACGTCTAAACGGCTGAGCGAATATTGATGAAACTTAGTAAGGTAATAGATGGTTACCTAAAAACGGATATAAGATCAAAATGATCATCGTACTTAGGGGGTAGAAAGTAGGCAGAAAATTGAATTGAGTTAGTGATTTTTTTATGGTTTTTGCTGGGAGTTTTGCTCTATCATGTTTCGGACGAAGTCGCGGGAAAAAGGTAGTAGTTTATAAATTCTTTTCAAAATACGAACTCTTTCCAGAAAATAGTAAGTTGTCAAATAACTCCCTTCCGCCTTTTTGTCTTTTGAATTTTGTGGCAACGTATAAAGCGCTACAGAGGTCGTATCTGTCAATACTATACATCTTTGAAAGGTCTTGACATAACCTACAAAATGACGCTATGCATGATTAGTTTGGATATTGCGTTCAACAGTTATAGTCGTGTAAACAAGGAGTTCACTATCGCCGAAATTCGCGCTATTTTAAAGTCTTCCTTCGTTAAAGTCAAATCCGCTAGAGAAACGTTCCGTGAGATTATTGGTGTTTTGGGGAATGGTACTTTATCACTTCGAACTGCGGAGGAATGGTTTCGACGATTCAGAGCGGGATAAGCCAGCCGGCGGAAGACCTGTGACGACGAATACCAATCAAACCATGGAAAACATCAAGTTAGGCCGACATGTGGTATCTCCTGAAATCGCCCAGGAGATGGGAGTTAGTCAACAAACCATATTAAACCATCTACAAAAGGCTGGATACACAAAAAAGTTTGATGTTTGGGTGCCGCATGATTTCACGCAAAAAAAAACTTTTGGACCGCATCAACGCCTGCGATATGCTGCTAAATTGGAACGAACTCGAACTACGACATACGAGAATTTCAAGCAAAAACGGTCGAGTTCGAAGGCCGGTGAATCGTCCCAAACAGTAGTCAAGCGGGAATTTGCGGGCAGTAAGGTTTTGCTGTGTGGTTGGTGGAATTGGAAGGGAATCATCCACTATGAGCTGCTCCCATATGGCCAGGCGCTTAATTCTACCGTCTACTGCGAACAACTGGACCGCTTGAAGTAGGCGATTGACCAGAAGCGTCCATAATTGGCCAAGAGCAAGAGTGTAGTATTCCACCAGGACAATGCCAGATCACACACTTCGTTGATGACTCGTCAGAAGCTACGGGAGCTCGGATGGGAGGTTTTATCGCATCCACAATATAGCCCGGACATAGCGCCATGTGATTACCACCTGTTCCTGTCCATGGCGAACGCCCTTGGTGGTGTAAAGTTGAACTCAAAATAGGCTTATGAAAAGTTGGTGTTCGAGTTCTTCACAAATAAGGAGGGAGCTGCTACGAAGGGGGAGGGGGGGGGAGGTATTATGAAGCCGTCTAGATGGAAACAGATTATCGAACGAAACGCCGCATATTTGAACTAAATCCGATCACTGTAACACTTTTTATAAAGCATTGAATAAAGAGCAAAAACGCGGTAGGGAGATATTCGGCAATCTGACATTTTTTTTTTCATAAAAAAATTTTCAAAAAAATACAAATACATCTTCCATTTTCCATCCAACCCATTCTCAGTTGAAAATTTTTATTGAAAATATGCTCTAAGACTAAAAATTATTTCCAAACTAGTCTACAACTACAAATATTATATAACTGAAACCAACCCACCATCCACTAGCACGAAAACCACCTCCAACCCAAAGCACCTCCTGCAAATCGCCATTTACAATTGCAAATACATTCAGCTGCAAAGCTCACCTCCTTAGCGCTTAGTGCGCGCTCGAGCAACTGGTGTAATATGCCTTATAATAGTAACGGTACTATTACCTCATAGCGCATATAATGCCGCTCTCCTTCACTTCTGAAGTACTCGTATCATTTTCAATTCATTTATTTTATAGACAAGCTGCAGCAGCTTGAACGAGCAGCGAATGAAAGTAAAATGTTGTAAGTGGCAACAGAAGTTTTGGTTCGTGCAACCGAAAAGTACTCGAAGTCGCGCAACCACTCAACTATACAATTCCATTATTTTCGTTGCTTCCGTTGCTGGCCGCAGAATCACTTTATCGGCTCTACGGTCGGTCGTATGTTCGTTCCTTGGTTCGCGCTCCCTGAGTTTGTGTGACTGTGGCCGTGTGGCTGACTTCATGGTCAAATGGATTTATATGTTGCTGTCGATATAACTGTACATCTGTATATATATAAAACGGTATATAAAACTCCTCGCCTTTGTATTCTCGTACAATAGTAATAGTTCATTGTTGTTATTGTTGGTTTATTTACTAGTCTGCAGTTTGTTGTTGTTGCTGCTGTTGCTGCTGCTGCTACTGTTATCGTTATTGTTGCTTTGTGTCCTTGTGTTGTTTAATCAACACACACCGCATCGTGTCGGCAATGCGGTGCGCTCAACAGGACTTGATTTCCGCTCAAGCACTCGCCCTCTCCGTAACTCTCTTACCGCTTAAATACACGGTTTCTCATGATTTTACGTTTCCTCATCGTGTGCTTTATTGCTTTGCTGCGCCACTAGTTTGCTTTCGGCAGAACAACTGCGCTGCTTCCTATTTTAATACACCACCGCTTGGACCTCTATCGCCTGCTTTTGTTACGCCTCACACCCTTGCCACCCTTGCCACCCAACTATGTTATTGTAGCGCGTTTATATGCTGTTGTTGTAATTATTGTTGTTGTTGCTACGCTATAATGCTGAACATCACGCTTTCGTGTTTTCTTCAGTTATTTATTTTTTCTGTTTGTTTATGTTCGTTCCCCCACATCCTCATCCAACTCCCCGCGTCGTTGTATTTTCAATTTTTCGCTTCCTTTATCGCAATATCTCGTGCTGTTTCGCTCGCCAGCCCCCTCTGTCGTTCGGCATTGTTTGTCCTTGGTGATTATATTGTGTTAAGTAGCTGGTGTTGGTTGTATGACATTCCTATTCTTATTCTTATGCTTGTTCTTCTGCTACTTCTTCGATTCTTCGCCTTCCGGCTGCTGCCTGCGTACAATGTCGTCCACACTTTCCACCTTTCCAACGTCCGCGCCTGACGATAAATCTACGCTTATTGGCACTCAGATTGCTTGTTGTGAATCTATTATTGAAACTGAAATGAATTCAATCAAAATATCCGGTAGCTTTTGGATTGCGTGCAATGAGTTGGAAGTGCGCTGAATGTTGAGAGTGGTTTTAATAAAATTGTAAAATAACTATGCGCTAGATTTAAATTAGTGATTGTATTTTTGGTAAATAGCCAAAGTGGAAGGAGCTTTAACCCGTCAATAATGCCGCTGGATCTTATGGAATCAAAATGTTGATCTTGATTTTTTCTTTTCGATGGCTTGTGTCTTTAAGTCTTCATAGCAAATGGTTTGAAAGTGTATAAATTGTTATTTATAAACGTATAAATGCCGCTGCTTAGCATAATTTTAAATATTGGCTTTCAGCGCTGTATTCAGCTATCATCCGTATAAGCTGAATAAGCGCTGAAAACGGAAATTTTGATATTTATAAACAAAATAATGTCGCTGCTTAGTTGAATTCCAAGTCTAGGCTTACATTGTGTTATTCAGCTATCATTCTCATCAGCTGAATAAGCGCTAAAAACGTGAAATTTGTTGTTTATAAACTTAGGAATGTCACTGCTTAGCAGAATTTTCAAGTTTTGACTTTCATTGTGCAATTCAGCTGTTATTACCATGCGCTGAAATAGCGCGGAATGCCGATATAGCTGAAAAAATTTGAAAAACTGATTAAAAGTTGCACTCTAAGCACCGAATTGGCTATGCTGACAAGAAGTTAGAAGTTAGGCTTCGCTTTAATAAGTTGTCTTTAATTTATAAACACTCTTCTATAACTTCCATCGCATGTACTCCTTTAATAGTTAGTTAAATATTCAAAATTCACCACTTATTCGCCAACACTACGACTTTTTCTATATTTCACCCTTTCAGCGTCCTATTCAACTATCATTATCATGCGCTGAATAGGCGCTGAATGCCGATATGACAGAAAAAATTTGAAAAACTTATTAAGAGTTGCGCTCTAAGCACCGAATGGGCTATGCTGACAAGAAATTAGAAGTTTAGGCTTCGTTTAAATATATTGTCTTTAATTTCTAAACACTCTTCTATAAATTACTTCGATATACACCTTTAATAATTAATTAAATATTCAAAATTCGCCACTAATTCGCCTATACTACAACATTTTCTATATTTCACCCGCGTCTTCTAGGAAAGCATATAATTTATGGACTTGGCTTTGCCTACACTTAGGCGCACAATCATGTTCGCCCATTCATTATGCCTTCCTACCACTGATTCCGGGCATTTGCTGCCGCCAAATTGTCACTTAGCGAAAATAATTTGCGACACGCGGCTCAAACTACGCAACAACAACAGCAAAGTGACAGCAAAACAATGCGTTTTCACTTTAATACGACAACTTGAAGCATACTTTGGGGTAAAATTCACAACAAAAGCGTAAGCGCGCCGCGTGCAAAGTGTTGCATGCACATGTGTGGCAAGCTGCGGCAGTGGTGCTGTTGCTGTTGCAAGAGACGACGATATTGTCGCATATATATATAAATATTTAATTTTATTTATTACATGCAAAATTAACGCAACGCAACGGCAAGTGAGTTGTGGAGGCGGGATTGTTTCGCAGTTGCGTCGCTAAAGTGTAATTGCAGTGAGCAAACACATGCGCGACTGCGAGTGTTGTTTGGTGGCAAGAGTGCGTGCAACTTGCCACACATATTATAAGTAAAGTTATTGCGACTACTGAGCAAGTGTTGCAAGTATAATTCTCTGCGTCATTGTTGTTGTTGTTGCCTACCGTAAATTATATTTAATACACCACTTGAGCAGCACTTTAGCGGCGGCGGTGGCGACGACAATGCCATCAGCGGCGCAGCACACATATGCATATGCGAAGGACCTTGTGGCAAAATCACCGCTTTAAGGCGGAGAGCGCGAGGGTGTTGCGCTAGACAACAGCGCCTTTTGTTGCAGGAGTCAAAGCGCGACAGCAGCGCCCAGGGACTCTTTAGCGCTGACAAGCGGCTTTTATAACAGCATGGTTATTGTTGTTGTTGCTGTTGTTCAGCTGACATTGATGTATGACGTTGCAAGCGCATGTTCCACGCTTCGGCAATGCATTTGCATGGCTCCTGGTGTCATGTGTTGCATTCTGTTGTTGTTGCTGCCGTTCACCGTCTTGCGGGACCGTCGCCGTGTCGTTGCCGCGTCACACTTTTGCGCAAAAATCATTTTCACAGCTAGCGCTTTCGCTGTTGCGCCGGCTGTGCTTGTTGCGAGCTGTCGGTTTTTGACTGCTATTGCCAGGGGACAAATTTCACAGCATCAAGCCGGCAAGCGTTCAACGAAACTTTTATGACTGACGCTTCGTTGATTGTTTGTTGTTTTATTCAGCATTGTTGTTGTTGTTGTGCTTTTGTAATATTTTATTACTTTCTTTGTTGCACGTTGCTGTCGCTGGTTGTAGCTGCTGTTGTTGTTGTTGTTTATTTTAATAAGTTTTTGTGTTTTGAGTTGCACTTTAACGATGGCTGCAACGTTTTTATGGCCCATAAAAATTACTGGGAAAAAGTGTAAAGAAATTAAAATAAGTGAAAACAAGCGCTAACACACATGGAGAGCAGAGGGCGCGCTTTTTGTTGTTGTTGTTGTAGTGCTTGACGAATTAAATTTCTGCTGAACAACGGCAGACTCTTGTCGGTTTCAAAGTGTCTTTTATTTTTTATTTTTTTATTTCTTCTCTTCTGTGTTTTGAATATATTTAAATTGACTGAAGTTGGAAGCTGTGACCATGTAACAGTTAGTCGAAGAACATGTGGAGGGTCCTGTTGCAAATTTTATATAACTTGAGTTGAGACATAGGTTATTAACAACTGATAAACAGTTGAGTTGAGTTGATGGAAAACAGCATGAGATTCAACTAAGTCCATCTGAAAAGAAACCTTCATATACTGTGTGCGATATTTTGGAAAATATTCGGGAGATCCAGATCCTTGATTGATATTTAGTTGCATTAAGTTATCATATTCTCAAAAATCTGGTACTCTTCGTTTTTAGAAAAATCTATTTAAAAAATGTGAGAAACGATGTCAAGACCCAATAGGTGTATTATATAGCCAGTCTGATAGTCCAAATGTCAAACTAAACTCTCTCAACCACTCATCAATGATCCCTGATTTAAATACTATAACAATGTGGTATCCTTATTGGGGTTCGATGAGTACTTAGCCTCAGGACCTCTGGTTCGTTTCTGACTCTTGACGAAACATGGATTTATTACAGTAGGTGTATTATATAGCCAGTCTGATAGTCCAAAATGTCAAATTATTAACGAAAAAAGCATTTACTGATTTACATTTGTGAGCTCCGCTCTCTCAACTTCTCATTAATGATACCTGATTGAAATACTATAACAATGTGGCATCCTCAATGGACGATCCGACAAGCACTTAGCTTCAGGACCTCTGGTTCGTTTCTGACCTTCAACGAATCATGGATTTATTTTTTATTAGTACACTAGAGACCAAGGAACAGTCTGAAACAGTGGACATAAACCGACTTCAAATAACACGAATTCTATTATCGGTCTGGAACCTGATTGTCCGCCTAAAATATCACTTCGACCCTAAAATCTGAAACTCAGTATGTGTATTATATAGCCGGTCCGATAGTCCAAAACGTCAAACTATTAAAAAAAACTCACTTGCTGATACATTTGTGAGCTCAGCTTAGCTCTCTCTACCTCTCATTAATGATACCTGATTGAAATACTAT
Organism: Zeugodacus tau; assembly: GCA_031772095.1. NCBI lineage: Eukaryota > Metazoa > Arthropoda > Insecta > Diptera > Tephritidae > Zeugodacus > Zeugodacus tau. The sequence continues at coordinate 2,623,833 of CM062653.1, read as the reverse complement.
AATAATGTGGCAGGATGGATAATGGACGATACAACAAGTACTTAGCCTCAGAGACTCTGGTTCGTTTTGGACCTTCAACGAAACATGGATTTATTAGTACACTAGAGACGAAACGGTGGACATAAACTGACTTCAAAGAAGACAAAAGCTATTATCGGTCTGAAACCTGATTGTCCGCACAAAAGATCAGTTCGACTCTAAAATCTAAAACTCAGTAGGTCGGTCCGCTAGTCCAAAACGTCAAACTATTAACGAAAAACGAATGTTCTGATAGCTTTGTGAGCTCACCTCAGCTCTCTCTACCTCTCATTAATGATATCTGATTGAAATACTATAATAATGAGGTACTTAGCCTCAGAGTATCTGGATCGTTTCTGACCTTCGACGAAACATGGATTTACTGGTGCACATCAGGGTAGAATTCGAAACAGTGGACTTAAATTATTATTATCGATCTGGAACCTGATTGTCCGCCCAAAAGATCACTTCGACCTTAAAATCTAAAACCCGGCAGGTGCATTTGATAGCCGGCTAGTGCAAAAAGTCAATCTATTAAAGAAATTTTATAGAAACAACTGAGAGATCTCTTGATGTCATCAATGATCACTGATTGAAATACAATAACCGTATAACCATGCCGTATTCTTTATATCAGTCCGAATTTCAGTATTATTTCGAGACCGTTGACGAAACATCGATCTACTGGTATAAATCTGTGGTCAAGGCACAGTCGAAACAGTGGACTATACCCAGCGCAGCTGTTCTAAAGAAGACGAATTGATCTGTTTGAATTGTGATCTTCCAAAAAGTTTCTTCGACTCTAAACCCAAGACAGCACGCAATCGAAAAGGTTTCAAAATCTTTATGGAACACTTTTTTGAAGATTTTACTATCGATTTTCTTAGGTAAAACCAAGTGTGCCCAGAGTCTATAATTTTTCACAAAAACTCTTGTTTCGCCTAAATAGCGCATGTCTCTCTCAAACCAACTGCCAATTAGTAGAAAATATATCCTTCTAATGAGTTCCAGATTCTTCTAATTGCTATTTTTCACAAAGTCATGCGATTCCGTTTCCCTTGAAACACCTGGAGCTGGCACGGACAGCTATTAAGTGAATCTATTTAAGGAATTTTTGATTTTCACATGTCGTGAGCTAACAATTACAGCGTGCCACATGGGAAAACAGTTAAAAAGTGGAAATGCGGAAATTTCCGCTGCGCAACAGACAGCGTGAACGACTGCATGGAGAAGGTCTCGCGAGCGTCTCGGAATTTCCAGGTATGTACAGGCATATGTGTATTTTCGCAAGCAAAGGCAAAGTCATTGAGAACATATGCCCGTTGCATGTTGCACTGAATGTTACAGCTGGAAGTGATGAGTGACGCGCGGAGAGATACTTTAAGCGAGTGCATGTGTTACGGTGCATTTTTGTTTGTATGTATATATGTCTGAGGCCTGTAAGCCAATCGCACTGAGGGAATATATGGAAAATCACGCGTTTCGTATGAATGAGCTAGCGCTGGCTCAACGCCGAGCAGTTGGCTGACGGCATGACTCACTCACTCAGTCACTCCACCAATCAGTCACTCAGTCAATCAGTTGTTTGCGAAGCAATCTTGTTGCCAACCGCCTGGAAACGCATCACTTGCATTGTGGCAAGTTGTTTTTTCTCTTTGCTTTTGTTTTTGTTTTACTAACCATTACCGCTGCTACCGCTACGGCGGCTTCAATGATGCCGCCGCCGCCGCCGCTTTGTTATGATTTATCGCGTGTGGCGCGGCATCGGCTCTTTGAGCACCGAGTTTCTGGTTGTTTGCTCGCTTGCTTTGACAGTTGCCATGCCGCATGTTATACTGCGTATGCGCTCATGCCTATCTAACGGCAGTCGGTGCTTAGACATCTGCCGGTGTGAGTATGTGTATGTGTGTACATCATGTGGCATTGCGGCGGAAATGCCCGTGTGGCAGGCAGTAAATTGCATGCGCTCGAATTGCACATCATCTACTTGCCGGGAGACGTCGGCAGCGCCGTCGCTATTGTCAGCGCCGCTTTATGGGCGATGACGTGGCGAATTGCTGATTTGACAGTGTAAACGCGCACATGGCTCTCCTTTAAGCACCTTTTTATTGCTGCCTGCTAGTAGCTTTGCAAATTTCTTTTTCCCTTTTATCAACCGAAGGGTGGCAGCTCACAAGTCACAGGAAGTGGCATGCATGCAACTCACTCGCCTCATCATCATCATCGTCATCAGCAGTATTACCTATGCCTATTCTGTGCAATAAGTGACATGACAACAAAAGCAACAACAACAACAACGCTGATACCGTCATATTTCCTGCGCAAATCGGCTTCAGAGATCTCGCTGCTGACTTATCATTCGGGGGTGTTGATTGTTGCCATCGCTGTTATTGCTGTTGTTGTTGTTGTCGCTGCTATCAACCCTTGTTGTTTTGTAGATTTAATTACACATTTATGTGTAGCTACTTCCATTGGCATTGTTGGCGTTGTTGTGTTTTAGCCTGCGGTGTCCTCAGTGAAATCGCTTCAGCCTGCAACGCTTGTCAGCAATCAAAAGTGATTTTATGATTTTGGCATACGCTCGGCTCGCGATTATTCGCATAAAAATCTTTCATTATTTATCTTTCTTTGTTTCATTGTATATGTAATATATAGATGCACATATATCTCGTTTTATGTACTTCCTTCCTTCCGTTTCTAGTTGATATTTATATTAATATTTATGTCTGTGCAAAACATACTTTCGCTTTTAAGATTACACTGTGAACAATTTCTGAAATAATATTAAAGAAAATTTATTGTTTACGAAAATATTGATCGGATTTATTATGAGAAAAGATACGCTGGTCGACACTCTTTTGATCTTCATGTGATATATGAACATAATATGAGAATTGGGTTGTGCCTGATAGTTGATAGCTTAGGATTTTGAATATAAAAATGTTAACGTTTCTTTGAACTTTTGTCATTTACTGCTACCAAGTAAATGAAAATGTTGCAAAAATGTTGGTTAACTCTAGGTTATAAAACGAACATGTGTTTGAGAGGAATAAATTGTCCCAGAAGGATCTTGAGATCACAAAAACCTTATTCTTTGCGGATCTTTCGTACTGTATTAAGAATGATATTCTTAAAATCGTGGAAAAATTATGGAGATTGTCTCAAAATCCTTGCGTTAGAAATATAGAGAAAGCAGTGACCTATGACATCTGCTATAACTCCATTCAATTTTGGTTGAGGTTCTCGATAAGAATCGTACCAATATATCTATTTTCTTGCAAAAAATATCAAATAGCAGCTCCAGAAGAGATGAATGCTTGAATATTAGGTTGTCAAATATGCCTTCGGCTTTTTTGCTCTTTCCATGCTTTATAAAAAGAGTTACTGCGATCGGATTTAGCTCAAATATGCGCCGTTTCGTTCGATAATTTGTTTGCATCTAGACAGCAACTTCATAATACCACGCTTGTAGAAGGCCCCTTCCTTATTTGCGAAGAACTAGGACAGCCACTTTTCACAAGCCTCTTTTGAGTTCAACTTTGCACCACCAAGGGCGTTCGCCATGGACAGGAACAGTTGGTAAGCACTTGGCGCTATGTCCGGGCTATATGGTGGATGCGATAAAACTCCCATCCGAGCTCCTGTAGCTTCTGACGAGTCATCAACGAAATGTTTGATCTGGCGTTGTCCTGGTGGAACACTACACCCTTCCTGTTGGCCAATTCCGGACGCCTCTGGTCGATCGCCTACTTCAAGCGGTCCAGTTGTTCGCAGTAAATGGTAGAATTAAGCGTCTTGCCATATGAGAGCAGCTCATAGTGGATGATTCCCTTCCAATCCCACCAAACACGCAGTAAAACCTTCCTGGCCGTCAATCTCTACTTGGGCACTGTTTGGGACCATTCACCGGTCTTCGAACACGATTGTTTTCGCTTGATATTATCGTATGTGATCCAGTTTTCGACGCCAGTCACCATCCGCTTCAAAAATGGGTCGAGTTCGTTCCGTTTCAGCAGCATATCGCAGGCCTTGATTCGGCCCAGAAGGCTTTTTTTATGTCAAATCATGCGGCACCCAAACATCAAGCTGTTTTGTGTATCCAGCCTTCTTCATATGGTTTAAAATGGTTTGGTGACTAACTCCCATCTCCTGGGCGATGTCACGAGATGCCACATGCCGGTTTAACTCGATGTTTTCCATGATTTCGTCGTCTTGTAAGTTATGTCAAGACCTTTCAAAGATGTTTAATATTGCCAGATCGGAGCTCTGTAGCGCTTTATACATAGCCGCGAAATTCAAAAGACAAAAAGACGGAAAGGAGATATCGATAACCTAATATATGGATATATATTTGGCGTATGCACCGCATCCACCAGAGCGCGCCACTCATTCCTTCTTGCTATTTAGCACCAAATGGAAATACCAAGAGAAACCAGGTCGCTTACAACAGAGATGTTCGAAAATCAGAGCGATATTTACCGATATCTTCGATTATTTAAATATACTTCAGCATAGATGGTGAAACGGTCAACTAAGAATATTGAAGTTACTTACTTAGCCTTTCTGAGGCGACTAATTGACACACATTGATTTAATTTTCGGGATTTATATCTAGACAACGAATTAATTTTCCTCTAAAATTATATATGACAACCTTCCGACCTGTTTTTGATAATATTAAAGGCCGAACAGAAATCGAAAGTCATCCCTCAATCATCTTTTCTGTCAGATTTGATTTCCTATGACGCTTTTTTGTGACATTAAATTGCTTGTGAGATAATTTCTAACTTATCCACCACTAAAGCTTAGTGCTACCTGCGAGCGAATTAAATTTCTAAACTTTGTGCTACTCAATTACCATGACATTCGTTAGAATTTGTTGAAAAGGCTTTACATACTCCGCTATTGCTAACTCTGTGATATCCTCTTAGGCCAACCACCAGCATGTTTAAATTAAAAATTCGCAAATAAGCTGCTCAGGTTTCAGCCACTTGATAGAGTGTGAATGCATCCTGTGAACAGAATGAAGTCTGTGAAGTAAGAGGATCACAGAAGCTGCTAAAAGCGAAACCATAATTTGCTATATTAACACGATTAAATATGTATGTGGGTATGCGCCGAAGGGAATTGCAGGAATTTAATATATGGAAGTTGTTATATACATATATATAAATGGCTATGTACATATATGTTGTGTTTTTATACCTATATGTGACAGTAAATTGTAGTATCGCTTCCTGCGGCAGTTCTCATGTATTTTATATAAGAAAAGTTGTAAGCTACAGCTGTTAGAGGCATTAAAGTACACATCTACTTGTTATTTTGGTCCGTCGTGTAATATGTATACATGGCGCGGTACTCGAGTGTAAGCCTACCCCGTCCAACAATATGTATATATATACTGAAACGCATCCATTCAAAGAGTCTCACATGACTAATTCATATAATTTGGTTTTAGCATAGCGTACATACGTACATATATATATCTGAAGATACATATATATACTTCTACATATTCAGTTACATAAGTATGCGCCTGTGCTTATATGCATACTGGATGAGATCTCTCTTCGTTATTCACACACCGTTGAAAAGTAAAAGTGTTTCAACAAAAGGGTGTCCCCCTGAAAGCAGCTTAGTTTATATAAATATAGACAGACCGTCACACATATATGTGCTTCAAAATTAAATATATGCACATCAGAGTATATAATATATGCATATAGGAGTATATATAGCATGCATATCCGCACTTGTGTTGTCAGCCCTTGGCATTGAATTTAATTTAGCTATCGATTTTCAAGGTCAATATTTGGGAAAAAACCAACAGCAGCGAGCAGCACAAGTAGAGGGGTGCCGAATAATTCGTTTTATTTGCTTTTACTTACCATTGCTATATTTACCGGCGTCCAGAGAGGCGGCCAAATTAAAATTTATTTCGATTTCAAGGGCATACTGCTTGGTATTACAGGGTGGTAGAGCGTTGAAAGTATATGAATGACTGTATATATTTGCTTAGATGTGTGCTTAAATATAAATTTGTATAGATTTGTGAAGTAATGCGTGTGGAATTGCATGGGAAACTGAGGTACATATAATCACAAGGAGTGAGAGAACATATTAAACACCAGAGTTGCTTATGAAAAGTGACCATTTTTAGTGATAAAAAACAAAATATATATTTTTTCTAATTTTCAAAGTTGCTAAAGAGAGTATTATAGTTTTGTTCACATAACGGTTGATTGTAAGTCCTAAAACTAAACGAGTTATAGATATAGGGTTATATATACTAAAGTGATCAGGGTGACGAGTAAAGTTCAAATCCGGATGTCTGTCCGCCCGTCCGTGCAAGCTGTAACTTGAGTAAAAATTGAGATATCTTGATGATACTTGGAAGACGTATTTCTTGGCACCATAAGAAGGTTAAGTTCGAAGATGAGCGAAATCGGACCACTGCCAGCCTACAAAATGGCAATAACTGAAAACATATAAAGAGCTATAACTATGCCATAAATTAACCTATGGAAATAAAATTTGGTATGGAGGATCGCATTATGAAGAGGCATATGTGGATCTAATATTTTTGGGGAAGTGGGCGTGGCCCCGCCTATACTAAGTTTTTTGTACATATCTCGTAAACTACTAAAGTTATATCAAGCAAACTCTCAGGAGTCGTTTCTTTTAGGTACTACCGTATACAGTCCAAAAATGGTGGATTATAACCTCGCCCACCACCCATACAAAGGTTATGTTGAAAACTAATAAAAATGTTTTAATTCAGTAAGGAAAACCAACAGAGATTTCATAATAAAGATGGTTCAGAAGAGCTACACTCAAATGGATATAATATGTATATAAATTGGTATAATATAAATTTTAAATGGGCGTGGTTCCGCCCCCTTATGGGTCTAAAACCATATCTCCGAAACTACTCGACCAATTTCAATGAAATTCGGTTTATAATATCTTCCTAGTTTCCCAATGATATTTGTAAAAATAGTTTGAATCGGTTCACAACCACGCCTACTACCTTTATACCAGAACTTTGAAGTCGATTTGAATCGTTTACTTTACAATGTATAAAGTAAGCACTAGTTAAGATATCGGAACAGAACTTTGCAAAAATACTGCAATTAAAGAGTGGCATCGCGCTTCTAAAAATCTCCGAAATCAGTCGATAAGTTTTCAAGGCCCCGTATATCGAATATGAGGAGCTCAGTGCTTCAAATAAGTTTTTTTTACCGAAAAAAGTCTCTCAGATATTTTGAAGAAATTCAGAGGGAATCTGTTTCTTCTAATAATATGTCTCCGTGCCAAAAATGAGTGAAATCGGGTCATAACTTCTACAGCTCCCATATACCTAATATTGAAATTTTCAAACTTTCAATGGACTTTACAACACATATCTGCCGAATATGTGAGTCAAATGGTTTATTGTATTAATAAAATTAAATAAATAACTTGCGAGAGTATAAAATGTTCGATTATACCCGAACTTAGCCCTTCGTTACTTGTTTATATATATTTTTTTGGTTCATGATGCTCGCTCAGTGCGTTCAAGCATGATTCCTGATATCAATTTATCAATAATTTTCAATAATATTGTTGAGAATATGTGAAAATCGCTGTTTTACCGTTAAATCACTCGAATTATTTCGATTTTTCGCTGGAATCCTTCAAAAACACACATATATGTTAATAACGTAGCATACTTTTAGGCGAATAAGCCTGGTGTAAGAGTTTATTTCATTTCTATTGAACTCGAAATGTATGAAAACGATATTTTTATCTCAAAAATTGTTATTAAAATGTTAATTGTGAGTTTTTCAAGGAAATTATAAAAATAATCCTCCCATAAAGTCCGATTTTCCTAGTATTTTTGAGTTGTTTTATGAAATATATATTTTTGTATTTTTTTATTTTTATGTGCCTTGAATCAAGCTTAATTGACTATTGAAATACTAATTAAATTTTTCTGAATGCCTACTTAACTTATAGATGATAATAATGCAGCATACTCTTAGGCGCATATCCCAGGTATCGCAGTTTATTTCACTTCTATTTAACCGGAAAGGTATGCAGTTGGCATTTTTATATCATAAACTGTTATTAAAATGTTAATTGTGAATTTTTCAAGGAAATTTTCAAAATAATCCTCCATTAAACTACGATTTTCCAAGTATTTCCGAGTTGTTTTATGAAATATTTATTTTTTTTATATTTTATATGTATGTATATATAAAATCGTATGCTTTAAATCCAGCTTAATTGACTATTAAAATACTAATTAATTTTTTCTATATGCTACCATATATAACTGAGATTTGAAAAAATAAGCTTTTCGCAAATCAAATTTTTCTCTTTTCTATTCATGCCAAATTGACCTAATTCCGCTGTAATCCTCTAATGACAAAAAATTAATTACACACGCGATACAAGCTGTAAATGTTGTAATGTATTTAATTTAAGTGCGCTCGTAAAAGCAACACTCATGAATAATTCTCTATAGCACGAGTATGAAGGACCAGCATATGTATAAGCCCATACACACCAAAAAAGGAAAAGAAGCTAGCAAAATATAACCATAAATTCAAGCATTGGTGCTGGCCATAAAAAATATGCATAATTTAGAATAAAACATAAAAAATTCAATTTAGCCAAAGCAGCGTAAAATTTCTAGTACTCACCAAAAAAAAAGGAATTGAAAAAGAAATAAACAAAATGCGAAAAATAATAATAAAATTACTGTCATGAAATAGCATAAATATGAGCGCAGGATAATAAAAAAATTGGTGTTGGCAAAAAATAAGAGATGAAGGGCGGCTAGCAATAAAAACGCTTTCGGGCGTAGGGCACTACGCCCAGCAAATGGTTTTAGGTTTTAGTGGTGAGAATGGGTGCCTCGGTTGCTTTTTTGTGTGTGTGTACAGTTAGCTGATCACACAGTTAAACACTGAAACCGCTGAAGCGCTCAAGCAGTTCATTACTTCATTGGCAACACTTGAAAAATGACATCATAAAATTTTATTTGCATTTGGCGCTGATTTTCACAACACCACACAGTCCACAGTCGGCACTTGGCGATTTTATTTTATTTTTTTTTTCTGGCAATATTTTTAAATGCTTCTTCGTTTGGTGTGCATATTTATCAGCAAAGCGTGATTGCACGACTAAATACAAGTATATGCGCTTGTAGCGGGGTGTAGACCGCCCTCGGAAATGCTGGTCAACTGTTGATTTAATTCCGTTACAAAATTTTATGTTCTGTTATCGCCCTTTTTTTTTCTTAAGTATTTTTGTGTTTTTTTTTGTTTTGCGCTTTTCCCGCAATTCTGTTTCATTCATGTTTATGCTAATTTATGCCATGTGATACATACGGACAGACATTTGGCTGATGAAAGTTATAAATTTCTTGCAAATGTTTCTAATTAAAAATGTGCTCACGTTTGACGCTTTAATTGCGCCCAAAGAATTTTATAGCTTTAAGCTAAATATCAGGCAAGTTATGACCATTTTTTCCTGTACGGAAGCTGTACGGCAGTAAAATAGGTTTTTTTGGTTGATTTTTTGTTTTATGCGCTACACTTTATGGCTATTGCAATTTTCGATAATTGCTCGAAAGTAATTTGAAATATACAAATTTTTTTTTTGTAGTTAATGAAGTAGGTTGCACGAGATATACTTTTTTAGAATAATCTGGAGAGACAAAAAAGTAGAAGGAAGAGAAAATTTTAAAAGAAACGTGCAATTATAATTTTTATGATAAATAGTGTCTCACTAATCTGATTCTTAAGGTTCCTTAACGACAAAGGCAGCTGTGACATGCCTTTATGGAAATTGAGAATTCCTTTTATGTTCAGAATATAACTTCAGGTTAGGTAAGGCGCTCTGTAGTTTAGTCACGCAGGTTTCAAATGCTCCCTGATTTATGGTGAACTGTAAAACAGTTCCACATTTCTAATAGATCCATCATCTCGACATAAGACAGATAAAAAGAAATATTTAATTTTCGTAGCTCTTGATATCACTAAGAGTTACGGTTATCGCAAAGGCGCCCAATTGTATGCTATTGTATTTAGTTTTGAATTTTTATGCCAAAAAACGTTGCCTACATTTAGGGTGTTGTTGAATAATTTTGGATTAACTTATGGATGTATGTATATTATAAACATTTTAAGACGGACTGCCGATGAATCTTTTAGTTTCTAATTATTCTTTGTAATTTTCGATCTTTCTTCGAGAGTAACTTTTATAAAGACTCTTATGGGAAATTCAACAATTTATAATGATTTTGTTCTACTTTATGTCTGAACACAATCATTTTGAAGAAACATTCCGTGAGATTAATGATGTTTTGGGGGATGGTACTCTATCATTTCGAACTGCGGAGGAATGGTTTCGACGATTCATAGCGTGTGAAAACGATACCATGGATAAGCCAGTCGGCGGAAGGCCTTTGACGACGAATACCGATCAAATCATGGAAAACATCGAGTGAGACCGGAATGTGGCATCTCGTGACATCCCCCAGGAGATGAGAGTTAGTCACCAAACCATTTTAAACCATCTGAAGAAGGCTGGATACACCAAAAAGCTTGATGTTTTGGTGCCTCATGATTTGACGCAAAAAAACCTTCTGGACCTGGTGACTGACGGCGAAATATGGATCACAAACGACAATATCAAGCGAAAACGGTCGTGGTCGAAGGCCGGTGAATCGTCCCAATCAGTGGTCAAGCCGGGATTGACGGACAGGAAAGGTTTGCTGTGTGTTTGGTAGGATTGGAAGTGAATCATCCACTATGAGCTGCTCCCATATGACCAGAAGCTTAATTCTACCATCTATTGCGAACAACTGGACCGCTTAAAGCAGGCGATCGACCAGAAGCGACCAGAATTGGCCAACAGGAAGGGTGTAGTGTTCCACCAGGACAACGACAGACCACAAATTTCGCTGATGACTCGTCAGTAGCTACGGGAGCTCGGATGGGAGGTTTTATTGCATCCACCATATAGCTCGGTCATAGCCAAGTGATTACCACCTGTTCCTGTCCATGGCGAACGTCCTTGGTGGTGTAAAGTTGAACTCAAAAGAGGCTTGTGAAAAGGGGTTGTCCGAGTTATTCGCAAATAAAGAGGGGGCTTCTACGAGGGCGGTATTATGAAGTTGCCTAAAAGTAAGCATTTTCGCGTTCCCTATTATCTCATATGGCCAATAGAATCTATTAAAGTTGGTTATAAACTTATTGAGACTAGTTTCATACTTCGAATCCAAGCTACATCGCTTCTTAAATTCTTAAATTGAACTAGTACTTTTTTCCGAAAACTGTCTTGCATGTTTTGACTGACTTTGTATACATGTAATGCTAATGTACTTACATAAAATCGAGTATATTTTATCAGCGACACATAAAAAATTATCATTATCGTCTTGTGTCGACAGTTTGACAACGCTGCTCTTCGCTTTGTGTACTCTTCTAGCATACATACTTACACATTAATACTTAAACGACATATTCACTTTTATGTTTTCACTACTTCAGTGGATTTCTATGCACCCACACACATACATATATACATACCTCCATAGCTACAAATAGTAGCTGTCAATATGAAGGCAAGCGAGCGCATCTACTCCACGCTATTCACCAGACAGCCAGCCAGCCAGCCAGCTGCTGTTAGTCGAATTCCATGGAGCTATTCATCGAGCATTTTATTGAGCCATTGTGCCATCAATTTTAACCGAGCGAATACTTGCAAGTGCCCTTGGAAATTGTGTTCTTGAACGCATAGAAATTACGAGTACCTCAAGTATTTGCGGCATTCAACGTAACCGTGCTGTTTACGAGCATGTAGAAAAATTTTATGATTTTCATAAAATATTATATGTGGCTAAAATAAGAATATAATTTTCTCTATGAAGTACAGCGTAAGCGGTGCTTTGGTAGCTTTACAAGTGAAGTGGTGAAAACGAAAGTGGCTGCTGTGGGTGCTCATGCACTCGGCGCTGGGGCGCGGGAGTCCCAGTTGCGTGCAACAAAGTCCGTATGGAGGTTGTGTATTTAATTGCCACATAGTCGAATAATAATAATGGCCACAGCATATAATAGAGTGGGTATTTGCGGGCATATTATTTCGTTATAATATTATTACAAGCGTTATTTTTGCATTTGACGATGTTTGCTCACGTACGTTCGTCTGTAGTGGCTAATCACCGTGAGCGCCTCTTTTGCTCCACTTCAGCTGATAATTATAAATGTTGGCTCATTAAGTTCAGCAATGTAGGCGATCACCCAGAAGGAAAGTGAATTCAGAAAGAAAAAGAGAAAGAGAAATCCCAACTCAACCTTGTTAGTTCGGAAGTCGTTTTTACTACTAATTCGGAAATACCGCAAAGTTGGACCGAAGTTGTTATCGGACTCTTAGTAGGGTTTCAGAACGTCATATTCGCTAGTTTCCTATATAGGAAAGAGCAAGAACCCGAACTGTACGAAAGTCGAAACAGTTTTAAACTAACTGGAATCATTCCCTGCAGGGCCAGACGAGCCTTCAATATACATTTCCCATCAATAATCCCATATTTCAATAGCAGGCATTGTCAATGATTGGCTTTAAAATAGACTGGCTGCATATCCAACCAAGCGCCAGCTGTTGCCGCACGGTCCTAAATAGGCATATAGACCTATTAAGTTGGCTCGAAAGCCTGCCTGGTCGCCAGTAAGCTCGCCATGCCATTGTCGTTGACTGCCAGCCGCCTGGCATATATTACTGCGCGCCACATTTGGTCACATGTGTTGGCTGCTGCATTGAAAACGTTTTAATTGCCACTTCATTGAATGAAAATAGTAATGTCTCTGCCTGCCTCTGGACTGCCAGGCCGGCAGTACGGCTGACCGACTCACAATTACTAATTACCAATTCTTATTTGCCGCCGATATATGGTATGTGTGCGTCTACTCGCCCATAAAAACGTACAGCCAAGCCATCAATGGTCGCAGCTGATTATGCCGCCAGCTGATGCTCAGCGCATAATGAAATGCGTTGGGTAATAAAAGCCCATTGATTATATTAAATTCTGGTTCATGGGACATGAGAAAAGCCGGCGCGCGATTTAATCATAAGCGCCTTAACTATTTAACTATGGCGTTAGTAACTGCCCTCAAAAGTATCGGACGGCGTTTGTCTACATCTTTTGTCTCAGCACATAAGATTGTCCACATTTAATTGCGCTTAATGGGCGGCCTTTTGGGCGATTGGAAATAATTTTTGCTTTGGTCACACTTATTTTATGTTCTTTTTATCGTTTCCGTATGGTTTCACAAACGGCCGTGCTGTCTGATGTCTGATCTGTGAGGATACTACATGAGTATTTAATTATTTGAGATAAGTCTTCGTTTGAAGAGTAGACGCTCTGTGAATAATAAAGACATCTCGAAAATTTTGAATAAGAAAAAAACTGAAATTTATGATTTTGCCATAAGATTTCGAAAAAAGGAACGAACGACTCACGTTCTCAGTTCCTCTTTCTATATTACTTATGTAAACCCGGGGCAATTTGCTTTATTTACTAAAATCTCTTCTTTGATAAACGTTTCATGAAAATCAGACCTTTCCTCTAAGCTTTAGCTGTGCTTAGATCTATACAGGAATCGAAGATCTGATTCTTTATCTCTATCGAAAACTCTCTATAGCATCTACTTCAATGGTTTGCTGTTTCTTTTCTATGCAGCGCGATCCTTTTTAAGAAATTTTGAAACCCATTTAAGGTATAATTGCTTTGAGAATTAAGTAAGATCTATCTAGAGACCAAAACCGTGCTAAAACGTCGACTTATCTGGAAGCTGGTATGTCTATGCTTGACAATTTGGAGACGTTACATAAAGATCCAAATAGCTATTTAGTTCTATGGACTTTGCTGAGAATTATAAATATTAGGTTGGCAAATATCTCCTTTTCGCTTTTTTCTCTTTAATCAGGCCTCGTGGTACACTACACCCTTCCTGTTGGCCAATTCTGGACGCTTTTGGTCGATCGCCTGCTTCAAGCGGCCCAGACGTTCGGAGTAGATGGCAGAATTAAGTGTCTAGCCATATGGGAGCAGCTCATAATGGATGATTCCTTTCCAATCCCACCAAACACAGAGCAAAACCTTCCTGGCCGTCAATCCCGGCTTGGCTACAGTTTGGGACGATTCACCGGCCTTCCAAAACGACAGTTGTCGCTTGATATTGTCGTATGTGATTCATTTTTCGTCCCTAGTCACCATCCGCTTCAAAAATGGGTCGAGTTCTTTCCGTTTCAGCAGCATATCGCAGGCGTTGATTCGATCCAGAAGGTGTTTTTGTGTCAAATCATGCGGCACCCAAACATCAAGCATTTTTGTGTATCCAGCCTTCTGCAGATGGTTTAAAATGGTTTGGTGACTAACTCCCATCTCCTGGGCGATGTCACGAGATGCCACATGCCGGTCTAACTCGATGTTTTCCATGATTTGATCGGTATTCGTCGTCACAGGTCTTCCGCCGGCTGGCTTATCCATGGTATCGTTTTAACCCGCTCTGAATCGTCGAAACCTACCATTTGCCTTCCTAATATAATTTTAGTTCACCTCGACCAATTTTATCATGACTGTTCCCCCTTCCAGAAGGTCTATTTCTTTCAGTATATATTTATACAATTCGAATTAAACAAATTAAAGGCTTTTATAAATCAAAATACCGCAGATCCAACTTCAATACAGTTGCTTCACATTTCTCAATAAGCACTCAAAGACTCAAATTGCAATTGCAAAGCCATGAAAGTAGTTGAAGGAGTGTGCAGGCAGCCTTTGAGCCCCAGCACTCAATCCTGCATTGCCACAAAAAATACGATTTTCTTTGACTTCTTTGGCAACCAAATAAAGTAAAATTGCGGCGCATGCGAAGTTGATTGAATGCTGATAATATCGATAAAGCCGCAGCAAAGCAAACACAAGGACTTGCTGGCACCACACACCAACACAGCGTAGAAAGGAAGGAAAAAGGAAGCCAAAAAAACCGACGAGTTTTGCACAAAGGACGGGCAAGGAATTCATTGCAAAAATGCAAAAATAAACAACTGTTATCTATTAAAAGGCAGCATGGCGTACGCACAAAGCTAAATGGAGATGCAAGCGATAGGAATCGAGAGATAGGCCAGCAGGATAATAACGGCGCGCAGGATAATATGTGGCCTTCGCATGCACATATGGTATTTTTTCATTAGAGGATTGTATGTATGTGTGTGTGTGTGCTGCATGCAGATTTTGTCAATAAAAATTTCAGCGCTGTGTTGCAGAAAAAATATCACTTACAGTATGCGCAAATAGCAGAGGGACGAAATTATTTGAAATTTTTTTCTGAGAGAGCGCACATAGCATAACAAAGAATTTCCAATCGGCAGAAAGGATAATTACAAAAGGACAAAACCAAACAATGCTTTCGCTTGTACTCTAGAAATAAACGGACAGAACTGAAGCACTTTTTTCGCAGGTAATATTTCGGCGATTTGAGGAGTATGCACGCTTGTGGATGCCTGGTTTGGCTGGTCCGTGAGTGCAGCGCGCCGGCCGAGGGTTGTGCGAAAGAGGCTTTTGTGTTGTGGTTTATTGAAGTATAGTGAAATATTGACGAGCGCTGGCTGTGGTGGCTGGCCGGAGGTGGTGCCTCGAACAACAATTCAAAGCAAACAAAAAGCAAACAAACCAAACAATGGAGGGGTGGCAGCCTGGTGAGTGCAGATTTTTTTGCGCATCAAGACCGCTAGCGCTGGCGAAGAAGCATCGCACAAAAGACGCCGCACAAACGAACGCGCAGCGCCAAAGTCAAAGCCAAACAAGCGCACACTGCGCTCCGGATGTGAGTAATTAAATCAAAGCGCCTGGGACGCACGCATGCCGATCGGTGCGCATCCGCAGCAAATGGCACGGAATAGCTCACCTTTGAGCGAGGCGAGTCAAAGTCGTTGCTGGCGCAATGGGAACTGGCTGGAATGCATTGTCATGCGAGTAATTGCAAGCGCACATACACAGTGAACAAATGTGCGCTCTACCTCACGCGTTTGTTGTCGTGAGATTCTTGCAAAAAAAGAAATGCCTTGCCAGCAAACGCACTTCCGAGTTTTCCTTTTACCATGCATATGCGCATATATAATTGTGTTTATTTATTTGCTTTTGTGGCTACAAAGTCGGCGACAGTTAATTATGTGCTGCCACTGCGGCGCGGAAGTGGCGCATTTGTGGCAAGCAAGCAATTTTGCTGCAGCGAAAATTTATGACTTCTAAGAACTACAGGAAGCCAAGTAATTGCTCATAACTTTTATGATTTGAAAGGCGAAATGACAAATAGGCGAATCTGCGTGCTAAGAAAGCCATTTCTGCGGCAGAAATGTGCGTCTATTGATGCGTGAAATGCGTTGAGTTATAGTGCGGTTGTTTAAGGACAGCATATTTTCGTTGTTGTGTAAGAAAGTTCCGTTCAAAAATTAAATTCAGAAAAAAGAGATTAATAAAAAATATTGAGGAATTACATAAGCAACGGTTCATATGAGCTGAAAAACAATTTGGTTATATTTTTTATAGAATCAGTGTCAAAGGTGTATCCATTCCCATACTATTGAAGTGAGCAACTCTTGTACGAAATACTGATTTGATTTTTCGATATATTCTCTGAATAAAATTGGAGTTCCTGGTAAAAAATCCAAAAATAATGGTAATATTTTGGCTCCGACAGTTTTGAGAGCGGCCTCTACGATCTTCCAAAGTACCAACCTTTTAATGGATAAATCATCCATCTCCGGATAGTCAATGATTTCGAGAAGATTAGCGTTAATATTGCGGTCAAATGGAGATTACGATGGAAGAGCCGAGAATAAAGCCCTCGCAGGTTTAAGGACTGTCAATTGAGCTCTATAGGGAGAAATGAGCTATCTCCGGTTCGTTTATGACTTCTTGAATACTAACTATAAAATTGATGTCAAATGAGAGTCATTCGTTTGTGAATGAGCCGAGGCAAGGACGAAGGATAGCCAATGATTTCGAGAAGACTAGCGTTAATATTTCGGTCAAATGGATATTACGATGGATGAGCCGAGAATAAGGCCCTCGCAGGTGTAAGGACCGTCATTTGATCTCTCAATGGAGGAATGAGCTATCTCCGGATCGTCAATGACATCATGAAGACTAACGATAATATTGAGGTCAAAGGAGAGTCATTATGAATGAGCCGAGGCATGGGCGAAGGACAGCCAATGATTTCGAGAAGACTATCGGTAATATTGCGGTCAAATAGAGGTTACGATGGATGAGCCGAGAATAAAGCCCTCGCAGGTTTAAGGACCGTCACTTGTCCTCTAAATGGAGAAATGAGCTATCTCCGGATCGTCTATGGCCTCATGAAGACTGACGATAATATTGAGGTCAAAGGAGAGTCATTATGAATGAGCCGTGGCAAAGATGAAGGATAGACAATGATTTCGAGAAAACCAGCGGTAATAATGCGGTGGTCAAATAGGGGTTACGTTAGATGAGCCGTGAATAAAGCCCTCGCAGGTTTGAGGACAATCACTATGATTTTTTAATGAAGAAATCCGCTATCTCCGGATCGTTTATGACCTCATGAAGACTGACGATAATATTGAGGTCAAATGAGAGTCATTATGGATGAGCCGACGCAAGAACGAAGGATGCGTACTCCTTCATGTTGTAAAACTAAGTAAAGACGGTACTAGCTTGCTTTTATGGAACCGGCTCCAACCGATTGGGCAGTCAATAACAAATAGAGGATCGACACTAGACTTTTTCTTTCAGACGGATTTTTTGAATAAATTATATCATCCTCTGGAGTTTCCTTGTTATTTATATGATCTACAAATAGTTATTTAAAGAACTTTTTCATTTCGAAATCAAATTTTATTGCCCTCGGTCAAAGCTCGGTGAAAGCTCAAAGCTTGTGGTGTTTATAGCCGTAATATTGCGTTCAAATGGATATTACGATGGATGATGAGCCGAGAATAAGGCCCTCGCAGTTTTGTTGCTTGATGAAGACTAACGATAATATTGAGATCAAAGGAGAGTCTTTATGAATGAGCCGAGCAAGGACGAAAGGTCCGACCTTCGCGTTGTAAAACTAGGTAAAGAAGGGACTAGGTTGCTTAGATAGAAGCGGCTCCAACCGATTAGGCGGTCAATCACAAATATAGAATCGACAATATAATCTTTCTTTCGAAAGGATTTTTTCAATAAATTATGGAGTGTGCTTTTTATTTCTATGACCTATGCATAATTGGTTTAAAGTATAATTTTATTGTCCTCGGCCAAGATGAAAGCTCAAATATGGATCGACAGAGCTTGTGGAACTATACTTATCTAGTGAAGATCTTCTGTTTCGTATTCACTGAAATTCTTAACGCCACACTTAAGTGATTAATCTATACCAAAACTACTTAGGACTCTTCAAATATATATTCTCCGTCATACACACTCACATTGGACACAATTTGGACACAATTTTACGCATAAAATGCAATTACGCTCGCTTAACGGTGTATTGGTGTGTTGGCCATTAGTGGGCAATATTTATCCGGACAGTTGTCAAAGGCGAACACTGAAACATAGCAAATCTAATTAATTCCACAATAATTTAAGCAAACAAACAAAATGGAGAATTAACACGCCTCAACAAATATACGCCGCAGCTGAAAGCGAAAACACTTATTTACCTATACTTAAGAGAAAGAAGAAGCAGAAGCAGGATACTTTTGGCAGCAACACAAACATTTTCCATAGAAATATTTATTATATATATCAGGATGCTTTGGTCTGAATCTGCATTAATGACAGAAGTGCTCATAAAGCAACGGTTAAATAGTGGAAAAGCTGCGAAATGAATTTCATTAGCACTGCTCAAGTGCGTAAGTAAGTAAGTAATTGACTAGCTATTGCTGCTAATTTACGTCAAAAACAAATAAAATTCGATATATATATATATGTATATATACAGACAAATATATATATATATTTATAAGTACAACAAAATTCGAGAAATTGGCGGAGTAGAAATGTGAAGACTGCTTGCAGGATGCGGGCGTCCACATCACTCAACGGCTTGGTTCGGCGCGCCTGGTCTGAGCTGTGCTGGGCAAGCGACGCACAGCTGTGGGTTGTCAACAATGCGGAATACAGCTGCGCCAATGCTTCAAATATACAGGCGTACATTGGTGGTACATGCCAAAAGTGTGTAGCGGCAAGACAAGCAGTCACTTACTTTGAACGTGAGCAGATTTGCTAAAACATGCTTAGTTAATAGAACGCACACACAGACAGACAAACATAAGCAATTTAACATTTATACAGTTTATACGCATTTCATTGCTTATCGTTGTTATTGTTGTTGTTCGTACCACCATGCAATTAATTTGCATGCAAAAGTGTAAAATTAGACGCAAAAGCAACAACAACAACAACAGCAAACTGAAGACGCAGGCAGCTATCGTTTACTTAGGCGCAATAAGCGAAACTTAGAGCTGCGTAATTATACGAAAATATTCCACACTAAAGATGCGGGCAGCAACAAGCTGGCGTAGAAGCTCGAGTGGCGAATTGCCACTTCTAAGGGTCGCCTAGTTAATGTACGCGTAATGCAAGCAAATTATGTACAAACAAACATACAGACATACTCACATACATACGTACATATATACATTCTTATATACAATCAACGCTTATCAGGTATCAAATGCGGTCTCCACTGGCCGGCCCGCAGCGGAAATGCAAATAATTTATGCGAATGCTTAATTTATGCTGAAATTGTAGAAATTATAGCAAAGTGTAAAAATATCAAAGCTTAGCACATACACATTGCATTTAATTAAATTTTGAGTAATGACGTGCAATTACTATGTGCCAATTCTCAAGTGTCTAATAAGTTGTACAGAAGTGTTGCTGTTTGACACAAAGTGGCACTAAGGCAGTTGCAGGAAAGTGTTTTTGAATTTGAAGCAGACAAAATTAAACTTGAGTAGCTTTAAGAAAGAGTTTACTGATTGATCCCTTTCGAAACTGGAATATATAATAAAAGGTGGTCCAATACAGTTACCTTCTTATCTTACGCTGAAAATTAAAACAATATATCGTGCTACAAAATGAAGTTGGTATTTGTCGAAATAACAGTACATTTCCGACGAGTGACACTCTATATTAGTTTGGTAAATATCTCCCTTCCACTTTTTTGCTCTTTATTCAATGTTTTATAAAAAGTGTTACAGTGATCGGATTTAGTTGAAATATGCGCCGTTTCGTTCGATAATCTGTTTCCATCTAGACGGCAACTTCATAATACCCTCCTCGTAGAAGCCCGCCTCCTTACTTGCGAAGAACTCGGACAGACACTTTTCACATGCCTCTTCAGAGTTCAACTTTACACCACTAAGGGCGTTCGCCATGGACAGGAACAGGTGGCAATCACTTGGCGATATGTCCGGGCTATATGGTGGATGCGATAAAACCTCCCATCCGAGCTCCCGTAGCTTCCGACGAGTCATCAACAAAGTGTGTGGTCTGGCGTTGCCCTCGTGGAACACTACACCCTTTCTGTTGGCCAATTCTAGACGTTTCTGGTCGGTCACCTGCTTCAAGCGGTGAAGTTGTTCGCAGAAAATGTTAGAATTAAGCGTCTGGTCATATGGGAGCAGCTCATAGTGGATGATTCGCTTCCAATCCAAACCAAACACACAGCAAAACCTTCCTGGCCGTCAATCTCGGCTTGGTCGCTATTTGGGACGATTCACCGATCTTCGGCCACGGCCGTGTTCGCTTGATATTGTCGTATGTGATCCATTTTTCGTCGCCAGTCACCATCGGCTTTAAAAATGGCTCGAGTTCGTTCCGTTTCAGCAGCATATCGCAGACGTTGGTTTGGTCCAGAAGGTTTTTTTGCGTCAAATCATACGGCACCCAAACATCAAGCTTTTTTGTGTATCCAGCCTTCTGCAGATGGTTTAAAATGGTTTGGTGACTAACTCCCATCTCCTGTGCGATGTCACGAGATGCCATACGCCGGTCTAACTAGATTTTTCCATGATTTGATCGGTATCCATCGTCACACAGTTCGAAGTGATAGAGTACCGTCCCCTAAAACACCGTTAATCTCGTTTCTCTGGCGGATTTGCCTTTAACGAAGGAAACTTTAAAGTAACGCGATTCTCGGGGTTAGTGAACTCCATGTTTACACGTCTATTACTATTGAACACAATATCCAAACTAATCATGCATTGCGTCGTTTTGTAGGTTATGCCAAGATCTTTCAAAGATGTATAGTATTACCAGATAAAAAGAGGAAGAGAGATATTTTCCAATCTAATATATTGAAGAGGTGTTATTATTGACACTTATTTCTTTGAATTTTCGACTCTTCTTTTAACATGGACACATTAAAGAACATGTTTTTATATGTAGTTATTGAAAATGTGAATTCTCATTGATTTATAGTCTCGGCAGAAGAGCTTTTTGGTTAAAATGAATATCTCGCCATGCCATATCTTTCAAGGAAGATCGTAATTTGACTAACAGTCTTCCCAATTAAGTCTTCTTCAACTCATACTGTTTTTTAAAGCTAAACTATTGTGTATATGTGGAGCTCTATACAAGCTTCATTTTAGTTTTGTATTTATTAGATATTTTTTGGTTCTATTATGAACAAGAAAATTGTCCAAAGCTACGTTAAGTGTCTGGTTTCTATAGTATATATTCATTACATATATATCTCTTTCCCATGGTATAACTGCGAGCTATGTTAGTTCGAGCTTATTATGCCAGTCAATATGATTTAAGCCAGTTGTTTGTTCGATTCGCATATATTTAGATAGCATATATTGGACTATCATGTACTTGCGGTCCTGCATTCCACCTATGAACTTTGGGAAATTATATATATATTCTACTATCAGATCATTTTATCTAAAAACTAGTCAAAATATATTTTTCGAAAATCTCTTGATGTTTGTACGTTTAAAATATCATTATCGCCTCAAATCGGACTAACTTTCGTTCTTGGATCATAAGATCTTAATATTTTTATATATGAAAACAACAAATTATAAAATTGTGTAGGTCTCTGTAATATAATTTGAAGTAAGATAGGCCTATACCCTTGAGGCATAAACTACATTTAACCGTGACGAACTAAAATGAATTTGCCCTATACAAAACTCGTCTAGGTATTCGATCAAACTATTTTTTCCCGGGTGATTGAATCATTCTGTGGCGGCTTTGGTAAATAATATGAGAGATTGAGGAAATATACTGAAAAAATTTATATTTTCAATCTTATAGCCTTTTTATACAGGAGCTAACCGGCTTCTGCTCGATTAAAACGCTGATTAAAATCTATTGGCCACACAAAATAAAAGTGTACACTAATTTTGATCGATAATCGACTTGAAAATGAAATGCAACTGCGACAGTGACCGTATTTGTGATTATATATACATACATACTTTATCTGCCATTGGCTGTATTTTTTGATAAAAAAAAGCCAAGGTAGATGTCGCTGCTAAAAATAGCAAACAGCTGATGAAACTAACCAATTTCTTATGAAAAGCAAAAACAAAAATGTACAACAGTTGATCAGTTATCGAGTAACCGGCAGTGTGAACGACAAAAACTGGTTTCTCAATCAAAATTTTAATTGTTCAATTAATTTGGCTGTGTAAAAACGCTATTAAGGACTACCTTAATATATATACATTAGTTGCTTGCTTTATAATAATAATTTAATAGCATTTAACCCTTTTTCTACACTGATGAGCTCATTTTCCCAATGAGATATCAAACCAATTTTGTAAAAATGTAATAAAAAGTAATTAGGAAATGTGTAATCCTACAGATTAAATTGACTGCTCGATAATTAGCCAGAGTTTTTATTTAATCACATTTATCTTCACTAATCTATATTGGAGGATGGGACCATGTGTAGAAGTTCACGCAAGTGAGGAAAGTTTTTGATTGTCATTCACTTGGGAATGGCCAGAAACGATTCTTCTCCACATGGTCCAAGCAGCTCACGACTTCCGGTTTTAGACCAAGTATCCTCTGGGTAGCCAACAGACATCCGTCTGAAGGCGAGCTAAAGTGAGAAGGCGAAGCCCGCTTATGCGGTTGTGCATTGGGTTTGGGACCCACCACATAAAAACACCCCCCAATGAAAAATCTACGAAAGCCTCGGATGAGACACCCCCCTTTTGATGACGACCCCTGCAAACGTTTTAAGGATAATGATATAAGGGCATGCACCTGGAATGTCCGGACCCTTAATTGGGAAGGTGCCTCTGCCCAGCTGGTTGATGTCCTCATACGACTCAAGGCTGACATCACCGCCATCCAAGAAGTGCGATGGACGGGACAAGGACGGAAGAAGGTGGGTCCTTGTGACATCTACTACAGCGGCCATATAAAGGAGCGCAAATTTGGTGTTGGATTTGTGGTGGGAGAGAGACTCCGTCGCAGAGTCCTGGCATTCACCCCGGTGGATGAACGTCTTGCCACAATCCGCATCAAAGCGAGGTTCTTCAACATATCGCTGATTTGCGCCCACGCCCCAACGGAAGAGAAGGACGATGTGACAAAAGATGCTTTCTATGAGCGCCTAGAACGCACCTATGAGCGCTGCCCCCGCCACGATGTAAAAGTCGTGCTTGGCGATTTTAACGCCAGGGTGGGTAAAGAAGGTGTCTTTGGCACAACAGTCGGAAAATTCAGCCTCCATGACGAAACATCGCCAAACGGCCTGAGGCTGATCGACTTCGCTGGGGCCCGAAATATGGTCGTCTGTAGTACCAGATTCCAGCATAAGAAAATACATCAAGCTACTTGGCTGTCTCCTGATCGAAACACGCGGAACCAAATCGATCACGTTGTGATAGACGGAAGACATGTCTCCTGTGTTTTAGACGTGCGTACGCTCCGAGGACCAAATATAGACTCGGACCATTATCTGGTCGCAGCTAAAATACGCACCCGCCTCTGTGCAGCAAAGAACGCCCGTCAACAAACACAAGGAAGGTTCGACGTCGAAAAGCTGCAATCGCAACAGACAGCCACGAAATACTCTACTCGACTTGCACTCCTGCTCTCTGAGAGCACTCATCAGCATCTCGGTATAAGGGAACTGTGGAACGGCATCTCAAACTCACTGCGTACCGCTGCAGCCGAAACAATTGGTTTTCGGCTACGACAAAATACAAGGTGGTACGATGTGTTGTGCCGTCTTGCAGCGGAGTGAAAACAGACTGCCTACCTCGCAACGTTGCAAACGACCACAACACGTGCGGGATGGGATAGATACCGAGAGCTGAAGAGGAAGCGAGACGCATTTGCAGACAAAAAAGAAAGAGGCCGAAATGCGTGAGTACGAAGAGCTTGAGAAGCTGGCAGACAGAGGGAATGCTCGAAAATTTTATGAAAAAATGAAGCGACTTAACGAAGGTTTCAAGACCGGAGCATCCTCATGTAGAGACCAAGGTGGTAATCTGGTAACCGATGTCCAGGGCATACTGGGATTATGGAGGAACACTTCTCCGACCTGCTGAATGGCAGTGAGAGTACAACACCAGGAGAAGGCGAACCCGATCCCCCAATCGATGACGATGGAACAGATGTTCCATTACCCGACCATGAAGAAATTCGAATAGCAATTACCCGCTTGAAGAACAACAAAGCAGCGGGGGCCGATAGATTACCGGCAGAACTATTCAAATACGGCGGCGAAGAACTGATAAGGTGCATGCATCAGCTTCTTTGCAAAATATGGTCGGAAGAAAGCATGCCTGACGATTGGAATCTCAGTGTGCTCTGCCCAATCCATAAAAAGGAGATCCCACAATCTGCGCCAATTACCGTGGGATCAGCCTCCTAAATATCGCATACAAGGTTCTATCGAGCGTACTGTGTGAAAGACTAAAGCCCACCGTCAACAAACTGATTGGACCTTATCAGTGTGGCTTTAGACCTGGAAAATCAACAACTGACCAGATATTCACCATGCGCCAAATCTTGGAGAAGACCCGTGAAAAGAGGATCGACACACACCACCTTTTTGTCGATTTTAAAGCAGCTTTCGACAGCACGAAAAGGAGCTGCCTTTATGCCGCGATGTCTGAATTTGGTATCCCCGCAAAACTAATACGGCTGTGTAAGTTGACGTTGAGCAACACCAAAAGCTCCGTCATGATTGGGAAGGACCTCTCCGAGCCGTTCGATACCAAACGAGGTTTCAGACAAGGTGACTCACTATCGTGCGACTTCTTTAACCTGATGCTGGAAAAAATTATAAGAGCTGCAGAGCTAAACAGAGAGGGTACCATCTTTTACAAGAGTGTACAGCTCCTGGCGTACGCCGATGATATTGATATCATCGGAAGCAACAACCGCGCCGTTTGTTCTGCTTTTTCCCGCATGGATAAGGAGGCGAAGCAAATGGGTCTGGAGGTGAATGAGGACAAGACGAAATATCTCCTGTCATCAAGCAAACAGTCGGCGCATTCGCGTCTTGGCTCCCACGTCACTGTTGACAGTCATAACTTCGAGGTCGTAGATAATTTCGTTTACCTGGGAACCAGCATCAACAACACGAACAATGTCAGCCTCGAAATCCAGCGCAGAATAACTCTTGCCAACAGGTGCTACTTTGGACTGAGTAGGCAATTGAACAGTAAAGTCCTCTCTCGACGAACCAAAATCAAGCTCTACAAGTCGCTTATCATCCCCGTCCTGATCTACGGTGCAGAAGCTTGGACGATGTCAACATCAGATGAGACGACACTAGGAGTTTTCGAGAGGAAAATTTTGCGCAAGATTTATGGTCCTAAGAACATTGGCAACGGCGAATACCGCAGACGATGGAACGATGAGCTGTACGAGTTATACGACGACATTGACATAGCTCAGCGAATAAAAAGACAGCGGCTACGCTGGCTAGGTCATGTTGTCCGAATGGACGAAAACACTCCAGCCCTGAAAGTGTTCGATGCAGTACCCGCCGGAGGAAGCCGAGGAAGGGGAAGGCCTCCACTCCGTTGGAGGGACCAGGTGGAGAGCGACCTGGTTACACTTGGAATCTCCAACTGGCGCCGAACTGCGAAGGAGAGAGAGAGATGGCGCACTATCGTCGATTCGGCTATAACCGGCTAAACGGTTGCAACGCCAATCACATACATACAATCTATATTGAACAATTAAGCACATCACAACTTTCACAAATCGTTATAATAAAATCAAATCAATACAGCGAAACCAATCGATTAACTCAAACGCGCCACTCACTAAGTGGACAGACAGATAGTCAGAGGGACAGACAGATATATGTATTTACAACACGTGTGTGTTTATAACGATAAATATGTAAAAACATAACATTTTACTGGGCTTAATGCTCAATATTTTCGTTAACTTCATCTGAGCAACCATGTAACCCAAAATAATCCGTGAAATAATATGTTTTACGGTAATTCATCACGCATAATATGCGAAATAATCGCGCCGCTGTTGGACTTACATACATTGTATGGGCCATAAGAATGATGGCGAAAAAAGTGGCTGACAAGAGAGGCGATACCTCAAGGCGTATAAGTCGTATATCAAAAATCTGAAAGATTAACCAAAACTTATTAAAACAAAAGCAGCGTTGGAAAAAGACAAGAGGTTGAAAGGCGAATTAGTTACGCCAAGACTGCTGGGACCATATACTGATATACAGACATATATGTTTGTTATAGATCTATAAGTGTTTGTAAGTGCCAGCAGAGTTGGCTGAAAAATAACCAACACAGCTGTATAGCAATCAAGCAAGAGAGCATAAAATCTTGTAAAGATCGCAGAGGTTATACATATACATATGTATGTATATTTTATGATAAAGTAGTAAGTCTGTAAGCTCTGAAGGTAGATCTATAAATCTGTAGCTATGCATATGTAAGTCTGTTTCTTTCAATATACATATGTATATAAGCAGCACAAAGTGGCAAGACCTTAGTCTTCATCGTCGTCGAGTATGTGTATTCATTAGCTGCAAGGGACGAGCCAAGCAATCAACAACAGCGATCAGAATGTCTGCGAGTAATCATGAAATTGACGTCAAACCAAGAAATGTACAAAAACAAAAATAATTGAAAAGTAAAGCGAAAACACTGCCAGATATATTTTGAGCAAGCGAAGGAAAAAAGAAAAATTTTCGTTAAGAAAAACGAAAATTAAAGCAACAACAGAAACAGAAACAGAAAAATTGGTAGCAGAAACAACAAGAACAACAAGCAAAGTGTGAATCAAAATGAAAAAACACTTTGCCAATATAAACAATGAAAAGGCTGCAAAGTTAATTGCATTAGGAATCAAAACAACCCAAACAGGACACATGCATTGAGCAGCAAAAAACAACAACAACAACAAGAAAAAAATCATATCCAAACGCATCAACAAAACCCATCATTATCACTTGAGCAACACTATAGCGACACTGATGGCACTGTCAACAGCGAAAGCAAAAAAAACACAGTTGACAATACAGCTACACACAAGCAAACCTGTATTGACACAGTTATAGAAAAGGTACACAAAAAACGTCGGACATAAAAAGCGCTGTGTGTGTGTGCGTGTGTGAGTACCGGTACAAATGCACTCCGTGAACTAAATCACTATTCAACAGAGCAGTCGAGACCCAGGCCAGACGATCGTTGCTATACACAGCCACGCACATACACACACACACCTGAGGGTATACTCATAATACTCTAAGTATATGCGCTCGATCTGTGGGGGTTATGTGGCACACTAAGTGACAGTGGGGCTGGGGCAGTGCAAGTTTCAGAAAAACAAACGAGCGGAGAATGAGAAAACCTGCGCTAAAAACAAACAAAAAAAGGCAAAATGTGTACAGAATACAAAAAAAAAATAAAAAAAAATTACAAAAACAAAATGAAAAAATAAAATAAAAATAAAAAAAAAGTGGAATAAAGCATAAAATCGTAAAGATCAAATTGAGCAAGAAACATGAAAAAATAAACAGTGTTTAGAGAGAAAATGTGTGTGCGTGCTGAGAAAAATAAAGCACGTGAAATAGTGAGCAGTGAAAAGAGGAGAGAACCCGGCAAGAAATTTCACTAACTTTTAGATAATGAAGATACTAGAAAGTGATGGGATCACACAACCCTACCCTCGGTTTATGGTACCTAAAACATTTCGGCTGACAATAACGGAGAGATATTTCGTAATAATTTGGAAGACTAGGTTTCTGAATGAGATCTTTATGGTAAATTTGAGATCTCGGCACTTCCAAAAGCATATTTTATGACTCATAAAGGTATATATGATGGAGGTCTTACAGACTACTAGTTCTCTGACAGTTATCATTCTAAAAATTGTGATTTGAGCTTTATTGTTAATCGATAAATGAAGATTCCTAAGCTCTATTGTAAGAATTATTTCCTTAAGACACTAGAAAGAGACGGGTCACCAAAAACCGTCGATTTTTTTAGGGGAAATATTTTGCTGGATAATCTTGAGATCTCTGTACTTTCAAAATTCAATTTCATAGATCTTTTTTCGAAACAAAAAGCCCTGTATATCGAATGTTAGTACTAGTTATTTGGGTTCTCGATTATCCGTTGCGATAAATGACGGTTCCCAAGCAATATTATCAGATTTATATCTTTAAATCTTTTTATTTTGTCTCAAAAGAGATAGGAAAGAACTCACAAATAGAAGAAACACGTTAGACCCTATTCATAGATCCTGAAGTCTGCGTTAACACAATCTACAGATAGATTCCTCAAGGTTTCAAGTTTTTCTTAAACAAAATCGGTTCATATTCTTGAGATCATTAAAGTATTTGAAAATTAATATCAAAGGAAACTCGGGATTACTTAAGCAACGCAGTGATTGACTAATAGCATGGTTCTTAGGTTAAGTTATAATAGGTTCGTAGATCTCTGCAAATACAGAAGATCTCACATAGACAGTTTAGAGCGCTGTCCATTGTGATACCAGTAAACTCCCGATGGTTCAAAGACTTTTCAGATTCAGCAAAACGCTTGGAATCTGTTATGAATTTCCTTAGTCGGCTAATGTCGATTCTAGCCAATTCGTTAAGATCGCCGAAAATGGGCCTTCCGAGCTGTTTCAACTTCAGTCTGGCAAAAGCTGGACAGTGGAGGAGGAAATGCTTAGATGGTTCCACCTCGTCTTCCTCCACACAGCCTTGGCAACTTGCATCTGCCACGATCCCAAGTCTCAACGATGGTTCTTAGATCATGCAAATTGCATTCTTCATACTTAAGCTTTAAGTTGGGCTTTATGTACCGATATTATGGATAAGTTGATGCTAAGATTATGAAGAGATACATTAAGACCAAGAAAGCCAGCATAGTTACCACCAAACGCTGTCCAACAGGGTACCAGCATGCATCAATATATTTATATTCACTTCTTACCTGTTCAAGACCCGGTTGTGGGTAATACAGTAGCTGTCGGGTGAGCGAGTGTGTGAGGCAGGCCTACATACAGACATACATATATCCAAATCTAACCATTATTTTTTATATATGGCTTTTGCGACAAACTAACACAAAGCGCAGATATAAAAACAAACATGAAAAGTGTGACAGTCAACAAAGCAGCAAAGCCAGAAGATCAGCCGACTGATCGGCAATTCGATGAGGAGGAGCGCAAATGGTGGACTACTAATGTGTTTGCGTGATGCCTTTAGGCCTATAATATTTACATACAAACACACACACACACACTCACATGCAGCGTTGAAGCAAACACTCGAAAAGTCTGTGGAACCAGTCAAACCAGCTGTGAAGCAAACAAAGTAAACAACCAGCTACAAAAAGGTAAAAATCATATAAAAAAGTCATAACTCAAAGAGCACCAACAACAACATACAGAAAAAAGTAAGCGAGTAAATGAAAAAAATACTAAATAACAACAGAAAGATAAAGCTTGCGACCTGCCAGCTAAAAGGCAGACAAATGCAAAAAAAAATTGAGAAGAAAATTACAAATCGAAAAATCTGAAAAGTAAACTAAATAACAATATGGAAACGGGGCGAAAATAAAAAGTGAAGCAAGTCCAAGTAAACTTTGAAATTAAAAAAAGATGCATGCAAATAGATAAACACACCGAGAACGAGAGAGATGGGCGCTGCGGAAGAACCAATGCCTCTTTAAAGTAGGCCTATTTATTATGGCACACAGTCAATTTCAGACAATACACATATATCATGATTTTGTACATAAAAGTTGACTGTAAGATAAACAAGTTTTTGTGCCTCTGCACAAATTTATTTTTCTTCTGGCTTTATTTCTATGTTTGTTTCTATTGAGTTCGTTTTTTTATCATTTTCCTGTTTCGTAAAGTGTTTACGCTTATATTTTTTTTGTTGCTTGTACCCCCGTTCCAGTACTGTACTGCGGAGTGTACTTGTACTCGTTATGCTGTTGGCGACACGATCGTGCTCTGCATGGTTTAGTCACGTTTTTGTAAAGTGAGTGAGTGCAGAGATATGAAGAGTGTGTTGGAGAGTGGGAGTACACTACGAGTACGAGTACGAGTACGAGTTGAGCCATAATTACTCTGTTTATAAAGAGATGCTGATCACTTAAAGCAAATGAGTGCAATGAAAGAGATATTTTTGAGCTTTCAACTGCTCTCTATTTTCGCACAATTCTTGCTCACTTGTTCATTTACACTCTTGCGCTTATAATGAGTATCTTGTTACTTTTTCAAAGCAATCTCTCTGATAATAAAGCACTCAGTAGCGATTTGATGGCACTACTCTGCCGCAATATTTTATCATACATATGTGTATCATTGCAGTGTATGTAGAGTATATCTAAAAAAAGTCAGTCTCTCAGATTACAAATAATCAACAAAAATCTGCTGTTTATCAGAGACTCCCTCTTCAATTACTGTCCTACATTTTATCTGTTTGGACTACAAATTTTATTAAATTTCCAGATCTTTTTTAGACTTGCCGATTTCGGTTAGAAGAACCTGAAAAAACTTAGTTCTCATTTGAAAAATTCTGCTCAGTTCTCAGTTATAAATAAACAATACAATTACTCGCGCTTAAGCAGTATATAAACTAGAGCGCGATCAGCTGTTATGCAGAGCGGCAAGATCATCAGCGCGAGAGTGAGTGTTTTTGAGTTTTCCACATTTAAAGAGAGAAAAGAGTTTTTATATTAAATGCATGCTCTTCAATTTACTCTTCCACTCATTTAACGATAAACTGAGCATTAAATTTTCTACTCTAAATTGAGTGCGATTTTCTATATATTTTAGAAAAGTATCTCTTGCCATTTAGTGCTCTTGTTTACCTTTGAAGATTCTGATATCTCTGAAAATGCATATCTCTGAGTTTTATACTCATCAACTGTATTGGCTCTATATTTAGTATATACAGTATTTATATGTATATGGATTTATAAAGCGCTGAACAACACATAGATCAAGTAGATAAAACTGACTCATGAAAAATATTGTACGAGACGCTAGTCTGCTAACGCGGTGGATATAGACTAACTGAAAGGGCTAATTGTGAGGTTATGTGGAACATACTTTTCATTGGTTTGGATACTTTTTTTTAATATGAGAGTAAATATCTTTGTATATATTTATTTTTTTTTTTAATATATGTATGTTCATGATAAATCGAAAATCTCAAATTTTTTTCGAAATGAAAGAAAATTGGCCTAGCTATTCATTAATTTTTTTTTTGTCTTAGAAAAAATTGTATTCGAAATAAACTTTTATATAGAATGTATTGCATTTTCAGACAAATTTGTAAAAATTCGTATTTTTGTAAATATTTCTTCAAAAGTCAGTACCAAAATTATTAAAAAAAATATTTTTTTTTATAAAAGGTTTATGTGTGTGAGAAAAGAAAAAGAAGCAGAAAGTGAGACTCTCTCTACTTTATTTTTAATTTTAAATACATATAGTTTGCAAATATTTACAAAAGCCTAGCCACATAAACCCAATGCGGCACTGAATGAAATTTTATTACACAAAAAAGAAAACAACAATGTAAACACTCCCAAAATAGCACCGATTTGAATGAAGAGCAACTAATTTTAAAATTTTATGCTTCAGAGATATGCTAAAATTTTTACAAGACTCAAATGAAATGAGCAATCAAAGCGCAGGAATTTACGAGCCACAAACGAATTGTGCTAATAAAAGGTATTTGAGGGTGTACATATTTACATACATGTATTTATATAAGTATGTGTATGT
This sequence comes from Zeugodacus tau, assembly GCA_031772095.1. Classification (NCBI taxonomy): domain Eukaryota; kingdom Metazoa; phylum Arthropoda; class Insecta; order Diptera; family Tephritidae; genus Zeugodacus; species Zeugodacus tau. Next base: position 2,591,510 of record CM062653.1, on the reverse strand, counting down.
GTCTATGAGTTATGTATCTGTGTATTTTTTAATTTTTTTTAGTATTTGTTTTTATAATTTTTTTTATAACTTTTTTCATATTTTTTAATTTTTTTTTAATAAATTTTTTTTAAATTTTTTTTATACTTCTTTTTTTTATTTTTTTATCATTTTTTTTTTTTCAATTTATGCATGCGTGCGAATCTCGCGAATTTTCACAACTAATAATTTCGTGCGTCTACCGCCAGTCTCGCTGCCATTGACGTCACACAAGTGAGGTGAAAATTAGCAAGAAAATCAAATAAAATAAATTTAAAAAATAAAAAATCAAAAGAAATCACTGTAAAAAAATGCTGTGTTGAAAAATAATTAGTACCCATTTGATTGGAAATAAAATAAATAAGGTAAAAAAATAGAAAATAAACAGAAAAACGTAAAGTGAAAATTCAATTGGCAATGAAAAAAATTTGTATTTATTTTAATTTTTTTTGTAGTTTTGGTATTTTTTTAAATTTTTTTTTGTATTTTTTTTTAAATTTTTTTGTATTTTTTCTAATTTTTTTTTGATTTTTTTTTATTTTTTTTTTATTTTTTTCAATTTTTTTTAATTTTTTTTTAATTTTTTTTTTATTTTTTTTTGTATTTTTTTTATTGTTTTTTGTATTTTTTAAATTTTTTTTGTATTTATTTAAATTTTGTAATTTTTTTTTTAATTTTTTTTTTATTTTTTTTGAATTTTTTTCGCGTGCAATGTTTTCTTGGCTATGATTTTTCGCCAAAAAAAATTTATACACAGAATAAAGTGCATTCGCTTTGATCTTTGTTTACATTTCGAAAGTCTTGCGATTATTTTTTTGTTTTTTGTTTTTGTATGCGCGCGTTAATCCCGGTGGCTTAAATTATGATGATGCGCGCTGACGTTTGTTGTTATTGTATTTTATTTTATTTTTTTTATTGTACCATATATATTTTGCTTGCAATTGCATGCAATTTTTGTTTATTTTTATAATTTTTTTACAAAAAAAAAAGTTGGCAGCCCAACGCTTTGAATTAGGTAGATATTATATACATATGTATATATTTATGTGTCAATTTGTCACGCGCTGCATGCTACATATAATTATTTGCAAATATATAGTGTTCACCTTTAAGAACGCCATTTTCTCTATATGAGTACACCACAAAAATATTCACCACTCATTTATGCATAACCGTTATTTGACCTTTAAGCAAACCTGAAATTTCTTTCGAATTAGAATTTCTTTGACTTTTGCGGCACCCTTTTGCATTTACAGCTACTCATTTCTGTGTTTTTTCCCATCTCAATTTTGTTGTTTATTTTCACTTCATAGCATAATTTACATGAATTTATGAGCAATCATTTTAATGAGTTTAGCCAGCCAAAGCATTTCACCAAAATTGATTTATTGATAATGAAAATACAATTTGCCAAAATTTATGGCGAAAAAGTGGAATTTCGGCAATTTCAAGCAGCAAACTTTTTCGGAAATAAATTACAATGAATTATCCACAGATTAACCATAAAGCGAGTGAAATAGTGAAATTTGATTTTTTCTTTTGCTTAATGCTGTAAAATGAGGGCATATGCGTTTCGAATGCACACAAAAATTGTTTATTTAAAAGCAAAAGCGCAGAAATGGAGCACAAAAAAGGAAAACAGAAATCAAAAGGACAAAATGTGGCAAGTTGAAGGAGATGTGGAAACCCATACATATGTACATAATCTAGATATGTATCCACATTAAGCACCTTCTTTAATTATACCTGTTGCAAGACTTGCTCATTTCATTACACAATTAATCCCGTTACACACCCATGTTTACATGCGCTTGTTTACATTATCTGCATATTTTTAGCGCGCTACCGTTGCTAGCTAGCATTCGTAGCATTTATATAGCTGTGCCTCAGATATATTTGCAAATAAAAGTATGAAGGTCATGTAAAAAAGATCAAAAAAAAAGTTGATTACCCAAGTTTGCTCAAGGTTGCTGCACTCACACATACATATATACTGATGTACATACAAATACTCGTGTGTTTATATAGCGGGTGAAAAAAATGAGAGTGAATTAATTTTCAATTTTCATTTTAATTAGAGGAAATCGAAATATTGCTTAATGGCTGCCTTTGTATAGACAAGCTAGATTTTCCCAACCTTAATTGCACTCAATAGTGGTTATTTATCGCTTCATTTAATAACATTTCTCAAAATGAGTGAAACATTAAAGGCAGGAATTGGTGTGTTTATATTCATACATAAATACTTACAATGTACCATTTTTATGTAGATACATATTCATATTTTAGTAGAAAAATTTTGATTTTGAAGATGATTTAATAGAATCTGTTCAGTTTGGTTTATTAATGGTTAGAAGTAGTCAGAGACACGAAATCGGTCAGTTTTTTTTATGCTGTTAAGGGGGGGGGGGTAAGGTTTGTTTCGTCGAAAAAATACCTTTTTTCATGAATTTTTTTAGAAAAAATTATTGCTGTAGGTTTATTTTACTTATTATTATATGAAAGTACAACATTTGAAGGATAATTAAAAAAAAGTTTTATCGAAAAATAGCGAGGAATAACGGATTTATCATCGATCTCTGCAGGCACCTCGAAAAGAAGTTGCTGTGCGGTGACCAGCCTGCAGCATCACCGGATCATCCGAAACCGGATCATCCTTTCTTTAGTTTATTCGTTTATCTTTCAATTGACGTCGAGTTTTTTTTTAATTTTTCAATTGTTGGTACCATTTTCCAGCCAAAATTACGATTTTAGACGAAAAAATCGACCTATTTGTTATTGTAAAATTGTTAGTAATTAAAATTTTGGGAAAAACTCGACGTCATTCGAGAGCTATATATATGTAGAATATATGCAGTAGTTTTTTCTGTAGGCTGGTCACCGATTTAAAAAATTACATATTTGGGAAAATCGATTCAAAGTTTTGTACACTCAGCGCAGGTATCTGGAGGTACCGTTATTCAACCTGCTGTAACTTCGTTAGTTTTTCCCCGAATGACCTAAAACTTTCACACAATATTCTTGAGATGTTGATGGTTCAGAAAAAAATGAAAAAAAAAGTTGTCAAACCTTACCCCCCGATTTGGAACCGATTAGATTAATGGCTTTGAGTAACCTAATGCGCCAGTCGTAAAAACACATTTTCGATTTTTTGAAACCGAGAATGGGGGGGTCCCCTTAGGCAGTAGTCTGCTTTACAGGCTTCAAAAAATCGATTTTTTTGTTTTGTTTTAAATCTCTTCCAAAACTATCCAAGAATATGTCTTTAAAATTCCAGAGGCCAATTCGACATATTTTCGAAGCTAGAACAGTTATAGTGGGTGAGCGTCGAGCAGGTTTCCATTTTTACAAGTGTTAGAAAACGGTGCCGGCGATAGCAAAAAGAATATACATATGTCCGATCGAAAAAATCCAAAGTGATCTAGCTTCAGTATCTATATTCAGTATATTAAAAAAGTTGGACAAAAGTATTATATAAACTACTTGTTTTGCAACTTGTTTTCGCAATCATGTCCTTCCCTTTCAAAAAAATTGCTAAAAAAACGTTTTTTTCGGCTTCTAAAGCAGACTACTGCCTAAGGGGACCCCCTCGGTTTCAAAAAATCGAAAATGTGTTTTTACGACTGGCGCATGGGGTTACTCAAAACCTATTAATCCAATTGGTTCCAAATATTAATACGTTATTCTGTACATATATAGCTATGGTATGAACTTTTCAACTTGATTTGTAGCTGAAAAAAAAGGCGATATTCAAAAAAAATTTTTCAAAGGTCCGCCATTTTGTTAATTTTTGTGCGAAATTAATAAGCCTAGTTCATACCAGGGCCAAACATGTACTTTTTCTAATCCCAAAAACAAAAAATTATATAATTTATTTTTTATTTTTTAAGTCTTCAAATAAATGTATGCAAAGTTACAACCCTAAAAAAATAATTTATGTTCTGGTAAATTAAAATCGTCAAAATTTAAAATCGAGAATGGGGGGGGGGGGTCCCCTTAAATCATGTTATTTTACAAAAGTAATAATATGGCATTATAACGCAATGTTTTGGCTTGACGAAAATTTGAAAAAAAAAATTGTAATTTCCAAAGTTATAGCTGTCTGCTTTGACCCAGTTTCAAAAAAAGGTCCTTGCGGTGACAATCATAAGTTCTTGGAGATTCATCTAAAATCAAGCGTTTCTCATCCGTATTAGTTTTATAAATATGTAATCCTGGACTGGATCGAAGCTTTTTCCTTTTTTCCAAAAACTAACAAATTGGCGGTCTCAGGAAATTTTTTTTTAGATTTTCGTGAAAAAATCCACAGTTAAATGGTCTTAAAAAATCGAAATTTTGAAAAAAAAACTTCGATCTGGCCCAGTATAATTATGTATACTAAAAGCTGTAGAAATTTCTTTAAAATATACTGAGCGGTTTTCGAGTTACAGTTGTCACCAGTTCAAGAAACATAGTTTTTAGAAATACGCATTTAAAGTTTCACACTAACATGTTGGAGTGCCCAAGCGCTGTTATTTGTCGAATAACTCGAAAAGTAATTATCGGACCAACTTCAAATTTTCAGTGAATATTTGTAAGATATTACACTTAACGAAAATGCAAAAAAAAAATGATTTTTTTTTAGTAGTAATTTTTTTTTTTAGAAAATCCTGACTACCCCTAACCCCTTAAAGTATTCTTATTCGTTTTTTGTTTGATTTTTTTTATTAAATTTAATCGATTATTATCATTTTTAAATCTGGATAATTCTGTTTAAAAATCTTCGTTTTCTTCAGAACATCTGCTTATATGTAGAGTTTTCATTTACATTATGCCAGATTACATTAATTATATAAAGGAAGACCTATTCGCATCGCCTTCACTACTACAGTTTAATTTCCCTTCTTGAATCACCATAATCCACAAAACATCTTGGAGTTAGAGATACTTCCGAGTTACGGAAGATAATTTGTATGAATTTTGACTTCTATTGCCAATTCAAGAGTTCGAGTTATGGAGAATTTCGAGTTATAGAAGTTCGAGTTATGGAAGTTCAACTGTATAACTTAATGCTGTTCCAATCTGTAATTTCCGCGTCAATTGAAATATTAGAAATTGTCGTGGAATGTAATAAAGTTTAACATAGCTGAGATCTATAACAGTTGCGTGAAAATATGGATCATCCCTTGCCAAGCTTGTGCTGTCTTGAAATGAATTTTTTTCAAAGGAGATGAAAAAATAAGATAGGCCAATTGGACACGACAGTATCCGTTCTACATTCTATTAAATTTCTGCATAATAATTCAATCTATAATTTCAGCTCAGATCTTTTTTCAAAAATGATCTACAAAACGATTTAAATGACCTGGTGGGTGTCAACTCTCAGAAAATGTTATACAAAGTAAAAAAAATCCATTACTCCAATAGGAATCGAATACTGTAATGACTGAAACCGCTTACATGATACTAGCCACGTCATATTTCAAATTAATCACCTTCTCTTTTTCACGTCATACGAGTACAATTATCAGTAAAAATCAGGCATGCTTTTTATAAATACGTCTGATGAAATCGTTCAGCGAACGGCACAATATGCAGTTCTACGAGCCAAATGACACGTTTTAAAGAAATTTAAATGAAGGCATTAGTATTATACAACGGAGAAATTGACTAAGTGAATGTGTGTGTATATATGTAGAATATGCAGAAGAAGTAGTGATGTCAAGCGATACTTATAAAGCACTGTAATTGTATAATTAAATAATTAAGTTTGTTTAGGTGCTAGAGAATTTCGCAATTATCCTCGCGTTTAGAACATATGTACATACATATGTGACAAATGTTCATATATGCAGATAGACAGCTAAGTACGCGTCGAAGAAAGAAGTATTGCTGCGGCAGCACGTAGCCGAGTAAATATGTGTGCCATATGTATATATTTAGTATATAAAAAGCAAAAAAAAGAACCAAAGCGGCAAATTTTAATCTAAGTAGAGCAGCGAGCGAGACAAAAAGACGAGCAAACACATTTTATACTCATACTAACTAAATATTACGACACTCTGCGATACATTCAGTCACTTGTACAGCGCAGACAAGCTGGCGACCAAGTGACTCCGAGCAACACACAAACACATATACATATACAAGCTTTTTAGTAGCTTTAATGGCTTCGATGCGCTGCTGCCACTGTGTTAAGCTGTTCTAACTGTAATTACACACACATATATGTATATGTTTGTATGTATGTATATTAATTGTTGAGTAATTGCTTGGGTGGCTGATTGTGTGGATTGTTGGCAAGTGTCAGGCGGTGAGGTCAGAGGTGCGCTAACTCAAATGCAATCACCAACTGACAACCATAAGCGTACAATAAATCGCCAATTATATAAATCTGCCATATATGTATATATATATATATATATATATATGTATGTATGTATATATGTATGTTTGTATAATTATCGCCAAGTCATAAAGTTTTATTTGCGGTATTTTATAGCGCTTTATAAACTGAGAGCACATTTTATTGTCGTTAAAATTAGCACAATTGCTGATTTAGCGCTTAAGTAGTATGCGATGCGATAAAGCTAACGGGAGCAATGACAATGGGCAATCAATCAATATGCTATATATACACTATATACTATACAAACATATATAGTTCTTTATATAATATATATTTATAAAGCTTTCTAAGCCCTATGGCTGCCTGAAACAAAGGAGTTTGTTAACTCACTGAAAAAACAATCCAATGCAAGTACAACAAGTGTAATGGTAGCACAGTGCTGAAGTTGGCTGTGAGGCGAGTAGAGTACTGTGTATGAACTAATAACGTATGATTGATGAATGTGTCCTAAGCTTAGACTTACGGGCATATATGTACATATATATATCTATGAAAAGGGTGACTCACTGCCATTGGCACAACAAAGAACCAACCTGTAACTGCTTGACCAAGCAGTTGTAAGCCATCATATCAATAAATAAAATATATGTATAGTATGATAAAATGGTGTATTAATTTGTTTATAACAATAACAACAAGCATTTGTGCAATTACATTTTATATACACATACATACATACATACTCTTTTATACATATATATAGCTTAAATAATATGTAAATATGTACATATGTATACTCTATATTTACATTTCCGTTTGGCAGCAAATATTATTGTTTTTACTATTTCGTAATTGTTGCACTTAGCTTTCAAGGTATTAATTAAAATTTACTGCGCTTTGGTGGCATAATAAGAATTGTTCCATGAATATATACATATATATGTAAATATTAGTTGAAATACACATAATACATATATATGTATGTATAAACATATATATGATCCGTTGCAATATTTGCAAAAACAAAAAAATAAAACAAGAAAAGACGTTAACTTCGGCAGTATCGAAGCTAATATAACCTTCACGGGTGCATTTCTTTTAGTATTTAAGCAAATCTAAAGCCGTAAGAAAAAGTAAGAAAACATTTAACTAACCGATCTGAACAATTTTTTCGGAGATTAAATTATTTCTATGAGCAATAACTCATGCCAAATTTCGTGAAGATATGTAGTAAAATGCGGAAGTTTTCCATACAAGCCCTTGATTCCGTTCGTTCGGTTTGTATGGCAGCTATATGTTATAGTGAAGCGATCTGAACAATTTTTTCGTAGATTAAATTATTTCTATGAACAATAACTCAGTCCAAATTTCGTGAAGATATGTAGTAAAATGCGGAAGTTTGCCATACAAGCCCTTGATTTCGATCGTTCAGTTTGTATGGCAGCTATATGATATAGTGGTTCGATATCGGCAGTTCCGACAAATGAGCAGCTGCTTGAAGAGAAAATAATATCTGCAAAATTCTAAAACGATATCTTAAAAACTGAAGGAATAGTTCGTATATATACAGACAGACAGACGGACGGAGAGACAGACAGACGGACATGGCTAAGTCGACTCAGTACAACATACTGATCATTTATATATATATACTTTATAGGGCCTCCGACGCTTCCTTCTGGGTGTTACAAACTTCGTGACAAATTTAATATACCCTGTTCAGGGTATAAAAAATAAAAAAGAAATCGCCACAACAACACCAAAAACAATGACAACTTGCAGTGCTGACTTTGCTCCTTTTGACTGACTACTTGCTTGCGATCCATTTGGCACGTAGACGCCCTAAAGTCTCACAACACCACGATCTTGAATTTCACAATAATAAAGTATTAAAAAAATATATAAATATGTATATCAACATTATCAGTTTAAAAGTAAATAATCAGCAAATAAGCGAGTTGGGGTAGTCATTCAGCGACTCAAGGCACCCAACTATCAGCGTGGGCTTACATACAAATAAATATAGGTATATATGTATATAGATATATCAAATGTTTGTATATATATTCCCTTATATATATGTATATATATCAGCTGCAGTAGACGTGCAAGAAACAGTAAACCCTTTCGAATGATAGCATATTCTGTACAAGCATATGTATGTTTATAAATATATATGTATGTTTGCCTTATAAAAGTCATATCAGTTAGAAACATGACTTTATACACAATTGGATAAATAAATTGCTTAATATTTATAAACGATATTAACATATGAAGGTATATACATCTACTATATCATATCTCAAATGTCTCAAGTGTGTCGTGGATACGTGTTTTGACGGGCATAAGCATATTTATGTACTAACGTCGATTCACATGACATAATTTGTTTACTTTTTTTCTTAGAGGACGTATACGAATTATTTATATTTCCATAGAAAACATATGGTATCTATATATAACTGTATTTAGACATTTGACTACTTGAGATCTACAGAGAAAGTTGACTGGTAGTGGAAGTATTTTTTGATAATTATCTGCAACGAAAATGCAAAACAAATTTATCTTCGGAACCACAAGGTCGACAGAAAAAGAAAGAACACCGTTCTCGGCAACGGTATATGTATGTTGAAACAGAGTTAAGATGAGCTACAGCAATGTTTCCTTTTAGCCGCTGTTCTAGAACTTCTTCTTCTTCTTCTTGACTGGCGTAGCCCCCGCTTACGTGGTTATAGCCGAGTCCACAACAGCGTGCCACGCAGCTCTCCTTTTGGCAGTTTGGCGCCAATTGGTAATACCAAGTGAAGACAGGTCCTTTTCCACTTGGTCAACCTTCCATCGGAGTGGAAGTCGTCCTCTTCCACGGCTTCCGCCAGCGGGTACTACATCGAACACTTTCAGAGCTGGAGCACTTTCCTCCATTCGAACAACATGACCTAGCCAGCGTAGCCGCTGTTTCTTTATTCGCTGAACTATGTCTACGTCGTCGAATAACACATACAGCTCATCATTCCATCGTCTGCGGTCTTAGACGTTGCCAATGTTCTGAGGACCATAAATCTTCTACAAAACCTCTCTCTCCAAAACTCCTAGTGCCGTCTCATCGGCTGTTGACATCGTCCACGCTTCTGCACCATAAAGTAAGACGGGAATGATGAGGGACTTGTAGAGTTTAGTTTTTGTTCGTCGAGAGAAGACTTTACTTTTGTATTGCCTACTCAGTCCAAAGTAGCACCTGTTGGCAAGAGTGATTCTGCGTTGGATTTCAAGGCTGACGTTATTATCGGTGTTGATGTTGGTGACTAGGTATACGAAATTATCTACAACTTCAAAGTTATGACTGTCAATAGTGCCGTGGTAGCCATGACGAAAATGCGCTGGCTGTTTCTTTGATGATAGGAGATATTTCGTCTTGTCCTCGTTTACCACCGGACCCATTCGCTTCGCTTCCTTATCCAGAAAATGCAGGACTAACAGCGCGGGTGCTGTTCTAGAACATCGTTCCATTTTTTGTCAAAAGACACTTAAGCAGATATGAAATGTAACGAATCCAAAGGCAAAATTAGGTGAACTCAAGAAAATTAAGTGAGTCTTAAGAAATCGTTTTTTGTCGAGTTCGTGTTCTTTGATAGATCGCGATCATATTCTACCTCTTTTCTCACATATGGTTTACAAAAACCTAGTTTTGTAATCGTTGGCGTTTAGAGAGTTTCGCAATTCACGAAACGGAAATGGAATAACGATCAATGGCGAAATGTGAAAACACCCCTTTTCAAAATCATTTTCATTATTAACTTTCGGTTTCATATTTTTATTCAACCATGAACCTCAACTAAGAGATATATCAGATTTTTGTTCATGTTTTGAGAACGATCTCATATAATCTTATATTAAAACGATCTGCAAAACTTTATAGATCCTTAATTGGTCGATAGTATAAAAAATTGAGCTGCAATTCTGATTTCGTGCTTCAAAATAATCAACAAAAATCTGCAAAAATATAACTTAAAATCATGAAGTCATTTCTAGAACACTCCAGAAAACAGAGTAAACTATTAGCAAGAGATCAAATTACAAACTTTCTTTCTCTCAGATTTTATAGCACTTAAAATTTCGCCAGCGCGGTAATAAAGTCTGCAAAAAAATTGCAAACTATACATTTTTATGGTTTCTTATAGTTTTTAATGTTGAGTTAGTCATGTCATAGCTGTAACTGACAGCAAGAGGTGAAAAGCCAAATTAAAGCTAGCAAACTAGTGGCAATAACGGCCAGATCTAGGAGTGCGCCAACAACCAACAACAACGTAGCACAAAAGCGGTAGCAACAAGCAACGAGTAACGGCAAAGTAGGAAAGGTAAAAGAGGTAGAAAAAGAAAAAAATAGCAACAAAGCAAACAACAGCAGTCGACAGCCAGCAGCCGCGAGCTGCCAACAATTAGACGCTTAATGGCCAGACAAGACGCTGAAGCGGCTAACAATGCAATCTAACTACCAAAAAAACAACAACAACAAAAGGCAACACACAATGCAACAATAAGAAAACAGAAGGTTTTTCTCGAACAAGTCATAAAAAAAGCGAAAAAGCAGAAAGCGTCTTATGAAGCGTTGTTATAACGCACAGCGAATCGGCAGCGTGCAGGCAACAACAACAAATGAATTGAAAAGGTTAAAGCAAAAAAAAAACAACAGAAATAAGTAGACAACACCGTTAGCGCAGACAATAGATCAGGCATATCAACGCTGACCGCAACAACAAGCTAACAAAACCTATTAGAAAGTATGAACGGCCGGTGAGCGGCGAGCGCACCGAAATCCGCAAGGGAAATTAGACGAAAATAAGATTGTAGTGGACCGCTTACTCCATTGGAGTTGGCGGCTGGGCATGCGCGTTGTTTGCGCCACAGACGCAGGGGGTGGCCAACACGCCACAGCCATTAGCCACTCTAAAAAGAGAAATATGATAGCGGTCGCGATATTATTGCTGTTGCTTAAGTTTTTTTATGGTTATCTGCTGGCAATCGGTTGTCTTCCGACAACGAAATTAGAATATATAGTCCATATAAAAAAGATAATGTTATGCTTGTACTCGTATTTCTACAAAAAACAAAAAAAAAAAGACAACAACAACCATCGAAAAAAGCTGAGTTAATGTTGTTTTATGGCTTTTGGTGTTGTCGATTGTAATTGATGTTGTTGTTGTTGTTGTTGCCATCGTGATGTTAATGTTAATAAATGTTTTCGTTGTACTGTCAGCACTAACAAGAGCAACAAAAACGGAATGTATGCCACGCGATCAAGTTCATCAAGATCAAAGCGCCCAAGGCAGAAGCAGCAGCAAAAGCAACAGCAACACCAACGAAAAGTTACAACAACAACAACAGTAAAATAAAAGATGCTTTAAAAAATGGCAAAGACAGTCTGAAAAGTGAGCAACTGGGAGACAGTGGTGGGCTTGATTTCAGAGTACTTTGAAAGGGGGTAAGATCGGCTCAAGTCTGATATAAAGATTTTCTTCTTTGCTGGTGTAGAGCCGAGTCCACAACAGCGCGTCCGGCATCTCTACTTTTGACGCCAACGGTAATACCCAGTGAAGACAGGTCCTTCTCCACCTGGTCCTTCTGTAGGAGTGGAGGCCTCCATCTTCCTCGGCTTCCACCAGCGGGTACTACATCGAACACTTTCAAAGCTGGAGTACTATCCAATTAGTTTGATCGCCTCTCTAAAAAAATCTCAACACCACCACTGCCTCCATCTTTCATAGAGTGTTGATAAATCTTGCTGGTGCTTGTGCTCTAAAAGTTGTAGTCAACAGTAGCAACACAACAACAACAACACCTACCCAGCGTATGCCATAATTTGTTGCTGCTATTGTTGTCGTTTCTCCTTTCGAAACGGTTTTTATTTTGGGCTTAGCCATCTTTATTATTTTTGCAAGACTCGCGTCTGCTACAAGCTCTAGCATTTTGTTGGCAACAATCGTCACACCAATCAACATAATCAGCAAACGCCGTGTTCAACTTTATCATTAGCAACAGTTGTAATGACAGTAAAGACAGTCTATTCTAGCCTAACATTACAGCAATACAAGCGGGGAACTAGTCTGATTGAGACTAATTTGATACTGGTGCTTAAACCTATTATGATATTACTGTTGCTAATAGTTTATCATCTCGAATGTCGCAAGACTTTTAAATATTTGAAGAATAAATTTAAAAGATCAAGACGCATATTATTTCTATTAAAGTAGACTCCGTTAATATTATTTAATTATATGTAGTCCATATCTAACCACTTTGCAACTAGTTTGTCACTAGTTACTACTCAATTCTAACTTTCTGCCTCCACACACCAGTTTTGCCCTAGTTATTTGCTCGTATTTTTTTATCTGTGGGGTAATTACATAAGCACTTGGTAACTCTTTGCTCTAGCGTGGTTGCGGTTTCACTCCGCTGCCTCCATTGGCTCTTGACTTAATTTTATGTCTTTCGTGTCCAATTACCCTGAAAAGCTGATTGACATTGAGGTGAACAGGTAGTTTAGATAGTTGGTGTTGCAATTAAATGAATCACCCAGATTGTGGTGCGGAAAGCGATTATAAAGAAGCGAGCTCACCACTCTTTTTAGATAATTGCAATGTTTCTAGCGTGATTGAGATACTGCAAATTAAGTTTAGAATTGATATTATTTCAAATAAGTGTTTTTGAAACCTGGAATTAATTATTCCAAGTTTCGAAGTATTCAGCTCTGTAGTGATCTAATACTAGATCGAGCACTTTGGTAACCCTAGTCTGTAGAACGCTGACTAATTAAACATATAAATTTATACCCTGAACAGGGTATATTAAGTTTGTCACGAAGTTTGTAACTCCCAGAAGGAAGCGTCGGAGGCCCTATAAGGTATATATATAAATGATCAGTATGTTGAACTGAATCGATTTAGCCATGTCCGTCTGTCTGTATATATACGAACTAGTCCTACAGTTTTTAAAATATCGTTTTGAAAATTTGCAGATGTTATTTTCTCTTCAAGAAGCTGCTCATTTGTCGGAACTGCCGATATCGGACCACTATATCATATAGCTGCCATACAAACTGAACTCGGAATCAAGGGCTTGTATGGAAAACTTCCGCATTTTACTACATATCTTCACGAAATTTGGTGTGAGTTATTGCTCATAGAAATAATTTAATCTCCGAAAAAATTGTTCACATCGGTTCACTATAGCATATAGCTGCCATACAAACCGAACGATCGGAATCAAGGACTTGTATAGAAAATTTTCGCATTTTACGTGGTATCTTCATGAAATTTGACATGGATTACTGCTTAAGGTAATAATATAATCTCCGAAGAAATTGTTCAGAACCCGGCTAAAAAGGATTAGTAAAACGTTTTCTTTTTTTTACTTACTTTTTCTTACGTCTTTAGATTTGCTTATACACTTAGTTACTAAAAGAAATGCACCTGTGAAGGGTATATTAGCTTCGGTACAGCCGAAGTTAACGTATTCTTGTTGAATACAAAGTTGGATTAGAGTTTGGAGAGGTTCAGTGTTAGATATTCTAGGTTTCAAAGTATTCAGTTCTGTAGTGATCTAATACTAGATCGAGTAGTTTGGTAACTCTAGACTGTAGAACGCGTATGTTGACTAATTATTTATTTATTTTTTTTAAGAAATATGGATTTAGAATGAACTTTTTGGCTTCCTATAACCTTACTTCTCCGTAATTTTTTTTATTCCGTACAAAATGTGGTATCCAACCCCAAAAAGCGCTCTCTTCACGCCAAGTCTCATAATTGTGGTTTACAAACCTTACTTCCTGATCGTGAAATTTATATTTTTATGTTCAAATTTGAGTTCATGCTAATGGCGCGGTTTGGGAAATTACCAGCGGTATGATTATTTTTCGCGAAGAAAAGCTCCAATTTGGCTGTGCTAAATTTAAGTGTGACTAGCCAGCAGTCTGCGCTGCTGATAAACCGTCATTTTTTTGTGTTTTTTCGTTTTTCATGCGACACTTAAGACGCTGCCGTAAGTCATCGGCCAAATAACGTGACTTTCTACGCTTGATTGGCAACAACAATAAACCGCACAAAGCAGGGAAGCAATAAAGATTACTCATCAGACAGCAGCAGCAGCAGCCAAGGCGCTGTGTGTGTGTCTGTGTGTATTTGGCTGTTTGGCTGTGTGTGAGCGCGTATAAAATATCGCCGATCGGCAGACAATAAGTATAGCAACAACAACAACACGCGCTGAGGTAGCGAAAAACGTGTTCAACACGAGCGAGCGGCAGTCAGGCGACAGCAACAAATTTCTGTTGCGGTTAATATTCTTTGTTGTTGTTTTCATTGTTGCTGCTGTTGTTGTTGTACGCAAATAAAGGCGATAAAGTTACTCATCATCAGCCGTTGAATGATACTTGCTTATGTGTGTATGTGTGTTGGTGTGTTTTGTTGCTCATCATTATTGTTGTTGTTGCCTCCGGCTCAACGTCATTATTGCAGTTATTATCGCGAGATCAGTTCAACGCTTAACAGCTTGATTGTTGAAGCTTCACCAAATTCGGTTGAACCGCTGTTAATTTACTTATTTATATGTATCTGCATTGTTGTTGTTGTTGATTTGTTACTTTTATAGCATTTGTTGTTGTTGTTGTTTTTTTGACACCCGTTTCGAATTGGTTTTTACTGCCGTTTGATCGGTCTTTTGCGTTAATTTTTGCTTTAAAGCACATCTGTCTTCTTTATGTTTATGTATTGTTGACTAATGTTGTTGTTGCCGTTGTTGTTTAGTTGTTACTTTTGCTTTGCTTGAGCTCAGCTTACTGCTGTTGCTAACTGCCTATAGCTCAACTGCTGTTGCTAAGTCAGCGTGCCGCGTAACTGATGGTTTAGGTCAACGAATGTTGATGCGACCGCATACGCAAGCACAGTGGGTCGTTTTGACACAAATTTTTCATAATACCCCCTCGTAGAAGCCCCTCTTTATCTGGGAAGAACTCGGACATCCACTTTTCACAAGCCTTCCGAGTTCCAGTAGCTTTTGACGAGTCATCAATGAAGTATGTGGTCTGGCGTTGTCATAGTGGGACACTACACCCTTTCTCTTGGGCAATTCTGGACGCTTCTGGTCGATCGCCTGCTTCATGCGGTCCAGTTGTTTGCAGTAGATGGTAGAATTAAGCGTCTGACCATATGGGAGCAGCTCATAGTGGATGATTCCCTTCCAATCCCACCAAACACACAGCAAAACCTTCCAGGCCGTCAATCCCAGCTTGGCCACTGTTTGCGACGATTCACCGGCCTTCACCACGGCCGTTTTCGATTGATATTGTCGTATGTGATAAATTTTTCGTCGCCAGTCACCATCCGCTTCAAAAATGGGTCGAGTTCGTTCCGTTGCAGCAACATATCGCAGGCGTTGATTCGGTCCAGAAGGTTTTTTTACGTCAAATCATGCGGCAGCCAAACATCAAGCTCTTTTGTGTATCCAGCCTTCTGCAGATGGTTTAAAATGGTTTGGTGAATAACTCCCATCTCCTGGTCTAACTCGATGTTTTCCGTGATTTGATCTGTATTCGTCGTCACAGGTCTTCCGTCGGCTGGCTTATCCATGGTGTCGTTTTCACAGGGTATTGCAGTAATGCTGTAAACAATTATTTAAAGTATGACTTTTATGTCTTGATTTAATAAAAATTAAAAAAAGAAGAAAGAAAAAATAAATACAAATTTTGCTCAAAATTTATCCATACATGTACCACTGTGCCAAATAATTAAAAGATTTATTTTATTTTTTTTCGAAAAAGTAATTTTTCGCTACCAATTCAACTTACTTTAGACTCCTGATGAAATTCAGATTTTTTTGTACACCATTTGATCAATTTGACACCACTGTGCCCAAGCAAAACGCCACCACACAACGTCAGAGTTATGTATGTATGTTTGTTTCTGGGGCTGTCTCCAAGTGGGTTTGCACACCAATTATGTATGTATGTATGCACATAAATTTGTAGATATATATGTGAGTAATTTGAAGTCTCTGTGACGACTGACGAAATGACGAATGTGAGTAACTAACGCAACGACAACAACAACAAAAATACAACAAATACAAGGTAAACGCCGTAGAAACATGTTTAATGCCAAATTGCTAACACTAATTGTTGTTGTTGTTGTTGCACAACAACTTGTGCTTAGCGAGCGTTGCAAAGCACTTGGCAACAACAAGCAAACAAAAAGCAAAAAAAAATAAAAACAAAAAAATTTGAAAGACGTCAGTTAAAGAGAGGGCAAAAACTGTGACAATGCTAGTCATCAAGTCGCGAAGTCAACGTACCAAACTGACCAAACAGCGTCGATTGCAATGAATATAATATATGAGCATATATGTACAAAAAACTGAAACAATTGTTAGTCAATAGTCAAGCACTACAACATGCAATAGCAACAGCAACAACACTGCACATATATACATTCGCTACATATAAACCAAGTGATCATGTCTTTGAGTATTGTTGTTGCCAACTGCAAAATGGGTTTCATAAAAATTGATGGAAAATTTTCAACAACAACACCAACAAACACACTGTACAGCGCGCTGCAATCAACAAACATACGAGTCACAATGAAGTCAGCATGTTTGTCTGTACAACAACAACAATAATGGTAAAACAACTATTGTTGCAACAACAACAACAACAACAGCAGCAAAAAAAATGGTAACTGCTTAGAAAAAGTGATCGCGTGAGGTGAGCAAAAGAGTCGAAGAGTCGAAAAGTCGTCTATGAGTCAACTGAAAAAAACAACAGCAAATGCACAAACAACATAAAAAAGCAACAAAAACAACAATGGTAAAAATATAACAGCAAATAATAGGTAAAGAAAGGTCTACAGCAACAACAACAAGAAACAATAAATATAAGTATCTACCATATACTCTGTGTGTGTTGAAGGGGCTTGTGCTACTTGCCTCATTTTGTTGTTGTTGTTGCTACCAATTTTTGTATGCCTGTATGTGCTTGTTGTTGTTTGGACTCTTCCGGCTAACTTTGACGCTGTTGCTGGGCGCTTTGCAAAATTTCAGTTACACTACTTTGTCTACAGCATTGGTTGCAAAAACCACAACAACAACACGCACACCTCAACAAACAACTCATATAGCCGAGCAGCGAACTTTATTTTTTTTTTGTTTTTCTGTATTTTTTATTCCATAGCGCTGAGTATGAGTATATTTCGACTTTTGGCCATTGGCCGTTAAGCAGAGAAATCTCTAGAAGCCCCCCCAGCAACAACAGCAACAACATGCATTTTAAATCTTTTGTTTACTGTTGATTTGTCGAATAGCGTCGAGCGCCAACTAGAAAACAAAAATCTATGAAAATGTGCGTTTGGCACACGTTGGAGCGCTTTCTTCGCTTCGATATTTGCACATTTCTATAGTGGAGATGAGTGCCTAGTTGCTGTTGTTGCTGTGGTTCGTTTGCATTTTTTGTACTTTGCCTCGCCTTTTGTCGTCAACGACGCGCGATCGCGATGATTCAAATTCGATTGGATTGATAATGCCTCTGAGCACGTTTATTGCTATTATTCAGTATAGTTTTTTTTTTGTTTTTGTTTCTGCATTTGCGGAAATAATTTATTGGCAGCCGCTTGACGACAGTTACGATTCTGTTTTGCATTTGTTTTCTGGCTAATGCTTAGTAATGACAATAGAAAATATACATAAATATATGACTGAAATTCAGAGAACTTTGAACTGATAAATAAATATTTATGTATAAATTTAAAAATAGTTCGGTTTGCCAACATATTTTTAATATCAAAAATTCATTTTTCAAAAATTCTTATTCTGCCTTAAGCCTTAAAGTTAGAAGAAAAATACACTTGAGACAACTAAAAACCTGATTAAAGTAATATTTTTGATGCGATAAGAATATTATAGCCTTTTCACACAGGACCCGCCTCTGTTCGATTATAACGCTGATTGAGATCGATTTACCATACAAAATAAAAATCTACATTTCTTTTTGATTGAATTTTAATTGACTTGAAAATGAAATGCAACTCTGCGAAAGAAAACGTAAGATGTACGTTCTTTATCTGAGATTGGCTCAATTTTTTGATTAAAAAAAGGTACGGTAGATGTCGCTGCTAAAAATAGCATAGCTGATGAAGCTTATGAAAAATAAAAGCAAAAATGTATAACAGCTAACCCCTCAGCTGTTATACATTTTTGTAGCCGGCAGTGTGTAGGGCAAAAACTGGTTTCTCAATTAAAATTTTAATTGTTCAATTAATTTGGCTGTGAAAAAAGACTTTTATCTTGCAAGAAGTGTTTGATAAATTACAGTTGGAGTTAGTTGAAGAGCTGAGGTTAGTAGTGATACGCTTTTGAGCTTCAGACTAAATCTAAGTAGATCTTTCCTTATAAAACAGCAATAGAAACCCGCTTGAAATTTATAGCTTCCAGTTATAATAGTACGAGAGCTAGCAACGTCAAAAAAACAAGAATTTTAGGTAGGCCAGTTTTTAGATATGCTATCTATCTCACTCCCACGGACATCATACAGGCTGTCTGGCTGGCGATAGCGGTTGCGTTCATCAGTTGCGTTCATACGCGATTGTCTGCACTTTTCTAACATGCTCTATCACTTGACACTTTATATCGGTCTGGCAAAAGGTTTAACAACCGATTTTTTATCTGGCAAATTAATTCTGAGCTTTTAATTACTTAAATGACATGCTGTAAAATTTTCAACTATACTAAAATATTTTGAAAAAAATTTATTTTTTAATTAAAAATAGCCGTTTGGCACCGTTTAAACAACATCAAACATATCTGGCAATAATAAGTTTTTGTTGAGAATTGTTTAATAAAAATAATAAAATAAAAAAAAACTTCTTAAAATGATGTGAAATTATAATATTTTACCTGTATAGGTAAAATGAACGCAACTGATGAACGCAACCGCTACCGCCAGCCAGACAGCCTGTATGATGTCCGGGGGAGTGAGAGAGATAGCATATCTAAAAACTGGCCTACCTGAAATTCTTGCTCAAAAACGTTGCTAGCTCTTAGACTATAATTTGATAAAATTTTTATTAATTATGGCGACCGGCTACTTGTTTACTTAGAAACCTCCTATAGAGGCAATTGATCAACACAAGTTATCGTTATTATTTTATAAGTTTTCGTGTCTGAAGTTGTTGAGCTTTCTCGTTGGAGGCAAATTTAGTATAAATATGTAATGGATATCCTCCTTTGTATCTACAAAAATCTTCAAATAATGATTTTTCTATTTGATTTGTTTTTTTACTTCGATGAAATAAGGCTTTCTGTTAAGCTAAATTGAAAAAAAAAATTAAAAAAAGTAAATAATTTATTATAATAAATAAATAATTACTGAAAATATATATAAATAGCTACAAAGTTCATTTCTACGTATGCTATATTTAGCTATTAATACGGACAAACATATTTATATTTAGTCCAACAAAACATACAATTTTTGAAAAATATGTTGTTTTTAACAAAAATTCCTCAGCAGTATGTGCTTAAATGCATATATTATATTTATATATTTATTTTCAACTTTGAAACATTATTAAGTGCCGTAAGAAATTTCATCAGCTCTTTTTTTTTTTGACTCATGCTACTATAAATGTGAAATCGGAAGTTCGAGAAATTGTCCATACGTGGACGCTTCAGCCAAAAGTTCACACTTGCTTCAGTGACTAATAAACATATCTTATCATTCGCTTAACATAATAACATAGCTAAAGAAAAATGTTTTGCTCTTCTAAAATAAAATATGTTTGTTGTACAAAAGCAGCGTTGCTATGCGCTAATTCTTGAGTCACTTGACGGAAAAAAGCCTAAATATGAATTTCAAGCGAACGGATGTTGACTATGAAATTCATAATATTTGTAATTTTTATTTTCACAGTTCATATGCTGTTGCTAAGTAAGCGATTTTCAATATTAAATGTTATATTTAAGTGCCCTTATATAGTATATAGACATTGTCGTCATTGTTAACACTGGAATTTGAGTTTTGAAGTGAGTAATAAATGCTGTTGATAAGCAATGCTTATATGTATATACATATGTATGTATATGAATATATGCCGTGCATACTTGGCTTTATTTAATTATTCAAGTTTATTTTTCGTCTAAGTCAATTTACAGTTTTTGTAGTTGACTGATAAGCGCGCGGTTACCTTGAAGTATTAAAGGCGTACTTGAGTGTCAAGCATATGCTTGAATGAGTGTTTGCTTGTATTTGAGCAGACGATAACATTTGGAGTGTTATTGAATTAAATTGATTTTCTGAATACAAGTAAAGAAATCTTAAATAAATAGTATAATGAAGGTAGCCAAATATAGTAATGTATAATAGTAATTTAAAATTAATATTTAATAAAAATAAAATTATAATAAATTATACATAGTTAGTAAATTAAAAATAAATAAGTAAAAAAATAGTAAAAAATAATTAAATAAAATTAAAATTAATAAATAAAAAAATAAATAAATTTAAAAAATTAATAAAAATTAAATTATAATAAATTATAGTTAGTAAATTAAAAATAAATAATTAAAAAAATAGTAAAAAATAATAAAATAAAATGAAAATTAATAAATAAAAAAATAAATTTAAAAATTAATAAAAATTTAATTATAATAAATTATAGTTAGTAAATTAAAAATCAATAATTAAAAAATTAGTAAAAAATAATAAAATAAAATGAAAATTAATAAATAAAAAAAAATAAATTTAAAAATTAATGAAAATTAAATTATAATTAATAAATTAGAAATAAAAAATGAAAAAATTGTAAAAAATAATAAAATAAAATTAAAATTAATAAATACAAAAAATAAATTAAATAAAAACTTAATAAAAATTAAATTATAATTGATAAATTACAAATAAAAAATGAAAAAATTGTAAAAAATAATAAAATAAAATTATAATAAATAATAAATAAAAAAATAAATTAAATAAAAACTTAATAAAAATTAAATTATAATTAATAAATTACAAATAAAAAATGAAAAAATTGTAAAAAATAATAATATTAATGAAAATTAATAAATAAAAAAATAAATTAAATAAAAAATTAATAAAAATTATATTATAATTAATTAATTACAAATAAAAAATGAAAAAATTAAAAAAAATAATAAAATAAAATTAAAATAAATAAACAAAAAAAATAAATTCAATAAAAAATTAATAAAAAATTATATTATAATTAATAAATTACAAATAAAAAATGAAAAAAATGAAAAAAATAATAAAATAAAATTAAAAAAATAAATTTAAAAATTAATGAAAATAAAATTATAATTAATAAAATACAAATTAAAAAAGAAAAAAATGTAAAAAATAATAAAATAAAATTTTTAATTAATAAATAAAAAAATAAATTAAATAAAAAATTAATAAAAATTAAATTATAATTCATAAATTACAAATAAAAAATTACAAAATTGTTAAAAATAATAAAATAAAATTATAATTAATAAATAAAAAATAAATTAAATAAAAAATTAATAAAAATTAAATTATAATTAATAAATTACAAATAAAAAATGGAAAAATTGTAAAAAATAATAATATTAATGAAAATTAATAAATAAAAAAATAAATTAAATAAAAAATTAATAAAAATTATATTATAATTAATTAATTACAAATAAAAAATGAAAAAATTAAAAAAATAATAAAATAAAATCAAAATAAATAAACAAACAAAAAATAAATTCAATAAAAAATTAATAAAAATTAAATTATAAATAATAAATTACAAATAAAAAATGAAAAAATTCTAAAAAATAATAAAATAAAATTAAAATTAATAAATAAAAAAAATAAATTAAATAAAAAATTAATAAAAATTAAATTATAATTGATAAATTAAAAATAAAAAATGAAAAAATTGTAAAAATAATGCAATAAATTTAAAATTTATAAATAAAAAATAAATTAAATAAAAATTATATAAAATTAATAAAAATTAAATTATAATTGATAAATTACAAATAAAAAATGAAAAAATTGTAAAAAATAAAATGAAAATTAATAAATTAGAAAAATAAATTAAATAAAATATGAAAAAGTTTAAGAAAATAATAAAATAAATTTAAAATTAATAAACAAATAAAAATTAATTAATTAAAAAGTTAATAAAAATAAAATTATAATTAATAAATTGCAAATAAGAAATGAAAAAAATTTATAAAAAATTAAATTAAAATTAATACATTTTATTTCAAAATGCAGAAAATGTCTTTAAACTTAATAAATAAATTATAATTAATTACAAGTAATCATAAAATAATATAATTACCTTACAACTTCATCGTAGTTAATCAAAAATAATTAGCAATCACACAATAATAAAGCGAGTCATTCAACCAATTCGCACTGCAATCTCCAATTAACCGCACTCCAGCGCCGGTGCAAAGCGCCTACTCATGCACATCAATCTCCAAACACCGGTGTAATCAGGCATCAATTATTTGGTTTTTTTCTCACTCAATTTTGTTGCAATCTCACAATTATCGCCTAAGCGCGAGTGTTGCACGAACACTTTTCCGCTTTCGCAGCGAATACTTTCCAAAGCAAAATGCATTGGCGTTGCAGCGGAGTCTCCTGGGAGTAGGCAGCCACGGCTAGTGACAATTAAATGCAGCTTTCCACTGCAGCGGCGGCGCGGTGTTTGCTTGAGCAAGAACTAGGCGTACATACATAAATGTGCCGACTGGTTGCAGAAGCAACAACAACAACAAACAAAAAATAAATGCACATAAATGGCGAACGCAATAAAGAAGGTGCTGACGAACAAGTTACGCCAACAATTTCTCAACGAATCAAACAAAAAGCGCCAAGCTGATCGCCAGTAACTGGACAAACACAGCCACAAAGCGACAGGTTAACTGGTCAAGCAGGCTGGCAGACAGTCCAAGCGCGCTGGCAGACAATAAAATTGAACTTAAAACGCAGAATATAAATTAAATCGCTTACTTGCTAATCACCACTCAGCCATTGCCGGCTACTTAAGTGGATGGCGGCCTGCTGCCTGCTGCTTGGCCATGACTAGTTGTTGGCGTTGTTGCAATTGTTGTTTGCCGGCAAATAGTCGTCATTATAATTATTTTTGCTCTTTTTTGGCTCGCTTGTTTGTACAACAGGCAATTTACGCGCCTCATTCGTTTAAAGTTGCATTTAAGTTAATTTGCGGTTATTGTTCTGGTTAAGCAATGCCTATTGTTGTTGTTGTTGATGTTGCTATTGTGGTTGTTGCATGTTTGTGCTTTGTTCCACACATCTTGTATGTATTATTATCATCATTATTACTACTTTTTTTTCACTCTGCATTTAACCGTAATCGAGGCTACTGTCTTGCGGATCATGGCATTTTAAGGCAAGATGAACGCGCTAATATTAATGTGTGTTTGTGCAGACAGTCATTCGCCAGCTTAGCAGCCGGAGTCATCAATTTTCTTACAAAATGTCACATGAAGAACTGTCAATTTGGTACATCGTAGACACTTACATTTGAAAACTGATCGAACTATCTAAGCGATTCGAACAAACAACTGGTATAAATCAAAATACTGGTATAATCTGTTTCCATCTATACGGTAACTTCATAATACCCCCCTCGTAGAAGTCCCACATTTGCGAAGCACTCGGACAGCCACTTTTCATAAGCCACTTTTGAGTTCAACTTTACACCAACAAGGGCGTTCGCCATGGACAGGAACACGTGGTAATCACTTGGCGCTATGTCCGGGCTATATGGTGAATGAGTTAAAACCACCCATCGGAGCTTCCGCAGCTTTGGACGAGTCATCAACGAAGTGTGTGGTCTGGCATTGTCCTGGTGGAACACTACACTCTACCTGTTGGCAAATTCTGGACGATCGCCTGCTTCCAGCGGTCCAGTTATTCGCAGTAGATGGTAGAATTAAGCGTCTGGCCATATGGCAGCAGCTCATAGTGGATGATTACCTTCTAATCCCACCAAACACACAGCAAAACCTTCCTGGCCGTCAATCCCGGCTTGGCCACTGTTTGGGACGATTCACCGGCCTTCGACCATGACCGTTTTCGCTTGATATTGTCGTATATAATCCATTTTTCGTCGCCAGTTACCAACCGCTTCAAAAATGGGTCGAGTTCGTTACGTTTCAGCTGCATATCGTTAGCGTTTATTCGGTCCAGAGAGTTTTTTTGGGTCAAATCTCGCGGCACCCAAACATCAAGATTTTTTGTGTATCCAGCTTACTGCAGATGGTTTAAAATGGTTTGTTGACTAACTCCCATCTCCTGGGCGATGTCACGAGATGCCATTCCGCCGCAGTTCGAAGTAATAGAGTACCATCGGAACGTTTCTCTATCGGATATACCTTTAGCGAAGGAAAACTTTAAAATAGCGCGAATTTCGGCGGTAGTGGTGAACTCCATATTTACACGTCTATAACTGTTGAACGCAATATCCAAGCTCATCATGCGTAGCGTCGTTTTGTAGGTTATGTCAATGTTTATGACAAAAAGGCGGAATCTATTCTTACTAAGAGTTTCTTCTAAGTGTTCGAATAATTATTTTTCCGTACGCTAAATCTTTTAAAACTTCATTATTAATATTCTACAAATTATGAGCTGTTTACTTTTGAAAATATGTGTGAAATCTTTAATTAACAGTTTATAATAGTATTTCCTGTGATATCTAGAACAAAATTGTCAACAAAAGCTATAAACAAATATCATAAACTCTAAATATAATTAAGAGGTTATATAAAATAAATATTTATATTTTTTTAAAGTTTGCAGCTGTTGGAAAATTCCATGAGATTGAGGCTGCGCTTCCACAACACAAGTTTAATGGTTTTAAACAAAAGTTCCATATTGTTTAAACAAAATTATTGAAACATATGTTTCAAACATGAGAACCGGTTAGTGCTGGATATAGTTGGTATTTTTTGAACTGATGAAAAAATGTCAATAAACCAAAAGTGGAATAAAAAGTTTAATAATAAAGGGTTTTTTACGACTTTAGAGAGTAAATAATTAAAAGAAAAAAATTTAAAAAATAATTAATATTTATTTTGTTTAAAATTGCGGTGCGCTGGTTCATAAAAAATATTGGTTTTTCTTTTTATACCCTGAACAGGGTATATTAAGTTTGTCACGAAGTTTGTAACACCCAGAAGGAAGCGTCGGAGGCCCTATAAAGTATATATATAAATGATCAGTATGTTGAACTGAGTCGATTTAGCCATGTCCGTCTGTCTGTCTGTATATATGTATACGAACTAGTCCTTCCGTTTTTAAGATATCGTTTTGAAATTTTGCAGATGTTATTTTCTCTTATAGAAGCTGCTCATTTGTCGGAACTGTCGATATCGGACCACTATAGCATATAGCTGCCATACAAACTGAACGATCGGAATCAAGGGCTTGTATGGAAAACTTCCGCATTTTACTACATATCTTCACAAAATTTGGTGTGAGTTATTGCTCAAAGAAATAATTTAATTTCCGAAAAAAGTGTTCAGATAGGTTCACTGTAGCATATAGCTGCTATACAAACCGAACGATCGGAATCAATGTGGAAAATTTTCGCATTTGACGTGGTATCTTCACCAAATTTGGGTATATTAGTTTCGGTACAGCCGAAGTTAACGTTTTTTCTTGTTTTCTACAAAAATATTGTTTGTCATACTCTCTCAGCATTTTGATGAATAATTCTGATAATATGCATGTTTTTCTGATAAAAATACATAGAAAATGCTTTTTACTACTTTTTGTGAATTTCACTTGAAAGCACACATTTCGGTGAATACCCAAAACTATTTAGAATAAATAAAAAAAGATTTTAAAACAACTAATTATATTGATGTTGAAGAAAGTACCACACTTTTAACTTATTGTGGCAGCTGTGTGATACAAAATTTCGAAATAATTTTCTTATGACTTTCTTTTCACTATTTTCACTTTGCAGCTGTGAAATTGAGTCACAGAAAGTTGTTGTTTCAATATTTAACTAAATGTAATTTGTATTTTAACTTGTTGTCAATAGAAATCTTATCATTTGACATTGTTTTGCAACATCAGTGCTTCTGTTCAAACACCACACAGCTGACAGATGACTCAACTCGACTCAACTGTCACACAGTGTTTTTCCACTTACAACTAATGACTGCTTTATCAGTCAGCTGGAGATGTTTTAGGGTATTCTAACATATTTTAGAGATTGCTTGTTTTGATTGGTAAAATGCAAACTCAATGTCAATAAATATAATTTTGAAAAAAAAAATGCCTAAAAATAAAGTAATAAAAAAAGCAAAAAAATCTATAATTTCGAATGCCATTTCTGTAAAGCACAAAAATGGGTAAACTCAATTAAATTTATTACTAATTTTAATGACTTAAAATTTGACAGCTCGTAGCTTGAATACACTAAGTGACAATTGTCAGCACACACTCCTTTTTTCTGAGTTTTTGAGCGAAGGCATGAAAGCGTGAAATGCCACCAAACTGTGTGTCCAAACCACACCCACCGACACACACCTCAACCAGTCAGGCAGGCAGCCAGCAAATCGAGCGACTAACGGCACTGTCGACACATTCAAAATTGTAAATGTCTAAATTAGAAAAAATAATGCGATTTTTGAGTGGTTTTGAGCAAAAATGGCATTCGCGGGTAATAATTCGCGCCGACAAAAAAGGCAAAGGAAAACGCAGACGAATAAGCTTAAAAAACTATAAAAAAAATTTGAATAATGAACGGAAAATTCGACTGTCATTTAGCAGAAAGCGTTGAAAATGGCATTTAGCGTAGTGTTTATGTATGAGGTGTGACTTAATGTTGGTATGCAGCAGTTTTATTATTTTGAGGAAGTCGCGAAAAGCTAACGCCGAAAATTATAAGCGAAAGATAGAGACGCGAAAAAAATCGAATACAAACCGCAAATGGCATTATGTCTGTATGTCTGCATGTATTCGTGTGGCGTTGAAAATAGGCGAATTCGGCAAATTCGATTTCGATTCAAAACATTTTGTTTTCGCGCTGCCTCCACAATCATTGCTGCAGCCGGCTTACGGTAGTCTATACAAACATACAATAATATATAAAATACATAATGCAGACAGATCGTATGGACGGACAGACGGACGGTTGACTGAGGTCAATGATTCCATTTGACTATGGTTCGCTGGCTGACAGTTGAAGCTTGAATGCTGGCTTGCTGTTGCTCAGTTGTTGATTTGTTGTTGCCAGCAGGCAGCAGCCACGCAGCAAACGAATTACAAATATCAAAGCAGTTAAACAAATACATACGGCTGTCTGTCTGTATGTAAGTAGAAAACAAACCAAGGCAAATAAAAGGTAAATAACAAAAACAAAAACAATGAAATTTTATTAAACAAGTAAGGAAGGGCTAAGTTCGGGTGGAACCGAACATTTTATACTCTCGCAATTTATTGATGTAATTTTATAAAGATAACATAATTCGACCCATATATTGGGTATAATGTTCAATAGAATAACGAAAATCATCATAAATAGTATATGGGGACTGAGGTAGTTCCTAAACCGATTTCACTCGTTTTCACCACCAAGATACAATGTATCGAAGACTATACGCTCACTTAATTTAATATTACTTATAATTAGGTATATGGGATCTGGAGGAAGTTATGACCCGATTTTTACACAGAGAAACTGTTATAAGAAAAAAATTCAGGGAGGATTTACCTAAGTATATTTTCGGGGAAAAATTACCCTTAGGCACTGAGTTCTTCATGATCGATATCAGGGGCCTTGAAAAGTCATGGTTCGATTTTGACAATTTTTTCACAAGTGATGTAACAGATCATATACAGTGTTTGTGTAAAGTTTTATTTCGCTATCTTCATTGGTTCCTAATGTATATATTATAAAGTGAAGGAATAAGATGAAATTCGAAAATGAGTTATATGGGAAGTTTTCGTTGTTGTGAACCAATTTGGTCCATTTTTCACACGTGTCATCAGGGTATCAATAAAATATTATATACCGAATTTCATTGAAATCTGTCTAGTAGTTCCTGAGATATGGTTTTTGACCCATAAGTGGGCGACGCCACGCCCATTTTCCATTTTGTAAAAAATCTCGGTGCAGCTTCCTTCTGCCATTTCTTATGTAAAATTTGGTGTTTCTGACGTTTTTCGTTAGTGAGTTAACGCACTTTTAGTAATTTTCAACCTAACCTTTGTATGGGAGGTGGGCGTGGTTATTATCCGATTTCTTTAATTTTTGGACTGTATAAGGAAATAGCTAAAATAAACGACTGCAGAAAGTTTGGTTTATATAGATTTTTTGGTTTGCGAGTTATATACAAAAAACATATTTGGGGGTGGGGTCACGCCCACTTTTCCAAAAAAATTACATCCAAATGTGCCCCTCCCTAATAGGATCCTATGTTCCAAATTTCATTTTCATAACTTTATTTATGGCTTAGTTATGACACTGTATAGGTTTTCGGTTTCCGCCATTTTGTGGGCGTGGCAGTGGACTGATTTTCGAAAGCAACCTCCTCAGGGTGCCAAGGAACATATGTTCCAAGTTTCATTAAGATATCTTAATTTTTACTTAAGTTATCGCTTGCACGGACAGACGGACAGACGGACGGACAGACGGACAGACGGACAGACGGACGGACAGACATCCGGATTTCAAATCCACTCGTCATCCTGATCATTTATGTATATATAACCCCATATCTAACTCTTATATTTCTTGGTGACACAAACAACCGTTAGGTGA
This sequence comes from Zeugodacus tau, assembly GCA_031772095.1. NCBI lineage: Eukaryota > Metazoa > Arthropoda > Insecta > Diptera > Tephritidae > Zeugodacus > Zeugodacus tau. The sequence continues at coordinate 2,562,338 of CM062653.1, read as the reverse complement.
ACATAACTATTATACTCTGTGCAACAGGTTGCGAGAGTATAAAAATCGAATGGAAAATTACCAGCACTAGAGCACCAAAAACAACAAAACAGAATTAAAAACCAAAATAAAAGTCAAAAAAGTAGCAACAAACAAACAGCAAACTAATGCAAAACAACAACAATAACAGAAAAAAATAGAGCAAAGCACAATCATTGCTCATTGCGCTCGATGACGAATAACGAATAAAAGCGGTGGAGCTGTTTTGAGTTTTGGTGCCGCAAATGAAATTTGAAATTTGTACGAAATCTGCAGCATAATGGGTTGGTGAACGAACGCCAAGCAACACAGCAACAGCAACGGCAGCAACAAGAAATTGTGTGGCATTATCATATAATAATAGTGGCAACAAAACCGCAATCAATTAACAACTTTTGCAGCGAAATCAAATTAAGTTAATCCAAATGAAATTATACGTACATAAATTGAGCAGGGGGTGTGGCGTGGTAGCGCGGCGTTGAGGTGTTGGAAATTGGTGAAATGCTAGTGGTGATTAGACACTTACAAAACATGGAAAGTACAATGGCTTGGGTTTAAAATGAACGCGAAGCAACAAGTGCGCGCTGATTGAGTTCATTATTTGGAGAGGGAAAGTTGTTGTTTTGAACAGTTTGAAGTATAGCTTAATCTACTATCTAATTAAAATCCTGCTATACACTGCTCTCCAGTATGACGTCAGTAATGTAACTGATATTGTCAAATTTGTCGGGTTAAATAAATTGGAACCCTTTCCACTTGTCTATATAACGAAGATAAGAGACCATAATGAAAAGTGGAAAAACGGATATTTTTTTTTAATGTACCAGTACCTCTCATCTATGGTCTATGATTGAGGCCATAGTCAAACGGGCGATTTACATATATCTCAGCTACCATTAGAAGTCGCGAGGTAAAGTTTCAGCAAGAGTCCCTTTGAAGTCCTTGGACCTATTAAACTTTACTTTGTTATCGAGTCAACAATCAATAGAAATAATGTCCAATGAAATCCAACGCAGAATCACTCTTGCCAACAGGTGCTACTATGGACTGAGTAGGCAATTGAAAAGTAAAGTCCTCTCTCGACGAACAAAAACCAAACTCTACAAGTCCCTCATCATTCCCGTCTTACTTTATGGTGCGGAAGTGTGAACGATGTCAACATCCGATGAGACGGCACTAGGAGTTTTGGAGAGAAAGATTTTGCGCAAGATTTATGGTCCCTTAAACATTGGCAACGGCGAATACTACAGAAGATGGAATGATGAGCTGTACGACTTATACGACGACATTGACATAGTCCAGCGAATAAAAAGACAGCGGCTACGCTGGCTAGGTCATGTTGTTCGAATGGACGAAAGTGCTCCAGCTCTGAAAGTGTTCGATGCAGTACCCGGCGATGGAAGCCGAGGAAGGGGAAGGCCTCCACTCCGATGGAAGGACCAGGTGGATGTGGACCTGGCTTCTAATACCAATTGCCAAGAGGAGAGATGCGTGGTGTGCTGTTGTGGACTCGGCTTTAACCGCGTAAGCGTTGTCTACGGCAATCAAGAAGAAGAAGAATCAATAGAATTATCTGTTGAAGTTTGATGTGTACTCATTGACTGAGCCGTACCTTTAGGTACTAATCCAGAATTCAGTGAATATCTCTGTTCTGAAAAAGCTTCCCAAAAAGCTCATTAGCTGTTCAGAGTTGTTCTTTTTCTAATAATATCATGTTGTACAGCATACAGAGTAAAATCTCGCCCAAGAATTTTTTGGTAATAATACGTTTTTTGAAAATAATAAATTTTGGAAGTCAGCTTTCGAAAAAAAGCTCCAAAAAAGCTTCCCCATAATATAGGATATATAATTTTAGAAATCTACCAAACCGAGGGATACATTTAGGTTGATCTATATGGAAACTAGAATATTAGAAATAATTATCGAAAAATATTGAATTTAAAAGTCCCGTTATTTGAAATAAGCTTTATTTTATTCAGTCTGAACTTATGTACCTTCACTAAACTCATTACGAGCAAATCTTTTTTCTTCCAACATTTTGCAAGCGTCATCATGAAAAACAGCATAATATATTATTGTACACCACTACATTGGCACTTTAAAGTATTTTTCATTATTTTATGCAACTTTCTCCGTAATTTGTTTTGCTGTCAACCGAATTATTTGCTTAACTTTCTGACCCACCTACTCTTAGTCAAACAATACGCTGTTGTTGTTGTTGGTGGTGTTATTGTTGCAACTGCTGCATTTTCAGTGCAAATGCCGAGTTGCACAGTCAACAATTGCCGCAGTGTACAACAACAACAGCAAGAAAAAACATTCGTAGCAACAACAAGTGCGAAAGGTAATTTGGAGCAGGAAGCAGTTTACGAGAGCGCAGAACACAATGCATAAAATGGCTTACAACAACAACAACGGTCGTTGCAACAAACAATCAAATGTCAGCGGCAACAGCAACAGTCCCAACACCGGTGGCAGCAATAAACGGGCCGCGGCAGTTAGGCAGTCAGGCCGTCGGTGGTGCTCACCTACAGGAAGGGGCTTAATGGCGCAGCGGCCAAGGGGGTTGCGAACTAAAATTGCGCACATGGCAGCAAGCATAGTCATACTGGAAATAGCAATAACAACAGCAACAGCCAGTGTTAAAACAAGAGGAAAAAACAGCGAGCAACAACAACAAAACGAAGCAGAAACAAGTAAAAACAGGCGAAATAGGAAATCGCAACACAAATTGCAAAATCACCGACTAAGTACAACAATGATTGCTGTAGCAACAAATGCACAAACAGTTAACAATAAACAGTGTCAGCGGCAGCAACAACAACAACAGCAACAACAGCAATAATAATAATAATAACAACAACATTTGTTGCTGTTGTTGGTACGCAACACTTGTTATTTGCTGTTGCTGTTGTTGTTGTTGTTGTTATTGTTGTTACAACAAAGCATACAAGTAGTACTGCAAAAAGTTTTGCAAAAAAAAGCGCCAAGCGCAAGCAACAATGATTACGGCAATCTGCAATTGCTGCAAAGTGCAGCTCTAGCTCACACACACACACACACACACACACTCCACACACAAAGGTAGCAATTGTGCAAATATATAACAACGCCAGCAACAACAACAATAACACAAACACAAGCTGTCAGTGCAACAATCTAAGCAACAATAAACAGCGTTGACGCGCCAAAGCGGCAGCAACAACAACAACAATAAACGTGATTGACTGACTGCTGGAACGAGCGCAAACAAACAAACAAATCGTACAACAACAACAAGCAACAACAACGCATTCAACAGCCAGCGTTTTGGGCGGAGCGTTGACTGTTGTTGCTAGGCGCACTGAAAACTACGAAAACACACACACACACATATATAAAAGTGTTTGGAAAAGCTTTGTGAAAAACGAGCGTTGAAAAAAAAAATTTATAAAAGTTTGTTGTTGTTGCTGTGTTGTTTCGGGCAAGAAAATTGCATGCACAGTGAAACGATCATTTTGTTGTTGATAATGTTGCTGCCGCTGTCGCCGTTGCTAACATACGCGCGACGCTCAGCTGTTAGTTGTTGTTGTAAAAAGTGATATATGTATATAAATGGGAATACCATATATGACATGGAAAGCAGCGCTGAGGTTACGATGCCTCTGTTATAAAGACTGTACTGTAATTAGTACCTTAAGGTACGACTCAGTGAAGAAGTAACAAGAACACATAACTCTATGTTGACTCGATAATCAAGTAAAGTTTAATAGGTCCGTACTAAAGGCTTTAAAGGAACACTTGAGGAACTGGAGATACAGTTATAATATATGACGATGTAATGAACAGCTTCTTTCAAAAGATCCATTCAGATTTCCAATGTGATTCCTTATCCCAGCTAAGATATAATTTATGTCAGAGAATTTGATAATATTTAGTTACATTACTGACGTCATACTAGCGACCAGTATATATCAGGTTTTTGTTAGAAAATAGATTAAACTATAATTCAATTATTAAAGGGTTACATGGGTTTCGTGGGTTCAAAAAATCGATTTTTTTGTTTTTTTTACTTATTAATTGCTACAAAAGCTCAAGAATATTATCCTAAATTTTCAAGTCAATCCGAATAATAGTTTCGGAGATACAGCGCTTGGAAGTTGTGCGCTCTAAGTCAGGTGTTTTTGTTACTCAAAACTTTAAACGCGTTTTTTTGGAACCGTGTTTTCGAAGTCGGTTGACAAATTTTCTCGAAAACTACTCAATCGATCTTGATGGAATTTTTTCACAGGTGTTCGAGATACAATTTACTCGTGCTTGAACGAAGGATTTTTTCTTTTTATACTCTCGCAACCTGTTGCACAGAGTATAATAGTTTTGTTCACATAACGGTTGTTTGTGTCACCAAGAAATATAAGAGTTAGATATGGGGTTATATATACATAAATGATCAGGATGACGAGTAGATTTGAAATCCGGATGTCTGTCCGTCCGTCTGTCCGTCCGTCCGTCTGTCCGTCTGTCCGTCTGTCCGTGCAAGCGATAACTTGAGTAAAAATTAAGATATCTTAATGAAACTTGGAACACATGTTCCTTGGCACCCTGAGGAGGTTGCTTTCGAAAATGGGCAAAATCGGTCCACTGCCACGCCCACAAAATGGTGGAAACCGAAAATCTATACAGTGTCATAACTAAGCCAAAAATAAAGTTATGAAAATGAAATTTGGAACATAGGATCCCATTAGGGAGGGGCACATTTGGATGTAATTTTTTTGGAAAAGTAGGCGTGACCCCGCCCCCAAATAGGTTTTTTGTATATAACTCGCAAACCAATAAAGCTATATTCTGCAGTAGTTTCTTTTAGCCATTTCTTAATACAGTCCAAAAATGAAAGAAATCGGATAATAACCACGCCCACCTCCCATACAAAGGTTAGGTTGAAAATTACTAAAAGTGGGTTAACTCCCTAACGAAAAACGTCAGAAACAGCAAATTTTACATAAGAAATGGCAGAAGGAAGCTGCACTCAGATTTTTTTACAAAATGAAAAATGGGCGTGGCGTCTCCCACTTATGGGTCAAAAACCATATCTCAAGAACTATTCGACCGATTTCAATGAAATTCGGTATATAACACTTTCTTGACATCCTGATGACACGGGTGGAATATGGGCGAAATCGGTTCACAACTACGTCTACTTCCCATATAACTCAATTTTGAATTCCATCTGATTCGTTCACTTTATAATGTATTCATAAGAAACCAATGAAGCTAGCGTAATAAAACTTTACACAAATACTATATTTGAGCTGTGACATCACTTGTGGAAAAATTGTCAAAATTGGACCATGACTTTTCAAGGCCCCTGATATCGAACATGAAGAACTCAGTGCCTAAGGTTAATTTTTCACCGAAAATATAGGTAAATCCCTCAGATATTTTAATGTAATTCATTCCCTCTGCATTTTTTTCTTATAACAGTTTCTCTCTGTACCTGAAATGGTAAAAATCGGGTCATAACTTCCCCCAGATCCCATATACCTAATTATAAGTAATATTAAATTAAGTGAGCGTAAAGTCTTCGATATATTGTATCTTGGTGGTGAAAAAGAGTGAAATCGGTTTAGGAATTACCTCAGTCCCCATATACTATTTATGATGATTTTCGTTATTCTATTGAATTTTATGCAGAATATATGGGTCGACTTGTGTTATCTTTATAAAATTACATCAATAAATTGCGAGAGTATAAAATGTTCGGTTACACCCGAACTTAGCCCTTCCTTACTTGTTTTCAATTACAACTATTCAAAAAAAATATCAAGTTAATTATTTTTTTGGAAATATATCTACCAAAATTCCAATTTTCACTTTTATTTGTCTTTCCTTCGTTCAAGCACGAGTTTATGGTCTTACCTGGAACACTAATTTTTGTCAAAATTTTTTTTTTTTTTATTTTGGATGATCCTGTCAGGAGTTATGCTGACAACACGTACGTACATTCTTTCCGAGGGGTCACCCGAAATGACGTCACAATAGAGGAGTTTTAATTTTTTTTTGGAAATTTCAGTAATTATTCTTTAAATATGTATCTATAAGACAGAAAAAAGTTTGAATTAAATAAATAATTTTTTATTAAAAAAAATATTGAAAATAGGCCATTTTTTACGCGACAAAACCCATGTAACCCCTTAATGAACGCAGTTTAGCACCCTCTCCAAGTGAAAACTCACTTCAGTTCAACTCACACTGCAGCCGGTTCTACGGAGTTGAGCCGTATTTTATCCGGTCAAGGGCTGCTCTTTCGACGATCTAACCCTGTTTGGATCGGTAAGTACTACTATTACTAGTGAAAATTCACGAATAACTTCAGTTTAAAAGTCCAATTATGAGTGGACAGCATTTTTACTTCGCTTGGTTAGTGAAAACGAAGTGAGAAACATTCATTCTTCAAAACAAAAGTATCAAAGCAAAGACATATCCCCTTCTTCGTTTCTTTAAATCATAGTTATAGTTCCATGCAGCGTACAATAGGATACTTTGGAGAGTATATTTTCAAGAAAAAATGTAGATTATGTCAAATAAGTACCCGAAAATTTGAAATAAAACACAAATAAGTGTATCAATCATCTAAATTTATTATATGTATCTCCTACAAAATAGGCCCCTTCTGACGCAATACACTTCTTCCAACGAACAATCCAATCATCGAAACATGTTTTAAAGCTTTATTCCGGTAGTTCTCGTTGCGTATTAGTTTTGATGTCTTCAATGCTCTCAAAATGTGTTCCACGAAATGGTAATTTGAGTTTTGGAAACAGGAAAAGGTCACACGGGGCCATATCTGGAGAGTTATGAGTTCACTAGAAAAATTTTTGAACCAATCAGTCATTCTTTGAGATTATCTGATAGCTACTGGTTCCGGTCACAGGTTTTTGAGTGTGCCCGAGATTTTTTGTACTTCCAGCGGAGCAGCTGTTTTCCACTTTCGATCAAATATTATTTTCTTATGTCGTGTAGGGTATAAAGTTCAAACGTTTTCGCATTACCATGCGTGTGGATGTGCAATTTCGCCGCTAAGCGTGAGCGTGTATTATTGGACATATGAGCATGTATGAAGCCGTAGTTGAAACTACACACTATTTCGCATTATTGTTGTTGTTGTTGTTGCAGCGCTTAGCTTAACTTGCTGTTGTCAAGTGCATAGTATTGTCTGTACATACATACATACATGTATGTATTTATATATTGTTAAGTCTCCGCTGTGTTTTTTGTCTTCAATAACAACATACAATTTACGCTTTATTGTTGTTGTGCCTTTTGTGCACCAAACCATGACGTGTCTGACTGTCGCACGCACTGACTGGTTGCCTATTTGACTGACTGTGTGAACACCTATGGCTGTGTAGCTTTTCTTTATGCTATTATTGCGATTGTTGTTGTTGTTGTTACAGTGTCTAACTGCGTTTACTCACCGTTGTTGTATGTTGTTGTTGTGCTTTTCAGTAAGCTCTACAATTGCTTTGGCTTGCTATTATTGTTGTTGTTGCACTGCGAATATACTTACATTGTCAAGCATGTACTTATGTATATTCGAGTGTGTGTGAATGAGCATAATCAAGTACATGCAATATGTTTGTTGCCATGCCGCTGTTGGGGCCGCTAATGACGTGCAATCGTTAATGTATTTATGTATACATACATACATACATACATACATACATATGAGTATACAATGAAATGACGACAATGACACGCACGAACGGCTCGACGAGCAGGAATTATTTTCGCATTTAATGATTACATGTATTTAATTCTTTTATTTACTTATTTGCTGTGCGAATTGTTAATGGAAATGCAACAACAAGCGACTGACAATAAACAATGTTGATATAAATGACAAAACAACAACAAATATGAAACAATAAAGCTGCAACATCATTCATAATAATTTTTTTTTCCTTCGATAACACTGCTTATATGATTATTTACCTTTTAGAGCTCATATATGTGTTTGTATATAGGCATGTATGTACGTATGTATTTTTATGATGACACATTATGTCGAACTCGTTTGCTAGCATTTATCTTCTGGCGAAAATAAATATAATCCACGAATTAAAGCCAAACCAATTATTCACTTCGCGAAATGGCTTGCCTATGAGCAGAACTATATACTCACATATTTATGTTTATACATATACATATGTATGTAATATATTTGTATGTGTGTGACTGCGTATTAATACTTACTTTCGTAGTTATATTTGCTTTATTATGAAAATTACTACTACTTTCCATATTAACTAATTTCGAGATTAATGTACTGAGCATAAGCTACCTATAACAACAAAAATAATTATTTTTCTGTAAACCGCTACCTTCTTCCCTTGAATTTCTGAAAGTACTTATTCCTGGTCGTGTATACACTTTCCGAAAGTACTTATTCCTGGTCGTGTATACACTTTCCGAAAGTTCTTATTCCTAGAAGAACAATGTCAATTTCTCAAATATAATATTCGTATTCCAATGAAGCGAACGGCGATTAACTAATCAAGTATTACTAATGAAAAAATATTTTGATATCGTATACGTATCTTTTTTACATATCATTTAATAAAAGAATTTATTAAACTGCAATTAACAGATATTTAACTCATTTTTATTGAAAAACATACCTCTAAGTGGGTACTCGAATTAACTCGATGTAACGAACAGACCTGACAATTAATGTGTTCGTTATTTCGGAAAACTACTGTACTAATTTGTTTTGTATGGCTTTCTTAAGATTTGATATAATCCTTGCACTCCTACCAACTGAGTGCAGTTTAAGTTTTAAGTTAAATTTAACGAAATCTTTGACAAACTGCTTCAAATTTATAAAAAAAATTGTCTGTTTTCCAAGAAATTATTCAAAAATATTTGCCTTTTCAAATCATTATTAATTCGCAATGCACAAACCTTATTCATTTGGCTGAAGACCTATAGCGACGGTGATTTTTCAACATTGGTTTTTCTGTAGATCAGATCGTCTAGAGATACATATGTATAATATGTATATTAGGTTGGCAAATATCTCCCTTCCGCCTACGGCTACAGAGCTCGTATCTGGCAATACTATACATCTTTGAAAGGTCTTGACATAACTTACAAAACGACGCTATACATGATTAGGTTGGATATTGCGTTCAACAGTTATAGACGTGTAAACATGGAGCTCACTAACGCCGAAATTCGCGCTATTTTTAAGTTTTTCTTCTTAAAGGCAAATCCGCTAGTGAAATGTTCCGTGAGATTAATGGTGTTTCGAGGATAAGCCAGCCGGCGGAAGACCTGTGACGACGAATACCGATCAAATCATGGAAAACATTGAGTTAGACCGGCATGTGGCATCTCGTGACATCGCCCAGGAGATGGGAGTTAGTCACCAAACCATTTTAAATCATCTGCGGAAGACTGGATACACAGAAAAGCTTGATGTTCGGGTGCCGCATGATTTGACCCAAAAAAACTCTCTGGACCGAATAAACGCTAACGATATGCTGCTGAAACGTAACGAAATCGACCCATTTTTGAAGCAGATGGTGACTAACGACGAATAATTGATCACATACGACAATATCAAGCGAAAACGGTCGTGGTCGAAGACCAAACAGTGGTCAACCAGGGATTGAACCGGGCCAGGAAGGTTTTGCTGTGTGTTTGGTGGTATTGGAAGGGAATCGTCCATTATGAGCTGCTTCCATATGGCCAGGCGCTTAATTATACCATCTACTGCGAACAACTGTACCGCTTGAAGCAGGCGATTGACCAGAAGCGTCCATAATTGGCCAAGAGCCAGAGTGTAGTATTCCACCAGGACAATGCCAGACCACACACTTCGTTGATGACTCGTCAGAAGCTACGGGAGCTCGGATGGGAGGTTTTATCGCAACCACCATATAGCCCGGACATAGCGCCAAGTGATTACCACCTGTTCCTGTCCATGGCGAACGCCCTTGGTGGTGTAAAGTTGAACTCAAAAGAGGCTTGTGAAAAGTGGCTGTCCGAGTTCTTCGCAAATAAGGAGGGGGCTTCTACGAGGGGGTATTATAAAGTTGCCGTATACAGGGAAACAGATTATCTAATGAAACGGCGCATATTTGAACTAAATCCGATCACTGTAACACTTTTTATAAAGCATTGAATAAAGAGCAATAAAGCGGAAGGGAGATATTTGCCAAGCTATTGCATGCACATATAAAATAATTGAGGGACTTTGACTTACTTTGGTCCATCTTTCGATCTTTTGTAAGTGTAAGAGAACATTGCCTTATCACTCTCAAATGTGATTTCGAACAGCTTAATCGTGCTTCTAGATATAGAATCCAGTTTCAAGATCAAGCAATCTAGTTATATGTATCTTGACATAACAACATCTTCTAGACTTGGTAATACCATAAATAGCTTAAGAGCATACATCCATACTAGACCCACTTCTCGATGGATCGTGACAGTTTTGTGATTTTTTAAATTATACTAAATTTATGCTCTGAAATTCGAGGTTTCTTGAACGCGGCAGTGAAATCGGTGAAAAATTTCATCATATTTTAGATATGCTCCCAGAGAAACTCTTATTCACCTCTAACGTGTTGTGAAATTTTTCAAAACTGCTCAAACTATACCGCAAAAAGTTAATGTTCTTGTGAAATAAATGGACAACCATTTGAATGTGCAATTGACAACAAGAGACAATCGTGACATTCTCAGAGATAAGCACACATGTGCTGAGTCACCTGTGACTAAAACAACACTTCTCGATAACTCATCAATGCTTCCGCATAATGTTGCCAATAGCGGAAGGCTAGCACTGCTTAAGCTAAAGCCAAAACAAGTGTAATTACGGCGACCCCAACGGATGACGGCCATAACAGCAGCAGCAACAACAATTGCTGAGATGAAGACAGCAATTACAAAAGCAACAGCAAAGCAGTAGCGCTGGCAGCGTTTCGTGGCAGCAAAAGCAGAGGCAGAGGAATCACTAGAAAGTAATTAAAATGTAATAAATCGAGAATTGCTTGCCGTCAGCAACAACTAAGTGAAGTGTTGCAGCGAAAAAATCAGCTGTTGCTATTGCAATTATATTGTTATTGTTGCTGTTGCTTTTAATGTTCGAATGCTACGATCTGCTATTATAACAACAGTTGATTTTTATGACTGCAGTAATTCTTATAATTACTGTTATTATTGCACAGATGTTGTAGCTGCTGTTGTTGCTGCTACTATTGTTGTTGTGTTGCATCAGCTGATGATCGCAGCGGTCAGTTGAAGGCACAAAGGCGCTCATCAAGTTCTCTGCGCTTGGCAACAACACTTGTAAGTTGGACTGGTATCTACTTATGATAAAGATATATGGATAGGGATGTAAACCCGTATACAGGGTGGTTGATATGCAAGTATACATACATTTCGGTTTGAGTTGTAGCTTGAAAATGTTGATTGTTTGTGTACAGATTTGGAAAGCTGTGAGGTGAAGATGGTGTGGGGATACATATATGTATATATAGCTGTTATATACAAATTTTTTTATTTAAAATTTTTAATATTTTCAAATTTTATATTTCCAAATTATTATAAAAAATTCACAAATAAAAAAAAAATAATATTAAAAAAAAAAAAAATTTTCCTTAAAATCATTTTTTGAACCACCCTTTATTTGAATCTAGCAGTGATTTATCTTCTTCGTATTCAGCTTGGACTTCATTACCTTCAATCGCTTGCTGTTGCCATGAGCGCGCTACATAATAAATCTTGTTTTTTTTTTTCATTCGATAAACTACTTACAAAATAGGAAATCGTTTTGATTTCTGCTATGCCAATTCCTCATTTTTTATGCAATTTCAAAGCTTGTTGCTAAGTAATATTCGACCACAAGCACAATTTTATAATTTTTGCCATGAAATAAACATTTTTGGTTTAACGCTTGAGTTTATCACGTTGAAATGGCGATTTCCAACCAGCATTTACTGGCATTTATTTCGAGTTTTTTTTTTTGGTTTACTTTTTCAAATCGATTCTTGTGCTTTTTGGTGTAATAAAATTTATTTAACGTTAATTCGTTGGTTTTTAGCTCATTTATTTTAATTTCGTAAAGTTAAATTTCTGCCACGATCGCGCCATTAAGCGTCTCAGCAATTTAGTGTAATTTATTGATTTTTTCCTTTCTGCGCTTGCGAAGTGTCAGAGCGTCTTTTCTACTTTACCTACAGACAATATACAATGATTTACCTCTGCTGATTTCCAATTAATTATTTTTATTTTTTTTTCTCTTACAAATTTTATAGATTTCAGCTGATTTCGAAAAGTGTTTCTGAAAACATCATGGCTGGCATACATTCACTGTGTGATTTCAATTTGTATATTTTTGCTATCGCGTTCTTATTTGTTTTTAATCTCTCTGTGTGTATGTGTGTGTGTTTGTGGTTGGCCAAACAGTTGGGTGCGGCAAAATTTATGGTTTTTGGTGAAAATTAATCTTAATTTGGAAGTTTACTTTGTTACAAGAATTTACAAATCGTTTGTTGTTTTTGTTTAGACAAGAATCAGGCGAACGGAAAGTTTGGAAATTTACAATTTTTGCATACAAGCTTGCCAGCAATAAAAGTGTTTGTAGCCAAATATTTATTTATTTGCGAAAATTATTAAACTGGAATTTTGCTTTAATTTTTAAAAATTTGTTTGTTTAATGTATAGCACTGCTGAGAACACCGAAGATTTATTCATAAAATAAACAGCTAAAGTAAGCTTGTTCCCTTCGATTTCTGGGTACATAGATTCAGTCTATACCACACCAGACTCGGAACTAGTATTGGTTAGTTATAAGATTCCATTAAAATTTTAATCTCTTCACTTCAGTTAGTTCTTGATGGTCTGTTTTCATTTCTGAGTTCAATTCTTTGGAGCTTAAAGCTCAAAAAGTTTGAAAATCAGTCGAAACACCGATTGATTGTAAGCCATAGAGACTTAGACCACCATTGAAACGTAAGATTGTACTGTGTTCACTCCTTCATTAGTACTTGAAGACCTGTTTTTGAACTCAATACTTTGAAGCTTAAAGATCAAAAACTTTAAAAATCAGTCGAAACACTGATTGATTGCAAGCCATTGAGACTTAGACCGTCATTGAAAGGTAATATTGTACTCCGTTCACCCCTTTATTAGTTCTTGAGGACCTGTATGCGTTTCTGAACTCAATACTCAATAGTTAAAAAATCAGTCGAAACTCTAATTTATTGTAAGCCATAGAGACTTAGACAACAATTGAAACGTAAGATTGTACTATATTTGCACCTTCATTAGTTCTTGCAGACCTGTATGCGTTTCTGAACTCAGTACTTTGAAGCTTAAAGCTCAAAAAGCTTAGAAAACCCTAAAAACATTAATTGGCTGACCGCTTTAAAATAATATAAGCTTCTAGATAGTCTTAAAAGATAATGAAAAGATAAAGTTGATGCAGTAAACTCTTTCTAGTCTTGTATAAAACTTTAAAGGACCAAAATGACGTTAAAGCTTATTGAAAGCTCTACTGTATACTACTGTATACTTGTACAATTTTCACGAATTTTTATATTAAAAAAAAGCTCTCACTTCTACAATCTCCCACAACTGCCGGCTACTTGATAACATATCAGCTGTAATACATTATTGTTTTTGCTTTTCATAAGAAGTTGCTAAGTTTCAACAGCTGATTTATATTTTAGCAGCGACATCTACCGTAGCTTTTTTTATCAAACGATTCAGCCAATCGCGGATAAAGATCGTACATCTTTGTCGCAGAGTTGCATTTCATTTTCAAGTCGATTAAAATTCAATTAAAAAATAATGTAGATTTTTATTTTATATGGTAAATCAATCTTTATAAGCGTTTTAATCGAGCAGAGGCCGGTTAATTGATCAACTAGCTCCTGTCTAAACACGCTATTAAGCCACTACTATAACGTGAGATTCTATTCAATTATTTCTTGAAAGCCTGTTTTCGTTTCATTTAGTTGGAACTTAAAGCTCAAAAAGCTTAGAAAACCATGAAAACATCAATTGACTGTAAGATATTAGAATCTTAGGTCACCACAGAAACGAAATATTATAATATCTTTCCGTCTTCAATTAGTTCTTGAAGGCTTATTATTGTTTCTTAATTCAGTGCCTTGGAGCTTAAAGCTCAATAAGCTTAGAAATCAATGAAAGCACTAATTGGCTGTAAGATGTTAGAGGCTTAGCTCACTACCTTAACGTAAGATTGTAGTATCTCCCTCTCTTTAGTTAGTTCTTGAAGGCTTGTTATTGTTTCTTAACTCAGTTCCTTGGAGCTTAAAGCTCAAGAAGTTTAGAAATCAATGAAAGCACTATCTTCCCCTCTTCGGTTAGTTACTGAATGTCTGCTTTTCATTTTTGAGCTCATTTAGTTGGAGCTTTAAGCTCAAAAGTTTATTGTAATTATAAATGGTACACTAAATTGTTCTTAGTCTTATATAGAATATATCTTTAAAGCTTCAAAATTACGTCAACGCTTATTGAAAGCTCTACTGTATACTTGTACAATTTTCACGTAATCTGTATTGATAAAAGCTCCACCATACCACCACCTTCCACCATATAACCCCCTACAACTGCCGGGCATGTAATTAAATATTCAAAATTGGTTATTTAAAAAGTAAAATGTTTATTACAAGCACATATTTACATAAGCCAACGCTTATTAAATAAAACACACTGTATTATTTCACAGTGAAAATAAATTGTTTACTTGGAACCAACCAAGCTGAGTGTTGGCAGATGGTGAATCCACCACACGGATCACGGATATGATATTAAGTGGAAAAAAACTCAACCAACCAACCAACCAGAGTCATTTCTGCAAAGCAATCAATAAAATCAATTACCAATAATTACATATAATTGGATACAAGTGAAGCAGTCGAGTGGAATAACAAATGATGGTGATTACATGGCCGCTGGAGTTGGTGGCAAACAGCCCCAAACGAGCCCAACAAATCGATGGGTTGGGTGGCCACTAATGGGATGGTGCAGCGAAATGACAATATTTACGTGTGTGGTGCCTACTTGGCTCTCTGTGTATATGTGTGAGTGTGTGTGTGTGTGTATGTTTCATTGTGGCAGCGCAACTCGAGCATGCAACAGCACGAGCTCCAACGATGCCTGCAAAGCGGTGTGCAGTAAGTAAGTGGTAAATCATAAATGCATACAGCGCACATACATATGCAATGCATATTTACCGTACACAAACAATGCAATTTAAGTAAATTTATATGAGCGCAAATATTGTGTGTGTCTTTGTTGTTGTTGTTGTTGTTAAAAAATTTCGCTTTTGCTGTACGATCACGTGTTTGCGCTTGCAGCACGTACAACATGTCACATGCGGCATGTCCTACACATGCCCTGCGAGCAACTATAGCTTTGCAGTTATTAAATATGTCTTAATGCATAAACACGGCGTTTATATAAACTTTATAAGTTCATATATACATATATGTATGTATGTATTTAGTACAATTTTTATATGTTAATAGGTGTGTATATACCTGTTGCCATATACATAAGTACGTCAGCCGAAGTGCATGTGACAGCAATATACGTTTACCGCTATTATTTACGTACCATATAAAAATCCAAAAGCTTTGTCATAATGACGTCGGACACTAGAGAAACTAAAAACGACACACATACATACATACATATGTAAATATATTCATATAAAACAACTATAATAACCGTAAAGATCTTGTGAATAATCATTTTTTTATGTAATCGATTTGGTAGAACACAAGTAAATAATCCAAACGGTTCTACGTTCATACAAAACGACTGTCTGACGGAGATATCAGACATACTACATACATATGTACATATGCACATATGCAAATGTAAATATATACACATATATACATATATACTTATGTTGACATACATATATACATATATATATTGTCTTTTTATATGTATGTGCATGCATATTAAGTGAGTATGCCAGCAAAAGCACGTACGCTTAAATGCAATGAAAGGGCACTGCAACAACAACAATACAAAATTTAACACGTATATACAGTAGTTTTCCGAAATAACGAACACATTAATTGTCAGGCCTGTTCACTAAATCGAATTTTTCGTTAATTCGAGTACTCACTTAGAGGTATTTTTATCAATAAAAATGAGTTAAATATCCGTAAAATGCAGTTTAATAAATTGGTTTATTAATTATTTGTTGAAAAAATGAAAACCCATAACAAAACAATTCAAATCCAATAAATTCTTCCAAAAGGGATCAATTCTGACACTCATACTTCTATTTGCTGCTGATCAATAATTTTAAGCTTTTTTATAAAATTCAACATTTTTTCAAATTGCACATTTCTTTTGAATTTTTTCCAGTTTTATTTTTAATTCTGGTTCGATGTTATTTGATTTTTTCCTCTTTCTTCATATGTCTTCTTCATGTTGTTCGTTAAACTGAGTACTTACAAATTCTCGATGTTCGTTATTTAAGGTACTCAATGTAACAAATTTGCTTGTTCGTTATAAGCGGTTTTCGTTAAAACGAATATTCGTTATTTCGGAAAACTACTGTACTTACATATTTATTTCGTATAAAAAAATTGAAAAAAGCAAAACTGTACTGTCAGCAGCAGCGACAGCACAAATTTATGCGATAATATATTAATGAAATGTGAACTTTTTTCCGATTTCAAAGCAAGCGATTTCTGGTGCAATCACTGCAAAAAGTAGGAAATAAATGCAACACCAGATGACTGAAGAAATGTCGAACACAAAAAAAAACAACAACAAAAGTGTCATCATTTTTTCTCATGTTTCATTGAATTTTAAGTTTTATTGCTGGTCGAGTACATACATACATACTTACATATAAGGGTGTCGGGTTGCTTTTCATGATTCGAACATTTTAAAATTTCATTCTGATTTTTAACACGATATTTTTTTGTTTTTTTTTTAAATTGTAGAAAAAAATTGTTTTAAAAAAAAATTAATGAAACAATTAAAAAAAAAAATTATAATAATAAAATAAAGCGTAGTAAAAACAAGACGCGGAAACAATTTTTTAAATTGAAAAAAAAATATATACAGTGGAACTTCTCTAACTCGAATGACCATAATCCACAAAAAAAGTTCAAGTTAGAGAGACTTTGAGTTATAAAATTTTGAAATATAAAATTTCTTAAAAAGCTATCAAATATAGATTTTTTATAGTTTTATTTATTTCTTGACGTCTTTATCCCATGCCTTTGTTAGATGATTTATGCAATCCAAAAGTGTAATATCATATTTTGTGTTAGCCTCCATGCAATATAGAGAGACTCTTTTAAAGTACTGCCTCGATAGTAAAATTTTAAAAGTTGTATTATCCCCTGGTCGAAAACTTCGATTTATGGAATGAATTTTGTATGATATTTTACTTCTATTGCCATTTCAAGAGTTCGAGTTATGGAGAACTTCGAGTTATAGAAGTTCGAGTTATGGAAGTTCCACTGTATATGTATATATAGAGTTATAAGCTTTTACACAATGAGGAAAATTCGAACATGAAATTATATTTTATTTGCAATGAGCTAAAACTTGATGACGACCTCTAGTCTTTGATGTCCGTTGTCTTTCCCTCAGATTATGAAGGCATTGGGAACGCTCAGAGTTCGACGCCCTAGTACGAGTTTGTATTTTTCTATTATTTTGTTCAAGACGTTTGATTTGCAAGACGATTTTCAGTTTCAGATTAAGATTATCCATCACGGAGTCTTTTAGATACACTCACCTGGGAACTATTTCCAGAAAGTTGAGATAAATATAGCCTGTATTACTCGGGGTGGAAGAATTTCTCTCTCTATAATAGTAGTATAGATTGAACTTGGTATGCAGGAGACTCGCTTTCTGTATATACTGTTACCTCAAATTGAGCTCAGCAACGGAGTTAACAGTTTCGACGATTATAACTAGCAGAAAGACTCACAGATAGTCTTATATTAACAGGGAAATATCTAAGACCTCATAGAAATATCTACGACTCTCCAGTAAGTTGTTATCTCTTATATAAATACACTCTATGGACTTCATTTTAATTCATAACTTCCATTTTTGGTATTTTTTGAGAGATCTGCAAATTCATAAGTTGTGCAATTTTCTATAACTATATGAACGAAGTTAGACGAACCTGTCTACTTATGAACATCATATAGAGACGAGAAGAGATCTTCATAATAAGAGTATGTTTATTTTGTGTAATGCAGACATCACAGCCTTTTTTTCGTACAATCCTGTCTAGTTGTGGCAGCAACAATCATTCTTTTTTCGTTATTTTTTGTATTCGAAATAGAAACCTGGAAGTTTTCGCTTCTAACATAATTTTTGATTTCATATTATTGCTATTAACAACACTGTTCGGTCTGGGTATTCAACCAAAAAAATTTTTTTCGGAAAGAGTCATAAGCAAAAAGGGTATATTTTCAATTTTCGAAGTTAGAAATATTTGAATTCGAAGTTAAAAAAGGACTTTTCTATAAAAAAATTATTATTAATTAAATGTTATATGTGTAGTATTTTCCGATATACATTTTTGTTTTATTATTATCGAATATTAAACTTTGACCTTTCATAGCATCTGTCATATGAGCTTCATCGAAAAATTGTATACAGGAATATGTAGATTATTTCTGAATTTTGGTTTTTTTCTGTTTTTTTTTTTTTTAATTTTCTACAATTAATAATATTTTTTTAAGGGGTTACATGTATTTCGTGAGTTCAAAAAATCGATCTTTTGTTTTTTGACTTATTTATTTCTACAACATCTCAAGAATATTATCCTAAATTTTCAAGTCGATCCGTATAATATGAATGAAAATTTGACTGAAATTTTTCGTTTTTTTGGAAAAATGTTTGCCAAAATTGCAAATTTTATTTTTTTGTATTTCCTTCGTTCAAGCACTAGTTTATAGTCTTACCAAAAACACTTATTTTTGTTTTTTTTTTAATTTTGTATGATCCTGTCAGGAGCTATGCTTACAACGCGGACGCAGCTTTTTTCTGTGGGGTCACCGGAAATGACGTCACAATCGAGGAGTTTTAATTTTTTTTTTAAATTTCAGAAATTATTCTTTAAATATGTATCTAGAAGACGGAAAAGAGTTTGAATCAATTGAATATTTTTATATATTAATATAGGCAATTGTTTACCCGACAAAACCCATGTAACCCCCCTTAAAGTCTTTTTTCGAAATTAGAATCCAAAATTTTCGATTTTGGAGGCTAACTTCAAAAATCGGGTAATACAATTTCTTTCTTTTCTTATGACTCAAACTCCTGAAAAAAATTAGTTAAGTCCAATTCCCAGAAAACTGTCGATTTTGCCGTATAGTGTAGTGGTACATTATTATTGTAAATCGTTTCTTTTAAAACTTGAATTATGAGGTATTTTGAAAACCAGCATTCAATATTATTTTTCTCAACCTAACCTCAAACTTTTTTGAATATAATTTCTTAAATTTATATTCATCTATGTATGTTTGTCTGCACTTCTTGTCGCATTTGTATTTGTAAAAAAAAAAATTTTAAACCGCGCACTGAAAGGAAAAACTTTATTTTGCTTTTGTTGCAATACAATGTATTGTAATTTTAATAAAAATGTGTTTAATCTGCAATTGAAATGAAAATAAGTGCATTTGCGCAATCATCGTAAATATATGTATGTGTATATATATGTATGTATACCATATATATTACATAAGCAAGCGCATAAGGCTGTAATGAACTGAAATGCGATTAAATCTGACCAAAATAAATGCGACGCATAGACAGCGTAACCACATGGTGCCTGACCTATCCGGTTGTTTAATCACAAACTGTGCATATGGCATACATTGCACAAACGCTTTAAGATTTTACATATATGTATGCATGTATGTGTGTATAAAAGTTTGAGTTGTATAAAAAGGCTCGTCGCAATATTATTTTGACGCTTATGTGGAAATAAATCACTGATAACGTTATAAAATGTTGTGAGTTAGTATGAATGTATGTATGTATGTATGCTTGAATGTACATATGTATGTATGTATATATATATGTATGTATTTATGTCTAATAAATGCCAAAAATTATAATATATATGTATTAAGCATAGCATCTTATTTTAGAAGCACAGCTAAACTGTAAACAAAGCGACGTGCCTGACCTACCCATCCTTAACGGCGACGTTGCTATTTCGAATTGATGAAATTGAAAAAAAAAAATTTTTGTTTTTGATTCGCTTGCAGTAAATCAAAGCGTTTCGTGTAAAAACAAATCATTGCAGCTAACCAAATATATACAAATATTTATATAATTTCTAGTATTCTTAGCGCTTGTTGTTGACACCTTTGACTTTCACACAAAAATTTTTGACAACAAAAGTCGTACGATTTTTGTAAAAACACGACATCGCCAACCAATGACGATCAGTTGCGGTTGCAACACAAAAATAAAAAATCTAAAAGCAAAAACAAAAAGAAAAACGAAAACGGCAAATATACTTGTTCACAATAATAATAACAAAACTGGTAACAGACAAATGTAGGCAAATTAAAGCAAGAATGAAAACAATCATTTGCCGCTGGCGCATTGACGTCAGAGCGCAAACCCTATTACGGCATATGTATGGGTCGAACGGTAAGATCGGACAACGGGGCGTATACGCAAATTGAAAAGCGAAATGAATAGGAAATACATTTCGCTAGTTGTTTTTGTTATTTGTAAATTTCGATTTCCAAAAGTTGTTTTCGAAAAGCCCATTTGCCTAGAATATTTTTTTCCTTAGCGCGACCTTGAAATTCTGAAAGCCTCTAACACATACACAAACAACTTCAGGCCGCTTGTAAGTGTGTGTGTGTGTGTGCGCATCAATAATGAGTTATTAAGTGGGGTGCCCACCCTGTGGGTCACCCATTTTGACAGTGCAATCGCCGCAAAGCATTTGTTATTCATTAGCTTTAAGTTACGACTGCGCTGCCACTTGGCATATTGTTGCGTGTAAATGCAATATTTTAGGCAAACATGTCAAACTATTTGTCAAAAAAAGAATGAAAGCACGAAAGATTGCGCCCATTTCTCCTTTTTGTTTAGTGAATTCAAAAATTCTGATATTTTGCAGCTGTGTTTATGAAAAACAAAAAAAAATTTAGAAAAGCGAAAAAGTTGAAAATGAAAAATAAACAAATTACAGCGAAAAAAACAACAAATAAATTCATTTGCTACGAAAATAGCAACAACAGCAGTGCTAATAACTCATAATCGCATGCGTTGCCAAGTGGCAACACGCCCAGTTTTCGGGGTTCTACACAAGTGAGTGCACAAACATTTCGCATTTCACAAAAATCTAATAAAATTTGGCTTTAAGTGCAGCGCACATTGGGGCACAGTGGGGCGTTTTGATAATATTTCGAAGATTTTTGGCAGAAAATAGACCAGTTAGGAAAAAACTAGTTCAATGAGGAGCAAATAATTTCGTAAAATGTTTATTTTTACTGATATTTTTAGTTAATTATAGAAAGTTTATCAAATGAATTAACCGCACTAGTTTTTGTCGGACTAGTTGTCAACTAGTTTTTTTCGGACCAGTTGTCAACTAGTATTTTTCGAACTAGTGTGTTTTCAAATAAAAGAGCTGCATCCTCTACAATTGATACATATCAAACAGGTCTTTTTCAATTTCAGTTCGTAACTTGTTGCCAACTAGTGTTTTTCGGACTAGTTCGTTTTCAGTACGAAATTTCTAGTCTCGGTTTTAAAGTTTGCATTTCACCGACACACTGTAACATATATGTAAATCTTTTTATATGTTTGCCTGTTAGCTCAAATTGTCTGTTGACCGCTACTAATAGCCTGGTTGGCGTGATGCCGCCTTAATCTATTTTGGCAGCAATTTCCTAAGAAATGGAAATAAAATAAAAAAACAAATAAATACGCTTGTTTTGTCCTATTATTATTATTGTAAGAGAATGGCAAAAATCGGAAAAGACTAAATAATCCAACTGAGACGAACACAACAAAAACACATTTCACAGCGAAAGACGTCAACGCAGTGACAGCGCGAAAACAATAACAAAACCACAGTGGAAAAAACAAAAATAATATTTAAATATACTTAGAATTTTGTAAGTAGGCAACAAGCTTGCAACAATAACAAACAAATGAAATTGATAGCATTGTAAATTCGCGTGAATTGCTTTACCTTTTGGTTTATGTAATGACAATTTATTGCTGTAGAGCTGTAAACATATCGTTCTTTTACTGAATTTATTGACTTTTCTTTAATTTTATTGTGTTTTTATTTACATTATAATAGCTTTTTTTTTGTATAGAAAATTATTTTTAGAGTTTTTTTATCAGTTTGTGCAAAGTTCCCATAAATTTTCTAAGGTAATGTTTAATTGAAGTTTCGAAATGTTTTGAATCTGAGTATTCTAAATTTCGATATTATGTTTATAATAATTTCACTTCGAATCATAAAAAATATATTAAATTCTATCAAATCTCTAGCATATTGTCTTACTTTCAAGTCGATCCGAATAATAGTTTTGTAAAAACAGTCCTAAGAAATAAAATTTGTTTTAAATGGGTCTTCGAGATACAATATAGAATTACAATTAAAAAAATGCAAAGATTTTTTTCGAAACCCTTGCCAAAAATCAAATTGACGTCACAATGTTAGATTTTTTAAAGAAATTATTGAAAATTGGGCGATTTTCTCCTGACATAACCCATACAACCACTGAAAAAAAAATATTAAAAATATTAGGTTGTCCAATATCCCTTCCGCCTCTTTGTCTTTTGAATTTCGCGGTTATGTATAAAGCGCTACAGAGCTCATATTTGGCAATACTATACATCTTTGAAAGGTCTTGACATAACCTATAAAACGACGCTATGCATGATACGTTTGGTTATTGAGTTCAACAGTTATAGACGTGTAAAAATGGAGTTCACTAACGCCGAAATTCGCGCTATTTTTAAGTTTTCCTTCGTTAAAGGCAAATCCGCTAGAGAAACGTTCCGTGATATTAATGGTGTTTTGGGGGATGGTACTCTATCACTTCGAACTGCGGAGAAATGGTTTCGACGATTCAGAGCGGGTGAAAACGACACCATGGATAAGCCAGCTGGCGGAAGACCTGTAACGACGAATACCGATCAAATCATGGAAAACATCGAGTTAGACCGGTATGTGGCATCTCGTGACATAGCACAGGAGATGGGAGTTAGTCACCAAACCATCTGCAGAAAACTGGATACACAAAAAAGCTTGATGTTTTGGTGCCGCAAGATCTGACGCAAAAAAATCGAATTCTGGACTGAACCAACACCTGCGATATGTTGCTGAAACGGAACGAACTCGACCCATTTTTGAAGCGGACCGTGACTGGCGACGAAAAATGGATCACATACGACAATATCAAACGAAAACGGTCGTGGTCGAAGGCCGGTGAATCGACCCAAATAGTGGCCAAGCCGGGATTGAGGGCCAGGAAGGTTTTGGTGTGTGTTTGGTGGAATTGGAAGGGAATCATCCACTATGAGCTGCTCCCATATGGCCAGACGCTTAATTATGCCATCTACTGCGAACAACTGGAACGCTTGAAGCTGGCGATCGACCAGAAGCGTACAGAATTGGCCAACAGTAAGGGTGTGTTGTTCTACCAGGGCAACGACAGACCACACACTTCGTTGATGACTCGTCAGAAGCTACGGTAGCTCGGATGGGAGGTTTTATCGCATCCACCATATAGCCAGGACATAGCGCCAAGTGATTACCACCTATTCCTGTCTATTGCGAACGCCCTTGTTGGTGTAAAGTTGCACTCAAAAGAGGCTTGTGAAAAGCGGCTCTCCGAGTTCTTCGCAAATAAGGAGGGGGCTTCTACGAGGGGGTATTATGAAGTTGCCGTCTAGATGGAAATAGATTATCGAACGAAACGGGGAACTAAATCCGATCACTGTAACACTTTTTATGAAGCATTAAATAAAGAGCAAAAAAGCGGAGGGGGGATTTTTAACAACCTAATATATATCTTATTGATTATTATTTCTAAGCTTTATTCAAAAGATTATTATTTGGTAGCTCTCGCGTATTCAAGTCTTTTGCAACACTTGTGAGTGCAATACGGAAATTGTTAGAGCTGAGAGCAGGCAACTTTCACTTTAACACCATTATATTATGCAGACGCAAAAACCAAATTCGGCTGCTGTGCCACCTACGTGCATTTACATCTCTATATATGTATATATAATATGTCTACAGACTCCTGCAAACAATGTTGCAC
The DNA here is from genome assembly GCA_031772095.1 of Zeugodacus tau. Taxonomy (NCBI): domain Eukaryota; kingdom Metazoa; phylum Arthropoda; class Insecta; order Diptera; family Tephritidae; genus Zeugodacus; species Zeugodacus tau. The sequence goes on along the minus strand of CM062653.1, from coordinate 2,537,988 downwards.
AACGTACGCTCAATTGAAATACGTCAGTTCGGCGCGAGCGTGTTGCCAAACGGCAGTAGCACGCATGCAAATGCGCCCACACAGACACACACAAACGCAGAAATGCATATAAATAAGGAAAACGCACACACACACACACACACATGCGTGCGCCAAACGAATTGCCAACATTTTGCATTTTGTCGTCGCCTCGCTGAGATTTGCATGACAGATTGTCGCTGCTCGGCTGTCGCCAACTCACGCGGTGGCTTGCCACTCGCTTGCAACTCACACGCTCGCCTGCCTGCTTGCTAGAGTGCTATGGTTGCACGACTGACAGTTGATAATGTTGTTGCTGGTGTTGTTGTGATTTACTCTCATTGTTGCTGCTATTGTTGCAATGCGTCCCACTGCATTGTTGCTAGCGCTTCGTGTGTGCGTGTCTCTCACACTGCCGCTGTTGCTGCTGACACTTTGTTTTATTGTCACTGCTCACTGCTATTGTTGTTGTTCTCATTGCATTGCTTATTTACATTGCAATGTAGTGATTTTGTTGTTGTTACTCTTCCTGTTGCTAATGTTGAGATTTTAATGCGCTTTCCCACATCGTTGTCGTTGTTGTTGTTGCTATCTTTATCGACTTAATTTTTACACATTGTTGTTGTTGTTGTTTATGTTGCTGTTGACGCTGTTCTTTGCTGTTTGCTAATGTTGTCCGCATTGCGGAAGTGACAATGTAATTTGACGTCATTCCGTCGTCGTCGCCTTCAACGCGGTTCAACGTTATGTGCGCGCTCTGTGTGATGTTGCTGTTGTTGTTGTCTTGTTTTTCATTAAGTTGCTTGGCTATTGACGTCGATCTTCGGTTGACGCACTGACTCGTCGACTCGCCGTTGGGCGGAAAATATTTCGTATTTTCGCTTTTAACTAAATAAGTCGCTGCCGCTGCCGACGTCGCTGTCGCCGCTGTGTGCTTAAGTCCAATGTAATGTTGTTATTTGTCGTCAATATAATTAAATTCTTTGTTAGCATTTATTGGCTTGTTTACCAGCAGATAGCTGTGCATTCTGGCATTGATTGCGTAGATACTTGTACTTGTTTGAAAAGTAGATATGCAATCACTTCGCCGCTATTAAGCTCAGCGATTTATGTTGTTGTTGTTTGGTTGAAATTTCTTGACAGTTTTTTCTCACTTTTTTCAATATTTTCTACGCTATTGTGAAGGTCATGTAAATGCACTTAGTTTGTTTTGTTTTGTATTATGCGCTTAAAGTTGTTTTTTGTTTTTGTTGTTTTATTTTATTGAAGTTGTTATGCTATACAAAATCTCTGAATTGATTGCTTTGTTTTTGGCAGCAATGTTTTAATATGCATGCGGGTTGAATGCAGAGAGCGGTTTAAGCGCTGAATACAGAGCAATTTAGCTTTTAATAGAAGAGGTATATAGGAACATTTTTTTGAAAATATTTAAATTCGTTCGTTACTGTTGAATAAAACGCTCCATAAATCGTTTCATCTCCATTTACGCAACGTCTCTTAAGACTTTTCAGATTAAACTGCATACCGTAAATAAATATTTCCATATATTAATCTAGAATCTCATATAAGACCGTAGGATCTCCTGTGCCACATTTTGGAATCAAACTATATATGATCTATTGTATGAGAACTTCAGTTCTGTAAACTATTTGAGAACAGAATTAATAATGTGCCTGTGACAGAACGCTAATAAAAATTTTGAATTTACCGTTCACACTTACACTAAAAAGGTAAAAGTCATAATATATAGATTATTTCAAATATTAGGTTGGCAAATATTCAATTAAATTTTTTTGCTCTTTATTCAATGCTTCATAAAAAGTGTTACAAGTGATTGGATTCAGTTAAAATATGCGCCGTTTCGTTCGATAGATAATCTGTTTCCATTGAGACGCCAACTTCATAGTACCCTTCCTCGTAGAAGCCCCTTCCTTATTTGCGAAGAACTCGGACAGCCACTTTTCACAAGCCTCTTTTGAGTTCTACTTTACACCATCAAGGGCGTTCTCCATGGACAGGAACAGGTGGTAATCACTTGGCGCTATGTCCGGGCTATATGGTGGATGCAATAAAAAAATCCCATCCGAGCTCCCGTAGCTTCTGACGAGTCATCAACGAAGTGTGTGTGGTCTGGCGTTGTCCTAGTGGAACACTACACCCTTCCTGTTGGCCAATTCTGGACGCTTCTGGTCTGGACCCATATGGGAGCAGCTCATAGTGGATGATTCACTTCCAATCACACCAAACACACAGCAAAACCTACCTGGGCGTCAATCCCGGCTTGGACACTGTTTGGGACGATACACCGGCCTTCGATCACTACCGTTTTCGCTTGATATTGACGTATGTGATCCATTTTTCGTCGCCAGTCACCATCCGCTTCAAAAATGTGTCGAGTTCGTTCCGTTTCAGCAGCATATCGCAGGCATTGATTCAGTCCAGAAGGTTATTTTGCGTCAAATCATGCGACACCCAAACATCCAGTTGTTTTGTGTATCCAGCCTTCTGCAGATGGTTTAAAATGGTTTGGTGACTAACTCCCATCTCCTGGGCGATGTCACGAGATGCCACATGCCGGTCTAACTCGATGTTTTCCATGATTTTATCGGTATTCGTCGTCACAGGTCTTCCGCCGGCTGGCTTATCCATTGCAAAAATCATTGAATAATCTGAAAATAACTCGACACCTTATATGGGCTTGAAATTTAATAATGTTTGAGATGAAATTTGCAGCATTAGACCATGTATATTAAATAATTAGTATTTTATAATTAGCACAACATTATTTTACATTAACAAAATCGAATATGAAATTCTAATACTTTTTATCTGCAACGCGTATATTACATAATTAACCTTTATATACCTATACATATATATACATAACTTCAATTAAGCAATATTGACCTCTATGAAATTTTCCGCTACCCAGTGGCGAAAGAACATTTTCCATGCCATTCAACTAATTTTCCGCTCGCAGCTCCTCTGCATCATAGACATATATTCTCATTGTATATGGACAGTCACGTAGCACTGTGCGCGCACATTTTTCCGCTCACACCTTAAATTTCACAAAACAAGTTTTAATTAAAAATATTATTTAAGACCTAATTACAGTGTGAGAGAATTTTATCGAAGTATTTTCCGCTGTAGCAACGCGGCGGGGGGCGCAACTGCGAAACTTACGTGGAACGCGGGCAGTTGTTGTAAAGCGTTTATCACTTTCGCGGTGAATGTGAAAAAGTATGAGGGGGTATACATATATATATATTTATTTACAGGTGGAATATATGTAGTTATAAATAGGCACATATTGCTTTAGATAGGTATATATGTCTGTCCGTATATTCACGCTTTAATAGCTGTGAACAATTTGTTTAAGGTACAAATATGCTTACAATCAAATTAGAAAATATTTCTTAGGCTACATTGCAGAACCAATTCAAGGTTGTCTATTTCTAATAATACTTGGTATTTTTTATAAAATAGTAAAAGTATTTGTAATAAAAATTAATGTTGTTGTAAAAAATTTTATCTGAATTATATGTTTTTTATAGGCCAGAAGAACCCATAACATTTTCAAAGCTTGAAACGATCGAGTATTTGAGGTTAGAGAGTGTTTTGGTCAATATCGAAGCAAGAAACGATCGAATATTTCTTTGAGGTTTGGGAGTGTTTTGGTCAATATCGAAGCAAGAAACGATCGAATATTTCTTTGAGGTTAGGTAGTGTTTTGGTCAATATTGAAGCAAGAAACGATCGAATATTTCTTTGAGCCAACATTGAAAATTCTTGCTACATTGTCATCTATAGTGACCGGAACTGACACGAATTTTTTATTAGACCTCGGGATGGTGGTCAAATCGGTGACATTCTACAAAAATATTTTTTTCTCCTTACGACAACAACAACAACATTACCAAAGTGAAATTTCTATACATTTTGAGGTCTCTTTGAATAATTTATAAGTGGATAATAATAGCCAAATTAATTGATTAATTAAAGTTTTGATTGAGAAACGAGTTTTTGCATTTCATACTGCCAGCTACTCGATAACCGATAAATTTTTGTTTTTGCTTTTCATAAGAAGTTGGTAAGTTTCATCAGCTGATTGCTATTTTTTAACAGCGACATCTATTGTAGCTTTTTTTAAATAAAAAAATACACCCAATCTCAGATAAAGAACGTATATCGTACGTCGTTGTCGCAGGCATTTCATTTTCAAGTCGTTTAATATTCAATTAAAAATTAATGGTGAGTTTTATTTTGTATGGTAAATAGATCTTAATAAGCGTTTTAATCGAACAGAGGCCGGTTAATTGTTCAATTAGCGCCTGTGTGAAAAGGCTATAACAGAGTGGTTTGGAAATATTGTTTCTGGTTTTCTGCTTGTATTGTTGAGACTAGAGAGCACAACGGATTCTTCGCTATAAAATTAACTAATTTTGCAGATTTTTTTTCTTATTTTTTCTCAAATTAATTTCTATTACCTTTTGCTACGTTAATCTTGTTCCCAAACAATGCTCTGTGCTGTGTAAATAGCAATTTATTTATATTATTTATTTTTAAACACTGTCAGTAGAATTGGCATTTGCGTTTGTCTATGGCCCAAATGAGTTGGGGAATTTTGAAATTTTCTGCCAAGATTTATGAATTAATATACGTTTGAGCGTAAATATTCAGTGCAGATTTCCACTCACATATATATTTCTGCTTACATACATACTTCTAAACAGTTAGAAAAATATATATTTTCAGCTGTTGCCACAGCGCTACGCACCAATTCTGGTGTTATACTCCAGATTTCTATTGTGTGGGTGGGGGAAAGCATGCGATTGCAATCGTACTAAACCAGAAAAACAAGCACATTTTTCACTTTCACGCCAGCACGCCAAATATTTGGATAAATAGATGAACGGATGGACGGACGGACGGACATACAACCGGACTCATACACGCACGCCTCGCCAAAATGAATGAACTGGACTGCTGGCTGCCACACGTAGATGGCGTAAACAAATTTGCGAAAATTGTTTATCAAAAGTGAATTTCTTTCAGCAAATTAAATGATTGGAGCGAGCAAAAAAACAAAAAAAAAGCAAACAAAAGACGGACGGACGATGGCTAGTTGCTTCCATGAATGAATTTTCTGAATGGATGCTGTAAATGTGCAGGCCGCGTGGGTGGCGCTGCAAATTGTGTGTGAGCAGAGAGAGAGAGAAAATAGCTTTGCGCTTATACGAAGTGGTAACGGCCTTCAGCCAATGTGCGCTTTTGTTTTTGTTGTATACAAAATATTTTTTTCCACCGAATTCTTTTTTCGAACAGCCGTTTTGGCCATAAATCAAGTGATAAGACTGCAAGCCGAGTTGACCATTTCGTTGGTAAACAAGTGATTTCTGCTTAAAAAAAAGAATCTAAAATAACAACAAAGTGATTAAATTGGCAAATGCGACGACCTCAATAAGTTGAAGGCAGTATACTACATATGTGATAGCAAAATATTATTTACACACGTTTGTGTGTTTTGTTGTATTTGTTTCTGTTGTTTTGCTGTTATAAAGTCTTTAAGTGCTCTGTTTTGTCTCTTATTAGTTACTTTATTTGCCTTATCGGTTATCGCGCCCAAACGCCTTATCAAAGCAACGTAGTGATACCGTTAAATTGCAAAAGTGGCGTAAACAACTTGCGTTGTGATATTTTGAGGCGAAATTGCCTGTTGTTGGCTCACTGCTGAACGGTGCCGTAATTCTATTATTAAGTATGTGATTTAAATAAATATTAAAAATTTATGAAATAAAAATATGAAAATTTAATATTTTTTGTAAATTTTTTTAGATATTTTTTCTTTTTAATTTGTTGTATTAAAAATTTATTTTATTTTGTCTGTGCATTCAAGAAAGTAGTTAATTTCTTTTACATATATATATCACCACCATAGTACACTATATCCAAGACTATACTTAATTTTGCTAAGATATCTCGCATATTAACCAATATATGCAGAATCCACCGTGTTTTGGGACCTAGAGCAAATTATGACCCGATTTTAATAATTTTTAGAACAGAGAAACACTATTAGTAGAAAATAATTTCTTCTGAATTACAATAAAATATCTGAGAGTAGTACCGATATTTTTGGTGAAAAGTTACCCTTAGGCACTGAGTTCTTCATGTGGTGACCGGATATGGGGTATTCGGAACCGGAAATGATGTTACCGGGACCGGGTATGGAATTACCAGAATGGGAACCGTATACAGGGTATCCGTAGCCGGAAACCGGATATGTATAATGATTATCCCGGAACCGGAACCGGATATGATTTGACCGGAACCAGAAATGGAACTACCTGAAGTAGAATATGGGGTATCCAAAACAGGAAATGACGGAACCGGAACCGGAAACCAGATATGATATGGCCGGAAACCGAATAAGTTATGATCGGATATGGGGTATCCCGAACCGGAAATGATGTTACCGTAAACGAAATGAGTAAACTGGAACCAGATATGGGATAACCGATGGAACCAGTTATACGATTTCATACATTGAAATCGGTCGAGTACTTTTTGAGATATGGTTTTTGACCCATAAGTGGGCGACGCCACGCCCATTTTCCATTTTTTCTTAGTGCAACTCTCCTCTGGCATTTCTTCTGTAAATTTAGTGTTTCTGACGTTTTCCGTTAGTGAGTTAATGCACGTTTAGTAACTTTTATCCTAACCTTTGTATGACAGATGGGCGTGGTTATTATCCGAATATATCAATTTTAATTGCGTGGAATAGGGTCCGTAAGGAAAACGACTGTAGAAAGTTTGGTGTATATAGCTGTATTGGTTTCCGAGATATTCACAAACAACTTATTTAAGGGCGAGGCCACGCCCGCTTTTCAGAAATAACTAGATCCAGATATGCTACTTCCTAGTGCGATCCTTTCTACAAAATTTTACTTTATTTATGGCTTAGTTATGACACTTTATGGGTTTTCTGGTTTCGTCATTTTGTGGGGATTTCCCATTTTCAATAGCAACCCTCCTACGGTTCCAAGAAACATTTGTACCTTGTTTCGACAAGATATCTTAATTTTTACTCAAGTTATCCCTTGTACGGTCAGACGGACAGAGAGACAAACGGATTTCAACTCGTTTCATCATCCTGATCATTGTGATATATATAACGCTATATCTAACTCGTTTCGTTTTATGACATACAAACAACCGTTATATGAACAGAACTATAATACTCTCTTAGCAACTTTTGTTGCGAAAGTACAAATATATTAAAAACCAAATATTTTGTTAAAAATTTACCTCCGTTCGTTCAACTTCCGTCACTGTTAGACTATTTTTGCAACACTCTCATGACGCTTATGCATCTACCCACACATACACGTGTGCATTTTTGAATTTCCGAACACTGAACTTAATATTTTTGACATTTTCAATTTTCATCACTCTCAGATAGATATGATATGTATTTTGAAATTGTTAAAAATATCCAATTGCATTTAAAGCAAAATGTCTCCCACACGTTGTAAAAGCGCTGACGTGTGCACAAAGTGCCCCAAGGTGTTGCTAATAAATGTATAAATAAATAAATTCGGAAAATAAAGGAAATAAAGCGTCAGTGCAGTGTACTTTTAACACAAGTGTGATCAAATTCATGTGGGTGAGTGTGTGTGTGTGCCTGCACACTTCAATCTTTGTACGCACATGTCACTGACTTGCTAGCCGCTTTGCATGGAAAGCAATAAAAATTTGAGTGGCAACATAATTGTGACATGTGGCAAGCCTGGCATATTATATTTATTCAATTTAAATTTTTGCCGGTTTAATAACCTTGAGTGCGTGTAAATGGTAATTGGAAAGTATTTTTAATATTTTCCAATTTATTATTCGGTTGCTAAGGTAATGTGAAAGAATAAGTAAAGTGTGCGTTGGAAGTGCTGGTGATGTGGGTGGGTTATAGTAGAGAAAGCAATAAATTGATATTGCATGACAGAAATAAATTTTCTTTGTAACTAAATCAGTATGTAATTTACTAGATAATGTATAATAAAGAATATTTGGGCTGGTTAAAAATATTTTCTAGTTAAAATATATGAGAATTTCACACTTTCTATAAGTTTCTATAGCAAAAGCAACTTCAAAGTATTATAAGGGGTGTCAAAGGCACTTAATGCACTTATAGACATTGAAAACTTCATACGCTTATTTTTTATGGATTGAAACTTGAGTGAAATGCCTGACTTTCATAATTATAAATATAATTTCTAATAAACAAGTGAAGAAGGGCTAAGTTTGGGTGTCACCGAACATTTTATACTCTCGCCATTTATTTATTTAATTTTATTAATATAACAAACAATTTGATTCACATAATCAGCAGATATATGGTATAAAGTCCATTAAAAGTCTAAAAACCCTAATATTAAGTATATGGGAACTAGGGGAAGTTATGACCCAATTTCACTCATTTTTCGCACGGAGACATATTATTAGAAGAAACATATCCCCCTTGATTTTCTTCAAAATATCTGAGAGACTCACCTATATTTTCGGTACAAAAATATGTTAGTAGCACTGAAGTCCTCATATTCGATATATAGGCTATTGAAAACTTGTGGACCGATTTCGACGATTTTTAGAAGGGCGATGCCACTCTTTCAATGCAGTATTTTTGCAAAGTTCTCTTCCGATATCTTCAATAGTACTAACTTTATATATTGTAAAGTAAACGATTCAGATCTACTTCAAAGTTCTAGTATATGGGAAGTAGGCGTGGTTGTGAACCGATTTGGCCTTTTTTCACAACATATCATTATGAAGCCAAGAAGATATTATGAACCGAATTTCATTGATATTGGTCGAGTAGTTTCGAAGATATGGTTTTTGACCGATAAGTGGGCGGAAACACGCCCATTTAAAATTTTGTATATTATTTTGAGTGCAGCCCTTCTCTCCCATTTTTATAATGAAACTTAAGTTTTCTTGTGGTTTTCTTGTGCTATTAAATCATGTTATTTAACAAAAGTAATAATATGGCATTATTATACAATGATAAATACAAACTTAAAGTCACGAAAATTTGTTGACCCAGTTTCAAAAAAAGGTTCTTGCGGTGACAATCATAAGTCCTCTTAGATTAATCTAAAATCAATCGGATAAAAAAATAGTTTTATAAATAGATAATCCTGAACCTGACCCGAAGCCTTTTTTCAAAAATTAACAAAATGGCGGCCTCAGGAATTTTTTTTTTTTGAATTTCGGTAAAAAATCAACAGTTAATTGGTCTTACAAAATCGAAATTTTGAAAAAAAATCCGGATCAGACCTGAGTTTATTATGTATTCTAAAAGCTGTATGAATTTCATTAAAATCTACTGAGCGGTTATCGAGTTACAGTTGTCAACAGTTCAAAAAAGTTTGACACTAGTGTGTTGGAGTGCCTGAGCACTCTTTGTTATTAGTCGAATAACTCGAAAAGTAATTATCGAACCAACTTCAAATTTTCAGAGAATATTTTTAAGATTTTACTCTTAACAAAAATGCAAAAAATTGATTTTTTTGAAAATCCTGACTACCCCTTAAAGCATTTTTACTAGTTTTCAACATAACCTTTGTATAGGAGGTGGGCGTGGTTATAATCCAATTTCCTCTATTTTTGGACTGTATAAGTTAGAAACTGTATAAAAGAAATGACTCTAGAAAGTTTCCTTGATATAGGTTTTGTAGTTTACGAGATATGTACAAAAACACTTAGTAGGGGGCGAGGCCTTGCCCACTTCCCCCAAAAAAATAATATTGGCATTATAATTACTTATTAATTTTGAGATATATATTCCATACAATTAAAAGCTGTGTTTATGTTGGGTGCCAGTGCGTATACGTAACCTCTGAGTTGTCCTTATAAAAAATATTAAAAATTATTTAAATTTAATAAATTTGTGTTCACATTCGTTTTAATGTTTAAAATAATGCCTATCTACTCTTTATATTAAATTTTTTTCAATAATCTGTGCTTCTATTAAACCACACAAACACACTCAATCATTGGAAATATTATTTTATATAAATTATAGAATATAATTAAGCCGCTCACCGCCTTAATGCAGCAATTAGAAGCATTAGCAACTGTTAGTAATTGCACAAATTTCTTTTCACAACAAAATTTCTACTTTAAGATTATTCTGCTAACGTGTATGATATGTGCAATATGAGCAAGTAACAGTTTGCAACTTGAGTATCCATATGTTACATGCTAAAGACGCTAGATTTAACTGGATTGAAGTGGATGCAACAGAATCAAGTGACATATTTGCCATTTACTAGGTACATACATATGTATATGTGTGTTTAGTATGTAGGTTTATGTGCCCAAGTATCGGGTTAGGTGCAGCCAAGTCGAAGTAATAGAAGCTGCATGAACAAATAAAAATATGACTTACATTTGCTTGTGAACAAAAACACAGACACTCACACGCATTAATAATGGTCACATATTGACGTAGCGAGACATTTTGCACAACAGTTTGCATAGCCAAGCCAGCTTTTTTTTTAGGTTATACAAATTGCTCAAATGTCAAGTGGAGGGACTGCTGCTTGCCTGCTTGCTTGGTTGCTTGCTTGTGTCAGGTGAGTGAAATTCGTAGAAAAGCTTGTTTTGCTGCTGCTGCTGCTCTTCTTCTGCTTCGAGCGTACCTAAACTACTCTTGCTATATAATATGCACTGTTGTCTTTTCCCCTCTGTTGTAGTAGTTGTTGTTTTTCCTGCTTTCATTTGCTTAGCTTGGGTTTATTTTACGCTAGGTTGCACAATTTGACGTCCATACAAGCGGGTAAACTACACGCAAACACCGCGACAAACACACATGCATACATATTTACATACATAAATGTGAACGGGCTCAACTAAATTGTACCTTTTTCAAGCGAAATACAACAACAACACGCATGCCCGAGAACACATATAAGTGTATATTAGTTGAAATGCTGTTGCTGTTTGTTGTTGTTGTTGCTGTTTTAGTTCGTTTGATTTTGGTGCCAGCAAGTCTGTCGCGAAACGCTTGAACAGCCAGTCAGGCGAACAGCCGGCACATACAGACGGACAGACAGGCAAGCAGGCAGTCATAAGCCAACACACACACACACACATACATACACATACAGTTATACTATATACTTACCTATGTATGTAGCTGAGCGTTGTGTTGCGTGCCTTTGCGGCAAATCAGCTGATATTTCGTGTTGTGTCACCGCTACATTATTCAAGTAAATTAAATTTCGAAAAGCCAAGACCCAACAACACACAACACACCCACTCGCAAATAGCTGTACTTACACACACGTACATACAAACAGACTGAAATGCTTGGCAAATAAATACATGCATTTGTACTTAAATAGTTAGTTAGGGCAGCTATTTAAGGCAGCGCGTTACTATTATGCTTCACTATACGAACGTCGTTTTGGGGCTGGGTCCTCGCTGAAAGAGGTGCAATTTCTGGCGCGTGTTTTGTATTTTTTTTTTGTTGTGCTAGCTTAGCTTAGCAGCTAATTTATTTCCATTATTTTTTCGAATTTGTTGTTTTTTTGTTGTCTGTCATTAGTTCGTGCGCTTGTGTGCGGTTCAGTACAGCCCCCTACTGAGATATGCATGAAATCCATTAAAACAAATTACCACTCGCATTGTACTTACGGTCAGCACTGACTGTATGGTGGAATTCTAATTCTGGCCACTGACGCGCGGCAGTTTGCGGCATTTCACAAAAGCGACAAGTAAATTGCAAAACACAAATTGTGGAACAAAAAAACAAAAAACAAAAACGACGCCAAGAAATTGCCACAAACTGCTGTTATAGCACAGTTGAAAGCAAGAGAAAAAAGAACAAAAAAACACAAAGAAACACATACAAACCTACACATATACATATATATGAAATCAATATTAAGAAGTCGAACAAAAGCCAAGCACTTGTCATTCGTCGCTGAGTTTTCGCAAAAAAAGGCAGTAAAATACAACAACAAGCTTGTAGTTGTTGTAGTATATTACTTTTGTTAATTAGAAAAAGTTAAAATTTGGGAAAAAATTATTTGAAAATTTTATGTTCTTCCGAAAATGATTTTTTTTTAAATATATTTGAAAGCACTAATATGATTTTTGGTGTTTAATTATTTGAATATTTCTCAAGTGAGCGTCTACTAACCTTAAAAATATTAAAATTTCAATTTTATATGCATTTATGTGCTATTGCTGAAGCTATATACCTGCCAAAGACGCGAATGTGACCGCTTGAGTTCAATATTCTTATCAATATAGGTGCTTAAGACATCTACCAACCTTTCTTCGATGATTCGTAACTAGTTCTCAAACCCGAAAGTGATATCTTTTTATATTTCTTCAACGAGTATAGTATATTTTACCACTTCTGTGTAATTCTGAATCTCTTCTTCACTCCTTTGTGACATTCACTCTGTCCAAAAACTGGATTGTCTCGCCAGATTAAATGATATGGAACCAAAAATGGATATATTAGGTTGGCAAATATCTCCTTCCGCCTTTTTGTCTTTTGAATTTCGCGGCTACATAGAAGGCGCTACAGAGCTCGTATCTGGCAATACTAGACATCTTTGAAAGGTCTTGACATAACCTACAAAACTACGCTATGCATGATTCACATGAGTTCACTAACGCCGAAATACCGATCAAATCATGGAAAACATCGAGCTAGACCGGCATGTGGCATCTCGTGACATCGCCCAGGAGATGGGAGTTAGTCACCGAACCATTTTAAACCATCTGCAGTAGGCTGGATACACAAAAAAGACTGGATGTTTGGATGCCGCATGAATTGACGCGAAAAAACCTTCTGGACCGAACCAACGCCTGCAATGTGCTGCTGAAACGGAACGAACTTGACTAATTTCTGAAGCAGATGGTGACTGGCGACGAAAAATGGATCACATACGACAATATCAAGCGAAAACGGTCGTGGTCGAAGGCCGGTGAATCGTCCCAAGCAGTGGCCAAGCCGGGATTGACGGCCAGGAAGGTTTTGCTGTGTCTTTGATGGGATTAGAAAGACGCTTAATTCTACCATCTACTGCGAACGACTGGACGCTTGAAGCAGGCGACCGACCAGAAGCGTCCAGAATTGGCCCACAGGGAGGGTGTAGCGTTCCACCAGAACAACGTCAGACCACACACTTCGTTGATGACTCGTCAGAAGCTACGAAAGCTCGGATTGGAAGTTTTATCGCATCCATCATATAGCACGGACATAGCTCCAAGTAATTACCACCTGTTCCTGTCCATGACGAATTCCCTTTGTGGTGTAAAGTTGAACTCAAAAGAGGCTTGTGAAAAGTGGCTGTGCGAGCTCTTCGCAAATAAGTATATTAGTCTATATTTAAATGTATTTACGTTACAAGTTGGGATATGTATTGAAAGTTAAGGTGATTGATTTATTACAACAACAACGAAATTCTTAAAAAAAACTATTTGGAAGAGCTGTTGAATGCATTTATTGATTTTCGTACTAAATTGATTTTTTTTTATCTACAAGTTCTTAATTGTCAATTCTCGAGATATAAATCTATATTTACTACAATCTGAAAAAAAATATCTATTTAAACTTTTTTTTTGATATTTTCAACTCTCTCAATCACTTAACCCACATCCGTCTTATAGAAGTACACCCCCGATCGGTATGGCTACGTGTGCCATGGCACTAACAACCACTTGTATCGTGTCGTGCACTTCATTAAACTGCCAATCAGTCTGTCCTTCGATCTAACAAGCGAGCAGTCAGTCACTCAGTTCACTCAGTCAGTCAGCCAGTCTGTCTGTCACTCTGTGCCAACTTAATGCCTTTTGCAAATATTTGGTTTATTCGTCAATCGCGCAATCCAAATAGAAATTCAACAAACAAAAAATGCGCAAAAATGCAAAAGAACAACAGCGCAACATTTCCTCAAAGCAACAAAAAAGCAAAGTTAAAATACGTTTAACAAGCAAACACTATTGACCGCTACAACAACAAACAAATTGGCCCGGGCAGTGGGCGGCAGGCGCAGCGCAAAGCGTTGGTTAATCACAAAGTCAATAAGAGACGGAACGTCGACGTCGAATCGGTTAATTGGAGTGTCGATCGGTCAAGCAATTTAGATAACAATTTGTTGTACTTGTTGTTGTTGTTTTTTTGTGTTTGTTTGCTTTTGTCAGCTCTTTAACAAACAACAAAAAATCATTAGCATCATTATCGGTCGGGGTTTAGGGTATTAACTATAAAGTAAACGTGAAATAACGTAAATTATCGAACAGTCTGTGTGTATATCTACATAAGTACTTTATATGTATGTATATGAAAATAGTTGCAAATAATAATAACAATAAAATCGTAAATTATGAATTTTTTTTTATTTATTTTTACGCTTTTTTATTTGTAATCTTGATTTATTAATTTGTTGTTTTCATTGTTGTACAATTTGTTATATTTTGCATACGTCATTGTCACGCATGAGACATGTGTTTGAAATTGCTTTTTTGCTTAAAAATATCGAATTCATATTCATGATTTTTTTCAAAAGTGGGGTGAACCCCGCACCCAAATAATTTTTTTGAATATATCTCTCAAACTATGCAATTGTTATCTCTTCTCGTTTACTGCCTTCTGATTAATACAATTCCAAGACTGATCCCGAACAGAGCACCTGCCTGAAGAAGCTCTGTCCAGTGGAGATGGACTATACGAAAGCAGCTTATGACCAGGCGACGAGAAATGTGCAGCAGGTGGATGTCGAAAATTGCGTGGTACATGTAGATATATACATATGTGATATGAGATATATTTCTGAGTATAGTATGTAAGCGGCTGGCGGGTGTATATAGGTAGCCACATCTGTATATACAAACGGATCTACCGCGGGCAACGGAAATGATCACGGAGGAAGCGACTTTACTGGATCCGGAAATGAAACCAACATCAAATCAAACGGAAGTGAATGTGTGAAGAACGAAAGTGAAGTCTCCGGAACTGGAAGTGAACCCATCACCAATTCAAACCGGATATCGATCACAGGAACCGGAAGTCCCACAACGGAAGTGTATATGAGGGAACGGAAGTACGGGAAGTTAAGGAAACTACTATTTTACTTTCTGAAGCTGACGGTTTCCGCCATTGTTTACTCTAGGCACTTCCTGAAAAAGTAACATTTCTTGTCAGACTTCCACTTTCACCACGTCTGACTTCCTCTCATATGTAACTTCCGGTTCCTATATCCGGCGATCGATGGCTGGTGCATTTCCGGTTCCGTGTTTCTTCATATCCGCCATGCCCACTTTCTTCCTTAACCCATAACTCTGGTAAATCTGAACCGATTTTAATGATTTTGGTGTCAACAACTATAACGTTACATCAGAAATTATGCAAGAGTTTGAAATCAAGTATTTCAATTATAAAAAATTATAGAAAAATATTTGAAATATTTTAAAATATGTGTGCTATTTTTTAGCTAAATACATGAAGCCATCCCAGGCCTTCTTCTAGCCTCAATGTAACCAATATGTAACCAATTATACGAGGTTAGCCAGAATCTGAGTCATTCTATTTTCATTGAAGGCACATGTTCTTTGAATATAAAAATAACAGTTGCCATAGATTAATGAAATGACTTCAACATTAGGTTGAATGTAATCTATTTACAATTCCTGTACTGTCTCCTGTCTTTCAGCCATTAAAACAGCGAAAGTATAAAATATTCGGTTACACCCGAATTTAGCGCTTCCTTACTTGTTTTATTTTAACTAATTTTTTCTTTATAATCTTGATTTATAAATTTGTTGTTATTATTATTGTACAATTTGTTGTTTTAGGCCATGCATGAGACATGTGTTTGCTTTTTTTATCAAAAATATATTTTTTTAAATTATTATTTGTAATTAATTTTTTGTTTTTTGTTTTTTTCCTTTCAGTCTCTGCGCCGCTGATCCATTCTAAATGCCCGACAATCTACTGACATAATCCCGGTAAGTACTAAAACAAGTTTCTTCTAGAAATAAAACTACTAGTATGAAGTTATAGCAATTTAATAAGGAAATAATAGTATAGCTCGCGATGGTATAGCTCGCAGTACTCGTGTTCTTAATTTGTTGCATAAAGGAAGCAAAAAGCGCTCGCTCGTTTATTTTTATACTCTCGCAACCTGTTGCACAGAGTATAATAGTTTTGTTCACCTAACGGTTGTTTGTGTCACCAAGAAATATAAGAGTTAGATATGGGGTTATATATACATAAATGATCAGGATGACGAGTGGATTTGAAATCCGGATGTCTGTCCGTCCGTCTGTCCGTCTGTCCGTCTGTCCGTGCAAGCGATAACTTGAGTAAAAATTAAGATATCTTAATGAAACTTGGAACACATGTTCCTTGGCACCCTGAGGAGGTTGCTTTCGAAAATGGGCAAAATCGGTCCACTGCCACGCCCACAAAATGGTGGAAACCGAAAACTTATACAGTGTCATAACTAAGCCATAAATAAAGTTATGAGAATGAAATTTGGAACATAGGATCCCATTAGGGAGGGGCACATTTGGATGTAATTTTTTTGGAAAAGTGGGCGTGACCCCGCCCCCAAATAGGTTTTTTGTATATAACTCGCAAACCAATAAAGTTATATAAGCCAAACTTTCTGCAGTCATTTCTTTTAGACATTTCCTTATACAGTCCAAAAATGAAAGAAATCGGATAATAACCACGCCCACCTCCCATATAAAGGTTATGTTGAAAATTACTAAAAGTGAGTTAACTCAGTAACGAAAAACGCCAGAAACACTAAATTTCACATAAGGAATGGCAGATAGAAGCTGCACTCAGATTTTTTTACAAAATGGAAAATGGGCGTGGCATCGCCCACTTATGGGTCAAAAACCATATCTCAGGAACTACTCGACCGATTTCAATGAAACTTGGTTTGTAATAGTATTCTTACATCCCAATGATATGTTGTGAAAATAGGCCAAATCGCTTCACAACTACGCCAACTTCCTATATACCAGAACTTTGAAGACGATCTGAATCGTTAACTTTACAATATATAAAGGAAGCACTAGTGAAGATATCGATGCAGAACTTTGCACAAATACTACCTTTATAGTGTGGAAGCCCCATTCTAAAAATCGCCGAAATCGGACCCTAGGTTTTCAAGGCCCCATGTATCGAACATGAGGACCTCGG
Source organism: Zeugodacus tau (assembly GCA_031772095.1). Lineage (NCBI taxonomy): Eukaryota > Metazoa > Arthropoda > Insecta > Diptera > Tephritidae > Zeugodacus > Zeugodacus tau. The sequence continues at coordinate 2,520,737 of CM062653.1, read as the reverse complement.
TGCTTCTAACCTAATATTAGGGTTTCCAACTTTCAATGGACTTTATACAATATATATGATGAATATGTGGGTCAAATTGTGTATTATATAATATAAATAAAGTTAAATAAATAAACTGCGAGAGTATAAAATGTTCGGTTACACCCGAACTTAGCCTTTCCTTACTTGTTTTTTATTCATTTAATATGCATATATCGCTTATCCGATCAGCGAACGCTTAGTGTCATTCAGTTGTGTACTTATGTCATTAAGACTATTAATCGCGCTGCCGCATTTACGTTTGCATGAGTCATGCGCGCTCTGATGAGATATTGGCTTACCGGTTTTCATTAATTATACATTTATATGCATACATCTATATGTATGTGCTGTGGATTTCTCCATTATGAGCTGCATGCTGTCATAGATTTCGTTCTTAAGCTGATAATGTGCGCTTAGCGCTAATATCATAAATTGCTTGGCTTGCGTCAGTTGGGTTGTGAGTGGAGTTGTGAGAATTAGAATAATCATTTAATGAATTGCAAAGCCGTAAAGCTTGGCTTGTAGCCACAGGCCACAGTAATAAGTGAAATGAACACAGTTGACCTGCACATGTCGTGAGACAGATTGCAAATAATAGTATTCAATTAATTATTAAGGTTTATGGTATTATAAGAGAATTTATTTAAGAGAAAATATTTTTGTAGTGAAAACAAGTTGAAAGGTTATCATTTATGGTCGGCAGTAGTGACTCTGTTCACAGCCCCAGTATTAATATACTCAGACTTTCAGGTCATAGAAGGCATTTGAAAGTAATTTTTGAAGAAGGCGTCTGTGTTTTCATTTTTGTTCAGAAGCAAAGAGTTTAAAACACTGATCTATATGACTTTCTTACCACAGAACTCTTCTTCGTTGCCAAAAAGCCATCGCCTTTTGGTACTAAAGCATGACCTGTTGTGCTTTATTTGCACACTTTTCTCTTCGAAAATGTTTATTTTCGATTTAAATACCTATTGGTTGTTTGTCTTGCCGCAGTACTCGCACACAAGAAAGAAAACAGAAATTCTTTTATGCTTTGCCGACATGTTGACATTGCTTGTTAGCGCCGAGATATGACGAAGAACAAACAATAAGATATCATAATGCAAGAATGACAACATCGACATTAGCAATAAGAAAGTGTTAAACATTCTTAACAACAACAACAACTACAAAAGGCAACACGGTTCACTGTTGCATGCTGAAATAACAAGAGAATAGAGTTGAGCAAACAATGCTCAGTGTTTAAACTAGCTTAATGCGAAGATAAATAGACAAAATCGACCTAACTATATAGGGAAAAGTTTTTAGCTACATACATATTATTGAATACAAATTTCAAAATTAATATTAATATTAATTAATATTATAATATTATAATAATATATTATTAATATTAATATTAATTTTAATTTTAATTTTAATTTTAATTTTAATTTTATTTTTATTTTTATTTTTAATTTTAATTTTTTTTTTTTTTAAATTTTAATTTTAATTTTAATTTTAATTTTAATTTTAATTTTAATTTTAATTTTAATTTTAATTTTAATTTTAATTTTAATTTTAATTTTAATTTTAATTTTAATTTTAATTTTAATTTTAATTTTAATTTTAATTTTATTTTTATTTTTATTTTTAATTTTAATTTTAATTTCAATTAATTTTATTAATTTTAGCTTTTTAAATTATTTTTATGAGAAAAATTGTTTAAAGAATTATTGGCCTCAAAGCCACCACACCAGTGAAACAACGCTTTTGGTTGAAATTAGAAACAAGTCTACCAAATTGCTATAAAATCAGCATTAGCAGCAATAAATAACGGTAATAATGTTGTATTTAAATAAAGCCGTTACGAAGGTTACACATACCTTACATATGTATGTATGAAAGGGCATGTTGGTACTAGATGTTAGCACATAAATTTGTGTATGCGCTTAGGTGAGCACATTTCACCGCCTTGTAAATGCGCTTATGAGTAATTACCCCGAATAGAACAACAGCAAATACTAGCAACAATTTTTTTTATTTTTGAAAAAATATGAGCCTCTACTTTGTTATCAACAGCGTCGTCGCACCCATAACACGGTACACGCCGGGCCAGCGCCTATCTAAAAAAAATCTACACTCTTCTAAACAACAGTCCCCATACCCACCGTAGACCCTACCAAGTATGAGAAGCAGCAAAGCTTTAAAAACGTTACTCATAACGTTCAATGTCGCCGCCGCCGCCGAGCAGCGTACAAGCTAGACAATTTGTCACTATTACGGCGGTTTCGAGAAGCATATTGTCAAACTAGTACTCGCCTCCATGAAAGGCAAAACCACAGAAATGTTATTTTTTTTTTGTTGTTGTAAAAGGTGATTTTTTTTGTGTTTGTTGTGGTACCATATATTTGCTTTGCGCTGAAATATATATTATTGTGATGTGACTGTGTTCTTTTGTGTTTATGAAGATTTTTCTTTGGACATTAGTGTCGTTCTTTAATTTGGAAGAAAAATCTTCTCAAAAAGTGCTGAAAATTCAACTCATACTTTTACAAAAGCCTTAAGATTCGACTAGTAAATTTATTGAGAAAATTATATAGAGAAGCTTTGAGCCTATTGTGAATAGAAAGAGGCTCAAAAAGTTGAAACACAAGGGTTACATGGGTTTTGTCGGGTAAAAAAGGCCTATTTTCAATATTTTTTTCTATGAAAAAAAAAAAAAAATTATTTAATTCAAACATTTTTATGACTTATAGATACATATTTAAATAATATTTTCTGAAATTTTCAAAAAATAAAAATTAAAACTCCTCCATTGTAACCTCATTTCCGGTGACCCTTCGGAAAAAGGTGCATCCGCGTTGTCAGCATAACTCCTGACAGGATCATACAAAATGAAAAAAAAAAAACAAAAATAAGCGTTTTAGGTAAGACCATAAACTGAACGAAGGACAGACTAAAAAAATAAAATTTGGATTTTTAGCAGACATTTTTCCAAAAAAATTTCGGTCCAATTTGCTTGGCATTTTGTTTTTTTTTTAAATAGTTGTAATTGAAAGAAAATAAAATCCTTCGTTCAAGCACGAGTAAATTATAACTCGAACACTAGTGCAAAATTTCATCAAGATAGGTTGAGTAGTTTTCGAAAAAAGAAATTAAGTCTACATAGGGTGGTCCGTATATTTACAGCTGCGTAATACAACTTAACAGTCCATTCAATAAGGAAAATTATTACAAATCTTGGATCAGAGTATCATCGATTAGGTGCTTAAACTATTTTTTATTTTTTTTTAATTCAATTTTTTTATGCACCACCCTAATGTACATATGTGCTCCTCTCCTAAGCCTTAAATAAGTCTGCATGTATGCATCTTGTTTTCAATTTTTTATGTCAACCTTTTCTGCTAAGCTATTTACTCGCCAATTACCTTTCCATACTTATTTGTTTTCCCTTGTCGCACACTGTTATTTACAAACAACAACACGATATTGCACAAGCTTTATTTGCTTGTTTTCATCTATCGCGCTTTAAGCGAGCGACCATCCCAGTTTGGGGGCAGCCAGCCAACCAAGCAACCAACCCAAGCCGGGTCTTGTAGCCGACGATTTCGCTAAAAGGAATTAAACACATTATACTTTAAAATGTTCACATCCACCGTGCCGTGTGTTTGTGTGTGTGTGTGTGTGTGTTTGCATGTGCAATTTGTGTGTTATTGTCAACAACAATCTACATATCGTCACATTATACACAATTCGTATATTTTTTTCTTCACCCATGCTCATGCTCTTCAAGTTGTGTGCTTGTTTGTATTTTAATCATCTGGGGGCCAATAACAATGTACAATGTCTATAATATACATGCCTACATATGCACGAGTATGTATGAGGTTGTGTGCTCGCGTTGTATGCAACACAAATAATTTACATAAACACACGAGTCTCTCTCTATGGCAGTGTGTGTGTTGGCAAGCTTGGTTTGGGTTGTGACATTAAAGCGTTGCCTGCCACATGTGAACTTGTACTTAAATCCCCAACCAGCTGCCACAACCACGGCTTTTCTGCCTCCATTCCCTACCCACTGCAATGCATTTGTTAGTTGTGCGGCTCGCCTCTTGGCTCATTTGCAGACGAACTGGCTATTCATGTTTGTCTGTTCGTTTGTGTAGTTGTAATTTGAAAAATATATTTTTTATTCCCTTTACTGCAGTGGTCATATTGGCTATTGCCGGCTACAACCCGGTTTCTTAAAAGCAATGTAGTATTCACATGCAAAAAGTTTTGGTATCTAAACAGTCGCAAGTGGTTCTAAAAGGATTTAAATTCTAATTTCTGCTGACGCTTTCAGTCCTTGAATCAAAAAGTTTCCCAAAGCTCCCACTTTCCTTTTTCATATAAAGGTCTTCCTGAGGTTTCTCTAGTGCGATTCTCCTATTGAACCTAACCTAAGCCGTTCTAAACATTACGAAGCGTTGAAATCTATGTCAGTTGCTATGTCGAACTTGTCTTTCTTTTATGTGTGATCCCATAAAACTCAGAGTCTCCTATAGATAACTTAGCACCTACAAAGGATAAAAATTTTTCGCCAAGGATGACTTCTTATATATTTCTAAAATACTGTTGATAGCATGATCCTCTATAATTATTGTATACATGCGTGGAACTGACTTTTCTCGGAGGTTAAGGTTTTTAAAAATTACGTCGATGAAATTTCACAATTTGAAAAAGAAAAAGAGTTTTATGTTTCGAAAAATATTTCGGGATCTTCAATTCAAAAAATATTTCGGGATCTTCACTTCAAAAACAACAACAATACTGAACAAAGGTGTAAGGTGTAACCAACTCATCCTATAACAATTCGATCGAATCTTTATAATACTGTTCCATGGGTTCTTTAGCAACAAATCAGTTATTTCGTTAAAAAAATATAAGTTTACCGGTATTGGACATTATAAGAGGATATTTTCATCGATTTTTAAGCCTAGGAATATCAAAAAAATAATCTTTACTCTGGATATATATGTATGTAGAACCAGACGTACTGCTCTGAAGGGATCGTTGGTTTTCTGTTAGTAGTGGTCAAGTTGAGATCTCGCTTACACTGGATATATAGACGTCTATTGGACCTATTGGGTTCTGAGTGGATTGCGGCTTTTCGATTTCAAAAGTGCAAGTTGAGACCTCGCTTACGCTGGATATGTAGACGTCTATTGGACCTATTGGGTTCTGAGTGATTCGCGGATTTTCGATTTCTAAAGATCAAGTTGAGACTTCGTCTCCTTTTTAAGGTCTTGTTTTTTCATAAGGCAACTTGTTTGCAACAAAATACATACCCGCTCTGAATAGTCCGATTCATGAACTCGCCGACTGTAGCGCACTTCATCCGCCGTGGCAGCGAGGCAAGATATCGTACACTTTTATTTGCTCATTGTTCAATTTACTTTGCAATTTATTGAAATTTAAATTTAAATCAGCACATAGGGGTAAACAGAGCAAAAATATAATAAAACTGCACAAAATGTATAATAAAAACAACAACAACAACAGTAGAATGGTGTTTTGTCAAGCGCTGGACATTGATATTGTTGCAGTGGCAACGTTGTTGTATGTTGTTGCCTTTTTCATTCGCATTCATTTGCTGCAGCAGCGCTGGCAATGATGTAAGTAAATAAATACCCGTATTAAGTGGGCATTGTTGTTGCTTTTTTGTGTTGTGTTGTTGCCGTCGTTATTGTCATGTAGCCGTATCTGGATATTTGCCTGCTTTCCAGCGTCGAGGAGATGGTGCGGCAAGGCGTGTGGGTATTATTTTGCATCTCATTGCGGGCGACAATAAAAGCAACACAAACAACAATGTACTACAATAACAACAAAAAATGCACAGCGGGCGTAGCGGCCAATGCAAATAGCAAACAATATAACAATAAAAACAACAACAAAAAAGAGTAGTATGCAATTAAATTAATTGCTATGCTAAAATGTTATAAAAAATAAATATAAAATTGCAACTACAAATGAACGCAGACACACACATAGACATATATACAATACATATATATATATAAATATATAGTATTATATATCGTACCAGATATGGTTTGTTGTTGTTGTTGCTCTTGCTGTGGCACGAGCATCGTTAGCATTCGCTGACAAACAGTTGAGCGTGTCGCCTGAATTGGGTGGTGGGGCGCGCGGCTGGCGCAATATGGAGTCGCATGCCGGTCCGTTAGGCACATGAAGCTGAGCTGGGCTGGGCGCGCTGAGAAAATCGCACACAAAAATAATGTAAAGTTACAGAAATTAAAATTAAAAAATAATTGTTCGCTTCAAAAAACAGTTGCACCAGAAAAAAAACACAGTTTTGCCACAAAAAAATTGTTGAAATATTATTACAGTTTATCGTTTGTGTCTGCCACTTGACGGTCGGGCGGGTTTTCATGTTGTTTTTTTTCTCAACGTGCTATTGTGTATTTGTTATTGTTATTGGCATTGTCATTGCGCGCCCGCGACATGTTGTGACGTTCGCAATTGCAATATTGTCGCTGCGGTTGATTGCCACCAGTTGTGTTGCATGTGTTGCATGCCGCGCACCAACTGTTGTGATGTCGCCATTTGTTGTTTCAAGAGGCGACAAGCGGATAAATTTAGTTGAACGTGAACGATAAAGCGTTGTTTAATGGTAATGAAGCGAGTGAGTAGATCATCTGTGGAATTACAGGATTTTAAGTAAAAAGTAGATGTTAAAGAGTTTGTGGAATTACATTTCTGTTTTATCTTCAAATTTTACATGGAAAGCGTACTCATTTTTTGAACTCATCTAGGCCATCGCTCACTTTTTGATTCTCCACTCTTCGAGCTCTGTTGTTTTGACAACTTAAGTCCATATTTATCTCCAAGAGCGAACTATCTGTCTCAGTAAGATTTTATTTCAAAAAGCTCGGATTCAATCCTAGCTTCCATACTAAATACCGTCAGTCTGAGTCAAGTACGCTTTTGATCAAGTACTTAGTGACTCTCACTATTGCGGATTGTGTAACCGGGAGCTTGACCCCTTACTTACAGCACCAGTAGTAACATCGTATATAATGAATTTCTTCCCTCACTTGTTCGATTCTCCACTCTTCGAGCTCTGTTGTTCTGACCACTTAAGTCCACATTTCTCCCCAAGAGCGAACTTTCTGTATCAGAAACATTTTCGTGCCAAAAGCTCGGCTTAAGTCCAAGTTTTCATCAGATTACCGTTAGTCTGAGTCAAGTACGCTTTTGATCAACTAGTTAGTGACTTCACTATTGTGGATTGTGTAACCGGGAACTTGACTCCTTACTTAGAGCACTAGTAGTAACATCGTTTACAAAGTATTTCTTTCTTAAACCTTCTTCTTCTTCTTCTTGCCTGGCGTAGATACCGAGTCCACAACAGTGTGCCACATATCTCTCCTTTTGGCAGTTTGGCGCCAAATGGTTATACCAAGCGAAGCCAAGTCCCTCTCCACCTGGTCCTTCCATCGGAGTGGAGGTCTTCCTCAGCTTCCACCAGCGTGTACTGCATCGAAAACTTTCAGAGCTGGGGCACTTTCGTTCATTCGAACAACATGACCTAGCCAGCGTAGCCGCTATCTTTTTATTCGCTGGACTATGTCTATGTCGTCGAATAACGCATACAGCTCATCATTCCATCTTCTGCGGTATTCGCCGTTGCCAATGTTTAAGGGAACATAAATCTTCCACAAAACCTTTCTCTCGAAAACTCCTAATGCCGTATCATCGGATGTTGACACCGTACACGCTTCTGCACCATAAAGTAGGACGGGAATGATGAGGGACTTGTAGAGTTTAGGTTTTGTTCGTCGAGAGAGGACTTTACTTTTCAATTGGCTACTCTTTCTTAAACCTTCCTTGCCTGAAAATCCGCTTCTGAGCAGCTATAAAAACTAAATTTGTCCTCTATTAATCAACATCTAAACAAGTAAAAACGTTTATCCAACGCGCTATATTATATTACTATCCTAGCTGCCGGAAAATTTCCAATTTCGTACATAATTAATATTGTAGTGGCTTTCTTACGTCATCCCTATGTAATCACGTGTACTCGCGTGTCTTCATCTGTGTGTTCATGTGTGTATGCCATGTGAAGGCAGCCCAAAATACCCCTTGACTTCATATGGATTGCACCTGCAAAAGTCAACCGACACGATCCAACAAATCACCATATATACGAGTCGCCATGAGTACACGAGCACATTACACAGAAATTAATTTATTTTCCCTTCATATACTCGTAGTAACTGTAAGCGCACAAAAAGATCTTCAAGATTGATATGGTAAGACACAAATTTATAGGAAATCGTGGCGATATATAATACGCTCATAGAAAATGCTGCTTAATTTATTTAGTGTCAAGTGTGATGACAGCCAGCGCAAATAAATGGTTGGCAGGGGTTGGTAGGGAGGCTTGAGGCGGCAGCGTTGCCACACGCCGAGTAACGAGTAACGGTGGCAGTGGTGGTCGGTTGGACTGAATCAACAGCGCACACCACAAATTGCGATAGTGGCGCTGGCGTCGGTGGTCGGTATGTGGCGGGCCAGCCGACAAGACCCCAAGCGAACAACAAGTGGAGAACACTTTGCGCGGCAGCCTCTTGGCAGTGCAGTGGCAAGCATATGACAATGACAACAACAATGAGCACACAAACAGCCGAGGCATTGTAGACAACTGCCAGCTAGTCGGGCAATTAGGCAGCCCCGGCGTCAGTCGAGTGCGACAGCGCGCCAGTCAAACACTCCGTCACAGCGAGTCGTCGAGTCGTCGGCTGATATCCAGTTAGCCATGTATTGCTTTATTTAATTAAAATTTATCACTATAATGAATATGAACAGCGTCGAACAAAAGCGAAATCAACAAATAGCAATGGAGCACATGACAAAGGGGTGGCGCTGGCGGTGGTGTTGTTGCTGCTGCTGTTGTGTGTACTTAATTGTACTTGTTGTTGTTGTTGTTGTTTTGTTGTGTTGTACATGCTTTTCATAGCTGCTGATTTGTTACAGATGTGGGTTGCAAAGCGCGAGCCGACACAAACTTAAACTTGTATTTATTGTTGTTGTGTGTGTTGTTGTTGTGTATCACTGTGTAAGCGCTGTAATTGCAATTTCTACAAGCTACAAGCAGCGAGTAAGCCGCAACAAGCCATCATCAGTGTGTACATAATATCAGCTGGCAAAAAAAAACAAAAACAAAAGGATGATCTAATCACAGAGGGCGTTAAAATTTCAGTTTGCTTGCCTTTGTCTCACAATACTTAGTTAGACAAGTGTGTTTGGTAAGGGTTAATGTTAATATTTGCCAGCGTTGGATAACGAAACAACGTGTTTGTCATTAATAACTGTATATTTAACTGTATATATTATGAAGCGGTTTGTTGCAGTAAGCACAGATTGTGTGTTTGGGGATTATATAGAATATCTAGTAAATGAAATGAGGTCTATAACTAATTTAAAGCATGACCTTTGACCCGAAAAATATTTCAACTTAAAATTTTGATATTTTTATGCTAGAAAAATAATTGAAACTTCTCAGAAACAAATGCTTAAGTACTCATAGTTCCACTCTAGGTGAGTAGTACTGAGGCAGTAGCGCCCAAGATAAATATTCTAAAGGAAATAGGACTTCCTCACTCGACGAACAAAACCCAAACTCTACAAGTTCCTCATCATTCTCGTCCTACTTTATGGTGCAGAAGCCTGGACGATGTCAACATCCGATGAGACGACTCTTGGGGTTTTCGGGAGTAAGGTTTTGCGAAAGATTTATGGTCCTACTTACATTGACAACGGCGAATACCGCAGACGATGGAATGATGAGCTGTATGTGTTATTCGACTACGTAGACATAGTTCAGCGAATAAAGAGACAGCGGCTACGCTGGTTAGGTGGTCATGTTGTTCGAATGGACGAAAGTGCTCCAGCTCTGAGAGTGTTCGATGCAGTACCCGCAGGGGGAAGCCGCGGAATAGGACGACCTACACTCCGTTGTAAAGACCAAGTGGAGAAGGTCCTGGCTTCCAATTGCCGCCAAATTGCCAAGGCAAATAATGGAAATAAATGACGCGCTATTGTGGACTCGCCTATTACCGCATAAGCGGTTTCAGAGACAGTAGGATTTGCCAGTCAAGAAGAAGATTATGATTTGCGGTTGTGATCTTATCTCGCAGACGAATCTTTAGAGCTTAAAGAAGTATTTATAGACTTCTAATTTAGTTCAGAGGACGCAACTATCGGAAGAGTTGCGTTTTATAGTACATTTTCTTATACAACTACTGTCACAAATCCAGCGCAATCGTGTTCGTAAATCTGTTTTAACCTCTTGTAAGAGAAAGCAAAGAGGTCTTGAATACTGTATATGTACGATGTTTCTTCTCCGTCGATCGACCTCTTGTGAAAACGCGATTGTCCATTGATTCTACTTCTTCTTGTTTTTGTAAGTGAAAATTTGAGGTTCTTCTTGTTTTTGTAAGAGAAAGCAAATAGATCTTGAATACTGTATATGTACGATGTTTCTTCTCCGTCGATCGACCTCTTGTGAAAACAGAATTGTCCACTGATTCTAGGTTCTTCTTTCTTTTGTACCAGAAAGCAAAGAGATCTTGAATGCTGTATGCGATGTTTCTTCTCATTCGGTCGACCTCTTGTGAAAACGGGATTGTCCATTGATTCGAGGTTCGTCCTGTCTTTGTAGGAGAAAGCAAAGAGATCTTGAATACTGTATTTATAAAACGTTTCTTCTCCGTCGATGGACCTCTTGTGAAAACGGGATTGTCTATTGATTCGAGGTTCTTCTTGTTTTTGTCAGATAAAGCAAAGAGATCTTGAATGCTGTATGCGATGTTGCTTCTCCTTCGGTCGACCGTTAGAAATTGATTGATGAAATTTCAACGTGGTCTCAGGTCCATGTGGTATGGTTTGGATCAGTAGTGGGTTTTCAAGATCAGCTCATGATTATTTAGGGTGCTTGATCGAAGAGACTCCAGTCTGAGAAGTAATGAAGAGAAGCAACTATAGTCTCCAACCACAAGTTTGCTCATGACTTTCGGTTAGATATGAGTGAGTTGTATGAAGAGACTGTTGGTTTCTAAAATTTGAATAAAGCCTTTGCTGTGTTAGTAAAAAATCTTCATTAAAGTGAAAATAATTTTTTTTTAATAATTTCAGTGTTGTTGTTGTTGTTTTCATATGTGCTTTGTAATATTATAATTTCTATTATTTATTAATTACACTCACCAACACATATCCACTTGGTTACAAAGGTAAACAACATTAGACTCATTAAGTGCTTCATATTTTATACACTTTAAATATATTTTAATTACAGCAAATGCTATTATTATTATTATTGTAATTCCAGCATGCCGGCATAAATAATATAAATTGGTCAACGAGTTTTTGTGTTGATTTGAAATTTATGCAAAAATGTAAATTTCGCTCAGCATGTTGTTATCACAGTTGTGTTATGATTTTTGCCTTTGTTTAGCTATTGCTATTGTTATTGTTATTGTAGAATTACTTTTTTTTTGCGCTAAACCATTGTTTTGCTACGCTGTACTTGTTTGTTTGCCGCTATTGTGACTGTTGTTGTCATTAACATTTGCGTGTGTGTGTGTGTGGTGCGTGTGTTGTTGCAACGGCTGTTGTTGTGCGCTTATAATTAATTGCATTAATTGGCCTCAAAGTGCAATTATATTTGTATGTTTGTATGTATCTGTGTTGTTGTTGCATTATTTTTTCCACAAATATCACGCTTAGTTGGCTATTTTGTATGCATGTATTGTTGTTGTAATGCTAATTTGTTTTGCTATTTTTATTGTTCAATGACATGACTCGTGTGGCATAAATTTGCTTTGCCGTTGTTGGCGTTAATTTGTTGTTGTTGACGCTGTTTTCAATGAACTTTTTGCTACGATTTGCCCATATTGAATTCCAAATGCTTGTTTTTTTTGTGATTTTGTTGTTTTCAAATTAACATTTTCTTTATAGTTTATGTTGCTCACAAAACGCATGTATTTCTTACAAATAATAGCGCATATAAATTCGAAAACAAAAAAAAACATTAAAATAAGTGCCATAATGATTAAGTTATTAACTTAAATCGCCGGATTATTCAATTACTCTAAGTTTTTAAGCGCTATAATTCATGTTAGCGCGCACTTATGCTAAAATTCTGCTGCCGAATAGAATTCTATAATAAATGCCAATTGCACTAAATTTTTGCATCACATAAATCAATATTGATTAAGCAATGCTGTTGCGGCTTTTTTGGTTGGCCAACATGTGTTTTATATTAAAAGCTTTTATCGCAATTACGCTCGAAGAAAGCAAAACAAACAAATAAAAACATAAATAAATAAATCAGCGCAGATAATGGCACAAAGTACATATTTTGTATATATTCTGCTGTACGCGCTCAGCTGTAGAATGCAATCGCAAAATGAAATTATTTTGCATTAAATTTGCACTCTTTTATTTTATTTTATTATTTGTGTGTGCAGCAAACAAAACATGCACTTGGCAACCGTAATGAAATCAATTTTGCACAATTTCGTACAATTTGGCGAATTTTATGCATTTTTGGTTATATTATTTTGCACAATTTTTCAATTTTTCAACTCTTCACATTTCTGATATGTTTATTGCAATTGCGGAATTTGCTCATGTTTCTGTTGCTGTTGCTGTTTCTGTTTCAATTAAAGGCAAATTGCAACGTGCAACGCATCATGAACAATACCTTTTATATAACTGTATATTATATATGAGTTTGTCTGTTTTTGTTGTACGAGGGCTGCTATATATATTTCTGGCCTAATAATGAAAATAGGAATATTTATCAACGAAAATGGTTTTATTGTTTTTCAAAATATTCTCCATCAAGATTTATACACTTTTGCATGCGCTCAAACCAATTTTCGAAGCATTTTTTAGCCTTTTTTTGAGCGATTGTCAAATTGTGCGGGATCCAACGAGAACAAACCTTTTTTACGGTCAGGTGTTCATGCAATATCAAATGTATGCTGGTGGGAGAAATGCATAGGCATGCCTCTATATGAAGGTATGTTACATGACGGTCTTGCATTATCAGTTCACGTACGGCATCGATGTTTTCTGGCACAACGGCTGTTTTTGGACGACCTTCACGGAATTCGTCTTTGAGCGAGCGTCGGCCACGATTGAATCCGTTGTACCAGTTTTTCACAGTGCTATAGGATGGTGCTTCATAGCCATACAAAGATTTTAGTTCATCGATGCACTCTTGTCGCGATAATCCACGTCGAGTTGTGAAAAATGATCGCACGAAAATGTTCACGAGTTAATTACATTTTCTGGCCGAGATGAATTTTTTAATTCCCTGTAAATAAAACAATTCACAAATAAATGACAAAACGTTCTGAGTTATGTTATGCTAAAAAATGTCAAACTTTCCAATGGAAATGTCAGATTGCACCTGGCAACACTTAGTGTTGACTAGGCCAGAAATATATATAGCAGCCCTCGTACTTTTTCGTTGTATATATAGTATATATATATATTTATAAATAAGCTCTAAGGAAGAACTGCATTCATTAGTGCCTCTTTAGTGCGCATCTTTCTGATAAAACAGACATATTTTAAGAATCATCATTTTGAGTCCAAATAATTTACTCATGACCGCATACGAGACTTATTATTCCTGCTTACCGTTACTTTATTTAAAAAAAAAAATCGCTTAATTTCAAATTTAGGTTCAGACTATCTTTCATCGGGTGTTGTTCCCGAGTTCGCGTATATCAATTTCGATTGAGCATCTTTATTAGAATAGTTTGTTAAAATATTTAAGCGAACATGAATCATTTTTGTTAAGGCACTCATTTAGAGTGATATAACTGGTCCCTGAGCAGACCAGACTCAGCTGAGTCAAGGCACTATGATTAAAAATAAATATCAGATTCACGATTCTTAAATAGATTAACACCATTTGGCCTAATGACTGATCAACAAGTCTGAGTCCACAAGTGAAAACAGTTATATTTTAGGTCTTCGCTACCAAGAGCTGGTTCTATGAAATTGTTACCAGGACATTTAGCTCAATCTTATAGCAAAGTTCCTTTGTGAAGATTTTTTTCAGTTTTTGAAACATTTATCTCTTCATTGATCTGTTAGTATTGAGCTATCCAAGTGGATTTGGTCTAAAACTGATCTCAAAACGGTTTGTAGCTTCATTTCAGAATCAAAGATCAGAAAGCTTTTGTTAAATAATATATACAGAAAATGCTACCAGGTTTTATAATATTAGGTTGGCAAATATCTCCCTTCCGCCTTTTTATAAAAAGTGTTACAGTGATCAGATTTAGTTCAAATATATGCCGTTTCGTTCGATAATCTGTTTCCATCTAGACGGCAACTTCATAATACTCCCCTTGTAGAAACCCCCCTCCTCGAAGCGAAGAACTCGGACAGCCACTTTTCACAAGCCTCTTTTGAGTTCAACTTTACACCACCAAGGACGTTCGCCATGGACAGGAACAGGTGGTAATCACTTGGCGCTATGTCCGGGCTATATGGTGGATGCGATAAAACCTCCCATCCGAGCTCCCGTAGCTTCTGACGAGTCATAAACGAAGTGTGTAGTCTGGCGTTGTCCTGGTGGAACACTACACCCTTACTGTTGGCCAATTCTGGACGCTTCTGGTCGATCGCCTGTTTCAAGCGGTCCAGTTGTTCGCAGCACATGGTAGAATTAAACGTCTGTCCATATGGAAGCAGTTCATAGTGAATTATTCCCTTCCAATCCCACCAAACACACAGTAAAAGCTTCCTGGCCGTCCCGGCTTGGCCACTGTTTGGGACGATTCACCGACCTTTGACCACGACTATTTTCGCTTGATATTACCGTATGTAATCCATTTTTCGTCGCCAGTCACCATCCGCTTCATAAATAGGTCGAGTTCGTTCCGTTTCAGCGGCATATCGCAAGCGTTGATTCGGTCCAGAAGGTTTTTTTACGCCAAATCATGCGGCACCCAAACATCAAGCTTTTTTGTGTATCCAGCGTTCTGCAGATGGTTTAAAATGGTTTGGTGAATAACTCCCATCTCCTGGGCGATGTCACGAGATGCCGCATGAAGGTCTAGCTCGATGTTTTCTATGATTTGATCGGTATTCGTTGTCACAGGTCTTCCGCCGACTGGCTTATCCATGATGTCGTTTTCACCCGCTCTGAATCGTCGAAACCATTTCTCCACTGTTCGAAGTGATGGAGTACCATCCCCCAAAACACCATTAATCTCACGGAACATTTCTCTAGCGGCTTTGCCTTTAACGAAGGAAAACTTTAAAATAGCTCGAATTTCGGCGTTAGTTAAATCATGTTTTCAAGTCTATAACTATTGAACGCCAATATCCAAACTACTCATGTATAACGTCGTTTTGTAGGTTATGTCAAGACTTTTCAAAGATGTATAGTATTGTCAGATACGAGCTCTGTAGCGCTTTATACATATCCGCGAGAACCAAAAGACAAAAAGGTAGAAGGGAGATATTTGCCAACCTAATATTATTTTTCACTTCATACCCAAAATTTTTTCAATCCGAGTTTGGGTTAATTTTATCGAATATTGTTATCTAAAATAGTTCTTCGAATTTAGAGACTCAAATTTAAGGTTTTTTCAGATTTGATTATCATTGTGCCATTATTTTTGAATTCCAAACCGGCATAAAGATCGTTCAGTTGATCTTTAAAATGTCTGTTTGAGTACTGGATTTCAAATATATCCCTAATAGTATTATTACCTCTAGTTGCTTCAGCTGCAATTAAACAATTTCAGCCAAATTTGCTAACCAATTCTGTATGTGTGTGTTTGCCACGCTGTGTGGCCAAAAAACTACTCGTATGATATCATTAATTTCGAAATAAATGCAGCGAAGCGAAACTTGTCTGATGTTGCCAAGATTTTAAATAACGTCGAAGTTGTCAAATATTTTCAGAAACCACGTTGGGGGTAAACATATTAATCGTCGAGTGTTTGCAAATCAGCGAAATGAGTAGAAAAAGACGCAAACTTTTTACGTGCAAACAGAGTATATATATGTGAGCTTACGTAGTTATACATATATGTAAAATTAAGCTTACATAATATAATATATACAGCGTTTGAGTGTAATGTGTGGGTGATCGGCGCGGTGGCTGGTGGGCAGGTTGCTGAATGTTTGCATATGTTTTTATTTAAATATATATGTGTACCGTTATCTGCCGCGAAAATCACAAGCGAATTTTGCATTGGTCATGAGCACGCTGCCGCCACCGCCACAGATCTGGGAGACTGCGAGTCGTATTTGCGGGGGCCGGTCGCGCGACTTTGTCAGCTGTCTTCGAGATATCGCTTGGCTGACGGCTGATTTTACCAACGCAACGCTTGGCGGTTGTCACTGCCAAAAACACTCAACAACAGCTGTTTTTTATTTTATTTGCTTTGCTATAATATTAGAGTAATTTTTAATACAAAATTATTTGGATTTTTGTTTATTTTTTTTGTTGTTGTGAACGAACTTTTTGGCCGCTGCTGTCATGTTTTTATTTAGTTTGCATACACAATATTTGTCAAGCTATTTTTAAGACACTATGCAGTGGGTTAGGCCACAGCAAAATTTATCTGCATGTTTGTATGTATGTAATTGCTCCTCAAGACAGAAATTACTTGCCTGAAAACAGCGTGGAATTAAAACACAGCATTACTTTTGGGATAAGCAATTTTACTTGGCAGTATTTTCAGATTTTCGAGAAAAAAGTGAAAAATATAGAAAACAAGAACCTGCAGAAGCAGCATAGAGTGAAAGATGTATGTGTCGAGGAAAATGTCGTAAAACCACAGAAATTCGATGCTGATGAGTGGAAAATTTTTGACCGCCCATTGCCTACGTGACCAAAGCGAAAGTCTCGAGACCAGAACTAATTCCGTCCAAAATGCTGTTGCGGTGCAGCGTTTTTCGTTTCTGATTTGAATTTCTTTCATATTTTTTCTGTACGAACCGTATTTTTTGTTGAATTTACTAAAAGAATTAAAAAAAAATATGTAAAAATATTGAGTAATTTGTAGACCGCAAAAAATCGTGACCATAAAGGGTTGAAAAAATTATTAACTACTCACACACACACGCACACACATGCATGCATTAATGCTTTAAATTACATGGCGATATAAAATAAATTACTAACATAAAGAATTAGCATAAATGAAAAAGGTCAGCTTCAGTCTAACCACAAACGCGTTAAAAAAATGAAAAGAACGAAACCAGGCACCATAAATGAGCCAACAAATATATATTTTTATTTTTTACTTTATTGTTATTGTTATTTTTATTTTTTATGATTTTTTACGATTTTTTTTTGTAAAATAAGAACAATCAAACTTCATTAGCGGCTGAAATGAGCTGCGGTTTGTGCTGTAATGCTGGATGAGTAAGTACAGTGGTGGTGTGATGAATGGAAACAGTTTGTGGAAGCCTAGGCGAAATTGAAAATTCTTTGAATAATTTATATTTTTTATATAATATTTTGTGACGTTTTATCTTAAAAATATAAATTAAATAAAAAAAAGTAAGGAATGGTTAAGTTCGGGTGCAACCGAACATTTTATACTTTCGCAATTTATTGCAATCTTTTTATTAAGATAATACACTATTTGGCCCATATATTCGGCATAAATATATTTCACTTATTACCCGATTTATAAGCTATTAAGCCCATCGTATTTTTGAAAATCCTATAATTAGCTATATGAGAGCTACGGGAAGTCATGACCCGATTTTAACCACATCTGGTACAGAGACACACTATTAGAAGAAAAAAATTTCCTCTGAATTAAATTAAGATAACTGAGAGATTTGCCGATATTTTTGGTGAAAAATTACCATTAGGCACTGAGTTCTTCATATTCTATAACCGGAACATTGAAAAGTTATAGCCCGATTTCGACAATTTTTTTTAACAAGTAATGCTACGTATCATATACTGTATTTGTGTTAAGTTTTGTTCCGCTATCTTCATTGGTTCCTTATGTATATCTTATAAAGTGAAGGAATCTGATGGAATTCAAAATTGAGTTATATGGGAAGTGGTCGTGGTTGTGAATAGATTTCGCCCATTTTTCACACGTGTCATCAGGTTGTCAAGAAAATATTATATACCGAATTTCATTCGAATCGGTCGAGTAGTTCTTGAGATATGGTGTTTGACTCATAAGTAAGCGATGCCACGCCCATTTTCTATTTTGTAAAAAAATCTGAGTGCAGCTTCTTTCTGCTCTTTCTTCTGTAAACTATGTTAAAATTGTTTCTGACGTTTTCCGTTTGAGAGTTAACGCACTTTTAGTAATTTTGAGCATAACTTTTGTATGGGAGGTGGGCGTGGTTATTATCCGATTTCAACTTTTTTCATGGTGTGTGGTGGGGTACGTAAGCGAACGGACTGCAGAAAGTTTGGTTTTTATAGCTTTATTGGTTTGCGAGATATATACAAAAAACCTATTTCGAAGCGGGACCACGCCCACTTAAGTTATCCGTTGCACCGACGGACGGACAGACAGACATTGGGATTTTGACTTGTCTCGTCACCCTGATCATTTTGATATATATAACCCTATATCTAACTCGTTTAGTTTTATAACTTATAAGCAACCGTTATGTGAACAAAACTATAATACTCTCTTTAGCAACTTTTGTTGCGAGAGTATAATAAACCCATGACGAAGAAGGAACTTTTTAGTTGAACGACATTTAGAAGATTTTCTTTTGCAAATTTTTTGAATTTTTTTCATACTCCTGCACCCTTGAAGGTCCATAAATTCTAAGAACTCAAAGAATCATGTTTCTCTTAACCTGCCCACCGCTGCACTGTGCACTTAAAGGCACTAAAAGCGTTTCAAGAGATTAGTTTGCGTACGAGGTGAGGCAGTGAAGTGGAAAAAACACACACTTCAGATACGCGGATGCGTTCGGAAAAAAGGTCTCGCCACGCAATTAAAAACAATGTGCCTACAAATGAACAAACAACAATAAATATGTGTGGCAAGATGAGCGTAGGAAAGGTAGGAAGTGCACGAAAAAAGGAAAAAAAAGTAAAGTAAAAAGTCATTTGTGGCTAACACACAAAAGTGCACGAAAGGTTTGAAAATTAAGAAACACAAAAAATGTGAGACACACACACATACACGCATGCGGAGCTAAGCTGAATTTCAAGCAACAAAAACAGAAAAAAATTGTCGGAAAAGGTTATGAAACGTGGAAATGTGGAGCAGAGTTAACGTCAAATCTCGCTGGCATATAAACAACATTTGCATAAAGTTGCTGGTTTTTTTGTTGCTGCTAGAAAGCAAATGTAACAACAACAATAACAGCAACAACATAAGTCACGTTGAACGCCTAGCGCAAATGCGGCATGGCCGGCTGAGCGAACAGGATCGGTGGAGCGCGGTGGTCGCTTGGGTGAAAAACAGGAAGCAGAAATTAATTCAACACTTTTATTTTTTCATGGTGTTTACGTTATTTGCTTTACTTGCTTTTGTTTTTGTTTTGCGCACTTCATACGCTTAATGCATTTGTCTATTTTTTGCCACTTCAAGCGTCACTTTTACTATATTTGTTGTTTTTATTATTGCTTGCTTAACAACAACAACAACAGCTAAAGCAACCTTTGTGGCTTTTATTTAAAAAAAATACGAGTTACAAAAACAACAAAACAGTCGTACGCTAATCATAACAACTTGCGATGAGTCAGCGGCGTTATGGTCAAGCCCCCAGAGTCCAAGCGGCCGGCGCAAATGTGCATAGCAAATTAATAGAAGTGGAAGAAAAAAAAAACAATAAAAAAGGTAAATAAAGCAAGCGTGAATTAAAAATAAATAAGAATACTAATTTCAAGCTGAACTGCTTAGCATTGCGGCGCGTTTTGCTAATTATAGCACAGTTAGGCCTTCATTAAAATGCGATTTCAAAACAACAAACGCCACAAAATGAGCGAAAAAAATTGAAAAAAAAAACAACAACAAATTAATAGACGATTGCAAAACACGAATTTATAGTGTTAGCATGTCACGGGGTAAAGGAAAACAGCAATAATTAATTATAAAATAAAAACGGTAAAGGGTGCTGCAGGCGGCGGGCAAAATGAGCGCTGCAGAAATTGAAAATAAAAAAATAAAAATTAAAATAAAAAAAAAATAAAATTAAAATAAAAAAATAAATAAAAGAAGAAGAAGCAGAATACATACAAAATAAATGAAAATACAAATTAATATAATATATCCGTATGTATTTAAATATGTAAATATGCCGCGAAACAGCTAAATTATGCGCCTCATCAATCTTTTTGTTTTACTCGATTTCGGTTTTAATTTAATACAGCGCCTTTGTATTTGCATGAGAAAGCTGATTTTAGACACAAAAAAGCTGGCAACTAAAAATAGTAAAAACTACTGGTTTTTATTTTTTTTTGCATATTTATTAGTTTGAACAACAACAAAAAATATAAACTAAAAATTAAAAAAAAATAATAAAAAATAAACAGGCTTATTTATATAATAAATTAGTTTATCTTGTTTTAGTCATTATTAACTGTCGCCTAGATCAGATAAAACTTTAACAGTGTCTTTAAATTAGTTTAAAATACAGTTGTAATTAATTGGCTTTTAACGATATGTTAGTTAATGCATTTAAAAAGCAAAAGATTGTTTGCCATTAGATTTAGTAATCTGATGGAAACCAATTAGGAGACATAATATGAATGTGTTTGTATATACACATGTATTAATAGACAAATATTTAATTTGCATATATTACTTTTTAATTAGATTTTTTTATTTTATTTAAATTTTTTTCATTTAATATTTTTTTTTTATTTTTTGTATTTTTTATTATTTTTTTATCTATTTTTTGTTATTTTTCCTTAACAGTGCAATTAGTTAAACACGAAAATGATAAATTTTTAATGTGTAATGCAATTTATTGAAATACTAGCAGACCCGGCAACACGTTGTTGTGGCTAAGGTATATATTAAATTAAGTTGGTCCAATCTTGGCTTCGGCGACGATATTGATTACTCGAGGTTGATTTAGGTTACGCAGCATGATGACAACTCACACTACTTTTAATTGCAAAGTGAGTGGTGATAGTATAGGCAATTTTAAATAGTTTGGGATAATTTACTACGTCATCCTGATTTGTAGCTGTGTCAACTCTCCTGGACCGAAATTCTAAATTGTCGCATTAAGATTATCGATATATTTGTTTTTTTTTTTTTTTACCACCAATATAGGTCATTAAATCAGTCATTTATGGTGTTCATATTGAGGTTTCATGTCAGGAAAACTTCTCTTTCAAGTCAATGAAGTGACAGAAATCTGTTGGAAATGTTATTAATCCATCGATGTGTCAACTGCGACCCTACCATTTTCAACAGCTTCTACAATCGCAATTTGACATTGTTGCAAAAACACACATATGTTAGTTGTTAATTGGCGATTCTTTATGTGTCGCCACAAATTAAATGATTTTAGGCATGCGATTAGCCCGTCAGTAACAGTTGATCCAGGAATAATTGGAAGAGTCTGCCGTAAATCACAGGTGCCAAGTTGACCCCATTCCCGTTACCTTGGTGGTGAAAATGAGTGAAATTGATTATGGAATTACATCAGCCCTCATATACTATATATGATGATTTTCTATTGGACTTTATGCTGAATATATAGGTCAAATTGTGTGTTATCTTAATAAAATTACATCAATAAATTGCGAGAGTATAAAATATTCGGTTGGACCCGAACTTGGGCCACTTCGCAGGTACCTAGCTCTCATTAGTGCGCCTGTCCCTTCATGGGTTCCCGTTCGGCATATTACAAATTATTTATTACAAATTATTTTGAGCTATCGACACAACCTTATACAATTGAATAAAATTCTCGTATTATTATCTTCCTCGCAATTTTTCCATATTTACTCACTCTCTAATCTTTTTCTGGCCTTCCACGAATATTTCAAGACTAAAATTAGCCAGATAGATTTGGCTGTCTACTCTTTGCGAGTCTAACGAACAGCAATTCATGTTTATATTATATTTATGTAACTGTAAATGAGAAGTAAAACAAAATGTTAATTATTAATTATGGAGACGATTAATTTGAATAATAACTATCCTATCATCTAAGTTGGAGTTGACTCGTTTTTGAGTTCATTCAGAACATACACACGGACACTGGATTTTTATATATTAAGATGATAAAACAACTTAACTCAAGTTAGCATTTCTAAACTCTCAAGTTGTAAATGGCTTGATTCGTAAACAATTTGCAACAAAATAGTTAAGCGGATCCTTTAAGTGGACACCCCATTCCGTTCTCGATTTCAAAAAAACGAGCTTTTGTAATTTAATTCAAACCTATAACTGTTCAAGAATGTTCGTTTAAAATTTCAAATGAATATTTCAAAAACTCTTGAAGATATAGCCGACTTATGGTGGCAGCGTCAGGTGACGGCGAGAGCGCGCACGCTTGGGCCACTTCGCAGGTACCTAGCTCTCATTAGGGCGCCTGTCCCTTCATGGGTTCCCCTTTGGCATATTTTGTGAAACATCTGCTTCTAGTCCCCCCTACTTACCGAAATAAAAGTAAGAAAGAGAATACACAGCTATGTGAGTTATAAGAACGTAGGTAGATTTTATACCCAAGAATTTGGTTCTCAAAACTTTAAACGCGTTTTTCTCGAAACAGTGTTTTTACGACTGGCGCATGAGGTTGCTCAAAACCTATTCATTCAATCGGTTCTAAATTTTAATACGTTATTCTATACATACATAGCTATGGTAAGAACTAGAATAAAACAAATCGGTGAAGATCTTCTTTACTTTTCAACTTGCTTTGTAGCTGAAAAAGGCGATTTAAAAAAAAAAATTCAAAGGTCCGCCATTTTGTTAATTTTTGTGCGAAATTAATAATCCTAGTTCATACCAGAGCCAAACATGTACTCTTTCTTTGGTTTCAGATGTTCCAGTGAGCGGAAATCACTTGCGCCACCGAAAAGAAGGGCTTTTGTTTGATCACAAAAACAACAACAACAAAAACATGTAACTTTTTTTCTTCTTTTTTCAAATTGCAATTTCTAAAACAACGAAAATGAATTTCGAAAAAAGTTCGAAAATGAATTTCTTATGCAAAGTTACAACCCTAAAAAATAATTTATGTTCATTCACCAGCTCTTTGAAAATCGTCAAAATTTTAAATCGGGAATAGGGGGTTCCCCTTAATTTTATATAATTACCAATTTTTCAAATTTCTAAAAAATATATCTTATATTTATAAGATAGAAAATGTAGAAATAGAAAATAATATAAATACATACATCTGTATTTAAAGTTGTATCTTTCCCTGAATCCCAAACTATGAATACAATCACAAGCTCCTCAAAAACTTAAATAATTTAGCCAGAAACAATATAGTAAAAAATAATTTCTCGAATCTGCACATAAACATAAAACACAAAAAGTGACAGACGGCAATTAAAAAATTATTAAAAATAGCAAAACGCTCAACAACAATAGCAAAGTGCCAACAACAACTGCTCGAAGCCAAGAAAAAAAGCGAAGAGCAGCACAGCAATGCTACCACTTTTCCATAATTATCAACTTAAGCGGTGGTCTGGCACCAACTCCAACACACCCCCTTACCACTTACCAAGTTTGCAAGAAGCTATAATAATATAGTGTCATTTAATTTTACTTTTGCACAAATTTCATAGCCTCTGTTGCTAAGCAATTTCTGTTGTTGGCTTCGTTAGTATTTTTAGTGGTAATTATATTGTCAAATTAATTTTTGTTACTTCTTTTGTGAAATAAAACAATTTTATATTTACTTATGCATAATATTTATATATACTTGTGCTTGTATTTAACTAAGAAACCTGGCAAATAGGAAAAATTAAAATTAACTTAACCAAAAAGTGGTAAAATATTTATAGTCACTTAACCGATAGTCTGGCAGCACCGAAATTCGCTTGTATACAACCATAACGAATTGCTTTAATTTATGCCAAAGCCATAGAGATTTTGTAAGTGAAAGGATTTTCTCTATATGTGACATGACACTGTGGCCAAAAAATAACAAAAAATTAAGAAAGAAATTGGCATTTCCTGCAGCACCGGGCTTCATTGCATAAATTGGTTATTTGCAGTTACAAATTTGCTAAACTGTCGCCACCACTGACACTGTGGCCAAAAAATAACAAAAAATTAAGAAAGAAATTGGCATTTCCTGCAGCACCGGGCTTCATTGCATAAATTGGTTATTTGCAGTTACAAATTTGCTAAACTGTCGCCACCAGCTGTACAAAGGCAATTAATCAGTAATATTTAATTTATGCTTATGTAAATTCGCTTAGAGCACAGCAAGGCTTATAAGTATAGATTTCAAACAAATTATTCACAGCTAAAAAACACTTTAAACACACTAACTACTTTTTATAGCTTTCAACCATTCAAATATCTTCTCCGCACCTTTTGTTTTTGCACTCATCAACCGTCAACACTCCTCGCGACTGTGGCAGAAAAAAGAATTATTGTTATAATTTCCGAAAATAAACACAATTGTTGCCATATGTTTTGCCTAATCTCTTGCAGCATCTCTCATTAATTCGCTTTTATCGCGCCAGCCCAGAGGCCTAAGCCATCCCGTCGCTGCTGTCAGGCATTATTGTTTTCTTCCACTTTTATGTTTTGCTTATTAAATTCAACTTAAGGCTGTTTATTATGTCTTCATTGTTTTTCTTTTTTTGTTTTCAACTTTTTTCGTGTATCTTCTCGTTTTGTATTGCTTGCTTGAACCTTTCTTCACTCTTTATTCACTTGATATCATCTTTGCGTCGGCTATTTTTGGCAAGATGAGGCTTTTAAAAAGTCATTTCGAAATGAAATCTCATAGTTAGAATCATTAGCGGCAAAAGTGTAAAAAAAACACGGCTAAGCTGAGTTTAAAGATGACGTGGACAGCAGTTCAGAAGTTGAATGGGAAAGCAAATGAAAGAGGAATCATTTGAAATTATATTTTGTTTGGGACCACTTTTTCTTGCAATTATGGCAGTTGAGTGAGGTATATGAATTTATATTTATATATCTTCTAATATATCTTTCTTCCACAGAGTGTTGTTTATTTATAGAATGTTACATAAGCAGCAAACTCTAATTAAACGTTTGCTAGTTTTAGCTACAATCCCGACGAAAAATAATTATTTTGAATATTTTTTATATACAAGCAGGTTCAGCTACCATTATGTGACGTATGGAAACGCTGATTCAAATAGCGTTCTGACGCATCTAGAGTGGGCACATAGTATAGTTGATTCAACTTAACTTGATCCCTTAATCTTACGGTACTTTTAACTTAATCTTTTATAGATAAAATATATATTGAAATATCAGAAAAGAATCTCTTTAAGGAGATCTCCCGCATTTTCGATTTCAAATTATATTAGGGATTAGAAAGAGTACATGTCTGGCTCTAGTATGAACTAGGTTTCGCACAAAAATTAACAAAATGGCGGAACTTAGAAATTTTTTTTTGGAAAATCGCCTTTTTTCATCACAAATCAAGTTGAAAAGTAAAGAAGATCTTCGGCGATTTGTTTTATCCTAGTTCATACCATTGCTATATATGTATAGATTAACGTATTAAAATTTGGAACCGATTGGATTAAGAGGTTTTGAGTAACCTCATGCGCCAGTTGTAAAAACACTGTTTCGAGAAAAACGTGTTTAAAGTTTTGAAAAGTAAATTCTTGGGTATAAAACCTATCGACGTTCTTATATCTCACGTGTATTTTCTGTGTATTCTCTACTACTACTCTTTATTTCGGGAAGTAGGGGACTAGAAGCATATGTTTCAGGCTGGTAGTCACAAAATATGCCGAAGGGGAACCCATGAAGGTACAGAGAGCTAGGTACCTGCGAGGTGGTCCAAGAATGCGCGCTCTCGCCGTCGCCGGATGCTTCCACCATAAATCGCTTATATCTTCAAGAGTTTTTGAAATTTTAAAGTAACATTCTGAATAGTTGTAGGTTGAATTAAATTACAAAAAAATCTGATTTTTTAAAACCAAGAATAGGGGGGTCCCCTTAAGTGAATAAAGATGTTTGATTTAAATCTATATACATTTATTTTTACTACTAAACCGATAATTCATTTATAATTGTATTAACCACATCATTTCAATATTATTGATACTTGATACTATTTTCTCCAGCTGTCAACGCCGCTTCTAAGTATTATTAATTATAAATTTATGATTCTAAGCTGCAGCTTTTTTATAAAAGTCATTGTCGTCTGTTTCTCTAAATTTGTTTTTAGATCAGTGCTTTATTCTTAGCTCGGTTACTGTTGAAAGTACTTTTGAGAGAGAATGTCATTCACTTCGAGCGATTTCCTGCAAGTATATATAGACAAATGTGGTTTATAAACACGATTTTTCGAATTTCAAGCGAAAGCTTATTATTTTACTTCCATATTTCTAAATATAGTTGATGGTCAATGATTTTGTAAAATACAAGAAGATATGAATAAAGTTGACGAGTCATGCGGCATCGTTATAAATAGCTGAAGACTGTTTACTTTCTGCAAGTCAAGTAGTGCTTTTCGATTTATTTTTAGATATAAAGCATTTTTATATATTTGATATTTTAAATTTTTTGGTTTTATTTTTGACATTATTTGCAGTGTCTACTAAGCATATAAACATTAAGCCTACCAACAGATATAAGAAACAGAGATTTAACATTGGTTCATGCGGTTTGGAGGAATCGGCTGTCCGATATGATCTAAGGTAAGTTTCTCTATTTCATATGTTAATTATTAGTATTATATTTAATAAACTACATGATTCACGCCTATTTGTCTACACATATATATATTCACGCACAAGAAACCACGTATGTGACTTGCAACTCCGCCAGCAGTCAAAAATTCATAAAGTAATTCATGCATAAAAGCATTTAATTTTTGTGTTGTTGTCACCACTTGGGCTGCATTTGCATGTTGGTTGGTTGGTTGGTTGTTAAGGTGCCAAGTGCCAAGTGCTGGCGTTGATGAGTGACCACCAACAAACAACACGAACAACAATTGCAACAGTAACAAAGTACATGCAAATGCATAATGAGTTGTTTTGTATTCGCTGCGTTCGTTCTTTGATAGCCTAATGGCTTTTGGCTGCTGGTTGACGCTGTCCAACTGACTGACTCGCTGCCAGCCAGATCCATTCACTGCGACGTGAATGGCATAATTTTACAATAATTTTTCGTAACTAACTCGTAATTCAAAACACTAATGCAATATGGTGTAATGTGCTAAGCAAATAGGCGAATGAACGTGCCCATTTTTCATGTGAGTGTGTGTGTGTGTATTTGTTTGTTTGCGGCTGAACAAATGTTGTTCAACTTATGTGTTTTTATTTTGTGTTTTTTTCTGAAAGTTTCAAGGTACATGTTGTATTTGTAGGCATATTAGGTCTAAGCAATAAATATATTTAAATGCATTTAAAGCCTCAGAAAAAAACAGTATCTATATTTTTCAACTTTCAAAAATTATTTTCAAATTTTTTTTTCGAAATTCATTCTCGAATTTTATTTTCGATTTTTTTTTAAATAAATTTTCCAATTTTTTTTAAATTCATTTTCGAATTTTATTTACGAAATTTATTTTCGAACTATTTTCGAAATTTATTTATTTTTTTTTCGAATTTTATTTTCGAAATTCTTTTTCGAACTTGTTTCGAAATTCATATTCGTAATTTTAGAAATTGCAATTTGCGAATGTTTATTAATTTCTTTATAAGATTTCTGGATATTTTTCCTTTCTGAAACTATTCATAGATCTACTTGGTTCAGAATCAATTCAACTGTCAGCATTTAATTTTTTAACTTATTTTTGTCAAATGCAGTATTTTGCGAAATTCATTTTCGAACTTTTTTCGAAATTCATATTTGATTTTTTTTTTTCGAAATTCATTTTCGAATTTTATTTTCGCAATTCATGTTCGAATTTTGTTTTCGAAATTCATTTTCGAACTTTTTCGAAATTTATTTTCGCAGTTTAAAAATTGGAATTCGCGAATGTTTAATATTTTCTTTATAAGATTTCTGTATACTTTACCTTTCTTAAACTATCCATAGGTCTACTTTGTTCAGAATCAATCCAACTGTCAGTAATTAACCTAATTTTTTCAAATGCAGTATTTCGAGAGTCGAAAAGTCTTTACCGTTCGACATAAAATTGTACAACTGCAGCTTCAAATGTCAATTACTCCAACATAGTGTTGTTGCTCCGTGTTGCTTATTAACTGCAGCGTGCAATACAAAAACAATGCGGCAATACTTTGTATGCAACTGAAATTAAACCAAAAAAACAACAACAACAAAATTAAAAGTAGCAAACTCACATTTGCCAAACCTCTGCAGCGGTCGAGTGGAAAAAAGCTGACAAGCCTAGTCACCTGATCGCTTGTTGCCATTATTGCTATTGTTGTTGTTGTTGTCATTAGTTTATTTTGCAGCATGGCTTGTTTCTATTTTAGTTTTTAGACTTTTTTGCCCTCAAACACATACACACACACTCACACACCAACAATAGTTGTCGTTTCGTTGCGGCTTTTGTTGCTTTGCTGTTGTCGTCGTCGTCGTTGTTGTTGTTGTTGTTGCTACTTTAAGTTCGCTGGCCGTTCATGAACTACAAAAGCCGCTGGCTCGTTAAGTTGCGGTTGTTGGCTTCGCTGCGTCACGTTGTATACCACGTTGCAGCAGTCGCTCCGCCACCCCATCGCTGGGCTCAAATTCGTCGCAGCTCCAACTGGGCGGCGCGGCGCGGCTCGGCTTAGCGTGTAGCAACTTTGTTGGCAGCTATGCAAGCAGAGAGTGCGTTTGTCGCTCATGTGTGCTTAGTACTTTTAAGCATATGCGCGCTTTTGAGTGTATGTGTATGTGTGTGCGTTTATATTTATACGTGCGCCTGCAACTATAATGGCAGCTTAACCGCAGAGTCGCAACGTTGCGATGCATTCAAATGCGATGTAAAATAGCCACAAAAAAAAAACAAAAAACAACTACAAAACACACAAATGACATGCACCATATAAGTTCAAAATGTTTATATGTATGCATGTAAGTAAATGTTAAGCTAAATCAGGAAAAATAAGCAAAAAAAAATACTGAAAATACTGAAAATACACATTAAAAGGGCAAAATTGTAAAGAAAAGGCTAAATTATTTGCTTTTCGGTTTTTTGCTTTCTATTTTCTATTTTTAATATTTTTCTTATTTTGAATTTTTTTCTATTTTCTCCTATCGTTTTGTTTTTATTGTGGTTGCATCGATTTTTATTTCACTTTAGTTTACATTTGCCCTTTTTTCGTTTTCTAGCAGTCATTCGCTATGTAAATCTAGAGTTCCGACAACAAGTTCTAGTGACATTCTAGTATATTCCTTGTCATGGCTTGATCTTAGTTTATTTTGTTTATAAAAATTATTATTTTAAAGACGCAAAAATCTCCAAAATAAATTTTTTTACATAAATATGTAATTATATCTTGAAAACTGCATTAATCTTTGACATTTCAAGCATCGAATCCTCTATTCAAGTTTTTATCCCTTGAAACCTTTCAGAACACCCACTGTTTTTTGACATAAACAATGCAATACATATGTTGGAGATAATGCTAATTCTAGGTGTCCATCCCTCGTTGTAACTTCGGTATAAATATACCAACTACTTCTTAGAAACCTTTTGTAATTTAGCTTTCATCGATCTACTGCAAGACGAGACCTCTTGTCGGTTGTTTGCTTATATGGTTTTCCTTTTCATCAACAATGATTTATATATATATTATATATAAGTGATTCAGAGTAGAAATTTACTTATCGTAAGCATCTTAGAATATGATAAATGCTAGGTTAGCTTGGTCTGGGAGGCCTGCAGGCGACGCATAGACCAGTTATGGTGCCATGCGATACCAGAATGGAGTGCCTTCACATGTTCGCTGAGTATCAGTCATCGTTTAAGATGCCGTGAACATGAATTTTAATAGTTTATGAGGCTTCACTAACCATATCTCCTCTAACTTATCGTATTGTGGGGCCACTAAGTACCTGAAACGCTGTCTCGCTAACGCAGGACAAACGCACAAGAGATGCTCCACTGTTTCCTTGTTGCCTCGCTCTTGAAACTTTCTGCTTTCTCCCGATCTGACAGCCCCATCTTATAGGCATGTGGCTCTACTAGGTTGTGACCAGTAAGAATGCCAACCATGGTTCTACAGCCCTTTCTAACGAGCGCCAGTAGGAACCTTATATATTTCTAGTTTTACACCCCTTTAGATCCTTCTAGCGAGAATTGAGTTTTCTTGCCATGCACCTGTCTATGTCCTCGTACAGAGAGTGCATGGGTTTACCGATGTTGTTTCCGGGTGACAGCTGTACACCACTCTTGGCAACCCCGTCTAAGGTTTCGTTGCCTTTATGGCCTGGCACCCAGTAAAAGTATAGACTCTTATTCCTCTCCATTCTGTCCTGCTGCCCAAGACACTTTTGGCCGATATACGAAACGAGTCTTGATTGCCGCTTAGCTGTCTACGTAGACGTTAATCTTAGAGTATTGGACTTGTGCGTTGGAGGCTAGCTCTGCTGACTTTCCAATAGCAAAACCCTCTGCTTGAAATATACTGCAGTAGTTCGGCAGTCCCTCATCCATTTTAGAGCCATCCGTAAAGATCTTTAAGGTGTTGCGTGTAGTTGTGGTTCCCTTGCGCCAACCATCCCTTTTCATGTTAAATATGATAATGACCTTGGTTTTTTTTTTTAAGTGGTGCTCTGCATCGTTTCATGAGCTAGTTATATATAATGTATTTTCGTCCAGTTTTATTTGGAATATAACTAACTTAAGGGGTTATATACAGTTAGAATTAAAAAAAAATCGATTTTTTTTATTTCATTTTCTTAATGTACATATATGTATTTAAGAATACACACAGAAAATTTCATATCGTTCCGGTGAATATTTTCAAAGTTACAAGCAAATTTGAAAAGGCGTTTCAGAATGCTTGGAAGTACAAGGTCCAAACTTTAAACGCGTTTTTCTCAAAATGGTGTTTTCAAAATCGGTGACCAACATTACTCGAAAACGGCTAGACCGATTAGTCTCAAATTATAACACGGCCTTCTTAAATATATTTTTTAGTGATTAATCGAAGATTTTTTCTCTCCGATAAATATTTTTTTTTTAATAACCAATTTAAGGCCGAAATTTCGGTGAAGAATCGATTTTTTTTTTTTGAGAAACCGCCATTTTGTCAAA
The DNA here is from genome assembly GCA_031772095.1 of Zeugodacus tau. Lineage (NCBI taxonomy): Eukaryota > Metazoa > Arthropoda > Insecta > Diptera > Tephritidae > Zeugodacus > Zeugodacus tau. The sequence goes on along the minus strand of CM062653.1, from coordinate 2,489,342 downwards.
AAATTTTATTTTGTTTATTTCTTCGATTAATTACTAGATTTAACATTATTTTAACGAAATCTGTTTGGTTTTTTAATTTCAAATGATCCAGTTCCGAGATATAGTGGTCACCGCAAAACGTCTTTTTTGAGAGGAGCTCCTGGAGATCAGCTGTAGCTCTTTTTCAAATAAATATTTTTACTAGTACTAAGTCTTAAAATACAGTTAAAAGATACCATAATATGTGTATAAATTTTTGGATCAATAAATTAAAAAGTTTTCTCAGAAAAAATTCTGGAAAATTCACTTTTTTCGGCCGTCTAACTGTATATAACCCCTTAACCTGAACTTGAGTGTTTCTGGTTGTTCCTACTCTATGTAAGATAAAAACTCGTTTACTTTTCTGCCTGTCAGATAAAATATCTCCAGTTCCTTCTTCATATGTAAAATTTTTTCATAAAAAGGTTAAAGTGATATTTCTACTTCTATGATTCGTGAGAAGTTATACGGATTGCAAGTAAAAAAATAATAAATTTGTACCTAATTCTTGCCTACCTAATTGAAAAAAATATATACATTTTAACAATTTTTTCCCTCCCGTTCAAACGCATGAGTCACTGTACATTTGAAGAAAAAAAAAGTTCGCGCAATATTTACTCCATTTTCACATGTTTGCACAAACTACGGTTGTTTGTGAGAATTATGTTATATTTTTTTATAGTTGCGTACCATGTAAACGTAAACAACAGTCGGACTAATTACACTGTTGGACCAGTGGAAATTGCGGAAATGCTCGAGGAAGTCGATGTTGTGTTAGTGGTTTTGTTTTTGCTGCTACGTTAACAATGCGCATATTTACATGCATTTGAAACAACATTGTTGCTGCTTTAATATATAGGTATATACGTCGGTACATATATCAATATTAAAGTAGGGTCAACTACAACACAACATAAAATAAACACGCTTGTATTCATTAGGCGCCCATTGTGTGCGCTCACGCTGCTGCTGTACTACAAGTAGAGTTTTGAAAATGTTAATTTTGTATGCTCATATACGTGTATTATATTTAGTAACTAGCTTGCTGCCTGGCTCACCTGTAGGTGGTGTTTTAATGCGGTCTCCAGTTGTTTATTATAATTTAAACTAAAAACTACTTCCGATATTAACTAGTAAATGAGTAGTAATGAGTATATTAGCATTTGTAAAGTTGTAACTGTAATTAGATTTCATTGTGTGGCGATGAAGCGCTTGAGTGTTTATATTATACAACGATAGAGTTGAGTTTGGGGTTTTGTATAGATTTGGTTGATTTGTGGCTGAGGTAGAACCAAGAGATGAAGTTATTAAGTTAGATTGTGTTTATAATGTAGGTCAAATCAGTAAATTATTATTTTGTGTAGCTTGAGCCCAATACTCCCAATACTCGTACCTATCTATCATAATTTGAGAACCATTGCGTGCATCGATTTATTTTATCCATATATCTATAAATATCACAAAGAAATGATAAAAGCTTTTAAAATATTCTGTTCACACATTATTTAGTGCGCAATTTGCATATTTAATGCATGGCTATTAAAAAAAAATAATAAAAAAAAATTATAATTTTTAATATTTTTTTTTTACTTCATATATTGTCTGCTTTTAATTGCCAGTTATTTTTTTCACAATATAAAAATTTCCATAAAATAATAATACACATAAAATTCATGAAATTTCAATGTTATTCCCGCCAGCAACGGGTTGTGCGCACATTAAAACGCGACATTTTCAACGCCTTCCGGCTGGTAACTGCTACTAAAAACGGAAACTATGCGCGTTCGCGTGCATCTTGCAGCCACAGTGCAGCTATACAGACTACAAACAAACTGTTGTTTTTTTTTTCATTGCGTTGAAGTCGCGGAGTCAACGAACAAATTAACAGGCAACTAGACAAACTGCCAGCTTGTCCAATAAAGCGTAGCGCAATGGCGCAGACTGGACCAAGCCCAACTGGCAAGGCAAGGTGGGCTATTTTTTTGTTTTTATTTTGTGTTTTTTTTTAATAAAAAATAATAATAAAAAAGCAGCGAAATAATAATAAAAAATTTACCACAAAAAGCGTTGCAAGCGCGTGTCTTGAACTCGTAAAACTTAACCCGCATCGCATGGTTTGGCCTTTTGACTCGGGCTTCACGTGAATTAAACGCAAGCGCAACAGAAATCATGCTCACACAACACAAAACAACAGTTTTGATTGCCACACACACACACACACATAAATAGCAGTTCACTACGAAAACAATTATAATGTACATTACATGGCATTGCATTAAAAATTTAATGGCGAAAAATAAAATAATTAGAAGTTTGTAAATTGAATTGTGCTCGCGCGCTCTGCGCTCGTCGTCTGGACAATAAATAACCTGTTTTATTTCATGTAAATTCAAATGCGATACGATGTGAAAAAAACAAAATAGCCATCAGAACCAGCTATTCGTTGCCGCTGTTGCAGGGTTGGGTTAGGTTAGGGTGAGCTGTGCTAAAAGCTGTTAAAAATGAGTCCTTGTGAAACAGATTTAAATATTTTTAATGGATTAAGATTAATGAAAGCAATAAGCGCTATTGAGAATGTAAAAATAACAACAAATAATGCAGAGATTTTTGATTTGTAAAACCTTTTGAAAAGTTCAGAAAAATCTTTGAAAAATCTCAAGAAATGTAGTAAATGCTGTTGAAAAGCTCGAAAAAAACTTTGAAAAACTCAATAAATATGTTAAAATCTTTTGAAAAGCTCCGGAAAGGGTTTGAAAAGCTCAAGAAATTTAGTAAAAGCTGTTGAAGAGCTCAGAAAAAGCTCAAGACATGTTATAAAAGCTTTGAAAAGCTCAAAAAATGTAGGAAAAGCTGTTGAAAAGCTCCGAAAAAGCTCAATAAATATTGTAAAAGCTGTTGAAAAGCTCAGAAAAAACTTCAAAAGCTCAAGAAATATGGTAAACATTTTTGAAAAGCTCGGAAAAATCTTTGAAAAGCTGCAGAAATATAATAAAAGCTTTAGGAAAACTCAGAAAGAGATTTGAAAAGCTCAAGGTATATAGTAAAATAGGTTGAAAAGCTGCAGAAATATAATAAAAGCTTTAGGAAAGCTCAGAAAGAGATTTGAAAAGCTCAAGAAATATAATAAAAGCTTTTGAAAAGCTCCAAAACTCTGAAAAGCTTTGAAAAACTCTGAAAAGGCTATGAAAAGCTTTTGAAAAGCTCCGAAAAAGCTAAAAAAATATAGTAAAAGCTGTTGAAAAGCTCAGAAAAAGCTTTTTAAAAGCTGAGGAAGTCTTTGAAAAGCTCATAAAACGCTTAAGAAACTATATAGAAACGAGACAACCAGGTTAAACTACCTTTTTCTAAAAATTGCACAATTACACATTGTGGTCAGCTATAAATACGGGTACGTTAAGACGTAACCTTAGCTAGACTCGATTGTCATCGGAATGGCAGCCTCTTATTGGCCTTACTTTATGCTAAGATGCCACAAATTAGCTCGGACTGCGCTGTGATCTCTCGGTAGATCGGCAATAGAACTCTCAGTACTTCCCTGACCTTACCGAAGAAAATCAGACGAAATCAGACCACAAAGCGGATGGCTTCAAACATGGAGAATCTATAATAAACAACTTCACGCTTGATGAATGACTGTCTGTGACCCACACTTAATCTATGACAAACCCAGCGCTTTGAAGATCAAGCGTTAAGCTCACTTGCAGCTGGTCAGCGTAACCGCAAATGAAGAATTGCATTGTTTTTACAAATAAGCACCGTTAGTTTATAATCTGCCATAGCATCATCGATACAAACATAGCTATTACAAGTGGACACACCCGAGTTGCTTGAACAAATGCGCTGTTCCCACAGTTAGTTGAATAAAACAACAACAATTATGCGTTTTCTTACGCTTTACAAATTAACAATAGAAGATTTCTATTTAGACACACCTTCGACAATTTACTATAAAAGACAACAACAATTAATTTATTAGTAAATATTTAGAGAAGTGAGTGTGTTTGTGCAACAGCTGACACCTTCTACCTCGAAGTTATATATTCTTCATATATATGTATATATGTATGTATAGACTTGTTTACGCGTGTAGCGGTTAACCGTTTTGCACGCTTGGTTCAAGCGCAGGCCGCACATCCGCCACTTAGCGGCGTCGCCGGCAGCAAAATCAATAGCAGCTTAGAAGTTTTCCCACATTTTCCACTTAGCAAAAAGAGATTAGCGAGTGTTTGTTGTTTGTTGTTTGGTTGCTTGGTAACTTGCTTCGCTGTTGTTGTTGTTGTTGTTTTTTGTTTTTTCTGTTTTTGCTGTTGCTTGTGCGCGGCGACACAGCATTAAAAAGAACTAACTTGTTTACGAGCTTGCCGTGACTATTTGCTAATGCCACAACAACAACACAAGCAAGCAAGTAAGCTTAAAACACAACAACAAGCATCACAACAACAACAACAATAAGAAAAGTGAAAAAAAAATTGTATTTAGTTGCAACATCGCACACATTAGCGCAAGCACCGTGCGCGCAGCTGCAACAAACAAGTACCTGCCACATAACCACATGCACCTTGTGGCAGCAGCAAGCAACCAGCGACGTTGCTTGAGTGTGGGCTTTTTATAAATGTGTATCTTTAGCTGATTTCCTACAATGAAAAGTTAATGTGCGGCTGTCTGCCAGTTGGCTTCTACACCATAATTTGCAGGCGCGCTGGCCGCTGCGCTTCTGCCCCAACTGCAACGTCTCCGTGTGCTGTGCTGTGCGATGCTGCGGCAACTTGCTCGTTGTTGCTTGTGCAAGTAGCGGCAAGTTGTTGTTTATTGTGCATCTAAATTAAATACGATCGGTTTGTTGTTGTTGTTGCTGCTGTTGTTGTGGCAATCTATGTTATGCGCTGTACTTGTTGCTGTTGCTGCTGTTGTTGTTGTTGTTCTATTTAGTATGTGTATTTATTTTATGGTTGTTGAATATTTATGCTTGTTGCGGTTTCATGTCGCCGTTTGCATTTGCAACAGCTGCGGCCAAGCTACGAACTTTTCATGTTGTTATTGCAGTTGTTGTTGTTGTGATTATTTGTTGTTGCCATAGCCATTTTATCTGCCATTTGTGTTCTATAGTTTTCAATGGAGTTTTCGCTTTATACGCCCGCAGGTAAAATTGAAAAACAGTAAACAACCAGCACAACAACCACAACAACAACTACAACTTCATTTGAAAAGCGTGTGAATTTCCATTTTGTGCACGCATTCGCTGTCTGTTTTTTTGTTTGTTTATGCCCATGAGCCATTAGTTATCGATGTTTTTTCGCCTTGCTCACTAATCAACTCACTAATCTAGCTAGTTTAAATATCAGCTGGTTTTTAGTTTCAATCAATTGCAGTGCTGCACCTGTTATGCTATGTTGTGTTATGTTATGTTCGTTGCACAAGGCTGAGAAAAATGCGTTGAAAAGTTGTTTCGAAAATGATTTTTGCTTTAAAATTTTTTTTGCAATTTGATTTTTTGTTGTTATGAAATTAGTATTAGGTCTACAACTTTGCTTCCGCCGTTTTCCAATAGATGTCTCTAGATGTCTCAAGCACTGGTCGATTAAATCGATAAAATCGTTTTATATCGATCTTGGACATTTGTAGAGATCTGTTTGCATCCCAAACTTATTCTCAACTGAAAATGTCACTTTTTGAGCCGAATTCTCGATATTTGCAGGAATGTCTCTAGGGTCAAGCACTGGTCGATTAAATCGATTAAATCGTTTTATATCGATCTTGGACATTTGTGCCAGCATTAACTCAAAAAAATATTTGTGGAGATCGGTTTGCATTCCAAATTTATTCTCAACTGAAAATGTCACTTTTTGAGCTGAATTCTCGACATTTACGGGAAATTTTGCTTTTCCTTTTTAATTCCAAGAAAAGTTTTTATATAAAAAAAAATAATTTATTACTGCTTCATTGAATCAAAGCTTGAATTAGTATTTTATCTAAATATTTTATGTAATAATTTGCTGCAAATACCTTTGTTTTGAAAACTGTGCCTCACTTATCTCATAAACAACTTTTGTTTTCCTCAAATCATTGCTAATTATTTACCTTTTCATACACAACAAATTTTTTAGGCCAAAAACCCGCCACGTGTATTGAAAAATGCGTGTTCTTCTGCGCGTATTTACTTTCAAATACACTTTCAGAAATCTACAAAAACAATATTTTGCATATATTTCAGTGTTGCGTTGTCAAGTGTGATTAATATTCTCTTTTATTAGCTAATTTTTCACACTTGTCAAAATATAAAACTTATGTGTGTGTTGTTTAAGCAGATGGTCATTGTAGAGTGCGTGGGTGGGTCGCTAAGCAAATAGCTGCTCTTAAACCGTTACACGTGCCGCTGCTGCTGCCTTACCTGCCAATTTGCAGAAGGTTATGAAGATGACGACGATGTGACAGCGCAAAATATGGCAACGCGAAATTAATAAACATTTCTACGCGCATTTTGGGCTTAATGAATAGTGACAAATGTCAAAATATATGCGCAAAGGAGTAAGCTTTTATGTAAATTACGCGATTTTTTGAGAGATGGAATTGTTGTTGAACAGCTATGTTGTTGTTGTCAGAACCAGCTATTCGCTACTCGCTGGTGTTGGGTTGGGTTAGGTTACGGTGAGCTGAGGTAAAAACTATAAAAACTGAGTCCTTGTGAAACAGATTTAAACAATTTTAATGGATTAAGATTAATGAAAGACATTAAGCGCTATTGAGAATGTAAAAATAGCAACAAATAATGCAGAGAGATTTTTGATTTTTAAAAGCTTTTGAAAAGCTCAGAAAAAGCTTTGAAAAGCTCAACAAACATAACAAAAGCTTTTGAAAAATTCAGAAAGTCTTTGAAAAGCTCAGGAAATATAATAAAAGCATTTGAAAAGCTCAGAAAAAGATTTGAAAACCTCAAGAAATATAGTAAAAGCTTTTGAAAAGCTCAGAAAAAGCTTTGAAAAGCTCATAAAACGCTTATGAAACTATATACTAAACTTAACTTACTTAAACCACCTTTTTTCTAAGAATTACACAAAGAGTTTTCAATACTCTCATTTAATAATCGGCATTCCAGAATTCATTTTGAGGAACGCTGCCGATTTTTTGATAGATGGAATTGTTGTTGAAAAATTTCCTGGAAAATGTGAGACAGATAAAAATGAAGAGACTGAAGTATGAGCTACTTTCGGAAATTTTGGCGTGGCTGTTATTTTATAATATAAAAAAATTAAATATAAAAATATAAAATAAAAAAAAAAATTTTAAAAAAGGTTGTTGGACAAAAATTAGAATTTGTTTTAAATATTTTTCTAAAATAAAACAAAAATAAAAAAAATAGTTTATAAAAATATTAAACATATTTTTTTTAATTTCATACATTTTTATTTGAGATAATTAAATATATTTTCATAAAAATTTTATAAATAAAAAAAAATACAACCATTTATTTATCTATTTTATAAAAATTTAAGTATATATGTATTTAAGTATATATGTAGAGCTTTTATATGATTAAAGCCCTTCAGAGCTGAAGAGTTGTATGAAACAGTTATATCAAGCACTCTTTTTGTATAATTAAAGCCCTTTCACCCACTAATTTTTATTTATTTTTATACTCTCGCAACAACAAAGTTGCTAGAGAGTATTATAGTTTTGTTCACATAACGGTTGTTTGTAACACCCAAAACTAAACGAGTTAGATATAGAGTCATATATACCAAAGTGATCAAAATTAAGATATCTTGACGAAACTTGGCACAAATATTCCTTGGCACCACTTGGAAGGTTGCTTTCGAAAATGAGCAAAATCGGACCACTGCCACGCCCACAAAATGGCGAAAACCGAAAACACATAAAGTGCCATAACTAAGCCATACATAAAGCTATGGAAATAAAATTTGGTATGAAGGATCGCACTATGAAGGGGCATATTTGGATGTAACTTTTTTGGGGAAGTGGGCGTGGCCCCGCCCCCTACTAAGTTTTTTGCACATATCTCGCAAACCAATAGAGCTATATAAACCAAACTTTTTGTAGTCGTTTTTTTTAGTCACTTCCTACTACGGTCCAAAAATGAAAGAAATCGGATAATAACCACGCCCACCTCCCATACAAAAGTTAGGTTGAAAATTACTAAAAGTGGGTTAACTCACTAACGAAAAACGTCAGAAACACTAAATTTCACGTAAGAAATGGCAGGTGGAAGCTGCACTCAGATTTTTTTACAAAATGGAAAATGGGCGTGGCGTCGCCCACTTATGGGTCAAAAACCATATCTCAGGAACTACTCGACCGATTTCAATGAAACTTGGTTTATAATAGTTTCCTTACATCCCAATGATATGTTGTGAAAATGGGCCAAATCGCTTAACAAACTCGATTACTTCCTATATACCAGAACTTTTAAGACGATCTTAATCGTTAACTTTACAATATATAAAGTAAGCACTAGTGAAGATATCGATGCAGAATTTGCACAAATACTACGTTTATAGTGTGGCAGCCCCATTCTAAAAATCACCGAAATCGGACCATAGATTGTCAAGGCCCCATATATCGAACATGAGGACCTCGGTACTTCTAACCTAATATTAGGGTTTCCAACTTTCAATGGACTTTATACAATACATATGACGAATATGTGGGTCAAATTGTGTATTATATAATATAAATAAAGTTAAATAAATAAATTGCGAGAGTATGAAATGTTCGGTTACACCCGAACTTAGCCCTTCCTTACTTGTTTATACAAAAGTCATAAAAAGCCAACAACTTCAACTTGCTGTTGTTATAAATTACAACAACAAAAACATGCACACATACAAATAAACAACCGAAAGTGTGCCAGAAGCACCCAAAACGAATGAGCAACAACAGTGTTACAATGCAACGGCCATTGACTTCCATTAACGGTTTGCTACTATTCACGCTAATGAATACACAAACACTCATTCCCATATACTCATGGCATATTGTAATATGAAATATCATTAAACCTTTAGATGACAGCTTGTATGACTTATGTATCTTTGTCTTTTGCTCGCTTAAATTGTTTTTCTGTCTTTACATTTTTACATTTGCTCAACTCAATATGTTTATTCATTTGATTATTTTGACAGTTTGCTTTGCGTTGATTTTCTGATTTTCTGTTAAAAGATGAGGAAACATGTGAGTTTTTTGTTTTAATTTTGTTGTTTTTGTTTTTAACAACTCTTTATGTGTTTGCATAACGGGTTTGTGTGCCCTTACGGTGCATTTGCTGGCGCTAACTGCAACGGCGAGACATATAAATGGATTTATACAATTGAATACATGTAAATACAGATTTATAAGCCGTAAGAAAGTGTTATATACTGAAATTTACAAAATTTCAATATTAATACAGCCTCTAGCCAGCTTGAGAGCTTCGTGTTATTTTATTTTTTAATTTTTTAATTACAAATTCAATTTTAGTTGAAGCTGCGCGCAAAATTATTTTTGAAGTATTTTATAATTATTTATTCAATATTTCTGCTCACACCTTTTTTAACAGTCCATATACACGCACAAGTACACTGCTTTAAAGCGCTATAAAGCCTAAATGTGTTGTTACAAGAAGATATTGTTGTTGCTTAGCGATCATTTGTGCATATACAAACGTTGTAACATACATATATACACATACAAATATATAATTAAATTTATTTTTGTATATTTTCGTTGGTCCATTTCTCTGCTTTATGTTTTCTCCGTTTGCCTCTTCATGTAGTTGTTGCTTTTATTGTTGGTTGTAATATTTTCGACATTTGCTTAAACACATTGCAGGCTATTGAACTTTTCACGCACATAAACTGTTGTTGTTGTTGGCATTATTAAGGCGATTTATATTTATATGGCGCTGCTGCTAAGTATGCACTCGGGCGTATACGTAACGTCAGCTACTGTGCGTACATACATATGTATATGTATATATGTTTTTGTATATATATATACATATGTGTTAACGTTAAGTAAATATATGTATAGGTAGTGTATTTACGTAATGTAACGCTTTGATTTTTACAGTTTTGATTGTTGAATTTTTCATATACGAACATGCATATATTTGATTACAAAAATCACTGTTTTTTATTAAGACAATCATATTTGCTGTTTTGCATGACAGTCTGTATTTTATTGCCAATATATATTAAATTGAGTTTCGGTGATTTACGTAGAAGTTATTTATTATGCATTTCGATTTGATTTGATTGAATTTGAATTTTAAATATTTTTTCAAATATGTATATGACTAAACTCGAGTGGCACATTTAGAAAAATAATTTAATTTATTTTAATTAATTTTTTTATTTTAATTAATTTTTTATTAATAAATCATTTTCGGAATTTTTAAATTTAATTTTTTTATAAAAAATATTATTTTTAAATATAAAAAAAATTAATAAAAAAATACTTCCCATACCGGGAATCGAACCCGGGCCTTCTGGGTGAAAGCCAGATATCCTAGCCACTAGACCATATGGGACACTGATATAGATCTGTTGGTAAAAATATTTGGATTCATCATACCGGGGCTTAAGATTTTTAAAATTCTGCTAAATAATACTCAACATACTTTCAACTCCTCAAGTGTATAGAAGATATTAAGATGTTATATATTTTTTTCTCGAAAAGTCAAATTTAAAAGTATGAGGTCCCAAAAAAATAACTTCCCATACCGGGAATCGAACCCGGGCCTTCTGGGTGAAAGCCAGATATCCTAGCCACTAGACCATATGGGATATAAAAAGATTAGTAATTAAATTCAAACATGAACTAAAATAATTTGGGTGTAAAATTCTTGAAAAGTCGTTTAATGGGCTAATTTAAATAGCATACGAAATCATATAGACTGAATAAATAGCTTAAGTTCAGAACAAAGAAACAAATTTAAATTTTTTCTCAATATTTCGAATTTTTAGTGAATATTAAATATTAATTTTCGACTTTAGAAATATTTTCTGTTATTCTTGATTCAACTGCCTTTTTTCCAGTGTAGCATTTCGTCAATCACAAATTTTTCGTAATCAACATCAACGTTACATCAACGACAAACGGCAACATTTGTTGTCAATCATTAGCAGCTTCACTGTTGTTGTTGTGCCTGTTCCGCTGCAAGTGAGCGTATCAATCACCGTTATCATGCGCATTGTTATTTTCATTACACGGTGCACCGTTCGTTATTGTCGTAACATTTTATGATTTTTATTAGTTTTAGGTGCAATTTTGTTTGCCCAGCCGAGCAGCAGCCAAGCATTCACTGACAATTTGCAACATGCGCCGGCAACCGAGCGGCAACATCAAACGGCGTAAATGTTGTACGGCAGACATTTATTGATATGAGTATTTCTATATTCGCTAATGTCAACACCAGCGTCGGTGGTAAACACTTCGCCACAGCTGTATGCGAGCGTGTGAGTTCACATCCGATTTTCCGACTGCCTCTCGCCCGCACACAACGGCTTTATCCCGCGTAGCAGCGGCCCGCATTGACGTCTGTGTGCCGGAAGCAGCTGTCGTCAAGCGCTCAAACGTTGTTGCCATCCGCATCGTAAAAAAAGTTGCAATAAAAATTATTATTGCAATGCGCTCTGCAGCCCACCAACCGACCGACCGGTGTATGCTGCGGGCGCGTGGTCGCTGTGCGCCAATATTGCCATACTGTTTATTATTTTTGCTTCACTGTAATAATAGTCTTCGTCAGGCCATTAAATGTTGCAGCTGCTTTCAGCTGTTGCTGTGTTGCTAACGCCGTTGCCGTTGCCGGTGCCGCTCACTGCTAGTGACGCTGCGCTGCGTCGCTTAGTTGGGCGCATTTTCCTCGAATATTTTACACAATTTCCTTGCTGATATTTGCAGCTTGACTATCTCTCTGTGTTGATTCGGCAGCTTTCTTTTTGCCTCGCAGTGGTTCTGTTGGATTTTCCTCATTGCCATTTTTCTGCTTTTTTCGCTCGCTCGCTCGACGGTGCTCAGCGCCATAAATGGCACACATAAAATTTTATAAGCTCATCAATAAAAACAGTTGTTCCACTTTGAAATGCGTTTGTGTGCCTTTCGCAGTGTTTTTCCCGGCTCTTCCGCGGCGCTGTGTTTAGTTTGCTCTGCATTTTGTTGTTTTTATTCTTGTTTTTGTTGCTTTTACTTGTATTTATTTTTTATTTTGTGACGTATGATTCAGTTTATTTTAATGTTGCCATCCAGTTAGGGAAGAGTTATTTTATTGGCCATTTTACTTTCGAACTTTTTATGCCATTAAATTTTAAATCGATATTTATTAAATTTATGAAAATCATTTCGATTTAATTTTTCCTTTGTATTGAGTTCGATTCACCATTTTAACAGCATGCCATTTATACGATTGTCTATTTCGAATGCATTGCGAGTGTACTCGTATTCATAAATTTTGTACAAAAGCAAGGCATTGAACCGCGTTCCTGCGCACCACATCCGGGAAAATAATCGATATTTATGGGAGCATATTTGGAAAGTTTAGTTAAACTAATGGTTTCATGTAGATTGTGCAGGGAATTAAAGTGGTTCGAGGTTTGCTATTGTATGGAAAGTAATTTAATATTATATTTGCCGCGTTTAACCAAGCAATTGCTTTTTTTCAGAATTTTATTAAAACGTAAACTAAGGATCTATAGATAGATAGATTAAGCACACCTTAATGATTATTAATAAACATTTAAAGAACGGGGAAGGTGTATGGAGACTAGATCATGGTCTAGCGCGATTTTATCACTGTATTCGGCGTATTGGTTTTGGAAAGATTTATACTCACAGTCACCGACTAACCTCTGACGCGTGCGGACGTTCACTCTTTTCGTGCGTTATCAGTATTCGCTTATTCGCCTGTTTTCGTTATACCGTTTCGTTACTCTGTGACGCTCTCTGTGTATCAATTGATCTCATAAAAAAAAAAAAATAAAAAATAAAAAAAAAAAAAAGTGCATAAATAGTTATACATAAGTGATTGTGTAAGGTGTGTTCATAATGCCCCCTGGGGCCTACAACCCAGGGGAAAATAGGTTCGCCCTACTTTCCTCTAGTCCTCATACAAAACGAAAAAAAGCCAACAAATCTCAAGAGACTTTCCCTGAGCTCCCCCCCATTAACATCTCTAAAAACGACGACCCAAAATACATAGTCCTTAAATCATTAGAAGACAATAAACCACTGTCACTTTTTTCATGCTTTGCGGTGCATAAAGCCATTTTAGGCATTAGCAAAGATGTTAAATCCATCTCAGAATTGCGCGACGGAAGTCTTCTCTTATTAGTTAAAAATAAAAAAACTGCTGAAAAATTCACAAACACGATAACACTTTCGAACATCTGCAAAATTTCAGCTAATTACCATGAACACCTTAACTCCGTAAAAGGCACGATCTTCGCGCCATTTCTTAACCATTTGCCTGAAAAAGAAATTATTGAAGGCCTTGAAGATTATGGAGTAAGTGCAGTGTATAAATTCCAAAAGAAGCTTGAAGGTGTCATAGTCCCAACAGGTGCAATGCTCCTCACTTTTGATGCCTACAAGCTACCTGAGGAAATTGATGTAGCCTGGCGAAAAATTTCAGTCCGTCCCTACTATCCCAACCCGATGCGCTGCAAAACCTGTCAAAAGCTCGGACACACAATAAAAAAATGCAAAAGCCTTCCTACATGCGTCAACTGCAGTCTCCCCCCTCACAATGACAGCGAATGCTCAAGAACCATGTGTGTGAATTGCTCAGGCGAACACCCTTCCTCCGCAAACACTTGTCCCAAGTTTATACAGGCCAAAGAAATCTTAAAAATAAAAACCATGGACAAATGCAGCATGCGTGAAGCAGCTACTAAATACAGATCTCAGCACTCCTCCACCTCTTCTTTTACACCCTTTTCAACAATAATTTCTCTACCTGCACAAATAACCACTCCAAACATTCCCACTTCAGCCTCCACAACATCAAAACCTTCCGAAAACGACAAAACAAAAAATACACCTCAAGCTTCAAAAAAAAATGTCCACCTCTCCAAATAGCACTTCAACTAACACTAGTTTACCAAACTCCAACAAATCTATCGCCCATTCATGGGCTTCTAGCACGACTACGCCAACAAACAACAAAACTTCAATCACCAATTCACCTTTTAATTCTACTTTGACCAAACCCTTCTCTCTCACCAATTCTTCAACAATCAACCCCACCTCAAGTAACAATTATATCTTCCCCTCGCCCAGAAATAATGACTGTGGTGGTCTAATGCTCTCCGACTCAGTACAAGCTGAGCCAAAGAGCGTTGCTGATCATAACAGTGACTTCGAAATGTAATGCATCCCTCACTGTATGTGGCTACCGGCGCTCTGCTCGCAGAGTGTCAAAAGCAGTTACATGCGTGTGTGTATGCATATATTCGTTCTCCCATAACCTTTCGTTTTACCTCCATATTATTTGCTATTCATCATGTTATCAATTTTGCAATGGAATATGAATGGTTACCTCAATAACTATCACGAACTTGAAATTCTGATTAAATACTATTCCCCATCCATCATTCTTTTAACCGAAACTCACTTACCCCAAAACCAAACTGCCTACACTCCCAAAAATTACATAGGGCATTTCTACAATCTACCTCAGATCACTAGTAAAAAGCAAGGAATTGCAATATTAGTCAAAAGGAATATTCAACACAAGCTATCACCTATTCAAACAAGTTTCTCAGCACTAGCGATTGACATCAATACAACAACCAAGATAGTGGCTGTTTGCATGTACATTCCTCCCAAAGATATTTTTTCTACATCTGATATTTCACAACTTCTGAACCAATTCAGTACGCAATGCATCATTGGAGGCGACTTCAACGCCTGGAATACTATCTGGGGATCTGATTACACAAACTCTAGAGGACAAAAAATTGAAGACGCGTTAATCCCATCCAATTTTATATCACTAAATAATGGTGCTCCCACCCACTTTTCGACTCACCACACCTTTTCTACAGTTGACATTACACTTTGTTCCGCAACTCTAGCCTCAAACTGCCAGTGGAAAGTCCTTGACTCATTACATGGAAGCGACCACTTCCCTATCCTTACCCAAATAACCTCAGTCTGCAATCAATCCTTAGTAAAATTCACACCCAGATTTAAAACTAACCAAGCCGACTGGAAGAAATTCAGTCAAATGTGCGAAGAAATCAGTGCAGCCTCTCCAATTGCTAATAACATAAACCAAGAATCAGCTAAAATCCTAAGAGTTATACGATCAGCAGCTCACCTCACCATACCACAAACTAAACTAAATAGATCCAATAAAACCGTTCCTTGGTGGAGCTCCGAACTATCCACACTCCAAGTTTCCAAGCAGAACTTGTGGCACCAATACAAAACCGTTCGCTCAACAGAAAATCTATTGAGATACAAAAAAGCAAACGCACAATTTAAGCGAAACGCCAAATTAGCAAAGCGCAAAGCATTTGAAGAACTTACCTCCAGCATAAACCCATCAACAAAACCTAAAAAAATATGGAATGACATACGAATACTTACTCGCTCCCCAAGACAAATGTCCTTTACGTACATTAATTCCGCTAATGGACCACTCTCTGACCCACATGCTATTGCCAACAATTTTGCTTCTCAGTTCTCCCTTTCCTCCTCCGATACATCCTTCTCAAACACTTTCCGCAACTTAAAAGCAAGACGACTAAACCATGAACCACCAATCTCTTACCCTTTATCAATCACAGCCAAGCAACTTGAGTCCAAAATCCTCCCATCAGAACTCGAATTTGCCCTCTCCTCAGTCAAAAGAAGTTCACCAGGCCTGGACAAGATTACATATCCCATAATTCAAAACCTGCCAAACTCAGTCAGGAGTAGACTACTCAAGCTTTACAATTGCATTTTTGATAGTGGACCCTACCCACAATTTTGGAAAACTGCATGTATTGTTCCAATACTAAAACCCAACAAACCCCCTTCAGATGTAAACAGTTATAGACCAATTTCGCTCCTATCATGTCTTGGAAAATTATTAGAAAAGATTATTGTCAATCGCTTAGCGTGGTATGCTGAAGTGAAAAACCTTATAAGCCCTAATCAAGTTGCATACAGAAAGGGATTTGGCACCATGGATGCACTCCTACATCTAGACTACTTTATTTCAAACGCTTTATCCTCCAAAAACCACGTGTCTTTATTAGCGATAGACTTTCAAAAAGCATTCGACAGAATCGGCATACACATAGTTTTGAAACAACTTGACGCTTGGAAAGTGGGCCCAAAAATTAAAAAATTTGTTAAAAATTTTCTCCAGCATAGAAAGTGTAGAGTCAAAATAAACGGATTTCTGTCCAACAGTGTTCCTTTAGATAATGGCACCCCACAAGGTTCACCCTTATCTGCATTTCTTTTCATAATCGCGTTTGATGAAATTGTTCTCCGAACAACAAATATCCGCGGCATCCAATGTCAGCTCTACGCCGATGACGTAGTCTTCTACACAAAGTGTAACAATCTTACTCAAGTCACTCAAATTTTCGAAAATGTCCTAGCAGAGTTAACTTCATGGTCCCTGACTGCTGGTATCACAATATCAATAGAAAAAACAAAAATTTTACATATTTGCAAAAAAGTGAACTGCTCTAATCTAACTAACTTCTGTACTAACCTTAATATTAGCATTGTTAATGAACTTAAAGTTTTAGGATTAATAATAGACTCTAAATATAACTTTAAATCACATTGTAAATATGTTAGAGACTGTCTTGTGACAAGATTAAATATAATAAAATATCTAACATCTAAGAAAAGCCATATTCACCCAGCCACTCTTGTCAACGCTACCAGAGCCTTAATACTCTCCAAGGTTGAATACGCACTTCCACTCTATGGAAACTGTCCAGCATCTGCAATCAACAAAATATCCACGCCTTATCACGTAGCAATACGGAGAAGCATAAGAGCATTCCCTACGACACCCCTAAAAAACCTCTTTGCAGAAACTGGCTTGCCTACAATCGCTGAAAGAACAATCGATAGCTGCCGTCGTTTACTCCCTAAACTGCTATTTACTCCAAACAATATTTTAAAAAGAGACGTAAAAAACGCGATGTCAAGAAAACGGGAGCCAAGATTCTTGCCAGCAATCAGTCGACCACTGAAATTCCTTAAACACCTTCAGATACCGCATACTTCAAGGCTCAGAGTATCCACTATCCGCCAACAGTGGTTGATTAACAACATTCCTCACACAATTAAAACGCTCCAATTTCCAAAAACAAATACACCACAAGAGAAATACAGAGCAATTTATGCGAAAGAAAAGCACTTTTACAGCCAAAATGGATGGAACTTCTTATTTACAGATGGCTCTAAATCCCGCGACAACACATCATTTGCAGTAACAAAAGAAAATGGAGAAATTATTCGGCACGGCCTACTCCACCCGATTTGCTCCGTGTTTACCGCTGAAGTCTCCGCTGTTCTCGAAGCCATCACATATGCTAAGCTTCACCGAGGCAAGTTCATTATTTGCACCGACAGTAACTCATGCCTTGACGCCATCGAATGCCCCTCCAATGGTCAAAATGAGGTAGTCGCGATACGCAACACTTTAATAGCCACACCTCGAAAAATCAAACTAATGTGGATACCAGGCCACACAGGAATCATTGGCAACGAAAACGCTGACGCGGCTGCAAAAAACGTTGCAAAAACACCATCCATAATGTTTAACTACATGTCTAAAAAAGACATTTTGACTGAAATCGCAAACGAAAGACGCCAGACTCAAATTAGCGATTGGAACACCTATGCTCATCACTACTCCGCTATCAATCCTAGCAGAAAGAAAGGAACTATCGCTGCCGACATAGCTCTCTCAACAATTAAGCCATTTATTCGCCTACGCCTGGGGCACACAATTATCACACACGCACATCTTCTACAACGTACCCCACCCAGTAAGTGTCCATTTTGTGAAGAGCCGGCATCAATTCGGCATTTACTACATTGTCCAATTATCGACTCAACCCGAAAAGATATCCTGAGTACAACAGATCCCTTCGACCTTTTGAGAGAGGCCAACATCACAAACGTTCTAAAGATGTACAAATTCTTGAAAGAGACTGACTTGTTAAAGCATATTTAATATTAAGAATAAATCGTAGTTAGCTCTACTAACACCTTAAACATTAACGTTATATTAGATTACAGACAGCCGAAGGCCCTTGTTGCTAGCGCTGCTAAATATTCATTTGTCAAATAATTTATTATTGTACAAATTTCTTAAATAAATAAAAATAAATAAGATTTATACTCAAGAACTTGTTTCGTCAAATTTTTATAAGGTAACACCCAATCTGATCCATATATTCGGAATAAAAATCGTTAAAATAATGAAAATCATTATATAATCGTATAGTATACGGGGACTGAGTACCATTCCTGTATCGAATTCACTGATATTCGCAATTAATTTACATAATATACAAGGTAATATGCTCACTTGAGGAAGAAATAACCCCAATTCACCCAGTTTGGCATAGAGGTTAAAGTTTTCCTTCGTTAAAGGCAAATTCGCTAGAGAAACGTTCCGTGACATTAATGGTGTTTTGGGGGATGGTACTCTATTACTTCGAACTGCGGGGGAATGGTTTCGACGATTCAGAGCGGGTGAAAACGACACCATGGATAAGCGAACCGGCGGAAGACCTGTGACGACGAATACCAATCAAATCATGGTAAACATCGAGTTAGACCGCCATGTGAGACCTCTCGTGACATCGCCCAGGAGATGGGAGTTAGTCAGCAAACCATTTTAAACCATCTGCAGAAGGCTGGATACACAAAAAAGCCTTCTGGGCCGAACCAACGCCTGCGATATGCTGCTGAAATGGAACGAACTCGACTCATTTTTGAAGCGGATGGTGACTGGCGACGAAAAATGGATCACATACGACAATATTAAGCGAAAACGGTCGTGGTCGAAGGTGAATCGTCTCAAATAGTGGACAAGCCAGGATTGATGACCAGGAAGGTTTTGATGTGTGTTTGGTGTGATTGGAAGGGAATCATCCACTATGAGCTGCTCCCATATGGCCAGACGCTTAATTCTACCATCTACTGCGAACAACTGGATCGCTTGAATCAGGCGATCGACCAGAAGCCTCCAGAATTGGCCAACAGGAGGGGTGTAGTGTTCCATCAGCATAACGCCAGACCAAACACTTCGTTGATGACTCGTCAGAAGCTATGGGAGTTCGGATGGGAGATTTTATCGCATCCACCATAAAGGCCGGAGATAGCGCCGAGTGATTACCACCAGTTCCTGTCCATGGTGAACGCCTTTGGTGGTGTAAAGTTGAACTCAAAAGAGGCTTGTGAAAAGAGGCTGTTCGAGTTCTTCGCAAATAAGGAGGGTGGCTTCTACGAGGAGGGTATTATGAAGTTGCCGTCTAGATGGAAACATATTATCGAACGAAAAGGCGCATATTTGAACTACATTAGATCACTGTCACACTTATTCTAAAGCATTGAATAAGGAGTAAAAAAGCGGATGGGAGATATTTGGCAACCTAATATATTGTAAATCCAAAACTAGGGTATATTGGAGGTAGGTGTGGTTGTGAACTGATTTCGAGATATAACATCGGGATGTCAAGGTAATATGTTGCAAAACATTTGATTAAAACTAGTCGAGTAGTACCTGAGTTATAATTTCTGGTCCAAAAGTAGGAGGTGCCACGCCCACTGTAAAATTTTAATTTTTTATTTATTTGAGTGCGGATTTCCATTATTATATTATCATAATCACACCATTCAAGCACCGCAAAATAAAAGTCTTCATTCCACGCAGTTTGCATAAAGCAGTATAAGACAACAAAGAGGCAGGGAAAAAAGCCACCAAAAGTATTACTTAAGCACTTTGCGCCGTCGTCGTTTCTTTACTTAAAACTTCAATTTATTTATGTAAGTTTATTTTCATTGCATGTAAATGTTGTTATTGTTTTTATTTGTGTTTTTGGTGTTTTGTGTTTTTCTTTTAACATCAAATATGTTGACACTTTTAACATTATTGCGAAATGTTGACAGCGATTGTTGAGCAAAGTGTCGAGGAAATTAAGTTAAAACGGCACTTAGCCATTGCAAATATGCAAACAAAGAAGTGCAGATACAAGCAAAACCAATAAGTACAGCTGCGAAGATGTCTGTATATATTTCGCTTACGTACTCTATATGTATATGAATTAAAAGACGTTATCGCTAAGTGAAGACGCAAGACACACCCACATGGTGATGCAAATACAACAATATATAAATTTATACTTTGTCTTCGTTCGAGGAAGCATGTTCATATCCACTATGTCGTACATACACATGTATATTAATAAAATATTTGCACTCACGCGCTGTCACTTATGTGTTTTAGCAAAAATGTAAACAATTATTCACATCTTTATAGAAAAATATTTCTTTTACTTAACATACTTTATACTTTAGGCATGTGTATATATGTATGTACATATGTATATGCTTTCTACATAACGAGTATCTTCACATATTCGTAGCACCATTAGCATGTACTTAGACATTATTTTCCCTACTTCGTTGCTTATTTGCTTTGAAAATCGCTAAGAGCCATGCAACTTTCATATTTTCTTTTCCTATCTTCCCTCCGTTCCCTCACTACGCTGTGCTTGTGTTGCTTTCAGCGCAAAATCGTAAAACTTTGCTTCGGAACAGCGCAGCAAAGTGCTTCTTAGAAATAAAAATTGTGAACTTTTTTTGTAAAAGAATAACACCGAAGTGCGATAAAGTAAAATCAAAGTTTAGCAAATAACTCGGCGAGATAAAGGAAGTCGCTTGCATTTAATTTCGAAAGTAATGCCTAACAAATTTCACTTTCAACTGCGTTTGATATGGAAAAAATTATAAACAAAATAAAATAAAATTAGAATTAGAATTAGAATTAGAATTAAAATTAAAATTAAAATTAAAATTAAAATTAAAATTAAAATTAAAATTAAAATTAAAATTAAAATTAAAATTAAAATTAAAATTAAAATTAAAATTAAAATTAAAATTAAAATTAAAATTAAAATTAAAATTAAAATTAAAATTAAAATTAAAATTAAAATTAAAATTAAAATTAAAATTAAAATTAAAATTAAAATTAAAATTAAAATTAAAATTAAAATTAAAATTAAAATTAAAATTAAAATTAAAATTAAAATTAAAATTAAAATTAAAATTAAAATTAAAATTAAAATTAAAATTAAAATTAAAATTAAAATTAAAATTAAAATTAAAATTAAAATTAAAATTAAAATTAAAATTAAAATTAAAATTAAAATTAAAATTAAAATTAAAATTAAAATTAAAATTAAAATTTAATTTAATTATATTATACCACATTCTTTCATTATATTTTGAGTTAAAAATGAGAAATTTTATTATTTTTTTCGTTACTTCTTACTGGTTGTAGTCATAATTTTATTTCTTCTGACGTTTAATTGCCAATGAAAAATGAAAATTTTTCGTTTTATTTGTCTGAGTAAAAAAAAAAAATTGTGCTAAATACCATTTTACACCGCTTAGTGCATTATTAAAAAAGTTAATTGCTTGATAAAAAATAATTTAAAAATTTTTCGATTTTCCATAAAACAAAAACATACTCTGGCTTCACTCTTCAGCTTCCAATCATATGTAAATGTACAATTTAAAAACGCGCTCCACCAAACAGCAGCAGCACTTAAAAATTATCTCCACACAAGCATGGAACGCAACAACCTTTGTGCCTGGAAATCATTTTAATTTCACCCGTACATATTTAACATAACCTAAAAATATTCAATGGGCTTGAAGCAACTTTGTAAAAACAAATGAATGTAATTGGCACGAGTGTGTTCTGTGTATGCGTGTGAGTTCAAGAGGTTAATGAAAGCACAAATGCCACTTACAGCAGCGCACACTTCCGCGCTACGCCAACTTCAGTGCCAACGTTATGTGGGTGCATGCCACAACGAAAATGACGCCGTTTGTATGCCGCATGAGTTTTTCAGCGCTTAAGCGCCACTTAGCAGAGCTACTAATATGCCAATTCAAGCGAAACGGCAGGCGCGCAAACAAAACAATATTTCGAGGGCTTACATCCACACGCATGTATTCATATGTGTGTTAGTGTGTGTGTGCATTTATGAATTTTGAATTTGCACGTCGCTGACTCGATATGCGCCTGCCACCCTCGCCGTCATTTCGTCATTTTGATGCGTGAAACCACATTTGTGCGCCATTCAGTTTGCCAACTTCATTTAAATTTCATAATTTTATTGTGCACTCGAAAGGCGGCAGCAGGCAGGCAGCGCGCACAAATAATCAAAATAAGCGAAATAAAATGGAAATAAAAGCAAATAAAGCAAATGTGCGGAATGTTCGTATTGTAATCTTTGAAAGTGAATTTTTGAAGTGAAAGCACACACATGCGTGAGTGTTTTGTGTGCGTATGTATGTGTGTGTGCTTATTTTAAGATCGTATTTGTCATCTGTCACAGCTGTAATTCATGTGTAATGGCGTTTGGGGTGGGAGTAGCATGTTTAGAGGAAATTATAAAATGCGAATATTAAAAATACAATCAACTAAGCTGAAAATAAAGTGATACATAAATCCCTGGAGCAAACGCAATCACTTGTTTTCCGCACGTCTCATTAAATATGCATGCTTGCCAATAACTGGGAAGCACTGGATTTTATACACTCAAATATTTTATAAAATCAATTTGTGCTTAAAATGCCATGAAGGAGCTGTGTCTTGAATATAAATGCTACCAAGCTCTACACATTCATTCCGTGTTTAATTATATATTAATCATTAGTGATACAAATAACTAAAAAAATATTCTCATTATTTTTGTTTTAAATATTATTTTCTCTTAGTAAAATTACCAAATTTTGATTTTGGTGATACACGGCGTATACGTAACTTCGTTTCAATATAAGATAATTTCGACGGGTTCATGTTTTCAGCAAATTTTATTTCGGTTTATATATGTAGAATATTAGCAGACCGCTCCAGCTTTGCAATGGTTATAAGTTTCTACACACACTCCCATACATATGTATGTATGTACTTTTCCGTTTCTTGCGTGGGTTCATATAAAAAAAGTAAAATGTGGAAAATTCGAACATGAAATTATATTTTATTTGCAATGAGCTAAAACTTGATTACGACCTCTAGTCTTTGGTCCGTTGTCTTCCTCTCTGATTATGAAGGCATTGGGAATGCTCAGAGTTCAATGCCCTAGTGCGAGCTTGTATATTTCTAATATTTTGTTCTTCAAGTCGCTGCACACGCTCCGTACTCGACTCTCAAGCGCGTACTTGGAAGGTTTTTAAATTTTGTTCAGCAAGCAACTGAGAGCCCTTGTTACACGACTCTCTCTTTTGAGAATGACTTGCAAGACGTTTTTCAGTTTCAGATTAAGAGGTCGAAAAAAAAGCATTTTTCAAGAATTTTTTCTATGCAAACTATTCGGTTTATTGATTTGAAACTTGGCAGGTATATGACAACCTTAAACTATATTCACATATTTTTGTTGCCAAAAATAATTATCAGGAACGTTGATATTGCCAATTTTGCAGAGGTCCGGAAAAAAAGGCCTCCTGCGGTGAGCATGATATCTCTGGACTGGATCATCTGAAATGCAAAAACCAAATAAATTTCATTGATATAATAAATAATCTAGTGATTGATCGAAGGAATTAGCAAAAAAAAAATTTGACAAAATGGCGGCTACTCAAAGCAAAAGGTTCGATTTTCGACCAAAAGTCGGGTCTTTAATTGTTTATAAAAATAAGAAATTTTCATCGGATGGGGAAATCCTTCGATTAATTACTAAAAAATATAGTTAAGAAGCTTATGTAAAAATCCGACCGATCGGTTCAGCCGTTTCTGAGAAATCTTGCTCACCGACTTTGAAAACACCGTTTCGAGAAAAACGAGTTTAAAGTTTTGAAAGCACTTTACATGTAGTCGGCGCGCCTTCACTAATGTGTCTATAACTTCGGAAATATTGAAATTTTGTGTGTGTATACTCAGATATATATATATATTAAGAAAAATCGATTTTTTGAAAATCCTCACTGTATATACCCCTTAAGATTCTCCATCACGGAGTCCTTTTGATATCCTCACCGAGGAACTATTTCCAAAAAGTTGATATTCTAGCAATAAGTATAGCCTATGTTACTCGGGGTGAATGTAGTTTTCCAATGGTGAAATAATTTTGGAAATCTGCACAGTAGTTTTTGAGGTTATTCATTACAATCATACATACAAATCTTTCTTTTTTGTAATAGTAGTATAGATTAGGCTATATTCTATATATATTTCAGTGGACCCCAACTATATCTTAATGGGTATTGTTTTGGTCTTCCTCTTCTATTAAACCATATATTTTTATAGAATTTCTCTACAAATATTTTTTGACAAGTGTCTTTAATCGAAGCATGTCTTTTAACGAATGATAGTGGGTTTAAAGCTCGATCAAGACGAATTTATAACTCTAGAAACCATGAAATTTCGTCCCTTGCCTAAAATCATCTCACTTTTAATACAAAAATGGAAGCATCTTTATTACCAGTTTGGAGCTATTAGCTTACTCACACAACGCACATCCTTTACTTATTACAGCTAAGCTCTTTTTCATACATCACAACATTTAAGTACACAAAACTCAACAACTTTGTTAAAGAAGAAGATAAGATTCACCCGCTCGAAAAATCAGAAATTAATATTGATCAGCACAGCTGCAATTTTAACAGTTCATATTTTAAAGACAAATACAGAAACAGAAGAAGAAGAAGAAGAAGAGCATAAAAGCGCAAACACAACTTGTAACAAAGGCAAACACTTGCAAGACGGCTTTGCACGCACACATACGCACACTCGTGCGCCCTTACTTACTTACTTACCAAGACAGACAGACAGAGTTTACTCTC
The DNA here is from genome assembly GCA_031772095.1 of Zeugodacus tau. Lineage (NCBI taxonomy): Eukaryota > Metazoa > Arthropoda > Insecta > Diptera > Tephritidae > Zeugodacus > Zeugodacus tau. The sequence goes on along the minus strand of CM062653.1, from coordinate 2,464,289 downwards.
TTAGCCACTAGAGTCCGAAAATTTGCCACGCCACATTATATTGAGCAGATTTAGTTTGCTTTGCAGTTTATAACCAAGTCGCTGGCAAACTTGCAACACAAACACACACACACTCGTTTGCTTTGCGTAACTGAAACTTTTTCCTATACATTTCACACAATTTTTACTTTGCGCCACTCCGTTGCAACTTATTTTCCATTGTGCACAATAGTTGCAAGCGCCGCTCGCCTGCAGTTACTTTCGTGCTTCGGTGTTGCATTAAGACGATAAAGTACTTAAAGTTCTTGGGGAGCTTGAAAGTGAGTCGCCGTGCAGCGCCACACAACCCGCGCCGCAGCGCCAACAAACTCCGCTCAATAATTTGAACATTTCATGTAGGAAGCTGCTTGTTTGCATTTGTTTGCCACATGGCTTTCGGGGGTAACAATGTAGTGTTGGCGGAGTGAGGGGTGAGTCCACCTCTTATGCTATCACTTCCACCGCCAGCGGTTGTATAATTCATTGTTACTCGCTTGCCTCTCTCTCCCACTCTCTTTGTGTTTTTGTTGTTTGTTTGTATCAAGCACAGTACATAGACACACCGCTACACCGATTTGCTTGTAGTTTATGTTGCTGTTGTTGTTATTGATGCTGCAAAAGTTTATCTGCGCTTCACTATTGTTTCAGTGGCTTTGCTGTTATTGCTGCTGTTGTACAAGTAGTAGTTGTTGTTGTTGTTGTGCAGTTGGAAATGCGTAAACTTTTCAATTTGACCAAAAGGCAGCGCACAAACTACTTCAGAAACAGCTCAACGTACCGAACCGTACCAAAGTGAGTCGAAGTGAATTTGTGCAAAGCGCCAAAAGAAAAATGTTAAGTATACGCCATGGTGTTTGCTGGCAGTAAAGTGAACACAAATCCATTACACCGGGAGAAAATTGCTGAGTTGTGGTATAATATAGGCACTGCTGTTAGTTTTTAAGAAATTTACTGTAAATTTAAGGCGCTAATGGTGTAGTTATGAAAATTCACTTTCACATGACACCAAGCTGATCAAAATCGGAGTTATGACTATTCAAAGTGTTGTGGAGCTCCACACTAAAGCTCTGCTCTGTTCTGTCGGGTTAACGGAACCGGATATGGGGTATAGGATGCTACTGGAACCGGAAATGGAACAACCAGAAGCGGAAACGATACATTAGGTGATCAGATATGGACATCCGGAACTGATAATACCGGAACCGGAAATCGGGTATGATGAGACCGAATATGGGGCATCCGGAACCGGAAATAATGTTAATAGAACCGGAAACCGGATATTACATGACCGGATATGAAACATCCCGAACCGGAAATGGAACAACCACAACCGGAATCCGGATATTAGCCGACCGGATATGGGGCATCCGGAACAGGAAATGATGTTACCGAAACAGGAAATGGGCAACCGGAACTGGAAATAGTGACCGGATATGGTACACCCGGTTATGATGTTGCCGGAACCGAATAAGGAGTATCCGGAACAGGATATGTGGTAATAATGTTACCGGAACCGGAATGAATCAACTGGAACCAAATAAACGATTTCGCTCATTTTCCATCCGTGTCATCCGTGCAATCGGGGTGTCTTGAAAGTTTTATGTACAGAATTTCTTTGAGATCGGTCGAGTAATTTTTGAGATATGGTTTTTGACCCATAAATGGTCAACCTGAATCGAGGGAAAGCATGATATAATACCAGTAATAAGGGTTCCGGGTAGAGACCTCTTGCTAAATTAAATTTGTTCTTGTTAAATTGGTATATATGTACAGGAAATTATAGTAAGAAACTTCTTCTTAGACTCTTTAGGGTACCGCTTTCCCTTCGCCGCCAATTTTCAACGAGAACGCAAGTTTTCCAGCGTGTAGCCGAAGCAGTGTGCAACTGTTATGTTTAACAACAAACCAGCTGTGTGGTAAATATAGAAATATGTAAGCGCATGTACGCGGAGATCAACACACACACAGACACGCGCTTGTTGTTGCGCTCACTCGGCCGCACAAAAACAAGGAAGCAATTTAATAGTCAACAAAGTCAAAAGTTTTCAAATTTCAGATTTTCACTTCACTTAAGCGTTTGCCATTCATTTTTCATAGACACGGGCGATGAGTTTTGGAAAATTTTATCAAACTACTTACTTACTTACTCGCTCACTCACTTATTTACTAACAGAGCCACCGTTAGTACTACCTCTGTGCGGCTGCTGCCACACGCATTACGAACTCATTACCGCGCCTTCGCCATTGCGCTCCAACTTAATGGTACTTAAAGCTTGCTGCTTTCGTTGTTTTTCTATAGTTTCTTATTGTTTTTGTATTGCTTAGCCATGGCGATGACTGGCGCAGCAGCTGCTGCCACTGAGGAGAATGAGAGTGTGTATGTGTATGTGTATTGTGCATTCGCATTCAAACAACTAAGAAATCAACTAACAACAATAACAACAATGACAGCGATATTTGCAAAAAGCGAAAAGAAGCAGAAATAAGTTCAGCGAAGCACAATAATAACAGTAGCAAATAGAGTAAACAGAGTAGAGCGCATAAGTTCAACGCGAAGTGTAGTAGAACATTAAGCCGCCGCGTTGCTAGGTGAGCGGAGCTTGGTGTGACGACGGCGGCGGCAAAGTAAAAGAAAATCTGCACTTTGTTGTTGATGACGCCGTCGCCGCCGCCACCTTATTGTTTGCGTCATTAAAACTGTTTACAGTTCGAAAGTGAAGTGTCTTCGCAGGAGTGAGCGGCCGGCGTAACTAGTTGCGAATGTGCTGCATGAGTTTGGGGGGCATGCAAGCTTAATGTGGCCACCCTGTACTTGCACTGCTGCTATTTATGCCTTGCTTTTGTAGCAACAACTCGCATCGCTTGCTTCTCTGTGGAAAAGCGCAAAGCAACTATCATGCAACAACAGCAACAGCAGCAACAGCAGCAACAACTACCTTTGCACTTAACTATCAATAGCAGCCAAGTGCAATTCCTTTACTTCAATTGCTTAAACAACTAAATCCATTTTCTTTCGTGCGAACTTTTCTACTCCTCAGTGCTGCGCTGTCTGTCTGATAAACATGTGTTGGTTTGTGTATGTTGTGCGCTGTATACATTGGCGGCGGATGTTCATTGATTTTAATGCGTTTCCTTTTGACTATTCAGTGCAATTTCCGCAAAGTAAAGCATTTCTTTTTGAAGTTTCACTTTTTTCCACTTTGTTTACTCAGACGGAAAATATGTTAATGATGTCATTTTGGTGATTTTTCGAAAGTGTATAGTCATGTATAATACATAAATATTGTCGATAATTACTTGTATTTTTGAGAGTAAAGATTTTTAGAGGTTTATATAGTTGTTTTTTGGCGTTGTAACTAAAGTTAATATAATTTACTAGTGATTTTGGAAGTTGAGTCCTCACTTCGAAGGCGATAAAATATATTTTCGTTCGGTTCTGGTTAGTTTTTTGTATGAAAAGAGACTTCGAAGTGTTCTAAAGACAAAATTTTCTGATTTTTTTTTGCAATTGTAGGTGCATATGGCAAGAAAGACTGAGAGAAAATGTGTAAAAAAGTGCTTGAATATATTTTTTTAGAACTCAAGTACATTTTTGTGATTTTAAGAAAAAATTTAAATAAGTTCTTTTTTAAATTTATTTAAGGGGACCCTCCATTCTCGGTTTCAAAAAATCGACTTTTTATAATTTAATTCGAACCTATAACTATTTAAGAATGTTCCTTTAAAATTTCAAAAACTTTTGAAGAAATAGCCGATTTATGGTGGAAGCGTCAGGCGTCGAAGAGAGCTTCTCAAAACTTTAAACGCGTTTTTCTCGAAACAGTGTTTTACTGGCGCATGTGGTTACTCAAAACCTATTAATCCAATCGGTTCCAAATTTTAATACGTTATTATATACATGCAAAGCTATGGTATGAACTAGGATAAATCAAATCGATGAAGATCTTCTTTACTTTTCAACTTGATTTGTGGCAGAAAAAAACGATTTTCAAAAAAAATCTAATCAAAGGTCCGCCATTTTGTTAATATTTGTGCGAAATTAATAATCCTAGTTCATACCAGAGAGCCAAGATGTACTCTTTCTAATCCCGTTGGAATTAGGTTTGGTTTCAGATGTTCCAGTGAGCGGAAATCAGATGCGCCGCCGAAAAGAAGGCCTTTTGTTTGTCAAACAACAAAAAAATATGTAAAATCTGTGTCTTCTTTTCTAAGTCCTCCAACAAAGTTACAAACCTAAAAAATAATTTACGTTCATTTAGCAGCCCATTGAAAATCGTCAAAATTTGAAATAGAGAATGGGGGGGGGGTCCCCTTAAATTTTAATTCATTATATTTTTAAAATTCAATTAAATTTTACTTTCTTCATATTTCAATATAATATTAAACAAAAAATCCAGACATTTTGTTTAGTAAAAATCTATAAAAATTTTTTCCAAAGCCTAATAGAGAACTTAAATATTTTTTTTTTTAACTCGAATAGATTCAACATTTTTAATTTTTCTATTTATTTTAATTCATCAAAATATTATTAAATTCATATTAAATTATATTTAAATTGGTCTACAACTTTGCTGCCGCCGTTTTTTTGTAAATTTAAGGTTTTTTCACTTCGAACAGCCTCACCGTACGTATCCGAAAGCATTCGATGAGCCTCAGCCGCACTTTCCTTGGAATTAAAAAAGAAAAGCAAAATTTCCCGCAAATGCCGAGAATTCAACTCAAAAAGTGACATTTTCAGTTGAGAATAAGTTTGGGATGCAAACAGATCTCTACAAATATTTTGTTGGGTTAATGTTGACACAAATGTCTAAGATCGATATATAAAAAAATCGATTTAATCGACCACTGCTTGACTCTAGAGACATCTATTGGAAAACGGCGGAAGCAAAATTGTTAAAAAATAATACAAAATATCCAGAAATCCTTGTTTAATTAAATTCCATAATTTTTTTACAAAAAGCACTTTAATATAATATTTTTATAAAGCGAATCATTTTTTTCAAGCTTCAGTAAGATTATTAATATATTTTTTTTTAATCTTAATTCATCAAAGCATTATTAAATTCATATTAAATAATATTTACATCACTTTTAACCTAATATTAAAAATAAAAAAATATTAATTAATTTCCACAAATCTTGTTTAGTAAAAATCGATCACATTTTTTCCCAACCATAATTCATTTAATAACTAAAATTAAATTTCCATCTGCAAAACATTAATTAAGCAATTTTTTCCACTGATTGAATTTCAGCGCACATAATAAATAACTCATTCAGCAGAAATCCGCTTGGTTAGTTTGCTTTCTGAAGCGCCAAATAAACGTGAAATATTTGCACAAAATTTATTAGCATTATGTGCGTGCTTTCTGTTTGGCTATGAAAATATTATATATAACAAGTAGAATAATAATAATGAAAATCTCGCGCATTCAGCAAATCAACATGACGCTTGATTACTACATTTTTTATGCAAATACAAATCATATGCGGAAAGTTTCGCTATGAGAACTATTTAAAATTTTTTTTAAATTTTTTTTTTGAATTTTTTTAATATTTTAATTTTTCGTTATTTTCACAATTTTAGATTGACTAAATATGCTGACGTGTTTATTTGCGTTTTACGCTTTAGTATTTATAAAAAAATTTATATTTATAAAAAATCGTGTATTTATATTTTAGTATTTATAAAAACTAGTGTTCTGTTTATATTTAGCACATAAAGTTTGAAAAAATCCGCATTTAATCAATTTTATCACAAGCTAAAAGCTGGAAAAAATACGGTCTCTAAAAAGTGCGACGAAAAAATTGTTATTGGCATTATTTATGGTTGCAATTTCATGCGCAGCTTTAGTTTTAGCGTTTATGCAGTTTTCGATGATAAAAATGCAAATTCTGAACTGGCGGAAAAATGCTGATAAATTCGCATTTTTTCACAAATTCCACAAAATTTTCATATTTTTTCAGCAATAAATCAGCAAAACTGTCCGTATGCATGGCGTAACGCATTTATTTAGCAATAATAATAATAAACGTAGCACATTTTTAAACCATTTCCATTTTTATTTGCCACATGAAAAGTCTTTCATTGACGTACACAGGCGCAAGTTGCACAGCGAAGGATGCCACTTGACACTTGACATGGCAACACTGAGGCATTTGCTGCTAACAAGCCGCTAAACCACTTCACTGCTTGCTTCATTCACACAACCCCCTTCCATGCAGTTAATCCAACACTTGTGCCACAAATCGCATAATCACACTTTTAATGCAACAATAAACCAATCGAATGACATTATTGGGCGCCTTGCCAAGCTGCAGGCTGGCTAAAAGCCGGGAAAAAGGAAGAGTTTCAACAATTTTGCATTTTCTTACACTTACGCGATTGTTTAATGCCAAGCGCCCTTTTATGCCTTTGAGCGCAGTCACATACAAGCCAAGTGACTTCCGGCGTCGGCACATCCAATCACACACACATACACATAAGCTCACATTCAGCGTCGCATGAAGCATTAAGTGCTGCAGCCAATAACCGCAAAATGTTACCAATTTGCCGCACACAAAATACTTAACCGCACGTTGCTGCTGCAGCAGCGCCGCTCCATATTCCATTTTCGATTTTCCATTTTCCTGCCGCCTAAAATCGTCACAAATCGTGCGCCATCGAAAGTCAAACGGCGTCGACGTCGGCCGAAATGCTTTCACGCGCTACAAATCTGCATTGACACTGCGGCAATGTGGCAATGTGGCAATGTGAGAGTGCGCCTGCCGCTGTGCCGTGCCGCGCCGCTTAATTTCTGCTTTGCTGCGAAATTTCGGTTAACTCCGAAAGTTTTTGGTATTTTCAATAACTTTTGTCTGCTTCTTCGTCTTCTTTTTCTTGTTTTTTGGGAGACTTCCTAGCTGGCTTAGGTGGCTGTGTGTCTTCCTGCCTTGTTTGTAGGCGCTGCAGCGCATTTCTTGGTTTATAAAATTGACATTTTCGGCACAGCCGACGGAAGTGCTCACACACACGAACACACACACTCCCAGAGGCACGTAGTGTGCTGTCCTTGTAGAGAGGCGTGCGTGCTGAAGTGTTTGTGCGGTTAAGTGGTTTTTCACAAAGTTATTTATGCTCGCATTTCCCAATTGCCAGAATATTGGAAAAATTATTTAAATATTGAGTGCTGCTGCTGCTGCTGCTGCTTGTGGCTGCGGTTTTTCGTGCTATTGTCGACTTTGCATATTTCATAGAACTACATAAATAGTTATTTAACTTGAACGTTTATTCACACATGGGCATGAGCATTTTTCCAATTAAGCAAGTTTATTGTAGTTGGAAATCTTTGGAGCTTACAGCATAGACACTTAGAGTTCTACTTAGTTAACTGCAGACAACTTTTTGTTTGTAAGTGTGATTCGTTAAGAGGAAGAAGCTGTCGATGAATAATATTTTTTAAATGTAAATAATTTTTACTAATTTTATAGTAATAGAAACTCAGTTTTGATCTTTTTTATTTTTTATGAAATTTTTTTCGGTTAAGAGTTCTTGAATCACTTGCGAATATCAAAAAAACTAAAGTCTCAAAATTAAAAAATCCGTATCTGACTACCTCGGGGGATATTTCATTATTATTTTTAACCAATTGAGGGTAATAGTCAAAGTAATAACCAAAGTAATTTCAAAGGAAGGTCTTTATCAATTATTATACACCTTCATTAGGGACGTTTTCTGTCCAATTTCCACTTCCTCCGCTCTATCTACTTCCACTTCTTCCGCTCTATATCGAACATCCGTTTCCGTTAAAATATTTCCGGTTGTTTCATTTCCGGTCCCGGCACATCATTCCCATATCTGGTTCCATCGGTTATCCCATATCTAGTTTCAGTTGGCTCATTCCGTTTCCGGATGCCCCACTTCCAGTTCCAGTGATCAATATTCAGGCACCCCATTTCCGTCGTTATCCATATCCGTTTCCGGATGTCTTATTTCCGGTTCCGGTAACATCATATCCGGTTACCCCATGAGTTCAATGACTCCAGCCTGATCACGTGTTGACATTTCAAGGTCACGTGATATTTTTGTTTACAGGTCATTGACCCCTCCCAGATCACGTGATGTCAATTCAAGGTCACGTGATATTTTTGTTTACAGTTCAATGACCCCATCCTGATCACGTGATGTCAATTCAAGATCACGTGATATTTTTGTTTACATTTTTGAGTGAGGTCAATGACCCCACCCTGATCACGTGAGGTCATTTCAAGGTCACGTGATATTTTTGTTTACAGGTCAATGACCCCGCCCAGATCACGTGATGTCACATCAAGGTCACGTGATATTTTTGTTTACATTTTTGGGTGAGGTCAATGACCCCGGCCTGATCACGTGAGATAATTTCAACGTCACGTGATATTTTTGTTTACAGGTCAATGACCCCACCATGATCACGTGAAGTCATTACAAGATCACGTGATATTTTTTTACATTTTTGAGTGAGATCAATGACCCCGCCCAGATCACGTGATGGCAATTCAAGGTCCTCCATTTTTGGACTGTATAAGGAAATGCCTGAAGAAAACGACTAAACGTTTTACATGTACAAAAAACTTAGTAGGGGGACGGTCACGCCCACTTTCCTAAAAAAATTACATCCTAGAAATATATTTTGTACTAAATTTCACTTTCATAGCTTAATTTATGGCTCTTTGTGATACCCTCACCTGGGAACTATTTCCGGAAAGAATAGTTTCTAGCAATATAGTCTATGTTACTCGAGGTGAATGTAGCTTTCTAATGGAGAAAGAATTTTTGAAATCAGCACAGTAGTTCTTTCTTTCTTTTATGGAAAAAACACAATTTGTGGCTCGGTAAAATAAAAAAATATGACTTGAAATATCTTCAATTAAAAAAAACTTGTTCTTTAGTCAAGCTACTTCTTAACATTCTCTGAACTCACTTATATCCTTGTCACTTATTTTTAATAAAAAAATCTGAAAAGTTTTTTTTATATATGTATATTGACAGCTCACTTGAGCATTTACTCACCAGTTTTCGAAATCTCTTACAACTTTATCAAACTTTAAGAGAATTCAACACAATTTCAGTGTCAACACATTGTGGCTACATTTTAATTTCTGGATATACTCATTTTGAGGCATTTTATCTTTTTTGAGACTTCAAAAATATTTTTTTTTGTTTTTTTTTTTTAATTTTTTTATTTTTATTTTATTTTTAAATTTTTTTTACTGAAAAGTACACAGTTTGAGTTAAATGCAAATTAATTTCTTTGCGTTTAAGCAGCCCAATGTCAGTGACAAGGGGAAAAGGAAATGAGAATAAGATAAACAAAATTGCAATAAAAACAACAATAGCTGCTTAACCAAAAAGTCAGCTAAAGTAAATTTAATCATTAAGGGCGTACACACACGAACAAATGCGTTAATGAACAACAACAACAACACAAAGTGCTGATATATATGCAAAAAAAAAAAACCACAGAAGAATACCACAAAATAAATTCAGAAAAAAATTAACAAAAATGAAATCTAAAATGGAACAGAAAATACTCAGATGGAAATAAAAGTATGGAAAAAGAAATTTAAAAAAATGAGAGATTCAGAAAAAAATATTTTTTTTGTGGTTGTCTTTTATGCATATATTTCTATATATGTGTATCGGTCGCTTGTCTACAGCAACCTTTAGCTTTATTTTGGTATTTTACCACTATACTCCTCGCTAAATCGCTCGAGCGCGCTTATCATTATCCACCTTTTCGCTGTTCTTTTCAATTTTTTTAGAACAATATAAGGACTCGCGAACGCAGCCCAAACTGTGGTGGCGCATTGAAAAAGTTTTTCACTTTCCGAATAATTTTTTAATCCATTTTCGAAAATGTAAGCAACAAGAATAAAGCAGACGCGTGTACTGAGAGGACTTAACTCAAAGCAGACTAACGTTTAAATGAGATTAAAATGCTCAGCGGCTGGGAAGTAAGGTGAGGTATTTGACTACATGCGAGCAGGTTGAACGAATATATATAAAAAATTGTTAGAAAAATTCACGAATTTGCAACTTCCTATCTCACTAACTTGACCGCTACTGCGTTGCTGTTGTTGTTGTTATTATTACTTTGCACTGCTTCCGCTTTTCAATGCATTTAAATTTTATTTTATTTATTTTTTTTTTTTCATTTTCACTTGCTTTCAATTGCGCTATCTCCACCATTCGCCGTCGGATATCATTATTGTATTTTTCCGCTTGGCCGCTATGGCGCGTTATCCTTTCTTCAGAGTGACATCCTTTTCATTTTTCTATTTAGTTGCGAGAAAAAAACACAGCGTTTCCTTAGCGATTCAAGCAGCGGCGCTAAGTAATGAGTGTAAATAAATGAAAAGCATAGTTGAGCAGCGAAAATGTTGTAATGAAGAATGCGCGTGCTGGAGTGTGCGGCAGCAGGACGCATAGTTAATACCTTAGTTAGGTAGCAGCAGTCAAGGACGACAGGTGGCGCATTTTTATCAACAGCCTTTTTAGTCGCGACGAAGTTTATGGCGCCGCACTCTCACATCTGCTGCGTCTGTTTCGAGTTTTTTTTTCGAATTTATGAACCGATTTTTTTCAACTTTTCACATTTTTGCCTAATAAACTTAATCTTTGCGCTACATTACGTTAATTTCGTGCGCTTTTGTCGTAATCATCCATTATCAGCAAGCTTAGCTTACACTTTTCAATAAGCAATCAAAGTGTTCGTCGAAGCGTCTAAGTGTCGCACTGATTGACTCAATAACCTGACTCTATATTTTGGTGGCGCAGAAATTTTAATCTGCATAAAATATTCAAAGAAAGTAAGAGAGAAAAATATATTTTTTTATATTATATTTTAATAGTCTTCTTAAGCGTAATTTATTACTAAAATTCATTTCAAAAGCAATTTTTGTAGCGAAAAATATTTTTGCCAAATTACAACATTTTTTTTTTAATTTACAAAGTAATTTTGTAACATTTTGCCCTGTCATGCTTTTGCATAAAATATTTCTATTTTAGCCTTTACATTTTCGTGAATTAATTTCCATGCTAATACATATTTATGTTGCACATCAGCAACACGCTTGCATTTAAATGGTTTCATTACCCCTTTTCGCTATTAGTTTCGGCCATAAAGTTGGACTCACGCGCTTCATGTTTCAAATTTTGTAAAATATTAATTCCATTTATGTAGAAAATCCGTCATTTATCACGATTTGTTTGATATATTGGGGATTAATGTGTGATTGAGCAGCAGCGTGTGTGTCTCTGTGTGTGGCGTACAAAAAGCGAGCGGAAATTTTTTGGATATTAAAAAAACGGCAAATAGTTGACGCCGCAACGGACAGTTATGGTGTTATTAACGAAAAATATAATATTATTTACATGCAAATGCGTGCGCGTTTGTTAAATGAAGAGGAAAATATTTATGATTTTTTTTTAAAACTGTTGTTAGTTGTGGTAGACAACTTTTGAAAAAATAACCAGTGAAATGTTACAGAGATAGTTTTCGACAGTTATTGAAGAACGAAAAATTGATGCTTTCATTAAACTCATTCAAAATTTTTTCTAAAAAAAAACTTAGAATAAACTATTGGCGATTATCATGATTTGTAGCTCTTAAGCATTTCGTAGCTTTAATGGGTTATACGCTCTAGAATTTTCAAAAAATCAATTTTTTTTGGTTTTGCTTTTTCAGAATGTACACATATTTAAGTATATATTCTGTCAAATAAGTATCCAGGAATTCTTTCCCTTCTGAGGCAATACACTTCTTCCAACGAACAATCCAATCATCGAAACACTTTTTAAAGCTATATTCGAGATGGCCTTCAGTTCTCGTTGCGAATTAGTTTTGATGTATTCAATGCCCTCAAACGGGTTCAACGAAGTGGTAATTTAAGTTTTGGAAACAGTAAAAAGTCACACGTGGCCATATCTGGAGAGTACGGTGGTTGTTCGATGATATTTGTTGAATTTTTGTTCATAAATTCGTTTACAATGATCGCTTTTTGCGCTGGTGCATTATCGTGATGCAAAATCCAACTGTTGTTCCGCCACAAATCTGGTCTTTTGCGATGAACATTCTCTCTCAAACGCTTCATAACGCCAAGATAATATTCCTTATTGACGGTTTTGCCCTCAGGTAAGAATTCCGAATAAACAACATCACGATTATCGAAGAAAACGGTCAGCATCACCTTGATTTTCGATTTGCTTTGGCGCTGTTTTATCGGTTTCGGCTCATTTTTGTCGCGCCATTCCGATGATTTTTGACATATTTGCATGTTGTACTCGAAAACCCATGTCTCGTCACCAGTTAAGATGCGTTCGATAAACGTTGGATCGGAATTTACGCGTTCAAGCATGTCTTCAGCCATCTTACTGCGATTCACTTTTCGAAGAAAATTCAGATCTTTTGGCACCAATCGCGCTGCGACTTTCCGCATACCCAAAACATCAACCAAAATATGACGAGTGGTCTCTGGAGACATGTCCATTATTTGGGCTATCTCACGCAAACTATAATGACCATTTTCGAGCACTATTTCCTTTATTTTGTCGCCGTTTTCTTTAGTTGAAGAGGTCGAAGGTCGTCCTGAACGTGGCAAATCGTTCACTTCTACTCGCTCCTCTTTGAACGATTTATACCAATCGTAAACTTGAGTTTTCGACATTGTTGAATCAGCAAATGTTTTTTTTTCAACATTTCCAACGTTTTGGCACAAGAAATTTCGCTTGAAACAAAAAAAAAAAAATTCACACAAACTCTTTGTTCAATATTTTCATCCATAGTAAAAATCGCAACGCACAGAAAAGGTTGGCTTGTTCCTAATGACGGCGTAAACAGACTAAATGACACATAGCAATAAAAATTGACAGAATAGTGGCTGAAAGTTGTGCCAACCTGGGAAAAAAAATTTTGAAATATTCTTAGCGGGAAAATTTAAAATGAGTACTTCCGGGTACTTATTCTCTGAAATTTTGAAGCCAATCCGCTACTTATTTTCGGAGATATGCCGAAATTCATAAAACCACCTAAAATGATGGTAAATATTTCAAAAATGTATTATTCTCTGTTTTCTAAACTTTAAAGCCAATTTTTTGTTATTCTTTCGCTTAATACCGTGGGGGTATATTGAAGAATATCGTGTAAAATTTTTAGACCGATCGGTTGAGTCATTTCTGAGAAAGCGACATCGGCACCAAGTGCCCATTTTTGAGATGGAAATTTGTACATTCGGACTTTTTTTCGAGAGGTGGCTTTAAACATAAGAGTTTGTAGGATATTCTATCCTAAAAACCTTAAAGTCGTAAATTTTTTTATATAAATTATAGATCTACTCTCCTATAAAAACTTTATAAAGTCAGAATACTCAAAGACATATAAATACTTCATAACGATCGATTGGTGAATAGGAATTCGCAGAAGAATCCCAAATCGTCTGAGAAAGAAAAATATCGCAAAGGATTCGAGTAATATCCTTTGCGATATTTTTCTACTTAAGTGTTATGGATTTTCAGGAATTATGAACCAAAAAATTTAATCTCGATTTATAAATGAAATTAAAAAAGAAAACAATATGCAGTTAAACTTCCATAACTCGTACTGCTCTAACTCGAAGTTCTCCATAATTTGAACTATTGAATTGACAATAGAAGTCAAAATTCATACAAATTACCTTCTGTAACTCGGAAGTCTCTCTAACTCGATTTTTTTTTTTGGATTATGGTGATTCGAGTTAGAGAAGTTCCATTGTATTTGAGCTCTCATTGAATCCAAAACGGGTTCAAACAACTTACACGCAAAATTTTCTTCCCCCAGTTCAACTCAAATTGCCTACGATTATCAAAAATCACCCTCGTTTTCAAATTCACTGAGATTGTCGGCTATGGAATTTTGCATTATTGTGACATTAAAGTAGCATAAGGGATATTACATGGTGCAAATCAAAGGATTAGTTGTTGTTAATTTATTGCCTTGCTACGCAGTTCGCATTGAAATTGTCTAAAATTCTGTATTTTGCAAAATGTGGCGAAGCAGAACGTTTGTCAACGTTTGCATTTTATGGTGGCTGATGGTAAGCTATGGAAATGGTAGATGTTGTTGCGATATTGTAGCATTGTTATTGTACATGAAAGTAACCACTTTTAGTAGCGTGAATTCACTTGAAATAAAATCACAAATTATTACATTGCCTTTGACAATGGATAAGTGTATATACGTGTGTTGTTGTTGTAGTTGACATACTCATGCGTATACATTTATGCGGTTTGGCCTTTTGCGGCAAAAAAGCCTTTTTGCTGACCACTTTTAAGTGCTGTCTTTAGGCTTGTTTTCAGTTTCTACTAACACTTTCGTTATTGTTGTTGCAGTTGTTGCGGCTGTCATTGTTGCTTTACGCATTTGAGTGCTGGTGGCCACAATTGAACGCCTCTTCAAAGTGACCGTCAACGCATCGATGACAACAACAACAACGACAACAACAACTTAAATAACAATAAAAGCTATAAAAAAAAACAACAACAACAACAGTAGTTGTCAGCCACTATCCATCGGCATGCACTCAACAATATTAATTTCATTTATTGTATTTCCTTGACAGTTCTTCTGCTGGCCATACACTTACAGTGTCCGCGCCAATAAGCACACACACAACCCAGGCATACACTCAAACATATTATCATCCTGCCGATAAGGCAATGCCATCATCGCTCTTACTATTCCATTTTTTTTCGCTTTTGTTGTTGTTGTTATTGTCATTGCGCAATATTTCAAAAGGTTTATGCCGCTCAGCGCATAACTCCATGGCACTTGGTCAATTTGTGCGCCGGCAAAGGGTTTCTCAAAGCTCACTTTTAAGTGCCCTCTTGTGTAAGTCCATACACCTGCATTGGTCCGGGTGTGTGTGCGCGCGGCTGTGCTTTGTTGGCGTATCGCATTTTCTCTGCCGCTTTTTTGTGCTGTTCGAATTGGTTTTGTGCGAAAAAGGTGTTCGATGCGATATTTATGGTTAGCACGTGCGTAAACGAATTTGTAAATCGCACACCTTTTTTGCTGCAAATGTCCGTGTATGAACGAAGTGTTTGGTGCGAAATTCCATCTCTCCATGGAAGTGAAATAATTCAATGCGTTCTGCTATAAATAGCAACGTTCAGCGCGTGTGAGTGTTTGCTCTCTCAAGTGATATAAATTTATCGAAAAAATTAAGGGACAAAGTTTCGAAATAAAACACTTTTCGTTTTTGGTAAATTTATGTGGAGTTGTTCGATGGGGGAAAAGGTGTTTTCGATTTAGAAAAGGTAGAAGAGTAAATTACAGTTGGTATAACAAACTGTAACCTATAATACGATTGCGTCAGAAACCCATTTCAGAAACTCTAAAACCAATAAACTTAACTGATACTTGATATTTTCACCATAGTTCCACCTTTTAAGTCCTTCATTCGAAGATGGTTCCATATTTCCGTATTGTTCTATATTAGTTTTGATCTTTCGCCCTCATATAGTAGATCATATTCATGCCTTGCTACAGAGCTCATATCTGGCAAATCTGAATATTGAGTTCAACAGTTATAGACGTGTAAATCTGGAGTTCACTAAAGTCGAAATTCGAGCTATTTTAGAGTTGTCCTTCGTTAAAGACAAATCCGCTAGAGAAACGTTCCGTTTTCGGTGTTTTGGGTGATAGAGTACACTTCGAACTGCGGAGGAGTTGTTTCGACGATTCAGAGCTGGTTAAAACGACACCATGGATAAACCAGCCGGCAGAAGACCTGTGACGACGAATACCGATCAAATCATGGTAAACATCGAGTTAGACCTCTCGTGACATCGCCCAGGAGATGGGAGTTAGTCACCAAACCATTTTAAACCATCTGCAGAAGGATGGATACACAAAAAAGCTTGATGTTGGGATGCCGCATGATTGACCTAATCAACGCCTGCGATATGTTGCTGAAACGGAACGAACTCGACCCAAATTTTGAAGCGGATGGGGACTGACGACAAAAAATGGATCACATAACACAATATCAAGCGAAAACGGTCGTGGTCGAAGGCCGGTGAATCGTCCCAAACAGTGGCCAAGGCGGGATTGACCGCCAGGAAGGTTTTGCAGTGTGCTTGGTTGGATTGGAAGGGGAATCATCCACTATGAGCTGCTTCCATATGCACAGACTCTACCATCTACTGCGAACAACTGGACCGCTTGAAGCAGGCGATCGACCAGAAGCGTCCAGATTTGGCCAACAGGAAGGGTGTAGTGTTCCACCAGGACTACGCCAGACCACACACTTCGTTGATGACTCGTCAGAAGCTACGGGAGCTCGAATGGGAGGTTTTATCACATCCACCATATAGCCCGGACATAGCGCCAAGTGTTTACAACCTGTTCCTGTCCATGGCGAAGGTCTTTGGTGGTGTAAAGTTGAACTCAAAAGAGGCTTGTGAAAAGAGGCTTGTGAAAAGTGGCTATCCGACTTCTTCGCAAATAAGGAGGGGGCTTCTCATTTCATGGATTTCTTCCAAGTTTTTTTGATAATGAATGCTTATATGGGCTCTCTCCTTTGAACGGAACAATTATTCATTGAGAGATTACTACGAAAACGATTTTGAATTGAGAAAATTTTCGAAAGAATCAAGCTTCAGTATTTTTTCGAACTTCAGTAAAATAAGTGTTATTTTTAGCTCATGAATACATATAGTAAGCCAATCTGCATATATTTCCCACACCTACGTATATACAAATTTTGTCATTTTTCGTATATAAAAAGGAATGCGCTACAATAGAGTGACCCTCCTTGAAAAATTTATTTTCATTTCAATTCATTTATATATGTATATCCGTATTAGTGTCTTGCATATGGAATATAAAGTTTTCGCCCTCATTGCGTTTAAATGATTTCGCTCGTCGCAGCCATTAGCAGCTTTATCATTTGTAATCAATGATTGTTTCCCCCAACCAAAACGGAGCAGTACCAGCTTGATTGCCCTTATCTTTAGTTCCAGCAAGGCTACTCAAGTTGCACTTACTGCTTGTTGTTGTCTTCCTCCTGCGTGGCAAAATGAACAAAGCGCTTATATTTAATTTTCATCTAACATTTTACGTGACTGAAAACTGCCATTTTGGGGGGCCACTTAAGCGTATACACACACACATTCAAACACAGATAGACTAGCTCAAAATTTTCACCTGCAAGCTCCGCTCTCGTTGTAGTGCAGCGGACACACAGAGTGAGTGCCGGGCGCTCGTAAAGTTCTCGTGCGCACTTTAGACGCTGCCACGTCAACGTAACGCAGTGGAGGCAAACACAATACGTGTCACGTGCTGCGTACACTTTCTTGCCATAAGTTTTCCTCGCAGCAGTGGTGGAATAGGTGAGTGAGGGAGGCGAGTGGTGTACGAAGAAAGTTAAGTTAAAACTTCAATATTCAATATTTGAGCAAAAGTTGCCAACGTCAACTCGCATTAAAAGTGTTCGTGTGTGTGTAAGTGTGGCCTGTTGCGCTCCACCTCCACTTACTTACTTATGCTGGTACTTATGTGCTTACGGGCGCGCTACGTACAGGTGAGGCTTTTGAAAGTGTGGCGAAAGTGCGGCAAGTGGCATAAGCAGCTGTCATAATATTGAAAAACTTTCAAAGGCAGACAAAAGCGCTTATTTTATTTCACTTTATTATTCAATATTTTATTTTCATTACGTTTCGCTTTTTTTTCATTCAACGCATATTTGATTTTATTTGATTTTATTTACTTTTTGTTAAAAGTTCAAAGTTTGTTTGTGGGAAGTTCTTAAGTAAAATTTATGTAGTGAAAGTTTTATTATTGGTACATTGTGAGAGACAAGCATATTAATTGTGATTGTTCAACAAGTGGCCTCTAACGAGTTGGTGATTTGCTGGGAGGAGAAGAAGTTTTCTAAATAGCAATCGCCTTTAAGTCTCAACAAATTTGAGTTGAGAAAAAGAACATATGTTTTATCGAAAGTTCTCTGCTGAGGAGCTTTCATTCGAAGTGTGTTGCAGGTACTTACTTTTCGAATAACAAAATCAAAATTAACTCTTAAGTAGTTGCTAAATTTTTCACTGTGCTTTTGGGTATTCTAATATACGAACAGATTTCCAAATCTCTCAAAAAGGAGTCTATTTACCGATTTAGCTTTGGATATTAATTATTTTAAAGACAAAGTTTATTACCAGTGAATACTCATTCATAATTTGAAAGTTAATGATATGAAATTAAGATAATTTAAGCTCACTTAAAGCTCATTAAAAAAGCTCCTTCCGAATCCAAAGCTCTCAAGCATTATTTCAAAAATGTGCCTAATTCCAAAATTATTTCTGAAATGCAGCTTTTATTTGGTCTACAACTTTGCCTCCGCCGTTTTCCAATAGATGTCTCTAGGGTCAAGCACTGGTCGATTAAATCGTTTTATATCGATCTTGGACATTTGTGCCAACATTAACCCAACAAAATATTTGTAGAGAACTGTTTGCATCCCAAACTTATTCTCAACTGAAAGTGTCACTTTTTGAGCCGAACTCTCGACATTTGTCCAATTATTCTAAAGACAAAGTTCAGTGAATCAGTGAATATTCATTCATAATCTCATTAATTTGAAAGTTAATGATATGAAATTAAGATAATTTAAGCTCACTTAAAGCTCATTTCCTAAAAAAAAGCTCATTCCGAATCCAAAGCTCTCAAGCTTTATTTGAAAAAAAATGTGTCTAATTCAATAATTATTTCTGAAATGCAGCTTATACTCAATGATAAATTTCCGCAAATAAACAATATCGTAAGTAAAAGTTTCTCAGCAGAAAGCTCGTAGGTCATTTGTAGGTTATTTAGTATACAAAATCACGCATATGGTGCAAAATGCCT
This sequence comes from Zeugodacus tau, assembly GCA_031772095.1. Classification (NCBI taxonomy): domain Eukaryota; kingdom Metazoa; phylum Arthropoda; class Insecta; order Diptera; family Tephritidae; genus Zeugodacus; species Zeugodacus tau. The sequence goes on along the minus strand of CM062653.1, from coordinate 2,445,375 downwards.
TAAGCAACTAGATTGTTTCACGCTATGCGTAAAATATGTTGCACATTAAATTCCAATCATAATAAACTTTCTAGGCGATTTTATGATTATATAATTTGAAAATGAATTTTCACTCCCTCCAAGACCACTACCGGTGGCCAAGACAGACACAGACGCGCTTAAATCAATAAATCATTGAGGCGTTCATAAAATTGGCAAATTATTAAATATTTCATGAGGCACAATTTGTCTAATATATACAAAGCTGTAATATTGAAAAGCATTTCAAGGTCTGGGAAGGCATCTCTACCACACAGCCGTTGTGACAGGCGGAAGTGCGGCGTGAAAGCGCAGAGGACATTTTCCCTCGAAGCCGCAGTATAAGTTAGTAAATAAATAACCGAGCACAAAGATGCCTGAGCATCCGTCAAATCCAATTAGAGCTGGCGTTTGTGGACAGTACACAACAACAACAACAACAACAACACAAATACACAGCAGTAATGGCATATCTACGGCAAGTATTTGCAATCAGTTGAGCTCGAAGCGACATTCCAACGACGGCCGCCGACCACCGACCACCGCGTGGTATGAGTAATGAGCAATTGCTGGCTGCCGCTTGGCATTTCACAATTGCAACTCATTTATCATCATAAATCTTAGATATGAAAAAAATTGTACGCAAATTTCTACAGCAGAGCACACACAACGCACGACTACATGCAACAATTTCGTAACAACAACGCCAACAACCAAGAACCACCCACAAGCACTAAGTACCAATACTGGCGCAAAACTCCGAGGACTGCGGCCAAATGAGAGACGGAATGCCACGCAACTGACAAACAATTCATCATCGCATAGCAACGACGACGTCCGAGCAACGCGCTGGAGACACAGCAAGCCGCGTCTTTGTTGCCAACCAAAGCAATTCCGCAAGTCCTGCTCTACAACTACAAACTGCTGGTGGAGGTGGAAAGGGGACGCTTGTAGGCGTGACACTGTCCAAGGTTGTGGTGTTGGCGCATTTTTTACAATGAAATCACAGCGGTCAGATTGAAAATTAATGAGGTCATTCAAACTTAAATGCGTGGCAGCGCACAGGGACCAACGCCGTCGCAGTCACCGTCAAAGTCAAAGTCAAGTTGACTTGTCAAGCCGCACCATGGTCGAAGTGACAGAAAAACGCTGCGAAAAGGCGCAGGCAATGAGGCACCACTAGCCGTCGCTGACCGATGTGCTCGCACAGATAAGCAGGATAAGCAATGAATAGCAGGACAAGTCTGCTTTAAGTGGCGAAATTACATTTTGAATAGCGTCTGCCTGTACACACAAACACACACCTCCATATATATGTAAAGATAAAGAGCGGCAGCCTGATAGGCAATCTTGAGGTTATGAGTAGCGAATACCAATTGCTTAGTCGCTAACACTTGACGTTAAATGTTTGAAAAATACTTGAATATAAATGACTCTTACGGCGGCTGAGTGTGCTAAGGAAGGGCGTTGATTTAAAGCTGTGCATAGTGGATGGAGATGTTAAACATGTAGAAGCAGATATGAAGGTCGTAAGTCAAATTTAAAGTGAGTCGAAGAAGTTTCGTACATCTGGGGATACAAGCTTCATTTCTGAAGAACTTTTTGATCAAATCATATAGTAGACTAAGTCCTGATATATAAGGAAGTTGAATTTATTCTTTCAAATTAACATATATTAGGTTGGCAAATATCTCCCTTCGGCTTTGTATAAAGCGCTACAGAGCTCGTATCTGGCAATACTATAAATCTTTGAAAGGTTTTGACATAACCTACAAAACGACGCTATGCATGATTAGTATGGATATTGCGTTCAACGGTTAAAGACGTGTAAATATGGAGTTCACTAACGCCGAAACTCGCGCTTTTTTAGAGATTTTCCTTCGTTAAAGGCAAATCCGCTAGAGAAACGTTCCGTGAGATTAATGGTGTTTTGGCGGATGGTACTCTATCACTTCGAATTGCGGAGGAATGATTTCGACGATTCAGAGCGTGTGAAAACGACACCATGGATAAGCCAGCCGGCGGAAGACCAGTGACGACTAATACCGATCAAATCATGGAAAACATCGAGTTAAGCCGGCATGTGGTATCTCGTGACATCGCCCAGGAGATGGGAGTTAGTCACCAAAACAGTTTAAAACATCTGCAGAAGGCTGGATACACAGAAAAAGTTGAAGTTTGGGTGCCGTATGATTTGACGCAAGAAAACCTTCTGGACCGAATCAACGCCTGCGATATGCTGCTGAAACGGAACGACCCATTTTTGAAGCGGATGGTGACTGGCGATGAAAAATGGATTATATACGACAATATCAAGCGAAAACGGTCTTGGTTGAAGACCGGTGAATCGTCCCAAACAGTGGATTAACAGCCAGGAAGTTTTTGATGTGTGTTTGGTGAGATTGGAAGAGAATTATCCACTATGAGCTGCTCCCATATGGCCAGACGCGTAATTCTACCATCTACTGTGAACAACTGGACCACTTGAAGCAGGCGATCGACTAGAAGCGTCCAGAATTGACCAACAGGAAGGGTGTAGTGTTCCACCAGGACATTGCCAGACCACACATTTCGTTGATGACTCGTCAGAAGCTACGGGTGCTCTGATGGGAGATTTTATCGCATCCACCATATAGCCCGGACATAGCGCCAAGTGATTACCACCTGTTCCTGTCCATGGCGAACGCCCTTGGTGGTGAACTCAAAAGAGTCTTGTGAAAAGTGGCTGTCCGAGTTCTTCGCAAATAATGAGGGGGCTTCTACGAGGGGGGTGTTATGAAGTTGCCGTCTAGTTGGAAACTGATTATCGAACGAAACGGCGCATAGTAAGAACTCAGAGAATCTAAATTGTCAACCAAATAAGTTTAGAGCCGATTTTAAGGAGTTAGGTTAAGTGCTAACACCGGGTTAGGTTAAACACCGTTTACCTTTAAACAAGTATATTCTTCCGTATCAAGGGAGTATTACTGTTTGTACCATCATATTCTGATTTGAGGGTCTTCGCGATTTATGGCAGTCTCATATATTTACTGTATGGTCTATAACCTTTATGCTAGAAAGCTCAACGTTCATTACTCATTATATGAATATTTCTTTTTCGCAAAAATAGTAACAACACAAAAGTAGGAATATCCTTTGACTTTGTTCGCTACAATGTTATATTTCAACAATTTCATTTTGCATGCTTCCTGACAATTTCTCTCGCATACAATTTTAAACTGTATAAATAAGCGCTGCCTTTAGCAGCTTGTTGTTTTTGTTGTTCTTATACTTTTTTTTGCTTATTTATGAAGTCATATTTGTGCTTTATGCATGCGAGCTTACTTGTATTACCAGTAAACTATTTTTTCTCCTCACGCTCTACATTTCTTTGTATATGTCTGTGTGTGTGTGTGTATGTGCGTGTATTGCTACAAAATGTTAAACCAAAATAACTATGTGCAAATAGTTGTGATAGCAATCACAGCAACAACTGTTACAATACAACCGTTTGTGCGACGCACGCAAAGGCTTTGCGCAGTTGCTTGGTGACAATGCGAGGCAAAAAGCAAAAAAAAAAAATGAATGAAAAATTTTGTTTTTTTATTTTCACAGAAAAAGTTGTTGGCGAAAATTCCACACAGGCGGCGCTCATAAAACTCTGACAAATTCACGAGAATTTCATTTATGCATGTCCGTCGCTTGAATGCAATACAACACTGCTACTGTGCAGCAGCAGCAATTATTGTTGACATTTTAGCGTTGGCATGAACACGCAGCCGTTTTCAATGCATACTTTCACAGAAATACAAAAACACACACGCACTCAGTTATTGTGTTTGTATGTATGTATGTGTGTTCATTTGCATGCTAAATATGAAATGTAAAGTAAATTTTTATCAAAGCAAAACCTTTAGGCTGATTTACGCCAAATACGGCAGACACGCCATGGATGCCGCACGGCACTACGCGTATAAACATGCGATAAAAATTGCGAAACACAAAAAAATTTAATTTAAATTAAAATGGAAATAAAAATTCTCGGTAGAGATTTAAACGCTGCAATTAAATCTATTGTGGAGCTCACGGTTGAGCTTTTGCATAATGTTTTTCAGCATCGCGTTTGTATCTCGTTTGCATGTGTCAAACTGCTGATTAAATACTTTGGAAAATTTTGGACTGGGAAATTTTAGAAATCTGTGATTAACTTCAGTTCAGAGTAATCATTAGTTGGTTAACATGTGAAGTTGCTTGTGAAAAATAATTATTCGTTAGCAACTAAAATCATTGTCATCTTATCATGAATCAGTTATGAATGAGGATTTACGCTTTGAAACATGTGTCCCAAGCTCAGTCGATTCTATGAGGAACTAGAATGATGCTCTTGAAGATCGTGGGGACCGTTAAAAATTTTGCAGAATACTTCCTAGTCCCTACATACCTCGTCCGTTACCGTAGACTTTACGGGAACCCGTTTACACGACATTTGGTTCTACGTTTCCAGAACAAATCCAGATTTTTATTAGACGAAGGGCTTTAAGTCCTCAAAATTACATTTCTCTAAATCATTTGGGGAATGTTTTATGCATCTACATCAAAAATTTCTCGACTGGAATGATTTCTCCACTTCTGGCTACAATAAAAGGCAGCACCAAACTTAAGATTCTGCGAAAACGGTCGTGGTCGAAGGTCGGTGAATCGTCCCAAACAGTCGGGTTTGACGTCCGGGAAGGTTTTGCTGTGTGGTTGATTGGGTTGGAAGGGAATCATCCACTATGATCTGCTCCCATATGGCCAGACGTTTAATTCTATCATCTACTGCGAAGAAGCAGGCGATCGACCAGAAGCGTCCAGAATTGGCCAACAGGAAGGGTGTAGTGTTCCACACACTTCGTTGATGACTTGTCAGAACCTACGGGAGTTCGGATGGGAGGTTTTATCGCATCCATCATATAGCCCGGACATAGCGCCAAGTGATTACCACCTGTTCCTGTCCATGGCGAAAGCCCTTGTTGGTGTAAAGTTGAACTCAAAAGAGGCTTGTGAAAAGTGGCAGTCCGAGTTCTTCGCAAATAAGGAGGGGGAGATATTCGTCTTCTTATTGTTAACATACGATTTCTCAGATTTACTTTTTCTAAGGAAGATTTTTGAATTAGAAATCATAGGAAAATGGGAATTATGCATACAAAACTGTTCTGTTAAATTAATTCTCACATCATACTTCGTGACACGAATGCATTGTTGATACATCATACATTGTTTCAAAATCATAAATCTGCAACTCAAAATAGAAATGCAAATCTTTTGGAACAAAGCGACACATATGTATTGAAGATACTTTCGTGATGTGTCAACAATGTTGAAGTAAGTGTAAATGAAACGAGATGAAAACTGCTGAAAAAACGAGAGACCTCATCCAGTTTCAAACCTACATTTTTCATACTTCCCAGTTTGCGCTAGAAAAGACCTTTTTTGGTTTAAAGACCTCACATTCTAATTCTAATAGATCTACGTGTGCACATGTTGATTATAAATTTACTTGGACAATAAGTGTCATAATTACATTTGGCAACAAGAAAGCGCTTGGCAACCAGACTTCCCGCCAAACCATTTACGCAGCCCACTAAACGCGCCATAAAAGAGGGATTTGAGATCCCTATGTACATTTATAGAAATCCAGCGACAATAATAACAAAAGTGTATTTATATTTGTGGAGGGAAAGTACAAAACCCAACTTGAGGGTTGCACTCGGCGAACAGCTTCAGGTGTTTCAGCATCTTGCAACTAGCGCAGACAATGACTGCAGTCTAAAAAAGGACGAAACACATGCTTGCCACATATTGATAACAACAACAGGAATACACCTATTTGTTAACGAGCGAAAAAGCAGACAGCGGCCTGCTGAGACCGCTACCTACGCACCGCCATGCCTAGATCGCATAGGCTTACGTGGCTGCGGTCTCGTTCGGGGCACAGGTGATGTTGTCGGAGCGCGCCAGGCACGAAGCAACACAAAGCAATCTATAACTAATAGAATAATAAAAACAACAACACATTTCTGCATCCACCAGCAAGCTGAAAAAGGGCACGGCACGACTTCTTGAGCGTGGGAATGTTCTTCCACGGAATTATGTGGATTATTTGCGCCAATTGAGGGATGTGCCACGGCCGAGCCGCAGCAACAATGCCATATGCGTAAAATCCATCATCGCGCTGACAATGCACGCATTCGAGCAAAAAACAAAAAAGAAATCAGAAGAAGAAAAAAACCGAGAAAAATAGGAGCACAAAGCGCAGATTGGCAGCAAATAGTGTGAGCGGTAAGTAGGGATTGCCAACGCTATTGTGCAGGGCACAGTCCAGTGGAGGAGGGCAGGTCTAGGACAATGAAATCAGAGAGCTGACAAGTTGAAAAAACTGCACTGGCTATCAAAAGTGGTGGCAACTATGGATGTGTGCCAATAAAATCGAAAAGAAGATGAAGAAGAAGAAGAAAATGGCAAATCTACAAGCAAACAATCGAATGCCATGAACCAGAAGAAACCAGAGGCATTGAGCACCAGCAGCGACAGCCAAAACAATTGCCCCTAGGAAATCACTGTAATTGTGTGCGAATGAGCCACGGCTAGAGCCTAAGCAGCGGTGCGGGTCGGTGACTCACATGTTTGCAGCGACAGCATGCCAGTGCACAACAACAACAATAGCGGAATGGCAAAATGCAGTGGCAACAACAAGTGTGCCACAGAGGGCAATTCGATTTTGCGTTTAGGATCAGGCTCAAGGGATGCAACAACAACAACAGTGCAAAAAAATGCCAAGAAAGAAAAGCAAGAAAAAAGTATGAAATATCAGAAAATAGCTTTGTGCGTGGCAAACATGTCAAATCAATGACAAGGCTCGTCTACAAGCATTTCAAATTGCACTTTGCATTTTACGGATCGTTTCCCCCCTCCACTGTATGCGCTGCACATGCTCTACGGCATTAGATTACAAAGCGATTTTGTTGCTTGTTGTTGTTGGTCGTTTCATGCACTCTGCTGTTGAGGATCACTTATCGTTTTGGGTCGCACTAACAGCACGCACATAAATTTCATTTTCATCTTGATTCCCTTATGTGCCTTTATACTCGTACATATGTATGCATGTGTCCTTTGAAAATCATATGCCTGAACGGCTGCTTCATTTTTAATCGGATCGTTTGGTTTAACAGGCTCACAAATACATATTTACGGGCATATTGTTTGAGACAAAGATATAGCCACAGGTGTACATTGAATGTGTTATAAGATATATTTTTAGAATTTTCTACACACACATGCACTATATACACGCTGATTTGTGTTTTGGAGATTGGATCACAAAACCTTGTAGGGATATGTGAACCGTTGATGCAAGGCTTCAGGAAACTGTCAACTACATTAAGGTTGTTGAACAGTATACTTTATATAAAATAGTATTTTTAGGAAAAATATACGTGACCTAGGAGAAACAGGCTTATGTTTATAAGAAATACAAGTTATATTATTCAAATATAGTGAATGAAATCTCCAATGAAATAAAGATGACAACATTTCCTATCCTCCTCCTCCTATCTCCTAACTTTGCTTGCCACTTCGTTTTTGAAAGGTAATATTAATTATGAAAACTGTTATCTAGACAACCGTGTCTAAGAAACATGAATAGATGCGATATTCATCCAAAGACTGTTACCGTAGTAGACCCCATATTCACTTAAGGGGTTACATGGCTTTTGTCTGGTAAAAAAGGCCTATTTTAAATATTTTTTTCTATGTAAAAAATTATTTATTCTCTTATGTCTTATAGATACAATAATTTCTGAAATTTTCAAAAAAAAAATTAAAACTTCTCCATTGTGACATCATTTCCGGTGACTTCTCGGATAAAAGATGATCATCCAAAATGAAAAAAAATCAAAAATAAGTGTTTTAGTTAAGACGATAAACTCGTGCTTGAACGAAAGAAAGACAAAAAAAGTAAAAATTGGAATTTTGGCAGACATTTTTTCCAAAAAAATAAAAATGTCGGTCCAATTTACTTGACATTTTGTTTTTTTTAGAGTTGTAATTAAAAAAAAATAAAATCATTCGTTCAAGCACGAGTAAATTGAATCTCGAACACCTGTGCAAAATTTCATCAAGATCGATTGAGTAGTTTTCGAGAAAATTTTAAAACCGGCTTTGAAAACACGGTTCTGAGAAAAATGCGTTTAAAGTTTTGAGTAACAATAGTACTTGACTTGGAGCGCACACCTTCCAAAGCCTGTATCGAAGCCGAAACTATTATTCGGATCGACTTGAAAATTTAGGACAATATTCTTGAGAAGTTGTCGAAATTAATAAGCCAAAAACAAAAAAAAATTATTTTTTTAACCCACGAAACCCATGTAACCTTAAAAGGATGGTTTAAACTAACTGTATCTTTTATTATAATTTTTTTTTCGAAAACGTCGTATATTTGACAAAAAATCTTTCAGAAATATTCCTAGAGGGTATGTGGTTTATACACATATGTATTTACACTTCCCTTTGTTATTATAATTTTTTGTCCAATTAGGCGGCGATGCGTGAAGGTTGGCTCTTTAGCAAATTAAAAAAAAAAAACAAGTGTTCAGTCTTTAGAAACTTCTGTTCAATTAAAATTTCAAATACTTTTATGTATATATACATACATATATATATTTAGTTTCAAGTCATGCACTTGTAATTAGTGGCTGGACCGTGATTATCCTTTCCGTCGTGGTTTTTCTTCGTATTTCTTTCGTTCTACTAACTAACTTGTGGTGATTTTAGGTTATGTACGGGTAACATTTTTTGTTTTGTTTGTGTTTGTTGTTTTTTGTTAAAAAAAAAACTGTAGTATATAAGAGAAGTTGAAGAAAAATTATAAATTTGTGGTTTGGATTTATTTAAATCGCTTTCGTTAATTAGATTTCCGATTTTTGATTTTTTCTCATGTTCCTTTACTAATTTTTTTTTAATTTTGCCAACTTTCAGTTTCGTTAAAACTGCTTCTAGAGGCTGCTCACCTTTTCGAGACATGTTTGAACATGTTGCTTTTGGTTCGCTTCTACTCATGACTTAGTTTACCTGGGCGACCTTTCACATGAGTTATGAAGATCAGATATGTCTTATACATATATTTTCATACCTACAAACATATGTATGGCTGGGTATCGGTTTCAATACCTTTTTCCATATTTAATACATTTATTTTGTTTATTTTGGGTTTTTATGATTTATTGGTTTAGTGGGATTTTTATGATAGAAACATACATATGTACATACATATGAATATGAAAGTGAACAATAGAAAATATTTTCCAAATTTGTAGGTAAGTTTTTGCCAAGATGGTTCTGTATGAAGAAAGTATAAATATCGCTTATCTCACAACTGTTCTCATATTTCAACTATTTCTTCAACAACCTTACATACACTTTCAGTCAAATTATATAAAAAAACCTTAAAACAATCAGCATTATCTAATAATTTAAACAAATGCCTCAGACCACGCCAGCACCACCTCTCATCTACAAGTCAGCCAACTTGCTGCGTCATGCTGCTTATAAATGACCAAAACAGCGACTAGACAAGGCACACCCTTTGGAGGTTTGTACGGAGCTGACGATGACATGGACACTAAAAGAATAGTGACGACAACGCAACCAAATGCTAAACACACACCTACATATGTACATACTTATATGTACTTGTGTAGATGTGTGTGCGACGACTATGACGACGTGACTCCAAATAAATTAGCAGCTATTTTTTGTGCCTAATAATGCTTGTATTAAACACAAACACCATAAGGTAAGAACACTATAAAAAAATCTCCAAAAAGTATAGGTCAGTTGTGTGTTGTCTTATTTGTACCTCGGACAGACAATATTCTTTCATTTCACTTGTTCTTTTTTGGTTTCCTTGCATTGTTTTTGACTGTCTACTTGTCCGTCCGCCAGCCAGTTCTGATTGCATGACACGGCCACCGTCGCTGAGCTGTGGTTGAACCTGCCGAAATGCACGTCATCCACTTATTTTGAGTGCGTGCATTGCGTCGCGTTTCCATATACTCAGCTGAGCCCTTCTTCTTCTTCTTCTTCTTCTACGGTAAGCGTGGGCACTTTTGGTTGTAGAGTGTAAAAGAAAATAAGCTCTTATCATGTAATTTAAGTGAGTAATTGAGGCGTAACGAATACACTTCGAGCGCTAATTATATTGCGGAGAGCGGTACTGCGAGTGGCTCGAATGGAACGGGCATTGCATTGAAAATTCCAAAAAAATCGGAGCTCTTCAAAACATCGCATTTGCATAGCTGTAAAAATACTTTGTGCACATTTTGTTATACTTCGAGTCTCGAATGCCACACCGCTCTCAAACAAAAATTTTCCTACTTGCTAAATTAGCAAAAGAGCCCTTCACCCATCCGCAGTGGTAATACCCCTGTTACCAAAACCTATTTTTAGCGCTTATTATGAGCTCACAAGCATTATGTGTTGAAAGCAGCGCTATTCTGCTATTCTGGGTGCTAAAGTCAAGCGTCGCCGCTGCTGCTTTTCAAACTCATAAATTTTAGGCAATATTTTGCGGTTACCTTGCCATATCCGTTGACTGCGCTCATATAACATTTTCTCTTTTTTGGGTTGGAAACCTTCGTGCCAATGGAAATATGACTCCGGCTGTGGCGACACATCACCATTTGGCATTATGACCGACTCTATTATCGTTAACACGCTAGCAGCGACAGCCCACACATTCAGTTCTCGACTTTGCATACGTACATATGTACGTATGTATGTTTGCTTGTATTACTTACTACTTTTTAACGTGATTTCATGTTGTAAATATCAACGGCTCAAGTTTAAATCAAAAGCGAATGAAAAAAAGTTTGGGAAATTTACGCGCCATCGTCACGATATCCAAGCGCCAAACGGCAGCTAAAGTGTTCGTGTGTTTGTGCTGATAAATAAACTATAAGTATGTATATATGTGTGTAGTACAGGCTGACCAACTTTCAACAACTAAAAGGTGTACCCATTTCAGCTAATATTTATGACTTATAACGTCAGCGCCGGTGCGGTTTATACGACACTTTTCTGGCATTAAGCGAGTTTATGTGCGCGTTCGATTGTGTTTGAGCTATACTTTTCGCTTTTTTAATGAAATAATCATATAGCCGTATTTATGTGTGTGTCGTGCTCTCTTGTCGTTTTTATGCAAAACGGAAGTACTTGCATTGATTGCTCCTTGAGAAACTTGTACATGCTTTCTGACTTGAGCAAATTACAATTTATGGTAGTGATATTCACGTAATTTACAATTCAAACTTCAATTTGATTTTGATTTTTATTTCAAGCAACTCATTGAAGTCAGTAATTTATTAGGTTGGCAAGTATCTCCCTTCATCAACGAAGTGTATGGTCTGGCGTTGTCCTCGTGGAACACTACACTTCCTGTTAGCTAATTCTGGACGCTTCTGGTCGATCGCCTGCTTCAAGCGGTCTAGTTGTTCGCAATAGATGGTAGAATTAAGCGTCTGGCCATAGCGTCTGGGAGCAGTTCATAGTGGATGATTCCCTTTCAATCTCACCAAACACACTGCAAAACCTTCCCGGCCGTCAATATCGGCTTGGCCACTGTTTGGGACAATTCACCAGCCTTCGATCACGACCGTTTCCGCTTGATATTGTCGTCTGTGATCCATTTTCGTCGCCAGTCACCATCCGCTTCAAAAATGGGTCGAGTTCGTTCCGTTCCAGCAACATATCGCTGGCGTTGATTCGGTCCAGGGTTTTTTTTGCGACAAATCATGCGGCACCCAAAGAGCATGCTTTTTTGGGTGACTAACTCCCATCTCCTGGGCGATGTTACGAGATGCCACATGCCGGTCTAACTCTATGTTTTCCATGATTTCATCGGTATTCGTCGTCATAGGTCTTCCGGCGGCTGGCTTATCAATGGTGTCGTTTTCACCCGCTCTGAATCGTCGAAACCATTTCTCCGCAGTTCGAAGTGATAGTACCATTCCCCAAAACACTATTAATCTCCCGGAACGTTTCTCTGGCGGTTTTACCTTTGACGAAGGAAAACTTTAAAATAGCGCGAATTCTGGCGTTGGTGAACTCCATGTTTACACGTCTATAATTGTAGAACGCAATATCCAAGCTCATCATGCATAGCTTCGTTTTGTAGGTTATGTCAAGACCTTTCAAAGATGTATAGTGTTGTCAGATACGAGCTCTGTAGCGCTTTCTATATAGACAAAAAGGCGGAAGGTAGATATTTGCCAACCTAATATAACGAAAGTTTGGAGACAGCTCAGCTTCCGTGGGTGTGCTTAATTGAAAGTAGTCTTTGAAAACAAATCAGAACAGAACTGACAACAAATTTATGGCAGGAGTGTGGTACTTTGATGGTTAGTAACATCGGTATAGCTTACTGACCTCGTTTCATTATATTCTAGTTTAAAGGTAGCCTTACCTTTCGCTTACGTTGTGCGTGATCTCTAGATATTGAGTTCTGAAACCGCCGCTAACTATTTATAAGGAGAATGAAACCGAATCTTCATAGTGATTGAATACATGAGTCAGTAGACTAGGCTGTCAATTAAAACCTACTTGTATCTAAACAAATTGCAGATATCATTAAGCCATCAACAGATCTCGAATACGAACTCTATAAGGGCAAACCGCAGACCTCTTTAGCGATTGTCAAATAAAAAGAAGAAAAAACTTTGTCCGACAAGCGGAGTCCATATAAATCATTTTCACACATAAACAGCCAGCGATTGATGTCATACAAATTGACGAAATCACGAACTCTGTTAATAATCTGAGTGTGATCCCACTTTAAAACATTTCGCGCATCAATGTGATTGATATTTAAAACTTTTAAGCGCAATTCCACATGGAAAAAATCACCCAAACCGCTTTGGGTGCGGTGGAGCCCATTTAAGGATGCGCGCTCTTCCGGCATTTACTGTGCAACGCGCAGACAGTGTATAAAAGAAATACGAACGTTTTTCTACGCACCTCGTTTTTGTGCTGCGAAAACTCGCACACAAATTTGCGAAATGTGTGAAAAATGCTGCATTTTACGCGCGAATTTTTATGATCATCCCGTTGGCTTTTTTCCATGGCAGTGCAGCGTTAGTGTGACAATGTGATTATGGCAGACAATTGTGAAAAAAATTAATCATTGCAAACGGCAATAAAAATTAATGCAACGACCGGTGCCAGTGCCAGTGAAAACACAGACAATTGCACTCTACTCAACATAAGCGAGCGTCAATGGCAGACGGCCGGTTGGACGAGGCTCCGAGGGTGTGAGGCTTAATGTGCATACTACCTCGGCTGCCATTTTTTGTTTAACTGTGCACATTTTGACACAACTGCGACACATTAAGCCACGCCATTCGACTGACAGCTGTCAATTTCAACGAGTTCACACACCTACACTAACAACAACAAAGGTAAATTGGGCGAAACTTGTTGGAAAATGAAAAGAAAAACTGCGTTTGCGTGACGTTTTTTCTGGGTATAATAGGGGTAATAAAATTTACGGAATTTTAACTTAAATTTTAAACTTTTTATAAATGTTAGAATTTTTTATTGTATTCGTTATATTATTTATTTTATTTAAACACTTTGCTGTACCACTTGGGATACATTTTAGTAGGTCCCCCTTTCCATGTAAAATATATATTTATACCCTGAACAGGGTATATTAAGTTTGTCATGAAGAGCACCCAGTATATATATAAATGATCAGTATGTTGAACTGAGTCGATTTAGACATGTCCGTCTGTCTTACTGTCTGTCTGTATATATACGAACTAGTCCTTCAGTTTTTAAGATATCGTTTTGAAATTTTGCAAATGTTATTTTCTCTTCAAGAAGTTGCTCATTTGTCGGAACTGCTGATATCGGACCACTATATCATATAGCTGCCATACAAACCGAACGATCGGAATCAAGGGCTTGTATGGAAAACTTCCGCATTTTACTACATATCTTCACGAAATTCGGTGTGAGTTATTGTTCATAGAAATAATTTAATCTCCGAAAAAATTGTTCAGATCGGTTCACTATATCATATAGCTGCCATACAAACTGAACGATCGGAATCAAGGGCTTGTAAGGAAAACTTCCGGATTTTACTACATATCTTCACGAAATGCGGTGTGAGTTATTGTTCATAGAAATAATTTAATCTCCGAAAAAATTGTTCAGATCGGTTCACTATAGCATATAGCTGCCATACAAACTGAACGATCGGAATCAAGGGCTTGTATGGAAAATTTTCGCATTTGACGTGGTATCTTCACGAAATTTGACATGGATTACTGCTTAAGGTAATAATATAATCTCCGAAAAAATTGTTCAGATCGGTTAACTATATAACCTTAATGTTTCTAGCAAACAACCCGGCTAAAAAGAATTAGTAAAATGTTTTCTTTTTTTACTTACTTTTTCTTACGTCTTAGATTTGTAATTTTAGTAACTAAAAGAAATGCACCTGTGAAGGGTATATTAGCTTCGGTACAGCCGAAGTTAACGTTTTTTCTTGTTTTTCGATAAAATTCTCCCAACTCTCTAAAAACTGGAAAACTCAGATCTTTACTCTCACTGATTTTAAATATTTTATTTTGCATAATGGGTCTTTTATTCGATTTCTAGAAAGATATTTTATATGAAAACATTCCGCTTGCTAGATTTAAGAATTGATGTGGAACTCATATTGAAATTACAAGTCTTTACTATGTAAAACCAGCTCTGCTTTACAAAGTACTTAACCTAAAATACCTAATTCCGTGTAAATGAAATACTAACAAATTTTTTTCGCAAAACCTTTAATCCATTATTGTGCCAAAATACAGCTTTATTAAACCTCTTAGAAATTTTATTTCTATACATCAACCCTCTATTGCGTTTCCCCCAGACAATGGTTACTTTTCCGCATACAAAAATTCGAGCGAAGAATGAAAAATCCGGCAGTTCTTCAGACATACAATTCGCTCATATTTCATCTTTCCCTCAGTTTGTATACGCAGCGCTGTGTCAACCTCAACCTGCTTCATTTTTCATCCATATACCAACAGCTATCTGGAATACTTTCAATTTCCATTTTTCATACTTTTTCTTTGCTTTGTGTGTGGCTCGAATGCAGTTAGCAGTATTCACAAATACACACACACACACACATTTGGTTATCTAGCAGTTATTCGCATGGCAACAACCCTTTTCATTCAACATTTGCAGCCAACAACAGCACGTCGCATTCAAAGTGGTTTGGCTGTTACTCACCCGTTTAAGCCGTTCGACTCATCCATCAAAGCGTCAAAGCTACACAAATAACAAATTGCAACTCTTTTCATTTTCATTTCCATTTTTATGTGTGTTATTATTATTGCGCTGCTCCAAACGAAATAGCGCAGCGCACACCTTTGTCAATGCTGTGGAATGCTCTGGCTCAGCCGCCGCCCCTGCCTTTATTTATAAGCCTTTGCCGCATTCAATCATCTTCAGTCCACATCCTTTTGCAGTCGCACACAAATTTGGCCTTTCATGTACGACTGTAGGCCCCTTTGTGTTGAAGTCATCTATCTATCTAGCGCACATCGCTTCGTATCGGCCATCTGTGCATCCAATTATGGCGAATTTCTTCATTACTCGCTCGGTCTGGCTCAGTCCCTTTGCCTTTTGAGAAATTGCTCACAATTTGCTGTCGGATTCTTCATTAGTTGCCTGGAGAAATAAAAAATTCAATCAGTTCCTTTGGGCACAAACATTTAGTCTTTCGCCTTTTTTATGCGCCTGCCTTTAGTTTGTTACCTTTTAATTAGCGCTCCAATTGTGGAATGAGTGTGAAATTCACTTTTTTGTGTTGTGACTCGATTTGTTTGATTGATTTGTAATTAATGCATTGTGTTTTCCATTCATGAATGTAACAGCGGTCAATGTAATTGATTTAACCTGAATTTTTTTTAAAGAAAGTACGCGATCGAATGTTTCGAAGTTTTTTGGACATAATACGGTACATTTTCAGCAATATTTTAAGATTTTTTTTTATAAAAATTTTGAAAAATAACGGAGTTATGTGCTGTCGTGGGAAGTACCAACAAAAAGTTCCCCAACTGCTGACATGATTCCGGCCGAATGAGTAGCTGAAACAAAAAAATTCAGAAAGGGTATTAAAATCGAAGATATTTCCTATATAATGTCCTACGATTTTTGAAAAATATTAAAAATTAACAAAATATCGTAATTCTGAAAAATTGTCGTTTTTTCTGGTAAAAAATGGTCTTTTTTAATGCCAAATTGACAATTTTCAACAAATCAAAAAGCGGATGTAGACGTAGATCATTGTATAGTAAATGTTGGTCTACAACTTTGCATCCGCCGTTTTCCAATAGATGTCTCTAGGGTCAATCACTGGTCGATTAAATCGATTAAATCGTTTTATATCGATCTTGGACATTTGTGTCAACATTAACCCAACAAAATATTTGTAGAGATCTGTTTGCATCCCAAACTTATTCTCAACTGAAATGTCACTTTTTGAACCGAATTCTAGACATTTGCGGGAAATTTTAAATATAAACAAGTAAGGAAGGGCTAAGTTCGGGAGTAACCGAACATTTTATACTCTCGCAATTTATTTATTTAACTTTATTTATATTATATAATACACAATTTGACCCACATATTCGTCATATATATTGTATAAAGTCCATTGAAAGTTGAAAACCATAATATTAGGTTAGAAGCACCGAGGTCCTCGTGTTCGATATATGGGGCCTTGAAAACCTATGGTCCGATTTCGGCGATTTTTAGAACGGGGCTGCCCCACTATAAACATAGTATTTGTGCAAAGTTCTGCACCGATATCTTCACTAGTGCTTACTTTATATATTGTAATGTAAACGATTCAGATCGTCTTCAAAGTTCTGTTATATAGGAAGTAGGCGTGGTTGTAAAGCGATTTGGCCTATTTTCACAACATATGATTAGGATGTTAGGAAACTATTACAAACCAAGTTTCATTGAAATCGGTCGAGTAGTTCCTGAGATATGGTTTTTGTCCCATAAGTGGGCGACGCCACGCCCATTTTCCATTTTGTAAAAAAATCTGAGTGCAGCTTCTATCTGCCATTCCTTATGTGAAATTTAGTGTTTCTGAGGTTTTTCGTTAGTGAGTTATCCCACTTTTCGTAATTTTCAACCTAACCTTTGTATGGGAGGGGGGCGTGGTTATTATCCGATTTCTGTCATTTTTGGAATGTATAAGGAAATGGCTAAAAAAAATGACTGCAGAAAGTTTGGTTTATATAGCTCTATTGGTTTGCGAGATATATACAAAAAACCTATTTGGGGGCGGGGCCACGCCCACCTCCCCAAAAAAATTACATCCACATATGCCCCCTCGTAGTGCGATCCTTCATACCAAATTTTATTTCCATAGCTTTATTTATGGCTTAGTTATGGCACTTTATGTGTTTTCGGTTTTCGCCATTTTGTGGGCGTGGCAGTGGTCCGATTTTGCTCATTTTCGAAAGCAACCTTCCTATGGTGACAAGAAATAAGTGTGCCAAGTTTCATCAAGATATCTTAATTTTTACTCAAGTTACAGCTTGCACAGACGGACGGACGGACAGACAGACATTCGGATTTGAACTCCACTCTTCACCCTGATCACTTTGGTATATATAACCCTATATCTAACTCGTTTAGTTTTGGGTGTTACAAACAACCGTTATGTGAACAAAACTATAATACTCTCTTAGCAACTTTGTTGCTAGCAACTTTGTTGCGAGAGTATAAAAAAACAGCGGAAGCATAGTCCTAATATATTCAAGAACTTTCAGTTTAAATTTGATGCATGTCGTTTCGAGAAAAACGCGTTAAAGTTTCGAATATGGGGGCTTATGCCTGCGTGCGGCCGCTTTCACAGGATATTTTTGAAAGTATTAACTATCGAATAAGTCAATTAGAAAAAAAATCGATTTTTTGAAAATGTCGTACTGGTATAGCCCCTTAAGGATTTGAGAATTTTCGTGTCATCACTTGTAGGATCTTTAAGTCGAAACTTATATTTCTTCGACACAAAAGTCTGAGATATTCTAAGAATAGTTTTAACCTCCAAAAAGAACTATTTATTGATGTTTTTCCCTTTTAATAAATAACTTTCCACTGCGATATATTTTCGATTAGTGATTCGAAATTCCCTCAAGTCATAACATTTCAGCTAAAAATATTCATATTTATTACTATTTGCTGTATTTTATTTGCCTCAGTATTTAATAGAAATAATATATTCAGTTCTATTACCGTTCTATTCAAATTTCCATTTATGTAATTATCATAAAACATTGAAATGAACACAAAAGACTTTTTGATAGACACACTCAAATGTAATTTTTCACAAATTAATTTCCATAATTAGCCAAATTCTATTCAACTCGTCAACGCACGACTATGCGCTTGTACAGCCCGGAGTTACAAGCAACGAAGCAGCAGCATCAAATTGTGGTTATACTAATTAGTTTCACTGACAACATTTTAACTTTTTCATTTCTGACAGTTGTTGAATTTTTCCACATTAATTTGCCAGTGTGTGTGTGTTTTTTCTGCGCTTTTTTCGGTTTTTGCTTATTAAAGTTTGTCTTTTCATTAACTGACAGCCGCATTTTAAATTTACGCCATGACCATAAAACTCATATGACAACACACGCACACATACTCAAACATAGACACAGGATAGAGTTGAATGTGTATGTGTGTGTGTGCATATATGCAAATTTCTATTAAAAACTAATTTGCGCAAATTTACAGTTTCTGCTTCATCATGTAACGGACGCGGCGGCCGGAGGGGGGAGGGGAGTAAAAACTTGGAAAGTAATAAAACACGAAATGGTTGAATGGCGTAGAGGAAATGGCGGATGGATCAAGCGACAGTCAGAAAATATAGCAAAAAATCGCATTTCACGTCGTTTGGGTTGCATTAATTTTATGCGAAAATAAAGTGAATATAAAATTTCCAAAAAAAAAGAGCAAAAAAGTGAAAAAAGTGAAGAGCAATGCGCAAGTGAAGTGTGGCTGGCAGCTAAAATTAACTGTACATAAAAAAGTTACGCTATGAAGTTTTGCAATGAACCCTAATAAACACACCACACACACATACATACATACAAACACTCATTAAATATGGATAAAATTGTAAAAAAAGGCAACAAACCAGCTCATTTGTTAGGTTATGTGTTATAATTTGCTAGCTAATACACCGTTATATATATGCTATGTGGGTTGTAGTTCGATGTTTAACATCTGCAAAATTATGTTCGTGTGTTTGTTAAAATTTAAATTAAATAGCCCGCAGCTAAATGTAACAAATTCCATGTTCTGAAATTAAACACAATGAGACATGAAGAGAGTTCTGGAGTAACTCCTGTATTTAACTTTGTATACCCTTAATGTTGTTGTTATTGTATGTGTAAAGATTTCTATATTTTCATACATATTTACATATGTTTCTATATTTCTACATTTTCATACATATTTACATATGTTTATGTGTTAATTTGGCTAATTATTGGTTTAGTCCTTAGGCCATATAACCGCAAACTCCAGTTAGAAATTATTAAATCTATTTTCAAAAATTCATGATTCGGTCCATTTTGAATTTTTTGCCAATACTGTGTTCAGACCGACATTGAAATCATGTTTTCGTATCAAAAATGGGTTTTCGTTCTAAAACTTTTGTTTTCATCCATGTCCACAAAATCTGTCCCACGAAATCGCAGTTTTTGCTGAAAACTACTTGAAAACTTATATTCCACTCATTATAATCGATGCCTGCTATAGTTTAGTCGATATAATTGGAAGACATAATTTGACATCCCCAAATTGTCAGTTAATATTTGCTTACATTTTCGAAAGAATGGAGAGAAATCAAAAGTACAAAAAAAATAAATTCGTTGGGTTGAAGCGCTCCAGAAAACATAGCCACTTTTTAGGGGAAATGGCAGTGGAATTGTAGCAATAAGGTGTGTAAATCACAGCGGCCGAAATTGATTAATTAATAATTAATTAATTTGTAGAGGCCGAAGGATGTCGAAAAACATAGATCCATTTCGTTGGCAATCGTGTTCCCAAAAATTAATTTTTCTTTGCTTTAATTAATGATATTTAATTGAAAACTTTTGCATCAGTAGGAACCTATACAAACTTTTGTCCAACATGATTTAATCGACGTCACAAGCTCCTTTATTATACTTAATCAGATTAAATGTTCTTTGTTCAACTCTTCTATCATTTTTGCAGGCCAAGGTGCTGTGTAGTAAGGGTCTCGATCAATTCTCTTAGAGAATCATCGTTGCGCAAGATATTTATCTAGCTTTTCAAATCAATACCTTCATTATTAAAATTTTGTTGTCGTGATTCTATAAAACATTATTAATAATAATTATAAGCAAATATTAAAGATTCTAAAACATACTATTCTCGTTGCTAAAAATGTAAACAAACAAATAAATTTATGAACTGTCAGTGAAAACGCATCGAAAACACATAATGTCGGTCAGAACAACTTTAGTTCCACAATCCACAAATTGTGTTTTCATGATGTTTTCAATGTCGGTCCGAACGTAGTATAAGCAGTTCCATAGAGAATATAAATCAATAAACAAGTAAGGAAGGGCTAAGTTCGGGTGGAACCGAACATTTTATACTCTCGCAATTTATTGATGTAATTTTATAAAGATAACACAATTCGACCCATATATTGGGTATAATGTTCAATAGAATAACGAAAATCATCATAAATAGTATATGGGGACTGAGGTAATTCCTAAACCGATTTCACTCGTTTTCACCACCAAGATACAATGTATCGAAGACTATACGCTCACTTAATTTAATATTACTTATAATTAGGTATATGGGATCTGGAGGAAGTTATGACCCGATTTTTACCATTTCAGGTACAGAGAGAAACTGTTATAAGACAAAAATTCAGAGGGAATGAATTACATTAAAATATCTGAGGGATTTACCTATATTTTCGGTGAAAAATTACCCTTAGGCACTGAGTTCTTCATGTCGATATCAGGGGCCTTGAAAAGTCATGGTTCGATTTTGACAATTTTTTCACAAGTGATGCAACAGATCATATACAGTGTTTGTGTAAAGTTTTATTTCGCTATCTTCATTGGTTCCTAATGTATATATTATAAAGTGAAGGAATAAGATGAAATTCGAAAATGAGTTATATGGGAAGTTGTCGTTTTTGTGAACCAATTTCGTCCATTTTTCACATGTGTCATCAGGGTATCAAGAAAATATTATATACCGAATTTCATTGAAATCTGTCTAGTAGTTTCTGAGATATGGTTTTTGACCCATAAGTGGGCGACGCCACGCCCATTTTCCATTTTGTAAAAAAATCTCAGTGCAGCTTCCTTCTGCCATTTCTTATGTAAAATTTGGTGTTTCTGACGTTTTTCGTTAGTGAGTTAACGCACTTTTAGTAATTTTCAACCTAACCTTTGTATGGGAGGTGGGCGTGGTTATTATCCGATTTCTTTCATTTTTGGACTGTATAAGGAAATAGCTAAAATAAACGACTGCAGAAAGTTTGGTTTATATAGCTTTTTTGGTTTGCGAGTTATATACAAAAAACCTATTTGGGGGTGGGGTCACGCCCACTTTTCCAAAAAAAATTACATCCAAATGTGCCCCTCCCTAATGGGATCCTATGTTCCAAATTTCATTTTCATAACTTTATTTATGGCTTAGTTATGACACTGTATAGGTTTTCGGTTTCCGCCATTTTGTGGGCGTGGCAGTGGACCGATTTTGCCCATTTTCGAAAGCAACCTCCTCAGGGTGCCAAGGAACATATGTTCCAAGTTTCATTAAGATATCTTAATTTTTACTCAAGTTATCGCTTGCACGGACAGACGGACGGACAGACGGACAGACGGACGGACAGACATCCGGATTTCAAATCCACTCATCATCCTGATCATTTATGTATATATAACCCCATATCTAACTCTTATATTTCTTGGTGACACAAACAACCGTTAGGTGAACAAAACTATTATACTCTGTGCAACAGGTTGCGAGAGTATAAAAATGCTTCAGATTTTCAGGTATCTTACTAAGTAATAGACCTCCGAAGTTAAGGTATTCTTCAATTTGTAAAAAAAAATAAAATTGACTCGAGTTCTCGTAATATGAAAACACCTCGCTAATATACGGGATCTAACAAAGAACAATGAAAGCTGGAAATATCTCTTTCTGACGTCTGGAGCTCACTTAAGCTAAGAGATGTTGCATTGAAGGACGATAAGAAGATGTTGAGCCTAAAACTCTCTTATTTTATACTGATTTTTTGGGCCTTGTTTATATCTTGAAGCATAGATCTGTCCGTTGTCTCCTTCAATACAGAAACATTATATATTTCCTTCTTTCATTTGAAATTACTGCTATTTCATGCTTGTAAAGTATGTATTGTATGCGCTTCCCAGCAGTTAACCACATTCCATTAATTATACGCCAACTGGCATAGAAAATCACGACCCTTACATGTCTGAGCATGCACTGTTTTGTGCACAGCTCCTTCCTTCTTTCGTCTTTCTTTTCTTATATATTTACGCTTTTGTGTTGAAATGCAAGTGAAGTGAAAACAAAAAATCAATCATTGCTGATCTGTCAAGAGACCCCATGAGTGCATTATGTTTAGAAATTGGTGTGAAATTGCAAAGAACCTTAGCAGGGTTGCTGCATACAATATTTGCTGCCAAACAAAAGTGTCACACTGACAATGCGAGATAATTGAGAAGCGTTAAGTAAGCAGAAAACGCTGTAATTGTCTTCTGATTACGACGCAAAGAAACAAAGTACCAATTGGAATTGTATGGAGTAATCTGTCAGGTAGCAGTTTTTCTAATCAAATCTTTGGATTTTACTTTTGAGAAAAATTGTTTAGTTGGGCTCATAATTTTTCTGAAGGAGTTTTTCAAAATCATGAAAGCTCTTTTCGAGCTTTCACGCCAATGAAAGTTTTATAACTTCGTGAGATTCTAATTCTATTTTTTCAATGATACCTTATTGCGAAAAGCTGAAAGTTCTCTTAAAACAGTTAACAGCCACGTCTTGTTTCCTCTCTCTGAAGTAAGAGCTTTCACTTTATAATTTTAAATTAAACGTTTTAAAAGCTTAAAATAAAAGGTTTAAATCAAAAAAGCTTTTTATTTGCTTGTTTGCCCAACCCTGGATTACAACAAAGCGCTAGGAGCTCTGAAAGACATTTCGGTTAGGTTTTGAACTAAAACAATTGGCAAGCTTGGATGTGGTCGTCTATTGCATTCAGAATACCTATCTTAGCATAAATATTTTATGTCGTTGAAACGAAAGAGCGTTGAAGCGGCCGAACGCCATTCCTGCCTCATTTTTGCTGGGATAACCACATAAAATCATTCAATACTCATTTGCGAAGAAGCTCAGCCTAAATACCAGATACTTGCCAACACATACACATACTTTGGTAGCAGATTAGAGGTAGAAGTAAGGCAAACGTACCACAGCTTCGGCTTAGCGTATAAAGAAGGTGGATTGCTGCTCAAGTGTAGCTCCTTATGGCAGAAAGCACTCAGGCCACTTAAAAAGAGATGAGCCCACAAAGGCTGAAGATGCTTGATGGATGGCGTAGCGGCATCTTATCCGTTGCTGCTGCTATAAAAATAGCTATACATGCTACACAAGGAAGTAGGCTGCTTTGCGGCAACCGGATATAAGGCGGCAGGCATAGCGGAATTTTCCCCGAAATAAGAATTTGCAAATCGCTACACTTGCTGTGGCTCATATGCATTTGCTGTTGTTGTTCAACTTCATTGATGTTGATGACTGAAGGATTTATGTTACACCTTCCTGCAGATAATTGTTTTCACTTCCCTTTCCGGCAGGCGCTGCGCAGAAAATGAACTTTTAATGGCAGTTACGAGAAGTACACCACGAGGATGGAGGGGGAAAGCGCAAAGCAAATACTCAAAGCGTTGTTATTGCTGAGTGTGTGAGTGCGTATATAGTAAATAACAGTACACAGCACCGCATAGCATAAATGAAAGTCGAAAGCATCGAAGAGTGGGAGCGCCGAAGATAAATAAAATAGCGTGAGCCACTTGAGCCGGAAGCTGACAAATTTGCACAAGTACCAGGCATAAGTAATTGATGAAAGAGCGCTGCGTCGCTGGCAAACGCAGAAGGTACTCGCTCGCAAAAATTGGGAAAGAAATGCCAAAAAATTTCGGATAAGTATATGCAAAGTAAATCTCGCAAATGGTTCTGTATTAGTGAGTGTGTGCTTGTGTGTGTCTGTGAAGGCACTTTTTAATGGCAGCCAAGAAAAGTACATACGCTGGTATTTGTAGAAGTTTCTGTGCCATATACATGCCAGTTGCTGAGATCCTAACGTTGATTTTTCACTTTTCCCCCTCCTTCGCTCTCTCTCTCTCCTCTCTAGCTATAATCTTATTCGTGCTGCCACTGATGTTGCGACAATGTAGCTTTCAAGGAAAAACCCATTAAAGCTGTGTGCTCGGTTGGGTTATATAAATGTTAGTATTCCGATTATTTACTAGTTGGTTAATAGTGTTAATATGTGTAATGGATATGCGAAAACGGTAGAAGGTCAGCGGCGAATCGACGGAAGGACATCTGCATGTGTGACCGTGAAATGTTGCGTGCAGAAATTTTCCGTCAATATACATAGAGCCATTAGTTATTATGTGCTAATGGTATGTTAAAACTGTAATGGAAAACTTTCGTTGTGTATATGTGTGAGAGTGAAACCTGCAAAGAATCGTATGAGTAATCTATAATGAGAGTACACTCGGAGTAGTATTTTTTTGAGGGGAAGAATTGTATAAAAAGTAACTAGTCTCATTTGGGACGTTTGGACGGGAATGAGTTGCTGGAGGAGAGGCACAGTGAGGTTCTTTAAGAATGGGTCGAAGTCGGCGGGAAAGGTTGGTGGAGGAGTTTACTGTTGGAAGTTCCGCAGTAACCTTAGTGTCAGGCTACCCGATTATTGCAGCGTTTTTCAAGCGGAAGTGGCTGCTATTAAGCAGCGACGGATACATTGCTTCGAAGCGCACCAACCTTTTGGGAGGTGACGATCCACTTGGATAGTCTAGCGGCGATACTAGCCCTGAGTTCACTGACTATGCGCTCAAGGTTGATTAAGAAATGCCTATTCTCACTGTCGGTGGCATCGTTATACTTTTTCAATTTGTTTAGTCTGCGTTCCTGGCCACTGCGGAATTGCGGATAATTGGAAGGATGATGAGCTTGCAAGTTCAGGAACGTCAGACTCACTATTAGAGCAAGAAAGCATGTAGGTGCACAGTTGTCGTATTGCGGTTTGCTAATGGACAGATGGGCCAGCTGAGCTGGGTAGGCGCTGGTCAATTACTAGCACATGGGCAGTCGCAAGATCCTTCTCTTCTTCTTGACTAGCGAAGACACCGCTTATGAGGTTATAGTCGAGTCCAAAACAGCGCGCCACGCATCTTTCCTTTTGAGATCTATCTGGCCCATGGTAAACTGAGGCAGGTCAACCGAGCTCTTCGCTCTCAGTGTACCTTACCTCTCCTTAGTCGTAGGGGTTCTTACTGGGCATTGTCCCATCGGGATCCACGCTACAAAGTCAAAAATCTTACCGGACGCTAGCTGTAGAAGCTGCACGGAGGAGGATGAGGTGGAATCTTCTCATCACTTTCTTTTGGAATGTTCCATCTTTGCGAGATTAAGAAAGATATTTCTTTGGATCTCACTTTTTCGAGCAAGCTCGCGAGATTAAGAAAGATTTTTCTTTGGATCTCACTTTTTCGAGCAAGCTTGCGAAATAGCGAATATAGAAGTTAAAAATCTATGCATATTTGTAGTAGGTTAATTGCTAATCTAGGGGGGATTCAGGCTTTACAAAGGACTGCCTTTTAAAGTCTACGTGTGTTTCCCTTAAGAAGACACCCTAACAACCTAACCTACCTAGTCTCATCCCGTGCCCATTAAAATAGAAAATTTGACTAGTCCATTAAATACGGTTTAATTAGGAGAAGAACACATGTATTGGCAAAATCACTCTCCACTTAATCACAACAAAGTCGAGTAGATTTCCATCGCTTCGAAAAAAGTAAGTGACAAATACTTCCCAGTTTGCATATAAAAGTGCTAATCAAAGAAGAAAAATAATTTTGCTAAACAAAACAAGTCCGAGCAACGAACGACACAACTAATGACCAAACTTTCTGAATGGCACCGAAAGCGTACTTTGTATTGAGTGCTTAAAATAAATTGTCAATTGTCTCAGGTCAATATTGGAACACTGGCTGTCAGCTACAGCTACAGCTACAGCTTCAGCTTCGGTCGGGTTCCAGCAATAGCAAAAACTGCAAAGCAAATATTTGCAAACGCACACACTCACACATGGCTATACAAAATACTTTACTTAGAGTTTTGCACGTTTCTGTTTACTCGAGCTCTCTCCACATATCCTTCTTTCATCCATTTATCCTTTCATGCAGACGAGCCTGCCTGCTGCTGCTGTTATTTACTTCGGCAATATATGCCAACTGGCCATCAAGATTAAATTGGCTGCTGTCAATTTGTGTAAATAAAAGCTGTTATTTATGGCATATTCCTGTTGTTGAGTGCCTGCCTGTTCCAGTTACACAAACAACAACAGCAACTAACAATAATATGGATATGAACAACACAACTTAATTGAGTGCGTGTATGCGTGTTGTGTTGTTTGTTGTTTTTGTTTTTGTTGTGCGCTTATTTTCTTTCAGTTATGAAGGGGTAGCCAAGTAATTAGCAAATGCACTGAGGCATGCATTTGACATTAAAGCAAAAATGAAGGCAAAACTAAATATAATACAAGGACATCGCACATATTCACCGAAATTAAGCCAACGAAATTATTTGGAAATTATTTATGTTATTTACTTAGTTTTAATCGGATTTTATTGTGTAGCATAGGCGTATTTGTGCGATAGACGCAGATTAAAGCAGCAAAGAGCTTGATTTGTTCTCAGAAAGATTTAATCTTACTTTCGTGTAAAAGTTCCTTGTACAATCGATTTGGTTTCTGTTTAAGAAATTATGATGAATCATCTCGAAGAGAGGATGCGTAATGAGTTCCATTTCATATTACTCGAAAGTAATAGCAGCAATTAGATTTCCTTCTTCTTCTTCTTGACTGGCGTAAACATCGCTTACGCGGTTATAGCCGAGTCCAAAACAGCGCGCCACGCATCCCTCCTTCTGGCAGTTTGGCGCCAATTGGTTATGCCAAGTGAAGCCATGTCCTTCTCCACTTGGTCTTTCCAACGGAGTGTAGGTCGTCCTCTTCCTCGGCTTCCACCAACGGGTACTGCATCGAAAACTTCAGAGCTGGAGTATCTCCGTCCATTCGGACAACATGACCTTGAAGCGTAGTCGCTGTCTTTTTATTCGCTGGACTATGTCTATGTCGTCGTATAACTCGTACAGCTCATCGTTCCATCGTCTGCGGTATTCGCCGTTGCCAATGTTCTGAGGATCATAAATCTTCCGCAAAACCTTTCTCTCGAAAACTTCTAGTGCCGTATCATCGGATGTTGACATGGTTCACGCTTCTGCACCATAAAGTAAAACGGGAGTGAGTTTAGTTTTTGTAGAGTTTGTAGAGTTTAGTTTTTGGTCGTCGAGCGAGGACTTTACTTTTCAATTGCCTACTCAGTTCATAGTAGCACCTGTTTCGTGGCTTTAGTTTTCGTTAGGGACACAATTGTTGCCAAGAAGATGTGGTAGGGTGGTTGAGAGTTCGGACATCCAGTCCTCGGGCCATAGTTTGATTTTGTGTATAAATTCAAAGAAAAGTTCTGCCTCTTACTAGTCTAGAGTCGGTTTAGTGTAGTTCTGTAATGGAAAATTTCCTCAAATGAGTTATGAGGAGGCGGCTTAAAAAAGAAACTTTAAGAAGCATTGAGGAAGGAGCTCTACCAAACATCTAGAACCTCATTTAAATGCTACTAAAGAAGAAGGATATATAATGTATAAGTCTCTCTTATTCCTCACCTAATTTACATATATTAGATCCGTAAACGGCGTCGATGACAACATTCTATGCCGTGTCCAAGATATGCCGTGTCAGATATACGTAATCGGAACCCATCTTGACTAAAACTAATAGTATCGTTTATGCTATTGTAACAAGAAAATTATCTTGAAACACAGAAATGAGTCTCCAACTATCACTTCTATGTCTAAGGTCTCAGTGTTGGCTACTATACATGTATGTTTTGGTTAGCTGTGAGGGGTAGGTGATTGAAAGCTTTTACTCATTATTTACTCATAAGAAGAACTAGATATAAACGAGAATGTTTTATACAATGCAGTGCAGAAGTCAGTGTGAAAGATCCCTTCTCAACCTTTTGCATAATGTGACGTGCTTTCGACATGAACCTTTTAATAAATTCACTTTTTTTTTAATATACTACAACATTTAATATACTCAACTATACTCACATATATGAGTATACTCATATGTATTTGTCTACCGAAAGGCAACTAAGTAATCATTAAAACTGAAAATTGTATCATTCAAGCGTGTCATGCCACTCGTTTAAGCGATACTTTGCGCAAGTCTTCCCTCCGCATAGCCCTAATTACGCGCTAGCCTTGAGCAAGGGCAAGCAATCAAACAACAAACACACACACACTCACTCACTAAGCGCGTGTAATGCTGCTCTACTCGCTTTAAGTGGGAAACAAAGTATTATTTACAGTTCATGAAGAAGAGAAGAGAAATTGCAACACCAAAAATAAAGACAAAAAAACTAACAAAGAAATCAAATTATTTTAATGACACACAAATTGATACTTTGACGTAAATGCAATTTTCGACAGCAAGACAATGCCGCGCTGTGGCAACAACGGGAGGCGAGGCGGGATGCGAGCGAACGACAACAAAAGGATACACAAATGCCAATTGACTGCAGGCAATTTCGAAGAGAAAATGCTCGAAAGGTACGAATAAGCAAGAAATATGAAATGCGAATGGAATTTTAAATGTTGCAAGGGGGATGAGGGAACATCGCTGATGTTACTGTTGTTGTTATTGACGATGAGGTAAGCGTTGCGTTGATGAGGTAAGCGCGCAGTGCCGCTACCAAGATGCTAATTCTAGCGAAGAAACAGCAATAACAAGCACTAAAGCAGCAATAAAAATTCGAAGCCAGGGGTTGGCTTCTAGAATCCTACAGCAATTGTGTGTTTCTATGTGTGACAAGACTAAGAAGGCCATTGAAATTGTGCAAATGAATGACGAAATGACTGAGTGACCTGTGCTAAGCTGTTCGTTCGGCCGGTCAGTCGTCGTCCATACTAAAAACTACCTGTCATTGAAAACGCTGTCACTCTGTTCGATTCGCCTAGCTGTTGTTACGACTGTTTCACTAAGTATTATGCAAATTTCGTGAATTCGTTAAGTTGAAAATTGTACAAAGTACGTAGGAAACACATAAACATCAATGAATGGCGTTAAATAAATGTGTCTCTCTATGTGGAAGTGTGTGTGTGTGTGAGAGTTCTTAAGCAAAGTGCGAATTTCATTGTCACAGCGGACAAATTGGATATTATTTGAATAATGACAAAACACGCTGACACTTCTCTGCATGAATAACGAGTGTTGAATGTTGTTGTGTGGAGGCTTAGAAAGTGGAGGATGTTTTAAGTTTCACACAGAGGTGTTGAAGGTGATTTTTCTAGAATTTTCCGGAATTTACTGGGATACGAAGATTTGGTTGAGATGATACAACTCAAGTCAGCTACTAAACAGCTTACTCACTTCCTGTTGCTACTGAGACTCATAACTTGGACCTTCCAAATAGAGTTTAAAATCGATAAAAAAAATTTTAAGACAAATCCAAATTGATCCCACAAGACTACAGAGACATATGAGACGATTCTCAACGCCAGATAAGGATAGATGGATTTTTCTAGATGATTTAGTAATTGAAGAAACCCCTCAACTAAAGGATTTGTACGTTTCTGGGATTCTAAGTATCAGTATTAAAATTTTAATTGGATTTACTGATGATACTACAGACATACGCAATTTTTCGACAAATTTCCTCGAACAACTATTGTTAATCATGTCCAAGTACTCACATTACAGAGTAACAAAACAGCAAATCCAAAACACATTTCAAATCCATCAACTACTTCATTTTAGACGCCACTGCAGCCTGGCCAAACAAATTATGTATCCGTTACAGACGAATGCCCTCGAGTGAGGATCAAAATTAACCGTTCAGCTGATAATTAAATTTTCGCAACATTATGCAACAAATCGAACGATTCGAAATCGAATTATGAAACACGACACCAGCAGGATAATGAGAGTCTGCAGAGTTGAGTGAGTGCTGGCAAAAGCAATGACAGCTTAGCAGTTGAACATGAAGAACAGCAGAGAAACAGTTGCAAACTTGACATGCCAAATGGCAAATGTGATGAAGCTGCTGCTGTTTGGCTATGCAATTGTACAATTTTTCCAATTTTTTTTTGTGGTGGCAAAACAGCTTGTGCCAGGCATGAGTGGTGTGTGTGTGGTGGCTCCAGTTTTGGCAGCAACAATGAGCGCTACATATGTGTTGTTGCATACATTAATGCATTGCAACAATTTGTGATTATTGCTGTTGTCTTTGTTGTTGTTGTTGCACTTATTGACGCTTGTGGCAAACGACAGCTGACAACACACGACAGCGCAACATGGCTGGTGGTGTCCTTGTTTTTGGCGTCCTTCCTAGAAATTATCATCAGCATAAACATCATGGAAATGATCATCATCGAAGCAGCATATGCAAACAAAGTCACTAGTATTTGAGTGTGTGTGTGTTTGTGTGGAATTATAAATAACTCAATTCGCCAGCGAGCTGAGCGTACAAAAGCGCCGTTGGCAACAGAAACACACACACAGTGCGGCCTGCATTTTATTTCCATTGATTTCGAGCACCTTCTGTGTGATATGCCATACAAGTATGCACGAACTACCCTCGTACGTGAGTGAGTGTGTGTGTTGTTTTGTGTAGCATATCCTACTCTACAAACGAAACTGCATTCACCAACCTCAGCATAATAGCCTGGCAGCCAGAGCGCATATCATCCCTCTGCGGCTGGCAACGTCAGCTTGGCAATTATGCTGTCGGGCTGCCGTGCTTAGCCCGCTCTCACCACCACCATCAACACCACTGCCATTGCTGGCGACTGCCTGCTGTTGCTTTCGTTGTTATTTGCATGCTGACTCTGACTCTGGCAGTAGCGGCACAATATCATTGCGAAAAGCAGGCAGCAACAGCAACAACAACATTCCAGAATGCCAACTAAAATTTCGCCTAGCAACAGCCGGGTTTGAGCACACGGCAATGCGGTGTATCCTGCAAGGACGTTTGTGCGTGTGTATGTGTGAATATATTTATGAATGAATGAATGCATAAACTACTTACTGTGGAATTCATGCCTGGCCACAAGGTATGAATGAGCGAGAGTGTGTACGTGCGAATGCAGGAAGGGGGAATATTTGTATTGCTTTGTGCCGACAAAACAGAAAAAAAAAACAAAAACTCGACGTGGAATTATGAATGAAAAGGATTGCCGGCTGAATTGTTTTTAGAAATTTTATATTTTTTTGCTTTGTTTAATACTCTAATTGCTTGGATCAGCTGGATTAGCACGATCGCATGCAAAAGGCTGGATGGCATGATGAAATATTTATTTCGAAGAGCAGGATAATGGCGCACACAAGTGCTTACAAACAAGTACACATTTCTTTTCAATAGTAGGGAAGTCGTACTTGGTGCACAGTGGACTGAAATTGATTTTTTTTAATTTTTTTTAAGTAGCAGTCTCAAGACAATATTGATGACGAAAAATTAAATGAGTAATTTTTTCAAAAAGAAAATAAATTTTATAAAAGAGCAGCAATATTTGAAAATTTTTAAAGCCTTTTCTTTATTTTATAAGGAAAATTGAACTTGAATTCCGTCAAATAAGTACCCGGAAAATCTCTTTTTAAATTTGCCCGCTGAGAAAATTAGTTTTTTTGTTCCAGGTTGTCACAACTGTCAGCCACTATTCTGTCAATTTTTATTGTTATGTGTCATTAGGCACAAGTCAACCTTTTGTGTGCATTGCGATTTTTATATGCCCCTCTTTGAACGATTTATATCAATCGTGAACTTGTGTTTTCGACATGGTTGAATCACCAAATATTTTTTTCAAAATTTTCCACGTTTTGGCACAATAAATTTCATTTGAAACACAAAATTTCACACAAACTAATTCTAATTTGTTAATTACTAACTAATTTGCGAATTTCCGGTTACTTATTTGACGGAATGTATAGTCAAGAATATAATTTTTGAAGAAAATAATTTGAAAATTATCTAACAAACTTTTTGTCCCAATTTTTTTACAAATTTTTTTGATGTCTATTAATTTTTCGAAAAAAAAAACATTTCACAAAATTTCCAAAATAATTTGAAAATTTTTGTCCCAATTTTCTTTATAATTTTTTTTACAAATTTTATTTTTTAATTTCTATTAATTTTTCAAAAAAAAATAACATTTCACAAAATTTTTTACCTTTTCCCTATTTTTCTCCTAATGTTGCTTATTATTTTTAATTACCGAAATAATAAAAAAATAGTATTCTTTTCATATATTTTTATTTAATATATATTTCCGCAAATTATTTCAACTATTTTTAGTGAAAATATTTTCAAAATTTGTTTCGTTAACGACCCACTGTGTCAAAAAGGCCGCATGCGCAGAGTTCGATCGATCGGCACGTCTGATATTCGTGGAATTTTCGGTCACACAAACAATATTGTTTTTCTTTCGAAGGGAATATCTTCCATTTAAAAATATATCTCCGTGCCTAAAATACGTGAAATCGGGAAGTTCACCTAACTCCCATATACCTAATATTAGGGTTTCCAACTTTCAATGGACTTTATACCATATATATGACGAATATGTGGGTCAAATTGTATATTATATAATAATATGAAGAAGTTAAATAAATAAATTGCGAGAGTATAAAATGTTCGGTTACACCTGAACTTAGCCCTTCCTTACTTGTTTTTATTGAATTCTTTACTTTTTGTTACTTATACTTTAAAATCAAATATTAATACACACCTTTTTATTTTCTTTTTTTCTTCAAAAACAGCGTAGACGTTGAACCTCTTGGCACCGAAGCAGCAGTCGGTGGAGCTTGGCTTTTATAATTATATATAATATATTTATTTGTAATGAATATAATTTTTATAAAAATAAATTTCTATCAAATTACAAAAACATGTAAAAATAATATTTTTAAAAATAAATGCTATAATTATCATAATGTTTGTATCGCAGTAATTATTATTATTAATAAAGTTTAATTATGAATTTTTATAAAAATAAATAAAAAAAATTTAATTAGAAATAGACAAAACCACAATTTGACTTAAAAAACTAATAAAAATCCATTGTTTTATGTTATCAGCAGCTAGATCATAAATTTTCTTCAAATTTACCAAGAATATTTAAGAAAATTTTGTTTAAACAGCTCTTCCTACCTATTTTCAACCAAAATTTCGAATTTCGAATTAAAAAATATTCGCCACAGCAACAACAAACATTTTAAAGTAGAAATGTAGCAAAAGCTTTCCACTTTCACTCAGTTTTTACCGAACTCGCCTAGGTGCCTCCTTCCGGGATTTATTAAGGATTGACATTGAAGTAAAGCACATCCGAGACCATTCAGAAAGGGCATATACTTGTGATTATTGCCAGTCTTACGGAGGTGCAGATACCAGTAAAATCGGTGTCGTATTATTGAGCTCATCTAAGACAACTCAGAAAATATCGGTAATAAATCCCAGCACCCCTAACATTTTTCACATCCATAACATGCATACAACTTACATTTGATGTGTGTACCACAAAAAACAGATCTCGGATCCAATCCTCGACATCACTTTGAAACTGAATTTTGAGGACCCTTTGATTACTAACAATATAACACTTATGTACAAATAACATATATGTAATAAATAAAAAGAAATTTGTAAGTTTAATGAAAATGCAATAAAGGTATAAAAACACTATTTAAATTAAGTTAGATTACAAAAGATGTGTATATTATTTTTAGAATGAGTGCAGCTGTTTAAATAAACTGAAATAAATTATTTGTATAAATATGTATAAAATATTGTTGATATATTTATTTTTTCATTCTACTATCTGAATCCTGTAAGTAAGAAATAATTAAACTTAAAGCATTTGTTGTTCAAGGGATAAAAATATCACGCAGTACACACACACACAAGAAAAATATGCATTTTTCGCATATTTATTTAGTAGATTATTTAGTATTTCTTAAAAGTTGAAGAACGAAAAATATTTTACATGGGTCCCCCTGTAACAAGATAAAAAAAATCCGCGAAAATTACGAAAATTTTATGTGCTTGCAGCGGCCTGATCTACTAGGCGCGCATAAGTGCTCAGAAGGCAGCAAGCAGCCGGTGGGTGACGTCACGAAAATATATTGGGGCAACAACAAAAGCAAGTGGGCGGCGTCACCCATTGCATTAAATTTAGGCAACAATAAAAGTTCGTTTCGTTTCTCCCACATTGTCGCTATAGTAAACATACTACCATAGCAAACGGGACCTGCATTCCTTTCTATGCAATCGAGGGTTGCCAAATGTAAATTAATTATTTAAAATTTTCCACAGAGAACAACAACATCGCTACGAAGTGATCGCTGAACTATCAGGCGCTCATGAAAAATTTTATGGCAACAACAAATTATATGAGCAATGACAGGGTGGTTGTATGGATTATTTTAGTTATATTTATTTAGTTAAATTATTTAGAAATTATAAAAAATTTAAGAAGAAAAAATATTGTATGCGTGTCCGCCTGTCACAAAATAAAAAAAATCAGCGAAAACGAGGAAAATTTATGATATGTTCAGCGCAATGAATTACTAGGCGCGCATAATAGCTCAGAAGGCAGCAAGCAGCCAGTGGCTGACGTCACGAAAATAAAGTTGGGCAACAACAAAAGCACGTGGGCGGCGTCACCCACTGCATTAAATTTAGGCAACAACAAAAGTTCGTTTCGATTTTCCCACATTGTCTCTATAGTAAACATATGAATATATCAAACGGGACCTGCATTCCTTTCTATGCAAGCGAGGGTTGCCAAATGTAAATTAATTATTTAAAATTTTTCACAGGGAACAACAACATCGCTACGAAGTGATCGCTGAACTACCAGGCGCTCATGAAAAATAGTATGTAGCACATATGACACCTGAGCTGCATTATTTTTTGTGGCAGCAACAAATTATATGTGCAATGACAGGGTGATTGTATGAAACATATTTATTTAGTTCAATTATTTAGAAATTATAAAAAATTTAAGAAGAAAAAATATTGTATGCGTGTCCCCCTGTCACAAAATAAAAAAAATCCGCGAAAATTGCGAAAATTTTATATGCTTACAGCAGCCTGATCTACTAGGCGCGCATAATTGCTCAGAAGGCAGCAGGCAGTCGGTGGCTGACGTCACGAAAATAAAGTTGGGCAACAACAAAAGCAAGTGGGCGGCGTCACCCATTGCATTAAATTTAGGCAACAATAAAAGTTCGTTTCGTTTCTCCCACATTGTCTCTATAGTAAACATACTAACATAGCAAACGGGACCTGCATTCCTTTCTATGCAAGCGAGGGTTGCCAAATATAAATAAATTATTGAACAATTTACACAGAGAACAACAACATCGCTACGAAGTGATCGCTGAACTATCAGGCAAAGCCTGAGCTGCATTATTTTTTATGGCATCAACAAATTATATGTGCAATGACAGGGTGGTTGTATGAAACATAATTATTTAGTTCAATTATTTAGAAATTATAAAAAATTTAAGAAGAAAAAATATTGTATGCGTGTCCCCCTGTCACAAAATAAAAAAAATCCGCGAAAATTGCGAAAATTTCATATGCTTGCAGCGGCCTGATCTACTAGGCGCGCATAATTGCTCAGAAGGCAGCAAGCAACCAGGTGTGTGGCGAAACGAAAATAAAGTTGGGCAACAACAAAAGCAAGTGGGCGGCGTCACCCACTGTATTAAATTTAGGCAGCAACAAAAGTTCGTTTCGTTTCTCCCACATTGTCTCTATAGTAAACATATGAATATATCAAACGGGACCTGCATTCCTTTCTATGCAAGCGAGGGTTGCCAAGTATAAATAAATTATTGAACAATTTTCACAGGGAACAACAACAACATCGCTTCGAAGTGATCGCTGACCTACCAGGCGCTCATGGAAAATAGTATGAAGCACATATGACACCTGAGCTGCATTAATTTTTATGGCAACAACTAATTATATGAGCAATGACAGGGTGGTTGTATGGATTATTTTAGTTATATTTATTTAGTTAAATTATTTAGAAATTATAAAAAATTTAAGAAGAAAAACTATTGTATGCGTGTCCCCCTGTCACAAAATAAAAAAAATCCGCGAAAATTGCGAAAATTTCATATGTTTACAGCAGCCTGATCTACTAGGCGCGCATAAGTGCTCAGAAGGCAGCAAGCAGCCGGTGTGTGCCGTCACGAAAATAAAGTTGGGCAACAACAAAAGCACGTGGGCGTCGCCACCCATTGCATTAAATTTAGGCAGCAACAAAAGTTCGTTTCGATTTTCCCACATTGTCGCTATAGTAAACATACTAACATAGCAAACGGGACCTGCATTCCTTTGTATGCAAGGGTTGCCAAATGTAAATTAATTAAAATTAAAAATAAAAAAAGTTTATGAATAAGAAATTATTAGAGCTGACCCCCTGTAATGAGGAAGGATAAAATATAGAAAATTATTACTAAAATGCCAAATAATAAAAATCTCAATAAATTGCTAATTAAATGTTGCTTTTATTTTTTCATCCTCCTATCTCTATTATGTAGGTAAAAAAATATTAATGCATAATTTAATACTAAATAAAAAATATTTTACATTACTAGGCGTTCATGAAATAAGGTATAGCGCGCTGTAAAAGAAAGTAACATCAACAATAAGTGATCTTAGCTAATACCGAGCAATTAGGTACAAACTTTATTTTTTTAATTATTTTTTTTTTATTTATTTATTTTTTTAATTATTATTTTTTTATTTATTTATTTTGCGAAATTAATCAAAAGTTTAAGCTTAAAAATTAAATTAGAGCTGATTTCCCTGTAAGCGAACGGACAAAATCAACCGCACTGTCCGAAAGTCATCACTGCTGCACTGAACTGAAGTACCAGGCGCACATGACTGCAGCCGATCAGCAGTAGCAAGTAAACACCGATTACAATTCCAGCTTCGCTGCTGTAAGTGCAAAGCATTGCAATAACAAAATATTCTTATTATATAGTTTCAATTACTAGTTCGTTCCTTAGTAAACAACACTAATAGAAACAGCTAATCGCATTCCTTTATAATGATTGCCAAATGTTAAGTAAATCAACATTAAACATTTTGGATTTTAATATATGTTATATAAATTTCATTATTATAATTTTTTGTTTGTATTCATATAAAATTGTGTAAAAAAAATAATAATAATTTAAAATTTAAATGAGTTTATAAAAATCCAATATAAATTGTATGTATAGCAGAAGTACCCGGCGTTCATAAAGATTTAGTAGTCAATAAGCAACAATCCACATGCGATTTGCCTATAATTATAATTATCATTTCAGTATCATGTTGTTCAAATTCTTTACGCTGTATATTAGAAATAAAAAATACAAAATAAATAAGTTTAAAAACTTCAACATCATTCTATAACTCACTCTGTACTACCAGGCGCTCAGAAGCAGCATATGTAGGTAGGCATAGTAGGTTGATGCTGCTGATCTTCGCTGACATTGCTTTGTTGCTAATTTGCATCAGCGACTTCGGCAGGCTAAGCTTTGTTGCTTTGTTTCAAATACCACAACGGACCTAAGTAAATTTAAATAGAGCAAAAAAAATACATTTAAGTGTATGTAAGAATGTGAAATAAAAACAGAATTGCCAAATAATAAATATTATATGAAAAAATGGCAGGAATTTAGTCGTTTTAATTTTTCGTAAGTATAAAAAATTTAAAATAAAATTAAAATTAAAATTAAAATTAAAATTAAAATTAAAATTAAAATTAAAATTAAAATTAAAATTAAAATTAAAATTAAAATTAAAATTAAAATTAAAATTAAAATTAAAATTAAAATTAAAATTAAAATTAAAATTAAAATTAAAATTAAAATTAAAATTAAAATTAAAATTAAAATTAAAATTAAAATTAAAATTAAAATTAAAATTAAAATTAAAATTAAAATTAAAATTAAAATTAAAATTAAAATTAAAATTAAAATTAAAATTAAAATTAAAATTAAAATTAAAATTAAAATTAAAATTAAAATTAAAATTAAAATTAAATTAAGCAAGAGAAAACATTATTCAATTATTATTATTTTTCTTTGTCAGTAGTATTTAATATTTTCATATTAAGTTAACAATTTATTTTATTTAATGCTAAAATATTCCACATTTGGCAATCATTATAAAGGAATGCGATTAGCTGTTTCTATTAGTGTTGTTTACTAAGCGACGAAATGGTAAACGAAACTAATACGAATATTTTGTTATTGCAATGTTATGCATTTACAGCAGCGAAGCTGGAATTGTAAACGGTGTTTACTTGCTACTGCTGGACGCCTGCCGTCATGTGCGCCTGGTACTTCAGTGCAGTAGGCGCTTCAGTGCAGTGCAGTAATGATAAATTTCGGTTGATTTTGTTTGTTTTTCTATTTGTATACAGAGGATCAGCTTTAAATTGATAGATGCACATATGGAAGCTGATCGCGAACAGCAAGTAAGTATTAATATGAAATATGAGTGTTCTAATAATGAGCAGACAATTAATAACTACATCAATTGCAGCTTCTGTCTTGTGTTCATCTTCGTCGATTGGAAAACAACAACGAAAATGCGTTTCAATCTCACCTTGTATGAAATCAGTGATACTATAGAATTTATACAAAAACCGAAAGCAAGGCAGACCGATAGCAGATCTTAAAAGAATTTTATCAAAATTGAATAAACATATGTATATAATGTCAATATAAGAAATATTTCCAAATAATGACTGCTGAAATATAACTGGTTTCAAAGCAACTAGTTTGGGGGGACTTTCTTCAAATATGTTGTAATTATTTTCCTAAGAATTTTTTAAAAGTTGGTTTTAAAGTCACTGACTGAAGTGAAAGGAAGAGTTTGAAAAGTATGCACAACTCTCGGCGCTACTAAAGTAGTAATGTGGACATATTTTGAACAAATTTATTTTTATAATTCTAGCCAAGGAAATGTATGCAGAGCAAAATCAAAGTTCATCAAAGTCTGCTAAATTGACAACTTTCACGCTCAGAAAAGCTATTCTCTCGTATGAAATGAGTCGGTGAGCAAATATAAATTATTGACTGGTAAGAAACCAAATATCTTTCAAGTTAAACTGATTTTTCTCTACGTTAACTGAGTTTTAACATAATCTTACCTTCTTAGATATGAACCGGAGCACTTTGACTGAATTTAATTTGACTTGAAGCATAATTACTTGGATGGATTTAACTTAAGATACTTAGAACTGACGAGCGAGTAGGCAATGTACCGGCATGAGAGTCCATGAAATCCATCATCCATATGAATGACATCGGTTTGGTGTATTTTAAACTGAAAAAAATTGGAAAATAATTCTAACAATAGAAGAAGATTCACAGAGTATAGAAGTATTTCATAAGAGAGAAACCTAAACTGTATATATGTAGGCTTATTCTGATTCAGCTAACTTTTTTTTTAATTCAATTTAAAATATAAAAATAATTAAAATAAATAATCTTCCAATTTTTCTTTCACAAATAGACTACACTCGCGGAAAGTATATATGGTGATTGAAAATAGAGTTTTTATAAAAAGTATTGAAGTTAGAGAAAATTTCTAAATTGTTTTGTATTCATAAAAGTGCAAATATTCTTATACATACATACATATCAAAGTTGTTGGTTTCTTGCTGAAATTAATGCTAATATAAGCCGTCAAAGTGGGGGTACTGCTCAACATGCAAACATACAATACTTACCGTCTGCCTGTCCATGCAAGGGATAGCATGAGTAAAAATCGAGATATCTTAACGAAACTTGGCATAAATATTCCTTTGCCTGAGGAGGTTGCTATGGGCGAAATCGGACCATTGTCACGCCTAAAAAATGGTGAAAACCAAAAACCAATAAAGTGTCATATCGAAGTCATAAATTAAAATTTGGTATAAAGGATAGCACCAGGAAGAAGCATATTTGGTCGTAATTTTTTTGGGGAAATGGGTGTGGCCCCGCACCCAAAATCGGTTATTTGTATATATCTCGCAAACCAATAAAGCTATAGAAACTAAACTTTCTGCAGTCGGTTCTCTTACGTACCCCACCACACACCATCAAAATAGTTGAAATCGGATAATAACCACGCCCACCTCCCATACAAAGGTTAGGTTGAAAATCACTAAAAGTGGGTTAACGCACTAACGGAAAATATCAGAAACACAAAATATTACAAAAGAAATACCAGAGGGAAGCTGCACTTAGATTTTTTTACAAAATGGAAAATGGGCGTGGCGTTGCCCACTTATGGGCCTAAAACCATATCTCAGGAATTACTCGACCGATTCGAATGCAATTCGGTATATAATATTTTCTTGACACCCTGATAACACATATGAAAAATGGACGAAAATCGGTTCCAACCACGACTACTTTCCATATAACTAAATTTTGAATTTCACCTGATTCCTTCGCTTTATAATGCATACATAAGGAACCAATAAAGATAGCGGAATAAAACTTTAAACAAATACTGTATTTGAGCTGTGGCATCACTTGTGAAAAAATTGAAAATCGCAATCGGACTATAACTTTTCATTGCTCCGAATATCGGATGTGAAGAACTCAGTGCTTAAGGGTAAATTTTAACCGAAAATATCGGTAAATCTCTCAGATATCTTAATTTAATGCAGAGAAAATCTTTTTCTTCAAATAGTGTGTCTCTGTAGCAGAAATGGTTCAAATCGGGTCATAACATCGGCTAGCTCTCATATACTTAATATTGGGTTTCCAACTTTCAATGGGCTTTATACCATATATATGACGAATATGTGGGACAAATTATATGTTATATTAATAAAATTACATCAATAAATTGTGACAGTATAAAATGTTAGCCTTTCCTTACTTGTATTAAATACATTTTTTTCTCAATCGACCCACTGTACCAACAAGGCCGCATGCGCAGCGTTCAATCGATTGGCACGTCTGTTATTCGTGGAATTTTCGGTCACACAAACAATATTGTTTTGCTTTTCTTTTCTTTTCTTTGCTACATGCCACTATTTTTATTTTGCCTGTCTTTGCCGCAAAACATCCGGACATCCGTTCAGGCGCTTCCACTTCCACTTGTATGCCAGGCTAATTCGACAAAAACCGAGCACTCCAGTTGTGTTTAGTTCCGGTTTTTTGCACCTACATGGAGGCAGTCAATATGTATAGGCATAAATACCATAAACGCTGGCGAACATAAATAAATAACAGGGGTATGTAGGTACATATGTATACTCCAGCGTATGAACATGTAGTTTTAGTTGTTAGTGCTGACTAGTTCCGCTCCAGAAACGAAATTTCAGCTGTTCACACGGCATGTGGGAGCACTCAGTCGCACTCAGCGAAAAATAGGGGTACAAGCGCTACGCGGCACAGCTTACTTGCGCGCGGTACAAGGGGTGGGCGCAGCGGCAATGCAACGTGTGATGTGTGACTTTTGTGCCGTTACAAAAATTTCCGACATTTCTAACCCAATTCTCTGCAACACATACATACACACTTCACAGTCGCCGGCGCATTTGCATCTGGAGAAATTTATGTTTATCGCTTTATTGCCAAAGGCAGTTTGTGGCATGTGTGTGTGTGTGTTTGTGTTGCTCTCGTTATTTGTGTGGGAACGCCTAACGTGACATTGAACAAATGCCACATGCTGCATGCAATTGGCTTTCATTCATTCATATAAACATGCATTTCTACATATTTAGGGTGTTTACTACAAGGACGCAGCGCTTGCGGCGTCCGGCTATTACTTAATCCATGGCACATTAACGACTGCCACGAGTATGCATACATATAGAGCATATATGCAACTAAGTTCCATAAATAAACTCTTTTTTGTTTTTGTTGTATTAATGCGGCATTTTATGTTTCACTCACATACATACATACATAGCTTCTATGCAAACCTCTATTTATTTGTATTTATGTGAGCGCACAAGTAGCCTACATTTGCGCCTAAAACCCGAATTGACTCGCACAATATCAGCTACATACAAATGCATATTTTATGCTTATCGCCAGCACACTATAATTTACAAATACATACTTCAACTCACACACACACACATTCACATATGCCAAATGTATGTATGTGCTAAGTGCGCGCTCGCATAAAAATAAATTGTGTTTATATGTCATGAGGTCCTTTCGACTCGCCGCGGCGCTCACAATCGACATGTGCAACATGCCGCGCTCGATTGTATTATAAATGCTGCGTTGTTGCTTTTGTTGTTATAACAAAATGTTTGAATGCAATGTGCTTCATTAATTGCCCTGCAGCCCCCTTTTCACTCCACTCACTCTATATATATTATGAGTGTATGTGCGTCTCAGCTGTGGCGCGTCAATCAGCTCATGGAAATTTTTACCGCCGCTGCTGCTGCCAAGGACAAGGACAAGGATATGCGCACTTGTGTGTGTGTATGTGTATGCAGAAGTTGCCTGGTTGGCCTTGCCGGCAAGCACATGCCGCATTTGGAGCGCTTTTTTGCAATAGCTTTGTATAAGCAAATGCAAAAAATTGTTTTTTTAGTGGAATTGTTAAGTGTAGTTTTATGTTGCCATTACGAGCAGCTGCTGAGTGGCGCGTCACACGGCAGTCACATGCATATTGCTGCGCTCATGTATCAAATGACTTTGGTATTTTTTTATTTAATTTTGCCGCACAAGCAGCTTTTGTATTAAAAAAATCTCAAAAGGAAGTTGAAATTGAATTGTTGAAAAAATGAGCTCAAAATCTGACCAGATGACCCACTTTTCCTTAATCTTTTATTTTTGCAAAATCATTTGTTATATAATAACTGGTTCAATGCGTAACACATTTCAGGAATTCCCGTTATGCTACGGGTTTTGATTTTTTGCTTTAAACTTTTAGTCATTATTTAAGTCATATTAGATAACTCCCTTTCTCCTTTTCTTGAGTTTTTTTCATTCATAAATATTTATTTTGATTTTTATACTCTCGCAATATGGTGCACAGAGTATTATAGTTTTGTTCACATAACGGTTGTTTGTATCACCCAGAAATAAAAGAGTCTGATATGGGGTTATATATCTATATATAAATGATCAGGATGACAAGTGGAGTTGAAATCCGGATGTCTGTCCGTCTGTCCGTGCAAGCGATAACTTGAGTAAAAATTAAGATATCTTAATGAAACTTGGAACACATATTCCTTGG
This sequence comes from Zeugodacus tau, assembly GCA_031772095.1. NCBI lineage: Eukaryota > Metazoa > Arthropoda > Insecta > Diptera > Tephritidae > Zeugodacus > Zeugodacus tau. The sequence goes on along the minus strand of CM062653.1, from coordinate 2,401,624 downwards.
TACCCTGAGTCATCTCAGTTGATTTCGAAGATGGGCAAAATAGGTCCACTGCCGCGCCCACAAAATGGTGGAAACCAAAAACCTATACAGTGTCATAACTAAGCCATAAATAAAGTTATGAAAATAAAGTTTGGAACATAGGATCGCATCAGGGAGGGGCGCATTTGGATGTAATTTTTTTTTTAAAGTGGGCGTAACCGCGCCCCAAATAGGTTTTTCGTATATGTCTCGCAAACCAATAAAGCAATTTAAGCCAAGCGTTCTGCAGTTGTTTCTTTTAGACATTTCCTTATACAGTCCAAAAATAAAAGAAATTGGATAGTAACCACGCCCACCTCCCATACAAAGGTTAGGCTGAAAATCACTAACGAAAAACGTTAGAAACACTAAATTTCACATAAGAAATGGCAGATAGAAACTGCACTCAGATTTTTTTACAAAATGGAAAATGGGCGTGGCGTCGCCTACTCATGGGTCAAAAACCATATCTCAAGAATTACTCGACCGTTTTCAATGAAATGCGGTATATAACACTTTCTTGACACCCTGATGACACAGGTGGAATATAATAATATAATAATAATACTTCCCATATAACGCAATTTTGAATTCTTCTGATTCTTTCACTTTATAATATATACATTAGAAACCAATGAAGATAGCGGAATAAAACTTTACACAAATACTGTATTTGAGCTGTGACGTCACTTGTGGAAAAATTGTGAAAATCGGACCATGACTTTTCAAGGCCCCTGATATGTAACATGAAGAACTCAGTGTCTAAGGTTAATTTTTCATCGAAAATATCGGTAAATCTCTTAGATATTTTAATGTAATTCATTCCCTGTGAATTTTTTTCTTACAGTTTGTCTCTGTACCAAAAATGGTTAAAATCGGCTCGTAACTGCCCCCAGATCTCATATACCTAATTATAGGTAATATAAAATTAAGTGAGCGTATAGTTTTTGATATATTGTATCTTGGTGGTGAAAACGAGTGAAATTGATTCAGGAATTACCTCAGTTCCCATATACTACTTATGATGATTTTCGTTATTCTATTGAACTTTATACGCAATATATGGGTCGAATTGTGTTATCTTTATAAAATTATTTCAATAAATTCCAAGAGTATAAAATGTTCGGTTGTACCCGAACTTAGCCTTTCCTTACTTGTTTTCTAATAAAAAAAATCATTTCGAAATTTCTGGAAAATATTAAAAATCAATAATTTCGCTTGAGCGCTACACTCATAAATTATAAACAAAGGCATTCCAACGGTTTTTTGAAATTAAAACAAAATATCTATAACTCAAACATTTCTAATTTTTAATCAAATTCGCTACGTAAATCTCATAATTACACGCTACCGAAAATTCGCGCCACGCGTCCACTAATACCCAAATCGCAGCGCGGAAATTATCAATCAAATGATTGCTGTGTACACTTTCAGTTTCTAATGCTCCTGCCAGTCAATTAAGATTTATCAAAATTTTACGAAAATGAATATATATTTCAAAGTGCGCTTTGACGATTAAGTTATCAGCCCGAAAATATGGTAATAACTTCAGCGCAAGCAGACAATTAATCAATCACAAGTTGAGCGTTTTTGATTGCAGCTTTCGCAGCGGAATACGTTATGTGATTGAGACAACAAATTTGAGGGGGAAGTTGGGCTTAACAAGTAGTAGGAGCTTTAATATTTGTGTGCAGTTACAGCTACGTTGATGAACCGTTTGTCAGTCTCAAAGTATTTTCACGATTTTATGCTTTTCAAGACGCTTCGTTACCGTTGGTATGCCAAACAAGATAGGCATAACCTCATACCACCATTGTCAAGAGCTTAGACAATTCTTGATTGCCGTGTCTTAGTTCTACGCTTTACTAGCATTCATCAGTAGTGAAGTTGTTGTAGAACTAGGGTTGCAACTGGGAACATTGAATTCCTTTTTTTCTAATTTTATTCGTGTTCTGTGTACTATCACTTCATCTGTCACGAAATTTGTTACTGTTCGCTTATCAGATTTCCCAGATTTATATCAATAATCGTTGAGTAATCAAAATTGCTTTCAAATTTAAACGTCCACTGATAATTATTTTACTCCGAACCATAAATGAAATAAATAACAATTTTTATACCCTCCGATTCCAACACACCATATATAAGCCCCACACCTATTTTATTGCGGTTCAAGGTGCATAGACTTTATTTATGGACCCATTAAAATAGTAATTTGCACTTTTTTAATTTATATGCTACTATTAATAACTAACTGTATATATACCGTTTCCTATCTCATAGTTAAGTTTCACCTCGTGCTGGAGAACAAGTTTCGCCAGCGACAACCTCACTAAACAATTGTAGGTAAATATTGTAATGCAAATAATTACATTAATGTCGCAAACGTCTACTTAAGTACTTTTAATTATCGCATATATCAATGGGAAACGTGCGGACTACTCAGACATATGAATGTCGAACAATTAATAAAAATGCGAGTAGAGAGAAAAAAAACTATCGCTTTGTAAGTGTCGCTAGTGGAAATTGCAAATATTGACGCGATGTCTGGGTGATGCGATTAATAATGAACGCCTTTTATTGAGTAACAGAAAAAAAACAACTAATAAACGAGTAAAACGTGGTTGCGGTTGATAATTGGTGTAAGGGAACCTTTTTACTGGAAAAAATACTGAAAGAGAAATTATAATAAAAATAGAAATAAATTATAATAAATATATTAAAAAGGGTAAATAATTTTAACGCTTTAGAGAGTAGTGAAGCGAACGGACAACTGGTATAAGTGTCATAGGTTGGTATATTGCTATAGAAATCGAAGAGCAAACAATTTTAATGCTTTGGAGAGTATTCAGACAAACAGACAACTTGTATTAAGTGGCATAAACTGGTATAATGCATTAGAAATCGAAGAGCAAAACATTTTTACGCTTTAGAGAGTATTGAGACACACATACAACTGGTATAAGTCACAAACATTGGTATAATAAAATAGGGTTCGAAGAGCAAGAGAGTAGTGAAGCGAACGGACAACTGGTATACCTGGCATATGCTGTTATATTGCAACAGAAATCGAAGAGCAAAAAAAAATTACGCTTTAGAGAGTAGTGAAACGAATGGAGAACTGGTACATGGCAATAGAAATCGAAGAGCAAAGAATTTGAATGCTTTAGAGAGTATTGAGACACACATACAACTGGTATAAGTGTCATAAACTGGTATAATGAAATAGGGTTCGAAGAGCAAACGATTTTATCAAATTAGAGGGTAGTGAAGCGAATAGACACCTGGTATACAGGCATAGGTTGGTATAATGCAAAAGCAATCGAATAGCAAAAAAAAATACGCTTTAGAAAGTAATGAAACGAACGGACAACTGGTATAACTGGCATAGGTTGGTATATTATAATAGAAATCGAAGAGCAAAAAATTTGAATTAGAGAGTAATGAAACGAACATACAACTGGTATAAGTGGCATAAATTGGTATAATGAAATAAGGTTCGAAGAGCAAACGATTTTTTCAAATTAGAGGGTAGTGAAACGAAAGGACAACTAGTATGACTGGCATAGGTTGGTATATTATAATAGAAATCGAAGAGCAAAAAATTTGAATGCCTTAGAGGATATTGAAACACACAGACAACTGGTATATGTGGCATGAACCAGTCTAATCCAATAAATATAGAAAAACCGAAGCTTCTGGTATTGAATTGAACTAGATAACTTTGTATTTGAGCAGGCCAAGCAAAATGGAACAATCAGGATAGTTGCGTCTCGACAGACACGATTTTTTATTAGAGAAAAAATTTAGAAAATAAAAAGTAAATTATTTGTCTTAACCAATAAGTAATGAACTATTTTTGTGTGGTAAACGCTATGTTTATAGATAGTAATGAGAATTTAACACCAAAAACAGAGAATAAACTCGTGTTCCTGAACAATATCAGTATAGATACTATATAATATACAATACATAAATATATGTATTTTTGTTTTATGGCAGACTTATACTAAGCTTAAAACGCCAACTACTTGCGCTGATACCGTTAAATCTAAATTTAGAAAAAAATCTGATTTACATAGCGGACATTGCGGTAACACTATGTGGGTGTATGGGTTGTATGGGTTATGCACTAACCGCCAGCTGCCTTGAGCGCCACACACACAACCGCTTATGTACACATGCAATTATGTATGTATGTAAGTCGGAGTAAGTTAGTGTGTTATCAGCAAGTATTTATATTTATTTACAATTTTTTTTTTCGAAATTTCATATTTTTACTATATGATTGTTTGCAATGTCGTCGATATTTTTTATTTTTTTTTTCACATTTTTTTGTATGTAATATTGTATGTGTGTGCTTGTGTAAAAAATAAATTGCGTTGTTTTCAAATGAGTGCGGTTATCGTCGTCAGCCGGCACAAGCTGCCACTAAAAGCGCCAGCGTTGCTGCTAGCGCGCGCTTCCACTTTGATGAATGCGCGTTATTGTTGTGTTTGAAATTAAGCCAAAGCGCTTGTGCGGTCTGTTATGTGTTTTAGAAAATATTTTAATAAAATATGAAAAAAATTCACAAAAAAAAGTATAAATAAATATTTTTCATGACACTTTCATATAAATCAATTTTATTATTATTATTTATTTAAATGTGTTAATCAAACTACTCTTTACAATGCAAGCGCTTACATATTTGTTTACATGTCTGCGCGACTTTTGTTTTTTTGTGAATAAATTTGCTTATAATTATATTTTTTTTTAGAAAATTCATATTGCTCGCTTTGTGTGTATGTATGTATGTGTGCGCTTAGCGCCTATCGGGAGGCACGTGTAGACGTTTGCATGCAAATGAGCAATCTAACCTCCAACGACAACGACGACGACGACGATTCACAACAAGCGCCGCCGACTACAGTTCAGCGCCGGCTTGTGCTTTGGCTTTGATTAGAGTCAAAGTGGCAAGCCGTTGCAGTTGAGCGATTATGCGTTCATTTGTCGTATACAACTCTACATCTATGTATGTAGGTGTGTGTTTGGCGCTGCACATGCCCAGCTGTCCATATCAAATGTTCAATGACAGCTATGCATGCATAGCTCAGCCACTGAGCTGTTGATAATCGAGTTAGTTTATGTGTTGAAAAATAGTGCAGCAGCAGCAGCACAACAACAACAAGAACAACCACAACAACAAAACAGTGGCGCGCTTTGTGGTCTGACTTACAGATGTATGCAGCAACGCTTGTAGGTATGTATGTTAGTTGGAGTGTATCAATAAATAAAGTTGACAGCTACACAAGTACAATTTCACATACATACAAACAAATATATGTATATTTTAACACATATGCATATGCATGTAGTTGTCAGTACATAACCACATTAGCACCAAGGCGCAAATGCATCCCTATAAATATGAACCGCTTCATAATCTACATTTAGTTGCATGTTTAGTGGCTGCCTTTGCTACAGCCATAATTCATGTCACATATTCACACACTCATACATATACATATGTATATTTGTATGCATGTATGTATGTGTGTGTTTAGCTCAGCTCAGCAGCTCAGCCAACATTGCTTTGCCTTTGGCTGCTGCCTTTTATGGGTCAATCAAGTGTTAAGAATTTATGACAGGCGTTTATTATTATGCAACTATCTATCTCTCCACAGATTTATAATACATCATGCTCAAAGTTGTCTACACACACTCACACACACATGCACACACATACAGAGTAAATATGTAAACACACTAGAAATGAAATGAGAAATGACTTTATTACTTTATTATAGCTATCTTTGCCTGCTACTTTGCTATAATTCTTAATATTTTGTAGCGATTTGTTGGCATTCTTTTGTTGTTGTTGTAGTATCTATAATATATAAATATATATATTGTTTTTGTTGTACTATTTATTCATTTTCTGTCATAAATCTGTAAGCGCAACTTAATGGCAATGCGAAAAAAATATTGCTGAGCAATGAAAGAATTACTATCGTGTAAATGCGATTTATGCAACAACAAATGCCATTGTTTGTATGTGGATTGCATTACATACATATGCGCGTAAGTGCGCTGCTACTCACTTAACATCAAATGCTTAAATAAATAGCAATAAATCAGAAATATTGTAAATAAGTATGGCAAATAGTGAATTTGCTGCTGCTATTTGCTGAAATATATGGGTTTACGCTACGCCACTCTGTAGCGCATGCCACATATGAATATTGATATGATTATGTAAGTGTGTGTGTGTGTGTGTATATATACGCTTATTATCCCTGCCAGCCAGGCCTAACCACTTTCCCCTCATGATTCTTCAATTACTAACACCAACGCACACGTTTGGGTTATTTTGTTTTTGTATTCGTACGTGTGAGGGGAATAGTGGTTAAAAAACTCACAAGCAGCTATGCTGGCCTATGGCAAACTCACCACTTTTTTTACCACTTTTGTGGGTTTAAAAAACTTCGGTTTAACCAGCTTTTTCACCACCTTTGGCTGGCAGGGATATTACATGTGCTGTTTTCTTCATTCAATCGTGCTGATTTTCACTCAAAAAAATTTGCACGCTTTTATAATTAAATTTTTTTGAAAATATTTTGCTCCTTCAACTAGTCATAAATTAATTGAAAGAAAAAAAATTTGAATTTTTTTCCACAGATTTTAATCTACTGTTCAATATAGCAGAAAACCGTGAATAAAAGGGAGAAAAAATAAAAATTAAATAAATATAAATTCAATTCAATATAGTGTTTTACGTATTATTCTTTTTTATATAATATAAAAAAATTTGATTAATGTTTCCATATTATATCATAAAAAACTTGCAAGAAGAGTACTGTAAAAACCAAATTCAACTCTTTATTAATTTTCAATAAATTAAAACAACTTCATATTTTTTCACGTATAGTTTTTTTTTATTAAAGCTCTCTGTCATATTTAATTTTTTTTTTTTCAAAAAATATTATAAGAGTACTATACATAGTTTAACAAGGTACTGATTTATTACCATTTTCTTCTTTATACCCATAGTTTATACAAATGAACATATCCACACATTTGTATGTAAATATCTTTAAACAGTGTAGTTTATAATTATCTTCTGTATCATCTCTCAGAACCAACAGAACTCTTTCTGCTCTTAGATTGCCATTTCCAGGAGCAACCTATATATATATAGTCTTCCAATCCCATCAAACACACAGCAAAACCTTCCTGGCCGCCAAACCCGGCTTGGCCACTGTTTGGGACGATTAACCGGCCTTCGACCACGACCGTTTTCGCTTGATATTGTCGTATGTGATCCACTTTTCGTCGCCAGTCACCATCCGCTTCAAAAATGGGTGGAGTTCGTTCCATTTCAGCAGCATGTCGCAGGCGTTGATTCGGTCCAGAAGGTTTTTTGCGTCAAATCATGCGGCACCCAAACATCAAGCTGTTTTGTTTATCCAGCCTTCTGCAGATGGTTTAAAATGGTTTGGTGACTAAGTCCCATCTCCTCGGCGATGTCACGAGATGCCACATGCCGGTCTAACTCGATGTTTTCCATGATGTGATCGGTATTCGTCGTCACAGGTCTTTCGCCGGCTGTCTTATCCATGGTGTTGTTGTCAACCGCTCTGAATCGTCGAAACCATTCCTCCGCAGTTTAAAGTGATAGAGTATCATCCCCCAAAACACCATTAATATCACGGAACGTTTCTCTAGCGGATTTGCCTTTAACTTTAATTTCGGCGTTAGTGAACTCCGTGTTTACACATCTATAACTGTTGAACGCAATATCCAAACTAATCATTCATAGCGTCGTTTTGTAGTTTATCTCAAGACCTTTGAAAGATGTATAGTATTACCAGATACGAGTTTTGTAGCGCTTTATACATAGCCTCGAAATTCAAAAGACAAAAAGGCGGATGGGAGATATTTGCCAACCTAATATTAGCCTTGGCCTTGAAGCAGCAGAAGCCTCGGAAACCTCGCAATATACCTTCTTCTACTTCTAATATATAATATACAAAAATTCTTACCAAAAACTGTCTACTTAACAACTTTTATAAGTAACTTTTGCATTTAAACCACAGCCGTTTTGCAGCTTGGGTTCGTGCAAATGTCACTCATACGCCACCGAGCACCTAATCAGTGCCTGCTTACACAAATGTATGTGCATGTGTTTTTGCTTGCCTTTTTTATCTACTCATATACTTACAACAACAACAAAAAACAAGCTAATATATGCATATTTATAATGCACATTTGTTGTTGTTGTTGTTGCTTTGTAAAGCTGCAAAAAAAGTCATATTATTATTTAGCTACAAATGCAGTTGACAGCTAATTTACTTTGCCCTCCGCCACAGTCAAGCTGAAGTGCGACACTTGTAGAAATTTATATAAATTATAAAATTGTTCTACGGACACATTGCTTGTAGCGACACATACATACATACTCATGGTTGGAAATGCATATGTGTGTATGTGATATCGCATGTATTACATAAACATTTATGTGCACTGTTGTAACATCTGCTTATGAAGTAACAACCGCATGACAGTTTTAATTATATTTATTACATTGACAATTTATAGCACTCAAAAGAGTAAACGAGGCAGCTGCTTGAGGGCCAAAGCCAGCGGCCTTAGGGGATTATTAATAATTTGAAATTTATTTGAAGAGTGATATACTAGTATTTGCGAGAAATGTGAATTAGTGTATGTACATTGACTTTGCTTTAAAGCGATTTAAGTAGTGTTTAGTATGAAAACAAAAACAAAAAAAATATAAAGTCTTCTAAAATGCATGAAAATATTGAATTAAATTGCTATAAACGTAAATATTGACCAAAGTTAGACTTGAAGAGCTACTAAATGGTAAATTTTTTTACTGAAAAATAGAATTTTGAAATTTTTGACAATCAACTATTTTTATATTGAACGAAAATTTAAATTTTTTTAGAAAACTAAAAAAAACAAGTAAGGAAGGGCTAAGTTCGGGTGTAACCGAACATTTTATACTCTCGCAATTTATTTATTTAACTTTATTTATATTATATAATACACAATTTGACCCACATATTCGTCATATATATTGTATAAAGTCCATTGGAAGTAGGAAACCATAATATTAGGTTAGAAGCACCGAGGTCCTGATGTGTGATATATGGGGCCTTGAAAACCTATGGTCCGATTTCGGCGATTTTTAGAAATGGGCTGCCACACTATAAATGCAGTATTTGTGCAAAGTTTTGCACCGATATCTTCACTAGTGCTTACTTTATATGTTGTAAAGTAAACGATTCAGATCATCTTCTAAGTTCTGGTATATAGGAAGTAGGCGTGGTTGTGAAGCGATTTGGCCAATTTTCACAACATATTATTGGGAGGTAAGGAAACTATTACAAACCAAGTTTCATTGAAATCGGTCGAGTAGTTCCGGAGATATGGTTTTTGACCCATAAGTGGGCGACGCCACGCCCATTTTCCATTTTGTAAAAAAATCTGAGTGCAGCTTTCATCTGCCATTTCTTATGTGAAATTTAGTGTTTCTGACGTATTACGTTAGTGAGTTAACCCACTTTTAGTAATTTTCAACCTAACTTTTGTATGGGAGGTGGGCGTGGTTATGATCCGATTTCTTTCATTTTTGGACCGTATTAGGAAGTGGTTAAAAAAAACGACTGCAGAAAGTTTGGTTTATATAGCTCTATTGGTTTGCGAGATATGTACAAAAAACTTAGTAGGGGGCGGGCCCACGCCCACTTCCCCAAAAAAATTACATCCAAATATGCCCCTTCATAGTGCGATCCTGCATACCAAATTTTATTTCCATAGCTTTATTTATGGCTTAGTTATGGCACTTTATGTGTTTTCGGTTTTCGCCATTTTGTGGGCGTGGCAGTGGTCCGATTTTGCTCATTTTCTCATTTCGAAAGCAACCTTCCTATGGTGCCAAGAAATAAGTGTGCCAAGTTTCATCAAGATATCTTAATTTTTACTCAAGTTACAGCTTGCACAGACGGACGGACGGACAGACAGACATTCGGATTTGAACTCCATTCTTCACCCTGATCACTTTGGTATATATAACCCTATATCTAACTCGTTTAGTTTTGGGTGTTACAAACAACCGTTATGTGAACAAAACTATAATACTCTCTAGCAACTTTGTTGTTGCGAGAGTATAAAAATTTCTAAAATATTAAAAAAAAAAATAATATTCTAAAATCCTTGAAGATATTGAATTATAAAGCTATAAAAGTACATAAATCTTTAGCAAAGTTAAACTTGAAGAGCTACTAAATGGTAAAATTTTTATTGAAAAATGGAATTTTGAAATTTTTGACAAGCAACTAACTTTTTTGTATTGAATGAAAATTTAAAAATTTTTAAGGAAATATTGAAAAAAATTTCGAAAAAGTTTTAAAAAATATTTTTTCTAAAATTTTTCTAATTTATTTAATATAGAATTTAAAATTTCTTTTTAGGAAATATTAAAAAAAAATATTCGAAAATATTCGAAAATATTTTTTCAAAAAAAAAAAAACATTTTTTTACAAATTTTTCTAAAATTTTTTCCTTACCTTCAAGTTTTTTTAACTAAATATAGTCTAAATTTATGCAATTTCTTTCTACTTGCATTTTTTCGCTCCACTAACAATTTAACTCAACTCTCAATGTCTACCAACAGCCAGTCAAGCACTCTGCCTTCAAGCCAGCCAGCCAGTGAGTCTTTTTGTAATCTTATCCTATGCTGGCTGGCTGTCTGTCTGCTAGACAGCGCCTAACTGCCACTTCCTTGTTGCTCAGTTCCTCATCCGCCGACGCCGACACCAATGCCGGCAACACTGTTGAAGGCGCATGCAACTTTGTAAAGCTGAAGTTTTAAGTGTTCGAGTGCCAGCCAATGCCAACAGGCATTTCACTATGCACTTGTCCTGCACACAGTGATGGCCAGTGAAGCAACAAGAAGAAATAACTGCAAAAAATCACAAAAAACAGCGGAGGAAAGTGCCGTTTTGCCACTCAGCCTAGCAATTGTCCGGCTGGTAATCTGTTCAGTCGATGCCTTATTGCCACACAGTTGTTGTTTTGCTGTTTACGCCATCGCCTTGACTTGACAGCTACTGGCCGTTCGGTGTTGTGCTCTCGGCTGCTCCACTTTCACATTTGCACTACTAACTAAGCGGCCAACACAACGCCCCGCTGCCAGGCGCTCCAACTGCCGGCACATCATGATCTATTGTCGAGCGGCTTAGTGTTGTATGTTGTTTGTTGCTGTTGCTACTGCTACTGCTGTTGTGTAGAAAGTGACGTGGCCCATTGTCCATTGTCCTTTACATAAACAGCTACTTAGGTACTTGCAACCTCACTCCTCTGCAACTGCTGTTGTCTGCTGCTCCATTGTGGGTGGTGGTTGTGTTGGCTGTGTCGCTGGTGTTCGTTGCTTAGGGATTTACACATGTCAAGTCATGTTGTTTGGCGTATTTATTACATGTTGTTGTCCTTCACTATATTTGTGTTGTATTTGCTATTGTATTTGTGTCTTGTTTTTGCCGCTTGTTATTCACTTGATGTATGTGAGTGTTTGTATGTGTGTACGGTTGTATTTTTATTTCATTTTTCTCAGTTAATTCTAAAAAATTCCTTCAGTTCACATTTTCACTCATACCCATCCCATCTTTTGCGGGCTATGCATTGGTTCTATCTAATATTTATTTGTGTGTGTGACAGCTTAGTGCACACTGTAAATACGAGCATGTTATTGTCGCAGCAATTTTGTTGTCAGCTCTGTTGTTTATATAGCAATTTTGCTTATGTTTCGTGTAGCGAACATGACACCAGCCATTTTTGGTCTGTCTCCGACTTTGTGTACAGTTAGCTGGATTACAAGCGAAATTGGATGGTTCGAAATTTAATGATGGCAAATTTTATATTCCAAGCGCACTTTAAACTTATTTTAAGTGATGGGGGAAGAGAGAGGGGGAGTGAAAGAGAGTGATAGAAGCGATACTTTGAAAAGCATACGAATTTACTATAGTGTTACTAAGCCAGTATTTAAGGTCTTACTTAGTTTAGACACTGTCTGTCAAAGGCGTTTTGTGATTCGAAAGTTTTTTAAGCCTTTCTTTAAGTATGTGATTGGCGTGGAAACCTTTTAGCCGGTTATAGCCGAATCGTTGATAGCGCGCCACTCCTCTCTTTCCTTCGCAGTTCAAGTGCAAGTGTCACCAGGTCGCTCTCCAACTGGTGACTCCAATAGATTGGAGTCCTTCCCCTTCCTCGGCTTCCTCCGGCGGGTACTGCATCGAACACTTTCAGTACTGTAGCACTTTCGTGCATACGAACAACATGACCTAGCCAGCGTAGCCGCTGTCTTTTTATTCGCTGAACTATGTCAATGTCGTCGTATAAAACTTCTACAGCTGATCGTTCCATCGTCTGCGGTATTCGCCGTTGCCAATGTTTAAGGGACCATAAATCTTTCACAAAACCTTTCTCTCGAAAACTCCTGGTGCCGTCTCATCGGATGTTGACCTCGTCCACGCTTCTGCACCATAAAGTAGAACGGGAATAATGAGCGTCTTGTAGTGTTTGATTTTGGTTCGTCGAGAGAGGGTTTTACTTTCCAATTGGCTACTCAGTCCATAGTAGCACCTATTGACAAGAGTGATTCTGCGTTGGATTTCGAGGCTGACATTATTATTGGTGTTGTTGATGCTGGTTCACATGTATGTACTTTAAAATTATATTTTGTAAGACGTACGATATCCAAGGTCTATACTATAGCCTCCGAGAGACCTTTATATGCCCGTACATAGTGATGTATGCAATCGGGTATGTTAAACTTGCGTAGTTATCGTTGTGATTACAAAACCCTTAAAGTTCCATTGGTCACCCTACACATGGATGAACTTAAATATCAGCAATTAAGCATTCCGAAAACAATTGACTTAAGAAAAAAAATATTTCTCTGATATTAAAAAAATTAGAGGAAATTAAATTGCGCATTAGAATTGTGTTTTTAAAACGTGTGACTTAAATTTGCGAGTTGTAAACATGCTCAACAACACTAGTGAGTGGAGAGCTTATGCTTACATATGAACATATGTATATAAAATAGTTGACGAATCACAAAATAACACACACAAACACACATGAATTAGATAAAAAGGCCCACTGTGGCATTTTGGACACAGAAGCTTACTGCTTTGCACAGATGTACATACATATGTATTTCTGTATGTATGTACTTCTAAGTGCAAATATTCGTCTGTATGTTTGTAAATTTGTTTTCTAATTGTAGCATAACAGTCAGTTTGCCAGACTTTATGCCTGCAGACATGCGTCGGTTAATTCGCAAAGCGTGGCCGCACGCTGATCGACCGCCTTCATATCAGACGGCACTACGTTCGATAGTAAAAAAATATATAAATTACTATTTTGAGATAGTGTTGAATTTTTTGGCGAATTTTCGTAAACAAGTGACGTCGGTTGGTATTCAAAACAGACGATTAGCGTACATACAAATATACTCATTATACTCGAATACATATTTACAACGCTTATAAGCGTGCATGGCGTTCGTTTACGCTTATCGTGGCATTAGCAAAAAAATAATAAATAAAAGCAAAAATATTGAATAAATAGTAGTAAACAATAGTAATTAGTTAAATTTTAGATAACATAATTAATTAGCATTGTTTCTTAGATAATTTAGAATGATTACTTTTTAAGTGTTTTGTGTTTGTTTTTATTTTTATAAAAATTTAATATACTATTTAAAAAAATGTAAATATTATAATTTGCAAAATTATATATATATTTGTATATATTAATGTGTGAAAATAGTTACGTGAGTTCGCCAGCCGCATCCGTAATGTATACATTCGCGCGCACGTATTACAAGGCAGCGTGAGACAATTGTTTATTCAATGATAAGCGAAAAGCTAAATTAACTAAATATTTGTGTAGTTGTGAAAATTAGTAAGAGCTGATTAGATTTTGCGCTTAAATGCAAATTAAAAGTTCAAATAGATTATGACTAGTTCGAGATTAGTCATATAACAAGTATTTGCAGAATAGTTTCAGACGCTTTGCAGCGTTGCTAGTGGCGGACAAGGTCTTATGGACACTATTATTACAAAGAAATTCTTTAAATGATATTTATAAGTGATTCAAGCCTTTCCCTGAAAGGGTTGAAGCATAAATTTTGGACTTCACTAGGCTAAATTAGACCCTTAAGCTGTGCAGTTCAACACAATTGACTACTCAAATAACCGCTGGAAAGTATGGGTATTACTTTAGTCTAAAATATTTTAATATCTGGTACCTCATGTATCTCATTTTTATACCGCGTAATTTTAGCATTTAAGAAACTCAAGTACGACAACCCTTTCTATAAACGTATAAGTGTACTTATAGTTTCTACTATTATTAGTTTAATATTTACTAAATACATACTTCAGTTCATTATATTTGTTAGTGCAGATTACACATTGAGAGACAGCTGATAAGCTATAGGCATCAATTCTTAATTGGTGAATATAAGTAAGTGTTTGTGACGTAGATTTAACTACACGTGGCAATAATTTGAAAACAAATAAAATAGTTAGTAACAACAACGACACGTTTTGAACTTTATGCATTTGAAAAGGTGAAAGTTGAAGGTGAAATTACAGGCATTTGCTATATTTTTAATAATTTAAAAAAATTAATTTAAATGAATTACAATTTACGAATACTAATATATTGGTCATCTTTCTTTTTTTTCTAAAACTCGGAACGTAGGAAATATAACACAAAAACTGGTATAAATACAATAAACTGGCATAATTTGATACAAGTCGTCTTCGATTCGCCACTTTTCTGACCGCTATTGCCGAGCTCTGCTTACATGTGACAGCAACCATAAGCTTAAGGGGTTATACCAGTGTCACCTATGAAAAATTGGGCGATTTTCGTGAAATTTTTTAAAAGAAAGTACTCAATTGATTGTTTCGAAGTTTCTTCGACATAATAAGGTATATTTTCAGCTACATTTCAAAGTTTTTTTTTACAAAAATATTGAAAAATAGCGGAGTTATATGCTATTTTCGCAGGTGCCAAAAAAATTCCCTAACTGCTGACATGAGTACGTCCAAATGAGTTGCTGAAACAAAAAAAAATTCAAAAAGGATATCAAAGTTAAATACGATTTTTGAAAAATATCAAAAATAGAAAAAATGTGGAACTTCTGAAAAAATTTTGGTTATTTTAGGTAAAAAAATGTTTTTTTTTTTAAATGCCAAATTGAAAATTTTCAATCAATCAAAACGAAAAAAAAAATCGTAGGTCATTGTATAGCAAATATATTAAAGAATACTCAGTTTAAATTCGATTTTCAGTCGGTCGGTCAATATAGCGTTGAGTTATAAAGTCAGCAATTTTGAGAAATGTCGTTTCGAAAAAACGCGTTTTAAGTTTCGAATATGGGGTAAGCACCCTGCCTGCAAACGGTCGCTCTTTAGAACGCTACCATTCAAAACAAATTAAGATACAAGACAGATCTTACCGCTTTCACAGGATATTTTTGAGAGTATAAACAATCGAATAAGCAGAAAATAAAAACAAGAAAAAACGTTAACTTCAGCTGTACCGAAGGTAATAGACCCTTCACAGGTGCATTTCTTTTAGTAACTATGTGTTTAAGCAAATCTAAAAACGTAAGAAAAAGTAAGTAAAAAAAAGAAAATATTTTACTAATTCTTTTTAGCCGGGTTGTTTGCTAGAAACATTAAGGTTATTTAATAATGAAAATAAATCTTTTAACTCACACCAAATTTCGTGAAGATATATAGTAAAATGCGGAAGTTTTCCATACAAGCCATTGATTTCGATCGTTCAGTTTGTATGGTAGCTATATGATATAGTGGTCCGATATCGGCAGTTCCGACAAATGAGCAGCATCTTGAAGAGAAAATAACATCTGCAAAATTTCAAAACGATATCTTAAAAACTGAAGGACTAGTTCGTATATATACAGACGGACGGACAGACAGACGGACATGGCTAAATCGACTCAGTTCAACAGATTGATCATTTATATATATACTTTATAGGGCCTCCGCCGCTTCCTTCTAGGTGTTACAAACTTCGTGACAAACTTAATATACCCTGATCAGGGTATAAAAAATCGATTTTTTGAAAATGTCAAACTGGTATAGCCCTTTAAGCAGTTCAATTGAATATAAGAGAGTATAACAGCTTTCAATTATATTTCCATCTATTGTATCCAGATTTATTCCAGTTGTTTGTACGATTTGCCACTCTACGCGCGAGAAAATTAAGATATCTGCTTATATCTTACTTTAATACATATATGACTTTAATTCCACAGCATAATAGTTGTTTTTGTTGTTCTAACCGCAATATAAATATTACATTTTATAACTACAATCTTATCACCTCTTCAATGCAAGCTTTCTTCGCTTCTTTTTTATGCACTCCAATGTACATACAATATATGGGGGTACGAACCAAGTTTGCATTGGATGCTTGTTTTATGGGTTCATTGTGTTCTTATCAACGTTCTTAGGAATACTAAAATATATATTGTAGTACTACTATAATTTAAAAATAATATTTATACATGGGTCTCATAGTCTGTTATCATCGCGATGGTCACGTTCCATACGTGACTATTAATGGGGCAACACGGAATTGTAGAAACTGACGAAATCTGATTACTTTGAGCTGAGCTAAATTAAATGAGAACAAATCGCAAAAAGAGCGTGGTAAAATTATTAATCTAGTATATTATTATTATAACCGTTCTTTCAAAAAAAAAAAACAACTTGTCTGGCGCTAAGTGTTGATTAGCACGATTTAATGCGAAATTTGGCCTCTGTCTACCTCTCTCTGCGCTATATATAAACCGCAAGAATTTATGTGATGATATATTTAGAAAATCGAAAATATTTTTGAGCCTTGACAAGCCAAAATCATAAGTTGCAAAATATTTTTTTTCTCAGACAAATAGCTGTGTTGTTGCATGCGCCGAAATTTTGTTTGTTTGCCACATACCAGCGCAATCATTTAGTTCGCATTTGACAGTTCATTTAAAAAATTTCAAAATAAATTCCTTAAATTTAGAACCGCTCAACGCGCATTGCCTCGCATGCCGTTATTAAACTAACAAATTTATGACGTTGCTCCATTTAGTATGCTAAAAAAGAAAACAAAAAACAAAAACAACAACAACTGTCGCGCGCTATTTTTAGCAATCAGCGCTCACATTAATCTTATCACTTGAAGCTTTGTTTATTTACAATTAAATTCTTCAGTGTGTTTTTTGTTGTTTTTGCTGCCATTTGACGACACACAACCTTCAGGCGTACGTACGTCCAGGAGCGCGTGGGTCAAGGGGGCCAGTGCGGTGGAATCAAATTAAACGGCAGCGTGCAAAAAGCGTCGCGAATCGAAGCAAGCATGAGTTGTGTGTGTGTGGGGAAAATATAAATATAAATAAAATACAATACTACACTACACTACTTTAAAGCTACTTAAACATATTATCAGCGCAAGCATCAACAACAAAGCGGCAGCAGCGACGGCGACAGCGGCTGACACGCGGGCGAGGGCAAAGTGATAGCCTGCACAATAAAAACTATAAAGTCCAGTTCATACTGGTAACGCTGCTTGGTTACTACTCATTTACGATTGTAGTTTGATTGCAAAAAATAAAGAAAGAGTTTTCTTTATATATAGGTGTGTGTGTGTGTATGTGACAAGTACCCAATTGGAATATATTTTTGTGAATTTATGGTCTCATGTGGTCAGTTATGAGGTCATGAGAAACCTGTTTTCACGAATTTGTTTTAAGACAACACTCAATTTGATCATACATTCAATATAAAGTATTCTAGAATGACGAAAATCCTGGTATATGGTATATGGGGGCTGTGGTAATTCTTCAACCGTTTTTAGGAATTCTCGTCACCAAGCTACATTATAGCCAATGTTATACGTTCACTTAATTTTGTTCATATATCTCATATATTAACCGATTTATACGGCATAAAACTCACTGGACGGATATATGGGAGCTAGATATAGTATTTACCCGATTTTAACCATTTTTTGCACAGAGGCACATTTTGAAAGGAAACAGATTTCTCTGAATTTTTATACAATTTCTAAATGACTTACCCATATTTTCGGTAAAAAAATTAGTCAATGGTCCTGAGGTTCTCATGTTCGATATTTGTGCACTTGAAAAGTTATAGTCCATTTTGGCCAATTTTTAGACGAGCAATACATTCAATTTAAAGTATTCAAGAATGACGAAAAACCTTATATATGATATATGGGGGCTGTGGTAATTCTTCAACCGATTTCAGAAATTTTCATCACCAAGCTAAATTATAACCCAATATTATACGTTCACTTAATTTTGTTCATATATCTCATATGTTAACCTATGCATACGATATACATATGTAAAGTTCGTTGGAAGTTCGAAAATCGTAATATTTGGTATATGGGGTATAGGTGTACTAATGACTCGATTTTAACTAGTTTTGACAGAGAGGCACAGTTTAAAGGAAAAAGATTCCTCTGTATTTCTAAAAACTTGTGAGAGACTTACCTATATTTTCGGTATAAAATTAGTCACGGATCTTGAGGTATTCGATATCTGGGTACTTGAAAAGTTATAGTCCGACGTCGAAAATATTTAGACGAGCTATACTGGTTCTCAAAAGCAGTATTTATGCAAAGTTTTGTTCTGATATCTTCATTGGTGATTAATTGATTGGTTCTTGTTGAGAACATGTATCTCTGCAACATGTTGCTAAAGTATAAAAAAGTTAAATTTTTCGATATTCAAAAATCTCGAATAATTTCAACTTACCATACGCCTCAGCACTCACTCGAATGTCTCTTGGTACACATGCTCCTACACACACTCTCACATATATACATATATACTTGCAAATACATGTATACATCTGTATGTATGTTTGTATGTCCGCCTGCAAATAACGAGAACAATTGTCTGTTGATTTAATAAATTAACGTTCATTTCTAATTGACAGCACTCACAGTTCGGTAAGCACACACCAAAGCAGCGCACATTCAGCTCCACATGTGTAGTTGTATGTTGTAGCCTGCCACATGCAGACGCACTTGGAGTCAAATTGATGTGACAATTTTAAAACGTGCTCCAAAGTGGCGTTTCTTCTGCTTTTGCTGCTTTTTCTGCGCTTTTTTTTGCAACTGTTCGTTAATATTCTTCTTTTTGCCCGTTGTGTTTCGCAATTTTCCAATATTTTCAGCATTTATTTTTGTAGTTTTTTCTCCGTCGCTTTTGTTGTTGTTGCGCACATTTAATTAAACCGTCGAACAGTTGTGACCAGCGTTTTGCTTTTCGCTGTGCGAAAGTTTAATTTTGTGCAAGACAAAAATAGAATCGCTTATTTACTTAAATTGGAGTAAGAGTAATTGAAAAGGAGGGCGCGCAACAACAGCAGCAGTAACAGCAAGAAAAACAAGCAGCAAGTGGCTTGTGTCAATATGGTAGTAGCAGTGTATTGAGTGTGGTCAGGCAGTCGAAAAAAGCTGTTAAAAATAAATATTCGAATTAATGCTGGAGTGTTAAGTGTGCAGAAATGTCGGGAAGGGAGAGGGGAGTAAGGTTTCAGAGCTTCAATGGAAGTTGCAGTGCGCTGCTGCAGTTTTGTGATTGTTGTTCGTATTGTACTAACCATTTTATAGAAAGGGTGCAGCATATTTTCCAAGTAAATCTAATAATGAAATTAAAATTAGTGAAGTAGCAAGTATGAAAACCATATCTGTTATGTTGCTCTTAGTCTGTTTCAAATTGAAATCGAAGTTTAATGCTTTAGAAATTGCAGGCATTTAAAGATATTGAACTCTATAGAATCTACTTTATTTCGCTATCTATGATGTTAAATTTTTGGAGAAATATATTAGGTTGGCAAATATCTCCCTTCCGCCTTTTTGTCTTTTGAATTTCGCGGCTATGTATAAAGCGCTACAGAGCTCGTATCTGGCAACACTATACATCTTTGGGAGGTCTTGATATAACCTGCGACGCTAATTTAAAGACTTCCTTCTTTAAAGGCAAATCCGCTAAAGATTCCGTGAGTTTAATGGTGTTTTGGGGGAAGGTTCTCTATCACTTCGAACTGCAGAGGAATGGTTTCGACGATTCAGAGCGGAGGAAAACGACACCATGGATAAGCCAGCCGGCGGAAAACCTGTGCCGACGAATACCGATCTAATCATGGAAAACATCGAGTTAGACCGGCATGTGGCATCTCATGACATCGCCCAGGAGATGGGAGTTAGTCACCAAACCATCTGCAGAAGGCTGGAGACACAAAACAGCTTGATATTTGGGTGCCGCATGATTTGACGCAAAAAAACCTTCTGGACCGAATCAGTGCCAGCGATATGCTGCTGAAACGAAACGATCTCGACCTATTTTTGAAGCGGATGGTGACTGGCGACGAAAAATGGATCACATACGACAATATCTAGCGAAAACGGTCGTGGTCGAAGGCTGGTGAATCGTCCCAAACAGTGACCAAGCCAGGATTGACGGCCAGGAAGGTTTTGCTGTGTGTTTGGTGGGATTGGAAGGAAATCATCCACTATGAGCTGCTCCCATATGGCCAGACGCTTAATTCTACCATTTGCAGTGAACAACTGGACCACTTGAAGCAGGCGATCGACCAGAAGTGTCCAGAATTGGCCAACAGGAAGGGTGTAGAGTTCCACCAGGACAACGCCAGACCACACACTTCGTTGATGACCCGTCAGAAGCTACGGGAGCTCGGATGGTAGGTTTTATCGTTCCACCAAATAGTCCGGACATAGCTCCAAGTGATTACCACCTTTCCTGTCCATGGCAAACGCCTTTGGTCGTATAAAATTAAACTCAAAAGAGGCTTATGAAAAGTGGCTGTCCGAGTTCTTCTCAAATATGGCCGTAGTTGGAAACCGTATAGATGGAAACAGATTATCGAACGAAATGGCGCATATTTGAACTAATTCGATTACTGTGAAACTTTCTATAAAGAATTGAATAAAGATCAAAAAAGCGGAAGGGAGATATTTGCCAACCTAATATTTTTGGTACTGACCACGACTATTAGTAAAGCTGTCGGTAACAGTATCCCTTCATTATCTTTTAGATTGTCTACAAAACCCTTCAAACCGCCAAGTTAAATATCTAAAGCTGAGATATTATATCATATGCTATCGATTAAATTATTCTCCATTAAAAGAATAGAAAAAAATCCAGTGAAATCAGCCTCATCACCAGTTAGCTGTCGGGCTGTCCACCAGATTGTCGCCAATATGCGCTAATTGATTAATGAAAAGCTACTGGGGAGGCAATAATATAACCAGCCACGACATAAACAAATGAAGCAACTACTGCTGTTCTCCACTGACTACACCCGCCAGTGTCGCCATGCAGGCCAACTTTAACACACAACCCGCGCCCCAACTTTGTTGCCACTCCACGGCGCGCTAAAGGCCATTCAGCCATCTGTATGTATATTTGTAAATGTATATATTTATTTAAATACTACTATATGCAACAATAATTAGTATGCAACACGCACACACAGATACTAGAATATTTGCAAATATGCCACACACACAAACATATATTTATTTAGAGATTTAACTGTATATGCTGGCAAAGCTTATCAGCAAGCAAATGAGTGCTCTCAACATAGTCGAATGACAGACAGACGGCGTCAAACTGCTCTGTATACAAGTATGTACATACATATATAATTGGGTGGGTAGGGGAGTGCGGTACAACCACTTGAATGCGAAATATTGTTTAGCTTTACTCCACATGGGGCTGCTGATAGTGTGTGCCCATCATAGCACATGGAATAGTTAGTTGTTTGAGATGAGATGAAAATAAATGAAGTGAAAAAATTTATTGAAAATAAAGCAAAGTGTGAAAAAATAAAGCGGCGAACACAACACTGGCAAATGTGTGAACTATTTTATTTGATTACTGTCTGGAACTATTTTGCCGGGCGTTACACACATTAAGCGCATTACATACACACATACATGTGTAGATATGTATGTATTTCGCAAACGTGCTGCTGAAACGCAGCTGCGCCTTAGCATTTAATCGGTAACTTTGTGAGCGTTTGCAATTGGCAGCGCGCTTAGCTCCAACAATTGGCGCTGCCGGTCAGCGCTTTACAGCCAACGCTTGGCGTCAAGTGCGTGCGTTTCAACACATACACTCAGCGCAAGCATGTAAATATATATGTATCTATGCTTGTTTGTATGTATTGCATTGGCCATATGCGAAATTCAAGCAGGCATATGTAAATTATGGCTACGACCCTACATTCGGTTGTATGCAGATTTAATTATCGCACTAAAACCGGCGATAATGGCGAAAGCTAACTGTGAACAAGTGGCGCGGCGAGGCAATGCGAGGCAGACCAACAGACAGCCAGACAGGATGAATAGCTGTTCGAACGGATGTGCGCTTTGTTTGGCGGGCGAGCGATTGTACAGCCGCACGGATGCTTATGAAATAGACAAATATTTATATCGCCACACATACATACTTACAGATGTATACAACTAAGCAAATAAGTAAGTACAGACATCCACCTTCTGAATGAGTTGACTACGGTGTGTTGCACTATTTGCCATATTTGTTTAGTATACAGTACCACAAACGTACTTGAAGGTCTTTGGCACTTCTAAATTTTTATTATGTTGTTGTTTATATAAATACCAAAATAGTTTTTGCCTTTTCTTTTTTTTTTCAAAACAAATATTTTTTTTTGGTCTTTGTATAAATGTGGAAATAGTGTGAGTTGCAAGCCAGCTTATGCCAGCGAAATCGGGCCAACAGGAAAGCATTGTTTTTAATGTTGTAAAATAGAATTATGAAAGTGAATTTTAACGAAAAAAAAAACAACAAATAAAAAAAATAATGAACAATAAAGTACATTTTAATTACTGCTAAACGGATATCCTTCAGTTTTTAATTTTGTTTTGCTTAAGAGTTCTTAGTTTAGTAGCTATAAATGGACCAATAGTAAATTTGAGAATAATTAAAAAAAAAATATATCAAAATTAAAAAAAAATTGGAATATGGTGTCCTTCTGGTAAAAAACGAGAAACTAGAAGAGCACTCACTGAAAGAACTTGAAAATATAATACTTCATATTGAAGGTATCGACTATCTCCAGTTTCTGATAAAAATATAAAAAATCATTAGAAGCAAGGAATGAATAAATTTTCAGATAATGTTTGAATAAATTATATTTTGGAACCTACAAGATGATGAAAAGGCGTCAGGTCTGAACTCTCGAGGAACAAAAATTACGATATAGAAGTTCCGTTCTATTAAACGGCGGAAACACATGGACGATGTCGAACGGAACGATGAGAAAGCGCTTGGAGTATTCGAGAGAAAGTCTTCGACGTCGTCCAAGTGAGCTAAGAAGCACGTAAAAGATGGAACCATGAACTATATGAGCTCTACGGCGACATTTACATATATAGTTCAGAGCATAAAAATTCAATGAAGGCGCTGGCTAGGTCTTGTCGCATTCTTGGAGGAACGCTGAAACATCTTCAGCGAAAAAATCTTTCGATTCGAGAACCATGGAAGGACAACTAAAGCAAGGGCACCCACGGTTCCAATGGAAGAATAGGGAGCTGTATGCACTTGGGATGTACAACTGGCGCGATCTCGCAAATAAATAAAGGCAACTGACGAAGTTTAATGCACTCGACCCAGATCGACCCACGGCTGTGGTGTCAAAAAAGAAAAAGAAGATCTAAACATCGGCTTTGAGGTGCTTAAATATTCTCCAAATTAATCTTTTTGTGTAAGAGAATAGAAAGAAATGTCAGTTGAGAATAAGTTTGGGATGCAAACAGATCTCTACAAATATTTTGTTGGGTTAATGATGACAGAATTGTCCAAGATCGATATAAAACGATTTAATCGACCTGTGCTTGACCCTAGGGACATTTATTGGAAAACGGCGGAAGCAAAGTTGTAGAACTATCTTTTATACATAGAATAATTCATTCACATAAGATTAGCATATGTATATTTCATACATTTATATAAAATCGGATATTGATTATATTCTCAGCTCATTCAATTGAAGTATAACGGGCAATAAACAAAAAATTATAAATTTTTTTAACGAATGGTCTTAAAAATGCAGAGAAATTTCACGCCAGCCTAAGAAAATATTGAAAAATCAATTTCATTCGCAGTGTTGGCGTTCTTCCACAGCTCCTGTTCTACCCAGCACAGCTGTTCAGCGGATAAAAATAACTTTATACGTATATAAACAGGATACCTTTTAAATACAAAGCAAGAGCCCAGCAATTGTTTGTACATTTGTATGTACCAGATAACGCGCATGCGCTAAGCATAGGCACCGTTACTTGTAAGGACACCGGCTGATAACAGCCATGGGAGCAAAACAGCTGACCGTGTTGCCGGAAAAAGGTAGAAATGTGTACCTCGCTGTTACAGCTGAGCTGAGCTAAGTGCCAAAAATAAATAGACTCATACTCTTAAATACATATTTACACAGAAGCATACATATGTATGTATATAGATAACGAGCCCCGCCAACTATAAATATAAACATGTGCACTTACACATTAATAAACAAAAGGACAAAAATACGGGCGATTTGAAGCGATAGCAGGACATAAATATCCATAAGGGAAAGTCAAGATATTTGTATGTAAATGCGAGTGTGTGGAGGTAGGAATATTGGAGAGGTAGTATATGCATGTATGTTATTTATTTTGAAAATATTTTGTTCATTATTAGTTACATAATAACTTGTGATCCCAAGTGATAAACAACTTTAAATGTCATTCAAATAATGCAGGTAGTTTCATTAAGGCTGGCTACTGTAGATCATAAAAATAACGACAATTTTGTTATTTTCTTGCATGAAAACAAAAATATATTTAACTAAATAATACACAACTTACAATAAATGTTTACGTAAAAAACCCATTTGTATAAAAAACAACAAAAAAAAATATAAAAATAATCTCAGTAGAAACCCTCCACATCCGCTTTTGTGATAAAATCGGTCGCCAATTCCTCATTGATCGCATCCAAGATGCGGTGATCTTCCAGAAAATTATGGCTCATATCGCGCTCCAGCGATTTGTAGGAGTCCGCGTTGAGGCGGCCCAAAGCGCCCTGATACAGCACCTCCATTATGGCTTTGTTCGCATAGAGCTGCTGATCGCGCTCCAAGCGGTGATAGAGCGCCACCCAGCTAGCGCCCAAAGTCTGCGCTTCCAGCGAAAGCGATGCTGTCAGCGCGTGTGTGTTGGTGACGCCGCCATCGACGCTTGAGCTTGGCAGCGACAAGCCGCTCAACTGTTGTGTGCTTAGTGTAGCGACGGGTTGTTGTTGCTGTGTTTGTGTTTGTGACGTTGTTGCCGTTTTGACTGAAGCTGAAGCGGCTGAAGACTTTTCGCTATCTTCGTCTGTGCTCGAACTCTGCGATGATTCTGGCTGTACGCGCTTCTTCGTAAGCTTTGAGTTCGGCTTACGACCGCGTCTTTCAATCTGTAAATAATAAAAAAATTAATAATTGCAATAAAAGCGCTGACAACAATTCAGAAATGTATAGGTGGTGCGTGTTATCGCTCAGCTGCACTTACTTTGCCCTCGCGCTCGTCTCGTTCGATATCAATGTCGAGCACGTCATCGAGAAAATTCATCTCTTTAAAGTAGAACAACGTTGGCCGATACAAATTATCACCCTTCCGCTTGCTATCCTGTATGCGCCGCAGTTCGCGCCGGTAACAGGATCTAAGTCCGTTGATGCGCCGCTTCACATAGTCGATTTGTACATTTGGATCGATTTCGCGCAGCTTGTCGCGTAGTTTGGTGTAAGCTTCGCGCTTCAGATATGGCTTTTTGTAAGCCATACTTCTGGGATCCCATAGCGCTGGCGATTCCTCATAGATTTTTATGAAATCCTTCCAGAATTGCACACCACCACCGAGACACGATACGTTTTGTAGTTCGGACATCTTCCGCTTAATAATAATAAAGATAATCTTCTCACTCGGACCGTATAAGCTATACTAAAATAATGTGATAAGACGTGCTACGAGTTGTCAGACACGTTTGAAGACAGGCCAGGCGAACATCGCGCTTTGGCGTTGCCACATGTTGCGAATTTGCAAGCAATATTAGCTATTCGATTTGCCGAGCGGAGATTAAGCCGACGTAGCAATGTTGGCATGAGCGTTTTAGTATTTGAAAAAGCATTTTATACAGGCGAGGTTTTGCGCGCTAGGGTATTTTAGATTTGTGGTTATTGCTTTAGAAGTTTGGAAATAGGATATGAAAATATGTCAAAAAACTCAACAGTTGTTCTCTTTTTGTTCTTTAACATAAAAAAAATAACATAAAATTTTAATTTTTTTTCAAATATTTTTTTTTGAAAAATCTTTATTTTTTTTCAAATATTTTTTTTGAAAAATAAAATTAATTTTTTATTAATTTATTTTCAATTTTAATTTTTTCAAAATATTTTTTGAAAAATAATATTAAGATATTTTTCAAAAATTAAAATTTATATTTCTCGGAATCCTAATATTTTATCTTTTTGTTTGTTTCATATTTTTCTTAATTTTTTTTATTTGGAAAATAAGTTTTCGATTAGTCATTCAAAAATTATTTTTTAGACATAATATCCTAGTATAAAGTTCTGTCTATTTTTAAGACCTTGAGTGAAAGTATTTCGAGAAAATTCTGCTTCAGATTTATAGAAATAATGACAATTCAACTAACATATATAAGCCAGATTTTATTATATCCCATATGGTCTAGTGGCTAGGATATCTGGCTTTCACCCAGAAGGCCCGGGTTCGATTCCCGGTATGGGAAGATTTTCTTTTTTATTTCTTCTCTTTAAATTTTATTTTAATAATTTAATTTCACTGCCAACATTTCCATCAGGCTACATCGCATACTGTTAGTTCCCTGTTTTTTGTCGCACGTTCTACTAAATTAAATGTGTGTTCTACGAAATTTCGAAACGAACGGTATTTCAATACCACACTTTATCATTCCGTATGATCTCTCTCAAACATGTTGGATGCTTTATTGCAGCGAAGCCTTGGGCTTGACGATCGAACTATTAACTGATAAGAGCCTTTTACTCGTTGTAGCCGCTGAAAAGGCAAGTCTATAGAGTATATTTTCGAAAATCTTATCTGCTCAAAGATGCTGTGAAGAAAGTGCCAACAAACATACACTCAGCGTTGGCTTGTAAATATTATATACGCGTAAGAAAGGCTATGCGACTATGCTCCTATGCTCCGTAAGTGTTAAAAGGTCAGCGTGTACGATTACGTTAGTGATAATGCTATCAGTTCGGCTTGCGAGCGTCTAAATTGATGAGCGTGGTTTAACATACATACATGGAGGAGTGTTTCAAATTTCGTATATTTATAGACGGTACAAGGGTTGGTATTATTTGTTTTATAAAATATGTATATATCCCAGTAGAAAATCGTTTGGATTTAGAAAATGTATCTTTTTTTAGAATAACCAAAGTATTTTTCGTAGAAGTATCGAAGTATTATGATTGATTAGGTGTAAAGTAGAAAAGATCTTCAGAAATTCAGACCCGAAGAAGAACATATTTGGTTTCAATAGGCTTATTAAGAGTAGAAATTGGAGGAGAATTCCTTCACCAATGATTTATTATTATTTTTATGAATTTTATTTTATTTAGAAATAGTTATCAAACACTGTCAATCGCCTCAATCGCTCATAATTACTTCGAAATGCTCTATGTACTCACCAAGGTCACTGGACACTCATACACATAAATTTCTAATCGCCGACTAATCATCTCTTGCCATATTGACTAATTATTTTCCTACGCAACCATTTCTGCATAATTCATTCGTTCACGAAGAACGTTGCTTTTAATCACAAGTGCATATGTACTTAAGTAAACGAAGGCGAAGCGGCTCAGCAGAAATCCGGTAATCAAGTCGCAGACAGTCGACAGGTTATGCGACTTGATTAGGGCAAAACATTTAATATTCTTTTAATGAATACGCTTTGAGCACATAAATCGCATTAGTCGCTCGTTTAGTGGCATACATACATAATATATGAGCGGGTTTAGTATTCGCGACAGCTTAATAGTTTGGCGGCGATTGTCGATTTAGCGGCAGCGCTAGTGGTCACTAAGAGCCGCGTCAGCTGGCGATATACTTATAACGAGCTTCTATGGCAGCTAATCTGTATTACACTTTAAGTATATACATACATATATATAAATATGAATATTTCCGTCAAATATAGATTTTTTATAGAATATGATTTTTTAAGAGCTTGATAACTTTTTTAAAAAAAAAAAACGCATAAACGCATCGGTTCTTTATTTGAAACGTTAGATTGGTTCATGACATTTACTTTTTGAAGATAATTTCATTTAAATGTTGACCGCGGCTGCGTCTTAGGTGGTCCATTCGGAAAGTCCAATTTTGGGCAACTTTTTCGAGCATTTCGGCCGGAATAGCCCGAATTTCTTCGGAAATGTTGTCTTCCAAAGCTGGAATAGTTGCTGGCTTATTTCTGTAGACTTTAGACTTGACGTAGCCCCACAAAAAATAGTCTAAAGGCGTTAAATCGCATGATCTTGGTGGCCAACTTACGGGTCCATTTCTTGAGATGAATTGTTCTCCGAAGTTTTCCCTCAAAATGGCCATAGAATCGCGAGCTGTGTGGCATGTAGCGCCATCTTGTTGAAACCACATGTCAACCAAGTTCAGTTCTTCCATTTTTGGCAACAAAAAGTTTGTTAGCATCGAACGATAGCGATCGCCATTCACCGTAACGTTGCGTCCAACAGCATCTTTGAAAAAATACGGTCCAATGATTCCACCAGCGTACAAACCACACCAAACAGTGCATTTTTCGGGATGCATGGGCAGTTCTTGAACGGCTTCTGGTTGCTCTTCACCCCAAATGCGGCAATTTTGCTTATTTACGTAGCCATTCAACCAGAAATGAGCCTCATCGCTGAACAAAATTTGTCGATAAAAAAATTTCGAACCGAACACTGATTTTGGTAATAAAATTCAATGATTTGCAAGCGTTGCTCGTTAGTAAGTCTATTCATGATGAAATGTCAAAGCATACTGAGCATCTTTCTCTTTGACACCATGTCTGAAATCCCACGTGATCTGTCAAATACTAATGCATGAAAATCCTAACCTCAAAAAAATCACCCGTTAATATTCCTTTACCATAGCCACTTTCAGCTCCGCGTCGCCTGTCTGCTTGCCACCTTTACCTCTATTGTCCTTGCTGCCTCCGTTCGCCGCGACAAATGCGTTCTTCCCATGAAACACTTCGCCTTTCGTCGACTTGTTTAATGTGAAAGGCGCGACCACTCAAAACCGACACAATAGCCATTCAATAGGCGCATTCACAATGCGCTTTATAGGCGTCAACGTTCCCCAAATCGATTAGACCAATACCCGAAATGCCACTAAAAATAGTCAACGCAATTAACTTCGAACATTTTGCATGGATTTTGAACGAACAAAGCGCGCAATTGTTTACGGTTAATTGTTGCTTAATTACTACGGCTTACAGTCCAGAGGCACACGAATGTGCGCACTATGTGTGTCTGTGACTGTGAGAGGGTATATGTCGCATTTTCACTTTGGCTTGTCGGCTGAGCTAGTATATGTATGTATGAGTGAGTGAGTGGCACTGAAAAGCCAGAAGGAGCTAGGCATTTACAGCAGAATTCGGTACGACGTACCTGGTCAGGACATCCCGAACACACACTACATGTAAGGGACATCGCAGATTTGAATGAGCGGATACCGCGACTTAGCTGCGCCTGATATCAATTAGTGGTCCAGCAAACGATGCCACTTGGCGACGCTATTGTAAACTGCGAATCAGCAGACGATGCTGGCTCATTAAGTGCAATACATGAGTATAGCCAGCTGGTCAGTCCAGAGAGCTTCGTAAGCTAAGGTGGAAAGTGCTGCAGTCAGTATAGGAAAACAATTCGCGGACTGTATGTACATATACTTCAATCCTTTAAACTATGAACATATGCTATAAAGATCCATACAATGTACGTGACATATGGCGAACATGTGTAAATATATGTATATCCATGTTTGATGTATATCAATGTATACCACAGACCCTCTGCACATTCACAAGTAATACGTGACCATTTTCCTGCTGCGCCGCGTTAACTTTGCTACTGGAATTTTCGATCGGTTACCCTACAAAGGCTAAGGTACGTCAGAGTTTACCGGTAATTTTAATCGGATTAGTGACGGTATTAAATTGTGTAGCATGAAATCCCACTTACCTAGTAGCATACATATTTACATGTGTTCCTCTCAAGTGCGGATTCTTGTAGAAGCGATTATAGGAAAATTCATGCTTGGCTGACAAATGCGCGGTCATTAAAAATACTGGATTTATGTTAATAGCAATGCGATGGGCTTATGACAGTGGGTTGAGTGCCGGCGACGCCCTGTTTTGACAACAAACACGGTGTCAATGTGAGATTTCTCGAAGTAATCATATGGAAATATCTTGACTTTTCCTTTGGGAACAAACTGGAATTATAGTGAAAAATTACTATTAACTCTTTCGCAAGTAACCGGTTATGGTAAGAAGAGTATCATTAGCGACGTACATAGTTAAAATTTTCCAACATATTTTCACAAGTTCTTGTAATCTAACTACAGTTGAACTTCCCTAACTCGAATCACCATAATCCGCAAAAAAACTTCGAGTTAAAGAGGCTTCCGAGTTACGGAAGGTAATTTGTATGAAATTTCACTTATATTGCCAATTCTAGAGTTCGAGATATGGAGAACTTCAAGTTATAGAAGTTAGAGTTATCGAAGTTCAACTGTGTAGTCCAATAGGATTTCGAAAGTTGTTGAAATCAATAGAAATTTGCGTCTTAGCAAAAGTTCTTTGTTATAAGATCCGATACGGATATTTACATTTGTTTGTGTGTGTATATAGATCCTTCTATATCTTATCATTCAAGTGATCGTAAAATAATTGCATCATCTGTAGAATCGAACGTACAGATATACAGCTTCGTATTTGTGTCGAAACAATCAGGTTCTTCAGCTAACTTCTATCAATTTCACAATTCTCTGAAAATGGTATGATTCAGTTTATTCCAAAATACACTCTCAAGTTCTTAGGCTGCTACTCCATCCATACCTTTTACAGACTAACAGACGCTTTCGGATTGAGTGTTCTATACAGCTACCATTCTCTTAAGCTGATGAAATCTTGAAAGCTAAGAGATCTGAAGAGGGTTGCATGATGTTCAAGCTTTACTCGTCCCAGTTTTGGACCCAGTTAGTATATTATATATGTAGGCATTAAAGCGAAGGTGTCTTTGTGTTAGGAGGCTGACAAATGTATGTAAATTACTATTTTGCACTCGTACATACCTTACATATTATATATGCATACTCACATATTTGTTCAGCTGCACGCATGTTTCTATTTGTCCAGTCTCGGGAATATTTGCGAATTTCTTCTATTTACATGTGCTAGTTAGCAAATATGTACACGTACATGTGTATTTACTTAATTGGTGTATTATATTGTATACTGTAAATTAAGAGTTCGAAAAGGTTAATGAGCAAGCCAGCACCTTGGGCGATGAGTAAGCAGCAGCGTTTCTGTATTTGTTGGTAGTACAAACCTTGAAGTCTGCTACGTATTGTCAACTGAACGGCAGAATCGCGAGCACATGTGACTAATAGCGCATACGTTAACTGCAAATGGCAGCGGAGAAACGCAACACGTGTGCCAATAAATGGTATACAACTCTTATAAAAGCGCCTTCGTAAAAAGTCCGAGTGTCTAAGAAAATTCGACTCGGCAACAGCGAGCCTCCGGAGGCGTGACAAATCGCATGGAGATAGTTTGATTAGTGGTGAAATCTTTGCGGTTAGAAAAGAGACTGCTTGGCTGCCATAGCGCTCCTGTGCTTAGTAACAGTCGCGTTGAGCAGTATTTCTTGGAATTGTGAAATCGTTTGATGACAGCGACGTGGTGCTGATGAAATTCTCAAGAAGTTTCTAAAACTTCGATGTGCTGGCTATTGGAATGGTTTTCAACAATATTTATTTTCTGTAATTTGTACAAAGCTTACTTATGAGGATCTCTGGAGATTAATACAAGTTTGTATAATTTAAATCTTGATTAGAATATAATATCTATCAGATGGATATACCATTCTCAAGCAGATATAGGTAAAAAAATTGTTGAAAAAGCAAGTAAAATTTGAAAATTTCTAATAAATTTTTCAGTTTTCGAAACTTATTCAGTATTCTTGCTATAATGCCTTTGTTCTTCATAAAAACTGAAGAATAGCTAAAGATATGTTGAAATAAAGTGCTACTGATACACGATTTTTAAACGCATTTCACCATTATAATATTTTTGTTGTCATCTTGCAGTGGTTTAGCCAAAAAAATGCGCTTCAAGTAAGTTATTTATGGAACTTTCCATACATTTTTCAAAAAAAAAATTAACAAGAAAAATCGTTAACTTCGGCTGTACCGAAGCTTCACCTTCACAGGTGCATTTCTTTTAGTAACTATGTGTTTAAGCAAATCTAAAGACGTAAGAAAAAGTAAGTCAAAAAAAGAAAACATTTTACTGGTTCTTTTTAGCCGGGTTGTTTGCTAGAAACATTAAGGTTATTTAGTTAACAGATCTGAACAATTTCTTCGGAGATTATATTATTACCTTAAGCAGTAATCTATGCCAAATTTCGTGAAGATGCCACGTCAAATGCGGAAGTTTTCCATACAAGCCCTTGATTCCGATCGTTCGGTTTGTATGGCAGCTATACGCTAGAGTGAACCGATCTGAATATTTTTTTCGGAGATTAAATTATTTCTATGAGCAATAACTCACAGCAAATTTTGTGAAGATAGGTAGTAAAGTTTTCCATACAAGCCCTTGATTCCGATCGTTCGGTTTGTATGGCAGCTATATGCTATAGTGAACCGATCTGAACAATTTTTTCGGAGATTAAATTATTTCTATGAGCAATAACTCACACCAAATTTTGTGAAGATATGTAGTAAAATGCGGAAGTTTTCCATACAAGCCATCGATTCCGATCGTTCAGTTTGTATGGTAGCTATATGATATAGTGGTCCGATGTTAGTAGTTCCGACAAATGAGCAGCTTCTTGAAGAGAAAATAACATCTGCAAAATTTCAAAACGATATCTTAAAAACTGAAGGACTAGTTCGTATATATACAGACAGACGGACGGACGGACAGACGGACATGGCTAAATCGACTCAGTTCAACATACTGATGATACTTTATAGGGCCTCCGACGCTTCCTTCTGGGTGTTACAAAACTTCGTGACAAACTTAATATATATTCAGTAATTCGTACTGAAGTAATTATACCCAGATTTTTTTAGAATTTCGCGATTTTATGATAACGTCTGGATATTTAATAAATTTTCTTTCTTTTATGCTTAATCACACTCATTTGCAGATTGCTGGAAATGATGAAATCGTGTATCTCGAAAACTCGAGAACATCTAATGCAAGAGTATGTACACTGTTCAGAGAAGAATTGCAATAGCTAATGCAAATGGTTATTATGACGTAATTATTAAAAGCTAAATTTCAAGCTTGTGTGTGTATCGCGCTTTCACGTCAGCAAATTCTGCTAAAAAATAGCCAGCAAGCAAAGAGACTCTTCCCGGTTTCCGGCAATAAGCAAAACCATTGGCGACACGTCACTCAAATCGGCAAACGGTTGTTAGGCGAAAAATACATAAATACTTATATATGTATTATATATAGGCACGTATGTACATACATATGTATATATGCACATAAAATCGTCTCAAAAAACCGTAATTACGCGAAAAAAGTATATCAATAATCAGTTCGTATTTCGTCAGCATATTAAATTTTGCTCTACTAGTAGAAAATATACACACCCCAACAAATATATGTATATACTAATTGAACATGTGTGTATGTGTATTATTAGTAATGTCCAACAAAAACTACAGTGAAAATAGCAGAAAAAAACTGAGTACAATAAAGAAAGACCAGAAACTCAGGCGATCGACAGCAACTACATACAAACATATACTTAATGCAAGTCAGGTACAAGAGCACAATCACACACACACATTTACCAACACATTGATTACCATCCTTATATGCATATGTGCGCCTTTATGTACCAATTTGATGGATAGCCGAGCCGGCGAGTCAGACCTTTCAGTTGTTAGGCTCAATCGATCGATCGTATCTGGCTGCCTGCCTGAATCGAGGCGACCTGGCAACAGCAAAACGAAGCTAATGCGGGTACCAAGCGGCTCATTGTTCGAGGCATATATGTATCTGCATGTGTGTGTGTGTGCCTCTAGAACTATCCTCTGGCAGATCATATGATGAAATCGTATAATTCGATAATCAAAATGCGAAATATCATGTCAGACACTGACAGCAGATACAACAAAGAAGGGATTGATTTCAGTATTTATACATACATACATATGTATGGAAGTGTAGGATGAGCGGTAAGGTGCGGTGCGGGGCTTGTGTGTGTGCACAAAGGGGCCATGTTGCAAGTGCAAAAGCAAATCAATAAGAGCAAAAATCACAAAAATAAAAACAAAAATGAAAAAAGTTAAAACCCAATATAAACAAAAACCTGTGCCACAAATCGGTAGCAAGACATGCACAAACATGCAACATTTCTTCGCCTTCGCGTCGAAGTCAGTGCGGTGTGTTGGGCAAAGGTAGGTAATTTCATCATCATCGCGATCGCATGTAGGAAACAACATTTGTATGCCACATTGTCATCCCGCTTAGCTCAGCTGGAACTGGTTCCATACACTTTGCCGCAAGTCGTCACAGCACATTTACACGAACTTTAATGTCTTTCTATGTCCGTATGTGTGTATGAACGAAGACTTGGAAGACTGTGGCGGGAGTTAGACCGAGCAGCAGCAGCAGCAGTAAACAGCAGAAAAAGTCGTGAACAAATAAATATGAGCCACGGCATAAAAACGGAATAAAACTAACAATAAGTATAAAAAGCAATAACAACAATAAATGAAGACAAGAGGCAGCGCTGCAGTTCTTAACATACTCGCACACACACACACACACACTTGGCTGCATGCTTTTATGAAAACATGTTCATATGCTATTGGAAGACGTGTGTTTGTATATACATATGTGCTGGTGTCTATATATATGTATATGCATCGACCTAAAGATACTCATATTCACCACAAAGTCGTAAAAAACATATGGAAGTGTAGTATAACTGACAGATATATATATATATAGAGAGAGACTTATGGAGATATATATATATATCTGTATATATACATCTGTGTGTATGTCAGTGTGTGTGTTTGTATGTCCGCTTTTGTTGGTCATACGCAAAAACATATGATTACCACAAGCTGAGCTGCGCTGCGCCTCATTCCAAGCGCTCCGTCCCGTCTCGTCCCGCTGTCGTTAGCGTCAAATTACAGTATGCCAGCAAGAGTGCAGAAAGCACAAAGCAGAAAAAAAATAAAAAATTATAACAAAACAAAAAAGACGAAGAAAAGATTTGTAAAACAACAATATTGAATGATAATAAAAAAGCTGAAAAAGGAAACCAAGTACCAAGTTGAAGAGCAGCGTTGTGTGGTGGAGCGGTGGACGCGCTGGCACAAGCCCTTCTTCTGCTGTGGTGCAATTCTTTGCATATATTACATGTATTGATACTATTTATATATATATACATATAAAAAAGTTTTCAGAGGCACGACTGCTATATAAATATATGATATTTTAATCTCAAAGCTTCGAAAATATAATTTTTTAATAATTTTTGGAAAATTCTCGTCAAACTGCTACATTTTTAAGGAACAGAAGGCTTATATGTTTCACGTTTATTCGTAAAATAAGATCTACTAAGAATATATACTATACTTATGTACATAGATTCATCAGAAAATATATTCCGGCATAGCTGAAGCTGCTACTCTCCATATAATATATCAATATGAGTATCAAAAATCTTGCCATCAATTAAAAATCTGCTATGCTGAGCCCAAAAGCTTCCTTTTTCTTCAACAAAATTAAGTTGATTTACATATTAATATAATTCAATACATATAAGTCCTGTAATCATATCCACTTATTCATACATATACATATATATCGCCATAAGTCTGTCTGTATGTAGATACATAAGTAAGCTCACTGAAAGAAATCTATCCATCTATGCGGGAGACTTAAAATCTTAAAAAACAGGATACAAAATATACTGCGGAAACTTGCAGAAACAATGGAAACGAGCAAAAAATTGTATATGTGTGTGTGTGTGCAGCTTCGCAGCGGCCAGTGTATGGGGAAGGGTACGAAAAACAGCTGAGCTAAGTAAAAATGGAGATCAATATACCAACAGAAGCGCTGCTGCAATTGAGTATGTAATTTTTTTGAGTACAACAACAATGCTAACTATGCATTTGAGCCATTTCTTCGGTGACAGAGCATGTGAAGCCAGAAGCCATGCGCAGTTTAGTTATTTAAGAGAACTGCTTTTGGTAATTGTATGTAAAAGAAATGCTCTTTCAGTTATGAGCGGCGCTGAACTCTTGAGTGAGTAAAAACTGAGTGAGTTTTCAGCATATTGATTTGACTTGACAGCGCTGCAAGCGGTTATACGTGTGTGTTCCGCGCTGACATTTTCATTGCCCTTCCGTGCTTGTGTGTAGAGAGTGGTAGGAAAAGCAGGAAAGCCTGTTAGTTATATTGGAAAATTTAATTTCTCGTCTCTGTAGCAGTTTTCTTCGTTGACTTTGTGCAGGGATTACTTTGTGTAACTGCAATTTCGTAAAATTTTGGTGAAATTCAAGTTTTTGAAGTGAATTTGGCAAGACTTTTTTGGAGAGAAATTGAAAATATGTATGAAGCAGCCGGTTGCGCTGGAAAATGCAGAACAAACAAGTGACTTGTAGGCATGTATTTAGCTATATGCAGCTAGATATTTACACATATAATTTCAAAATACCTTCTTTATACGATTTGTTTGATCGAATAAGCTAAAAATATGGTATTTTTCACCAAAAATTGTGAAACACAGAATGCATTCTACTTATTGCAACAAATTGAAAATATTACTACGGTGTGTTCCTTGAATATATAAGCCTGACTACATATACTCTCTACTCTACCAATGTACATATGTACTTCAACTTTCATATAAACATAGTCAGAAATATATATACTTCAGCACCGCTTTCCTACAAAACTTCATATCTGAACTCAATTCGAGCTGACTCTTTGACTCCCTTTTATTGTTGCATATATATTTTTTTTGCCATTTGCAACCAAAATTTTGCCTAAAACTCCACTCAATAACCAAATCTTCGACACTGCTGCGAAATGGGCTCAGACTGCACACCGCACCGACCCCACCAACGCTTACTTTATATATCTATGTCTATATGTCTGTATGTATTTCCAGTTATGACCATATGATATCAAAGTTTACCTTAATGCTCAGCCAAAGCGAAGACAATACGTACAAATGTACGTTTGTATATTTATGGCTGTAATTTTATTTGTGCTGACTTCAACTCCCTGATTGACTCCGGTTCCAGCACTTCAACCCTCGTACGTCCCCCCTGCTTGTTTATTACTTCTATTTCACCTATGTTTGTTTGTCGCTGTGTGTGTGTGTGCTGCAGTTTTTTGCTTTATGGCAATGGAAAATTTTCAGAAAATTTCATTGCCTCTTTGCCGGTTCTACTGCACACAAACACACACATACACATGTAGTTTTTCTTGCTTACAAATGGTTAAATCAGTTTTGTCTTGCCGGTCTTACCTAGCTATCTAGCAAAGACAGTTTCACTACACTTTGGTACGTCGTGTTGCATGGTGTTTGCTGTGCACGTACCAATACTCAAATGCATATATGTACATATATTTATATATGTATGCAGTCTCGTACGTATTACTTTAGATACAGCATCGCTTCCAGTTAGCAAAAAGTGCGAAGTTTCGAGAAAAATTGCAATCAAATTTGTGTTTTTTTTGACAACAAATTTTGAAAAATAATGAAAAGACATTGGGTTTATATTTTGATAAATTTTTTATTGTAATAATTATTTCTGCTTACATTTTTATTAAAAATGCTTAAAAATATAATTTTTCAATATTTATACCTAAAATAAATATTTTCATAATACAATATTATATCTTAAAAATAAAAATGTATATTTATGAAAATTAAAAGTAAAAAAATTAAAAAAATATTTTTTCAGTTCAAAAATAATAAAAAAAAAATTCAAAAATAATTAAAATTTTTTTTTTAAATCAAAAATAATTTAAAAAATATTTTTTCAATTGAAATATAATTGAATTATTTTTTTTAATTTTTTTTATTATTATAACTCCAATCTTCCACTTAAACATCGAACTCTTGTACCTATTTATCTTTAGATAAATGTACTTAGTAAAAGTATAAAATATATGAAAAATAATATATTAATGTATAGCGCTTTAATACAGCATATCTATGGAAATTTCTTAGAATTTCCTAGGTATCATATTCATGAAATTAAGAAAAAAAATATTTCGAGAAAATAATTTCAAAATAAGTTATTATATTAATCAAGAAAGGATTTCGACAAAAGTATTTTTTTAGAGGTGCGAAAGCTTTTTTTATTTTCTGTATAAAAAGTATTTGAAATAAATATTTCAGCACATTATTTGTATATACTTTTTGAAGATAAATTATTTATATATATATAATTCCTGTCATTAAAATAAATTATTTAAAAAAATAAATAAAAAAACTTGAAATAATAAAATCTAAAATAAAATATAAATATTTAGGTGTGAAAGTTTTTTTTTCTTATTTTCTGCATAAAAAATAAATTAAATAAATATTTTGCCATAATATGTAATTTTTAAGATAAATTGTTTTATATGTATATTTCCAGTCAATAAAAAAATGTATAAATAAAAAAAATTATAATATGAAATTTATATAAAATAAATAAAAAAAACTTGAAATAATAAAAATCTAAAATAAAATAAAATACAAATATTTGATAGAATAAAAATATTAAAAATTAAATAAAAAAAAAAATAATTTTATTATTAAATTTAAAAAAATTATCAAATTAGTTAAGAAATGTGATGAAATATTTTATACAAATGAATAAAAAAAATAATAATTAAAAGCTATAAAACTGAATTCTGAAACTGAATTTCCCACATTTTACAAATTATTTTAACTATTTAATTAAAATAAAAAAAGTCTCGAGAAAAATTTTAATTTTTAATTTTTTTTATAAAATTTATTAAAATTGCAAATAACGAAAAAAAATGTCTGTCTTTTTTTTAAGCAAATTGCATATCAAATACTGAATTGAGCTGAATTCGAAAGCTTTACGCATATTATAAATTAAGGCGATTCTTAGAAGATTTCAAAAGTTTGCAAATTAAAACCAAATTTCAACTATAAACTTCCATAAGTATACATTTTTAGTTTTTTTAACTTTTCTCCAATTAAGGGTTTGCATAGACGTTTTTAAAAATTAGCAAATAAATTAAAATTTCACCTATAAATTGAAATTTACCCATATATGAGTGTGACTTTTCGCTGAAATAGCTCACAAAGGCCAGTAGCAGCGATAGGCCTTTCAATAAAAACCGAAAAAATCTGACTAATAAATACGAGCGCTATCTGGGCGAGCTGATAGCGGCGACAAGCCCCCAGTCAGTCTCAAAAGATGTCAAACTAAGCGAAAATAGCCGTTTGTTTGCACTCAAATATTCATACATATGCATAAATATATTTTAATTTAAAAATGCAAACAAATTCGTTGCTGACATGCACACAACTTTACAAATACACAAACGCACACACTCACACATAGGCGCTGCTGCATTTTTCCAATTTTAAACGTTTTTTTTGCTTTACGGCCTGCTAATAAAACCAATACATTTGCACAACTCATACAATTTGTTGCTAACTAGTTTTATAAACAAGAATACGGGCATTAAACGAGTTGAACTTTCATACAAACACACATAAACACATATACACATACAAATATATTTGCGTGTATGTGTGTATATCTGTGTGCCTGTAATCACACTAATAATGATTATTATGATTATCACAATTACTTTAATGTTTACTTTTTTTTTCCAGCGCAAACCTCGTTGCTGTTGTTGTAGTTTCGATTTTTCGCTTTCACCCGCACTTTGCCTGCAAACCCGTTCTTCGACGCGACTTGATCTTGATATATTGCTTTCGCATCCTGTTTGTATTAACTTTCAACGGCAAACAAAAAATGAATTCCAAAAGCAAAAACAAAATGCAAAAAAAATAAATATCACAGTTGAAGTAGATATGAGTTCACGGCAAGCGGCGCAAAGGGTGCGCTTTTATCGAACTACAACACCAACGACAAGCCAGCACATTTTTATTAAACATTTTAGTAAATTATTTTTTGTTCAACTTTTTTCTGTATTTTTTTCTCGAATTTTTCAGTTTTACAACAGCGTTGGCAGTCGCCGCTGGCTACTTGTCTGTCCGTCCGTCCATTGCGACTGCCTGCCATTCGGCGCACACAAACGCGCACGTCGTGCGTGCATTCGTACGTACGCTCGTACGTTCGTTCTCATCCAACGCGCGGCTACAAAACGTCTAAAAAGATGACACTCTTTCCGGCTGTAAATATAGTACATAATGAAAAGTACATATTGTGAATATGAGTGCGGCCAACAGGAACAAAACGGCTGTGAAAAACCATCCAACTCGTCCAATGTACGACAGCTACGCTCTGCAAAGAGTCACGTAGTCCCAGTCGCATACTCAACCGGAGAAGGTTACACAGAACAAAAAACAAGAACAACACACAGCGCGGTGTGTGTGTGTGAAGACTGGAGCGCAGAGTAGTAATGAGTGTGTAACCCCCAGCTGAGTTGAGTTGTATATAGAGAGAGAGTTTGGCAACGAAAGAGAGTGAGCGCTTTTTAGCCATAAAAGTTACAAGTAAATAGGAAAATAGACTCGGAAAAGATATAGAACCATATATATTTAATGCAGAAAGTGGTTAAAAACAGCTGTTGGTGGACTAATGCTAGAGGTCGGGAAGCAAGTAGCACCCAACGTGAGACTAGGCAGCGGTCTGAAGTTAATGTACTGGTTAAGCAGTAAGCCTACAGATTAAAATGTAATTAACTAGGCAATACCACGAAACCATGCGCCATCCAACAGCAAACACCCGATTATCAGTCAGAAACACCTGAGAGCGTTTGCTCACCTTTGCGCTCTTTTCGCTAGCCCTTTAGGCTCTCTCTTCTGCCGTTGCACACACTCACCGCTGACCGCCCCCCTTTCACTCAAATGCATATGCTCAAACGTCACTCAGATATTGTAAAATTAAATTGTACTTTCATCATCCTTGCACCAGCAATAGCCAGCCAACAACAAAAACACACAACGTCGCTGGGCTCCAACGTCAGCTGAAAATAGCAACAGCAACAACAACAGCAAACGCTATGCATGCTGCCAACAATAATTGCATCAGCGAATGCATCCGAACACACAACAGCAACAACAACAACAATGTGTACCTGATTTTCTTGCCTGCTTCACCAACCAACTCACACCGTCGTTGAGCGACGCTCAGCTGTTGGCAGAGCACATATTTAAAGGCAGTACATATATACGAGCGCAGTACATGCAATTATGAGGTGTAAATATATAGTATGGACGGGGTGCTTGTAGTATGTAAGTATGCATGTAGCTTTCGAAACGATTTACAAGACAATAGCACTGATTCTTTTGTGCAGATTCTATATGCGAGCATACAACAAAAACAACACGTACAGGCAACAATCAACTCGACACAAATTAACGTTTGAGTGTGGTGGCTGGCGGAGAGCGGCAGTGACTCTCTGGCACATTTGTGTAGCCAGCAGGCGATGGAGCGCTCTTCTTCGCAACGAGCAACGAGCAATTGGATGGACGAGTGAAGAGCGTAAAGGCAAGCAATCAACTCCACTCCGCAACGCCAATAGGCCGAACAGGGGCTACCACAAACCTTTGTGTGCGCCTGTGTGTATGCACACAAAAGAAGAGCGTCAGCCCAAAAGGTGCGAGTTAAATGAGCGCTACATACACACACCTGCACACATACATACAGAGAGAGAACGAGCTGCTTATAGGTATGAAGAAAGCGCTCATGCTTGGCGTGTACGTGCCTCCAATTGTACATATCTACTCAACAGCGGCCGGCTATACAACTGGCTGTGAGCGGCTGTGGAGGAAAAAAGCAACTCAGGAGCAAACCACCACCGCGGGTATAAATAAGCGGCACAAGCAGCCGGTTTGGCATAGTAGCTTCGAAACACTGCAGAAGTACACAACTGAAACGGAATAGTAACTGAATTAGAGGCGAGTCAAATATACTTACCTATTTGTAGAAAGTGTGAAGAACGCGAGTTTCATGCCAAGTTATACACATACGCCAACAGTATATGTATGAGCAAATCAAGTAGAAAAGCAACACAAATTGTTTCGAGAAGAATTCTATCTACGTTCTAGTACTTATTTTTTATCAAAAAACAAAGAAGAAGCAAATCAACACAGAAGGAACTCTGTAATTTTAAAGAAAAAAAAATAAATTTTAACAAAAAATTGCCATCTCAAAGAAAAAAGTTGTTTAAAACAAGCTGAAACGGACCAACGCCATCAAAGTGATAATTTAACTAAAATTAAAAAAAATATATAGCGTTAAAGTAAAAGCCGAATCAAGTGCTGTGATTTCAAACTACAAAAAGAAAAAAGTTAATTTAATGATTTTTTAAAATATCGGCATTGGAAGCCAAACACAAAATCACCAATGCAGCAGCAAGCAATTCAACAACTTAACACTAAACGGAAATTCAGCGAATTGT
Source organism: Zeugodacus tau (assembly GCA_031772095.1). Taxonomy (NCBI): domain Eukaryota; kingdom Metazoa; phylum Arthropoda; class Insecta; order Diptera; family Tephritidae; genus Zeugodacus; species Zeugodacus tau. Next base: position 2,358,531 of record CM062653.1, on the reverse strand, counting down.
GATATAGCGAAGGCGCCGAGAAGAAGTTAAAGCTTAATAAAAGAAACTTTTCAAAAAAGTTACATTTTTTTGGAAAATTTAAAGAACTGAACGATAACGTTCAAAAAGTGATAAATATATATATTATATATATATATAAAGTAAACCAGTGTGAATTAACTGTTAAGCAGAGGCCTGCCTGTGAAGTGTGAAGCAGCGCACTACCACCGAAAGCAATTTTGTTTTTAATAAAGTTCAATTCTGAAAAGTAAATAATTTAAATGAAAATGGAAGTACTTGCGGTGCAACAGCAATACCAGTCGAAATACAACATATACGGGTCCAGTAAAGTTAGAGGTAAGTTCAAAATACTTGAAGAAAATTCGAGAAAGTAATTGTAAATTGAAAAAAATGAAATTTCTGGAAAACAATTTTAAGCCAAAGTGTTGATAAGTTTAATTTCGAAAATTTTCGAACATAAATTTTAATTTAAAATAAAAATTTGTAAGTTTTATATACATTTTCAAACAAATTTTGAACATAAATTTTTATACGAATTTTCAAGTTCGAATTTTCGAAATTAATAAAAATATAATCTTCAAGCGACACTTATTTTTAAAACAATTTTTGTAGTAAGCTAGCTCTGAATTACTACAAAAATTTTATTCGAAATTCAAACTTCGAATTTTCGAAATAAAAAAAAATAATTTTCAATCCAAATTAAATGTGAAAGCAATTTTTATGAAATTTTTAATATGTCTTTCAATATCAGTTGCAAACTTCGAATTTTCGAAATTAAAAAAAATAATTTTCAATCCAAATTAATTGTATAAGCAATTTTTACGAAATTTTTAATATATCTTTCAATATCAGTTACAAGTATATGCTTAATTTTTTATTACACCACATTAAATATCGGTCACCAGCATACAACTTGCAACACTACTGACACTTTTACGCCATTAAATTAATTAATAACTAACTTTATCATGTAACAGAAAATATATGTTGAAAATTCGCACATTATAAGTATCTAACAGATACACATTCGCTTCAAGTGGGCGCACACACAGCGCAGCGCAGCGCCAATCAGCCATTCACCCCTTTCACTCGTGTCGGACGTTGCGTTACGCACGAGCATTTTGTGCAAGTCGCCTGCTGCCGCTGCACAAGTAAACAAGCTGCACAGCTAAAACAACAGCAACAACAACGACTTCGACATAACGATAATCAACGTATTTTTTAATTTTTTACAATTTTTATTTCAACCGATGCTTGTTACTAAGCGGCGCAAGCACGATACCGTTGATGGTGGTGGTGGTGGTGGTGAGCGGCGCAACGGGCTAAGCATAGCATACGAACGATAGCGACGACGTTGCTCGTAACGGTGCTTGCTCGTACGTTGCTTGCTGTTGCTGTTGCCATGTGTTCGTGTGTGCTCACCCACATTACAGCGAGCGCTCATAAAGATATGCTACTCTTCAGCATACATAGTTGTTATGCGAGTGCATAGATACACATAGGCACACATGCACATACATACCTGTGTTCATGGTTTCCATGCCATACGAACATTCTCGAATAACTATTTGCTCACCTATTGTTTTAGTTGTTGTTGTCGCGCTCTTCTCATTTACTTTTATCTACCACATTTGCTTTGGCTTAAAAGTGTAGTAAAAAAAAGAAATAATTCAATAAAAACATTGAGGGCATTAAATTTGAAAGTAGAGAAAAACTCATTTATCACAAAATATTTACATTTCGCTAATCGCTTGTTTTTGTTTATTCTTCCCTGTTTTGCCCACAGATTGGACCAGCACATTGTCGCCACTGTTGCCGCTGGCGTCCAGCGGCTGGGTCGACACAGAGCCAGAGGCGGCTGCCGTCCCCCAACCGACCGCCAGCATACCCATACCATATCTGCAGAATCAACAGAATTATCATATTAACAACAACAACAACAACATCAACAATAATAACAACAACAACACAGTTAACAATAAAAATGTGAAAAACAGTATTATGCATCATAATAATAAGAAAACCAAACGCACCGCAAGCACTGAAGAGCTGTTGGCCGTGCCTGAGGTGATGATTGCCCCACCGTCGTTGAAGGAGATGAAAAAGGTGCCGGCGAGCCGTGCGGCTTCGGCCCCCTACACTCTGACACCAAACACAAACGCAAATACAAATACAAACAGTGCAACTGCGACAGTGGGCGGCAGCTACCTCACCACCCAGCATACACCCTCCCAGAATCCCACAACAAATCTCTTCAACTGTGATGATATCGATGCAGCAGCCGTGGAGGATCTCTCACTGCGCCTGTTGGATGAGTTGCGCGCCGCCAAGCAGCGCCATCTCACCTGCACCGAAGTCTCCCTACCCTGTGATCTCACGCTGCGCATTGCCGCGGAAATCATACGCGTCTCCGCCAAGGAGCCGTGCGGCGTACGCGGCTGCACCATCTACATCGAATTCGAGGATGAACCGAACAATTCGCGACGCATCGCCGAACTCAAATTGGATCCCGAAATGGTATCGACTTTCGAGATATACTTGACGTTGCGTCAGGACCACCGCGGCTGGACCTCACTGCTGCCACAATTCATGAAGAGTCTGGCACGCACCATCACCATCAGTCCGACATTCACCATCACCAAACACAAGCTCTACTCATCGGATCGCACCAGCTACAGCTATGGCAGCAGTGCGCCCGCAACGATCTCAGCAACAGCAACAGCAACAACAACAACAGCACCAACATCGTGAATCGATAGCGGTGCGTATAGCATTAGGCAGCAGCAGCGCGCCACCGTGGCGTCGACTACAGCTCAGTTCAATGAGTTGGAAGCCAGCACGGCGGCGGCTGCGACTGTGTCGGTGGTTGTGATGACGACGATGAGAGGTGTGCGTAAGCGTAAGCGTGTGGTATGGTGATGCGAATGTGGAGGCTGATCGTCAGCGTACGAGGAGCATGCGAACAGTTCGCTGGGAATTGTGGTAGCACACGAGCCGATTTAACGAACGATATGCTTTAAGGATGACTGCTGCTCGACGAGACGACCTCGAAACGATGAAGTTGAAACGAAATCGTGTAAGACGTGTTATTAAGTTAAGATTTTTTTATTATCGTACATTGCATAATGCAAGAACGAAGCGTAGTTAGCGGAGTGTATTCGAAACAACCCCACCTACACACACACACACACACAATACACTTACAAAAGACGGACACACCGACACAAACACAAACTTTTTACTTACAGTATCTGTGCGCCCCTCTGTGGGGGCGCCCTTTCCACGACATCTCTCACTTTCACTTTCCCAAAGCAGCATACATATTTACAAAACACATACACACACACACACATACATACACATACAAACGCATATAATCACTTATACATACATATAATTATGTATCTCATGTAATGACGTATAAAGTATCTTTCAATTGAAACAAAAATGAACTCGTTAGTTTTTAGTACAGCGAATACGCGCCCACGAATGATCTGCATATTTAATGAAAAAAAAAACAAAAACAAAAAAAATTAATATTATGAATAATGATTACTAAAAGTTTTTAAATTTATATTTTTATGTTTACCTTTTTAATTTTAACAAATTTCTGTGAATGCAGTCTGTCAATTGTCCAGCTGAACGATTGATGATTAATTGATTTTTTTGAAATTCAAAAAATTACAGTTAATGCGTGATTTAGTAGAGGAGAAGTAAGAAATGCATGAAATTTTTAGATTTCTAAGGCTGCAACCACCACCAACACACAGACACACACACACACACGCGCGCACAGCAAGTGAAAAATATATGTGTTAGCACTTCCGCAATGGCCAGCAATGAGCGGGCGGAAGGCTGACAGCCGTGTGTGTGTGCAGCGGTTACGGCGTGCGACTTGCAGCCAAAATCTCAAACTCATGAAATTGTGATAACACTTTAAGATGCTAAGATTTTTTAATTAAGATTACGAAGAAGTATAAAGTAGAAGTTGATGATGAAGAAGAAGAAGAAGATGAAGAAGAAGAGTAGCAGTTTAAAAGCGAATTGCGATTAAGCAAAAGAAAACGATTAATACAAAAAAAAAAACAAAAAGTAAATGTTGATGTAGTTTGTGAGCAGAGCGCTGACTTTTTTGAAATTGTAATCAAGCGGCAGGCTAGCAGCAAGCAAAAAAAACAAAAATTGTGAATGCGAAAAAACAAATAAATACTTTAAAAAGCTAAAAGTTTTCAGGCGTAAATCTTGTGAGAAAAATTTTGCAAAAAATTTGTAAAACTGTAAAAATTAATAATTGTGTGAAAAGCAACATATGCGATATTGACTAAAATTCAAAATTATAAAAATGTGAAAAAAAGAAAAAACAAAAACAAAATGAAATTGAAACGTAATTGTGACATTTGCAACAAAAATTAGTATTAACAAATTCAAAGAAAAACAAAATTTTTAAAAGTTATAGATTTCCAACAAATAAAAAAAATTCAAAAAATAAAAAAAAAAACTTTCTAATTACTACAAACATACATAAAAACTTAAGATTTTTCAGTAAAAAAAAGTATGAAATTCCGTAAAAAAACAATAAATTAGCAATAATTTGAAATGCTCACACACAGACAGCCAACAACTACAGTTGTTACAAGTATCCAACTCAAATAGCAACAACTAAAAAACACACTTTGCAATAGTTGCTAAATACATACATACATATATGCAATAAAACCAAACAGAAATATTATAACTATTATACGGCACAAAAACAACAAAAACAATAAAAAACTAAAAAGAAAATAGACTCTACACATTTTAGCCAGCAAAAAGAGTAATAAACAAACATTCAAAAAAAAAAAAAATTCAAATACACAAAAACACAATAGCTTAAAAATCAAAATAAACAATAAAAAAAAAAAACAAAAAACCAACAACAACAATAAATAGCCTACTCATTGTAACCGTTGTTAGAGGTATGTGTAGCCCAGCCAGTAAGCGCTATAGGCCAAAACAGCTGTAGTACGCACTTATTTGGCAGTAATTTAAATATTTATTACAACAACAAACAAACAAATAAAACAAACAAACCTTGTGCATGTATTAATTTTTTATTATTATTACTACTACTATTATCATTATTATTATTATTATTACACAACAAAGAATGAAGATTGTATTAATGTTAAGTTTTTTTCTAATTACATATGATGCATTGAAAGCATATATTTAAACTTCAACAACAACAAAAACAAACAAACAAATTGTGTACACACACTACATACATACATTTTTACCAGCGCCAAAGTGCGCAGAATTTTTTTCAAAAAAAACCAACAAAAAACAAAAACAAAAAAATTACATAAAAACAAAAAGAACTGAGTACAGCTTATGTTGCCAGATTAAATTACAAAAAAACAAAAAAAAAAAAAAACACAAATACATCAAAAATTCACAAATAAAGTGAGAAAATACTTTTTTGTAAAAATAAATTTCACTGACTTTTCAATTGCGGGGGACAACCTTTTGGGGGAAACTAAGAATTTGAATGAGCTGCTCTACAAGGATCTTGGATATTTTGCATTCTTCGTTGTTTTTCACACTCGTTGGCGAGATTTTTTTATTTTCCTCAATTTTTAGGTGGATGAGTTCTTTCTTTCAAAAATAGTACGGTAAATCTGAGTTCTTTCAAAAATTGTAACGGTAAATCTGAGTTCTTTCAAAAATTGTAACGGTAAATCTGAGTTCTCTCAAAAATTGTAACGGTAAATCTGAGTTCTCTCAAAAATTGTAACGGTAAATCTGAGTTATCTCAAAAATTGTAACGGTAAATCTGAGTTATCTCAAAAATTGTGACGGTAAATCTGAGTTCTTTCAAAAATTGTAACGGTAAATCTGAGTTCTTTCAAAAATTTTAACGGTAAATCTGAGTTCTCTCAAAAATTGTAACTGTACATTCGAGTTCTTTTAAAAATTGTAACGGTAAATCTGAGTACTTTCAAAAATTGTAACGGTAATTCTGAACGAAGTTTGAGCGTTTAGTAGAAGCATCTCTGAGCTGTTGGTCACATTTTCCAAGTATATGCTTTATATAGGTATATGCTTTTTTTTGGCTTATTTGTACAATTTAGCACTAAAATGACACAAGGATGGCATGACACTGATGACTCTCCTTGAAGACAATGCAGGAAAAAAAGCTATACTGATCAAAGGAGACCAAATAATCATCGCTGCTTGAGTCAATTGGAAGCACAAGCAACTCCAAAATTATTATTGAGTTGACACTGAGTCGAGTTGGACATTTCATTGGCGATCTCTTTTAAGAAAAGCGAATTTGTTAAGATCTACATAGGTGTGGTCGTAAGCTAATTTTGGACGCTTAACATAAAAGACGCACGTGAGTAATAATTTTAGCGCTTCTATTAATATTTGACTAATACCTTGAGCTCGATTACATTAAAGTTAATTTGAATTTCCATATATATGTATTTACTAAACAGAAGGTTAACTAAGTTCAGTCGTGTGGGTAAGGCACACCGCATGCTAACAAATAAATATTTAAATGCTAAACGTTTACTTAAGTAAACATGTGCAGCAAAGGTAATTACACTTTCATTGTAGCTTATCACTTAAGCCTGAGCAACGAGTATTACTCATCGTCACGCCTTGTGAGACAAATATGTTATTAATACAGTTAATGAGTAAACATATGCAAATATATTAAATATACATAGCGGTGCTTAAATATCAAAAAATAAAAAATAAAAATTGCTTACGCAATGCAAGAATTGTCATTAGCCCTCAGCAACAGTTATGCATATGAGCAAAAGCGGACTGCAGTGAGTATGAGTAATTTAATGAGTTGGTAGGCTCAGCCATTAATTACTCATACGACAGCGCGCATACTGCAAATTCTACAATAACCCTCGAGCTGCCGTTCAAAGACTGCTCGGTGCGCGCTTAAGTATGCACTTTCTAGCTATTTAGCTGCGGATTTACATAAGTGCAATCAATTTTTAATTTTTAATAAATATGCATTATTTTCAGTATTTTTAAATACAAACACATACATGCATATGACAAGTGAAGCATACATTAGGGCGGCACATATTGTGGGGGGAAAACAAAGATCGAATTTAAGCTCCAAAAAATCGTCAAAAATATGATGAGGGCCTGAAAATTCGAATAAAAAAATAGGAAATTTTTGGTAATCAGCGCTTATATAGATCATCCCAGCTAAACAATGGAAAATGAAATATGGAAAATGAAAAATGGAATGGAAAGATGAAATATGTCTACATAGGAAAAATTCAAGATCGCTTCCTTTAAGCTTTTAGTAAAATATATTTTATTTCATCCAAACCATTTAATATCTTTAATGTATGGTTTGCTTGTCAGCGCTTCTTTATTACTCGCTTTGCTGTCGCCGTTTATTCAGATTTTTCTTTAACTTTGTTTTATTTTTTTGTGTCTCCACTTTTTTATGACTATTATTAAAGAAAAAAGACATTAATATCTCTTTTGCTGTTTATTTAACAACTCATTTTGCTTTCATAATTGCTTCTTACCATCTTTTATTTATTTGTCATTAAGCTGGTCTTTTTTTACTTTTTAACGCTGTTTTGTTCCTTGTCAGTTTTTTGCTTTCTCTTTTTTTTTTTTGGTTTGCCTTTTGTAAATTCTGTCGACGTTTTAATATCTTTGTTGCCAACGCTAGTCGCTGTTTAATTATGACGAATGACTCACTTCACTTCACTTCAAAGTGCGACGGGCTAAGACTTTGCACGGCACAGTGGTGTGGAATTGGAAAAAATTAGAGGAAAAATTTTTGAAAAATCGATTTTTATTACCTTGCAAGGCGTATTAAATTATATGATAAGTATGAAACATAAAGTAGTTTCATTAAAAAAGTCATATAAGATAAAATATATTTCACAGAGAGCTTTCTGAGATTTTTTATGAATATCTGCAAGATATCTAGTGAAGCACTTGACCTGAAGAATCTTGAATAGTATGTATGAAGTGATAAATCATTGATTATATGCTTCCTCCTATATTAACTTGAGCCATAGCACATTACCAATGATCCTGATGCATGTAGCTCTTTACACAAGCTATTCTAAATAATCATATAAGCTATTCTAAGCAAATTATACGAAAAATACATTAATTTATTGATTATTTTATCGTTTCTTATATTAATTGTCAAATGGATTCAATAAGGAGGTATTCTAGTCTAGACGCATGAATTTTAGGCATTTTTTAAACTAATATAAAAAAAATGAAAAACATTTTGACTATCAATTTTTTATATGTTTTTTATTGACATTTTAATAATATAAAAAAAATTGCAAGAAAAAAACCAAAATTCGAGATACGGGTCGGTGGAGTGGGGGCTTCAAAAAAAACGGTGCGTTCTGGTTGACGTGATTTCAACCCTTGCAGAGACCTAAAACACAAAAAACAAGAAGATTCTGCATTAGTAAGGATGTCGTTATCGGGTTGACCATTTGAAAAAAAAAGGTAACAAAATGTCGTCGACGTGAAAAAAAAATTTTTTTGAGCCGTTTTTTTCTACCTTTTCGATTTTTTTTAAATACTTCAAATCGAATCCAAAAATCAATGGAAATCCAAGGCAGACATGATAGAGCATTGTATAAAGAAGATATATACCGAATTTCAAAGGAATCGGTTCAGTAGAACTTGAGATATCATGTTAACCACCTCAAAAAAAGTAGTTTCGAGAAAAATCGTTCAGTGTTTAATTCGCTCCGCTCGGCCGGCTCGGACGCCACGTCACAAAATCGGCTGTATCTCCGAAAATAAGTCGAATTTTGAAAAATCTTTCCAAGGTCATATTTTTGAAAGTCTAAACTTTCAAAATATGCAAAAAATAACAAATCGATTTTTTTCAAAATCCTAGACCAGCATACCCCCTTTAATGTTTATCATATTTATTAATTATGCAATTAATTTTAATTTTTTTTTATTTGAATAAATAATTATATCCCCTTCGGCTGTATCTCCGAAAATTAGTCGAATTTTGAAAAATCCTTCCAAGGTCATATTTAATCAAATATAATTTTAAATATATCATTATTTTTTTAATCACTTATATCCTGATCTCACCCCACTGTATTTGAGTCGCTGTGACAGCAACTTCTGCGGTCGAATTGCAAAGCTAAACAAAACCTTACAGCAAAATATGAATAGTGTTAACAAAAATGAAGCAAACAACAACCAGGTAGAGTAGCAACAACAACAACAAAAAAGCAAAAACATAAAATCAAAGCGAAAAAAACAAAGCCGAAAGCAGAAATCAAACAAACATAAGCAAAATGCAAAATGCGAAAAAAACAACAAAAAGCAAACGCTGTAAATTGTGTAAAGCGAAGAAGCCAAGTTGAAGCGACGTAATGCCTGAGAAGGCAGACGACAGACAGTGCTGCAAAAGCAAACAAAAATTGTAACAGAAAACAAACAGCCTGCCAAGCCCGTCAACCAGCTGGCAATTACTGTTGTCAAGCGCTACGTGAAAAATTGTATAATTGCAAGTACTGTGCAATGCACAGCCAACCAACCAACCAAGCAACCAGGCAGCCAGTCAGTCAACCAACCGAGCTGCTAACCAAGCAAGCAGCCACTCAGACGCTATCGAGTCCATTGCTCAACACACACACCTGCAAGCGCATGAAAGATGTCCGCAGTGACGGCAAGTGTAGGTACTCAGCGAAGAGCTCTTGCGATCCATACCACACACACACGCATACTCAAAGTGGTGCAGCTGGTATTTACTTAGATGCTAATCACAGAAGTTAAAAGTTTTTCAAACTCTCTAGACAACTGGCAACTATTATTATTTAACGGTTTAAATACAGCGAGTTTATGGTACTGACAAGTGGATTTATTGCAGGCACATAAACAACTCTTTTCATATATACTCGTATATATATGTAGATGAGTATATATTTAGCGTCGAAGCAGTCAAAACAAAATTTTTTTGATAGTGCTACTGTGTTGTTGTTGCTGTTGTGCTTTAAATTGCTAATCTTTATGACGCTTATCACCACGTTTTATTGCCAATTTTAGTCGCATTCTAAACAACTGCTTATCACAATTTCTGCTCGCAATTTTCAACTCAAACGCTCAAACGCAGTTCCCGCTTGTGCTGACATTCGTTAGACTTGCGGAAATTCATTCATTCACTTATTCATTTATTCATTCACTTACTCATTCTGCGCTGAAAACGCTTGCATCGTCAACAATTTATTAATTGTAATTCAACAGTTTTTCTCTGTCTCGGCTCAGCTCAGCTCAACTCATTTCATTTCATTCCGTATCGTATTTATTTATAAGCGCGTTTTGCTATATTTGCAATATTTACGCGTTATTTCATCATATTATTTACTTAATTTGCAATTTAATTTGTTTTCGCTGTTTTTCTATATTTCAACTATGTATTTATTTATTTAAAATGCAAGCGCTTCGATTAGGTATTCCTGCTCCACTACACACATATATGGGTTTGCTGTGCGGAGCACGTCTGGGAATTTATTGAGTCCGGCAGTGATAAAGCTTGTATTCTATTTTAAATTCAAACAAAAAATATTTTAATAAAAATATAATTTAATAAAAAATACTTTCATACACATACATATATAGAAACAGCTTTCATGTCCATTTTAGTGTGTACCTTTCGTATATTTTTTATTTTTTGGATAGACTCATATTCCATAAATCATATTTCCGATGCTGTTTGTGCTCTTTTTGGCCAAATAATTATTCGCTATTGAATTTTTATTTAAATTTAGTTTCATTTTAATAAAAAAAAATAATAAAAAAACGGTATTGCAGTCTTAACAGCTTTTTTGAAAGCGGAGCAGGGTTTTGCTGAACAAGTTTATTTTTGGTTTGAAAATATAGCAAAAAATATCAAAAGCAATAAATAAATAAATAAAAATAAAATTTTGATATTAATTTATTTATTAAAAAAAATAAAACAACAATAATGTGACTTTCATAATTTTGGTCTTTACAACAACAAATCTGCAATTTTTTTAATCAATTTGAAAGAGTACATTCTGTCAAATAAGTATCCGGAAATTTGAAATAAAACACAAACAACTTATCAATCAGCTAAATACATTAATTCCCCTTCAAAATAGGCAGCTTCTGAGCCAATACACTACTTCCAACGAACAATCTAAACATCGAAACACCTTTTAATGCTATATTCCCGGATGGCCTTCAGTTCTCGTTGCGAATTAGTTTTGATGTCTTCATTGCTCTCAAAACGGGTTCCATGAAGTGGTAATTTGAGTTTTGGAAACAGGAAAAAGTACCACGGGGCCTTATCTGGAGAGTACCGTGGTTGTTCGATGATATTAGTTGATTTTTGGTGGTTTGGAATTCTGGTGCATTATAGTGGTGCAAAATCCAACTGTTGTTCCGCCACAAATCTGATCTTTTGCGACGAACATTCTCTCTCAAAAGCTTCATAACGCTAAGATGGTTCTTTATTGATGGTTTTGCCCTCCGGTAAGATTTCCGAATGCACAACATCACGAATATCGAAGAAAGCGGTCAGCATCACCTTGATTTTCGATTTACTTTAGCGCTGTTTTATCGGTTTCGACTCATTTTTGTCGCGCCATTCCAATGATTGTTGACTTGTTTGCATGTCGTACTCGAAAACCCATGTCTCGTCACCAGTTAAGATGCGTTCGATGAACATTGGATCGGAATTTACGCGTTCAAGCATGTCTTCAGCCACCTTACTGCGATTCACTTTTTGAAGAAAATTCAGATCTTTTGGCACCAGATCTCGCTACGACTTTCCACATACCCAAAACATCAACCAAAATATGACGACCGGTCTCATGAGACTTGTCCATTATTTGGACTATCTCTCGCAAACTTTAATGACGATTTTCGAGCACCATTTCCTTTATTTTGTCGACGTTTTGCTCAGTTGAAGAGGTCGAAGGCAAATCGTGGCAAATCGTAAACTCGATTTGATTGAAAAAAATTTGAAATATACTCAGCGGGAAAATTTAAAATGAGAATTTCCGGATACTTATTTGACAGACTGTATTTCTCTTTTCCAAAATATAAAATCTGGAGATCGAGAAAATGGTTTAAAAAATCTCGTTTGAGATACCCAACTTCTTGGTCAAATTGTGAATAGTACATCCAGTTTCTTTTTTCTTGAGGATAGTCTTATAAATACAATTATAAAACTAAGATCTCGTTCCGTCCTTAGGCGGAAGCAATCGTAGAGTTTTTTCGATCAATTAGGTTTGGTACAAACTTTTTTTCAAAAACTCAAACCTTCGAGTATGTTTTGTAATACTTTCGCTGTTTGTGGTATGCTGTTTTCATTACTGTAATAAATTCATTTGAATGATAATTTGAAAAAAAAAACTCCCCGATTTCTTGAGTATCTACTTCTAATACGTCTACAACTAATTTCACTGTTGAGGAATTGGAAAAAGCTTAAGAAACCCCCGTGTATTTTGTTTGAGAGTAGTAGTGTATCGGGTAACAAAAATGAAAAACTCAAGTCTTTTCTTTTTTATATACTCATGACTTATGTGAATAGACTTAGACTTCAGTTATATCAGATATATATAAACAGAATTCGCTTAATTCATTTTTTCTTAGACTTGTTTGGTTCATTTAGCAGAAAGCTACTATAATTATATGAGAGTTTTACTTAAATGGATGTTTCTGTTCACAACTCTTCCAAGTTTTGGCGTCTGACTTGTTATACTCTTTTAAAGATTAGTCATGCATCTCTCTATAGATTTATATGTTCTTTGAAAAAATTTTCTATGACAGAAACATATATTGAGGTAGGCAGTCTCAGTGAATGTTTCAAAAACTACCGGATAAGATCTCAGCAGACACTTAATTTCCACTACTTTACTATCTTGTCTTTAAAAAGCCGTTAGACAACTTTGTAAGTGATAATTTTGTTGGAAATCGTACGTGTTTACGCAGAGATAAGTATTTCAGCTACACATATGGACATATGTATGACTGACTGAGTATGATAAATTATGGAAGACAACCCTTGCGAAGTGTTGTTGTTGTGTCTAGGTACTTATCACTATTTAACTACTTAATAGTGCGATTTATTGTCCGTTTATTTTTTGCGCAAATTTATTTTTACACTCAATGTCTCTATAGACAACAACAATAAATGTCAATATGGCACTAAGCAATCAAATACTTTGGAGGCAGCGGCATACTTAAGAACTGGGCAGTTCATGCTTGCAATGCATGTAAATATGTATGTTTGTAATATTGAATTTGTAATGTAGTGAGCAACCCTGTCAATAGAATTATAAGTACGCAAGATCATGGATCGCATGTGGTTATGAGCATATATACATACATACATATATACTATTTATATATATATCAAGCATGTACGATCTGCGTGTATGTGAGCGCTCGCTTGAACCGATGGTGGCAGACATAATAAAATTCAATTGATTTTATTTGCAAAAATTGTGAGTTAAATTGTAGTTAAATAGTTAAAAATAGTTTGCTGCACACACAGTTACAGACAGACATACACACAAGTATATAAGCACTTGTCACGGCCTGGATGTGTGTGTATGTGCTTTTTATCAGCGCGATCACTTTATCTGTCACGTAATCTCGCGCAAGCGGTAATGGCGACATCTGTCTGGCGGCTATAAATGCAGCCGGGCATACTCGCGCTTATGGGTTTGTATGTTTATGTTTGTTGTTGTGCAAAGCAGCTTTAATACTCGCATGGCATAAGCAGAGGTTAATTGCAATAGAGCAATGCTGTTATGGTTATTGTTGTTTTTCAATGAAGAAATTGCCGTTTTATTGCAAAAACACAAGTGTTCAGTTTTGAAATGTAGGAGAGTATATACTATACTATACTATATATATACCATAAGCAATAGTTTTCTCTTATTTTATAAAAAAATAATTGCCAACAAATTGCGTTGTTAAATTTCTGCAAATATTTTGTATGCAATTTAAATAACTCTCAACACAACAACAACAACAATAAATGAGAAAAAAATAATAAAAAAAAATATTTAGAAAATAATGAAATGACTACACTCACCTAAATTACCTAAATTTAAATTGAAATTAAAAAACAAACAAAAACAATCAGCTGCCCTTAAAAAAATCGGAATTCCCAGCACCGGAACACTTGTCTATATTTTACTTATTTACAGAAATACCGCAAAATAAAATTTTCACAACTTCAATTTTCCTATTTGAATATTTATTTTGCCATTTCGTCGGCGGCCGGAAAAAAAGACGCTGTCAAGTTGTTTACTACCATTCTCCAACCTTATGTTGTTGTTTTTGTTTTTTTATTAAAGTACTTACTTTAATTATTCGAAGCATTTGTTTTGCAACTTAACGAGTATTTCTTTCATCAGCCCATTTTTATGTAAATATTTCCGAAAAGCGTGCTTTCACTTTTTCATTGTTCGCTTTTTGTTTCGAAAAAATCGCGCTGACAAATACCCAATGTCAAGGTCACACGGCTGCAAGTGTTGCGTCGTATTAGATAAGCCTGATTCTAGTGTTATCTAGCTATTTAAATAACTGCAGGAATTCTAATTAACTTTGTAGACAATGCATTCCAGAGTAGTGCAAAATGCTCGTGACTTTTCGAAATGGAACAAGAAAAAATACCGACATAACGCTGACTCAGCTCAGGCTGGGTTTGAACGATGTTTTGTAATTATCGGTGGAATAGTTATAGAATTAGAATTTTGAATTTTGTAATATGAATAATTTATATTTTACAGATAGTAAAGGAATGTCTTAAATACATATGTATTAAGCGGTTGCATGGGGTTTGTCGGGTAAAAAAATATATTATTTTCAATATTTTTTTTCTATGTAAAAAATTATTTATTTAATTCAGATTTTTTTCTGTCTTATAGTTATATATTTAAAGAATAATTTCTGAAATTTAAAAAAAAATATATTAAAACTCCTCCATTGTGACGTCATCCCCGGTGACCCTTCGAAAAAGAAGTGCGTCCGCGTTGTCAGCATAACTACTGACAGGATCATCCAAAATGAAAAAAAAAAAACAAAAATAAGTGGTTTAAGTAAGACCATAAACTAGTGCTTGAATGAAGGAAAGACAAAAAAATAAAAATTGGAATTTTGGCAGAAAATTATTCAAAAAATAAAAATCTCGGTCAAATTTGCTTGACATTTTTTTTTTTAATAGTTGTAATTGAAAAAAAAATCCTTCGTCCAAACACGAGTAAATTGTAACTCGAAAACCTCTGCAAAATTTCATTAAAATCGGTTTGACAACCGACTTCGAAAACACGGTTCCGAGAAAAACGCGTTTAAAGTTTTGAGTAACAATAATACCTGACTTGGAGCGCACACCTTCCAAAGGCTGTATCGCCGAAACTATTATTGGGATCGACTTGAAAATTTAAGATAATATGCCTGAGATATTGGAGAAATCAATAAGCTAAAAAATTAAATTAAAAAAAATCGAAATTTTGAACCCACGAAACCCCTGTAACCCCTTAAGAGAGTATGCGGTTAACAATTGATTTGGAATATGGCTGTATAGTAGGCATCTTGAGTATTCATTTATAGGCTTGTTTCATGAATTCAATGAGATCATTATTATTATTATTTTTCTCCAATTACCTTTCGCAAAATAACTGTAGTATTTTTGTTCCCAGAAAATAATACAAAACTCAACTCATTAACAAAAATATTTGAAAAGCTGTTTCTTTACCGAAAACTTTAAAAACAGTTGAATGAACTTGGCTCCCTTATAAGGCACCCTACGTTGGAATTTCCGCGCAAATGTGGGAATTTAAATTAATGAGCAGAAATTCTTGAAATTCTATACCGACTTTGAGACAAATGCATATATCAGAGGCGTGGCTAGTATAACGGAACTTTAAAAACAAAGCAAAATAGGCCGTATAAAACTTTGGAAGATAGTTTGAGAACGAAATCAACTAACAAAGTCTTTTTTTGACTTGAAAGCAAAGATATTTCGACATTTGTGAAGACTAGAGACAATGCCTATAACCTCAAATAAAACACCAACTGAAATAGACTAATTATTTGACTAAAATAAAGATAAATGTATGTATTAAATGAGCTAGTTCGCAGAAAGGCCTATTTATTTGCGCTAAATAAGTTTATTTGTTAAGAAATGTCAATGACAATTAGTCACAAGTTTTTCGCTGAGTTCTAGAAAACAAATAAATGTTTCTACAGTGGAACATCCATAGCTCAAACTTCTATAACTGGAAGATCTCCATAACTCGAACTCTTGAATTGGAAATAGCATTTAGAAATCAAATTTCATACAAATTTCCTTCCATAACTCAACCTTCCTTAACTGGAAATTCTCCATAACTCGAACTCATGAATGGGCAATAGAAGTCAAATCTCATACAAAATTCCTTCCATAAATCGAACTTTTCGAAAAGGGTATAGTACAAAATTTATAATTTTACTATCGAGGCAGAATTTGAAAAGAGATCGTCTGAAGGAGAACAAAAAATATGAGATTACTCTAATGGATTCATAATTCATGTTTTAACGGATTTAAATAAAACGTTATGCGAAGTAAATAAATAAAGCTGGGTATAAATCTATATTTTACAGCTTTTTGGAAAATTGTATGTTTTAATGAAAATTCTATAACTCAAAGTCTCTATAACTCGAAGTTTTTTGTGGATTATGGTGATTCGAGTTAGAGAAGTTCCACAGTATATTATATAGGAGTTGTATATAGTCGTGCATATTATGTAGTTGTCTCAGCTGTTCGTATTTTCCCCTCAAATGTGTCATTAAAATGAAAATATATTTATCTATTTGCATATGTGTGTTTATAACAAAAAAGTCCATGTAAATAGGTAATTAAAGTATTTGAAATGTGTGCAAATATTTATAGCACAAGTACCACACCGTATTTATCTATATACATACATATATCTGTATGTCTGTATCAACATTTATCTCTGCGACTTTTTTAACAAACGAAAATGTTAAACGCACGTGTGAAAAAAATGTACTGCTAAGTCTACAACAACACCACAAATGTACACAAAAAATATAAATATATTATGTTAATGCCAAATGAATTTAAGGCGAGACAACCTGGCTGTGGAGTTCAAGAAATGCGGGGAAACAACAAGAAGCAACAAGCGTTTATGCTTCCCTGTTGAGTTCCGTCGTTTCGTTTTTTAATTTTATCTAGCAAAGTTTGAACATTCCGTGCCTACTCATTTGGCTGAGTTATAAAAATCGTGCTAATATTGACATAATATTCATAATGAGTCTCGCAAATATATACACAAATAATTTAGTGCTTTATTATGCGCATATGCGGCGGGAACACGCGTACTACGCAGCCGTTCAGGCGTGCAGCTGCGCCAGACCTGGCCGGGGACACGCAGACCCTGCGTGACGATGGAGTGTGAAAAGTGCGTTTCGTTTGCTCTTTTACTAGTATTTATTTTACCAACTTTATTTTACTAACTAACTATTTATAACTGATTTTTTGCGTCGTCTTCGTTTTGAGCTGTTGTGAAAATGTGGCATTAAGAGGTGGAGTTTGAGGTGTTAGAGCGGGGGATTATTACAAAGTAGGGTACTAGTTTTTTTATGGAGGAGCTCAAGGTGTAATTTATGAAACTGTATCTTGTTTTCTTAAGGGTCAATGACCATACCATGGTTTTGAATATTCATACCCTGATCAGGTCACGGAGTTTGTAACACCCAGAAGGAAGCGTCGGAGGTCCGTCTGTCTGTCCGTCTGTCTGTCTGTATATATACGAACTAGTCCTTCAGTTTTAAAGATATCGTATTGAAATTTTGCAGATGTTATTTTCTCTTCAAGAAGCTGCTCATTTGTCGGAACTGCCGCCATCGGACCACTATATCATATAGCTGCCATACAAACTGAACGATCGGAATCAAGGGCTTGTATGGAAAACTTCCGCATTTTACTACATATATTCACGAAATTTGGTGTGAGGTATTGTTTATAGAAATAATTTAATCTCCGAAAAAATTGTTCAGATCGGTTCACTATAGCATATAGCTGCCACACAAACCGAACGATCGGAATCAAGAGCTTGTATGGAAAACTTCCGCATTTTACTACATATATTCACGAAATTTGGTGTGAGTTATTGCTCATAGAAATAATTTAATCTCCGAAAAAATTGTTCAGATCGGTTCACTATAGCATATAGCTGCCATACAAACTGAACGATCGGAATCAAGGGCTAGTATGGAAAACTTCCACATTTTACTACATATTTTCATGAATTTTTTTTTACTTACTTTTTCTCACGTCTTTAGTTTTGCTTAAATACATAGTTACTAAAAGATATGCACCTGTGAAGGGTATATTAGCTTCGGTACAGCCGAAGTTAACGTTTTTTCTTGTTTTTTTTTATTAATAGAAGTAGAAGTATCAAATTTATATATAGAAAACTTCGGAGCTGAAAATATTATTTAAGCGTCTACCCAAAGACTATCAAAAGTCTACGAAAGATAAAATGAACTATGAAATCTGAGAACTAGTTCTTATCTAATATATTAGGCATCTCTAAATACTAGTTTAAAGTCTGTTTCAATAGATTTCCCCTGGAACATGATCCTATTCCAAAATAAAGTTGAAGCTTCGCCTATCATAGATGTATGGAAAGAAATCCACATATTGGAATAAAAACAAAGAAGATCAGGAACTGTGGCTAATACGGTAGCAAGTCGTGAGAGAAAAATTGAAAATTCCATATCAACCTTAATCAGAGGCTTCGAGAGGCTGCAGACAGATCTCAAATTTTTGTAATAAAATTGAACATTTGCACATTATTCTGCTGCAAATGGAACAACCAGATGTTTTGAAATATAATATATTTATTTTATATATCCACCACTTCTCTGCACTTTATAGCCACTCAAATGATTTGCTAGCTCGTCTGCATGCAAATGCAATTGCTCGCTGGTAGTCTGCTTGCATCTAATGCACAACTCTATCGATTCGTACGTGTTATCAGCCAGACAAATGGCATTACAGCGTTAACACTTTCCGTTCGCAAAGCCCGCATCAACACCACCCGCTGAATAAACTAAGTGAAAACTGCACACCAACAAACAAACATACAAATTCATATCCAATATAGATGTAGTAAAATATAGCGATCTGTTTGCTTTGCAGGCTACCTGCAATCAGTGTTTAGACCCCCTTGGCGCCATTTTCATTATTGATTTATGATTTTGTAGTTATTGCATTTTTTTCCCCAGTCTCTGGAAAAATGGAAAAATATGTATTTTGTGGTCTGGCATGTCTGTGCAATTTTCCTCATTGTTATTGTTGTTGTTACATTTTTATTGTGCTCGATTTCTGTTTGGTCTACACTGCACTGTTTATTTCACCAAAAATATCGTATTGGTGCTACCAACAATACATGTTATTGTTGTTGTTTTTCTCTACTATTGAGCATATGCAGTCACGCACTGTTGTTCTACAAAAACAACAAAAAAAGTAATAGTTGAGGCAAATTAAAATGTGCCCAATTGGCTTTTGTCTGCCTGCTGGTGTGCGCCTATCGAGAGATTTGAATATTTCCAAAATGTCCGATTTTTGCTTTTTTACATAACCTCCACATTTGCCTTGCCGTTTGCCGTATAAACAAAATCTCGCATGTTGGTCACGTATTTGAAAACAACATTAAATCGAATTGGCCAAGGAAAATAGCATCGCACTTCGCGAGTGCATAAAGTGGAGTAAAGGAAAATGGAAGTGAAAAGCGGAAACGAAAACATGCAAAAAGCCTAGTCACTTGGAGTTGTCCGAAAATCGCATAAATCTTGGTGTAGGCTATGTATATTCTGTCAAATAAGTACACGGAAATTTGAAATAAAACATAAACAACTTATCAATCATCTAAATTTATTATATCCCCTTCAAAATAGGACCCTTCTGAGGCAATACATTTCTTCCAACGAACAATTCAATCATCGACACACTTTTTAGAGCTATATATATTCCGGGATGGCCTTCAGTTCTCGTTGCGAATTAGTTTTGATGTCTTCAATGCTCTCAAAACTGGTTCCACGAGGTGGTAATTTGAGTTTTGGAAACAGGAAAAAGTCACACGGGGCCATAGCTGGACAGTACAGTGGTTGTTCTCTCAAACGCTTCATAATGCCAAGATAATATTATTTATTGACGGCTTCCCCACGAATATCGAAGAAAACGGTCGGCATCACCCTGATTTTCGATTTGCTTTGTCGCTGTTTTATCGGTTTCGGCTCATTTTTGTCGCGCCATTCCGATGATTGTTGACTAGTTTGCATGTCGTACTCGAAAACCCATGTCTCGTCACCAGTTATGATGCGTTCGATGAACGTTGGAACGGAATTTAAGCGTTCAAGCATGTCTTCAGCCACATTACTGCGATTCACTTTTTGAAGAAAATTTAGATCTTTTGGAACCAATCGCGCTGCGACTTTCCGCATACCCAAAACATCAACCAAAATATGACGAGCGGTCTCATGCGACGTGTCCATTATTTGCGCCTTCTCTCGCAAACTATAATGACCATTTTTTCGAGTACCATTTCCTTTATTTTGTCGCCGTTTTCTTCAGTTGAAGAGCTCGAAGGCCGTCCTGAACGTGGCAAATCGTTCACTTCTTCTCGCCCCTCTTTGAACGATTTATACCAATCGTAAACTTGAGTTTTCGACATGTTTGAATCACCAAATGTTTTTTCAACATTTCCAACGTTTTGGCACAAGAAATTTCGTTTGGAATACAAAATTGTATACAAACCCTTTGTTCAATATTTTTATGACACCCTAAACAAATTAAATGACACATAGCAATCAAAATTGACAGAATAGTGGCTGACAGTTGTGCCAACCTGGGAAAATTTTTTTTTGAAATATTCTCAGCGGGAAAATTAAAATGAGAATTTCCGGTTACTTATTTAACTGAATGTATAAATTCAAAAAATATAGAGATAGAGTCCTAAGTGTATGTGTAAATGTTCATATTTTTGCAACTAACAAGACATCGTCTCGGCAATCATAAAGTAGAAGTTGGTGTTTTGTGTCATTGGAAGTCGCAGAGGCATGCCATTTGGCCTATTGAGTATAAGCAGTAGTTAAGGCTTTAATATTTGGAAATTTCTTGGACCTTTAGTGAGTTGCTTTTATTATAATAACTTATAGATTTAAACTAGTTCGTAACTAGTTGATTGGAGATGAGTTGACCTATTTTTTTTGTTTATATATAATTGTGAATATTGAAAGCCTTCCATAAGCCACTAAAAAAGTTAGAGAGACCTCCGAGTTACGGCAGGTAATTTGTATGAACTTTAAATTCTATTGCCAATTCAAGAGTTCGAGAGAACTTCGAGTTACAGTTGTTCGAGTTATGGTAGTTCAACAGTATATAATAGTTGACTCCGATATGGATTTTGGAAACCAAGCAAAATTAGTGAAAGCACTTTGATTAATTGATCATTTTTTTATGGAAAAAAAATATATATAAGTAGTCATAAACTAACTAGCTTCATAAATTTTGTCTCATTAAAAAGGCATAATCCGGCGCTAGGTGTGCCTAATCGCCTT
This sequence comes from Zeugodacus tau, assembly GCA_031772095.1. Classification (NCBI taxonomy): domain Eukaryota; kingdom Metazoa; phylum Arthropoda; class Insecta; order Diptera; family Tephritidae; genus Zeugodacus; species Zeugodacus tau. The sequence continues at coordinate 2,336,898 of CM062653.1, read as the reverse complement.
ATTAGTGTTTAAGGTATTTAAGAGGTATCAAAATTTATATAGTCACAGGTGTGGTGTAGCTTGTAATAACAGTATTTTTTAGTACACATTTTTTTACGCACTTTCCACAAATGAAAATCAACCAATAGCAGCGCATTCTCAACTAAGTACTAATTAATAATTTTGGAAAGAAATATTTTTTAAATAGACTTTTTTACGATATCCATTTCCTTGAGCAGCGCCCATCCGCCATAAATAGTAGTACTAATGTACATAGGTATATATAAATAAGTTTATGGTTTTATTGCCATTATTGATGTTTGCCCCTGTGAGTGTGTGTTTGCCATAAGGTGTGTTTTATTACAAATCATAATAATAACAATAGCAATAGCAAATAAATGCAAGAATGTATGTATGTGTGTAAGTGTGTGTGCCATAATATTATAAATGCATAAAGAAAATTGGCGAAGATGTGCTAATTGTTGGTGGCGGCGGCGACGGTGTAGCTGTACAGCAAACAAGGCGTGGCTGCGCACCTGTAGCGGCGACGAGGTTTGTCGCAACGCGCTGCTTGTGTGTTTATACACAAATGTAGAAATAATAAAATATAATTATAATAAAGCATAGGTTACTTTTGCAAGCATTGTTCGTTGTTGTTGTTTATCTAACCATACCTTTGTGGCGTGCTTTAGTGCACACGCGTGCTTGGCGTCGCATAAATTTTATTACTTCACACAAACAACACAACAACCAAAGCACACTTCCATAAAGTTGCATGGTTAAACACATAGTGGGCGTGGCAGCAGGTTGAAGAGATGTCGCAAGTCAAAAAAATATAAATAAATAATTTATCTATTTATAAATAAGCAGTTATTTGCATTGGTTAGCAAATAGTGGGGGGTAAATATTTAACCATTGTCATTTCTTATCTGACATGACATTGTTGTGTAGTTTTTCAACAGTTCAAATTGCATGGCATTGTTTGTGTCTGTGAAGTAAAATCACTCAGAATTTGTTTGCATTTTAAACTCACATTAAATATAAAGTTATTATTAACCACATATTTTCCGCATTATATTGTATAAGTGTAGTTAAATATGTATAAAACACTGTAAATATGTATAAAAAACTGTATTATTTGTTAAAAAAATATAAAGAATTTTAGAAAAATAACAATAATAATAATAATATTTGTCTTGGCATGTTAATTAACTGTGAACAAATGCTTTCATTGATTGTTTTCGCTTCACTCACGCCATTGTGTGGTCGGGTAAATAAAGAATATTTAAAGTATTTTGCTGTGAAAATTCGCCTTGCATACGTTGAGACAGTAAAATATATATTTTCCTTTGCAAAAAAACAACACATATTTGCATACAATCGATTTGTCTATAATGGGTTGATATATGTTGAAGACGCCACTTTGATAGAATACATTTGGTAAAAGCTGAACTAGGATTATTTGACGCATTCGAGGGGACAGTTGAACTTCCTTAACTCGAATCAACATAATACACAAAAAAACTTCGACTTGGAAAGATCTTCGAGTTACGGAAGGTAATTTGTATGACATTTGACTTCTATTGCCAATTCAAGAGTTGGAGAGAACTTCGAGTTATATATGTTTGTGTTATGGAAGTTCAACTGTATATAATAGTTCACTCCGAAATTGATTTTGAAGACCAAGAAAAAAAAAAAATAAAAAACACAAATCATATTAGGTCTACAACTGTGCTTCCGTCGTTTTCCAATAGATGTCTCTAGGGTCAAGCACTGGTTGATTAAATCGATTTTTTTTGTTTTATGTCGATCTTGGATATTTGTGTCAACATTAATCCAACAAAATTTTGTAGAGGCTGTTTGTTATTGTCAACTGAAAATGTCACATTTTGAGCCGAACTCTCGACATTTGCGGGAAATTTTGCCTGTCTTTTTTAATTCCAAAAAAAGTGCGGCTGATGCTCATCGACATTTGTAACCGTTTTTATACAAAAAAAAGCCTTAAATTTACAAAAAAAAAACGGCGGACGCAAGGTTATAGACCTTCAATGATCATTTATATATATATTTTCTAGGGCCTCCGACGCTGATTCTGGGTTTTTACAAACTTCAAGTATGCTTAATATACCGTGTACCGGTATAAATACTATATATGGTTCCAGAGAATTTCTTATGACTTGCATTTTGTCCTTTCTTTGTTAACAGAAGTCAAATTGCAGTGATTGGAGATATGAAAACAAATATTTTTGATTACAGAAAGGATATTCAACATCATACATATGCAAAAACCAGTTAGAAGCCATTACGAAGATAATATTCCGTTTAAGGAAAGACATATTTTCTCTAGTGGCTGGTGAATGTTATCAACACCATTTTAGAACTCCATTAAGAACTCATTACCATATCAGATGGATCAATGTTATAGTCTAGATCTGTCTTAAGGGGGGTCCCATGCTCGATTTCAAGTTTTGACGATTTTTAATGAACTGCTAAATATAAATTATTTTTTAGGGGTGTATGCATTTATTCGAAGACTTAAAAAAGAAGGAAAAAATTTTACATATTTTTTTCTTTTTGTTGTTGTTTTTTGTGATCAAACAAAAACCCTTCCCCACGGCGGCGCCAACCAACCAAACCAAATTCCAACGGGATTAGAAAGAGTACATGTTTGGTTCTGGTATGAACTAGGATTATTAATTTCGCACAAAAATTAACAAAATTACGGACCTTTGAACAGTTTTTTTTAATCGCCTTTTTTCAGCAACAAATCAAATTGGAAAGTAAAGAAGATCCTCACCGATTTGACTTATCCTAGCACATGCCAAAGCTACATAGGTGTAAAATAACGTATTAAAATTTGGAACCGATTGTATTAATAGGTCTTGAGTAACCTCATGCGCCAGTCGTTAAAACTCTGTTTCGAGAAAAACGCGTTTAAAGTTTTGAGAAACAAATTCTGCTATATCTTCAAGAGTTTTTGAAATTTTCACTTGGAATTTTAAAGTAATATTCTTGAATAGTTATAGGTTCGAATTAAATTTGGGAAAAAAAAATCTATATTTTTAAACATCCCCCTTAATTGGCCTATGATGAAAAAACAATTTATTTTTAGTGGGAAGAAAAGTTTTTTTCTGGAAATATAAGCCTGTCATATAATAATCGCAGATAAAAGAGAAACAGATTTACACTTTCTCGGAAAATATCAACAAAAATAAGCCAGAATGATATCAGAGAGACATTTACAACAGACCATTGCTGATCTGGTCTGGTCTGAGTATTGATTATACGAATAATCCCAACGAAATGTTCAATTACTTTGAAAAAAAAAATATTTTTTATTGCAAGGAAATTTAATATAGTTAAGTATTTGAACATTTTACATACTTAAAGTTAAAATTTATAGATATTCTTTACTCCAATTGGCCCTGTATAAAAATAGAGTAGTTTCAGTACAAAGTGTTCCATGATATTTTAAAATTTACTCATTGTTCCGTCAAGAGAATAATAAATGTAATTATGCATAAACTTACATCTATTAACTTATGTTTACACTTAAAGTATTGTTGTTTAGACATTACACAATTACTGTTCGATAGTTATTAAAATAATCATAATTTGATTAATTAACAATTAACTATAATTAAACGCCAAGTATGCTTAGTTTCAATAAAAATATGTTACTTGAGCGACTATTATAACCTTTATTGCTATCATTGGCGATGATTATACACACATACTACATTCATACTACATGTTTAGAAATGGCTGTCGTCCGTACTCGTACGCGATACAAATCACGTCGTTTGAGTTGCAATTGAATTGCAAAAGCGAAATGAAATGAACGAATTCAATTGATTTTGAGTTTGAACGTCTGGTCGCACCGCAAAGTGCCACTGGAGGAGCAGCCGAGCAGAGTCGTGCTGTATTGCACCGCAACGAACCGCAACCGAGTTGATTGTCAGGCTATACACAGACTCATGGGTGGGTAGTGTTTGGGGTAGTGGGTTGATGACTAGTTGCCGTCTGCTGCTATGGCATTACAAATTGTTTATGCAGATGTGCGCAAAAGCATAACGAATGAAAAATGTGAGCATAGCATTTTTATTTTATAAATTTTTTATTTTAAATATTTTTTATAAATTTTCCGCGTCACAGCTTAGCCTGGTAGGAAATTTTGAGGTTGGAGTGGAGGTTAAAAAAGTGATTTTAAATATTTCGGTAGTAAAATTGTGGGAAAAAATTTTAAAAAATGTTAACAAAATAAAGAAAAATAGATTCAATTTTTTTGAATCATTTTGATTTTTTTAATTTTTTAAAATATTTTTTTTTATATATTAACATTTTTTTTTTTTATTTTTTAAATTTTAAATTTAAGGAAACTTTTGCAAATTAAATTTCAGTTTTGTAAAGAATCTTTGAGAAATGCGTAAGCTGCATAGAAGGTTTACACTTTTTTCTTTAATATATATAATTTCCTACAGGGTTAGAAAAATTGAAAAATATGTTAATAAAATAAAAGAAAAAATATATTAATTTTTTTATTTCATTTTGAATTTTTTTAAATATTTTTTTTAATTATTTTAAGTTTTTTAATTTTTTTTTATTTTTTTTATTTTTTTTTGTAATTTTTTAATTTTAAATAAATTTTTTTTTTTTAAACATTTGCTGATTACTTTTCAATTTTGTAAAGCAACTTTGAGACATAATAAACTACATTGAAGAATTGAACTTTTTTCTTGAATATATATAATTTCCTACAGGGTCTTTAAGAGTATATAAATATATACATATGTAACACATATAAAATAATAATCACTATCAGCGCGGTAGACGACGCGGCGCAGACGCAATAAAATATAAATATTAAAATTTCTTACTTAACGTTCAATTAAGCGTCTATTTCTTGCTTCCGCCCTCGGCCCGCACCTGCAGACATACCATGGCAAACTCGTTTTCCCCCCTCTTGCCTTAGCCTATTGAAAGTGAAGCGTTGAATTGCGCACTTTTCAATTTGCATATCTTATTTTAACAGCTCTACAAATACACTACACACTTGCAAGTATGTGTGTGTGTGTGTGAGTATGCAACTTAGACTTTTATTGTGACTGGCTTGAGGGCGTAAGTGGGGAGTATAGAGTCCCCAGGCGTGCTGGGCATACATAGATATGTATATGCAACGATGTATGCATGTGTGTGTCTGTGTGCTCAAGCACTCTTATGTACTATATTCCTGCCGCGTCGCTGACGATGATTGATTGCATTGGCAATATTAGAAGCGAGCGGACGGGCGGGTGGCTGCTGTTATTTATGGGTCTGGAATATTTTAATTCAGCGCATGAATTAAAAAATAGAGTTGTAGTTGTATGTAAATAACTGCAGATATTTCACTCACTGCACCCGTTCGCATACGAATACAGTAGCACAGCGATATAGACATACATACATATGTTTGCTCATATGAGGGGGTACATAAAAGTGTGAGCATGCTAAGGAAGCGTGTCTCAATTACGTGCATTGATTGATGGGGCTTAGTCAAAACACAAATAAATAAAGTTATCATGCGGTGTTGAGTAAGGTCCGAATGGTGTTGGGTTGTGGTGATATGTTTGGTGCGAAAAATTTGTATGTTCATTTACATTAAATAAATAATATTTCGAAGGAGATATTTTAAGTCTATTAAGGGGTTTAGAAATTTTTATGAAATGCGGAAACTGCTCTAAAATGGAGCAGAAGACGCACCGAAACCGAAAAAATACATAACAAGTGTTTCTCCTACTAGATTTAAGAGAATAAGAAAAATAAGAAGAGATTTATGTAAGTGAATAGCATTCGAAAAAACAAGAGTTCTAAAAGAAGTATGTCTCTTCGAAGGACTTGCCTTCTTGTGACTCTTTTTCCATGCTCAAAATTCATCCACAGAACCTTGGCACGACTCATGGGCAGGGAGATTTGCCGGTTGTTGTAATGAGAAGGTGTTTTTTTATGGAATTAAAGGGCTGGGAATTAAAGGGCTGGGTCTACGCCAGTTAAGAAGAAGAAGCAAGGCCTGGGAGAAAATTTACATATTAGTGGAGTGAGGACAATTTTTATGTATTCCGTCTTCATTACATTCTTCATTTCTCTTTCTATAAACTTCAATTTCTGCTTAACCCTTAATTCTTCAATTTGTATAAAAGCGAAGAAAATCGACTTTTCTTATTAGCGCACACGTCTCACGCCTCACCTCTCGTACAATCCAATTACGGGTCACAGTAGCGAAATTGCGCGCTGATTTCTGCTAATTACCTCCACAACTCACAGCCCATCGTACTACAGCTGTTCAATTATAACAACTTTATATGTATACTGTACACCACGGGTGGGGATGACAAAGGGTTTGCGTAATCAATAGGCTACCACGTATCTATTGTTAGTACTGCTGCCTAATCCTGTGACTTAAAATGCGGCGCGCATACTCCTTGCCTTTGTAACAATGCTGTTATTGTTGTTTTTGCACTGCGTATTTGTTGCAAAAGAATTGTGGAAGCGTGAAAACAGGTTTGGCAATAATCATAAACATTCAAATCAGCGCATCCGCAAACGGAAGTTACCGCTCACCACCACCAACATCAACACCAACACCACTAACAACATAAACACGCACACTGTTAACCAGCTGGAGTGTTGTTGTTATTCTCGTTGTATGCTACGTGTCTTGTGACTGTAATCGCTTTTCATTTCGCTTTGCTGGTCAAATGTCAGCGGGACACCGTGGGTCCTCGTAAATTCCTTTCTTTTCCTTTCAGCATTTAATTGTGTTTCTTTCAATTTCTGCTGTTGTTTTCCTACTACGTTTCGCATATACCAATTGTGTGCCCCCCCCGCACACTTTCACTTGCATGCCGCTCCTAATCTGCTTTGTCGCACTTCTCATACTGCGTCTTATCGGCGTACTTGTTTGGGCCTGTTTCAATTCTCTGCGGACTGGTGTTTAGTCGTCTGACTGGTGACTCTCACACAAACACACACACATACACATTAAGGTATTGTAAAATCGCAGATGATACATTGTTGATGATAACAATATCTGCAGCCGTAAATGAGCGAACGAGCGAACGCGGTACGGTGCGTACACACAGTCGGCGGTATGTCGCTTAATGAATTTATTTGTTACGCATGGCATCATTTGAATTGCCCTGCCACCAGGCCGGGCTGTGTACGCACACACTTCTGGCTTAATGAAATCCATTATTGCCGACAACAACGACATTAACAGCAACGGCAACGGCGACAGCGGCAGCAACAACCGCAGCCGCATTGTACTCGGCGCTGGTGGCGGCCAGGAGTAGGCAGCGCTGCAACGCGGTATCAGCCAGCTGACATCCAACGTGTATGCTTGTGTCCTGTGCAACCCTGAAATTGTAGTTGTAGCCGAACTGCTATCCTCGTACACCTCTTAATATCTGTTGCACACACACACACATATACTTGAGGCAAGTCGAGCTCGGTGCGTGTTTTTGTGCCGTTTAATCGCGTTTGTATGCTCATGCGTTCGCGTATATTACACAATTTATATGGCAAACTACTAAATACGCAATAAAGAGCTGACATTTTATTTCATAAGCAGCTCAGCAGGATGCCACCACTGCACACACAACTACAATTACAACTACAACTAGCATCACAGGCAGCAACAATCGAGGCTCGAATTTTGTTAAGCTTAAACGGCGCTTTGTTGTTGTCCACAGGACACCACGCAATGCCTTTCAAGTCCTTTGTTCTATTGTAAGAGCTCTTTAGTACATATGTATGTGTTAGCACATGCTCATATTGGAGTTGTGTTAATTGAGCTCACCTCAGCCTACTGGCGTACTGCAGATTGAAGATGTTAGAATTCTAGATTTGAAAGGCCCAATGAGAATTATTTTTTACTAGTCATTGGATAGTTATGAGAAAGCGAGCCTTACTGCAACGATTTAAATACCGCCATTAATTGGAATTGGAAAGACCTTATAGATTATATTAGATAGCAAGAGATCCATTGAAATACATACATACATACAAAGTCTCAACAAGATTTATCTCGAAGTAGTTATACGGGTTCTAATCTGGAACCAAATATCTAAGTAGGCCGGTAGAAAACGAGATAGAATAAGTTTACCACCACCTCCTTGACTGTTCAGCTTTCGAAAGATTAAGGTTGAAAGGTCTGGGATCTCATATCCTTAATAATTTGGACGATCTAACTAATCTGGGAACCCACCTCAACAAGACGTGTGTCGATATATGAGCTATATTTTATCCTTTTGAAAGTTTTGGTAACACAAAGGATCGGCCTTCAAGTGTCCAAATGTCCCTGTTCGTTCTGGAGCAATCTTATCAATATCATAAAATGAGATCTAATGGATGTGAATTCGTTGACTGCTGTCATCTTGTACTTAGCCGAATCCGATTGTTAGGTGGGTATAGATATAGGTTTTAGCTACTATTGAGATCTCAGTTTGGAAAGAGTTCGATTTTGCTGGGATTCCATGAGAGTTTTGAATGTTTTGATAACTCTTAGATAATGCGTATAATATAAAGCGACCACAGAATACCGAGATCTATCAAAATTTCCACAACAATGTTCTTTTTGAAGAAGCTACTCTTTAAATATGACCCAGGGATCGGGTAGTTCTCGAGTCTGCTTGTTAGGAAGGTTCAAGGCAACTTCAGATAGCAATGGTGTATGCTCCTTTTCATTATCTATATATAAGCCGATATATTCAAACATCGCATGCCCTCTTTGGTCGCTCTTCCAACCATTCACACAGCCTCATACAGCCAAGGCGTAGTATTTATGACGTTTCTGTGCGCCTTGTACCATAAATGCGCTCACTTACTTAATGAGTTTTTCTCCGGTGGGCTGCAACAATTGCGAAATATGTGCCACAAGTTTTATGCGCCACACCCACAACTCGAACAACAACAAACAACAACATGTACGTGCTGCCGACACTAACTGTTCATTCCCCAAATAATAAATATCATCCATTTTGCCATTTTCATGTGAGAATGTATGAGTGTCTGAGTGTGTGTGTTTCTTCACATGCTCATAAGTAGTGCGCTTAATAGATTTTTCTTAATTGTTGTTTATGTGCCAGTGTGTGTTCCGTTGTTTAATTTACTATTTACCACTATGTTACGGTAGTTGTTGTTGTTGTACGCTTTATTGCCAGCGCATGTGTGTTATGGGCGTTGCAATACATTTTACCCACCAACCCAACCGCGCGCTTAGCCCGAAAACAAAAGAAATACGCCATGGAAAGAAACCCATTTCATTAGAAATGTCTTTGAGTGCAATTGAACAGGATGTTGGGTTAATGGGCGTATTTTATGGTTTTGATTTGTACGCGCTTACATGCATGTAGTTAACGGCCGCCCACCTTTTACATGTGGACCCATTTGAACTTTCTGATAAGTTACCTTTATCGTCTTTGGTGATATATTTTCAATTGCACTTTCGCCCCGAAACGAGCTGAAATGCTTTGCTGCTTCAGTCAACTGAGAGAATAGGGGTGGGGCTGGAAGGTACTTTTGTTTGTTTTATGGTTGGAAATTAAAGTTGATCCGTGAGATTGTTTGAGATACTTCGATTTCTATTTATTTGTCAAAGTTATGGCAAAAATCTTCGAAGAAACTATTAAAAATATATAAAAATTAAATAAAAAATATATAAAAAAATAAAAAATGGGAAAAATTGGAGACTTACAACAAAAAAATTTTGATTTTGCAAATCTTTAAATTTTTTTTTTTAATTTTTTATTTATTTTTGTTGCATAAAAACATTATTCAGCCGCTAATCAACCAAAATTTGTATACTAAGTACTAAAATTAAATTTATTTAAGAGCTTGCCATACATTTTTGTTTGTTTACAAAATAAATTAAATTTTTACCAAAAAAAAAAAATACAAATTTTTATTATCCAATTAATAACAAGTCTTAAAAAATCTGCCATAAAATTCAAGATATAAAATATTTATTTTTGCTTTTCAACAAGTAAAACGATAAAAAAACTCAGGCGTTGAAGAAATATGCCAAATATACAAATTTTAAATGAACTCGTTGAAATTCAAAAATAAAAAAATTTATAAAAAAAGCTAGATAAGCTAATTAATTAACACGAGTTATGTCATAGCATGCCAGCAGCTGCCAGCGAAATACTTAAATTTTATGAGCTATAATATTAGCTATTTATTTCAATAAAAAACTTATAAAAAAGTATTAATTTGCATGCTTGGTAATAGCATGACAAATGCAAGAAAAATTGAAAAAAATTTAGTATTTATTGAAAATGAATAAAATTGTGATTTTATAAACAAAAAATAAATTAAAATGTAAAAAATATAAAAAAAATAAAAAATTATGAAAAACAGATTGTATATAATTTTTTTTAAATTAATTAATGAAACAAAATTTAAATCGTTGAAAAACAGTAGCATTGACATTGAAATTAAAGCTGTTAGCTGTTTTTACTTTTTTTGTAAAATAGTTTTTTTTTTTTATATTTTTTTTGCCATCCATCAATAAATTGTAAGTGGCATTCGCTGAGTGCCACCAGCTGTTTATTTGGCTCTAACAACAAAGCCGCAATTCCTGTAAAAAAAAAAAACAAAGAAAAACTGCTCAATAACAACATTCTATTAATTATGGCCATAATTTTGTTATCTTTTATCATAAAAATTATGCAAATCATTGGCGTTGTTTTCGCCAAATATGATTAATTTAATGCTTGATTTGCTGTTGTTGTCGTTGGATTTTTGTTTACTCATGCATTTATTTGTTTATTTTTTTCATAATTTTTTTTTTCGTAATTTTATTTTGTTTATTTTTTCATAAATTTATTTTGTTTATTTTTTCATAATTTTTTTTGTTTAATATTTTTTTTTATTTTTTCCATAATTTTATTTTGTTTTTTTTCATAATGTTGTTATGTTTTTTATTTTTTATAATTTGTTTAATTTTTTTTACTTTAAAATTTTATTTAAATTTTTAATATATTTTACAATGCAACGTTAAGCCTTTTTAATTTAACTTTTTTCTGTTTTTTTTTGTTTTATTTATATATATTTTTTTATTTTAATTTTATAATTTTATATAATTTTTTTTTATTTTAAATTAATTTTGCTTCATCATCTTTCTGCAACAAATTTCACGCTTGATTTCAGCTCTTTTTGCATGTTTTGTGCAACAAAAGCAAATGTTTTATTTTCTACGTGCTTTTGTTATTGCAAAAATTGCTAATTTTGTTGTTGTTTTTCGTTTTTTTTAAATTTATAGTGCAACTCTGCGCGTCCGCTTTATTTATGGGCGTATAAATTTAGACTGCTTAGCGCGAGTGAAAAAAATATACAAATCAGCACATGATTTCATACTCAAACAACAACAAACATTTAAAATATAAATTTCGATAGATATATAACACCCGAATCTCGAATCTCGATTTAATGCAAATTTAGCCCAAAAAATGACTCCAAAATTCTTGAATACTTATATATAGACGCTGACACCGCACCAAAACGCGTTTAGGCTCGTTAACGGCGGCTAGCAGTAAATGAACCGGTTAACAAAACTCAAGCAAATATTAAGCTTTGATTGAAATGTGAGCAGCTGAACCGGCTACGACGGTCAATCAGCCGGCAAAATCTGGCAAATATACAGACACCCTTTTGATTTGTTTTCATAATTTAGCTAGAGGCAGCTGACTCACCGCTGTGTTTTCTGTGCGCGAACTAGGCTTGAGACTTAGCTGAACCTTGGCTAGGGCACAACTTAGCGACATTCATAAACTTGCTAATTCGAGTAAAAACAAAATCATAACAGACATGCAAATGATCTCACTAAAAATAGCAACGATAAAATCTTTATTATCGCTGAATATAAAATGAATGGAATTTTTTTCTACAATTTGCATATGAAAATCGTATATATTAACCCTGCATGAACTGAATTTATGTCGTGAGACATTTTTCTTAAGCCACAGAGCAACAAAAATGCGATTTTAATTTAATTTAATTAAAAAATTAAAAATCCGTCGAAACTTGATAATTCGCAGTTATGCGCTTTATGCGCGAAATTAGCATTTTACGGGTGCGAGCGACCTTAAAGCGTTTTTTAATTGAAAAAGTTGTTATTTTTTAATTAATTTCATTATAGACGCTCATCGATAGTAGCTTAGCAAAGCGCAGCTCTTGCGGCTCACTCATTATCTACTTAGCGTTCAGTTTGACTGACTCGCTGGCGTATATGGATTGCATCAGGAAATCGCGGAAGCTTAGCGCGTAGACAAGCAGACATACACGACAACAAAAAAATATAAAAAAAAATCACGAAACAAAATAACAACAAAACACACACACACCGCAACATATGCCCAAAAGTCGACAGCGACAGTCGTTTGCGCTTATCAGACAGACGCCAGATGCCAGATGTCGCACAGCCAGACGCTTAGCTCGTCAATAAATAAAGAAAATAAAAAAAATAACAAAATAATGTGTGAATAAAAGCGCGAATGTGAAAAATAATAAAACAAAAACAAAATAAAATGAAATGAAATGAATAAAACAAAAAAAACGAATGAATTTATTGAAAATGGTTTTGAGTATCGGCGACCGCAAATGTGCTAAGCTATCTCTTTACAACCAGCACGTGTGCGATGCGCGCGGGGGTGTGCGCGTGTTTGAAAAGCACTTACATGGGGGTAATCGATAAGCGGGTCTCCACAGCGTTGAAATTATTAACTATATGGGGTCTCATCGTATTACTAATGGCGCCGGTAATTCAATGAGTAAATATTAAATATTTATTTTTATATTTTTATTTTAAATAAGAATTTTTAATATTGAATAATAGCTCTAGAGCTTACTTGAAAGTTGATTCTTTAAATAATATCAATAAATTATATCGGTTCCTCTTCAGGTACTGATTAGTCTCGAGTTTAAGAGCTTTAAAAGCGCACAAGAGCTCTCTGCCGGACATTAACCATTACTTAACTATTAGAAATTGCGAAAGAAGCGAAGATGATTTCGAAGCAATATATAAATCTCAGAAGAAGTATATTCTATTTTGAGGCTATGCTTGTTTAAATTAAAGTTTTTGAGAAGTCTTTTAAAATTTGGAAACATATGTTAACTTTAATAAATACAGAAAACTGCTAATAAGATCTTTTCAAAAAATATACAAAAGTTTAGGTCCAAGAATGATGAGATTCTCAGTCCAGACTCATTTCATCGAGGCTATAGTGAAAGTCGACAACTTCTATATAAAGCAATATTAAGCCAATCTAGATCATGAAAGAACTTATGGTCGAATTTTTGTTGAACAACTTGTAGCTGCCATCAAAGTAGCAGTAGATATACTGCTTCGAAGTGCGGTGTCCTTCAGCGAGGTGTATATACACTCCAATAGCAGAGCGACAATACTGTCCTTGGATTCGATGACAGTACGCTCAAAGCTAGTAAGGGAGTGCCCAACATCGTTATCAGTAGCTTCGAACTACTTTAAAATCCGACTTGTGTGGGTACCTGGTCATCCAGCGGAATCACTGGAAACTGCAAAGCGGATCAGGGTACCCTAGCAATATTGGCGACGGAGTGGAAACGTGTGGGCAGTCCGTGGTCCACTTGCGCCAGAGCGCTGGACATACTGTTTTTGAGTGAGCTCGCCAGGCGCTGGAGAACAACCAGCACCTGCGCAGTAGCGAGGTCCTTTTGGCCCGAAAACGGTCTCTGCAGCTATTATCGCCCAGTAAGGCTCATCTCTCCGCCATCATTGGAGTGCTTACTAGTCATTGCCCAATAGGCATACACGCGGTGAGGCTAGGGATCATGTCAGACGCTAGTCGCATAAGCTGTTTGGAGGAAGGCGAAGAGGAATCATCCAAGCACTTCCTCCTTCAATGTCGACAGACTTAGGTTAAAGCATCTGGTAGGCATATTTTCTGCGAGCCTAGCGAAGTGACTGCAATCGACATTAGCCGACTTAAGAACTTTATTATTGAGTCCAAGCGCTTCGACGCAACATAGGGGTCTTAGTGTTCTGAATTTTTCCGGGTGTCACAATGGACAGTCGAATCTGTCTCAGTGAGATTCTTTGCATTTGTGGAGATCTACCCCTTAACCTTACCTAACTTAACCTAACTTGTAACGAATTCTATGTTTTCTATTGAAGAACTCCACTTCCGCACTGAGTCTCGACGGTGCGAAATAAGACACAGTGAATCATACGTAAAAGCAAAAATCTGCTTATTAATTTACATAATAAATGATCGGTTACACGTGTGTAAGATTTGTGTAATGCAAATATATTACTAATATGGCTCCACAATTATTTACTAAATTACAGAGTAGCCTAACACCACAAATGCTTTCGCCAGCGCGTGTAAAGATTTCATAAAAAAATAATAATAATCCAACCAATCAAAGTGTACTGCTAATTGTTACGGATCAGTTTATATAAATATATATATAAATATATGTGTGCATAGGCCGGTGTGTGTGCATATTTAATTGCGCTGAGGCATGATTGTGTGCCTCTCCCTAATTATTCATTCCACGGCGTCGTTTCACACCAATTATCTCACTCAACGATTACATACTACTTAGATTACTATAATTATTGCCATTAAAGATTTTTATAGCCACGCCGCTATATCCCACTGTTCCGCTACTAGGGACACAGTAAGCCTATGGGGCTTATAGTAAGCCACTCAGGTAAAGCGCTCGTGTGTGTGTTTGTTTGTGTAACCCTTTAATTATGCTTGTACCGCATTGTGCGCTGAGTATCTACTAACTGACCTCTAAATGAAATTTTACCAAAATTTATTATTTTATTTAAATTTGTTTCAAATCCGAAATTACAATAAACACTGAGACGAAACGTGTAACATGAAAATCCAAAAAAACGGAAAAAATATAATAAAAAAAAATAAAAAACGAAAAAAAAATTATGCTAATTTGCAATTATGTAGATTTCATATTTCCATAGCTCTGTGTGGACTTAGTGGCGGTTTTATGCTGTGCGTTGGCGTACCACGTTCATGACCCAGCGAGCAGACGGACGCCGCACAAATTGCTTGGAGCCCATAGTGCGCGCGTGTAGCGGCGCTGGCGTCGCGGCTATCAGCCGGAACCAACAACCGGCCGAAATTTATTTGCTGCCTTCATTAGTGCGGGAATTGAAACAAATTTTTATTGTTTTTTTTTTCTTTTCACAGTTGTAGTTGTTGCGCTGATTTAACTGCCCGCTAGCCGCAACTAATCTGCAGCGGTTGTTGTTGGTCTGTTGAGTGGACGGAAAAACAATTTCGGAAAATCGTAGTGGAGGAAAAACAATATTTGTTGAAATTACTTAAGCGCGTTTTCCGACGTCTTGAGGCAGAGTGTCTAAGCGCTTAAAAGCCGCCGCAATGCCCACAAAGCGAACGCGTCGCTGTCGAATCGCGGTCAGGCGAAGCGAAGCGGTCGCAGCCTGCGATGCGTGTAAGAAACGAGCGCGCCAGTGCGTGAGACATGCGTGAGTGGTCGGCCGGTCAGTGCGTACGTGCATGCATGCATAGGCGCAATGGTCGCAAAGCAACAGTCGCAACTCGGTCTCCTTAGTGACTTCGTAGCCTGTATGGGGACCAGTGACCAAAACTGACAGTCAATCATGAAGTGACAGCGGCGTTGAATAGCAGCTGATATGCAAAATTAGCACTTTACACAGAGACACGCATGCATGTCTACACATGATAAGGCGCGCTAGTCGCTAGTCTGACCAGCGTTCCAGCCGTTGTGTAGGCCACAAGCGGGCGAACTGGTCGATATGCTAGTCTGACGCAGTCTGCTAGCAAGTAAGCAGTCCACTGTCCTCAGCAGCTTCGAAGGCTCAGCTCAGCTGCTGATCGATATCACCTTGCGCTGTGACCACGAATGTCCGCTACTCAGTGAACCAACCAACCAACCAACTCGACGAGGCAGTCAGCCAGCACCTTTGCGGTTAGCGCTAGTACAAATACACATTAAATAACTGGAAAAATATGAAAATGGAAATAATAATTTTAGCCACTTCCCGCATTTATGTAAATGCCAACGCATAGAACGGCCGCCAATTTATGCGTAGACGGATGAATGAATGAATGGCTGTTTGGCCGCTTGACTAGCTGACTGACTAGTTATGCAAAGGCACAAGCGCTAACCGCACACCCGAACACACTATCGTAGAGTCGCCCAAAGCAGCTGCAAAAGTTCTACTTCTTTAATATATATACTATATATGTATATATATTTGTATATGAACAACTTCGCGTCACTTCAGCTTGCTTATGGTCAACATGTGCGTATTGTACTAATGAAACATGCAAACTAGGAAGCGTAGACAAGCGGTGCGTGCAAGTATGAGAATTAATTAGCATATTTTTAATTCAATTTCACTGTTTCATTATTATTTTCCCAACAATCACGAAAAATAATTACGCGCTGATAACTAAATGAACGGACGAATTTGAGCTCTGCGCTGTTTGCTCCTATATAATAAATTGTTTGGCCGCACACACACACATATACATACATACACAACTAGACTGGGTCTAATTAGGCCGGTTATTTTAACGGAAATTTATAATGAAGCGTCAAATGCCTTTGCACGAAGCGGTGGTGGTGGTGGAGAGCGAGATATTTTTTTTTGGAAAATTCTCGACCTGCTCAAGGAAAACTTGCTGGTCTGTATAACAAATTCAGGAAATGCGATTAATTGGATTTTTGGTTTGTGAGCCTATAAAAATAGCTTCTAAAATACTTGATCTCATGAAATTTAGACTCAAAATTTGGTATTGTTTCGCTAATTTTCCTTGCATTGAACATTCTGTCCAGATGATAATGTCCCAAGCATGAATAATGATTGGCAACCTTAACATAAGGTCTCAAAATCTCTGCCTTATACATTATATACCACTAGAGGAACTATATTATCAAGTTTAAATCAGACCTCTGTTACAATGGATAACTCTTTAGAGAGTTATACACTTGAAACTCTCCTCTCTCAATGTTATTATGTTTGTCTATTATATTTTGGATGAACCAAAAACCATCATAATTGTCTTGAGATCTCTACATACTCTACATCAAATGTTTCAAGCTTCGATTCTGGTGAAACAGAATGACTACTCTACTACTACTCTAAATTGGAACAATATCCACTCAATTTCCTTGCTTTGAAAATTCTGTCCATATGAGTATGCCCAATGCTTAGAATATGAATAGTGGTCAGGGTTACTAAGGTCTCAAAATCTCTGCCTGATACATAATATACCACTAGAGGAATTTTCATGTTTATATCATGTGGTTTCATGTGGATATCTCTTTAGAGAGTTTTTTTTTTTGAAACTCTCCCCTCTCAATGTTATTATGTTTGTCTGTTATCTTTTGGATTAACCAAAAACCCATCATAATTGTCTTGAGATCTCTACATCAAATGTTTCAAACTTCAATTCTGGTGAAACAGAATGACTATTTCGGATGTTCATCATCATCATCATTTGGCTTTACAGCTCTCTGTGAGCTTTGGCCTGCTGAACCATGGTATGCTATGGGAAAGCTACACGTCGGCGCATCTTGTCGATAACGAAAGCCGCTTTGACGACCGATGATGACCGTATGGGCGGTATATCCCTAACAGCCAATTCTCGAAAGAGTAAACAGGCGACTCGTAGTTTGGAGAATAGCAGACTATTCGGGACTGTACGAAAAATCACCGTAGACGACGTTGGCTCGACAACTCACTCGTTGAAAATTCTTTGTCATGAAAGCAATACTTCGGATGATAAACCCCAAAATTATGTTTCAATTTTTTTTTTTAATTTTTAAGGAGGGATGTCATATCGATTCAACAGAGAACTAAGATACCAAGGTACAACTAACACAGTGTGCTTCTTCCGATGAACTTGTTACGACGGGTTATGGCTCCATTGACTGATACGTAACAGTTTCCAGTATGAGTTCTATCAATACCAGTGAGTAAAATTTTTAAGAGATATGTCTCTAGGGAAAATATTATTCAGACATTACGACAAATACTACCTAAACTCCGTTATTGAATTAATTAAACAGGTTCTTCAACGTTATTAGGTCACTAAACCAGCTCTATAACAAAATACCGCCTAAATATCGTACAATAAAGCACAACTTCATACTAATCCACACAAATACATATGCATATGGGGCAAGCAATTAAAGAGTGATTAATTTATTTGTGACGAGATAATTTTTCGACACACATATCACATATAAACACACAAGTTTAGGCTCTAGTAACCATAACCTCTGCATTGCATTGACCGTTATAAGCATATTCAACACTTGATATGAACTGGCGACGCTTTATCATTATGATTAATGGCGTGCGGTTAGGTGTTGCGCTGTGGGGGTCACATTTCCGTAAACACAGAACAGAATATAAAAACGTGAGTAAATTAGTGACACGGCACATACATATACATATGTATATTTACTTGAATATAGATGTGTCTGTATGTGTATCAGTATGTGCCTTTAGTTTAAGCTTGTTTATTACAACTACAAGTAGTTGGATTTGTAAGAGCTTATTTGCCGGTCTGCGCGCTCCACAATGGACGTGTCGTGCGGATTGACAGCGCCTAGATTTGCTTATGCGTGTCTTTTGTGTTGTCAAAAAGTTTGTTATAATTTCGTTTTTGCTTTTTGCATCAGCTAAATTTGACCTGTTTGTTGTTGTTGTTGCTTATTGTTTGTGACCATTGTAGTTTGTGGCTATTTCCCCAATTTGGCTTTAGCTTTTGCCATTCACATGTTTATTTATTACTAATTTTTGGGGAAAGTTGCATGATTTTTAGTTAAGTTAATTCACTTTGTGTAGTTCAGCGCGGTGAAACTTTTTCGCTTGCCTTTGCTTTATACGAACATTTTTTTCGAACTTTTTCCAACACTACGCTGCTTGGCATTTGTTGATTCAACAATTTGTCCGGTGCCACAAACAAAAGGCGTCGCGCGATACACTTGACTAGATGTACAGCGGATTAATATTTATGGCAATCGCATGTTGATTTTTGCCAAATTAGTTTTGTTTGACCAACACAAACACACACACAAAGCCACACACTCTAAAGCCCGTTTGAGCATAAATTTTCTTTTGCACTGTGTCTTAAAAGGTATTAGCCTCGCTAGCGCTGTTTTGGTTGTCATATTTTGGCGCCTCTAAAGTGGTAGCATCCACAATCCATCTAAATATTTATAAGCGCGCTTACACTCTAGTCGCCGCTTAGCGCTGTTTGCTAATACCCAGCCTCATCAACATAATAAGTTAGCGGTCGCTTCTTGGCCCGGGCGTTTATGCACGCTTGTCGCTTCCATCCATCACATACACACGCACACACACATCCACAGTTGTGCGCTTTTTATTAGTGAATTATTAATAAGTTTTGTTAGTCGCTGGCGCCAAAGTGATTTATTCGCCAATTGGCAAAAGTCGCCGCACAAGTTTTTATACCGCTGATCGCCTCTGGAGTGCCCGGCATTTTAGCATTTCAGCATTTGTTGATCTAGTGTCTTGTTTATGTGAGACTTTAGCGGAATTTATTTCGGTCTGGCGCTAATTTATGTTCACACGAGTGCAAATGCAAATTGTTAACATAATTGAAATTAAGATTATGAAAGAAGACTTAGCGGAGATAAAAGAAAAAATATAAAAAAAAAATATAAAAAAAATTGTTTTTGTTGTAATTAATGTTTACGCAAAGTAGAGCAAAAAGTGTTTCATAAAATCTATGCTTTGATAAATTAGTTGGACAAACGAGTTAGCTGATTGGTTTTGTAGATGTTAGAAATCTCTTTAATAACCTTTAGAAGCTAATTGCTCAATTAAGCGTCGATTAAAACGCTGATTAAGATCGATTTACCATACAAAATAATAATTTACAATCATTTATAATTGAATTTTATTGATGAAATGTAAATCTGCGACAAAGACGTACAATATACGTTCTTTGCCTGCGATTGGCTGCATTTTTATACTCTCGCAACAAATGTTGCTAAAGAGAGTATTTTTTTTTTGTTCACATAACGGTTGTTTGTAACACCCAAAACTAAACGAGTTAGATATAGGGTTATATATACCAAAGTGATCAGGGTGAAGAGTGGAGCTCAAATCCGAATGTCTGTCTGCCCGTCCGTCCGTCCGTCCGTCCGTCTGTGCAAGCTGTAACTTGAGTAAAAATTAAGATATCTTGATGAAACTTGGCACACTTATTTCTTGGCACCATAGGAAGGTTGCTTTCGAAAATGAGCAAAATCGGACCACTGCCACGCCCACAAAATGGCGAAAACCGAAAACACATAAAGTGCCATAACTAAGCCATAAATAAAGCTATGGAAATAAAATTTGGTATGAAGGATCGCACTATGAAGGGGCATATTTGGATGTAATTTATTTGGGGAAGTGGGCGTGGCCCCGCCCCCTACTAAGTTTTTTGTACATATCTCGCAAACCAATAGAGTTATATAAACCAAACTTTCTGCAGTCGTTTTTTTAGCCACTTCCTAATACAGTCCAAAAATTAAAGAAATCGGATCATAACCACGCCCACCTCCCATACAAAAGTTAGGTTGAAAATTACTAAAAGTGGGTTAACTCACTAACGAAAAACGTCAGAAACACTAAATTTCACATAAGAAATGGCAGATGTAAGCTGCACTCAGATTTTTTTACAAAATGAAAAATGGGCGTGGCGTCGCCCACTTATGGGTCAAAAACCATATCTCAGGAACTACTCGACCGATTTCAATGAAACTTGGTTTGTAATAGTTTCTTTACATCCCAATGATATGTTGTGAAAATAGGCCAAATCGCTTCACAACCACGCCTACTTCGTATAAACTGGAACTTTGAAGACGATCTGAATCGTTTACTTTACAACATATAAAGTAAGCACTAGTGAAGATATCGGTGCAGAACTTTGCACAAATACTATGTTAATAGTGTGGCAGCCCCAAAAAAATCGCCGAAATCGGACCATAGGTTTTTAAGGCCCCATATATCGATCACGAGGACCTCGGTGCTTCTAATCTAATATTATGGTTTCCAACTTTCAATGGACTTTATACAATATATATGACGAATATGTGGGTCAAATTGTGTATTATATAATATAAATAAAGTTAAATAAATAAATTCCGAGAGTATAAAATGTTCGGTTACACCCGAACTTAGCCCTTCCTTACTTGTTTTCATAAAAAATGCTACGGTAGATGTCGCTGCTAAAAATAGCAATCAGCTGATGAAACTTACCATCTTCTTATGAAAAACAAAAACAAAAATGTGTAACAGCTGATCGGTTAACGAGTAGTCATTCAAAATTTTAATTGATCAATTAATTTGACTGTGTGAAAAGGCTATAAGTGTACTTTGGACTCAATTGGAACATTTTGAGAGCCAAAAAATAACAAAAAAAGGTGCAAAATATATTTTAAAGGTTTATAAGTGAAGTTATTGATTAAAGAAGCACTAAAGAAATCGAAATGTATCACTTTAAGATCTACTGGACTAGAGATTAAATATCCAGCAGCTAATTTTGACTTCCATTTTCGGTGTTCTAGCCTTGAAACAAGGCCTTTTTTTCATATTTTCACAGATAGTCGAAGCTTAACCTCACATATCCAAAAGTCCTCCAAAATCATTTAATAAAATTTCATAAAATCTGTGTTCCCAAATTCCAATTCACTCTCACTTTTTCACATTTCACTTGTACTTTAATTAGTCGAAATTATGCCACCCTCACTTTGTGCATACAAATCGCACCCCCAGAACGCCACTCATAAAGTTATATCGATTTTAGCGCGGCTTTTCCTAGCTGACGCGCAGCGCTCAAGCATTTCAATGCAATTAAAAATTTACACATAGCGCGCATTAAAAATAGCAGTAAATTCCAAACACGCCGTTAAGCACATGTGATGGCATAAAAAGCATATTAAAATTAGAAATGAAGAAATAAATAGCGGCAGCGGCGGCGGCGTCGGCACAGGCACCCAAACGTGATGCGGTTACAAAGTAGCGAACGGCAAAGTAAATTAAGGAAACAGAAGAAGGATGCGAGAAATCGAGGAAATTCAAAAGCGAACGCGCAGACTGCTGCTGTTCTACTATATTGTATATATATAAATATGCTTTTTTGTGGCATTAAATTTGAATTACATGGCAACTCAAAGCGCGTTCATATACTTATAATTAGTATAAGCGCATAAGGATATATGGCGCAACACCCACACACACTCACACATGCAGGCAACAATCATTGCCGCTTACATGTGTGGCATTATGATTACATAATTTCGCTATTAAAGTAAAACAAAAGTCGAAACCGCACAACAGCGGTGCTGGTTGCAGCTTGCTGGTGTGGTTGTTGAGCACGCCGTCCTTGGGGGTGGTGGTGGCGCTGCATACGTCAGCATAGCTGTACTACATGTGTATATGTATACTTAAACATACCTTCATACGCAACTGACATTTTCAACTGCTTTGGCTGCTGCTGTGGTTTCGAAGTTTAAAAACCATTTCGTTGCGAAAGTTCGAAAAGTTTGATTGCAGGTTCGGAAGGGGCAGCTCCACTTCAAGCGCACGCATATGCGTCTGTGTGTGCGTGTGGCTGCGTAAGCGCAAGGCTGCTTATTTATGCTTCGACACGCAGCGAAAATGAATTCTGCCAGTCTTCAAAAGCCGATTTACTACAGGTTGTTGTAGCGTACTTCATTTACATGTATGGCGTTAATATGTTGTTGTTGTCGTTGTTGTTGTGTGTGTGTGCATATAAGTGAAGTATAATGAAGCATATTTTCGGTGCTTTAAAACTTTAAAGTACACTTTATTGTAGGTAAATTTCATTGAAAACTGTGTTAAGGTGTTACATGGGTTTTGTCGGGTAAAAAATCTCTATTTTCAATATATTTTTTTTTCTATGTTAAAATCTATTTATTTAATTCAAACTGTTTTTCTGTCTTATAGATACATATTTAAAGAATTATTTCTGAAATTTTCAAAAAAAAAAATAAAAAAAAAATCCTAAAATCCTTGTGACGTCATTTCCGGTGACCCCTCGGAAAAAAGGTGCGTTCGCGTGGACAGCATAACTCCTTACAGGATCATACAAAATGAAAAAAAAAAACAAAAATAAGTGTTTTAGTTAAGACCATAAACTCGTGCTTGAACGAAAGAAAAACAAAAAAATTATATTTGGAATTTTGGACATTTTTTCCAAAAAATAATAATTTCGGCCCAATTTGCTTGACTTTTTTTCGTTTTTTGTTTTTTTTTTTTAATAGTTGTAATTGAAAAAAATCCTTCGTCCACACACGAGTAAATTGTATCTCGAACACCTGTGCAAAATTTCACAAAATCGGTTGTGTAGTTTGCGCGAAAATTTGGCAACCGACTTTGAAAACACGGTTCCGAGAAAAACGCGTTAAAGTTTTGAGTAACAATAATACCTGACTTGGAGCGCACACCTTGCAAAGGCTGTAGTTCCGAAACTATTATTGACTTGAAAAAAAAAAACGAAATTGAAATATAGGATAATATTCTTGAGATGTTGTAGAAATTAATAAGCCAAAAAACCAAAACAAAAAGGTTTTTAGAATCCACGAAACCCATATAACCCCTTCAGGAGCTGAAAATGCTGTGAGAACTACAGAAATATAGAAAACACTGGGTTGTAGTATAGGGTAAGTTCAAATTATTCTTTTAGAAGCAACTTGGGTAGAACTTGTATATATTTTTTAAGCATAAAATATCTTTAAAACTACCAGTTAACATCACCTACTTTGAATCTGAAACAAAAATATCAAATTTTCTGTGAAACTTATATGGATCTAAGCAATATATAATAGGTGAGGCCCACAAACCCATTAAAATTTTACTTGCGGTGTATAATTTCAAAACGTTAAAATACTTATCCAGCTCTATATTCGTGATTTAATTTTAAAAAAATATGTATAAAAAGTTATGAAGCAATTTTTTTTTTGTGCGAAAAAATTGTGTTGACGGGGCGTATGAGTAACATTTGCATGGTATGAATGTAAAATTTGTGATAATCCCAATAATAAATTTCTATGATGAAATATTTATCATCAGCTTAAATTATTGTAATTTAAAAATATAAATAGCAAGATTTAAGAAATTTTCAAATTTTAAATCTGAATCTTTGCTTGTCATTTTCTGCTTTCTCTGCATTCCCTTTGTATAGCTGTTAGTATTACTTTATATTGCGCATCCTTTGCACGACTTCGTCAGAGATTTACTCATTAGCGCCTACTCTGCCACTTACTCATACATGACTCACCGGGATGTACATATGCACGCATAAATAATTAAGTGCGTGCCTTAGCGCGTGTGTGTGCGCTTTTAGCTGGAATAAATGCATAATAAGTGGCAGTGAGAAAAATATGTAGAAAGCCCAGCGAGAAAAGCAATGAAGAGCTAAGCTAAAGTAAAAATATTTAAATGAGCTGCCATAACAAAATAAAATATTTGAAAATTTATATTTTTTTAGTTTAAAAAAATTGTCAAATTTCGCTTATTTCCCGTAAATTAGTGTTGATAAAATGTGGCGCACTAGCATTGAGCAACTAGTGCGTTTTACATACACTCATGCGGATTACTGTTACTTTTTTTTCTCGAAAAATCAAACATAAAACAGCAATAAGTCGACATTAAGGATTCCCTTTCAGGACTCTAATTGGTATGCGTGTGTTGTAAGCCGATTATATTGCCTCAGCACACACACACTCGTACACCAAACGCAAGCTTTGACTCGCATTTAAACGACTTCACACACACACACACACACATTTCAACTTAATACTGCGAACACAGGCAATTCATGCAACTACGCACCAGCGCGTATATTGTATGTATATTCCTGGAGATATATGTATATATATATTCCAAATACATATCTACATGTATGAATTGTGTGCAGTTATCTGCTAGGCGCTGTATAATTATACGCACGTGTGTACATATTAATATCCTGTTGCAATTTTCACTCTCTTCCTTCGCTGCTTATTAATAA
The DNA here is from genome assembly GCA_031772095.1 of Zeugodacus tau. Classification (NCBI taxonomy): domain Eukaryota; kingdom Metazoa; phylum Arthropoda; class Insecta; order Diptera; family Tephritidae; genus Zeugodacus; species Zeugodacus tau. The sequence continues at coordinate 2,311,828 of CM062653.1, read as the reverse complement.
TATGGCCACAAACTAGCAGCAGCTCACAAACACAACAACAACAAATACATATATAAGCGCTGTTTTGCCAGTTTACATGCTTGTTTGAGTTCGTGTAATTGTTTGTTTGTACTGTGCTTTGTTTTGTTGTTGTTGTTGTTATATGTTTGGTTTTGTGTCCTTCCGCAAATCCTTAATAATCTGTAATAACTGGCGCATAGTTGTGCATTTTCTTATCTTCAATGCCATTACGCAGCCACATGCATATGTACATATGTATGTGAGATGAAAGTGAGAGGCAGTGTACTCCACACATACACATACACATACATATATATATATATATATCTATACACAAACACATGAGCTTTAGATGCTACGGATTTCCGGTAAATACTCGCTGCAGAGTTTCTTAATGTCGTGAAAAAAGTAAAAGGAAGTGCGGTATTTATTATTCTTTAAGCCACACGTAAGCTGCTTAGAAAGGTATAAAGTTTAAAGCTGGAAAAGGAAACACAGCAGTATTTATTTTTAATTAGCTGGTTTAAAATATTCGGTGAAAATAAAGAATTTTATTTCAAATCGGAGAAAAATAGCAGTCTAAAGTCACCAAATAAGTATAGTCAAATAAATTTTAAGTCTTCAATACTGACTAAGGCTGAGACCATAGTGGAGTGGGGAGAAAAAAATATGGAATCTTAATACAACTCTAAAATCAGATATATTTATATATTTCATTGTTTACAAAATCTTAACTCTTTCATATTTAATTTCATCACTGAGAAGCTTTAGTGGATCTAAACCTAACTTTTCCCTTCGTAGAACACACTGAAGGTGTTGTCTTAAGGCAAATTTATGCTAAAAACGAATAGAACAATTATTTAACAAGTAAGGAAGGACTAAGTTCGGGTATAACCGAACATTTTATACTCTCCCAATTTTTTTAATTAATTTTATTAATATAACACACAATTTGACTCACATATTCGGTATATATATGGCATAAAGTCCATAGTAGGCGTGGTTGTGAACCAATTTTGACTATTTTCATAAAATATCATTGGGAAGCCAAGAAGATGTTATGTATCGAATTTCATTGAAATTAGTCGAGTAGTTCCTGAGATATGGGTTCTGACCCATAAGTGGGCGGAACCACGCCCATTTAAAATGTTGTATACCATTTTGAATGGAGCTCTTCTGTACCATCTTTATAATGAAATTTAAGGTTTCTGGTGGTTTTCCTTACTGAATAAAGCATTTTTAGTAGTTTCAACTTAACCATTGTATGGGAGGTAGGCGTGGTTATAATCCGATTTCCTCCATTTTTGGATTGTGTAAGGTAGTACCGAAAAGAAATGACTCTAGAAAGTTTCCTTGATATAGCTTTAGTACTTTACGAGATATACACAAAAAAAATAGTAGGAGGCGGGGCCACGCCCACTTCCACAAAAAAAATTTACAACCAAATATGCCTCCTCATAATGCGATCCTTCATACCAATAGCTTAATTTATGGCTTAGTTATAGCTCACCATTTTGTGGGCGTGGCAGTGGTCCGATTTCTTATAGTGCCAAGATACCTAAATTTTTACTCAAGTTACAGCTTGCATGGACGGACGGACAGACAGACATCCGGATTTGAACTCCACTCTTCACTCTGATCACTTTGGTATTTATAACCCTATTCCTAACTCATTTAGTTTTAGGACTTACAAACAACCGTTATGAGAACAAAACTAAAATACTCTCTTTAGCAATTTTGTTGCGAGAGTATAGAAATTAAATTTGAGTTTCCAGGTGGAAATTGTAGTAAGGCACCTCTGAGAGTGACGTCATAAACGGAAGTACATCGGCATTCTCTCATCACTACTTTATTATTTTCGTTATAAATGCTACAGAACATTATCTATTAAACTCAAAATATCTTAAAAACCTTCATAGCAATCCAATTTCCACACACTCTGTACCAAGCATAGACTCTCAGTGATGTCTCTTCAAAATCCCCAGTTGAAGTTTAAAACAACGCCTCTAATCCTGCACTTCTGGCAAGTTTACACACACTGAAGCAGCATATTGCATGCGCATACACTCAAATATTTTGCTATTGTAAGTGTACATATGTATGTGTGTTTGTGTTTTTCCAGGAAAGCGAATGCATTAGTGGAAAGTGCACCGTCAAGTGCTTATGTTGTGCTTTGTTGGTGAGTGTGAAGTGAACACGCATGTGTGTGTGCGCGTTTGCATGATGCTGAGCCGCGCGCTTTGAGTGTTTGCTGCGGCGTAAGTCCTTACAAAAAAAAAGAAAAAAAGAAGAAATCTCGCATGCACTTGTGTACAAGCTTTTGAATGTGCAAATGCAGCGTGCGAGAGAGCAGTGGCGTTGTGTGTTATTCCCTTATAGACAGAGAAAGAAAAAATATGAATATGACGTTTTAAAAATGATTTTTAGTTGTTTTTATAGATACATATATATTTTTCAACATTTTCACCATTTCAGTGAGTCTTATCGCCGCCAGCCCTTACAGTGATGTCACTCTCGTTAAAATGACAATTCAATATTTTCGTTTACAACTGCTCATAACATAATATTTTATTATAACACACACGAAGGAAGCACACAACACTCCCCCCCCCCCATTTCGACATCCTCTCCAACCCCAGCACAGCACTGTCTAACGCATGCATTGCGGAAACATTTTTCGTTTTCCGCTGAGTTGCCTGCGCCTTTGAAGCATTGTTGTTGCGCGACACTGTGCAAGCAAAAAACAAGTGTATTCCCCACCTGCGCTGCGCTGACATAACCATAAACGTTCGCAGAGCCGTTAACATTTTCATAACGCTTTTGAGATTTTTTAGTAGCAACTTAAATGCGTACTCATATTTTGTTTCCAATTTTTTTGCGCCGCGCTGCGCTGCTGTGTTTTTTCACACAAGTGTGTGTGAGTGTGTATGTGATTTTTGCCATCTACCTTTTATAGTCAGCTCGGTGTGTGTGTGTGTTTTCCTACCTTTCAACGCGCAACAGCACTGTTTGTTTATGCAACGTGACTGCGGATATATTAACACCCCCGCCCCCCCCCTGCGCTCATGCCCACCATTACTGCAGTGCTTACTGTTCACCGTGCGGCGTGGTGGCAGTTGCGAGGCTATAAGCGATTTGGTGGCATTAAAAATGCTCGCCATTGCCGGTGTGGCCATTACGGCGCAGCGATTATGGGCTGCTACCTAATGGTGTTTAGGCGCATTTTGCTGGACCCGCACAGATGTTGTTGGTTGGTCCCACCGCCCGGCTCCCCCATAACTATGCTCCGGCGCTTTTATTGCGCTTCGAGTGCCTACAAAGCATTTTGTAACGGTGCTTGTAATTGTTTCCTTGCATCATTGCATATGTACCACCCCCATACATTGCCGCTGCCTCCTGCTCCCCCTCTGTGCTCATGCAACTACTGTAAATCTGCAGCGCTTCCACGAAGATCCGTTGCTTTTGTTTGCCTTTGTACGCCTGCTAATGGCTTGCAAGCCTACACACAACAACAACAACAGCACACACACATGCTGGCGCAATTTACTTTATGTGACAGGCTGCCGCCTTTGGTTTGGGGCATGCGGCTTCTGTGCGTCTACAAATGCTCTTCGCAGTGCATAGTCACAGCCATTCGCCTTTGAATAGATTTTTAATCTCCGTCATTATCGAGTGAAAGCGAGCAAATTTCGACACAACATTCGCCGCGCCCTCACCGCGACCGTCTGCACTCAGTCACCTGATTGCTTGTATCGCGCTTGACGCTTCGTCCGCCTTGCGCGCCGCGTCTTCATCTCGATTTTGTCTCCGGCATTGAAATCTCCATTATTTTTATGACTTTTGGCTTTGCACATTGCGACCGCAAGCACAGCAGTTGCTCTGTGGCTTGGCTGCTACTTCAGTTATTTGCAACATTTTGTTGCAACTTGATTACAGGCACGACAGCAAAGTACATGTACATGGCTTTGAAGATAGGAAGCGAGTTTACTAGGGTGACATTGCTACATTTTTGGATCACTTTCCATTCGGTCGGTATTATCTAAAGACTTTATGAAATTTAATAAACAGCGCTTACAACTAATCTTCACCGTATCTTGTATAAGCTAAAATTTTTTTCGACCACCCTTATACTGATATCTGCAACCGCTTTACATTTCAGTGATTAGTCTTCACTCATTCGTGTGGCTAAAGCACAGTGACAGTTATGGCAGCGTTGTGGTGTAGTATGTCTGCGCTGTAAGCCGATGAAACAGTTGCAGTTAGTTGCACCAACACCATTTCTAATGACATTACTACGAGACATACAAAACAAGTATCCTTTATGACTGCAGTTGTGATAGTTCCCTTAAAGATCAAATACAGCTTTAGTCCCAGTCAAAGTTGATCAAAGGAAGAACCAAACTCAGACAGCTGGAAATTTATCTAGTTAGTCCCTTTAGTCTATAGAAATTCCCGTAAGTTCTGTGTTCTCGCTGCTGAGTTTTATAAGTATCTATATACTGGCCAGGTTCTCTTCTAATCAGTAGACCACATGGGATTGTTGGGGTAGTTGGTTCAATAATTCTACTAAGGCAATGATTCCAAGTACTTAACTTGAGCTAGCGAAGAGCCTATATTATACTTCACAATAAATTAGAGAACCATTCGGAACGATTGGTTTATGTGATTCAGTTCCGAGTTCTTACAATTGACCATATGACTTGGATAGGTATATCCGAAATTTATTGGTATCTCTGCATTAGAGAGATCACTTGTTCCTATGTGGTTAGATAAACTAATTTTATTTAATATACTCTGATTCCCAGCCTCCAACTTTGTTTTCACATATGTCTACGTAAAGCGAAAATTGCAATGAAACACTTTCAGTCGGGATGTTCCTTTAAGAGATATTTAAATGTGTCTATGATTTATTGAATTTTTTTGTACTTATTAGAATAATCTCTTCCTATGCCTCTTTGATACGAGTATATTGCGGTAATCTTAGAAATTTTGGGTGCTCAATTATTTCAAAGTATATGGAAAATACTCACGAAGTTGATTGAGATTTATGTATGTATATGTTGTCTCGGTATTTCTTCTGAACTATGGTTGGCAATATTACCTATATTAAAATATCATAATGCACCCTGGACTATTTAAGTCTAAAAATTGTCTCTTCATCGTTTTCTCAATCATCTTTTAAGGAGAAATACATTCTATATACGAATATTCCTTCTTTCCTCCCTTACAATATTTGATTTCTAGCCACTTTTAGTACAATTCACAATCGCTCCAATCTGCTACGCAATATTCATATCATCTTTAAAAGTGTTGAAATTGCAAAATCAAAATTTGTTGCAATAAAATGACATTCTCTACCATTATCGCCCCATTTGCTGCTGGCGCTGCAAGCAGAAAGCGCCGCATGTGAAACGCATAAATCTCTTATCAGCGAATCAGCATAAAATCAACACATGAGCGCATCATCATATTGACTAAATTAAAATCTACACCAACTACCAAGCAGACTAGCATTTTGCTATGACTCTTTCGTCTTCGTTTACGCTTCAGTTTTCTTTAAATTTTCGCTTTTGATGTGCGCGCAAAACGCATTTAAAGGATTTTCATGCCATAAAACACAATTGCGTCAAATTAATCAAGGCGACACAGACAAGCAGCCAACGGAGACGGTGAAATGCGCGCGCGCTGCAGTGTGTAAAGTAAAGGCAACAACAACGGTGACAGTGGCAAAACCCGCCGCTGCTAAACAAGCGTAGCTGTAACAGCAGTTTTGTGCATATTTCTCGAAATTTACGAGCGCATTTTTTCCAGCACATCAAAATCACTGAGTTTAGCGCGCGACTGTATAGGAGTGGGAGGGGCTAGAGCTGTGCTGGTTGTTGTGCAAGTAACCGCGTGCGCGTGGCAGGCGCGTAACAGCTTTTCTAATTTACGACTGCGACAACGTCAAGTATTAATGTCATTCATTCGTGCAACACCTCCATGCAACACCAACAAGCATGTATACGCATGTAAATTGTACAGTGTTGAAGTGCAAGATTTCTGCTATACGTTTTTATTGTAGGTGTGGGCTATATCCTAGCTGTGACTCAGTTGCGTATGCATGAGTCAGTTGGCGGTGTGTAGATTTTAAAATGACTCAGTAGTGAGTAAAAAAAAAAAATAATTAGCATAATGAAGCTCGATAATTTAAATAATAAAATTTAATTGAAAATATAAATTTAGTTGCTTTTGGAACTTTTCAATTTTCATGGAACCCTAAATGTAGGCAACGTAATATTTTTTCACTCTAAAAAGTACTGAAATTTTGAAGAAACCTTGATTTAAGACACAACTCTCTATGAATTCTAAGGTCTTAGTAGATATTGGTAGGATTTTTTATTTCAAGTAACCCTAAATGTAGACAACGTAACATTTTTTTCACTCTAAAAAGTACTGAAATTTTGAAGAAACCTTGCAGTCCTTTATAAATTTTAAGGTCTTGGGTGATGAAAGCTTTCCACACTCTAGATAATGTCAAACTATTACAAGAATTTCATATAAATCCCAAAAGTACTGGAAACTCCCTCATTTTAAAGCTTTAATGATGATTAAATTTCAGCTCCGTCTAGGTGGTAGCAAAACAGTAATGTGCGCGAAAGGGTTGTGCAATTTTTATGTAGCTACCTCAAAAATCCACACATCTACATCACTCATCTACGCATTATTTGACGGATAACGGTATGAGTCTCGCTTCCGGCTGCAGCTAAAGCCATATGAGTCTTTGGGAAAATTGCAAATTATGAAGTTGTCGAAATTATGCGACCAGCTGTAAATAAGCATCCATTACCGTTAAACGAAAAATATTTACATTTGACCTTTTGGCCGCTTAACACAGCGCAACAACACACACGCACGCATGTAGATAACCAACGAAATTGCGTATTAACCCAGAAACTCTGGCTACGCATGTATGCTGGGCGCGCGCTCTTCATGATGCCACAAGCAGACGATGACTCAGAGACGATGAGATACAGCGCGGCATATGCAGGAGGTAGACAGTATGTACTCATATGTGGAGCTGAACAGTATGCTACGTTTTTGGCAGTACAAGCGCGCATTTTGCGCCTAACCTCAGCTATTAAGCGCAATACATACGCACACATGTAAGTGAGTGTCTGCACAGCATATGTCGGCACATGCTTTAGTCACATGTGTGCCTGTGTTTGTGCGCGCAAATATTGATGAACTGACGCGTATATGTGCTCTAACGCCCTCATGTATGCTACTATTTCGTTAATGGTCGCCCTAAGCACATAACCACAGCGCTTCAACGACCTCAATCGACAACCCTTCCAACTGCCAACCCGCCGCACACAACAACTACAAGTACGCATTAGCGCAGAGTTGCTGTGTTGCTGCTGTGAAAACTTTTCGTTGCTTAAACGTTTTGAATACCTACGAAAAAATTGCGTTTAACCAAGCGTTCGTGTGTTCGTATATGCGTGTGTGTGTGTGTGTGTGAGGGGGTGTGCGCTCTTTGGCATATATGTTGCATAAGTACTTATAAGTATGTAATATATACACTTAAGTTTATAAGCACACGCCATTCATTTTGCGCGCATCTTTCCCATTTCTTTGTGACCCCCCTCCCTCGCTCACTCCCCTGCTTCCTATGCTACAACGTGCCACTTCCTTTCGCCTGCGTCTTGTAACCGCAATTTTCGTGCAATTTTTGTGCTTGCGAATAACCCGCAAAGTCGAAAGTTAACGTCAAAGTTGGCTTTACAAAAGGAAAATGTTAACGAAAATTGCGCTCCGCCGCTCAAAGGTACCCCTCCCAACCGCCGCTCGGTCCTCATGGCGGTCCTTATCATTGCGTCTTCTTATTTTGTATATTATTTTCTAAAAGTACATCTCCGGTGCATTATTATAGATTATACCTTTGAATTTAAGTACACGTGCGGAATCGCTTGGCGGTTGACATACTCAAAGCTCGCATACACCAACACAGACACACGCACCCACAGATTCGTCGTGCTTTTGAGGCACTTATGTACAATTTCGTTGGTTTGGGTTTGAGTGAGTGGGTAGGTGGATAGGTAGTGGTAGTGGAGGAGTCTCACCTTCAGTTTATATGTTCGCTTCTTCACATTTCTTAATGAAACTCAAATATACGTAGATACATAGCTATATGTATATATGTATGAGGTAGGAGTGTGTCTTTAAAGGCGTTCACTTTCAGAAATCTCCACTCTTGCCACTCCTACAACCAACTTACTATGTTGCTTCCCAATGTAGGATGCTGTTGAAGGGAATTCAAGTCAACTACACTTCAAGAAGCAGTTTTGTGGTAAGCTTTATACATCTAATACCCGTGAGATGTGAAAAGTCATGAGACCAATGAAGGTCCTCACGCATGAAATTACTCAGAGACCTTCTGTAATGATACTATACGAGTCCTGAGTTCGACCTCTGTTTCAAGAAATTCTAAAAAAAATCTCATTCTTTATTTCTGAAATATATCGCAGAAGATCTTACTCAGAGACCTTTTGTAATGATACTATCCGAGACCTGAGTTCGACCTCTGTTTCAAGAAATTCTAAAAAAAATCTCATTCTGTATTTCTGAAATATATCGCAGAAGTTCTTACTCAGAGACCTTATGTAATGATACTATCCGAGTCCTGAGTTCGACCTCTGTTTCAAGAAATTCTAGAAAAATCTCATTCTGTATTTCTGAAATATATCGCAGAAGTTCTTACTCAGAGACCTTATGTAATGATGCTATCCGAGACCTGAGTTCGACCTCTGTTTCAAGAAATTCTAAAAAAATCTCATTTTATATTTCTGAAATATATCGCAGAAGTTCTTACTCAGAGACCTTATGTAATGATACTATCCGAGTCCTGAGTTCGACTTCTGTCTTAAGAAATTCTAAAAAGATCTCATTCTGTATTTCTGAAATATATCGCAGAAGTTCTTACTCAGAGACCTTATGTAATGATATTATCCGAGACCTGAGTTCGACCTCTGTTTCAAGAAATTATAAAAAAATCTCATTCTGTATTTCTGAAATATATCGCAGAAGTTCTTACTCAGAGACCTTGTGTAATGATACTATCCGAGTCCTGAGTTCGACCTCCGTTTCAAGAAATTCTTAAAAAAATCTCATTCTGTATTTCTGAAATATATCGCAGAAGTTCTTACTCAGAGACCTTATGTAATGATACTATCCGAGACCTGAGTTCGACCCCTGTTTCAAGAAATTCCAAAAAAAATCTCATTCTTTATTCCTGAAATATATCGCAGAAGATCTCACATTTCTGAGACGATAATTCGTGTAAGCTGTAGCGTACCACCATGACAACTATGGAAAGAGGTTCGTGAAATTAATAAAAGGATAAACTTATCAAATATAAATCATATGAGAACAGGGTCTTCAAGAATATTTATACTTAAGATGCACTATAGAACACCAAAGTATCTCCCAAAAGCCGCCAATTGTTAGATCTGATGGACTCTACCATTAACTGCGAGGTTTTTTGTTTTTTCCAGCGAGATAAATTTCTTTCACTGTATATAATGCACCTCCAAAACGCGATTCCTATCTACGAACATCTTTGCTCCACACAATATTGGTAGCTGTTGCTTAAATCTTCGCTTGCTTGCTTGCTTTCGGGGGCTTGGGTTTGAGTTATGTGTAGGCAAGTGAACTCTGACGTTGCCATCACCACACTACCAAACACTACCGTTTGATGGCAAGGCGAGTGATGACTCTACCAGCTAGGTACATAGCTACCTAGCGCTAGCAAGCTAGTGAAATTTCTAGTGAAAGCAGTCGAGTTGAGCATTAAAGTGGGCGTGTACACACAGTTGGCAATATATTTTCTTTAATTGCGCGCAATTAATCCTTTTTATGAGCGCTACTCTGTTACTGCAACAAACCTTTGCAACTTAGTTACGTGTGCACACGAACAATCATACATTTGGAGGTGTGTTTGGATGTATGAGTTGTAGTGGAAATGTGAGGGAGACTAAAAGCAAAGAGTGGTCCTGGATTTATTATTTTGGAACAGCGTTGAAACTGGTTGCAAATGGATGCTGGCTAGGTGGCTTTGGGAATGATTTTGTAGATGGCTGAATCAAGAAATCCTTGTCTTTATGGTTTCGGGAATGGTCTAGTATTATTCCAGGCGAGATAGTTAAAGCTTTGGGAATGATACTGGAGAAATTGAGATCAAGAATCCGTTTTTTTTTATAGATGAAGTGGGTCTGCATTGAAAGTGGTTAGGAATGATACTGGAGATCAAGAAATTCGCCTTTTTATGGATGAAGTGGTTCTGCATTGAAACTGGTTAGGTAGAATGCTTTGGAAATGATTCTGTAGGAGGTTGGACCAAATCAAACTCCCTCCCTTTATGGTTTCGAAAGGGTCTAGGATTATCCCAAAAGGCGAGATGGTGGGATCAAGAAATCCTTGTCTTTATGGTTTCGGGAATGGTCCAGATTTATCCCAAAAGGCAATATGTGAAAGCTTTGGGAATGATACTGGATATCAAGAAATTCGCCTTTTTATGAATGAAGGGCTATATATGTATATGTATTAAAATAGATATCTTTTTGAAAAAATTGTTCTTCGAGAACGGTCCAGTGTTATCCCAATTTGTCTACAGCTCAACTTTGGCAAGTGTTTATTTCCTCTGATGGTTAAGTATTTGTCTAAAACATTTGTGGAAAGAACTCCGAAAGAAAGCACGTCTAGAGCGCATAGAAATATTAAAGCTGTAGGTGCAAACAAAAGACGAGGAGCGGAGAAAGCGGTAACGAAAAATTATTATAAATTTATCACGGCACACCTACACCTGCACTTACATATGCATACATGAACTAAGTGCCTAGCAGCAAAGGTTCAAGCAATGAATCTAGCACTTTTCTACACTTACAACGTAGGTGCTTCAGTGTGGCAAGCCGTGCCGCGTGCATAATGAAGAGAAACTCGGAGAGGAAGTGAGGAGCGGTGCAAAGGCTTTTCAATTCCTGCGCACACTTCATGGCTTAATTATAAAAGTTTTCATTTGTACGCGAACGCGCGCATTTAAAGGTCTAATTAAACGCATTTCCCACAGAAATTGCACACAACGACAGACACACACACACACACGTGAGTATGATAGACACAAAGCCATAAGCAACAAGCACAATGTAGAGTGTACTTACTGGCACAGCGCAAAAGGATCAAAAAAGGCCAAGTCATACGCGTACCTTCGTCAATTAGTGAGGCAGTGAGCAGGGCAAAAGTTGGCTTGGCGGAACAAGTAACCGGGTATTATGATTTCTATTTCTGCCACTTGGCTATAATTACTGCCGCGTTCACTTCCGTTTGCTATACACTCTTTTTTATTCGAGTGCAAATAGCAGAAGTTGCCACACCAACCGGTCGGCGTACATACTGTTGTGCAGTGCAGCCAACATTCATTGAATTTGTAGTAGCTGCCTTTGCACACTAGTCGAACTATTTATGTGTGTAGGTAAGTGAGTGTGTGTGTGGCATGGTAATAAGCCTTTCGCTGGCAGAACTTTGCACGAGTGTGTGTGTGTGCCTACACGTATTTTAATTAAAAATTAAGCTATTTGAATAGCTTTTGCAACTTAAATAGAAACGTTACGAGTGCGATGGCAGCGCTGTTTATGGCCTCTTGACGCTTGTTTAATTAGCGTCTTTGCAATCATTTATCATTTTTTAATTGAATACGCCTGTCACTGAGGTATGAAAGGGCTTTCCTTTGATTTCTCTAATTCGTCAAAGCAGTTTTTGGTGTATGAATTGCACTGAGGAACTACTCAGCTGGCTTTCTAACTATATAAAAGCAGCTCAAGTGCTTCGATAGTCAAAGGATTTCGTTACACGCTTTTGGAAGAAATTTTCCGCTTCAAGATTCTTCTGATAAATATTTTATTTTAATAGTTTGCAATTTAGTAATAAAGCTTATGCTATTCTATATGTCTTCCATACTCAGCTGTATACAAGATCAGCCTTTTTAAGAGTAAAATCTATGACGGAAGATATGACACCATACTCGAGAAGTATTAACGACTGACTGAGTTTGATCATAAACTGATCCCAAGTGGAAGGTCGAGTTAAACAAATATGTATGACTAAGGAGATTACCAGTTTTCTCGTGAGATCCCTCAACTTTGTTATAAACCTGTTTCTTTGACCCCGTTTATATGATATAATATTCAAATCACAGTACATGAAACACCTCTTATATATGATCAAGATCAGGATCAGGAGATCATATATAAGAGGTGTTTCATGTCTCTTTGTTATAGCCCTTTTTCTTGTTCATCGTTTATATGATATAATATTCAAATCCCAGGACATGAAACACCTCTGATTTATGATCTTATGAGGCTTTATAACTGTATCTTGATTCAAGTCATCTCCATTTCTAATTTCCTAAACGGTTGCTTATATTCAGTACACCGTTGTTTAACAAAAAACTAAACAAAAGTCCAGATTATACTATATCCTTATATATTCGAGTTATTTACTACGGAACGTGTCTTCCAAAATTAGAAAAAATGTTTAAGAAATGTAAAGCCTACGTCCATTCATCGGATTCTCAACAAAACATTTCACTCAAAGATCAGAACACTTCAAAAACTTCAACTAATTAACAGCAGAAAATCTCCTCTCCATACCAACATTAACAACAAGTTAGGCCACAGCTGTCACTCGTCATATTTTCCATTTGCTCGCTGACCGACTGTTTCACTTGTTCAGTGTAGCCTTGAAGAACTCACCAGTACTGAATAAAGCTGTTCGTAGCGCGAGTGGAAATTCCATTTAGTAGCGAGTGAATATTAATTTTTATTAGCACTTAAGCCTCTTAACCCATTCTATGCATTCAACAGCAACTACTGACATTTCCATCAACCGTTTCCTGCCATTAAATATGGTAAATGAAAATTAAAACACAGAAATGTTTGCGAACAACAAATGGGTATACAAGTTTTTAGGTTAGGGACTGCGTTGAAAGTTGGTGGCATACGCCACAATAGCTACAACACAGGAATGTCAAAAATTTATGATTTAGCGAAGTTTCATAGACAGCGCGGCGGTTCGCGTAGTCAATGTGAACTGCTAGGGGGCGAAATAACGAACCGGTTATTCGAAATTTGTTTTGCAGGTCATGAGGTCAGCATAAATGCCGTTACGAAAGTGAGTGGAACTTACAAAGTACTTGTGACAGTTACGCAAGTGCGAGTAACCGTTCGGCACTTATTGGCGTAGGCAGTGTGCAGGTTGAGCAATTAACATTTGTTCCTATTTTGCTCCAGTAAATTTAATGGGACAAGTTTTACCCTCACAAAGGCGCAAAATATATATGTAACGGCGACGGAATGTTAATGCACAAAGTGAAAATATAAACAAGTAAGGAAGGGCTAAGTTCGGGTGTAACCGAACATTTTATACTCTCTCAATTTATTTATTTAACTTTATTTTTTATATTATATAATACACAATTTGACCCACATATTCGTCATATATATTGTATAAAGTCCATTGAAAGTTGGAAACCATAATATTAGGTTAGAAGCACCGAGGTCCTCGTGTTCGATATATGGGCGGCGATTTTTAGAATGGTTCTGCCCCACTATAAACATAGTATTTGTGAGAAGTTCTGCACCGATATCTTTACTAGTGCTTACTTTATATATTGTAAAGTAAACGATTCAGATCGTCTTCAAAGTTCTGGTATATAGGAAATAGGCGTGGTTGTAAAGCGATTTGGCCAATTTTCACAACATATTATTGGGAGGTAAGGAAACTATTACAAACCAAGTTTCATTGAAATCGGTCGAGTAGTTCCTGATATATGGTTTTTGACCCATAAGTGGGCGACGCCACGCCCATTTTCCATTTTGTAAAAAAATCTGAGTGCAGCTTTCATCTGCCATTTCTTATGTGAAATTTAGTGTTTCTGACGTTTTTCGTTAGTGAGTTAACCCACTTTTAGTAATTTTTAACCTAACTTTTGTATGGGAGGTGGGCGTGGTTATGATCCGATTTCTTTCATTTTTGGACTGTATTAAGTAGTGGCTAAAAAAAATGACTGCAGAAAGTTTGGTTTATATAGCTCTATTGGTTTGCGAGATATGTATAAAAAACTTTGTAGGGGGCGGGGCCACGCCCACTTCCCCAAAAAAATTACATCCAAATATGCCCCTTCATAATGTGATCCTTCATACCAAATTTTATTTCCATAGCTTTATTTATGGCTTAGTTATGGCACTTTATGTGTTTTCGGTTTTCGCCATTTTGTGGGCGTGGCAGTGGTCCAATTTTGCTCATTTTCGAAAGCAACCTTCCTATGGTGCCAAGAAATAAGTGTGCCAAGTTTCATCAAGATATCTTAATTTTTACTCAAGTTACAGCTTGCACAGACGGACGGACGGACGGACGGACGGACGGACAGACAGATATTCGGATTTGAACTCCACTCTTCACCCTGATCACTTTGGTATATATAACCCTATATCTAACTCGTTTAGTTTTGGGTGTTACAAACAACCGTTATGTGAACAAAACTATAATACTCTCTTTAGCAACATTTGTTGCGAGAGTATAAAAACGCATAAATAAATACCTTCCCACTGCCTGACTGACCTGATCTCACCCCAACCCCTTTGTGTGCGCGTCCATGGCGAAAGGGTTGCGTGTTGTTGTTGGTAGTGTTGTAGTGCCGTTTGGGTTTGGGTCGTAAATTCACACTTGATCCTTTTGAGGTTTCAGCGTTGGTGGCACTTTTATTGCCGGCTTTTGTTGTTGGCTTTTGGCGACGCACAATAAAATTGAATGAAGGCGTTTTAATGATTTGCATAAATATTACATAAAAGCCGACTCGGCTACTTGCATACCCGCTACACAGTGGGATGTGTGTATTTTATGTAAATATATTCAATTAGGAAAAGTACGGAAACTTGGATAAATGCAATAAAACGGGTTTTGTGCGTAGTAACTCCATAATGCTGTGATAGCATGGGTGAGAACCCGTTGAAAGTCGAAAAAATATGTTCAGAGTGTTTGTGGCTCGCGATAGCATCGAACAGAGGTAAATCGAAGACGACCTTTAAGGCAAAAATGTCCAGTAACTGACAGCAAATTTAATTGAACAGTTTCGACTAAAATACTTTAGCTGTGGCTCGCCGAAACAGATGAAGAATTGTTCAACTTCTTCTCCAGAAAATATAGATAACAGATGGATCACTCGGGTAGGTTATGGATCAAAAGGTGAATCGTTGAGGTACTTATTTGGAACTACAAAACCGATGGACAGAAATCGAAGTTCTTCAACGAGGAGCCATAAATTCAGGGAATTATAATTGAGCTCTGATGAAAGTATTTAATTTGGTGCCATTTGACAATTGCAAAAGAAAAACGATGACTTTCTGGAATTGAGAAGCCAATTGCAAAATACTCTGGTAGGAACCAGAACTAGAAAGGTCTCACCTAACCTAACCTAAGATCTGGTACGAATGAACGAAATTTTAGAGAATCAAGAGTAGATTGACAGGACGTTTTGGATAGATTCGAATTCGTTCAAGCCGTTATAGCGGCAATAGTGGATTTGAGATGATTTTGTTTCAGTTGCTGTACCATGATCTGCAGAAACCTTTTTGATAACTACTAAATCTCTGAGATTGCCCTGAAACGCTGGTTGGTATATACAGATCTATGCATATAAACACAACTGTCGACTCTCGAAGGCCATTCATGTGAAAAACACTACACTGCACTTTTATGCACGCCACTGTATACCAACTGGAAGCACACATGCACACTTACAGTCGCCCATTTGAATGGATAATTGCAGCGGTAAGCGTATTTTTCATCCAAGTTAATTACAATAATAATTCTTTTGATTAAGCAGCGCAAGCAGTGAACCGTTGCGCGAGCGCCAATCAACCAAAACGTTGATTGTCGGACGGCCGGTGAGTGCCGGGCGGCTGCATTGTCGACGCAGCGATTGCAGTCGGGCAGCCGTGAATCCGTGTAGCCAAAGACGGCAGACGACGGATGGCGAGCGTTTGAGAGCGTATATGTAATTGGTGTGTGTTTGATGTGCAGCGTACACAGCGCTGCCATTGCACTGGAGTGGCGTTGGTTACACCTTAAAAATCCATGTGAAAGCAGTCGTAAATCCCGGAGAAAATAAACGGCTTGTGGATAGGGGCAGGCACTAGAGATGTACATATACATATGTATGTATGTGTGTTTGTATGCATATTGAAGAAAAAATATTGCGCTGAATTGGCGGCAATGCTTCCGCCGCCGCGCACACATATCCACAATTTGGTGCGATTAAAGGTCTACATTTATTTACTTTTTTCTTTGGTTTATCTGTATGTTATATACTCTCGTATTCGTATTCGTATATTTATTGGTTTCGTCGGTTGGCTGCATTAAGGTTTATTTGTTGGCCGTTTTAATTTCTAAAATTATGCTATAAATCAATTGTTGAAAACTAATAAATTTCCTTTTGGGCTGGAGGAAGTGGCAGCGCAATTGTAGATTTCGGATTTGTGGCAAGCGAACGCATGCATTTCTTCATTTAGGCAGTCGCAAGCTTATGCGTGTGTGTGTGTGTGGTGTGCAACAGTTGTTATTTATTTGCATTTTGCTTTATTGTTATTGTTATTATTTTGCTTTTGAAATTTATTTTTTCGTTGCATTGCTATTTTTCGTTAATTTTTGTGTGCTAAATCGAAACGAAATGTGAAAGAAAGAAAAACAGAAAAACCTGTGCATTGAGGCATGCAACCAGCGCAACTGTGAGACCTACATACCCACAGCGCTGCAAATCAAAAATAAAATAAACAAAATTTCTGTGAAATAAGCACAAAAGCGCATTAATGCAATGCAAATTGAAAGAAATATTGAATTGAAAGAGTGAATTTAATTGATTTCCTGTGCACTGAGTGCAGTTCCTGCCACAGTCAGCCATGCAAATTTCTATAAGTGAAAAAAAAACAAAAAACAATGAAGCAACACTCAAAAGCTGAGTGCCGTTGAAGCATTGAAGAAAGCGGAAAATAAGTAAAATTAAGCAGAAAATAATTTTTGTGCTGCACACAAACACAACTCTCTATATAAGTACGTATATATGTAGGTATGTCTATATGAGCAATAAATTGCCACAACTACAATAATCAATGCAATTATAGTAAATCTGCTAACAATGAAAGCGAAAGCACAAACAATTTCACAGTCGCAACGTGAATTTTCGTATCTTCTATTGCGAAAAATTGCTAGCAATTTACAGTTAAGTTGCCAGTGGGTGTGTTGCGTCGTTGATGTGAGGGCGTTGATAGGAGGACAGGCTGTCAGTAATTTCAAATTAATGCCATTATTATTATAGCTTATGATGCACTTATTATGCACTGTTGTTGCGACTTACTGGGGGCCGTTAAGAGCAAAAATAATTTTTTTTTATAAAAAAAATATTTTAGAAAAAAACAAAAAAAAATTCTCAAAAATGCATATGCGGTTGATGTTTCGATTCGAAAACTATTAAATGTTAGAATTTTTCGAACTTCTTGCATAGATATGTACTATAATCTTCCGGTATCAGCAGTCCAGGTGTAGAAATATTGGATATCTAAAGAATTGTTACGACTATGATGGCGAAATTTGATACCTATGCTCAAATTGAAGTGCTGATGACGTCACTTTAGCAGCTGAAATCAGCTCAGAGTAACCCAAACAGTTTGTAAGAAAACGAAAGACAGATTTTAATATATTTCTGTATAAGATTTTAGGAAATATAATAGTTTTGGTACTCAAGTTGGACGGATTATCTTGAAACAATGTTCGGGTTTCAGCAGATATTAAATCTAACTATTTTTTATCAACACTTTTTATAGCCTCTGTATCTGTAGTTCAGATTCATTTGAAATCTATGAATAGGTTGAGTTGTTCAATAGATTTTTGCTATGGAAAAATAATGTTGGTTCGCATTTTATAGGTTTTCCGTGGGATTCGTGGGATCATAAAATATTTACCGCATGTAAGTCGTTCTAGAATTTGTACTCGGAAGTAGTCGAAAAAATTAAAAATGTTCGTGTTTCATCAGATGATAACTCTAACTATTTCTTATCAACACTTTTTATAACCTCTGTAGTTCAGATTCATATGAAATCTATAAGAAGCTTGAGTTGTTCAAGAGATTTTTACTATGGAAAGCAATGTTGGTTCGAATTTTATAAGTATTTTGGGAGATCTTGAGCTCATTAAAATGTTACCTCTTGTAAGTAATTCTAACAATTGTACTCGGAAGTAGTGGGCAACTTATTAGAACTAAAGCAACAATTTAGTACTGATCAATACACTAAAAATCATCTAAAGAGCTTTGAAATTAAAATATATATAATTTAACTAAATAATATTTCCTTACTCAAATGCAAAAAGAAATCTCTTTGCGACATAAACACAAAAGTCTCATGAATTTGCGGAAAATGGCAACACACACATATCTTTATATATATCTCTTCTCAAGCTGCTGGCTATGAAATCAATTACAACACGGCAAATGCGAAATACCGAAACGGTAGCCAATATGTCCAGCGCAAACCGCTTTATCAACGGCATATCCCAGCAGAATAATGCATATGTGTGTGCACATATACTTAAACATTTGAATACCTAATAAATCTTCGGTTGTCAAAAAAGGAAAATTTGTCCCCAGAGATTATGGAGATCCAGCCGAAATGGGTATTAAGACGCCCAAAGGCGGTGGCAACAATGTATTTAGGCAACGGGTCGTAGCTGCTGGCTTGCAGCGGACAATAGTTGCCAATTTTGTATGCCAAATCAAGACTGTGGCCGCACCTTATGAGCGTTGCCACAAAAACACAAAAAAAAAATCGGAATAAAATATTAAACGAAAGAAAAGTCTAGCAAACGGTCGATAATAATGTTGGTCAAGCGACAAGCGCAGCTTTTGGTTCTTGCGCATGTCTCTGTAATCATGTTTGTCAGCAACTTTTTGTTGCTTTTGCTTTTTGTCTTTTGCTTATTGCCGGTTTTAGGTCGTCAGCGCTATTATTTGCCATTTTATTTGTTGTTTATGCATTGCCAATGCATATTTGCTGTTGTTGTTGTGCATATTATTGCTGCTACTGCTGCTGTCTGCAATGTTTATTGCAGTTGTTTCGCGTATTTCTCTGGCAGATCGTGCGCGCATGCGCAGTAAAAACAGAGTTAGTTTGGCCAAGCGCATGCGCGCACAACGAAAGTCAAGAGACACCGAAAAAAGTGTTGCAGCAAAAGGCAAAGGTAAAGACGAAATTACATGTGTGTGTGTATGCTTCGGTTGGTTGCAACCACAGCATCACCGGAGAAACAGGCTAAGTTATAATAACCGCTTTTTTGTTGTTATTGTTATTCGATTTGATTGTTTGCTACTGGCTATCAATTCCCCCAACAGTGAGTGTCTCTATATTGTTGGTAGGTGCAAGAGACCCCTATGCGCTACACAAACTGGGTTTATGCTGCCACAACGCTATTAAGTGGCTGCAAAGCATGAACTGACGTTAAAATAAAAACGAATACAACAAATCAACGCCATTACCAAAATGAATATAAGTATATATGTATTGGAGGTAAGTTTGTAGAAACTCTAACGAAAAGAGTAAACCCAGTTGCTTCCAGTCCAAATAAACAACAACAACGCGTCTAGTTTGTTGTCGGTTGCCTACTTTTTTGTCTCAATACGAGACTTGGCTACTGATTTTTCGCAGTCTGATCGACAGTTAGCGTCTGTCTCAGTTGTCACAGGAGAAGTTGGTGGTTGCTTAATATTGGGATACATCTGTGCTGAATGCTTCCTGGAGCTTTATATTATAGTTTTATGGCTCTTTGTGTTATCCGAAGTTCTCCCATATCTTAAGCTATCTTCTAATGTCTTATCTTTTTCATGTCTGAAGCTTCTTCCTGCCGAAAGCTGACCTGAACTTGGAAGACTTCGTTTGTTTTATTCCAGGATGTGGATTTAAGGTCTCCGAGGTGTTCTATGCTCTCAAAAATTATTTCAAAATTTAAGGTCTCCGAGGTGTTCTGTATTGTCAAAAATTCCTTCCAAATTTAAGGTCTCCGAGGTGTTCTGTATTGTCAAAGATTCCTTCAAAATTTAAGGTCTCCGAGGTGTTCTGTATTGTCAAAGATTCCTTCATAAAAGTTCCTCGAACCTTCATCAAATTTAAGTGTGATGGAAAGTACAGATCCCGACCGAGATTTCTGAATTAAAGTAGATCTTTCGCTTTCCTCCTCAAGCCAACTATTGATTATCTAATTGACTTTTAGATAGTATTTTTGTTTCATAATTATCCCATTTATTTGAACCTATACTACTATACATATATGTACATATATATTGGAAAGATCGCTGACTGCAGCATATTAACTCAGACCAAGAGCCTTGTATATATGTATGTATATCTATGTATCGGTGGATATATGTTCATATGTATATATATTTATAAGATTGCTGCCAGATATCGCTTTGTGCGCATTTTCAATTACCCCATGCCTATTGTCTCTACTCACTGACAGGCTGACTCGTTTCTAAGCACATACTCACAAATATACATACTTCTAGAGATAAATGATCGTGTGTGGATATGTGGCTACGTTTATTGGTGTTTATGTGTTCATACGTGCAGTTTAGTCGGCTGTTTAAGTTGGCCATAATTTTCTATGTTGCGCTTATCAACGATTTCCCCATTTATTTTGTTGCTTAGGTCACTTAATTGCCGGCTCCAACATCGATCGTTCGATCGCGGCGGCAACAACAACAACAACAACAGTTAACGTGAGGCAAGCCAACAGCTGGAGCCGCTGATGCTGCCGACCGTCTTTACACGGGTGTGTTGAGTGATTCTACTGCACGCCCCACTGCTTTCACCGCAGTCCCTCCTCCGCCATCTTCCCGAACTGCCTTCTACGGCCATTTATGCATGTGGCGGCTGTGCTAGTCGCCTCATTTAAGCGCAGACATATCATCAAGCACACAGTTGCGGTCCATCGTTGCGACCCAGACTCAAGTGGTGTGCCTCGTCGCGCCGCATTTCGTTTGGCTTTGCGTCCGTGGCTTGTCCATTGCAGATCTGTCTGCTGGATAGCCTTTCTAACCGCTCGCTGACTGGCTTGTCTAGTTGCAGTTGGCTTGTTTATTTTCGCTTTTTCTTTTTGTTTTTCGCTCGCAAAGTCCATTGCAATCGTTTAACATTTGCTGCTCTGCCTTCTTAGGCCGCTGTGCAATTCTCAGCCATCGGCGCAGAATTGCCTTCCTTAGCGCCGCTTGGCTATTCCCAGCTCAACTCGTCTCGCATTGCCAATATCCATCCGTGGCTGACAGCTATGGACGTGAGCAGCTGTGTGTGTGTTTGTTGGGTCACTTGCTTGCTGCGCGTCTAAACGTTAAAGAACCCAATCACAGTGTATCACTTGGCTCGTCGACAGCGGTAATAACCGTTTATTTTTGTTATTGACTGCAATGGGTAGTTTCTCCTGGCACCCCGTACAAACAGCGTTTATAAGCGCTTATTTACAATTCTATGGCGATTTCTTTAGCTCGTTTTGAAACCGTGCGACTTTGTATCTAATTTTCAATTATCCAGCGCTTTTTTCCAATATTTTATCCACCGTCGTTGTTGTTGTTTTTGCAGCGGCAAAAAGTGGCAATAATTGCACAAAATTGTAATCCTGTTGTAAACAAGTTTTCGATCTCTTTTCTAATGAGCGTTCTGCTGCTTGTCGCTGTTGTTGTTGTTGGTTTTCTGTTTTCTCGTCAACACATGTGAACCAGCGTCGAGACTGCTGAAATTGGCTAAATTTTTATGAGAATCAACTCAGGTTTCTTACCAGCCATAACGCAATTAATATTCGTAATGCGACAGTAAGCCGTCGCACGCACTGCATCTCAAGCTGTGTCTGGTGTGAAAGTGAGAAAAAATTGTGCCAGTGGAAAATGGTATTCATACATAACTTTAATCAGCTACAGAGAAATCCGGAAAATTTGTGTTGAGATACGCTTAATCTACGCTTATATTTTGGATAGCTGGATAATGATTAATTCCAGGCTCTAAAACTAGGTATCGTATCTAGTTTGGTTCAACAACGAGTTTGAAATCAAAGACTCAGTGAATATAGCAAAACTATTTAATTCTGTTAGAGATCTTAGAAGATTTCCTGAGAGATCTCAACGCTTCTGTCACGAAAACTCAGCCGATTTTAAAGTTTT
Organism: Zeugodacus tau; assembly: GCA_031772095.1. NCBI lineage: Eukaryota > Metazoa > Arthropoda > Insecta > Diptera > Tephritidae > Zeugodacus > Zeugodacus tau. Next base: position 2,289,540 of record CM062653.1, on the reverse strand, counting down.
CCATACACAAGCAACAACCGCGCCGTTTGTTCTGCGTTTTCCAGACTAGATAAAGAAGCGAAGCGTATGGGTCTGGTGGTGAATGAGGACAAGACGAAATATCTCCTGTCATCAAACAAACAGTCAGCGCACTCGCGTCTTGGCTCCCACATCACTGTTGACAGTCATAACTTTGAAGTTGTAGATAATTTCGTTTATCTGGGAACCAGCATTAACAACACCAACAATGTCAGCCTTGAAATCCAACGCAGAATCACTCTTGCCAACAGGTGCTACTTTGGACTGAGTAGGCAATTGAAAAGTAAAGTCCTCTCTCGACGAACCAAAATCAAACTCTATAAGTCGCTCATTATTCCCGTCCTGATGTATGGCGCTGAAGCGTGGACGATGACAACATCCGATGAGACGACTCTTGGGGTTTTCGAGAGAAAGGTTTTGCGCAAGATTTACGGTCACTTAAACATTGGCAACGGCGAATACCGCAGACGATGGAATGAAAAAAAGACAGCGGCTACGCTGTCTAGGTCATTTTGTTCGAAGGGACGAAAGTGCTCCAGCTCTGAAAGTGTTCGATGCAGTACCCGCTGGAGGAAGCCGACCTAAACTCCGTTGGAAAGACCTAGTGGAGAAGGACCTGGCTTCACTTGGTATTACCAATTGGCGCCAAACTGCCAAAAGGAGAGATACATGGCGCGCTGTTTTGGACTCGGCTATAACCGCGTAAGCGGTGTCTATGCTAGTCAAGAAGATGAAGGAGGTTAAAGCATTGAATCTGTATTGCAATTGTTCTTATAACGGTAATTCTCAAAAACTGTTTGGGTTTAGTCTGAGTGAACCACGTCATCTATCGATAGATCTAGGAAATTGACCGTTTCAAATGAGTTAAACGAGAAGATGGACTAACTTAGGAGAACTTGAGAAGATAAGGCTGAGAGTAATCTGATGTTATTATAATACTACACGAACTTTCCGAACTCTGTAGATCGTAATTTGACGCTTCCGAACGTCTTCTACTGGAAGTAAGTTATTAAGGGTGTCTTTGATGACCCATGACCCACAGATATGCCTTCTTCGAGTCTGATATCGGGGTATTCTGGAATTTAGTGTTGTTTATAGTATGTTTATAGTATTTGATATACGCAGATTCTATTGCTACTGATATTGTGTGTATATTATAAGGTCCTTAATTTAATTGTTCGAAGAATAAAATTTTTTTGTATTTTTTTTTGATTTTGTGTTCTTATATTCTATTTTTCTCAATTACCTGTTCACTATTTGCAGCTTTGCAGCGATTCCCAAATAATTTAATTTCCACATGCTTTCTTGTATTCTAATTAGGCACCGTTTAACATAATAATTACGGCTAGAATTCTTAGAAAGAATTTGCATGCAAATTTCGAAAAGCAAATACCGTAACCAAACAAAATATTGCGCAAAATCAATAATAGAGCAAGCTCCCTGCCAGCCAGGCCTAACCACTTTCCCCTCATGTTTCTTCAATTACTAACACCAACGCACACGTTTGGGTTATTTTGTTTTTGTATTCGTACGTGTGAGGGGAATAGTGGTTAAAAAACTCACAAGCAGCTATGCTGGCCTATGGCAAACTCACCACTTTTTTTACCACTTTTGTGGGTTTAAAAAACTTCGGTTTAACCAGCTTTTTCACCACCTTTGGCTGGCAGGGCTATCAAGTCAATATTGACGCACCACTACAGCAGCGAATATTTGTTTTCTTATGCAAATGAGGCACACAGCAAGTAGACGCCACATCCTTTTTGTTGGCATTTATTTATTTTTTATTTGTTTATAATTTTTTTTGCATAAATATTGTGGTTGAGCGCTGAATGGCGTTAAAATTTGTTTACTTTTCGAAGAGTTTTATTTGCTGATTATTTCCATTGAAGAGCTACTGAATTACTGCCCTGCCACAGCATGGCTAGAGAGATTAAGCTTTTTTGTTCTTGTTTTTTGCTTTCAATAAAAGCAGCACTTCTTGAAAGGCTTTTAGTTAAATTTATGAGGATAAACAACAGACGGTGAATATTCATTGGAACTGGTTCTGTTGGCGCTCGACGGCTACCACTGTGTATTGTTGTCTATGAGTGTGTCTCGGTGTATGAGTACTTATTTTATTTGCTTTGACGAATTTTGTCAACGATTGCACAGTTTATTCTGTGCTAGTTTTCGCTCAGTCTACTGCGCATGCGCACATACAATAGGACATCTTTTGGGTATGTGTTTGGGTGCTAATGTCCACTGGCGCCATTCTGCGCCTCTTTCAATCAACGCGTACTACTAACTACTACCGGTTTTGGGAAGTCAATTCGTATGCACGCATCATAAACATTCACTGCGAAATGGGCGCAAATTAGCAAAGTAAAATATTACAAAAATTAATAATAAAAAAAATAAAAAAACGCAAAATTACGCAAGCAACAACAACAACAAAAAAATACACTACTAGTGTTTCAGTTTCATTTATTTATGTTTACTTGCCTCCTTGGTGGTGAGCGTAAGAAAGCAGCTATCAGCAACAACAACAATATGTGCAAAAAAGCAGTGTACATAAAAATATGTCTGTATGTGTATTGTAGAAAAGACTTCATTGTATTTATGGCCGCATAAAACGTTTCACACGAAAAAAACGCGACTTGAATTTATAAGGCCGCATTTAACTTAATTATGCCATACGGACTGAATAAACATAAATAAGAATTAATTTCAGACTGTCCAGTTCGTTTGACCAGCGTACAACTAACAAATCCACGGGCGCTGAGATACTGAGACACTTGTGTGGTTGTGTATACCACCACAACAATCTGCGGTCCAGCTCAGCTGTCGTTGCGCACCTCGCCGCCGCGCGCCTCGTTCCGCGCTCCAAAAGCGTTGCGCGTGTTGCGAACTTTAAAGTCTTTTGGTTGGCGCTGGCGCGCATAGCTTGACTTCGACTTGTGTTTTGCTCACGATCACAAATTGTTGTTTTCGCCTTTTAGCCGTCAGTCTATTTGTAGTTATTAGCCTTTAAGTTGTACCCAGCAGTTGTTGTTGTCGCCAATTTTTTTGTGTGTGTTGTTGTGATTTGTTTTTCTATACGCTCTGTTGTGACAGATTTTTTATGCTAATGGCAGTCGAAGCGTTTTGTTAGATTTTTTTGATGCAGTCTTTTTGTGTTTTGTGTGCCGTAATAGTTTAGTTGGACAATACCGTGCGGATTTGGGTCTAAATATTTATGGCCTCTGTATGCCAAAAACATGCATTAAAGAAATATTTCGCTAAAAAATCACAATAAAATGTTGGTCATAAATTCGGCATTAACTGCCTGCCAGAGTAAATTAATAAACCATATTATTTAATGGCTTGAAATAATTGTCGAAATTTGGGTATGTGTGATTTTGAAAAAATCGTTTAAAGTTTTCGAGAGTGTCGTAATTTTGTTGTGAGCAACTAGGTTTGGAACTAGTTTTTGGTACTAAGCTTAGCAGGGAATTAGCGCTTATACTGTCTCAGTAAGATTGTAGTTGAAAAATATATAAAAATGCTATGCTACTTCTAGGAAGTGTTATGGGGCTATACCAGTATGACACTTTCAAAAATTCGTTTTTTTTTTGCTTAGTCGATGGTTTACACTTTCAAAAATATCCTGTGAAAGTAAGGTCGTATCATGAACAGTTTTTAAATGGCAGTCACTATAGTCGAAACTTTAAATGCGTTTTTCTTGAAACGACATTTTTCAAACTTGCTGATATTATAACTCAACGAGAAATTGACCGATCAATTTCAATTTTAAACTGAGTATTCTTGAATAAGTTTACTATACAATGACCTACGATCTTTTTGATTGGTTGAATATTTAAATTATTAAATTATTATTAAAACGACCATTTTTTACCTAAAAAACGAAATTATTCCAGAGCTACGCCATTTTGTTAATTTTTGATATTTTTCAAAAATCGTAGGACATTGTATAGGAAATATATTAAATTTTAATAACCTTTTTGATATTTATGGTTTCAGCTACTCATTCGGACGGGAATCATGTAAGCAGTTAGGGAACTTTGTTTTTTTGTACCTCCCAAGACAGCACATAACTCCGTTATTTTTCAATATTTTTGTAAAAAAAAAATTTAAAATATACCTTATTATGTCCAAAAACTTCGAAAGATTCAATCGTGTACTATCTTAAAAAAATCCCGAAAATCGCCTAATTTTTCATGGGTTACCCGTAAGGAGACTCAATGAGACCCTATACCCACCTATAGTTATCGTCCCATAGATTTTCGAGAACTCTGCCACCCTGAAAACTGCAGATAAGCTTCGGAAAGATACATTCAGTCTTCTATCTTATTTTCCTTAGTTGGTTCTGTCACGACCTACGTATAAAATTGAGAGGAAATGAGTAGAACTTAATCAACGATCAAATCTTGAGAAAAATCCCAGGAATCAATGGGATTGAAGAGATGTAGTAAAGGCTCAAAAAACGGTCTATATCTTCATTTGAGAAGAATGAAAAGAGCGTTAATCTACCATCAAATCTTGAAAAAAAAATCCCAGGAATCAACGAGATTAAAGAGATGGAGTAAAGGCTCAAAAAATGGTCTATATCTTCATTTGAGAAAGCGCGAAAAAAATCCCAGGAATCAATGGGATTGAAGAGAGATAGTAAAGGCTCAAAGAAAGGGCCTATATCTTCATGTGGTCGTAGATTTTGTGTGAAGTGTGTCGAGCTCAATTAAATTATATTGAAGAATACAGATCATTTTCGATTTATTTTGGTAATTTCACCACTTGATCATGCGATCAAATCAGTTATATACGCTTCAGTTTAATATGACCGCACTTTTGCTGTTGTAGTCACTATTCTTTATACGTTTAATGAAAAAGTAAAGCTAGTATGAACTACCTTTAGTATGCGTATATGCTTTTGCTGCACTACATATGTATATCCACCAGATTTATAAGACGCATTAAGTTGAGAGTTAATGTCTCAGTTAAGCAAGCTCATAAAGTAAGCGACTGAGTTCTGTTTCAATTAAAAAGACTCTTTATCGGCTACTGTCGACAGCCAGTATGTGGAAAATATATTTTTTTTCTTGAAACTATAAATAATTTAACGCCGCTTTCCATGCGCTGCCAAAACGTAGTCGTAGGTTAGTTCTACCGCTGCGCTTGGCTAAGTGGCATTACCAGTTTACTATTGCATTTAATGCGTTCTTACTATGTTCATGCATAGATATGTTTGTCTGTGTGCGCCGCTGCAATTGCCTTCATTTCGTATGCAGTGTGATGCGATTTGAAGTGTTTGTGTTACTTTGCCGTTGTTGTTGTTGTTGCGCGCCTTAATGTTTTATTTTTATTTTTCGTATTCTTTTTTACTTTGATTATTCTTCGAACTTTCTAAACAACTAACGAACTCACAAATGATTATCACAACGATCGCTGCACAAACGCATACAAACAAACAGACATGTGTATATATATATATACATAGGTACTTAGGAGACCAACTGTGTGCAGCAGGCAGCGCACTTATATGAGAGTGTGTAGTCTTCCTATGTGTGTGTGTGTGTCTTACTTAGTTGCAACCCTGCCAGCCAAAGGTGGTGAAAAAGCTGGTTAAACCGAAGTTTTTTAAACCCACAAAAGTGGTAAAAAAAGTGTTGAGTTTGCCATAGGCCAGCATAGCTGCTTGTGAGTTTTTTAACCATTCCATTCATAACCTATTCCCCTCACACGTACGAATACAAAAACAAAACAACCCAAACGTGTGCGTTGGTGTTAGTAATTGAAGAAACATGAGGGGAAAGTGGTTAGGCCTGGCTGGCAGGGAAGCGAGGCATATATTGTAGTAGTTTGTGGAGTCACTGAGTGAGTTTAGCCTGTAAGCAGCCAGCGATTTCGTTCGATTTTTTTCTTCACTTGCAACTAAATATATACACGAGCATAAATACATACATACATACGCTTTACATAAACCATGGTTTAGCGATAAGTATCAGGAAATAGGAACACGCGCGGAGCATAAGGAAATCTCAAGCGATAAAAATGGGTTTTAAGGTGGATCTGTTGTTGTTTATTTATTTATTATTATTATTATCGTTTTTTTTCGAACACTTTACTCGCTACAACAACAATGGTTGCTGGTTTAATTATTATATTTTTTTTTTTTGATTTTTTTGTCACTCGTTATTGTTGCTGGCGAGCTGTCAGACTATTTTATTTGATTTTCGTTCGTGCTCATGTTTGGTTTTGGAACCAGTTTCTAGCAAAACAAATCCAACAATAACAACAACAAAAACAGCAACAAAACCAAACTGATTGTGACTGTCGTTTGTCTACTTTTGAGTCACAATGTCCCAACAACCGAAGCGTCGCTGGCTTGGTGTCTGCCGCCGCTGGGCACATAGGCTTGTGCCGCGCAGTCGACACTCAGCAGCTGCACAAGAACCAGTTCGAAAATCAAAATAAAAGACTTTATTATGATTTTTTATTTGCCATAACTGCTTTGTGTGTCCGTCGCTGGCTTTTTCTGTTTGTTTTGCAGTGCTTTTTTACGCACCGAGCTACATTTTTCCAACAACAATTTGCCTATTTTACTCGTTTGTTCGTACATATATATTCTTTGCTAGCTTTAATTTTTTGTTGTTGTTTTTTTATTTTGTTTGCTGTTTATTTTCATATTTATGACTTGAAGCTCGGCTTAAATTGGTTTTATGCCGCATAAAATTACTATAAGACTTTTCTTTTCTTTTTCTATTTTACCCATTTGATTGTTATTCTCTATTATTGCGCTGCTGCGGCTGCAGTCGGTGTCGCTGCCGCTGCCGACGCCGTCATTGTTGTGATTCTTGTTGCTGTTTAGCCTATGGATAAAAAATTGTTTACAACTTTGTGAGGCATGACGAGGTAAAAAAGTAAAGAAAAAATAATAAAAATTGATAATAATCCAAAAAACGCAGAGATTTGTATACGAATGCAAGAATAGTGGCGTAAGACAGCGGAAAAAAGTTTGTAATTGAAAAAGGGTACGAGTACAAATGCGAGGAGAGGCTTACGTATACATCTCCGGCTGAATGCCGGTTGTATGCTTGAGTACATGGTAGTATATCTAGCGTTGTTTGCGGTCTTATGTGTTTTGGCTTAGCTTATGCCTCTTGGGATCACTTCTAAGAGCTATCTTTTGCTAAAATTTTTATTTTTTCCTCCGATGATCAGCACTTGACTTGATTGCTGCTTCAATGAGGCTTGAAAAGTGTTGCAAATTATGTGAAGTGAGCCGTGTGCTTAAAGCTGAATTCAAATAAAATCATCGAGAAACACTTTAAAGCTGAAAAATTTATTTTTTGTCGAAATAAATATGATTTTAATTCCAATTTCTCTTTACTTAAGGGGTTAGGGGTAGTCAGAGACACGAAAAAATGAGAATTTTCAGTAATTTCTTTTGCTATTAAATCATGTTATTTTACAAAAGTAATAATATGGCATTATTCTACAATGTTTTGATTTAAAGTCATGAAAATTTGGAAAAAAAATTATAAAATTTATCCAAAGTTATAGCTGTCTGTGTTGACCCAGTTTAAAAAAAAAGTCCTTGCGGTGACATTCATAAGTCCTTGGAGATTCAGCTAAAATCAATCGGATAAAAAAAAATAGTTTTATAAGTAGATAATCCTGGGCCTGAACCAAACTTTTTTTTTCAAAAATTAACAAAATGGCGGCCTCCGAAAATTTTTTTCTAGATTTTCGGAAAAAAATCAACAATTAACTGTTTTCTTAAAAAATTTGTCTGTTGTCTTAAAAAATCGAAATTTATGGAAAAAAGAATCTTTGGTTTAGGCATGAGTTTATTATGCATTCTAAAAGCTGTAGAAATTTCATTAAAAGCTACCGAGCTGTTTTCGAGTTACAGTCGTCACCAGTACAAAAAACATAGTTTTGAGAAAAACGCATTTGAAGTTTCACACTAGCGTGTTGGATAGCCCGTGCGATCTTTGTTATTTGTCGACAACGTGAAAAGTTATTATCGGATCAACTTCAAATTTTCAGAGAATATTTTAACATAACGAAAATGTAAAAAAACAATATTTTTTGAAAATCTTACCCCTTACCCCTTAAGTTCTCAAATACATATTTAGAAGGTTGGTTTTTACAGACTTTATTTCTATGCATCCAAATAAAAAACGAAATTTCCCTGTCGATATTCAGTTCTCCCAAAATAATATGTACTAAACAAATAAACATTCTTTAAACAACGAAAGAAACAAAAGCATAGTCTAGCCTATAGAAAGAACACTCAAAACACAATAACACTAACTACTTCCTGTGCTGAGGTGAAATACATTCAAAGATAATCATTAATCTCCCAGTCTTCCAAGTAGTTCGCTGTTGCCTTGCTAAACACGCTGCAACGCCTATAAATATGCTATGACACAGTTATTACTACCGCATTATTTGCTGCAGAATATATACAATGAAATGGCATTGTGTGGGCGAGACATCAGCTGTGCATTCGCCAACAAATTCACACAACCCACCATTAGTGCCGAAAAAAGGGCGTTCAAAGCCGCGCATATTATTCCACAGGCAAATGGATGTGAGCAAGGTGGGTTGCTGAGCAGAAAACCCCAAATAGGTAAAGCAATCATATATTTTAGTTTATAAGCATGTTAGTATGTATGAAAATATAAGTATGTTGTTTAGTATATGTTTCTTCTTCTTCTTCCATATTTTGGCGCATCCACTTTTTCTTGACACCAAAAAATCCGATTTCCTTTTTGCGCCACGGCTTAACTTATCTTTACGCATCAGTGTGTGTTGGGCATATGGGTGCGTTTGTATATAATATTTTATTTTTCTACACACACACACACATACACATTTAAAAATATAAAATTTAAAAAAATACTTCACACTCGCACGGCAGCCAGCCTCAAAGTGTTGCCAAGTCTGAAAGTCTGAAAATTCGCCTTGATGTGTCTTGCAATTTGATATGTAAATCCGACAAGTGTTTCATTTTCTTGCGTTATTTTTCACACACACACACGCGTACACACATATTATAAACACAGCACACCCCCCGCGCCCGCAGTCGCACTTGGCATTGCGTGTCTTTCAATTTATCTTCCCTTTGCAGCAGGCGTCTTAACTTGCTGCCCAGCTTAATACATGTATATGCTGCTGCAGTGTTGCCTTTCCTGTTTTGCCTGCCTGCCTTAGCCGCCAACAACATTGGATTTAAATGAATATTTTCTGCTTACAGCTTGCTGCACAACAACAACACACACATACACATATACATATGGACACATGAGCATACAGATTTGTTGCGTTGTAATTTTCTATTTCTTGGGTACATACATACATCAATCTATATATATTTATGTGTGTGTGCTGCCACTTGTGGGTATACAATTTCATTTGCTTTGCCTTAAAATTGATGTCTAAATTTGTTATATGCTAAAACGAAATGAAATTTTGCCAACTGACACTGATGTGAAATGCTTAAAAGCACCCCCAAACTCGTATGTGTGAGCTACTTTTGAGTGTGTGTAAGTGTAAGTGTATTTAAATGAGCGCTCGCAATTTAAATCATCTTCGAAAATTGATGAAAAATTCAATTAAGTTGCCTATATTTGATGGTAATTGGATATACTCAGTTAATAGGTGAAAAATGTTGTAGAGTTGTAGAGTAGGTTGCTTTTCAACTTAGATATTGAAGTGAAAAATATCATATTTTTTCCTTTAATTCGTGTACTGAGCGAGGAACTGAGCAAAAAGACCTTAGAAGAATATGGAAACGATGTATTCCTATGTCAATTATATATGTACAGTCGAAACTCTCTATAACAAATTCCAAGGGACTGGATATTTACCTCTCTATATGGGAAAACTTTTTAACGTTTAACACAGTGTTATTATAATTTCTTCGGAATAAAGAAAAATTCGTTATATAGAAGTTCTTTATAGAGAGTTTCAACTGTACATATATTTACAAAGGTTTCCAGACATGCATATTACTACCATTGGCCCTTCTATGACTAATTCCCATTTGAGGCTTTCCCACAAATTATTTTCTCAGACTAAAACATCGAAATAATGAGTTATCCATTAATCTAAATTTAATGTTTATTCTTTGCCTTTCCTTTGCTTTGTTTTTCCTTCTTTTTTCTTGCAACATTTTTTTTCTCAGCTACTTCAACAACTCAGCTCACTTTCACATACAAAAACATATATGCTTCACACACTTACTTGTATGTGTACGTTTGTTGTAATTGTTGCTGACTGACTTTGTTTGCCCTTTGCATTTGTTGTTGTTTTTTCGCTTTTCTTTTGGTTTATATCAAAAAATCATCAATACGTGAAAATTCACACCCGGCGAAATTGTGCTGCGCCACGTAATGTATTCATATAAGCGTCTGTACATACATACATCAATCTATATGTATTTATGTGTGTGTGCTGCCACTTGTGGGTATACAATTTCATTTGCTTTGCCTTAAAATTGATGTCTAAATTTGTTATATGCTAAAATGAAATGAAATTTGCCAACTGACACTGATGTGAAATGCTTAAAAGCGCCCCAAACTCGTATGTGTGAGCCACTTTTGAGTGTGTGTAAGTGTAAGTGTATTTAAATGAGCGCTCGCAACTTAAATCATCTTCGAAAATTGATGAAAAATTCAATTAAGCTGCCTATATATGAAGGTAATTGGATATACTCAGTTAATAGGTGAAAAATGTTGGAGAGAAGGTTGCTTTTCACCTTAGATATTGAAGTGCACAATTATATTATTTTTCCTATAATTCGAATATTTGAATATTGAGCGAAGAACTGAGCAAAAAGACTCTAGAAGAATATTGAACCAATATATGTACAGTATACTCTCGAAAAGTAAATCCTCAGAAAGTAAATAATCGCGGAAAAGTTAATCACCTTTAAGATTACATATGCACCTCGAAAAATTAATACTTTTCAGAGAGTGTGATAAACAATTCGAAACGAAGCAAGCAGCGTTTTTTAGGATGTTGCAAAAACACTTACTCTCTTGTTTATCCCGTCTTTTTAGTAAATAAACTCTCCTACTTGATACACTGGTTTAAAAATGAAAACGATGCAAATCAGGTGTCAGACTTTTTGAATTGTCGTACAAAAATGGTTAGAAAATATATTGCAAAAGAAAAAAAACAAAAGAATATTCAAGATTTTTTCTCTTCATAGTAAATACATATGTATGTATGTAAATGTAAATATGTTTTTCATGTAAATCCATATGTTTTATTGAAGCAAATAAATGAATGAATTTTTTAAGTTATCCATTATATACATAGTTCTGATCTGCAACCCAAAGACTTCCTATTTGTTGCTTAAGGGGCTATACCAGTGTGACATTTTCAAAAAATCGATTTTTATTAATTTTTGACTTATTCGATAGTTTATACTTTCAAAAATATACTGTGCGGTAAGGTCGTATCTTAAATAGTTTTTGAATGGTAGCTTTCTAAAGAGCGCCGCTTGCAGGTATAAGCCGCCATAGTCAAAACTTTAAACGGCATTTCTCAAAAATGCTGACATCGTAACTCAACCAAAAATTCGCCGATCGAAAACATTAAACTGAGTATTCTTGAATATATTTGCTATACAATGACCTACGATCTTTTTGATTGGTTTAAAAATTGTCAATTTGGCATTAAAAAATACTATTTTTTACTTCAAAATCATTTTTTTTTTCAGAACTACGCCATTTTGTGAATTTTTGATATTTTGATATTCAAAAATCGTATGTCATTGTATAGGAAATATATTAAATTTGTATAACCTTTTTAATTTTTATGTTTCAGCTACTGCCGGAAACATGCCAGCAGTTGGGGAACTTTTTTTGGTACCTCCCAAGACAGCACATAACTCCGTTATTTTTCAATATTTTTGTAAAAAAGACACTTTTAAAATATAGCTGAAAATACACCTTGTTATGTCCAAAAAACTTCGAAACATTCAATGAAGCACTTTCTTAAAAAAAAATTCACGAAAATCGCCTAATTCATAGGTATACCAATGTAAGGTATAGCCCCTTAAGGTCAAGGACGACGGCGTGATCGAATTCTCGATACCAATTAAAGAGGATAAACGCTTGTTGGGCCAACACGGTATCATCTTATTGCATAAAGAAACCTTATATAAAAACTGTCTGGCAACCCTGTCTGTCTGATAAAAGAAAACTCATATCAAAGCAATAAGATACTTTTTACTGTGACTTTTAAAATATTAAGATTTATCGATCGGAAGATGGCGCTCTCTTAAAGCTTTTAGAGTCCAAAAACAATTCTTTGGACTCCTTTTACAATACACTCAGATATCATAAGTATTTCCAGAACAATATCTGCCTCCAAAATCCTCTCAAAATTATAATTTTCTGAAGCAGCATTTATAGAGTTCAAAGGAACTAAACAAAAGGAACATATAGTCTACAAGAAACTGCCTATTAAACTGTAGAAAGCCTCATGTTAGTCAACGCTTTAATATGCTTTAATATTTAAAGGTAGCAAAGTAGAAATTGCCGTATCAAGTTCACGCTTCCCACTTGTCTCTCTTCTATCTTCCAACAGTCATCGCTTTCACATTTTTAATATCACTTAATTAACAATTTGCTGAAGAAGCCTCCTTAAATACAAAATAATTGATTTTAATAAAGGCGCTTTGATATTTTCGCCTGAACGAGGACACTTCCTTTTGCCAAAGCAATGCGTCTTATTACCGGCTGCTGTGCCAGAAATTGTCAGCAATGAAAAATAGACTTTAAGGCACTCAATTTTAATTTGTTACACGCGCACGCAGCGGCCACTTTATTTATTTCGTGGCGCATTTGAAGCAACTCCCCGCCACGACACGCGCCCACAAACTGTCATAAATCAAAGGTGGCATCAGCTTTATCCACCTGATAGCCGAGCGCTGGCTACTTACTATAGTGACTAACGGTACTTTCGAGCGCTGCAACAACAACATTTTAGCGATTAACTATAAACAGGGCTGACGGTCCACCCTCACCTCGTATTTGTTTGTGTACTTCCAGTATCTCTACTCGTATCGACACAATCTCCACTTCGGCTTACTTTTATCGGTAAATGACCAAAAAATGTTTGTCTATTAAATTTAAAACGATTTTATATACTCTTAAAGGAAAAGCTAAGCAGCTTACCTGTGCGTAGTTAAAGCTATGAGCTGCTGTAGCGTGTTTTTGTTTTTTTGTTGGCACACTCTTAAGCAAGCTTATAAGTAGGTATTTGCTAGCTTCTAAACGCTTAATGGGGGGTGGTTATAATGGAAAATCTCCTTAAATTTATTTTCAGTTTGTGTTCTGTGTTGTTGTTTTAAATGTAATGCTTACTAGATTCAGCTGGGATACAAAAGGAATTTTTGTTGATACCAAGAAGGTGGATTTGAAGATATATATATCAGGATATGTGTATTCATATCTTGTTATTTGTTGCTTGGTAGGTCACTTTGTAGTGCTTAAAATAAATTTTTAATTTCCTTAATAGCTACACAGGATCGATTGAAGAGACGTTGTTAATATTTTTGCAACTTAAAGACATGCTGTTTATGCTTAGAATATTATTATATAAGAAACTCAATAAAAGAATGTTCAAAATAAATAATATAAGCTGATTTTTATATTAATAATTAAAATCAAATTAAATGCAGTATTATTAACATCACTTAAAAGTAATTTGATATTTGATATTTGCGCCGAAATGTAGGCAACAATTTTCTAAAATTATCGGTAATTTGAAATTTAAGCTTATTAGAAAATAAGTTTACTTAAAATCCTTCAAACTCTCATTCGTTAAAGTTCCTTAAACTATTCACAAACATTTTGCAAAGAAAAATCTATATGTATGCGCCAAGAAGTAGATTTCAGCTGCCACCACATCAATGCTCCATGCTTTTAAAGCAACACAACCCCGCAGCATTTCCTTAGAGACCTGCAGTGTATGCTGCTGCTGGAGCAATGACCAAACAAAAAATATCCCTAAAATAAATGAAGCGAAAGCAAATGGTGAACATTAAATATTTATTAAAAAATTACGAAGAAAACAAAAACGAAATGGCAGCTCGGAGGTGGAGGAGTGGCATACACACATTTTTACGAAATTTAAAAGAGAAACACACCACTATAAATAGACGCAAGCAAACAAAGTCGAAGCGGAAGGACCACCAACTACACAAAGCGCGCATCCAGCAGAAAATCATTGGCCACTGCTGGGACAGCTGTAAAAGCCAAAAGCAAAAAGTGATGGCAAAACATACTAGTTACTAACACTGAAATAGCATAATGATGATGATGAAGATTATAATGTTAAGACAGCGCATACATCATCGCACTAATGCGCGCAGTTTGTTAATGACGTTCCTGTATCTCACGCTCTCGCACTCCTACTACTCACATCCCACTCCCTTCACGTTTGCCACTGGTCATTTGAGACTGTAAATGTGTTTTTGTTAGCGGTTCGTGGTTGTGTTGTGCTGTGTCGTTTGTAGTCTCAGCTGGTGTTGCATGCCACACGTTTTAAACGTTGCCTCGGGCGGCTCATGCTGGACAAGGATGTTGTCACGTTGACGCATGATATTGTGGAATGAAGCACACAAAAAGTAAGAATTCATAAATAGTAAATGGTATTAAAAAGCTGCTAAAGAATATGATGAAATATACTGAAATGAAAAGCGCGTGTTCTATGCTGAAATTGCATTGAGCTGTTGTTATATTGTATTTGGAGGAATAGGCTTTGAGATCAAAGAATATTTAATAGATTGATTAAATTTTAAGAGCTTCAAGGCAACGGTGAGTCAAGAGGAAAATCCTCCATAGTGTCTCTCTTGCTACTAGAGGATTATTTATTAGAAGGTGTTTAAATATACAGGAATCATCTCGAATATTAGGCTTAGAAGGCTAATAGCGTTTTCAGACAGGAGCTAATTGATCAATTAACCGGCGTCTGCTCTATAAAAACGCTTATTAAGATCGATTTCGATATAAAATAAAAATCTACATTTATTTTTAATTGAATTTTAATCGAGTGATTGGCTGGATTTGTTGATAAAAAAGCAACGGTAGATGTCGCTGCTAAAAATATGAATCAGCTGATGAAACTTACCAACTTCTTACGAAAAGCAAAAAAAAAAACAAAAATGTTTAACAGTTGATCGGTTATCGAATCGAGTAGCCGTCAGTATAAAAGGCAAAAAAGGGTTTCTCAATAAAAATTTTAATTGATCAATTGTAATTGATCGGCTGTGTGAAAAGGCTATAAGGTCGTTTAATATAAAAATTACTCATTATATTCCTATAAAAAATATTATAAAACACAATAAAGAATTATAATAAATATACAGCACGATTCATACGTAATGTTTTTTTTTGAAGCTGCTTATGAACCACCCTATAAACATACAACCACAAAAATCACTTTGAAAATATCCAATTTTCGTTGGCAAATCGACTCACTTAATTTTTCAACATTTGCTTCACATGCTATTCGCCTCTGCTTTGCTATCGCCCTGTGGTCGTACGGGTGGTATACGTAATTTTAATTTTAATATAAATTAATGAAGTAGCCACACGAACCACCACACAAGCAAATGGTGGATCATACCGAGAGGAGTGAGGGGAAGGGAATATATGCTTCAGCTGCAAAATGAGCAACAAAATAATGATTATTTTACTAAGAACAGCATTAAGCTACTACAACAACACTAACAACAACATGGAACAAAGCGAATAGTCGTTAATTTTCCAAAGTTACCATTAAGGGGAGAAAAGAGGGGAATGCAGTACTTGTAGTCCATTGAACTGCTACAAAGCTTTGTGTACTTTTTACTGTTCTGAGGATTGGGGGAGTGCACCACTTACAGTTTCCACTTACAGTCTCCACGCTTATTGGTCGATAATTGTGAAATTATTTAATGGCACACCGTGCATTGTCGCAAATATTACTGTTTGAAAGTTTACAATATGCGGACGCCAACCGTAGTAGAAGCTGGTCATCAACGCGGTTACATGTAATAGTTAAACACCTCCGCATAAACACACCCGTACCAAAAACAAAAAAGTCCTTGGCATATTACAAGCGTCATTCTGTATTTTTGCCTGCTGGTAAAATTAAATGGGAATTTATTCCGCCGCGCAACGCCCTTTTCACGTGCAACATTATTTGTTGCCCCGCTCACCTCACACCGCCACATTTCATTAGTTATTGCTACGCTTGGCGTGGCGCTGGCATAGAAATTGTCCACTTGCAATGCATTATCCTGCGGTAGCAAAAACGCTGCGCCATAAAAATAATTGGCGTTACTCCACATTTACATCCTCGCTCGCCTGCCGCCTTCCGCTGGCCGCTGCTACCGCCGTCACTGCGCCGTAAATGCCCGCAGCTGCCTTGTGTCTTGTTCCAATTTGTGTTCCCTTGTTCGATTCATTTAAGCAATAATTTTCTACGCCTACGGCAATCATTACAATGCTATGTACGTTATGCTTTTTTTCTTCTTTCCTTATTTACGAGCGACTTTTTCTTTTATTCGTTCAATTGCATTGAAGCGTAGCAATTCAACGGTATTTCGCCCATTTAGTGTCATTTAGATATTCCTTCATTCCGTTCGCTCATTCATTCCTTCATTTTGTCGTGCTTGCATAACTGCAATTGAATATTTACGTTCCAGCACCAGTGAGTGGGTGTATGTGTGTCTCGGTGTGTGCGCTCATCCAATCAAAGTGTCCGCCATAGTTGTCTTTCGTTCGTTGTCTGTTGTCCTTTGAAAGGACATAGTTTATCGCTTTGGTTTTTGTTGTAATTGTTGTTGTTGTTGTTGTATTGTGTTTCCTTTCTTTTGGTTAATTTCGCATACGTTTCGGAATTTTTATTACAATTGTGGGCCAAATGAAATGTGTGCATTTGGTCTTCGAGCCATGTGGTGTTGTGGTGTGAGGGCGGCCAAACACTATGGTAAAATAAACAAATAAATTTCTACGCTTACAAGTGTGTTGCCGAAGTTTGTGTACAGTGTTTGGAAGTGAAGAACTTCATGATGGTTCTAATAATTTGAATTTGAATGAAAAATCTCATGAAGAAGAAATTAATTCTCTATGTTCTATATATAATTAGACTAACTAAAAGTAAGAGGAAAACATTTATTTTCAAATAATACTGTCGTCTCTTCGAAACACATTTCCACTAGTCTGAAAGAAAAATTATAGTTAACAAGTAAGGAAAGGCTAAGTTCGGGTGCAACCGAACATTTTATATTCTCGATTTATTGATGTAATTTTATAAAGATAACAAAATTCGACTATATTCGGCATGAAGTCCAATAGAATAACGAAAATCATCAAACATATATAGTATATGAGGGCTGAGGTAATTTCTGTACCGATTTTACTCATTTTCACTAACAAGCTAAAATATAGCGAAGACTATACAATCACTTAATTTGCTAAGATATATCGCATATTAAACGATTTATAAAGCCCATCGTATTTTTGAAAAATCTATAATTAGGAATATGGGATCTAAGAAAAGTTATGACCCGATTTTAACTATTTTTGGTACAGAGACAAACTATTATAAGAAAAAGATTCCCTCTGAATTACATTAAAATATCTGTGAGATTTACCTATATTTAAAAATTACCCTTATTCACTGAGTTCTTCATGTTAGATATCCGGGCCCTTGAAAAGTTACAGTCCGATTTCGACAATTTTTCCAAAAGTTACGGATCAGATGAAAAAAAAAATTCGTTATATGGGAAGTAGGCGTGTTTGTGAACCGATTTCGCCCATTTTTCATCCGTGTTATCAGGGTGTCAAGAAAATATTATATACCGAATTTCATTGAAATTGGTCAAGTAGTTCCTGAGATATGGTTTTTGACCCATAAGCGGGCGGCTCCCCATGTCAAAATCTTTTATTTCTGGGAGATACAAAAAACCGTTATGTGAACAAAACTATAATATTCTGTGCAACATGTTGCGAGAGCATAAAAATCTTCAAATAGATGGATACCTTCAGAATTCTCTCGAAGTACTACGAACACTTTCTTTGTCTTATATGTATATCCTTGACTACCCAAATCAATAAATCTACCTTAATTGATTAGGGTTTTAAGCCACCAATATACCCGATAAACCCCGAGAACCTTCCTAGTGAATCATTTGTCTTTCCATAGCTTAGATATAAGGATAAGCTTGGCTTATGAGTGTTCTATAACTCAAAAAAGGGATCTTGAAGATAACTAACGGTTTCTATTTTATCAAAATCTCATTACAGGTCGTATCTCTTGAAAAATAATTGAATTTCATACAATATATACGAATAAGCCTGGGATACCAAAATTTCGTTGAAGGATGTTCTTGGGCACATGTGGACCTATTTTCATGTTATCTACATATGTATATCGAAAATTCGATGTCGAAAACTGAAAAATATTTTCCTGAAATGTAGAAAAATATATTTTCGCCCAACTCTCTATCAAACCAACCCACAGTGCCTGTGATCGCCTTGAGCTACAAATGTCCCTGACAAAATGCTGGACCAGCCTTGAAATATACTACGCACATACAAAAGTTTACCGCTAATGCTACACGCTGTTGTTGTTGTTATTACTGTTGCTTCATGCGGCACAAACACTGCAAGGAATTTAATTAAGGCGTTTCCCGAACGAAGTTCGACACACAACTCAATGCACTAGTGGCAGCACCAAAACGCTCACTAGCATAGAATGTGTTGCAAACATGCGTGTCATATGTGAGAGTGTTTGAGTGTGTGTGTGTGTGTTTGCGACAATTCTGTGCCCACTGGCGAAATGTGTTTGAATGGTAATTTCTGGCAGTGGCATGACACACCGACAAACAGTCGGTCGGCGACTCTGTATATAACTGCTTTGTGCGCTGGCAAATCATTATCAACGACAGCAGCAGCAACAGCAGCAACAATGCACACCGTTGATTTACCAATACAATGAAATAATGTTGGGTGGCACACCCTCTACCGTTCAAGCAAAAAAGAAAAATAAATACATATGTATGCATAACACAAGGGAAGCAGTCAGCTGTGAGTGAAATGTGGGTAATGGCAACGCGGTGGAGGGTTGCTTAATATGCTACACCTTATGAATATATGCATGTATGTGTGTCTATCACTTGTAAACGATTGAAAGGTTGTTGACATTTCGTCAAAATATACGCATACATATAAATATGAGCCGTTAGCGAGCCGGTGACCCCGGGTGGAGCACATGGATCTATACAAAAGCAGTCGCACAAATAGTTTCTTTATTTTTCTATCGACACATCACAACAGTTATATAATTTGTTTGTATGTATGTATGTGTAAGTAGAAATGTAGCATTCGCATGATAATGTCCATTTCCATTCAACATTTGCGCTGCGAACGCACCAGCGCCTTACATTCGTCCTCACTCGTCCTCGCACGTCCTTCCATTTCACTTGGATTCATTTCACTGCTGTGTGTGTGTGTTGGCATTGTTGTTGGCGTTGAAAGCACTGCTCGTTTGCACTCATTTGGAATTTAATCTGATTTCTTCTTATTAAATACAAATGCCCGCTTTCACACCCCCCAATGACATATTAGTTCCTGCTGTCCTTCGCATTTGCCAAGCTTCTTCACATACTGCATACATTCATCTCTTTTGTATTTTTCCACCCGCTTTACCGTTTCATTTCATTTGATTTGCATTTTTTTCTCGTCTTTGCTCGTCTCTGTTATAATTCTGCAGAAACTCAAATGAAAATACCAATTTCGACTCGTGGCGCGTTTCACGTTCGAATTGTTAGGATTTCTATGTTGTCTTCATTGAACATTTTTCTCGGTTGACCCAATCTGTCAGTCATTTTCATTGCTGCAAAGAATTTGCCAGCAGCTCAAGCTGGCATTTTGATTGAGATCACGCTGAGTACACGCGTTTAATATGTTTCGAGGAGAAATATTCGCGATATAAACAGGGTAGAGGTATAAAAAGGTTATAGGTAGATTTCTGAGAAAGTTATTTGCCTTGTCTTGTAATATGGTTGGTTTCAGCACCAGTCTCGTAAGTTGGTTGAAGATTTTGAAAATATTACTAATATTCCGGAGGAAATTTTTACTTTTATTAAATACTAGCCAAGCGCTCCGGCTTCGCACGGCTTTAAACAAACATTTCAAAAGTTATAAGTTTTTACACACGCTCCCATACATATGTATGTACTTTCCGTTTCTTGCGTGGGTTCATTTAACAAAGTAAAGTAAAAAACTCGAGCATGAAATTATATTTCATTTGTAATGAGCTAAATCTTGATTATGACCTCTAGTCTTTGGTGTCGGAATAAAACTTTACACCAAAACCGAAGTTTCCGGTAAAATATTTCCGGTTGCGTCGGTTATCCCATATCTTGTTTCAGTCGGCTCATTCCGCTTCCGGATGCCCCACTTCCAGTTTCAGTAACCAATATTCAGTCAACCCATTTCCGGTTCCGGCAATATCGTTATCCATATCCGTTTCCGGATGCCCCATTTCCGGTTCCGGTAACATCATATCCGGTTACCCCATGAGGTCAATGACCCCACCCTGATCACGTGATGACATTTCAAGATCACGTGATATTTTTGTTCACAAGTCAATGACCCCGCCCAGATCACGTGATGTCACATCAAGGCCACGTGATATTTATGTTTACATTTTTGAGTGAGGTCAATGAGCCCACCCTGATCACGTGAGGTCATTTCTAGGTTAAGTGATATTTTTGTTTACAGGTCAGTGACCCCGCCCAGATCACGTGATGTCCCATCAAGGTCACGTGATATTTATGTTACATTTTTGAGTGAGGTTAATGACCCCAACCTGATCACGTGAGGTCATTTCAAGGTCACGTGATATTTTTGTTTACAAGTCATTGACCCCGCTCAGATCACGTGATGTCACATCAAGGTTATCTGATATTTTTGTTTACATTTTTGAATAATCACGTGACATCAATTCGAGGTCACATGATATTTTTCTTTACAGGTCAGTGACCCCTCATGATCACGTGATATCATTTCAAGATCACGTGATATTTTTGTTTACATTTTTGAGTATGGTCTTTGGTGTCCGATGTCTTTCTCGGATTATGAAGTGAGCTTGTATATTTCTAATATTTTGACGATTTTCAGTTTCAGATAAAGATTCTCCATCACGGAGTCTTTTTGATACCCTCACCTGGGATTTAGTTTCTAGCAATAAATATAGCCTATGTTACTCGAGGTGAATGTAGCTTTCGAATGAAAGAATTCTTGAAATCGGCACAGTAGTTTTTGAGTTTATTCATTACAGACATACATACAAATCTTTCATCTTTATAATAGTAGTATAGATTTCTGAGATGAACTGTACTCCCTTTGCATTTAAAACACGTTCTGACGTTCCTTTTCTGAAAGCTGAGATGTTGATTTCCTTGAGAGATTCCAGTTTTCGAAGTATGCGTTATACCTTTTTGAGTTTCATATATAGGCTGCTGAATATAACCTGGCTGTCATAGTAGTAAGAACCAATAGATACATGTATTGGTTATTAGAAGTATTCAGAACTGGGATATAATCTGATTAAGTCTCCAGTATTTATGAAAACTATTTTCTTGCGCTGCCTAATACTTGACCAATACCAAAAGGGAGATACGAGAGGTTATGAATCTAATACTGGATTTAATTTAATTTTTTTTTATACTCAGTACTTCGAAGTACGAAGTCTGTTACCCACATTCGACACTAGAGCAACATGAAATCTCTTCAGCAACTTCACTTTAAATTATTTGACCAATAAACTCCGCTTAACTGCAATGGCTGTTGCAAATCCCTGCTGACTGAAGCGCAATGTTCTAGTAGTGTTTATAAAAATTGAAGCACTCGCATAGAAATATGCTGCTCTTGGTAATTGCCGCAGGATTTGCCACTCCTCCACACACATACCTTTTGGGTAAATTAATATTTTAAAAAAGCTAAAACACTTCCCAAAGCTGCCACTTAACTGAATTCATGCGAGTTTTTCACTCTGGAAACTTTCTGTGCAAATGCTTGTACTGTGTCAAATTGCAACGCACGGTTGCATGTCGCCACACTCCATTTACTACGAATGCCCTAAAGGCGATACACAAACACACACACAGCAAGCAGCGCTGGGGAGACTTACACATTCAGAATACGTTATGAAGATAGCAGAACCCCAGGACACACATCAAAGTTTCATGGCAACGAAAAAGCAAATGCAAAGCACTAATGCCTGCATAGAAAATATGAAAAGACGCAGCGGAGTTTAGTTTGGCCTTTACACTACTCTATTTTTCATATAAAAGAAACAAAAAAAGTTAAGTAGTTGGCATAAAAATTGTATGCAAAGTAGTGCTTGGCACGTTTCAAAAAAATGTTTGCTTCAAATATTTATGTCTTAAGTGGAGAATGCGTGAAAAAAAATCAAATCTTTTATTGTATTTTGAAAAAAGCAAGCGTGTCACAGCCAAACCAGGCTTAAGCCACCAGTAAGGCATGTGAAATTTATATAACTGCTAGTTGAGATCACAAAACCCAACTAGCTAAACACTACACGCCGCTCCACACACCCACCGTCCACACAACACACCAATACTCGTCCCAGCTTAACATGAGTTTCCACTTCATTGCGCCGCAGTCGAGTTACGAGTTACGAGCTGAGCTATTTTAGCAGCGCCGCAAGCGTAATTTGTTTGAAAACTAATTTATCTAACACGCACATATGCGCATCATATGAGTGTGTGTGTGATTGTGTTGGTAAGGATATGTGGCTCAAGCATTCTCGTATCTTTTCATGCAATGATCCTTATCTCCGCATTTGATGGAAATCAAATAAAATGTAAGCTCTCTCGCGTTAAGCTGAAATAAAAGTTCTTTAGTGGCACTCCATGTCAGACGCAGCGCTGCTGCTGCTGCCTTTGAAGCCATTGCCTTGCCTCTCACTCTCTTGCAAAGCTGCTAGAATGCCGAGCATATGTGCAAAGCTGGTATTATTTATTTAGAGCTCACATTGCTTGCTTGGCAAATAAGTTAAGTTCCGTTGAGGCTAAATCTGATATGCGTTGGTGTGTGTGTATGTGGCATGTACTAGATACTCTAATTGAGAAAATGGATTTTCGTAGAACAATGCTCACAAACACACTGCTGCATATGTGAGCCTGTGTGTTTGTGGGTGTGAATAAATTTGCAATAAAAAACTTCAAAGAATCTGTGCATATATAGTAATTTAGCAAATTAAATCCAATCGCTTTGTCAAATAGATAAATAACGAGAAAGAGAGAGAGAGAGAAGGAAAATTAAGATTTATTTAAAAAAATTATTTTCCGGGTTTTATTTCTCAGAAATTTTGAGCAACTGATGAGCTTTAAAAAATTGTTGGCCGAAAATAATAAATACTTCATTTCAGAAGATGGAAGAAACCAATGAGTTCGAAAAAATGTTTGCTTCAAAATACGATTTCGGTCCTCAGTCTAGTCTCAAAGGCTATTTGGGTTGATCTAGATGATGTGAATGAAATTCTATAATAAACAAAATTGTTGTTGCTGTAGTGGCTGAAAGAAAATACTCAAATTATTTCTATCTGAACAGGATTTGTAACAACAACAGCATAACCTTGATCTGGGTTCCAGGACATAAAGGCATACAAGGAAATGAACTTGCAGACCAACTGGCAAAGAAGTCTGCGGCTACCAGCCCAATAGCGCCGGAGCGCTTCATCGCGGTTGGTCGGCACGTTCTTATAAGCCGTTTACAAGAAGAGGAAGTAGCAAAAGGAATCGCTGCTGGTTGCACATGCAGTGACTTCGTCACTCCAAACTGTTCCTCGGAGGATACAATATGCAAAGATTCAAATAGTTAACAACTAGAAACAATCTCCTCCAACAATCTCCCCAGAAACAATCTGAGACAACTAGTGGAACTCTATACCGGCCACTGCAGACTACAGTGTCATCTGCACAAACTGGGGAAACTACTCGTCGGATCTTTGCCGATTCTGTGATTCGGAGGCGGAGACCCAAGAGCACTTACTCCTTGACTGCCCGGCGATCGCGAAGAAAAGAGGAGAGACAATTGGGGCTCTATATTCCCAATGAGGTAGTATCGCATGCATCAGCCCTGCAATACAGTTAAGGTTTCTTAATGTGACTGGGTTGGAGGTATTGCTGTGATAACTGGAGAGGGCACAATAGACCTTAGGTCGCGGTGCAATCCTCACTATAAAATCTAATCTAATTTCTAGGGAAGCTGCCCAGCTGTCAGTTCTTGGCCGTAAAAAAATCCGGGTCCGTTCTGCAGACTCAACTGACGAGGGGTCAAAAATCAAAAACAATGGTTATGAGATTATTTTTATAGAAGCTGGAGTGAGCAAAACAGAGATAAAGAGCGTGAGAAACAGATAGAGAGAGAACACAATAGCATAAAAGATCTTTGGATCGAATAAAGACAATCTTTATCGTGAAAAATATGAAAATTCCAAAAAAAAATACAAAAATTTAATTCGAGTAAATAAATATCAAAAAAATGTAATTTCGAACTCCACATTAATTAACGCAATTAGTAAGAAGAGAAGTCTTAGGCTATATACATATATATGTATGTGAGTACGCACTGTGCGCCCATTAAGCCAAGTGCTCAAATCGATTTTTAAACACACACCATTAGCATGGAAGAGCGAAATACCAGTGCTAACACTCGCCCCCAACCACCCGCAGCTTAGCCGCAATTTTTACGATCATCCTCTTCAAAAATCGCTTCCAACAATGAAATAAAAACATTAAGTAAAATTTATTGCTCGCCAACAACAAAAGCAAAAAAAAACGACAAAATAAAGCACGCCAGTGTACAAATTGCAATCAAAAACAATAACAACAACAACGACAAAAAAGCGAACTAATAAAAATGTCCTCGAACGCAATCACTGCGTGACTTTGTGAAGGAAATCTGCAGCAGAGTGCCGCCACATAGAGCTATAAAACCACACCCCAAAGGAAGAAAAAAGCGTCATAAAAAGTTAAGCGTAGGTGTTGCTGTATTTCTCTACACCCAGACACACACACATACATTAAACAGGCATTTGTGTGTGTGTTTGTTCACCTTTGCATTGCGTAAAAATGCAAATTGATTGTCATTTAATTTTTGGACTGATATGCGACCGGAAAAGCATTCTGCGACGTCATGGGTGAGCCGCAGCAGCTAATAGGCGGCTGGGCTGAAACACTTGCGGAAGCGTGAAATACATTTTCTACACTTTAGCATATAAATGATCGTATAATGAGCGTGGTGGGGGCGCGAGAGCACACGCTTAACAGCTTGGCACGCAGCGAGTACTTTTAAAGCAAATGCGAAAAATAAAAAATAGTAACAATAAAAATAAGCACGTTTTAATGCCGTCTAATGGCGGCTAATGCACAAGGCACATATATTATGTATTTGCGCAGTTCAAATGAAGGGTCTACGTATGAAGCCATTGACAGCAGAGAAGAGAAAAAAGGTGAAACGATTTAAGATTTCCTTTGAACATTGGAAGACATGACGCATAAATAACCTCAGAGTGACTGGTAAAACACTACAAGGATGGGTTCAATAAGAGAATTCTGGATCGATGTTCTCCATAAATATTCCGGATGGAGTCCCATAAGTAAAATATCTGTGAATCTGATAAGCTTTAAGTGTGATGACGGCAATTAGAGCTACTAATGCTGACTAAAACCAGAATTACTTATGGAAATTTATCCATATCTTCAACACACCACAATTTAACCCTCTCATGTCATAATTAAAATGGGCGGACCTAACATTTTTTTAGGACAGATATTAGTCTTAACTCAAATATGAAGTGATAAAAATTTCAAAGTCCTATGTATCCTGGTTCATTAGTTACAGGATGTTGCTTATAGGCACAAATTAGATTATTATAAAAAAACTAAACACTTTTCTCGTGAAATTTTTTTTTTAAATAACTCTCTTATCTTTACTTATTTATATAGTTCACTTTGTTTTAAAATAAAACAATTTTTTTTTTATGTTTTTGAGCACTTTTTGTATAAACACTTCAGTATAACTTTTTCGCGAAACCGATTTTGACAATTCCACTTTGCGGAGAAGGCCTACTGAATGAATACGTGCACAGCTCATTACAAAAAATGTAACTGTAAGCTTGCACAACACATAAGTCTACATAA
The DNA here is from genome assembly GCA_031772095.1 of Zeugodacus tau. Lineage (NCBI taxonomy): Eukaryota > Metazoa > Arthropoda > Insecta > Diptera > Tephritidae > Zeugodacus > Zeugodacus tau. The sequence goes on along the minus strand of CM062653.1, from coordinate 2,263,295 downwards.
TTGAAAAAACCGCTGGTCAAAAATATTTAAATAACGAGAGTTAGAAGCCGGTAAGTACAATGTTGCCTATAGGCAACATTTGGCATGAAAGGGTTAATACCATAACCCTTATGGGATACTTTTCGATGCAAGTAGAAGCCCATCTCGCTTACCAAAACCATCTTAAGGTTTTCCACAAGTTTTTGAACTAACTCTCTTACTCTTGGTATTCAGCTATTCACATATTTTCCTAATCCTGCTTCTTTAGTCAGCTTTATCTTCCGAGAAATATATTTTCATTAACTGTTTGTGTGGATTTTTTGTGAGGAACCTCAAGTAATCTTATTCACGAGAGTGCTTTTATACGAAATTATCTGGATTTATTCAAGAAAGTTTTATTAAACAACTGTTCTACTGCTATGATGACGTCATATTAGCGAAAGGTTCTTCGAAACACTTTTCTCCCCTCTTATGTACCACAACATACCTGGTTTCCTTCAAGAAAGTTTCATTAAACAACTGTTCTACTGCTATGATGACGTCATATTAGCGAAATATTATGTTCTTCGAAACACTTTTCTCCACGCTTATGTAGCGCACCATAATTGAAATAAAAAAATATTTAATTTGTATTAATTCCAACACAATTTCTGCAGAAGAAACGCAGTACAGTTAACGAAACTCTCAGCTTAATGAACTTCATTTAACTTGCTTTCAATTCGTGGCAGCAATCTTGTACGCTGTCACTCTAGTGTCTTCCGCAGCTCCACCGCCCGCTGATGAAGCCAGCTTTCCTCCATTAGAAGAGCCACAATATTCCATACTGCGGTTGTGGCAACACCGCCGGAACTCAGCACTCACGACCCTTAATTATCCCAACTCATTTTGCTGCACGTTGTCAACGCCGTTGTGCGTGGCCTTTCGTGTCCATTCGACATGGCCTTAAAATTTCAATTTTCCCAGCGAACTCCCTACATTTGCAGATTTTTAAGCTGCGACCGCACTTCCTTGTCGTTTTATAATTTTCACTTCGTGGACATGTAAGTGAAAGAAAATTAAGAAAAGACATTATCGAAGAAAGCAAAAAAGGAAAAATAAGCAGAAGAAAATCATTAGAAAAACTTTGCAGTTCGCGCAAAGGGAGCGCGGGCGGTCCGAAATTTCGTAGCTCCTGAAGCCATTGACGAAAGCCATAGCAGTGCAGGCATGACTTTGTGAGTATGTGTGTGTGTGTCGTATCAAAGTTACCAAAGTGGAAAAAGAATTAATTTAACTTTTTTGAGCTGGGTTGTCTTTTGCAGTCGCAGGACACACACGCAGGCACTCGGTGCACCTCGCCGCACACTTGCCGCCCGCGGCCCGGGGCTTGGTTAAGTGGCGCGTATTCTTCCCTGTTTTTCTGCCTTTCCTGGCAGTTGTTGTCTTGTACATTGTCGAAAAGTCGCTACAGAAATGACACTCGCCTCTGCCTTGGCAAGGCAAGGCAGTCAGCGCCGAGTGACGGCGCACGCCCTTGCTGGCCTCAGCAATATTTCTATTTCTTCAATCTTCTACGTGCCACTTTCGCACGTTCCGCATCGCACCGCCGCTGCCCATGCCGCGCTTTTTCTTATTGTTGTTGTGTACTGGAAACTTTGCGCGCTCATACTGCCCTAACAGGTTGTGGTTGACGGCTCTTGGCCACTTGGCTACATGTCCTTTCACGCCAGCGCTGCTAACTGCCCCTCCGCTCGTCGGCTTGTATTTAAAGTTTGAATGCAAAGCAATACAAAGATAAGAAAATTGCATTTTTAACTTGCCCCAACCGACGCTGGCGTACCTTTAAAGTTTTCCCTATAAAAGCGAAATAGAAAAAATGTAAAGAGAAAACTCTAAGACCAGCTCAAGGCTCACGCTCGTAAATGAAAATGTCAAAATGGTCAAATTGTATGGTCCGCGCCACGAACACCAACTAACAGTTTCACGAAATCCCTCAAGAGCAAAAGTTTTCCCAGCGCTGTCGTTGTTGTATTGTTGTGCTCGCTGCTGCTGCTGCGGCTTTCTTCCTGAGTGAAATAAAACTTTTTGCGCGCATTAAAGTGTAGCTTGTTATGGCGCTGACTTTGGGGTGAAAAAATATAAATTAAATTTCTCCAAAATATAATCCCATATCTATGGGTGCATATCTACCTGCCACGAAGCACATATTTATCTATGTAAATAAGTAGGTTCCACCAATGTGAAGTGGAGATGAATATTTATTTGATTAAGTGACGCCAGCTGCGGCATTTTTATCTTGTAAAGCGGCTTTATTTTAAGTTTTAATACTTAATAGGATTGTGTAGCACGGCATTAAAATTATGTAGGCTTAATTTAATCACACGAGTAATAAGCTGAGTTTTTTCCCAGCTCGTGTGTAAGATAATTGAATTTTTTTAAGTCTCTGGATGTCATATAAAATGTGGTAAATTTTAGTATTTTGTGAGTATAACTGAATGTAGAGTGAATATTGAAAAGAAAGCTTCCGCAGAGATATCGCTAATGTGACGCTTCTCTCTCCTCTCTACCGTATATAACGAAGAACTGGATTAAAAAATAAATGGTAGGCCTTTTCTATAACTTCTATTTTTTTCCATTTTTTGAAAATAGTAGTTCCAATTGCCAATGTATGAAAGATCATCTCAAATACTAAAGATCATCTCGTACCATAGTTCTACGAAATATCAGAAATATTACAGAAAAAGCAATTTAAGAATGTTTTAAGTTTTCCGTACACTTCCATAATATAGCTGATATTTTCGTTCTATATTTTTATAGTAAAATATCATTTTATGCGATCGATCGATGTAAGTTAAGACCTATAAGGAAGCAAATTTGAGATGAGTTATCTCTTCTCAAGAAGAATCTTTGCTCTGATGAGTTATGAAAAACTTTGGTATCAGGTTTATATATTAGGTGGCGCTACAAAGCTCGTATCGGGAAATACTATATAACTTTGAAAGCTCTTGACACAACCTACAAAACGACGTAATGCATATTAGTTTGGATATTGCGTTGAACAGTTATAGACGTGTAAACATGGTGTTCACAAACGCCGAAATTCGCGCTATTTTAATGTTTTCCTTCGTTAAAGGCAAATCCGCTAGAGAAACGTTCCATGAGATTAATGGTATTTAAGGTGATGGTACTGTATCACTTCGAACTGCGGAGGAATGGCTTCAACGATTCAGAGCTGGTGAAAACGTCACCAAGGATAAGTCAGCCGGCGGAAGACCTGTGAAGACGAATACCGACCAAATCATGGAAAACATCGAGTTAGAGTGGCATGTGGCACCTCGTGACATCGCCCAGGAGATGGAGATGGACGGAACGAACTCGACGTATTTTTCAAGCGTATGGTGACTGGCGATGAAAAATATCAAGCGGAAAGGTCATGGTCGAAGGCCGGTGAATCGTCCCAAACAGTAGCCAAGCCGGGATTTACGGCAAGGAAGGTTTTGCTGTGTGTTTGGTGGGATTGGAAGGGAATCATCCACTATGAGCTGTTCCCATATGGACAGACGCTTAATTCTACCATCTACTGTGAACAACTGGACCTTTTGAAGCAGGCGATCGACCAGAAGCGTCCAGAAATGGCCAATACGAAGACTGTAGTGTTCCACCAGGAAACGCCAGATCACGCACTTCGTTGATGACTCGTCAGAAGATACGGGAGCTCGGATGGAAGGTTTTATTGCATCCACTATATAGCCCGTACATAACGCCAAGTGATTACCACCTGTTCCTGTCCATGGCGAGCGCCCTTGAAATATAAATGGCTTCTTTATATATTTAAAGTAATTTATTGTGTCAATGTTGCCTACATTTAGGATGAATGCGTTTCCAGGTTCAGGCGCTCGATAATAATGATATATTTTAACTAGGAAATTAAGATCAGGAAGCATATTTGCTCTGATGAATTGTGAAACACTTTGGTATCAGCTTTAAATATGTTACCTTCGACCAATTTTTTGAGTAAACATAAATCTCAAATTTGAACACTAGAAAACGTGGATGAATTTAATGAAATAATATCAAACAAGAATAATATCAAACATGAAAGGCATGGATTAGAAGAGTCTGTGATCTCTTCAACTACAAAAGCTGGTAAAAGCTTGAGAAAGATTTATGAAATTTACATATATATTTCCTAACATCATTAATTGCCTGTTGCCTACATTTAGGATGAATTACCCTGAAAATCCACTCTAGAGCTTGATACTATAGCAGAAATCTAAAAATACACGCGACAATCACTGTCGGAAACTATATAATTCGCACTTCTTCTTCTTCTTAACTGGCGTAGAAACCGCTTACGCGGTTATAGCCGAGTCCACAACAGTGCGCCACGCATCTCTCCTTTTGGCGTTTTGGCGCCAATTGGTAATACCAAGTGAAGACAGGTCCTTCTCCACCTGGTCCTTCCACCGGAGTGGAGGTCTCCCTCTTCCTCGGCTTCCACCAGCGGGTACTGCATCGAAAACTTTCAGAGCTGGGGCACTTTCATCCATTCGAACAACATGACCCAGCCAGCGTAGCCGCTGTCTTTTTATTCGCTGGACTATGTCTATGTCGTCGAACAACACATACAGCTCATCATTCCATCTTCTGCGGTATTCGCCGTTGCCAATTCTTAAGGGACCATAAATCTTCCGCAAAACCTTTCTCTCGAAAACTCCTAGTGCCGTCTCATCGGATGTTGACATCGTCCACGCTTCTGCACCATAAAGTAGGACGGGAATGATGAGGGACTTGTAGAGTTTAGTTTTTGTTCGTCGAGAGAGGACTTTACTTTTCAATTGCCTACTCAGTCCATAGTAGCACCTGTTGGCAAGAGTGATTCTGCGTTGGATTTCAAGGCTGACATTATTATCGGTGTTAATGTTGGTTCCTAGGTATACGAAATTATCTACAACTTCAAAGTTATGACTGTCAACAGTGACGTGGGAGCCAAGACGCGAATGCGCTGACTGTTTGTTTAATTCGCACTGCAGCTGAATAATTAAATAAGCAATAAACGCATTACATTCCAAAGTGGCTAAATCAAATTAGCTATGCATTTCCTATTTACACATTTCACCTAACACACTTCCTGCATAACAATTGCGCTGGCATTTAAAGTGTAAACAGAATATAGATATGCATGTTATAAATAATTATGCACTAATTTTGAAAACAAAATATATGCTATGCGCTGGTCTAAATTTAACACGCAGCCATTTGCGGCTGAGAATCACCAAATTTCGCTAACCAAATAGATTAATGCTAGAATAAATGGGCGAATATTTAAATAAAGCAGTCGCACATTTATGTAGATGCATACATATATACTGAGAGTGTGTGATAGCATTGCAAATAAACACATACTTAATGCCGCAAATGCATCCGCTTCGCAAGCTATTAAAAATTGCTGCACTTAATTTATGATTTTTGCAACAATTAAGTCGATAGAATGCCGACAGCCAGCGCATATGACGAGTGTATGCATGTTGACAGCCGCAGCAGCAGCAGCAGCTCATGTTTCGCCTTTCGTCTGAGACACAGAGTGCCAGTGCGAGTGCAAGCGAGGTGCGGCTCATCAAATATCAGCTAATCACAGTGTGCAAAGCAACTGCGCAATTTCTTTCAAACTTATTTTATGATTTATAGACAGACGTTCGGACAGCCACCCGCAAAGCAGCGGCAGCGGCAGCGGTAGCGGCAGCGGTTGTGCATGCAAGCAGGTTGCGCATACGTCCCGTTGGGTGCGCGAGGAAGCGCGTGAATGGAGCGTGATGCGAGCGAAACTTTGAGAAATTCGTGCGCACAATTTACAAATCTTAGCATAATTCTTTTTTCGAAGCACTTTAATTTCGCATATATTTAATTTTATTCTATTTCGTTGTTGTATGCTATAGCGCGTCGAGCTAATTAAAATTGTACAAGTGGCAAGCAACAACAACAATAACAATAACACTTATAACGAGCACAACTAATACGGAACGTACATATATTAATGAGAACAACAAAAAAGCAATTGTTGTACAACAACAAATTATACTTATAGTGCTAATAAAGCGAAGGCGTATGGCGAGCGCAAGCTTTAGAGCCGCCGAGGAGGGCAGGCTAGCACGGGTGTGCGTAGCGGCGAGTGACATTTGTTGCGGCGCGTTGGCTGCCATTGCCCACATATGTGACGATCCATATGCTTATACGCGAGCACACGCTATTTATATGCTAATATGTGCGTCGCAGTAGTTTTGCATTAGTTGTTGTTGTGGTTGTTGTTGTTGCTGTTTAATGTCGCGCTTCTTGCTTGATGCCGTTTGTTGCGCCGCATCAGAAATTCATAATGCGCAACATGTTTTGTTTACAAACATAATTTATGTGTTAAAACCAAAAAAAAAAGAAGAAGTAGCGAGCGCAACAACAACAACAACAGTCAGCCAGCGCATTGTTGTTGAAATGCTATGATGAAGCAAAAACAAAAAGCAAAAAAGCATAAATAAATTGTATAAAATGCTGATGAAAGAAGGCTTTTGTGAAAAGTCAGCATTTGGCAAGTAACTAACTGTTAGTTGGCGGCCTGTTAAGGGGTTAGGAGGTCGGTAGAAACGTGCTGCCGAAAAAATTGAGAGATTATAAAATGTTTGTGTGTATGGAGAATATGTATATGTGCAGAAAACAATTAGCACCATTTTACACAATGGCTGAGTGATATTACAAAAAGTAAAACTTGTAAATATGCATATAGGAGAGTATAAAAAGCGTTCGCGCTACAAAAGCTTTAACGATGACCGGCATCAGTTGCACAGTGGTGTGGTTAAATGCAATTTTTTATTTGTGTTTTTGTTGTTGTATATTATTTAAAAAATCGTTTTCCAAAAACAGTTATGTTTCGAAATAATTTCATAATAATAATTCTGTGAATGACAATTTGTCGTAGGAACCCTAAATGTAGGCACGTTTTAGAACAAGAAAAATATATTGATTTTATTATGATAAAACAATTTTTTATTAAAATAAAACAATTTTTAATTATAAAAAAAATAAGTTTTCGAAAATTTTAATCTTATTTAACATCTGCTTTTTTTCGAACTCGAATTTCGAATTTTATATTTTTCGAAATCGAGTTTTTTTAATTTTTATTTTTGATGCTATTTCTCAAAACTGACAGCTGACTTTTTTTCGAACTCGAATTTCGAATTTTATAATTTCTCGAACTCGATTTTTTTTTAATATTTTTTTTTGATTTTGTGCGACTTCCAAACCTGATATCTGATATTTTTTCGAACTCGAATTTTATATTTTTCGAACTTGAATTTTTTTTACTTTTTTTTTGGATTTTGTGCGACTTCTTAAACCTGACATCTGATTTTTTTCGAACTCGAATTTCGAATTTTATAATTTTTCGAAATCGAATATTTTTATTTTTTTTTTATTTTGTGGTTAATACGACCTCTTAAACTTGTTCTGATTTTTTTTCGAACTCGAATTTCGAATTTTATATTTTTCAAACTATATTTTTTTTTACTTACTCAGCACACTGTGCCATTTGCGATAAGCTTTTGTATACAAAAATCTGCATAATTTTTTTTTTATTTCCTAAACGCCTATGCTACACAACAGCAACAACAACCATTTTTTATCATGCCATGTTGTTATTTCTCACGACCAAAAATTTTCTATTGTTACTTTTTCCGTTGTTGGCACACACCTTTTTGTCGCTTGCACGTGCGGCATATAACGCAATATATGTTCATACTAATTTAAATATATAAACAGCTTATATTATATTTTTGGTTATTTTATTTTGTTATTTTTATTTTTACGCATTTAAAATTTGATATTTTCTAAGCGGTTCACACACACACATATAGTACGCATACAGCCACAGTCGGGACTTATACGGCATGTGCGCTGTTGTTGTTATTGTTGACTATGTGAAATTGCATTTACATTTATATTTATTTGTAGTTTAATTAATTTTATTATTTTTTTACATTATTGATATTTTTTCTCGCTTTCGTGTGTTTTAGTTCGTCGCTTTCGATATTAAGCGTTTCGGTATGCCGTACACGCGCAGACGCCCCCACGATAAGGATGATAAACAGCAACAATTATAATAACTACGTAGTATTAAGAAAATAATGACAACAAATTTAAGTAACAACAACAATTACAATTACAACAATGGAGACAAAGAAAAGGTGATTTGCATTATAAAAATGTATTATAAACTGGATTAGAAGAGGCCTTAGCAAGTGTCACCCTTAAGAAAAAATTGGTCTACAATCAGTTCAAGCACCTAAAATAACGGCTTTTTTATAGAACCAGCTATTTCTACGCATTTTCTATTTTCATCAGCTTCATTCTATATTTATGTATTTCAATTTACGCCAAAATTTCATATTTCATCATTCTCTTTTATTAGAATTTCTGCGTAATTTGATTCAGAACGTAATTTCCCGGAAAATATTTGATCCCATTAAAAAAAACACTGACGAACCAAGGCTATCACACCTCTGACGTGCGCACATATAATTAAGTTTTATTAACTACATAATTAATGGCAGCTAATTTAAAGTCAAGTCAAGAAGAACAATAGTCAAAAATGCTGTAAATCAATCTGGAACAACATTTTTAGTGCACTACCAACAATAAATATTTCGAAAACATTTAATTTCGAAACAAAAAACAGCACGAGTGACGCAAAAATTGAACATAAATAATTTTTGGAATACAGAAATCGGCAACACGAGTCGCAGAAATTGCGCGCTATGTGTTATACTAAACAGATGTCATATTAAATATTTTTTTATAAGCAGCGCAGCTATACATATGTGGCGTTTCGAATTTTGAAATTGAAACGCCAAAAACACTACAATCATTTGACAAGTTGACATCCCGTCGCGCTGGCTGGCGATATGCCTAATCAACGGCACACTCAAACTGCTCACTTTGCTCGGCTTTCTTTCTTCCACTTGAGCGTTGCGTTGGCCGTCGTGCGTTCTTTTCTTTTTTTTTGGTTTTGTGTACGCATTAGTTTTGTTTACATTATTTTATTGCTCATATTTCCAAATTTTTATTATAAATTATTTCTGTAGAAAGAAATATACGCACTTTTTTATGTGTTCAACATGAATACATAAGCTATAGAGGTTGGCCTCTTTGCTGACTTATAATTAGTCATATTTGATAAATGTGCAAATGTCCCATGGGTATAGAAGTCTTTGAACGTCTAAATTCTGAAGATACTTTTTTTGTAGTGCTTTGTATATTTCTAGAAAAGATGAAAGGTCTTAAAATAAACTTTTATTTCCGTAATTAAATAGGATTGAAAAAATATACGTTTCTCTCTCTGGATTTTTTAACGAATATTGTACTTAAGGGGACCCCCCTATTCTCGGTTTGAAAAAATAGATTTTTTTGAATTTAATTCGAACCTACAACTATTCAAGAATGTTCCTCTAAAATTTCAAGTGAAAATGTAATGTAAAATTTTTTCAAAAACTCTTGATTATATAGCCGATTATTAAGCCGAATTGAACGTAGGTTTTATACCCAAGAATTTGCTTTTCAAAACCTTAAACGCGTTTTACTCGAAACAGTGTTTTTAAAACTGGCGCATGAGGTTACTCAAAACCTATTAATCCAATCGGTTCCAAATTTTAATACCTTATTCTATACATATGTATATAGCTATGGTATTTACCAGAATAAATCGGTGAAGATCTTCTTTACTTTTCAACTTGATTTGTGGCTGCAAAAAGGCGATTTTCAAAAAAAATGTTCAAAGGCCAGCCATTTTGTTAATTTTTGTTTCCATTGAAAATTGTCAACATTTGAAATCGAGAATGGGGGGTCCCCTTAAGTTCCAACTGAAGCTTTATGAATAAAAGCTTTAATCGTAAAATTATACAAAGACGAAAAGAAGCCTAAAGATAACTGCTGAACCTTTTTGCAGAAATTTTGAAATTCCGGAGATTAGAATTCACCCATAATACGCAATAATACTGCATGTTCTACAGCTTTGTGTCTCCATAGGACTGTATTCATGAGCTGTTACCAGCAACTTTTGCCTAAGAAAGTAAATAAAAATCAATTAACACTCAATACATTTTGACTAGAACATAGATCGTTTCCAAACAACTGTTAGAGGAGTGAGTCTCAGGTATGAACAGAGTGAAAGAGACAGAAATATGAGGAAGTAAAGCAATCGAGGTCATCACAATGATCTGCAGTTTTGGTCTCCATAGTACTGTATTCATGAGCTGTTTCCTGAAACGTTTACCAAAGATAGGAACAAAACTAATCAACGCTATGGACATAGTGACATCGGACATGCATAGAACGTTTCCAAACAACCGTTAGAAGAGCAAGTCTAAGTTATGAAGAAAGTGAAAGAGACAGCTATACAGATATATGAGGTAGGAAAGCAATCGAGGTCAACACAATTTAGCAAAACAAAACTAAATGCAGTTCGGAGTGAGAGACTTCATTTCAAAATTGCTTGAACCATTTCGTTACATTTCGTTCAATAAACTAAAACCTAAAACAGCTGACCAACTTAATAAACAAAAAATTTACACTACATCTCACGTTTGAAAAGCAAATTAAAAATTTCAAATTTCAAAGGTCTCTGACAGCGCAAAAGAAATATACAAAATTCAAATTACAACAAAATATGTACGTTATTAGCTGTAAAAGAGTAGCACGTTTGGAACGTGATGTTTTATTAATTTCCATAATTTATTATTCTTAAGGTTGTTTACATACAGATTTTTCGTGCTACGAAATTCGACGTGCACGAGCCATACGTATCGTATTGTACATTTGACAGCTGAGGTCTTTTGATCGGCGATTTGCCGCCCACGATATCACAAAAAGCAAACTACTTGCGCAGATTACCATAGAGTGGCTATAACATATAGTGGACCCTACGCTGTGGCGCTCAAATATTTTCGGCCTTCAAAAACAAATTTTAATAATTTTTTTTTAATATGTGTGAAGCGTTTGTGTGTGTATAAACTAACGGTTGGATGAAGAAACATATACGAGAACCGTCAGTCAGCGTCCAGTGCTTCAGTTTACAACCACATTTGCTTTATTTAAAATTTTTTTAGTGGCACTTTCCACCGCGCCGCTATGCATGCGGTTGCCGCTAAGTCCCGTGGGTGCCGATTACAGATGCGCGCCGTGTCCGTCCAGCGTTGCACGTGCGCCGCATTGTAAAAATGATGTTACAAGTATCGAGCGCGCCCAGGCGCAACGTTCAACTAACAAACAATAAATTTCATTATTTTCATATCTATTAAATTATTTCTACTATTTTCCTTTTTTTCGACTTTTGCCAAGTGGCTTATCTGCCGCCGCTTCGTTTCGCCTGCCATTGCGTTTCCTCGAGCGCAACTCGTTAATTTGTATTTCAAGTGTGCACTCGCCGCAAATCAACTCAACTCAAGCCAAGCCGAACCGAGGCGGATTGAAGCGCTTCAATTTATTTATTATATTTTGATTTTTTTTTCTGTTGTTGTTGTTGTTGTAGCGCCTTCAATTCTTCAAGAACATTAACATTTGTGTACGAGCTGCCGCAAATGGCAATTTTGTGAGAAAGAAACAAAAAAGTAGCAATCGCAGTAGCAACAACAATTAAGCGCGTGTGCTGAAGCTACCTTTGCATAAAAAATTGTTTATCGATATTTGCATTCGCACATACATACATATATATATATATGTAAATACGTTGCTTGTTTGTAGTCATTTGTGCACACCTCGTCGTATATGGCAAGCGCTGCTGGCCCAGCCCAACCTGCGCCACTCCAAAAGGCACTTGGTCGTGTGCCTTTTTTGGTAACTTGCCCCCAAGCAATTAGATACACTTGCCAACTTCTACTAAATGTAAATATAAATAAATGAAAAATATAAAAATTTCAACAAATTCACACGAACGCGGTTAGAGTGGCTACATCCTCGTCGTTTTTTATATCATGATATTTAAATTATTATTATCGTGCATATATAATATATTGAGGTTTTGATTTTTTTATTAAAAATATATTTTTATATATAGTAAGAAAACAGGTTTTATATGTTAGTGTGTTTTCCTTGTTGGTTCTTCCAATCCATGTAGACTATGAAGATCGGCAAAAAATCAATCATTAAGTGATTTTATTAAATAAGACAACTCTTGTCTTATTCTGTAGATCGAAAAGTGTTATATGAAGTACTTGAAGTATTTCTCAGTCTTAGCATACAGTTAGTTTAGGTTCAGAGACTGACCCTGGCGACAAGTGCCACGAAGAGTCCCACTTGGCCAGTTAAAGGTCTCGGTCTATTGTGATTACAAAAATACTCCTAAGAAGGGATCGCAAAATGTAACCTTATATTTATATCAACGAAGCGCCTTGAGCTTAGTACAGTCATTACTCTGAATTGAATCTGAACTAGCTGATACCTGTGTTATAAAAATATTAGTAAATTTCTCTTAAGCTAATGGGTTCTAATCTAATGGGTTTTTAGAATACTCGATTTTCGATCTAAAATTTTGACGATTTTCAATGGGCTGGTAAATGAATATAAATTATTTTTTCGGGTTGTAACTTTGCATACATTTATTTGAAGACTTAAAAGATTTATAATTTTTTTTGTTGTTGCTTTTTGTGATCAAACAAAAGCCCTTCTTTTCGGCGGCGATTGTCATTTCCTAGGCTGAGCTAGGATTATTAATTTCGCACAAAAATTAACAAAATGGCGGACTTTGAATTTTTTTTTTTTTGTTTTGAAAATCGCCTTTTTTTCAGCCAAAAATCAAGTGGAAAAGTAAAGAAGATCTTCACCGATTTGATTTATTCTAGTTTATACCATACCTATATCTATGGAATAATGTATTAAAATTTGGAACTGATTGGATTAATAGGTTTTGAGTTAGCTCATGCGCCAGTCGTAAAAACACTATTTCGAGAAAAACACGTTTAAAGTTTTGAGAAGCAAATTCTTGGATGTAAAACCTACAATCAATCAATCAATCAGCTATATCTTCAAGAGTTTTTGAAATTTTCATTTGAAATTTTAAAGGAACATTCTTGAATAGTTATAGGTTTGAATTACATTAAAAAAATCTATTTTTTTGAAACCGAGAATGGAGGTCCCCTTAAATTGAATATTTTTATGTTATTTACTAATTTTGTCTATTTCTACCTTCTAGGAATAGGAATGTGATTTAGTTATAAATGGTTCGTTATATTTTTTTAAACCGACCCGGTGACTCTCACAAATCACTTCTTATACATTTTCGAGTGTACTTTGAATCATCAAATCTATATGACTATCCTCTCAACCTATCATTCATCAACACTATCATTTCATTCGTTATGCATTTCATCTCGTTACTCTTTGCTCGACCTTATTGCTTGGTGTTCCTACAAATGACAATCGAATTGTTTAACAACAGATCAACAGCATTGTGTTGATGAACATCATCAAATCACTTACATAGTCGCATCAGATCATCGTCATACTCATCAATCATAGTTAATTAGATTTGATACAGTAAATACGATGAAAGTGAGTGAGAAGCGAAAGGAAAAATGAGTATAGCAATTATTCTGTTTCATCATTCCGTCACTTGTTGTCCTCTCAACAGAAAAATATAATGATATTGTTCTAAAAGCACTTTAAGAAAGCCTCACATTTGATTGAGTTTGCAAAGTTCGAAAATGATCCCATAGGAAATTGTTGACAGCCGTTTTTAAGCAAACAAATACAACACTTTCATCTGAAATAAATTCATTATTTACACTATTATTGCTTACAAATACAGTTTCAATCCACTAAAGCCTTCATTTTGCAACCGCAAATAATTAATTTACAAACTCAAGCACCCCACCGCGTAATGACAGCAATTTTCTGCCAACCTCCCACTACAAGTTAGTAATACACTAATAATGACATAAGTGCTTACACCTCACAAAACAAAATGAAATTGAATGGAAATTAGCAAATAAAATATGTCATTAAGAAGTTTTTAATTACCCAACTGGCATTGTGCTCAGTGTCAAACATGTAAATGTGTAATTGTCGGTAATTAAAGGCCGCAAAGTAATGCGAAATAAATTAGAAACTAACTCAGAGGCAGTGTAATCATTACTGAATAAACAGCTCGGCGTGTTAAAGAGTGCTGCTAGTGCTGAGCTGCAGCAGGGATTAAACTTGGATTTCAACTTTATCGAGGCAATAGTTTGTAGTGAAAAAAACACTTTTACTCAGCCTTATTTGGACACCCTGTATGTGTGTGTGAAAAAATATTGTGTGCGGTTACATGCCCTACCTAGTCGAGTACAGCACGACCCGCGGCCCTCACTCTAGTGGGCTGTCAATAATTAGCATATAAATTGGCACTTTGTACGCCTTTCTATTGCCCGAAATTAACATTTTTTAGCCATTAGGCAAAGTTAGTGAGCCCTTAAATTTGTAATAATCTATAATTAAGCAGCCGTACATTTGTTATAAGAAAGAACCCACAATTTACAAAATAGTTAGTTGAATATTAAAATCTATGTTTTGTATCATTATATACATACATACATATATATATTTTTTCTTATGTGCATATGTATGTATGTATGTGTCTATTTACATAAACATAATATTATGTTAAAATAATTAGCTACTGCCTAATATGACTGTACCATTAAGTTCATTAGAGACACGTATTTACATACAGATACTTCTTTGAAGAATACAAATATAATGATTTTGGAGAAATATAAATATATGTTTGGATGTAAACTGATTTACTAAGTGAGGAAGTCATCGTTTATTTTCGTTATTATTTATTACCTTGACTTAAAATATAGAATTAATATGGTAATAATTGAATAACACAAAGAAAAAAAATGATGAAATTTGCTCTCTTATTGTTGTTGTTGTAATTTTGATGTCTTCTATTTTTTCATCATTGAAGTTTTCTACAAACATTAACGTCTTGTTGTACCGATTCAGCTGGAAACCGAAGCAAATTTTAAAAGAGAATTATGGAAAAAAAATTCTTCGAGAGGGGTCTAACCGCAAAATCTATCTCGTAAGACAAGTGGAAATTAATATTATTGCATTGCAAATATAGGTGTCTTCTTCTAATTGGGATTTTTCGCGTATTTCGCCTCTATGAAGCACTTTTGAATGCTTCGGCTATACAATTCAGCGACATTTTCGAAACTGAATGAAATATTCAATGAACTGATGAACGGCAAATTGACTGTTTAGCGCAAATTGAATAATTTTTGCAGTCTAAGTCACAGTATTTTATTATATTATGTGATATTAATATCCATTCCTTTCATTATCATCTTCCAACTAGTGTTCAACTCAAAATTTTCGATTCAAAATATTTTATTTATGCATTTAATATATTATCTTAATTACGAAATAAAAAGAAGACATGAAGAGTGTGCAGTAAAAACCGCAAATTAAATGCGAGATAATAAAATTTTAAATAAAATATCAGACAAGCAACGCAACAAACCGACAATTTCGGGCAATAAATACGAAACTAAAGATGAAAAATTCCTAATTTAATGATTTTATTGGCAATTTCGCACACATGCGCCGACACTAGTTGTTATTGTTGTTGTTGTTGCTATTGTAGTTTCAATAATTGTGCGCTTTTTCTATGCCATTACTTGTTTTCGGCGTTTTGCCCATAAATGCAAACTGATTGGCCGTCCGCCCCACTCAACGCTACACAAATCACATTTCAACGCCACTCAACGCCAAATCCTCTGCGAAAGCGTAGTGAATTGAATTGAATGCTTTTTTTTCGCAAACTTGATATGAATTTGTTTTCGCGGTTGTTTTGAATTTCAATATCATTAAATATGCGCGTGTGTGTGTGTGCACTTTCTTTGCCTTGTGTGTGTGTGTTGGTGTGTTGAGCGCTTTGTTGATTTGTGCAAATCCATTGGCAGGCGCATAAAATGTATGCAAAACCGACATACATACACACACACACCGAGCAGAAAATTAAAACAACAATAATAGACGAGGCGAACGTAGGAAAAAAGCAGAGAAAAAAAACGAAATAAACCAATAATAACAAACAATAGCAGTCTATTGTTATTTATATTTGCATCGTGGCTCATTTAATATGTTGATTTGACACACTTACGCGCCCATACGCGGCGGCGCAGCGTAGCACGACAGAAACGAAAACAACCAACAACAATAGCAACAGCAAGAGAGTGAATGGCACAGCAGCCAGCAGCAATAGCAACGCAAAAAGCCATGTGCGTGCACTGAGAGAAATTATGGGCGAGAAGGTGGTTGTCACCAAGTCCAACCGATCTTAAATCCTAAATAGAATCGATCTTAAATAGAACACCAGGTTAGGTTATGTTAGGTTAGCTTAGATCGAAGAACCACATATTGTATTGGGCAGTGAGGAATACTCATTTCGCATTTGAGTGCTTTATACCCAGTCCCACTCAGCTTGACTTCTCTATTCAATTTTGATCCCTATACTCAATGGTTCAAGAAAAGTTGGTCGCTTTGACTAGTTTCAGTACACTCAAGGGTTCAAGAAAAGTTGGTCGCTTTGACTAGTTTCAGTACATAGAAGGGTTCAAGAAAAGTTGGTCGCTTTGACTAGTTTCAGTACACTCAAGGGTCCAAGAGCGTGGGCGTTTTGATAAGTTTCAGTACAAAGTCATTCTAAGATTTTTCTCTAATTTCTAGACTATCAGTAGATATGCAAGGAAGAACTGATCTCAGAATCTATCCATCGTTTATCATCGGTTTTATCAGGTGAGGTCTTAGATATTAATAAATTTTTAACGGTAGATACTCCCAATCTAGAGATCTTGATCTTAACTACTATCTCTCAACAAGATTCTCCGCTTTTTTTCACAAAGTACCCGCATAAATAATTTCATGTGACCATATTTTGCTGAACCAAAAACAACACACCCATATGTTTTGAAACCATTACAAAAACAACAATACGCAGCAGTTTCTATTCGAAGAGAAAAATAAACACATATTTAAATTATAAATTCGCAAATGCTTAGGAAACAACAACAAAAACCATAACAATTTCCACTTTTTTTTTGCAGAAACAACAATGTCAACAACGTGTAATTTATGCAACCGCAATTACTTGAAATTCAAAACACATTCGAAATAGAATATTTTATTATCAGAGAGCAGCAGCAACAGCAGCAAACGCAATGAATGAATGAAATACGCAAAAATTGTACGGCGTTCAAGCCACGACGTCGTGATATACTTGGCTATAAGCTGTGACTACAATGAGAATGCATTTGTGCAAAAAAAAAGCTCGCAAAAATTTTAATATTTCATGAGTGTGTGTAGGCATTTCGGCTTATTAAATTCAAGGTTTACTATTTTCATAAATCGGTTTGTTGAACTGCATTCCAAAATGTGGCAATCTTTAGGTGGGATCTTATCTGTGGGAGATTTTTGCTTTGCAATTATGAAAACCTGTCTCTATGAAACCGGTGTCATAAAAACTTTAAGTGCGCTTAGAAGCTCCTTTATGAGAAAAAAGCTCGTTTATTAGGTGTAAACAACATTCGATAATGTGGTGCCTACTGCATAAAGAAGGAGTATAAAAAGTCGGGAGAGAAATATTTAAGAAAATATTATTAAAGAATACCAGTTTGTAGGCGTATGTCAAAAAGAGGCGCGGCACTGAAATGCAAATGATTTTCAACAGCAAAACAAACGGCTTTGATTGATTTATGTATGTGAAGATATTTTCGAGACTCGAATATTTTGAGGTCTTCATGTCATCCTCTTTATGTATCTTTCAAGATATACACCAAAAAATTTTACAAAATTCGCTAAAGCCACAGATCGAGTCTCGAATCCATTAGTTCTTCCGCTGCCAGGGTTCAATTGGGTTAAAGGGCTATAACAATGTAACCTATGAAAAATTAGACGATTTTCGTGAATTTTGTTTAAAGAAAGTACTCGATCGAATGTTTCGAGGCTTTTTGGACATAATAATGATAAATCCAAAATTCAATTAAGTTATCCTATCTTCGAGTCTCGAATATTGAAAAATAACGGAGTTATGTACTGTCTTGGGTGGTACCGAATGAGTAGCTGAATCAAAAAAATTAAAAAAGGGTATTAAAGTAGAAGATATTTCCTATACAATGACTTACGATTTTGAAAAATATTAAAAATTAACAAAATGGCGTAGTTCTGAAGAAAATATCATTTTTTTTTTAATTTGAGAAATGTCGTTTCGAGAAAAACGCTTTTAAAGTTTCGACTATGGCGGGTGGTCGCTTTTTAGAACGATACCATCCGCGTCAAAATGGATGAGTTCGTTCCGATTCAGCAGCATATCGCAGGCGTTATTCTGGTCCAAGGATATTTTTGAAAGTATAAACTATCGAATAAGCAAAAAAATAGAAAAATCGATTTTTTTTAAATATCATACTGGTATGGGCTATACCTAATATTATAGTTTGGTAACTCGATGCGTTTTCTACGTTTTCACCCGCTCTGAATCGTCGAAACCATTCCTCCGCAGTTCGAAGTGATAGAGTACCATCCCCCAAAATACCATTAATCTCATGGAACGTTTCTCTAGCGGATTTGCCTTTAACGAAGGAAAACTTTAAAATAGCTCGAATTTCGACGTTAGTGAACTCCATGTTTACACGACTATAACTGTTGAACGCAATATCCAAACTAATCGTAGCGTCGTTTGGTAGGTTATGTCAAGACCTTTCAAAGATGTATAGTATTGCCAGTTACGAGTTCTGTAGCGCTTTATTTATAGCCGCGAAATTCAAAAGATCAAAATATTATAGAACTAAAATACAACCGAATTCGAAATTTACTCACTTCGAGTCTCGAATGCACACTTTGTTGAATTCGAATGCATCATGCTTTATAGTGCTTACCTTGTCCTATGAACCTCATAGCTTTCTACCAACGGACTTTGCCATCTTCAAAAACATATTTTCAGCAACAACCAGTGATCACTCTCAGAATCCACGAAAACGCGTGATTTTCACCCATACACCACGCCGGCCGTGCGATTATTTATTCATAAATATACATTTACGCAGTTTGTTTACGTTGGCGTACGGCGAGTAAGTTATCAATGCTGCAACATTTGGGTCAGTACACTTTTAGATATTATATAATCACAGCCGACCGCAAAAGATACCATTGCACAAATAGCCACACACACACACACGGTTGTGTCCGTCCGTATGTTTGTGTTTATTTTTAGCACAAACAAACGGTTATTTAAGTTAAGCGGCGTGTATTTTCATATGTTGGATCGTGGAACAGCCTGCCCACGAAAAACATAGTCGAATTTTGCTAATTTGCGTCGAATGAAATTTTTGCAGCAGGTAAAATTAGAATATCAAAATATTTACGAAATGCCGAAAGATTTGCGCAATAAAAATGTGCACAAACAAACGCACGCACCCCAAAATGGTGAGTGAGAGAAAATCAACAAAAGCCAATGACTTTTGCAAAGAAAATAGTTTTTTTTTTCCTGTGAGTTAGTTGAATCAGAGATTTTCACTCATTTGTAAATATGCTACAAATTGTTGCTTTTGTTGTTTTACTCATAATCATTTTTCTGCTTGTCTACCTTTGGGATTACCCACTTTTGTCGTTTGGCTTTAAAATTTTTGCTAATTTTCCAACCATAAATTACGACGAGTCCTTTCTTCAGCAACCGGTTTCTGCGCACGCAACAATAACTGTATTATAATTGACAGCACCTTTTCTACTGGTGGTGTCTCAAATTGTTTTGTCTTCGTACTTTTTATGCGCAGTAGCAAGTAAGTGTCAAAAAACGTCATTCTTTATGCTTAAGCAAAAAATCATAAACAAATCTCTAGATCCTGCAGTCCACCGTAGACTACAAGGGTGCTAAAGGTATTGACTGAAGCGCTTTGTATTACGCAGTAGAGAGGCGTTGCCATACCTGTCGAGCATAATTAATTTAATCATTACGGTCACATTTGTGCCACAGCTAAACATGTTTGACAGGATCCTCGAACAAAGGATGTTGAGGAGAAAACAACAACAAACAAGCGAGTGAAAACAACGGGAAGATCTTCGAGAGGCAGCAGTGAGTGCGCTAGCTCAAGATTTGTGACAGCGTGTCTCGCACAATAGCTGCTATGATTGAGTTGCGGGTTAGACGAGACGTGAAAAAACAACAACAACATTAATGCCTGTGACGAGTTAAAGTGCGTGCCTCTCCTGCTTTGTGTGACGTTGTTGGTTTCTTTGACAGGATCTTCAAGTTGTGCTGCGTGTTGCGCAATGGCATCCCGCTGTGCCTGTTTAATGATCAAGATTTTTTTTGTGTTTTTTATTTGCTTTCTATTTATAAGCATTTCATTATATAATAGATGCATGTAGATATATATATGTATACTAACATATATATATATGTATGTTGGATTCTCATAGCCTTTGTTAGTAAACAAACGCATTGTGATCGTGTTGTTAGCTGCACGAAGATCTTGATGAAACCCTTAGAAAGACAAATATATGTATATATGATCAATATCTTCTAAATATATTTATATATTTTCATCTATACTTGTTTATCTGTTATTTATATTCCATAGAAATTAACCTCCACACACAAAATATCACTGTCCAGGGTCACATCCCAGTAAAAAATCTTTGGATTAATACCAAAATAGAGTAATAAAGGAGTAATTACTTGTTCATCCATTTCGAGCATTAAGTGAGTAATAAAGGCAGTTTCGTTAATTTAAAAAAAAAATGTTAGTTTTCTCGCTTATTGATACATTTTGGAGGAATAAACGAGCTATGCGAATAATAATATGCGAATACTTCGATTATTCTATTATTACTCCAAAATGTATCAATAAAGGAGTAATGAATTGTTCATCCTTTTCGAGCATTAAGTGAGCAATGAAGCATTTTCGTTAGTTTTTACAAAAATCGTTTCCTCCCTTATTTTGGAGGAATAGACGAGCTATTAATATGCTAACGCATAGTTCTATTGCTCGTTTATTACTCCAAAATGTATCAATAACGGATTAACCATAACGGCCAATCATAACTGTTAATTTTTGTGGAATTCTTTTGTTTACAATAAAAGCGTATTTTGTCACTTTAAAATAGTCTGAATTTTGTAATCAACGCGTGAACATTATTGTAGTATCGTGGATGTAATCAGATAAAAAGTGGTTAATTGTCGCGAATATATACGGGTAAAAAGTGATAATTAATAAAAAAAATTTATTATAAAAGATAATGAGTTTCAACTCGCAAATATTCCAAACTCAGGCAATATTTTCGCCGGAAATTATACCAGGTGGTTCGACAAATAGTATAGGTAAATACATAAAATTGCTAAATTAACATTAAATACTTTCTCTTTTTTAGAAAAAAATGAAGAAGTTCTCAAAGCGACAAAAACGGTGGAAAATAAAAATGATTGCCTCATTGCATATACATTGTATTTATAATTTATGTGAATTACTAATACTTATATTTTGAAAATTAAAACATTGAATTCAATTATTTAAAAAACAGTTTATATTTTTCTCTGCTCTTTTTGGATGTAAATAATATTACTCTTTTTTGTGCTCTTTCTGGAGGCAAAAATCATTACTCTTTTTTGTGCTCTTTCTGGAGTCAAAAATCATTACTCCTTTTGTACTCCTTCTGGAGATAAAAAAGATCACTCCCTCTGCTCTCGTTTCGGAGGTCAAAAAGAGCTCAAAAGAATGCTCGGTTTGCGCTCCATTAGGAGCTCAAAAGGAGTGATCCCTCGTAAGGACATGCTATGTTAAAAAGGAGTAATAAATGCATGGGCTTCGGAGCATTGTGGAGTAATCCATTACTCGCAAAGGAGCGATCTAAGATTAATCTTTGGATCATCCGATTTTTTACTGGGATAATCCGCTGATTTGTCGATTGCGCTCGTCGTCGTTACTCGATCGTCGATCGTTTGGCATCAAGTGTATGTATATATGTATGTGTGTTCTCAGCCATTAGCGGGTGGTATTCTTTATACTTGATCGGCTATAGGCAATTTGAGACCTTCGCAAGTGTTTAACAAAACGATTTCAGCATAAAACTATAGCCGCAAGTGAGCTCCAATTGGTATTTTAGTTTGGAAAACAAGACGGCTATGGATGCTTTGGCACTCGCTGCAAACTGCTCTTAATAGTTTCTTATAAAAACATATATATATATCTATATATGTATATGACATATGTATGTATATGTGTGTTAATGTTGTTTTGCTTGTCAGCTCAATTTGAAAATTTCAGTTTCATTGCTGTCGAAAATCTTCTAACCTTGATGTCTATTGTCTAACTCGTCAGCAATACAATACATATATATGTACATATGTTGTTATCTATATATATGTATATGCTTGTAAGTATGTATGTTGGTATGTATGTTTGTATGTATTTATGTATCTATTTTGTTCGCATTGATCGACTTGAGTGGCATACAAAATTAAAAAATCGCTTTTCGTTTTTGCCTTCAGCACTGCAAGTACATAGTTACATACATACATACATATAAACATACTTACATATAGACAAACATATAGTTTGCCGTTTATGATTACACTTTATCGTACGCTTTGAGATACTCGCATTTATACATATCTACACTGTGTTTGCTTTCTAATAATTTTTACGGCGTTACATTTTTTTTATACCCTGAACAGGGTATATTAAGTTTGTCACGAAGTTTGTAACACCCAGAAGGAAGCGTCGGAGGCCCTATAAAGTATATATATAAATGATCAGTATGTTGAACTGAGTCGATTTAACCATGTCCGTCTGACTGTCTGTCCATCCGTCTGTCTGTTTGTCCGTCTGTATATATACGAACTAGTTCTTCAGTTTTTAAGATATCGTTTTGATGATTTGATTTTGCAGATGTTATTTTCTCTTCAAGAAGCTGCTCATTTGTCGAAACTACCGATATCGGATCACTATATCATATAGCTTTCATACAAACTGATCGATCG
This sequence comes from Zeugodacus tau, assembly GCA_031772095.1. NCBI lineage: Eukaryota > Metazoa > Arthropoda > Insecta > Diptera > Tephritidae > Zeugodacus > Zeugodacus tau. Next base: position 2,240,284 of record CM062653.1, on the reverse strand, counting down.
GAATCAAGGGATTGTATGGAAAACTTCCGCATTTGACGTGGTATCTTCACGAAATTTGGTGTGAGTTATTGTTCATTGAAATAATTTAATCTCCGAAAAAATTGTTCAGATCGGTTCACTATATCATATAGCTACCATACAAACTGAACGATCGGAATCAAGGGCTTGTATGGAAAACTTCCGCATTTGACGTGGTATCTTCACGAAATTTGGTGTGAGTTATTGTTCATTGAAATAATTTAATCTCCGAAAAAATTGTTCAGATCGGTTCACTATATCATATAGCTACCATACAAACTGAACGATCGGAATCAAGGGCTTGTATGGAAAACTTCCGCATTTGACTACATATCTTCACGAAATTCGGTGTGAGTTATTGCTTAAGGTAATAATATAATCTCCGAAGAAATTGTTCAGATCGGTTAACTATATAACCTTAATGTTTCTAGCAAACAACCCGGCTAAAAAGAATTAGTAAAATGTTTTCTTTTTTTTACTTTTTCTTACGTCTTTAGATTTGCTTAAACACATAGTTACTAAAAGAAATGCACCTGTGAAGGGTATATTAGCTTCGGTACAGCCGAAGTTAACGTTTTTTCTTGTTTTTGTTTTTTCTTTATTTTTTTTTTAAATGCGTCTGTTTGTCTGCTATTGCCTTGTTCGCTGATATGAATTTCTTATCAGTTTGCATTTAACTGCCACAACCCCCCTTCGCTACTCCTCTCCACTGTGTCTCCACTCTACCCGCTCACTCGGATATTTAATTACACTACTGTTTGTTTATGGTTTGAGGTCCATAATTAAAATAGTGTCAATTGTTAGCACGATTTTATTGCTATTGTTGTTGTTGTTTGTATTAATTTTTTAAGTTGCTCATTGCATGTCTTTGCTTTCGTGCAATCACACTAATCACTTGTTTGCTCGGCATAAGTCTGGAGGATGGTCGCGTCGCGCCGCGTCGCTTGAAACTGTTAAGTAAATAAATAAGCTTAATTAAAGTTTCCAATTAAGCCACCGTATTTTTTCGTATTTTCCATCGTTTATTTGTTTATTTGTTTGCTTGTCTTAATTTAATTTCAATTTTTTCCGTTGCTTTGTTGTTGTTGCACTTGTAGCTTTTTATTGGCGCTATCTCAGCCTATTTCGTATGCTATTTGCTGTAAAGTTTTTTAGTGTGTCAGACCTTGAGACACCATTAGTTGCTATCTCGGGGATTTGGAGTGTTTATTTGTCTGCGCCGTTGCAGACACTTTCGAACAGAAGACTGAAATAGTTTTCGATTTTATTTTATAATTACACATTAAAGCACTTATGCTTTGCTGTTATTGAAGCGGGATTTGAACGGGAGCTTATGGAGGCTTGGAAGATAACGGTGCTTAAAGAGTGATTTCATATGCTTACTGATCTATTTTCAGAGACATACCTTCGAATATGCTTAGATATGCGAAAAAGAAATCTTTAGATATGTATGTACGTATGTATGCATATCGATAATTAAACTGTGCAACAAATGAGTAATTTTTAATTATTCGACAATTCACATGTAATATGTATCATGATAACACTCTTTCAGTACTGGTTCCATGTTTCTATAGTAGTGGTTCCCTCATTGGTTTTAATCGACATCAATCGGCTGGACAGATTTAAAACTCAAGACACATGAGTATTTAAACTCATTTCTAATTGATTCTGGTAACACAAAGGTTTGTCTGCAACAGCGGGAGTAGGATGTCTGATCTATTCTATCCAAACTCAGATTGAGATTTATAGAAATGAGAACTATATCGTAATAGCTTTCAAAGCTTGTTGTTGCTGCCGACAGAGTATTGATTGAGTTCTTGTACCGTCACAAAACATTCCCCAAATATTTTTGAAGAATTGTGTCAATTTTACAGTCTTTGGCTGGATGAAAATCCGGATCCATTCCGGTTATATAGAACTGACTGTCGTGTGATTACTCTCTTCCACGGCAGAGCTTTCAAATAATGGTGCTTTCCTTATTAGTTGGAATCGAAATCAATTTGCTGGATAGATTTGATAGGGACTCAAGACACATGAGGATTTAAGTTCATTTTTAAGTGCCTTCGGTATCGTAAAGGCAAGTGTGATGATCTGGCTCGGGGACCTATCTTACTACCTATTCTATTTTAACTCTGATTGGTGTTGATATGGGATCGAGAATTATATTGTTATAGTCTTAAGATCTTATTGTTGCCACCGACAAAGAAGTTTAGTAAGACAAACTTTCGGGTCCAGTCCTCTGCTTTAGCTATTTAACTACAGTCGAAATTCCATAACACGAACTTTTATAACTCGAAGTTCTCCATAACGCCAACTCCTGAACTGGCAAAGTCATTCGGGGGATTCGAGTTAGGGAAGTTCAACTTTAAATGTTTCGTCGAAAAATTATTATTTTTAATTGGATATTTATTTCATTGGGTAATACGGTCTGTTACCGATTTATTGACAGATCCGCAGCATTATATCTCGCTTCTGTTGGACCTTAACAATCTCAGCAGTCTCTTTTTACAACAGGTATGGAGTCACATCGATTTGAAGATTTCGTTCTCACTCTACGCCTTCAAAGGAGATACAAGGGACCCTATATGCATTTTATGTCGCCCCTGGTGGAACTTTAAGACCTCAGAAGTTGTCTCTTTTTACACCAGATATGGACTGATACCTATTTGAGGATTTCCTTGTCACTTTAGACCTTCACAGGAGACACAAGGGACCATATTTGAATGTATAATATATTCATACGTATTTTATAATCAGTTTTTGTAAGCTTTGAGGGAAGTAACAACATTTACATGGACTGAACAAAATGGGATGTAAACACAATGCATATAACAGACAAACCAAGTGGAAAAAATGCACTTGGATTAACGCTTAATTGTAGGCATAAAAGAGTTTCCAATTATGCGCTGCGGCCGGCATTTAATTATATATCTATCTCTGTATGTATGTATGTATAAATAAATAAGCCTTTCTGTGTGTAGTGTTGTCCATGCGATGAGCTTGCAGCTGCGTCGCTTGTCAACCGCCATATTATTGATTTGTTTGCTATTTTACGCTTATTTATATAACAAAATAAACGCAAGTAAATCAAGCAGCAAGCGAACAAACAGCGCGGTAAACAATTAACATTTGCGCTGTCATTTATTTACCGTTGTCATTTGCACTAACGGCGTGGGTAAATAAAATGTATATTGAAATTTAGTTGCAACCAACCAACTGACGGATGGACGGACTGACTGACATATCGTCATGCCACAAGCGCTATCTTATCGAAATGGGGCGGAATCACAGTGATCATTCAAATTAGTGAGACAAACACATATACTTGGTTACTAATACACATAAGCGAGTGAGTAGTAGACAGCATTATTATCTTATCTGGCACATCTGTTGTACTTTCGCTAGTAATTTGTAAATATTTGCCTAACTAACAGTGTATAGGTGTTTGGTATTGTTGTTGTTATTTGCATTGAAATTGTTTGACGAGTAAATTGCCACAAAACCGTTCGATTAAATGCAAATCACAACTGAATTTTATTGATAATTTGACATTTCAAACATGCAGACACACACACACATACATACATATGTAGATTCATATATAATTTCCTACACATCTGCCATTAATTAAATAATCTACAAAGCACTCTGTTTAATGAACGCATATATCATATGTCGCATACGGCTTAATTGAAATAATTTGCTCAATTTCCTTTCTCGTAATTATCACTTTGGTCTGGTTAGCAGAGCAAAAACATTGCGTTAATTAATTGGTTATCAGGTATATAGGAAAATTACAGAGCAGATTTGGTAACTTTGTGCCACAGAAGCATGATAAAATTAAATTATTTTTTCATCAAAAATATTATTGATACCTTGATACATAAGTGTACATAATGCCTGGTTCACACTATGCCAATTTTTGTGAACAAGTTTGACAGCTCGATTGACAGTTTGCGATCTTTAACTAGAGTACAGTTGAGCTGAAGATCATATAATAAAAGAGGTGACATTTAGAAAGAAACTTTAGTAGAATTGAAGATCATATGAGTGAACGACTATGTGAGATCATATATTCTTCGCAGTTGAAGCTACAAAACACACAAAGAAACTGTACTAGAACAGAAGATCATATGATTGACATTAAGCGACCGATAGACGAGATCGTATATTCTTCATAGATGAAACTCCACAAAACACTTCAAAAAGAGACTTTGAGTCACTCCGAGAAACCTTCTAATTTCTCGGTTATAAAGATTCGTAGCGAATGATAGACATACTGTAGCACGCTTCAGGGTCACAGCTTCACACACCGACACATATTACCACAGTGAGTGAGCGTATCAATGCCAGACTCATACAAATAATTGATAAACACTTATCTTCCGGTGCTTAGTTATTATTGAAATTATAAATGTGTACAAGTTTGGCAATAAACAAAGCTCTTTCGCGCTGTCATAACAATAATGAAGGTAAAACTCATGCCAGACACATAAACCAGAATAAGGTAAGAATAATAAGAACAACAAAATAGCACAGAATAAATGGCAATCATCTCGGCTGGCTAGATATGTATATGATATTAATTAAGGAGAAGCCGCAGAAGAAGAAGAAGCAGAAAGAATTGCAGAAAACAAAGAAATTTGCCAAACAAAATAGAGAAGCAGCTAAGAAGAAAGAGCTTACAAAGTGAGGGTGATCGGTGCAGTGATAGGGTGAGGGGCACAGCGTTGTGCTGTAGGTGTTGAGCGAGACAAATGATAATCGAAAATAAACAGCAAACCATTTTGGCAATTATTTATGCCACATAATAGTTTTCTTCATGGCAGATCGAATTGTTGTTGTTGTTAGTGGTGTTACTTTCTTGCTACGGCCATTATTGTATTATTGTTGTTGTATTGTTTCAATGTAAATACATAATTTGTTGCTTCTCTATTCGTTAAGAACCTCCACCAAACCAAAACTATTTATTATGACGCGACTAACCACCGTTCAAACGATGGCCAAGCAGTTGATGGGTTCGCGAAGCTCGCGGTAGCCGAGAATTGGATGTTGCTGCATGTTGATGACTGTGATGCTGATTACAGCGTTGAGGATGATGGCTAACAGCAGCAGACCTCGATACCGAAAACCGATTTACTCATCGATCGTTCGATGTGGCGCGGATTAAAGTCACTGAAGTGGCCCACGAAATGTGGCGGTTGTGCGGTTTGTTTGGCTTTGGATGCCGTCAGCAGCAGCAAGCGTGTTGATGTGGACCCTAGACGAAGATTGGTAGTTGCTAGTACTCGGAGTTGGTCGTTGGTGGCTGTGACAGCGTTGAAATTTCTTAAACAAATTGCCATCATAAATGTCACGAAAGTGGTTTGTTGCACGAACCAAGTTTTAGTTTGATATTGCAAGAAAATTAATATTTATTTAAGTTGAGAATCGGTCAAGAACAGAATGGGTAGCCTAACCAGCCTCAGTAATACCGTAGGTGGAACTGTTAAATATAATAAAAAATCTTAATTATTCACTTAACCCTTATGTGGTCGCCGTGAGCTTCCAAAATATGATCCGTTATCAGATTTTTTAATAAAAATATAAGATTTTGTGAATTGGAACATATTTTTTTGAAATCATTCGAATGGAAAAGCAACTACAGCGAAGACATACAACTCTCTTACATATATATTGACATGTCTTAATATGTGCCATGTTATATCGGGGTCCATTATACCAAAAAATCTGTATATTACAAATATAAAGGCAACTTGTATCATTTGTCCATCGACTTCATTACGAGCAGCAAAGGCAATTTTCATAAAATCACAATGAATATTTTTAAATGTGCAACGCAAGTACGCATGTGTGTGTGTGTGTGCACTTGCAATTTCCTTGCGGTAAAATGCAGAAAATAATAAAAATAAAAATATAAAATAGCCCAACCACAAAGCCAGCGCACGACGATACAAAGCGAAAGAGAAAGCGCAAACAGGAAATGCAAAATTGTTGATTTCAAACAAAGACCAAAAACCGAAAACCAAGTCATTTCAAGCACATTCTGACTGAGTGCTGAGCGCTGAGTGCTGAATCCGAATAGGTAGTCAAATGCATGGAAAGGCCCAAAAATAATAAAAAAAAATTGCATAAAAATTAACTACTGTGCGTTCAAGCACAAACCCACGTCCATCTCTCTTCTCTCCCTCCATGTGTGTGTCTCTGTGCGTTTGCAACAGTAAATTGCATATTTATGAAACTGTCAATTGTGTTTGTTGCACATTATGCCTCGCACCCCCCTGCTAACCGCCAACCGCTTACCACTCGTTACCCTTAACCAATTTATGCCTGTTGCATTGTGGCCAGTTGTCTCGTTGTTGCAAGTACCAACATATGAGCTCATAAACACACATACACACACATATTTGTTGATGCGCAACACGCTTACCAATCGCTTTCCATTCAGTGCCTTGCGTTCGGTCAGCAGTGCACTTTTCTTTCCGGTACCCACTTTGCTACACTCCATGCGTCCGTTCGTTCGGATGTCCATGCACTCCACACTCGCTTTGTTGGAAAACTCTAGCTTTTGACTGTGCCTCAGAAAACATTTCTCACACAGTAGGTTGTCGGTTGACTGGTTAGTTGGTTATTTAGTTGGTTGGTTGCTGGGCTGACTGGTTGGCCGGTTGTTGAGTTGCTCTTGCTCAGTTTGTTGTGTGCCAGTAAAAGGCTATAAAGTTCTGTGGTGTACCAACTGGTGCGAGCATTTCCTTGTTTGTTATTCTTTTGATTTAGTGCACTGACAGAAGCGGGTTGTAAACAAGTCAAAAAAGTTTAAATCACTCTCAATCTGCTTCAAAGAGCTTTACGCTGTCAGTTGAAAGCTGTCTTTTATGAAAGCTTCTTTACTTTTCACGTTTTTTTCTGACGATTTTCGAATCATTAACTCTATTCTATTAACTCAATCTACAGAAAGCTTTGTAAAAATGAAAGCTCTTTTGAAATATAATGAAAGCTTTCCATACTCTTTTCATATATTAAGAAAATTTAAAGCTTCTTTAGTATATAGAGTCTTTTGGGTCATAATTTCTTTAAAGCTCTGTCAAAAATTTTCTGATTCTCATTTGAGCTTTCATAATTATTTTGCTTTTTGTATTAGTGTTAAGTTTGTAAAGCTTTTATAACTGAAAAATTTTCTCTTTGGCAATAAATTTTAGAATACTTAAGAATCTATTGCAAAGCTGATGGCTGAACTGAGGCGCAAACATGATACCTGCCATGAAAACCATGAAAGCTCAGTGAAACTTTACAGTATATCCGGTAGTCTCAACCTTTCCAACTTCTTTGCTTTAACTTTTTTCTCTCAGTGTAACTATTTACTTGCAATAACACCGTAATTTACAGAAGGATGTAGGAAAATGAAAAAAGTACGTTGTAACTGCAGCTATAGCAGCAACAACAACTGCAATGGCATTAACACACATTCACTCGCTGGCAAAAAAGGCCGAGACATTGAAGCGAAAAAACATGAATGTAAAAATGTCGAAATTCCTTCACAGAACATTTATTTCGGTGTTTCGCTTGGCTTCGTAACACATACCGACACACATACATATACTCGTATACATGAATACATTGATTACGCAGAAGATAGTAGGAGCGTAAGAAAAAAGAATATGTATAGAAAACAGTAACGAGTAATACAAGTAACAACAGCAAGAACAACAAACCAGAAGCAACAACACTACCATCGCTTGGTAGAAAGGAATAACGAAACTACACTTGAATAACCCAAAAAACCAACAACAAACGTTGGCAGTGCTGTAGCAGCAGAGGAAATGTTTCTACTTTTTTTCGACCGAAATGCATTGAAACTACTGAAGTTGGTACGCATGGTTGGCTGATGGCTCGTAAGCCTATGGTATTGGTTGGCAGTTGGCCTGGTCTTGGTTTGTCACTCGTTTGGTTCGCTTGAAGCGCGAGTGGATTTACCGATGAAAGCGGATCGAAAGGAAGTAATGGGCGACATAACAACAGCATGGCCATTAGTGCGCACTGTGAAGGCTTTATCAACTCAGGGACTTGGTATAAGAGGGGAGTGTCTTAAATCTTTCTAAAAGAGGAGGATTTTCGACTGAGATTTTATGAAAATATCAGAACTTCATCCAAATATTAGATTCCGAAAGGGAATATATTAGATTCCCAAACGGCGGACCCTCTCATTTCAGTACCAAACGTTTCCTTGGTACTACAGTAATCTTTGGCTGAAGAATCTCTACGAATAGTTCTTTCAATATCTGATTCACACAGCTAATAATTATGAATTGTTGGTAGTTTCACCAATCATTGCTGGGAACTCGACATCAGCTCAGTCCTTTATGAGTGAAGACGAGTTGATTATCAAACCTCGAGTTAAGCTTTTCAGGGACTACGATCCCGCAGTGGATCCCATTTCATCGAGCTGCCAGATAAGTCCATTTCTACCGATCGTCCGCAATTTTGACTACCCCCCTTCAAGTCAAATATAGCCTACGCCCTGGTGTGCTCCTGCATGAATGTTAAAGCAAAGCCCGTTCATTTTCGCTTAAGCCCAACAACTTAAGCCTTTCCTTTTTCTGATGTCTTTCTTGCTTACGCTTACTTTATTTTCCTCACATGTTTGGCTGCGTGTGTGCGAGTGTGTTTCGCCTGCTGCTGTTGCTCTTGATTGCATTCATTGCTACTGTTTTTTTCGGCTCACAAGCATTCGTTACCTCGTACACATGTGTGTGTGAGTGTGTGTGTTGTTGCATGCTCGTGGTGGCAGATATCTTTCCGTTGTATCTGTCATCCGCCACTGTGCGTTCAACATTACTCTGCTTGTACGACGAGTGCGCTGTTGCCACAAGCTGCTGCATGTATCTCAAGTGTATACCATTAATTTTCGTTGTTGTTGCTGCTGCTGTTGCCATTTAACCGGTAAAAGGTACAAGCATTCACCGGTGCACACACACACACACACCGAGCCACAGCTTTGCTTATCTCCGAAAACTTCAACATAAGTATGTATGTTAATTGAGTGTGTCGCAGGCAACACTGTTGTCACATATCCGTGTCAGCCAGCGAACCAATGTACCACTTGTACTCCACACACATACACCGGCAATCACAGAAGCCTCAGTCCATCTAAAGTATGGCAAGTCATATGTTCATCCTGACCGACCGGTTGCAACCAGCGCCCGAGCCTCCATTGCCGGCTCCCGACTCCCGCCTCGCAGCGGTTTACATTTTGGAAATCTAAGCTGTCCATCGTCCAGCAGTTGCCAGTTGCCACCTCAGTTTCGGTTTTGGTTTTCGTCTGTTCGCCTGTGCTACGCATTCTGGCTGCCATTCTCTGCTACTTGCATGCGGAATCAGATTGTATGATTCCCGTTCTTTTTTCTTTTTTTCTTTTTTTCTGGTTTTTGTTTTTGTCTTTTCGTTTCAGCTTGGCTAAATTTGTGTGCCTCTTGGTAACGAAATTTCCTCGTCTGCTTTCTTTTTTTTCAGCTATCTAGTAAATTTAAGCTGGTAATAATGTTAAGTCGCTTGTAGTTAATTCGATTCAACGTCACAGTTTGTGATGTTGCTGCTGATACCCTTCTACACTGAGCGAGGTAGGTATGTTTTTGAAAAGTCTATGTTGGGATTTGGTTAATATTTTAAAAATGTTTACTTGATCAAATCGACATGGAAACTCTAAATTTTTTTATATATAGAGACCATTAATGATCTCGATCGCAACAGAGTTCGAAACGGACAGAATACTTTTAACAGATGACGTTCCTGAAACAGGCATATTTGAGCCTTTAAACATATTTCTTGATTTCTTCGTAAAGATGGAGTAACTTGTGATACACTATTTCGGAAAGTATGACTCTTGAGACAACCGCACCGTTTGTTCTGCTTTTTCCAGCATGGATAAGGAGGCGAAGCGAATGGGTCTGGAGTTGAATGAGGACAAGACGAAATATCTCCTGTCATCAAGCAAACAGTCGGCGCATTCGCGTCTTGGCTCACTGTTGACAGTCATAACTTCGAAGTCGTAGATAATTTCGTATACCTGGGAACCAGTATCAACAACACCAACAATGTCAGCCTCGAAATTCACCACAGAACCACTCTTGCCAACAGGTGCTACTTTGGACTGAGTAGGCAATTGAACAGTAAAGTCCTCTCTCGACGAACCAAAATCAAGCTCTACAAGTCGCTTATCATCCCCGTCCTGATCTACGGTGCAGAAGCTTGGACGATGTCAACATCAGATGAGACTACACTAGGAGTTTTCGAGAGAAAGGTTTTGCGCAAGAATTATGGTCCTCAGAACATTGGCAACGGCGAATACCGCAGACGATGGAACGAAGAGCTGTACGAGTTATACGACGACACGACGTACATAGTTCAGCGAATAAAAAAACAGCGGCTACGCCGGTTAGGTCATGTTGTCCGAATGGACGAAAACACTCCAGCTCTGAAAGTGTTCGATGTAGTACCCGCCGGAGGAAGCCGAGGGAGGGGAAGGCCTCCGCTCCGTTGGAGAGACCAGGTGGAGAGCGACCTGGTTACACTTGGAATCTCTAACTGGCGCCGAACTGCGATGGAAAGAGAAGAGTGGCGCGCTCTCATTGATTCGGCTATAACCGGCTAAAAGGTTCAACGCCAATCACACCACATGACTTTTGAGAGCTCTTGTAGGATATAGTTCGGAATCAGAAATGCCGAGTAGATGAGGAGGAAGATCTATACAAGAACACAGAGCCAAAATTTAATGAAACATCCAGAGATCTCGTGGCTCTAAATTGTTCGAAACACCTAGGTGGATGACGAACTCTAGATGATCCCTTTATAAGTATATGTATATTTCAAGATATAAGCTTAGGATATCTCCCATGATATCTCAGCTTGACACTTCCATCATTATTCTCAGTGTAGGCATGACAAGCGCAAGCTCCCAGCAATTGCACACTTGCACCAAAATGTTTTTGAAGAAGACCAAAAAACCAACAACAACAATAAGCAAAACGAATGTTTGTAAATGGCAAAAACAGAGCACCGAAAAAAAGAATTACAGCCTGACTGAGTGAATTATCTGTCTCTGCGACGCTTTTAAGTGTTTCAATTCAGCTTGTATTCGGATCTTTTTCGCTTTTTGATGAGGAAGTTAACATTTCCTTTATTCGGCTCGAAGGGCAAATTTGCCATGTGAAGCGTTAAGTGTACACAAATTAGTTTGGTTACCTGATAAGTAATTTTGTGCCTCGGCTTGTAGTTTGTTTTCAACACACACACTCTCCTAAGCGATTGCATACATACTTAATTGCATTTCATTTGTCTACACGGTTCGTTTGGCCTTTGCCATTGCGTTCAACTTGTTCGCTTGTTGTTTTCACATTTCTTTCTCTTTATTTTTTATTTTTTTGGCCTGGGGTTTATTACTTTTTTTCGGCAATTTGCATTGCATTAATTAATTCGGTATTATTTGGGCAGTTGTTATTATAATTTTTATTGTTGATTTTTTTTCATTTCATCACTGATGAAATGCCCGGCAATGCTGTAATGAGGGTAAATTTTCACGCTGAAAATAATTGAAAAAATTTGTTATCAATTTTACTCGAAAAAAGAGACAAAGCAGAAAGCGAAAAAACATAAAAGCCATTTTATGTTTGTGTTATAAGTTAAACGGCGGTTTGGTGGACCCTTCTGCAGCGGACAGGTGCGGCAAGCGTATGGCGGCAATTTTCATGCAATTTGTTGCTGGATAATGTGCGATCTGCTGGCGGATAACGGCGGCAAGGGTACATTAAAATACATTAAAGAAGGGAGAACTATTGGTGGGAGAAATTTTATTTTGGGGTTAAAACGAATTTTCGGCAGGGCATAGATGTGAGAATATCATGAAACCAAAAAAGAAATTTGGTACTAAATGAGCGCTAAGTTACAACTAATTTAAATATGTGTGCTTATATTAAAATTAAATTCCTTTTTTCTCTTTTATGTAGATTACAGTGTCTGATTTACAATATTACTACAAAATTTATTGAATTTGAATTTCCGAAACGGTTGCAGGTTCCCAGGTGAGCGCTTTGTCTAGTTAAGAATATATTAAATTAATTTGTTCAGAAACGTACAGAATTCAAGCATGTAAACAAAAATATCCCTTATCTCTAATCTCTAATTAATAAGAAATTTCGACTTAATCCTGTTCTATATTTTAAACACCCCTAGCATACATATGAACTAATACGGTGATAGATTTTCCCAGGACTTTTTTATACTCTCGCAGCAAAAGTTGTATATATCTCGCAAGCCAATAAAGCTATATAAACCAAACTACATACGGGCGGAACCATATCTCAGGAACTACTCGACAGATTTCAATGAAATTCGGTATATAATATTCTTGTCACCCTAATGACACGTGTGGAAAATAAATGAAATCGGTTCACAACTACGACAACTTCCCATATAACTCAATTTTGAATTCCATCTGATTCCTTCACTTTATAAGATATACATAAGGAACCAATGAAGATAGCGAAATAAAACTTTACATAAATACTGTATATGATCCGTGGCATCACTTTTGAAAAAAAAATGTTGAAATCGGACTATAACTTTTCAATGCCCCGGCTATCGTATATGAAGAACTCAATGCCTCTTTGTAATTTTTCATCGAAAATATCGGTAAATCTCTCAGATATCTTAATTTAATTCAGAAGAAATCTTTTTCTTCTAATAGTATGTCTCTGTACCAGAAATAGTTAAAATCGGGTCATAACTTCCCCTAGCTCTCATATAGCTAATTATAGGATTTTCAAAAATACGATGGGCTTATAAATTATGGCTTATAAATAGAGTAATACATGAAATATCATAGCCAAATTAAGTGAGCATATACTCTCAGATATAATGTATGTTGGTAAAGAAAATAAGTGAAATCGGTTCAGGAATTATCTCAGCCTATATACTATATATGATGATTATCGTTTTTCTATTGGACTTTACGCCGAATATATGGGTCAAGTTGTGTGTTATCTTAATAAAAATATATCAATAAATTGCGAGAGTATAAAATATTTGGTTGCACCCGAACTTAGCCTTTCCTTACTTGTTACAATTATAATTTGGTTGGTCTAACGATTTTTAATATGGAAAACCATCGATTTTCTAAACCTTGAATATTGTCGCAGTTACAAGATTGTTTATTGAAACAGTTATAAGATTATTTCAGGGAATATAGGTTCTCAAAAGTGCTGGTAATGATTTCAATGGGTGTCACCACTGGACTGAACCAAAATACATACTGTCGCTTTGTAACAAAGAGTAAGTAGTAGAGAGAAAATCTTGTGCCTGAAACACAACTATTCATAAAATTAAAATTGTGTACAAAAATAACGGTATTCCTGTCAGAGACTTATAGGAACTGTATTAAGACCTACTTGTTGTGATTCAAGATAGCTTTATATATGGGATAATAATAACTGTTTGTAATAGAAAAATTAAAATAGTCTCCAGATCAAATCAGGATCAGGTTTTGAAAAAGAAAAGCAAAATTTCCCGCAAATATCGAGAATTCGGCTCAAAAAGTGAAATTTTTAGTTGAGCATAAGTTTGGGATGCAAACAGATCTCTACAAAATTTTTTTTTTGGGCTAATGTTGACACAAATGTCCAAGATCGATTTAATCGATTTAATCTACCAGTGCTTGACCCTAGAGACGGAAGCAAAGTTGTAGACCTAATATATGGGATAATGATAACTATTTTTTGTGATAGAAAAATTATAATAGTATCCAGATCAAAGCAAGATCAGGTCTTCACGAGACTTTATTCCATTATGATCACGTTCTTTAAACCCTATGTTAAAATTTAGTCTAAATTATTTCAATATTATATGACTATAAAATCGTACTATACTGATGTAGAAGAACATGTCTAAAGAGTTTAAATCCAACTAGCATTCAATCATAATTTAATATTCTGCTTTTTACTACGATTTTATACACCAATCGTCATAAAAATATACAACAAAAAGTCTTTGACCCCGCAGATTTTTATAATATTAACAAATTCATATTTTATAGGCATTTATTAGTGCTATTAAATCTACAAGTATAATAAAAGTATGCTCTATTCGCGTAGTTCAAAAATTAAAATCAAAGGAAAGCCACACACGTCACTACAACAACTAAGCAAAATAAATAAAAAAAACGCAACAACAACAACAACACTTTTTCATACAAGCCACTAGCCAGCTACTAAAACAAAAAATTATGAAAATAAAATTTATAAAAATATGCCACAAAAAGTGCCGTTAAGCCAAACCGGCAAGTAGACATGTCGTCAGCACATCAAATGCGGCGCGGAACACGAATTAAGACGATAAAAGAGATTTTACGAAATTTTTATGTTTTTTTTTTGGTTTTTGCGCGTTACTGAAGCTGCTGTAAGAGTGTTATTGCTGCCGTTATTGTTGTTATAATTTGTAAAACTGCCTGCCCCAACCATATACGAGTATGCGGCGCATCAACTTAAATATTAATAACCATATGTATGTGAGTGAGTGAGTGCTTGTGCTTGATGTGCGGGAGTGTAAATGTACGCGTATGCACATGTTTATGTTAATAATAAAGAAGTTAAGGCGGCTTTGTGTTTTATTGCCACAACATTGAAATTGTTTATAATCACCAAATGCGCCAACAGTGGCTGGCATGGCATGGCATGGAAGCTGTTGCGATATAAATATGGAAGACAAGTAAATCGTAAATTTTTGAGATATGAGTATGACTGGTGTACAATGAAGATATATGTATGTATGTATACATATAGAACTTGAGTACTAGATGCTCTCTGTATGTGTAGTGATTCTCCTCGGAGAGTGATCGCTTGAAGATGTGTCCAAGTAGAGGTGAAGCACACAGTCAACACTGGTTATTTTCGGACCACTACTATATCTAATGGTAGTAGTTGCTCAAGTAGCTCCCTCACACTGTAGGGTGCTACCACTCGACCATATAAGGAACTGACAGCTAAACATCTCTGCAGCACATCAACTGCGCTGCCACATTGTAGCCACATACATACTTAAGTAAAGGGTGATTTTTTAAGAGCTTGATAACTTTTTAAAAAAAAAAAACGCATAAAATTAGATTATAACGTTATAACGTTAGATTGGTTCATGACATTTACTTTTTGAAGATAATTTCATTTAAATGTTGACCGCGGCTGCGTCTTAGGTGGTCCATTCGGAAAGTCCAATTTTGGGCAACTTTTTCGAGCATTTCGGCCGGAATAGCCCGAATTTCTTCGGAAATGTTGTCTGGAATAGTTGTGAGTTTGCCATAGGCCAGCATAGCTGCTTGTGAGTTTTTTAACCACTATTCCCTCACACGTACGAACCACACCAAACAGTGCATTTTTCGGGATGCATGGGCAGTTCTTGAACGGCTTCTGGTTGCTCTTCACACCAAATGAGCCAATTTTGCTTATTTACGAATTTTGCTTATTTACGTAGCCATTCAACCAGAAATGAGCCTCATCGCTGAACAAAATTTGTCGATAAAAAAATTTCGAACCGAACACTGATTTTGGTAATAAAATTCAATGATTTGCAAGCGTTGCTCGTTAGTAAGTCTATTCATGATGAAATGTCAAAGCATACTGAGCATCTTTCTCTTTGACACCATGTCTGAAATCCCACGTGATCTGTCAAATACTAATGCATGAAAATCCTAACCTCAAAAAAATCACCCGTTATAATAAGTAAATAGATATATTCTCGTCCAAACTCCTACATACGCGTTATGTTGCATGAAATAATTGTCTTAATATGTTTTATTATCATCGTTCGGTGTTATTATTGTTATTATTAATATTAACATTACAATTCACTTTTTTATGACACTTGCGTTGCGCTGGCCTGTTATGCCATGCTTTGCTATGTTATGTAGCCAGTATGAGGGAGGCCATCGCTCACTTGGCGTCTCGACGTGCTGGCGCGCTAATGTGCCTCCGGCTTTGTTGACAGTTTTATGACTGCATTTGTATCCCAACATACTGGCAGTGGGTCCAACGGAGTCTACGGGCGAATTTGATTATGCACTACATGCTATACTCGTAGTGCAGCTAACAGCTACCGCACCCATAGCGTGCGAAGAAGATGTATTTATGCGCGTTTGTTATTTATGGTACAGTGGTAACTCGATATAAGCAATTTAAGATGAGATAAATATTAAATGTGTTCGCAAAATCTTTCGCTGTTCATCTCTTATTTGGTCAAAAATGTAGGCCTGCGTTCGTCTAAGTACAGTTAAACCTCGAAATAAGCTATTTTTATATAGAAGAATGCTATCAAATGTGTACTTGAAAGTTGTGCCTACTCGTTTTTTGAAGAAGAAATGCAAGAATCTTGTGAAAATTTTGTGAAATTTACCAAAAATCTACTTTTCTGTTCCTCATATCCAGTTCATACTGTACTTACATATGTGCGTTGTAATTATTTTTACTTTAGTAGCCGTAAATAACATGTAAAAGTTATATATTTCGCATAATCAAAATGATTTCTGCCAACGCAGCAACATTTTCTCCCCTTCTCCCGAGCAGTTTTTCCTACTTGGCATGTTATATATGGGGTCTTACTCGCTATATAATTCTTACACAGCACCACTTATGGCTACATTTACTGCCTTTATGACCTTAACATCATAGCTTATGGGCTTATTAAATGGGTGCCTTTCTTTTTAACGCTCGAATTCAGCAGGTTTTTAGCCATCAAAGTGGTGTTAAAGGTGTATGCGTGGACTTCTTCGAGGGAAAATCAACGAAGACTCCTTATAAACACATGTAGATACATATATCAGCACCAATAAAGTGAATAATATTCGATTCGCTAAGCGTAGTAAAAGTAGATAAATTTGTTGTTAATTTTAATGATGAAAATAATTTTCTATATAACATCGTCAGTCGTCCGCCGTTTTCTCTTAGCGCTGCTTATTGTATTTGCTGAGTCCAACCTTGCGCTTATCTGCGCCACAACGCTTTATGGCGCCATAAATGCGGACTTAAAGTCCACCGCCTGCCGCATAGCCGTAGCCGCTTCTTCGGCTGGCTCTTAAATATTCTAGATTTCGTTTATGTTTGATTTCCATTTTTTCTTTCTTTATTTCTCGGTGGCTTCAGCCCCCACCACCGTGCAATGCGGCATGTAATAATTTTGTAGATTAGCATTAATTGAAGTGAAGTTGTTTTCCAATGGCTTTTCGCTTGTTCGCATCACTGCATTATTATTATGCCACAATGAGCTTATTGTTGTTGCTATTATTGTTATTATTATTTTATTATTGTTATTGTTATAGCTAATGTTAGAGCTAATGCTATTTTGCTGTAAGTAATCGTGATTATTTTCAAAACCAGCATATCATCATTGTGCCATCATCTGCTTGACCCCCGCCCCTTACTTCCTGCCTTTGCGAAGGCCAAGCTTCTTTGCCAGCGCTCTGCTGTGCTGCTGTGATCCCACTTCATGCTTTCGTACACTGCGGCTGCCATTGTTTGGCTTCCCTGTGCTGGCAGGTTCGGCGCTGTGATATGCCGAAAATGGCGTTCCTTCTTGGGCTTCATTAAAAACGCGCTGACGGCCGGCCGCGAGGACAGCAGGGCGACTGTTTGTCGAATCTGGTAGAGGTAAACACTTTCGTCATCTTCAGCTGAAGCGCACGAGCAGTGGCAATGCCAGTGGCAGCGTCTCCATCCATCATCACCACCACTACAATCAGCAACATCATCTTATTAAGGGGAAGGTGATAGTTGGAGCCTTAGGTAGACTAGGCCTGTCCGTATGCTTTTGATGGCAGTGTGCTAGTGATGTTGCTGTTGGTGTAAGTCCTTCTCAGCAATAGTTCGTTAGTGGAACGTGCGATTTACACGCATTTTTTTATTCTGTTCGAAGTTAAAGTCAAAACTGAAGCTCTCTTATCGATAATTTTGATCAGAGTTCTGGTGGTTCCTATTCCAAAAAAATTTACGTGAAAAGTCCACAATATCCTCATATTTGACCTCACTACTCAACCTTATGTGTGACGTCCTGAAGTCACAGCTCAATGGTGAAATCAATAGTTGATCTTTATAGATTATACTCTAGGGAGTTGCAGTCGGATCTGTGGTCTCCATAAAGAGCCAATATCAATTACTGACCTTCTTACCTTTATACTCATATTTGACCTCACTACTCAACCTTATGTGTGACGTTTTGCAGTCACAGCTCAGTGGAGAAATCAATGGGTGTTCTTTATAGATTTTACTCTCGGAAATTGCAGACGGATCTGTGGTCTCCATAAAGAGCCAATATCAATTACTGACCTTCTTACCTTTATACTCATAGTTGACCTCTCCTCAACCTTATGTTTGACATCCTGAAGCTACAGCTCATTGGAGAAATCAATGGTTGATCTTTATAGATTATACTCTAGGGAGTTGCAGCCGGATCTATGGTCTCCATAAAGAGCCAATATCAATTACTGACCTTCTTAACTCTACGACAACAATAAGTACACATCTATCATATTTAATTGCTTGCTTTCTTAGGCTCTAGATGCTACTTTGTAATATAGAATTCTTTTTATTTGTCATGTGTAGAACAGATTTCTCACTTCGACTCTACTGCGCGCTGACATTCACTGACTCACTTCATTCTCTCGTGTCACAGCGGGAGGCCGTGTAGACACGACACGTCAACACAAGTAATGAGGCCTGCAGAAAGTGGCAGATTTCTGTATTCGCATTTGGTAGCAAAGTGCTGCCGCAGTCCCTGAGTGGGGGATTCTTCATAAGGAATTGGTGTTGCATTTGATTCGTTTGTTGCAGTCGCTCGTTTGTGTTGCGCTTTGTCCTTTGGGATTGCTTTGAAGTGCGCAAAAATAATGCCTGAGATGAGGAAGCAAAAACATAATTCGCTGGAGTGACATCGTTCGAAAAATAATGAGTGCTAGCGGCGAATTGTTAGGCTAAGCGCTCATTATCGGTGAATGGACATGCCGTTATACATATGCGTAGGTGTCTTAAACGTTTATAATATATCAAAATTGGTACAAAGTGAGGTTAGATTAGATATTTTCATGCAAAAAATTTATTCTTATAGCATATGTGGAGATATATATATTCAGGAAATATTTCAGGAAATTTTGCTTTGTTGTGGTTTTAAAAAACTTCCTTAAGAATATATACCGACTCATTTGCCCCTCTATGCCAGTCGCATTGTTCGCAAAGCCTCGGCCCAACATTTACTCCGAAACCATTTCACGGAATGTGGCATCGAAATTTTTCCACTGCTCATGTTGTGAGCAATGAAGTGGCAAAAAGTGGCAGCACAAACACCATTCGGTGTGCCTTGGTGCATTTGCGATTTGTGCCACAGCCAGCCGTACACCCCATGCGCCCATCCCCAGGGGTTTCTTAACGCTTCGCTGGCAGAAAAGCGCACACAAGAGTAAAGTAAATTGAGAAAAAATTAACAAGTGTTCGTTACAAAATATTATAAATCCCCCCAACCGCACACAATTCGGTGTTATTGCTTCATGTAACATTAATTTGATTGGAAAATCGATGTACGAAAAAAATTAAGAGCACAATGAAAACGCACAATAAAAAAGCGAAAATCACAAAAAAAAGTAAAGAAAAAAGAGAAGTTATGAAGGAAATAAGCAGAACGAGCTGCTGAGGCAAAATGGGTGTTGTGCTTTTAGATAATGTAATGTGCGCATAAAAATATGTTGCAGGCGGCGGCGGACTGGCCTGGCCGCCACATGCTGCTTCGCAATCATATGTTGCGCGGCTTGTTGTTGTTGCAACGCTTCCATGGTTGTACTAAACAATTTCAGATACGACGCTCTAATT
Organism: Zeugodacus tau; assembly: GCA_031772095.1. NCBI lineage: Eukaryota > Metazoa > Arthropoda > Insecta > Diptera > Tephritidae > Zeugodacus > Zeugodacus tau. Next base: position 2,220,374 of record CM062653.1, on the reverse strand, counting down.
GTATGCGTCGAACATTTCCTGCCGCCCCCTACTCCGCCGTCGCGTTTATGCTGTGTCTCTGAGTGTTTGGATCTTGTGGGTGCTATACTACGCGCTGGGTCTTGGGGTGCGGCAGCGGGCGCTTAAGTGTTTTATGGCGTTATTTTGTATACTGTAAATTGCTGTTCCCCCTCTTCAAGCGCGTTTCTTCGATTTTCTGCTCGTTCACTGCGCGCTGCTGGTCGCCTCCATTTGACTTGTTTCGCTCAGTTTGATTATGTGACTGTCTGTACATAGTATGTATGTATGTTTGTAGGCATAGGCTTATGTTTATAACACACAAACATGATCAGCAATAACAAATGTTGCAGAGAAACTGCCTCCAGATGTTGCCATATGACCTCTTTAATGTATTTGTAAGGTCACATTTACATTCACATAGAGGTGCACATGTTTTTGATGAAATTTAAACGTAAATTCACTTACATACACACGGACAAGTGCACATACAAGTGTATGGCGTGTTCTAAATGCATATGGCAACCACTAAAGGAGTTGTAAATTTGTTAAATTACCGCTGAATTAGCGGTAATTTCGATTTTTTGTCGGATTTTCTAATGAAAAGGGGCAGCTTAATCGGAATAATAAAATTATCAGTTTTTTTCAGAATTTTTCAAAAATGTTTTTGTTCGTAGAACTACGTTGGTACTATAGAATTATGCTTAAAACTGAATATTTGTATACATTGAACTAGAAAAGCTAAAAAGAGCTGATATAGTTGATGGGTGGGCATGCTTTATCGAAACGTACAGTGTAACCCTTCGGTTCCGACATAGAACGATCATAACTCACCATTTGTCGGACAAGATCATTAGAAAATATAATACAGTGGAACTTCTCTAACTCGCATCACCATTATCCACAAAAAACTTCGAGTTAGAGAGACTTCGAGTTATAGAATTTTCATTAAAACATACAATTTTTTGGCTCTTGACGTCTGTATCCCATGCCTTTGTCACATGATTTATGCAATCCATAAGTGTAATATCATATTTTTCGTTCGCCGACATACGATATCGAGGGACTCTATCAAAATTCTGCCTCGATAGTAAAATTTAAAATCTTTTTTATGCCCGTGTCGAAAAGTTCAATTTATGGAAGGAAATTTGTATGTAATTTGAGTTCTATGTCCTATTCAAGAGTTCGAGTTATAGAGAGTTATGGAAGTTCCACTGTATTTTCCTTTACATGGCTTGGAGGATGGGACTTTCTAAAGAGTTTTATCTATCCCATAGCTAATCAAGCCTTTTAAAACTCATCTAAAAGAATTTCAGTACTCTTCTAGGTGAAATGGATTGAAGTGTTATAAAAAAGACTAATCTAAATATTATTTTTAAAAATGTCGGAGTAATAAAAATAGTATAGGTACAACTACAACTTTGCTTCCTCCGTTTTCCAATAGATGTCTTTAGGGTCAAGCACTGGTCGATTAAATCGTTTTATATCGATCTTGGACATTTGTGTCAACATTAACCCAACAAAATATTTGTAGAGATCTGTTTGGATCCCAGGGTTTGGATCTCTAGGGTCAAGCACTGGTCGATTAAATCGATTAAATCGTTTAATATCGATCTTGGCCATTTGTGTCAACATTAACCCAACAAAATATTTGTAGAGATCTGTTTGCATCCCAAACTTATGCTCAACTGAAAATGTCACTTTTTGAGCCGAATTTTCGACATTTGCGCGAAATTTTGCTTTTCTTTTTTAATTCAAGCCAAGAAAAGTGCGGCTGAGGCTCATCGAATGCTTTCGGATACTCGGATACATACGGTGAGACTGTCCTAAGTGAAAAGAAGCCTTTAATTTACAAAAAAAAAAAACGGCGGAAGCAAAGTTGTAGACCTAACAGATATTTTTGAAAATTTTTCTTAGTTGAACTTAGTCAGCGGACAAATTAAATTGGACCGACCAATTTGTGTCAGGCTCAATGCGTTTTGTTGACTCTTGAGGGTCTTTGGTATCCATATTTAGGAATTTCTGGAATCACAAAGGACTGACGGCTGTAACTCTCCAATTGGAATCTCTTTTAAGCCTTAACGCAGGGATCAGATCTTTAAGCTAACCTCAACTAACCTATCGATTTTGAATCGAAATGGATAAGTTTGTAAAGTATATTTTAGATTGGTTTTCTACCATATACATATACTTTAAATAGTCAAAAGAGATTTTTGTGATTTCAAAATCCGTCCATATAAAATCATTTTTATCTAAATTTTTCGGTATCGATATCGATAAATCATATACAATTAAACTTCCATAACTCGAACGTCTATAACTCGAAGTTCTCCATAACTCGATGTCTTGAATTGGCAATAGATGTCAAATTTCATACAAATTACCTTCCGGAACTCTGAAGTCTCACTAACTCGAAGTTTTTTTGTGGATTATGGTGGTTCGAGTTATGGAAGTTCCACTGTATATAAAGTTCGAAAGGCCATTTCTGGGGTTAAGGAGCTATGAGAACAGTACAGTATCAGTATGATCCGTGGAAGGGTTCTATACTCGTCTAGAAATATATAGAAAATTACGAGAATATAAGCAACCATATTATTCTGGATCCGTGAGAAGTTCTTATTAAAAGAGCAAATATTAATTGAAAGTGTTGTTTTCACAATTGGGAAGAAGCCATATGAATATATGAATAGAAAATCGCAAAAAAATATAAATTTTGAATCATGTGAGAACACGAGCTGTCACATTGTCATTTCACTGAACTACACCAAAATTTATGCCGCAGAATTCAACACCAAATGATTCAAAGAAATGTCTTACACATACCAAGAAGCCATGCATTTGAGAAGTGGCAGAAATGAAATACGCCCAAGGTAGAATTTGGGATGTGACGAAGACTAACGAAATGTAAATGCCACCTATTATTCAGAACAAATTTCACTAGATTTAATTAGAAACCCAAAACCGCATAAGACACGCAAATTGAAAAATTGCACACACGCACACACCTAGAGCTACTGGAGAATAGGAAAAAGGTGTGTGTGTTTGTGTGTGCAGTTTGTGGAAAATTTGTAATTGGACGCTGGAAAACCTAGCGACGGTGACACTTTACGCAAAGTGGTTGAGCAAAGACACAGTCAACGATACAAAAAAAAAACAAGGCAAAACCAACAACAACAGCAAGAATAAAAGAGCGAAATCAACAAACAATGAAATTCAAATGAAATATTGAGGTACAAATAGAAACCCGGCAAATGGAATTGTTTATAAACTAGGAGATAACGAAGGAACAACACGCCGGCAAGCCGAAGACAACAGCGGTGGAGAAGCAGACGAGGCTCAGCGTTGAGGTTGACTGCGCTTTGAGGTAGGGCCACAGTGGTGTTGAAAGGAAATAAAAGAAACCATTGTTTGTTTTGTGCAAAGATACTTTAAATGTCATCATTGTGCCTACTCACAGCAGCAGCGCGCATACAACAAGAACAAAAAACATATATTGTAGCTACAACAACAAAATAAAAATACAAAGAAATCTACAAACTGCAGAAGAAAGGGATACCTTTTCTGTGTGCAGCATTTGCATGTTATGCATTTCTTTTTTTCTTCTTTTTTTATTGTATTGTTGAAGGTGAGTTTGTATGCACGTATAGGCGGTTATATCCATATGTGAATAGGTGTATGTGTGTGTGCTCTTTTGATGTCTGCATACAAACATATGTGTTTGTTTATAAAAGTATAAGGCTTGGCACATGTGCCTGACTACAAGTAAATGCAGCAATTCAAAGGCAGAATGAAGATATAGCAATGTCAATATGCGCGCACATACCTATATAACAATGAGATAAGAGTTACAATGAGATAAGAGTGGCGAGACGAACCCTGTCGGAATGTTAGGAGTTGAGAAAGAATAATGTTCATCTTATGGAATTATAGTGCTTCATCCCTTCGGAATTATTATCACATTTATGAAACTGAGTATTAAAGCCAGAACTCTTTCCAAATCATTGCGAAGTTCGTCCGAAAGAACACTTCGTTGGCGTAGAACTTTATCAAATCACCAATGGGTGAAAGCTCTAAGCTCCAGAGAGATTTACTCCTGGATTTCGAAACGATCTTTAAAATACTTTAAGCTCGTGTTAAGTAAATAATAGTCGGGAGCATCCTTAACACTCCCAACAGCCGAAAGCACCACTATTATAGATCTGATCAGCTCTTATTGCTTGCAACTAACAGTGTTTCTAAATTATTTCGAAACTTTCAGGACTATTCAAATCACACATGGATGGAAGCTCTAACATTCAAAAGAAATGAAAGCTTTCGTAAGGCAGATGTTCTTCTAGACTTCAAAACGATCCTTAGGACAATTTAAACTCAGGTCATCTATAATGAAGAACTTAAGGGGTTAGTGGTAGTCCTTCTTCTTCTTCTTAACTGGCGTAGAAACCGCTTACGCGGTTATAGCCGAGTCCACAACAGTGCGCCACGCATCTCTCCTTTTGGCGTTTTGGCGCCAATTGGTAATACCAAGTGAAGACAGGTCCTTCTCCACCTGGTCTTTCCACCGGAGTGGAGGTCTCCCTCTTCCTCGGCTTCCACCAGCGGGTACTGCATCGAAAACTTTCAGAGCTGGGGCACTTTCATCCATTCGAACAACATGACCCAGCCAGCGTAGCCGCTGTCTTTTTATTCGCTGGACTATGTCTATGTCGTCGAACAACACATACAGCTCATCATTCCATCTTCTGCGGTATTTGCCGTTGCCAATGTTTAAGGGACCGTAAATCTTCCGCAAAACCTTTCTCTCGAAAACTCCTAGTGCCGTCTCATCGGATGTTGACATCGTCCACGCTTCTGCACCATAAAGTAGGACGGGAATGATGAGGGACTTGTAGAGTTTAGTTTTTGTTCGTCGAGAGAGGACTTTACTTTTCAATTGCCTACTCAGTCCATAGTAGCACCTGTTGGCAAGAGTGATTCTGCGTTGGATTTCAAGGCTGACATTATTATCGGTGTTAATGTTGGTTCCTAGGTATACGAAATTATCTACAACTTCAAAGTTATGACTGTCAACAGTGACGTGGGAGCCAAGACGCGAATGCGCTGACTGTTTGTTTGATGACAGGAGATATTTCGTCTTGTCCTCGTTCACCACCAGACCCATTCGCTTCGCTTCCTTATCCAGGCGGGAAAAAGCAGAACTAACGGCGCGGGTGTTGTTTCCAATGATATCGATATCATCGGCGTACGCCAGGAGCTGTACACTCTTGTAGAAGATGGTACCCTCTCTGTTTAGCTCTGCAGCTCTTATAATTTTTTCCAGCATCAGGTTAAAGAAGTCGCACGATAGCGAGTCACCTTGTCTGAAACCTCGTTTGGTATCGAACGGCTCGGAGAGGTCCTTCCCGATCCTGACAGAGCTTTTGGTGTTGCTCAACGTCAACTTACACAGCCGTATTAGTTTTGCGGGGATACCAAATTCAGACATCGCGGCATAAAGGCAGCTCCTTTTCGTGCTGTCGAAAGCAGCTTTAAAGTCGACAAATAGATGGTGTGTGTCGATCCTTTTTTCACGGGTCTTCTCCAAGATTTGGCGCATGGTGAATATCTGGTCAGTTGTTGATTTTCCAGGTCTAAAGCCACACTGATAAGGTCCAATCAGTTTGTTGACGGTGGGCTTTAGTCTTTCACACAGTACGCTCGATAGAACCTTATAAGCGATGTTAAGGAGGCTTATCGAAAAAAGGAGAATTTTCAGTAATTTGTTTTGCAATTAAATCATGTTATTTTACAAAAGTAATAATATGACATTATTACACAATGTTTTGACTTAAGGTCACGAAAATTTGAAAAGAAAAATTATAATTTCCAAAGTTATAACTGTCTGTGTTGACCCAGTTTCAAAAAAAGGTCCTTGCGGTGACATTCATAAGTCCTTGGAGATACATCTAAAATCAATCGGATAAAAAAAATTAGTTTTATAAATAGATAATCCTGGGCCTGAACGAAGTTTTTTTTCAAAAATTAAAAAAAATTGCGGCTTCATGAAATTTTTTTTCTAGATTTTCGGGACAAAATCAACAGTTTATTGGTCTTAAAAAATCGAAATTTTTGAAAAAAAATAACGTTTTGGAGTGCCCGCGAGCTCTTTGTTATTTGTCGAATAACTCGAAAAGTAATTATCGGATCGACTTCAAATTTTCAGAGAATATTTTTAAGATATTACGCGCAACGAAAATGCAAATTGATTTTTTGAAAATTCTGACTACCCCTAACACCTCAATGAATAATAGTCACAGACTAGCTCTTTATTATAGGAAGATATTCAAAGAACCTCGCATTCTTATCTTAAATTGTCTCACTGGGCAGCTGATCGACATCTTGAAGGTGTTGGTGCTGTGGCTACGTGCAACAAAAGACTGCAAATATACGCAGTCATCGCTCACGGCAACAACACGCCTGCACTCGCACAACACAGCATAACAACAACAACAACAACTTGAGGCAAAGTGGCAATGCGTCGTCACACTTGTGCCAACCATTAAAGCAAATATACATATAGACGATATACTAAAGACAGTATGTATGTATGTATATTTGCCGCTGAAGAGCAGGACTTTATACAAAAAACGCCATTGAGTGGCCTGCGCGAAGAAGTGCGTGTAGAGGTATAATGTGTCGACAATAAAGTATGCTAATATATTTTTCTTGGTAACAGGCTGCCACAGCCAACGCGGCTGCTGACCAGCAACACCACAGCAAAAGGAGCGCAAAGAAGTTGCAACGTTTCGTGGAGAAGCAGGAAAAAATTGTATAATAACTTTGTTGGGGCAGCGGAACACTAACTGGCAGCAAGGCACGCATAAACAGCCGAGCCGTGAGCCAACCGAGGATGCCATCAACATCAACAAGCAGCGTCAACAGCAACAACAAGAGTGGTAGCAGCAACAATACTGACAAAAGAGAAAAAAAGACACGGCGTTCGCTGCAACACAGAGCAGCAGGCGCAAGAAAAGTGGCAGTCAGCGAAGTAAGCTGGAATAAAGAGTGAAAAAAAAAATCATTTCTTCAGCAGTTTTGTGGAGGCAAAATCAGTGCAGGGTGTAAACAGCTCTATTGAGCAATTGCAATTTATTTACTACCGCTGCGTTGAATCGACAATTTTCATTTTATTTTACAGGCTTCTAGTATATATTTATAAAATATACATATATATACAACAACAACAATAACTTCTTTGTGCCACAAAAGTAAGAGTTAACAATTGTCTTAGATTTCCCTTAGCTCATTTTCAATTTAGAAAATTTTCTTGTATGTACGCCATTGTGCTCTCCGAAAAAGAAATATGAAATGGAAATGAAAAGATTGAAAATAGAAAATTTGCCTAACAATAAATTTATGAGACGCATTCATAAGTATACCTAAACGAATCGCAAAGGTTTTTCCAATAAGCCGAAATGAAAGGAAATGCACGTGAAGTTCAACAAACAGGCAGATTGCTAGTAACGAGCCATAAAGGGCGAAGCATTGTGAGTCGAATTCGCCAAGGATAATAACTGCATACTTGAGCGTAAGACTTTCCCAGCACAAACACACAAACATATATACTCTCTCAAACAAGCACACAACCCTAGCAGCACGAAGAATAAAAAATATTGTAATAATAATAACTAGTTGCCAGGCATTTATTATATTTCTAAGCTCCGCATTGTTTGGCGCTTTCAAAGCGAAAATGCACAAAAAAAAAATATTGAAAAAATATGCAGTGAAACTAGTGAAAAGTCCTTGTAATAATAGCCAACTTCATAAGTATCCTTTAATGTGAATTTATGTATGGGATATGCGCCTTTAATCCGTCCCCCTTCACCCTTCACTCTTCACGCTTCACATTTCAAAGTTTATTTTTCACAAAAAAAAAAACGCTTAACACTCATATGCACTCCTTTTCAATCAACAGTCCAGACTTCCCTGCCAATTGGGTGAAAGTGCTAATGCAAAAGGGTTACATTTTCGTAACTAGAAATCTGTGCTGCAAAAAAAAAACGCGCCCCTCTCCAACCACGCCGGTACTTCTATTGTTTGTGTAATACCCTCAGCTTATTGTGTATCGAATTAATCATCCGAATTGCCAATGATATTCTCATATTTCTATTGTGTGTCGCCGTGGCAACAACAGGTTTTACCCCTCTCCGACGCTACCTATTTAGCATTTGAATGACACGAGCGTTGTTGTGGGAAAGCGCACACTAAGTTGCAATCCTCACACAAATCATTATTGAAAAGCCTCGTCTTCCATTGTCTGCGCTAAGATCTTTCTTTCGCTAAGAAATGGTTTTCGGAAATTTGCATTCGCTTTTCATGCATGTTTCTTGGCTTTTCTATTACATTACATTGTATTGTTCGTTGCTTTTTGTTAGTTCTATGAGAAAATTTTCGAATAGTCTCTCGGAATACACGCGCATAATCTTTGTAACGCCGGTTTTTGTATTAAATTTTGCGTCCTTTGTCTGAAGATGAAATTTTAGAAATCTTAATGTGTGAATAAAGTAGTAAATAGAGTATTAAGTTTGGACTACATGCACTGAAATTTCAAAGGAGTTCTGATGAAACTTCGATGATACCAAATAACCAACGATATGAAGATATCATCTGTTCCTACTTGAGATAAACGTAATTAAAGAGTTCGAATCGATTCCTCGATGCATACTGGTCTTTCTCAAAAAAATTCATCAATTAGACAGTCATATTTGTGTCCAACAGAGCTCTTAGTAGTTTTCTCTCTTCTTTAGGAATTATACCGCTAGAAGTGTAAGCTAAGACACTTCTTAGGAACCTTTATGCTGTCCACCGGCTGTTTCAATGATCGCAACCAGAAAATTTATGACCCGATTAGTATTCTAGAGGAGAAGACCTCGGAACTCGTCGTTCCTTGTTCAAGTCAATTTCTAGTTTGTCAAGGTCGGATGGTGGAACAGTTCTCTACTTGTACTTCCTACTTGAGATAGGCGTAATTAAAGAGATGAATAGTTCGACCCGATTCCTCAATGAATACTACACTTTCTCCATAAAAGTTTATCAATTAGAATGTATGACCCGATTAGTATTCTAGAGGAGAAGACCTCGGAACTCGTCGTTCCCTGTTCAAGTCAAGTTCGAGTTTGTGGAGGTCTGATGATGAAACATTTCTCTACTTTTACTTCCTACTTGACATTAACGTAATTAAAGAGATGAATAGTTCGACCCGATTCCTCAATGAATACTACACTTTCTCTCTTCTTTTATGAATCATATCGCTAGGCTTGGGTTACATTTCTTGAGAACATTTATGCTGTCCAGCAGGTGTCTGATCGCAACCAGCTGCAGTCAACAGTGCTTGGTATAAATATGTTCAGATCTTATACTTCCAAGAGCTGATTGTTTATTGAGCTCCGACGATTCTTGAAAAAGTTATACCTACATGTTTTCAAGAAATTATTGACCTTTTTAGAGTATTTATTTTATAATCTACATATAATCATGATTTGAAGAATATTTTTATACTAAAAGACCCATATATACATATACGAAGACTTCGGGACTCTTTATTGCCTGTTGAAGTTAGTCTCTGAAGGTCTGGATGATAAAACATTTCTCTGGTAAGAAAAATCAAATGTCGAAAAAATTTTTGGTAACTGCTAAGTAGAGAGAGTTATTAAAAGGTCTTATTTTTCTAAAATTTCAATTTTTATTTCTAATTTCTTATTTTCTGTATTCCATTCTGATCTAGAATTTGAGGGTATCTGAAGAAACACCCATACGGTACCCAACATCAGCATTTTTACTTCATCAAGTCACAGAAGAAGTACGAGGCAACTTCGGAAACAAAATGGGAGCACTTCTCCACCCTCTTTACTTAAATCTCCCCAACCAAAATGATGTATTTCGCTGGCACCTAATTAACCCTATCAACCTATGCACTCGGAGAACACACAGCAACACCACTTAATCACTGGCAAGTGTGAGCAACACTTGTTGTACGCATATTTTAATTGCCATATTTCGTTACAAAGCGTACAACAACAAAAACAAACAGGCTTTGAGAAATGATTCCTGGTACTACAGCAACAAAAACAAAAAATATCCCACGCAGTGAAGTATGAGAAGAACATGTATTACTATATAGGCCTAAGCTTGTACTCGCTAGACCACTGCATCTAATTACAACAATAAAAACGACAGCTGTTGCAATAGCAAACTATGTCTAACAACAACAACAACAATAACATTTTTCGAAATGCAATGATATGAAATGAAATATTTATTTATGTGGCAGTCAGTGGCAAAAGTGAAAGATTTATGCGACTCGACTCTATGGGCTCCAAAGCCCCATAATATGTATGGGGAGTTGCGGTGGTTATGGCGAAGGCAGGGCGGTTGCTTGCAAGCGGCGCGGGTGTGCGAGGCGGTGGAGCTGCTGCTTTGTGACAGTTGCTGTTTGTTTGAAAAATGCACTTTTTGTGGCATGTTAGTTGTGCAACATGCGTTGCACTTGCCACACATTTACATATACATACTTTGAACCGCAAATAAAATTAATTTAAAGTGTCCACTTGGCGTTTCGCCACAATATTTTGCTGATAGCAACTGCTGGCTGCCAGCGCTGCCTGAACCAGGGCCGGAGCGCGGACGACTACTGGCATTGTATGAAATTGAAATTTTGCGCCTCGCGCCATATGTGCAACATTGTGTTGCAACTTGCACTTGTGTGCAACATTTCCATGCAAGCGTAAACGGTTTCGGCGCTCGGCTGTGCGCTGCATCGTAAATCATCTGCCAAAAAATATTTTCTTCACACCACAGCCACAATGCGCGCTCCACCAACCGTTCCATGCGCGCTGCAACACTCTACGCACAGTTCGCCGATTATTTATTGCGTCGCTCGAGTTGAGAGCCTGTTGCCATGCCACATTTTGTGCTGCGCTCAATTGCCTACACCAGCCACTCACATATGTTGCTGGCCATAGCAACCGTGCCACATTTGCTTGCCACACGCCCTCCGTCGAACTCCCTTCGCCGCTTAGTTGCCACTCCACCACAATGTTTGTTTGCTTCCGCATTACATTTGATTTTCTCTTCATTATTTCTGATTTGTAATTGAAACTTTTGTTCTTCAGCAGCAGCAGCATCAACGCTGTGGCAGGGATTTAGTTGCGGAAAAAAGCAAACATTTTGATTTATTATTCCGAATAATTACATTTCGTATGCATTACAACTCCATTCCTCATCATACGCTCGACTCTGCGCCCCTTGCCGCCGTCGACGACTTGTGTGTGTGCGCATCTGCCACACAATGTTGCATGCTTAGACAGCTCAGCTCCAAATGCTCGCACATACATAATTCCAAATCAATTTTAATGAGCAGCGCTTCCATCTTCACTCCATCGACACAACAAGTGAGCGCTTCCACAAATTCCTTGTTGTTTTGTAAATTTTAATTAAAATCAAATGTTTTACAGCGAAAGATATGCAGTCTTGGAATTGAGCAATTTTCCTTTGAAATTCTATTTTCCCAGCGGAGATATTTCATGCTCCAATGAGAAATAAAATTTAGTAAAATTGAGTGATTTATTTGCCTTTTGCGAAAGCAGCATAAAATGTGTCGGATTTCTGTGATCCGTAACAAAAGAGATGACAGTCGAATCTACCGTGGCCCACTTTATTTTATATAAGGCTCGGGTTCACAGTGCGTCATTTATCAAAAGCCTCAAGTTCTTACTAGATTTCAAATGTCACGATTTCGAATTTTAGTCACGAATCACTTTAAAAAACTCTTACGAAAATTATTTGTACAAAAATTATAATTATATTCTATATAGTCTTTTCTTTCTCCAGATCAGTTTCTTTATACCAAATTATTTATTTCGAATCTAGCACCATTCGCTTCAGCGTAGTTTAGTCCAAGTTACCGAAAATGTTAAAACTTTGAGGATGCTTAAAAAGCTGCGAACTATCACGTTGTGTTACGTTATATTATGTAACGTTACGTTAAGTTACATATATTGTATTTTGTGCTGGTTTCTCACTAAATGAGCTTGATTCTGAATTTTATTAAAATTTTATGTTACGTCATGTTACGTAACTTTACGTTACATTAAGTTATATTGTATTTTGTGCTGGCATTCACAATAAATGGGCTTGATTCTCAGTTTTATTAAAATTTTGTATTACGTTATGTTACGCAACTTTACGTTACGTTATGTTATGTTACGTTACTTTGCGTTACGTTACGTTACGTTAAGTTATGTTGTGTTGTGTTGTGTTGTGTTTTGTGTATTCACAATAAATGTGCTTGATTGATAGTTTCATTAACATTTCATGTTACGTTATGACACGTTACGTTACGCTATGCTACATAGTTTTACGTTACGTTACGTTAAGTTATGTTGTGTTGTGTTTTGTGTATTCACAATAAATGTGCTTGATTGATAGTTTCATTAATATTTCATGTTACGTTACGTTATGTTTTGTTATGTTACGTTACGTTACATTACGTTATGTGATAAAAACACCAAAAATTGGTTTTACGGAAGATTCTATTAAAAAAAGTTTATGTTACGTTATGTTATGTTATTTGGTGGTATAATTGGACTTTACGAATAGTTTTAATAAGTAAATATACATTTTCCAAAGACTTCAGATGCATATGTATACTGCTATCATCAACTTTTCAAATGATATTTATACATACTGCAGTTAGCTACTGTCGCTTTGCAGCAAATTCATAAGCGAAGCATGTGGCATTAACAATTCATGCAGATTTTCCAGAAATAATTGGCATTTTATATAACTTATAAAACAAACTGCAACACACACGCGCATACATGCATATGCAATTATAAGAAAATAAGTGCGTTTGTATGTTGCAACATGCGGTTGCCCGTAGCTATCGAGATCTCAAATCGCTAGCTGTTGCTAATAACGCTTTCCATTTAGCAAATTTAAAATGCTAATTACGGTGAAATTACACACAGAGTCAATTACGGACAAACAAACGTACAGACGAATATGAGTATGAATATAAGTATGAATATGAATATGAATATGAAAATGAATACGTTTATGGCTATGGTTATGGCTATGCCAGCACTTACATAGATAACCACAGCAGACTACATATGTAGGTACAATAAAAGCAACAAAGTGGCAACAACTGTGGCGATATACGCGCAGCAGCGAAGGTGCATTGACTCGCTTGGATACGCATATGTGCGTAGATACAGATCGCCACAGCAACAAAAGCAAATATAAATGGATGTATGTACAGTAAAAGCAAGCAAAAGTACACGAATGATAATCAAATATAAATTCATAAATGTATCTTTGCAACAGCTAATGGCTATAAATATTTATATGCATGCATATATGTAAGTACTCATATACTTGAAGTCACTTAAGAAATGAGGATCTTACAGTTAAATTTAAATCACTGCGCTGCAGCACAAGAATTGCTGAAACAAACTGTAGTAGAAAAGAATATTGACGTCGCCATACTAAGTGAGCAATATTCTCAGCGTTCGGAAAGCACCTGGATAACAGACGCGTCAGGCAAGGCAGCAATATGGTCCTGCAAAGGACAACCTTTTATGTCCTGTGCCAGAGTATCCCCACATGGTTTCACATGGGCGAATTTATATGGTATATACATCGTAAGCTGCTACGCTCGTCCCAGTGCTTCGATCGCAGAATTCGAGAACTTCCTCCTGGAGTTGACTCTAGAAACCAGGGGCAAATCGCCTATACTAGTAGCGGGCGACTTTAATGCATGGTCGACTGCTTGGGGAAGCAGAAGCACAAATCATCGTGGGCGTCTAGTACTAGAATTTCTAGGCCAAACAAACCTGAGTATCATGAATACCGGCACGCAAAATACCTTTCAGAAAGGGAAAAAAGGTTCCATAATTGATCTTATGTTTGCGAATGACGCACTATGCAGGCGCATTGAATGGAGAGTAGAAGACATATATACAAATAGCGATCACATGGCTATTATGGCAGAAGTCTCGTTACCCGGAGAGACGGAGCACCTCAGTAGGAACAGGTGTAACAAAAGAGGCTGGAAGCAAAAAGAGTTTGATTCTGGTCTTTTTGTGACTGCCTGGCGCGCAGCAAATGTTCCCTGCGAAGACGCAGCCCACCTTGTATCCGCAGTTATAAAAGAACTGGTTGCAGCATGCGACGCTACTATGCGCCGGACAACACATCACACCAAACGAAGGCCAGTATATTGGTGGAATGAAGAAATAGCCACGATCAGAAAGCTTTGCCACTCATCTAGACGTCGCCTACAGCGCAACCAGGGTGGCGAAAACGAAAACAGTCTCAAAGAGGTATTTAAAAGACATAAGAAACTCCTGAAGACAGCCATTATCAGCAGCAAAAGAAAGTGTTTTGAAGAGCTCTGTGAAGAAGCGAACATAGACCCGTGGGGATCAGCGTACAAAATTTGTATGTCAAAATTTAAGAATAAGTCGCAGCCAACTAGAAGCGCATCGTTTATGAGGAAAATCGTCGAAGTATTATTTCCGGTGCATGAACCGATCTCCTATGCTGAACAACGAAAATGTGCTACTGGGTCACCCCTCTTTGTCTCAGAAAAAGAATTATTGGACATATCCAAAAAAATCAAAACCAACAAAGCGCCTGGAATAGATGGTATACCCAACATAGCTCTAAAGGAAGCAATAACTGCAAAACCCAAGAAGAGCTCTGTGAAGAAGCGAACATAGACCCGTGGGGATCAGCGTACAAAATTTGTATGTCAAAATTTAAGAATAAGTCGCAGCCAACTAGAAGCGCATCGTTTATGAGGAAAATCGTCGAAGTATTATTTCCGGTGCATGAACCGATCTCCTATGCTGAACAACGAAAATGTGCTACTGGGTCACCCCTCTTTGTCTCAGAAAAAGAATTATTGGACATATCCAAAAAAATCAAAACCAACAAAGCGCCTGGAATAGATGGTATACCCAACATAGCTCTAAAGGAAGCAATAACTGCAAAACCCACCCTATTCGTTGAAATGTACAACGCATGCATAAAAGAAGGGGTATTCCCCGACCCCTGGAAAGTTCAGCGCTTGGTATTACTCCCAAAACCAAAGAAACCACCAGAAGAACCTTCATCTTATCGACCTCTGTGTATGCTCGACACACTGGGAAAAGTGTACGAAAGCATAATAAGAAACCGCTTGGAGATTGCAATCCAGGAAGCCGGCGGGTTATCAAAAGACAATACGGCTTCACAAAACGGAGATCCACTATCGACGCACTAAACGAAGTCGTTAACACTGCAAAGGATGCAGTTAGTGGTAAAAGATGGAAAGGTGGAACCAAAAAATATTGCGCTCTCATCACCCTGGATGTGAAGAATGCATTCAATTCAGCGAAATGGACAAACATAATCAAAGGTCTACATGAAATGCGCGTCCCTCAATACCTAATAAAAATAATAATGAGTTATTTCGAAAACAGAAGGCTGATATACGACACAGACGAAGGCACAAAGAGCTACTCTATTTCGAGTGGAGTACCGCAAGGATCGGTCTTAGGCCCCCTCTTATGGAACCTTATGTATGACGGGGTGCTGCGAAGACACCAACCAAAAACTGTGAAATTAATAGCATATGCCGATGACCTCGTAGTGGTAGCAGTGGCAAAGCATCTTGATGACCTACGAAGCAAATGCAATGAATGCATTAATGGTCTACGGCAATGGTTTTCTTCCAAGAGTTTGGAACTAGCAGAGCATAAAACAGAAGTCTTGCTCATAAGCACACGGAAAATTGAAGAAAGAATGACTCTCACTATAGGGGATTGTGAGATTACTTCACAACCACAGTTAAAGTATTTGGGGGTCATACTAGACTCCAGACTTAAATTCAAGGAGCACTTGGCGCATACGGCAAACAAAGCAAATAAAATATACAACGCTCTATCTAGAATGATGGCGAATAGAGGCTGCATCCGATCCAGTCGACGACTTTTAATTGCAAAGGCGATGATTTCCGTAATTTTGTATGCGGCTCCGATATGGACTCAGGCATTAGACATTAAAGCGTACTTTAAACCAATTAACGCAGTACATAGACTGTCGGCAATCCGAGTAATTAGTGCTTTCCGAACCATATCCAGTGATGCTGCTGAAGTTTTAGCCAGCATGCCGCCTATTGACATCCAGGGTGATGAACTAGCTCGGCTGTATAAACTATCAGCACCCCTCTGAGACTAAAAGATAGAAGAGAAAAATTAGCATCACAAAGTGGCAGCAACGGTGGGAAACCTCAGCCAAAGGACGGTGGACCCATAGACTAATACCGGACATCCATTCGTGGATACATAGGGAACATGGGGACCTGGACTTCCACCTGACCCAAATATTAAGTGGTCACGGGTGCTTCAGAAGCTACCTGTACAAATTCCGTTGCGACGTTAGTCCGTATTGTCCAATATGTGCAGAATCTGTAGAAGACTCTGAACATGTATTTTTTCATTGTCCACGCTTTTCTAACATAAGGGAAAAGGTGGAAACAACCTTAGGTGGTAGCTTAACGGTGGAAAATTTGACTGTACTTATGTGTCAGTCCTCCAAAAAATGGAAAGCTGTTAGCGAAGCGGCAGCTTTAATCATGACAGAACTGAGACATATTCAACAGATTAGGCGTCAGTCAGTCCGCGCTATAGAGGAGACTTAAAAGTCTTGTCACTCCCACGAAGTAATACCTTATCCGGTGGTCCCGTGGGAGGGTCCTGTGTTGGGAGTAGGTTAGGTTTAGCGGATTAAAGTTCCGCACTCCGGCTTTCGATGCTTCCCCCTACTATAAAAAAAAAAAAAAAAAAAAAAAAAAAAATATACTTACATTCATAAGTATGAATATGCAAACACTTTCAGCAGCAACTTTATGCACTCACAAGTACAAGTACGCGCCTTGCGTGCGTATGTGTGTAGTGTGTGTGTAAGTACCGGCCGAGGTATATTTATTTATAAGTAAGCTTAATTGCAGCTATCTCGGCCTGTCATTTGCCGCGTTTCTCTCTCTCTTTTTGTTGCTGGTGAAATTCATGAAAAATTCAAAATGTTAGGAAATTTTGTTGGAAAACTCACAATTGCTGGCCACACCTGTGTTGCGACGGGCGACTAAACGGCAACGAAAACTTTGCATGAAACTCAAATTTACCACGCAGAAAAGTTATATATCAGCGCATATAATGGACGATATATCTGCGGTGATATTTCCGCATCTTATGGAGGCCTTGTACAGTGGGTTGGGAGTGAGTGTTGTTGAGGTAGAAATGAAAATAAATTAAGTTGTGCTATGTTATGTTATGCTATGTAACGTGCAGTTTTTTTAAAGATTCTTATTATATATATTATTTATAAATATTATATTATTTCAAATGAGGATCACAGATATTTAGAAAAACACATTTAACACCTAAAACTATGCTTCAATACTAATTTCCAAAGGCTTGACTATGTTATGTTACGGTATGTTAAGCTATGTTATGCTATGTTATGCTATACTGGATAATTATTTTAAGGTGTATACATTTTTATAATATAAACACAAATATTCACAAAAAACGGGGTTCAGCGCCTAAAAGTATGCTTCAAAACTAATCTCCAGCAGCAATGATATGTTTTATCATGGCATATTCTGTTATGTTGGATAAAGATTTTTAGAGTTGTGTACAAATTTTTGAAATTGGAACACATACAACTTCAGTGGTCGATTAAATCGATTTTTTTTTATATCGATCTTGGACATTTGTGTCAACATTAACCCAACAAAATATTTGTAGAGATCTGTTTGCATCCCAAACTTATTCTCAACTGAAAATGTCACTTTTTGAGCCGAATTCTCGACATCAGTGGGAAATTTTGCTTTTCTTTTTTAATTCCAAGAAAAGTGCGGCTGAGGCTCATTGAATGCTTTCGGATACGTACAGATGTTTCGGCTGTCCTAAGTGAAAAAAAGACTTAAATTTACAAAAAAACGGCGGAAGCAAAGTTGTACACCTAATATATCACAAAACAAGGTTTAGCGCCTAAAAGTAGGCTTCAAAATTTGAATCCAAGAAAAACGGCTCAAAACGGTGTGATTTTTTTACTTTAATTCGACAGCAGGAATGCAACTAGATTAGAATCCGAACTAAACCGTACAAGTTCCAGGTGCCACTTCATGTAATTTAGTGTCACGTTCAGTCCGTTTTGGCTTAAAGACTTAACCGAAAGTTTGACATCGTGAAGTACTAAAAGAACTTATGGTTGTGGTAGCTAAATCTATTCAAGTATTTAAAGAAATATTATTTATCGTTGATTTTTATCAACTTTTGTCTGCGTTTTACCCCACTGTGCGCACACTTTCCAAGCGTTCGACTGCGTTAACATGAAGTGAGTGTGCCTATGTGAGTTTATGTGCAATGTAAAAGTACTTACAATTTATTTAAAATATACCTTGGAGAAAAGCCAAAATCAAAGCATCAAAATAATAAACAAAAAACAAAAACAAAAAAAAAAACAACTAACAGTAACAACAAAAGCGCCAGCAATTAAAAGCACTCGCCCGTTCGCACAGCCACTCCGATTGAAGCGGCAACAAATCGCCGTGATTGCGAGTAAGTGGCAGTTAAGGCGAAAACAACAACAACAATAGCAATAACAACAACAAAAGCAAAAACCGGCAGCAAACAGCTGCAATAACGCTTCAGAAAATATTTGCCGATTACCAGCCAACAAAGCTCCTTGCTAGTTGTTGATGTTGTTGCATCTATTGTTACTATTTGCCATTTGCAGTAGCCGTCAGTCGTCAGTAGTCAGCCGTTAAAATCCATGACAGCAAAATTACAACGGCGAACAATTAGAAATGCAATGGATAAATGTATTCTCCGAGGACGAAAGCGAGCGCAGCAATAAAGGCGCGCTATAGCTATAAGTGGCTAAGTATGCGCATAAGTATGCGAGCGCATATTTACGGTGCATGCGAGCGCACATGTGTGTCTGTGTGTGCGTGCGTGCTAAGTGCAAGCGTAGTAATGTCGCCTGTCACAAGTGAAAATCTTAAATGCCACACATTTTAGCGGCGGCATTAGAGGCAGCACCAGCGGCTGCGGCGCCACTAATAAAATTGAGGCGGATACGCGCGTCAGTGGGCAACAACAACAGCAACAGCAAGGAGAATACAAGAAGCCCCACCTAATGCAAAAGGCAGCCGCCGCCCTCTCCGCACGCCATGCGCGCCTTGCCTTGCCTTATGCCGCGTTGCGTTGATTTGGCGCGTCACGGCAGACGCTTCGCGGAGGGCCTCGAGTGCATTGCGCTCTGCTTCTGCCTGCGCTGCCGTTGTTTTTGTTGCTTACGCTTTCTTTATATTTCAGTTTCAGTTATACTTTTTTGTTTATCTCGCATTGCCTCGCCTGTCAAACAACGAAAACAATAATAAAATATAAATAATAGCGAATTCTAATGGGCCAAAGCGCGAACGCCGAGCGCCGCCGTGCCACAGTACCACCGAATGTGCAACCGCTGTCGGCGCGGCCAAGAAGGAAGTGCAATGCATGCGATGAGTTGTGATGCGTTGCGTGACGCTGCGTGCTTTGGCAAATTGTCAAAAATCGCGCACAAAATGCCTTTTAGCCGCCGCCAAGCTGCCAGCCAATGCGCTGTTACTACATACACTACAATATGCATGCCTTGATATTGTTGTTGTTGTCACTTGAGCGTCGTCGATTGTTGTCATTATTATGTGGATTACAAGCAATAATGATTATTAGTATTTATGGTTATTTTTATTGCCGTTGTGGCACTAAAGCGCTGCAAGTAACTTTTGCGCAAAGGAAATATGAAAAATTTTAATTAAAATTGCAAATGGAATTGACGTGACGCGACTTGCAATGCTAACACAATTAATTAGCCACACTACAAAATACACCGAAAAGTATTTGTTGATACAACAACACGCTGAAATACTGTTATTGCGGAATTTCAGTCAGTGCCTCGTGCGCTTAGTAGATACACATAGTATGCTATGAAATTGTTTTGGGAAAAATGTTATAGAGACTCGATGCGGCAGTAATGTGAACTATACTTCACGAAGAGAAGGGTAATTGGAAAAAGAGTCACAGTCAGAGCTCGTCCCTTAGTTATACTTTGACCGTAAGGGCTCTAACGGAAACTGATGCGCTACTGCTGTAAAGTTTCAGATTGGACAGAAATAACCTTTTAATATCTTCGAACATGGATTTCCAGAATTAAGACTAGTCTGAGGTTCACTTTTTAGTTTTTGAAAACGATTCGGTCCAGAAAAGTGAGCTCTTACTTAGTACTAAGAGTTCTGTCACTGGAAGCAAAGTGATGTGGCTATACGAGCACTTTACGAATAGCTTCGGATTGACCAGCGTCGCAGGGTAATTGGGGCATGAGTCACAGTTAGAGCTCCTCTCTTATTTATTCATTGTCTATAAGATCTCTCACGTAAACTCCTGAGCTACCACCTTAAAGTTTCAGATTCGACAGAAATAACCCTTTAATATCTTGGAACGTGGAGTTCCAGAAGAAAGTCTTCAGACCAAATTCAGTTTCTAGTTTTTGAAAACGATTCGGTCCAGAGAAGTGAGCTCCAATTTACTACTAACAGTTCTGTCACTGGGAGCAAAATGATGTGAGTATACGAGTACTTTACGAATAGCTTCGAATTGAGCGTCCAGCGTCGCAGGGTAATTGGAAAATGAGTGACAGTCAGAGCTCATCTCTAAGTTATACTTTGACCGTAAGAGCTCTGCCGGAAGCTCCTGAGCTACTACCATAAGGTTTTAAATTCGACCGAAATGACCTGGAACATGGATTCCCAGAATTAAGACTGGTCTGAAGTTCAGTTTCTAGTTTTTGAAAACAATTCGGTCCAGAAAAGTGAGCTTATTACTAAGAGTTCTGTCACTGGGAGCAAAGTGATGTGACTAGTACATCACTGAAACAAATTACTATAACAATAATAAGAAGAAAGTAAGAATTACTTATTTTATTTGAAGCTCTATATTATTGGTTTTCACGGTCTTCGGTATTTGACTGTTAACGTAGCTTAACCCAGTAGCGTTCATAATGCTCTAAAATGACGATGTAAAAAATAACTCTCCAAGGATGATCTCGCATATTTTGCATACATGGGTGATGGGGGGATATGTCGCTCAAAGCAAATCAAACAATTCCAAAACTTCAAATAATGTCTCGTAGATATGTATATTTCCATCCGAAGCTTCGAGTCTCGTGAATAACTTGTGTATGGTTTGCCGGGAATTCGACCTTTATGCTATCCTGAGCCAATTATTTTGAGATCTAGAAACCTACAATAATCTAAGGGAACTAGGTCTACCAAGAGAACATAAGAAGTAATATAAGAGCCAACTGATAGAATGTCTTATTGAAAGTTTTGAGCAGTGGAATGCTGCTTTGGCGCTATTAAGCGAGGTAGGGCTGTTAATACCACTTGCATCATTAAATAAAAACCAACATCGCTTGACCCCCATATGCATGTAGTGCCCGCAGAGGTGGCTACCTAAACGCATAAAAAATACCACACAAAGCGCGTTAAACTTAACGCTGACTTCATTTTAGCAAATGGCAACACAAATTAACTTTATTTCTTATAAAATAGTAGAACACTTATGAAGAATATAAAGAATATTGCAGTTGTTGTTGTGTTTTTTTCCTGCTCTGAACTCAAAGTGAAAGGGAAAATTGCATTTCCTGCTAATTTCCAACTACTTCTAAATAAGTTTATGTTACTATGTCAGAACTGAGCAGACGGACTTTTTTGCCGACCAACTCTTTTTCTGCCACTTCTTGTGTCTTCTTGCTTCTCATGCGCAGAATATTTCTCGCCTCACTGACCAAGGCATGTGAGATATGCACTGAGCGCAAAAAATGTGAAACAAACTTTTTCTTTGTTGTTTTTGTACGAAGGAAGCAGAAAAGATACTGCAAGAAGAACTTCTTACGTGGTGCGCACCAAGCAACCGCATACCGCAAACATGACTTTGTTGCAATTCTATTGTATGTTGTTGTACTTGGCTAGTACACGTACTACAAACAGCTGCTGCCGCCGCGTAAGACTGTGAGAACACGGCAGCCACTCACACACGCAGTGGGTTGGGTATCCGGTATTACACTTCTGAATGCGTTAAGACTGCGCCGCAGCTGAGTTCGAGGCGGCGGCAGAGATGAAACAGTCAAGAAGATAACAGCGCTGAAGCGCGCATGGAATGCGTGGAGATGTGCAGTGTGTCGGGGAGCAGGCGGTTGCGTGAATCGGCTGATTTGAAAGGTAAATGTAAGCGCTTGTTGTTGTTCTCGTCGCAGATACACAGATATCGAGCATACCGGCAGCTTCTGGCCAAACAGCTGATTAACTGCTAAAGTTCTACCGGGGAAGCATGCATGCGGGTTGCGACGGTAGCGGACGCAATGCTACAGCTGGTCTGCCGATAAAGTTGAAAAGAACTGGATGATCGAGTTGGCGGTCGGAAGCTTTGGTGTGTGTGTAAAGCGAAGCGCATAATGTTGCGGTTGCCACTAATGATAATTATGGCTGGCTGCGGGCTATGCTGGTCGGAGCCTGGCCGAGCCAACGCAGCGCTGTGGAGCGGTGTGTTGTTGGTGGCTGTGCCTACAGTCGCTGCGTCAATGTACAAGTCCCTTTGTTGGCAGTCTTTTTTTCATTTATTTGCTTTTGTTGTTGTTGCACTGCTGATAACTTTAACCTTCACATTGTGCGACATAAAGAACAGAACAGCAATAACAATAACAATAAAAAGACTGAATGCTGGCAATTGTAACAAAGGCAAGCCATACAAGCAGCCACCGGCATAAAAATGCTTGGGAGCTCCACCAAGCCAGCAAGGGGTGCGGACGGAAAGCGTGTTGTTTGCATGTAAATTACAGACGTAAGCGTGCAAACAAATAAAAGAAGCTCAAGTGGAAAATATGAGTGGAATTTCGCGCTGCATTGCACACACTTCATGATACCACAAATTAAAATAGCAACAACAACCCGCAATGCATATGCGACCGCAAGTTGTTGCAAATAGTACAAACTGACAAACTGCATGGAATGAACTAGAAGATACGCTCGCAGGCAGCCAGCAGCTATGCGCCGCTTGCTGATGCGGGTCCCGACAGCTGAGCACCGGGAGACAAGCCGCTTACATATCATGTTATTTACATGTAAATGCATTTCGCATTACTATTTATGCACACCTTCCCAACAACTATATATTTAATTTTTAATCACCTGCGCGCACATACAAACACACACGCGCATGCGCATGCGTTCGCCAGCTATTGCATGTAATACAACACTTAATGATAACTAAAAATTAATTTTATGCTTGCGATGCCTATTTACATGACAAACCCATAACTGCCGCGCTGCGCCGCGCCGAAACAACTTCATTTATGCTAATTTAGCCCATGCGTAGATATGTACATATGTATTGACACCAGCACTTCTTCCGCACCCATTATATTATTATTATTTCTGCCTTTTGCGCCGCCTTCACGCACGCGTTCAACTCACGACCGACCGTTTTGTCAAGTGCCTCCTTGATGGCTCTTCTTTTTAAGGTTTTAGTGCTTGCATATGCTGCGCCCTGATAATTCTTACAAGCATACGCTTAAGATAGTATTCCAATTCTAAGTATTTGCCCGCAGTTATTGTTTTAATAATTATGAATTCATGTTGCTGCGCCACTCGAACCACCTATTTTATGCGCCCGAATGTTAAGCAGCTGCCCCATTCTTGTGGTGACCTCGCTAGCCCAGGCACGCACTCTTTGGTGCTTTAAGTGATCAGTAACAGAACAAAACTCTTCCAAAGTGTTGGCGAGTGACGTTACAAATATGATAATTAGATACGCGCCTCAACTCTCCAAGTCAAGGAGGGGACCTTGAAGAAGTGTTGCCTAAAAAGTTGTTATTGTTTGTTTAATATTAAGTAATGCAAATATTATTTTTAGAAAATTAAAAATAACTTTTAAAAGTAATAAATTAATAAAGCTTGTTATCGAGCGATACGAATCTAGATACTTAAATGCGATCTCAGATACTTAAAAATACACAGAAGAATGATCTTAAAAATTATTAATTTGATATTCTTGCACATAAAAGATGTTACATAGTCTGCTGTTGAATAAATTAGAAAAGATACTCTGTTGAAATTGGAGTAGCACCATACAAGTAGTTCTAAGTGAGCGACAAAAGAACACTTGCTAATATCCATCAAATATCTCCCTACCGCTTTGTTGCGCTTTAATCAATGACTTATAAAAAATTTTAGTGTTTGGATTTAGCGCAAATATGTGCCGTTCCGTTCAATAATCTTTTTCCATCTAGACGGCAAATACCCCCTTCGTAGAAGCCCCCCTCCTTATTTGCGAAGAACTCGGAGAGCCACTTTTCACAAGCCTCTTTTGAGTTCAACTTTACACCACCAAGGGCGTTCACCATGGACAGAAACAGCAGGTAATCACTTGGCGCTATTATCGGGCTATATGGTGGATGCGATAAAACCTTCCATCCGAGCTCCCGTAGCTTCAGACGAGTCATCAAGGAAGTGTGTGGTCTGGCGTTGTCCAGGTGGAACACTACACCCTTCCTGTTGGCCAATTCTGGTCGATCGCCTGTTTCAAGCTGTTCATTGTTCGCACTAGATGGTAGAATTAAGCGTCTGGCCATATGAGAGTAGCTCATTGTGGATGATTTACCTCCAACCCCTCCAAACACATAGCAAAACCTTCCTGGCCGTCAATCCCGGCTTGGTAACTATTTGAGACGATTAACCGACCTTCGACCACGACCGTTTTCGCTTGCTATTGTCGTATGTGATCCATTTTTCGTCGCCAGTCACCATCCGCTTCAAAAATGGGTCGAGTTCGTTCTGTTTCAGCAGCATATCGCAGACGTTGATTCGGTCCAGCCGGGTTTTTTTGCGTAAAATCATGCGGCACCCAAACCGCAAGCTTTTTTGTGTATGCAGCATTCTTCAGATAGTTTAAAATTATTTGGTGACTAAGTCCCATCTACTGGGCGATGTCACGAGATGCCACATTCCGGTCTAACTAGATGTTTTCCATGATTTGATCAGTATTTGTCGTCACCGGTCTTCTGTCGGCTGGCTTAACCACCCGCTGTGTCGCGGTGTCGTTTTCACCCGCTCTGAAACGCCGAAACCATTCCTCCGCAGTTCGAAGTGATAGAGTACCATTCTCCAAAACTCCATTAATCTCACGGAACTTTTCTCTAGCGGATTTGCCTTTAACGAAGGAAAACTTTAAAATAGCACGAATTTCGTCGTTAGTGAACACCATGTTTACACGTCTATAACTCTTGAACGCAATATCCAAACGAATCATGCAGCGCGTCGTTTTATAGTTTAGGTCAAGACCTTTCAATGATGTATAGTATTGCCAGATACGAACTCTGCAGCGCTTTATACATAGCCGCGAAATTTAAAAGACAAAAAGTCGGAAGGGAGATATTTGCCAACCTATTATAATGACTAGCTTGTAAAATCATAATAGATATTCGTTTAGTGTTCTATGTTGTGCAAGAATAATCAACCTGGATTAGAGGATTACAGGGTTAAAACAGTTTTAAAGAGAATAGGAGCTCGTAACACTCGAAGCCACAATTTTTCGTTCCGGGTTTCAAGTTTGAATAATTGAATCATGGGTTTTGAGCTTGAAACAATGTAAGACTTATTGACAGTCAAATGACAAAAATTTGGAATAGAAGAAGATTTCAATGTGAAACGAGAGATTAGAATCATTCCAACCTTTGTCTAGAATCAAATCTTCGATGGATTTTTTTTAATTTCAGATCTTTTTTAAATTCAGATCGTCTATATGTTTATATTTAATAAAGCAGTGACGATTATAAGAACCGAAAAGGTGATTCTTGAAGAATTGTCGAAAAATTTTGATAAAATTTGTCAAAAACCATTATTAAGTTCGCTAGGTCAGTGGGTTCGAAATCAAATAAGAACTCATAACAACCCTCCAATATAATATATTAAAATATAAAAAATAAAAATTAATATCCAATATTAAAATTATGAAAACCTCCTCAGATTTGGTAAACTACTAGGAGCAGCGTTCGCTAAGTTCTGCGAGTTATCGTCAGCATGTGAAGTCAACCTTATAATCTTTCTCTAGCTAACTTTCTTTACTAATCATTTCACTCAGTTGAAGGCAAAAAAACATTTAATTAATTTTATTTACATATCTATTTATTGCTTACCTCATTTTTTTTTCTATGCACACACACACGGCTCTTAACAACCATAATTAATTAATGCAGCACAACTGCATTGTTATTGTTGTTATTATTACGAATTTTTTGTTTTATTTGTCTGTTATTTGAATTATCACTGCAGTAGTTGCATTTCTATTGTTTTTGCTGCTCAACGCTAACTATTGTAATTTATTTTATCGCCAACCAAGTTTTAATTAGCCTTTTGCCTTATGTGTGTGTGTGTGCGTATGTATTTGAATGTCTACATATTTGTATAACTTGCACGCTATGTAAGTGTGTTTGTTGTAGTTGTTTACATAGAAATACCTTGTAGTTTGCATTTTATTTGTTTTGTCTGGGCATTTGTTGACTTTTGTTCCCTGCAGCGTGTATAATTTTATTTTATTTTAATTTTTTATTAGAATGCTTTACATAAACAACGTTGTTTTGTAATTGACTCAAGTGTTATTTTATTGTAAATATTTTATATTTTAATTATAAAATTTTTAAATTGATATCTTTTTTTATCAAACTCTTCAAAAAATATTTTTTTTTACATTCAAAACACCTCTAATATATAAAAGTTACAAATGTCGATGAGCCTCAGACGCACTTTTCTTGGAATTAAATAAGAAAAGCAAAATTTCCTGAAAATGTCGAGAATTCAGCTCAAAAAGTGACATTTTCAGTTGAGAATAAATAAGTTTGGGATGCAAACAGATCTCTACAACAAATATTTTGTTGGGTTAATGTTGACACAAATGTCCAAGATCGATATAAAACGATTTAATCGATTTAATCGACCAGTGCTTGACCCTAGAGACATCTATTGGAAAACGGCGGAAGCAAAGTTTGAGACTTAATAACTTTTTTTGGTATTTTTCATATCATTTCGTGTCTAGTAACTTGTGTTGTACTTCTACTTTTTACCAAAAAAAAATTTTTTTTTTATTCAAAACCCCCTAAATCTATCACAGAGCCCTAGTATATTTGAAATTCAATTTATTTACTGGCCTCTCTTGTCACCAACTCTCCTTTCTCTTCTCTTCTCTCCTTTACTTCCATCCAAATCAAGCACATCATCATGGTCGCTGCCATTTCACCGCTTATCGCTAATATCTTAATGGCCTTTATATCCTTTATGTCTGTTTTCCTTTAGTTGTTATTATTTATTATGTTACATTCTGGTTGTTTTTTTGTTTGGCCTCAAATGTCTTTCAAATGTTACCTGACTCTCCTATCAACACATACATATACAGTGGAACCATTGTAGTTATAACCCAAAATAGTCTTTAGTTTTTGTTTTTATCTTTAACTTTTTGTTGTTGTTATTGTTGTTGTTTCTCCATTTCTTTAATAACTTTGTGCTCAAGCTCATATCTGGCATTTGGTATGTATCTCTTTCATGCATGTAAGGTACGCCTATAATATATTTTTATGTCCTCTTAGCGATAAGCGCTGCCGCATGTTGTCATATTAAATGCGGCTCGTTGTCTTGCCGTGGCTTATCTTAAATGCCATTTAGTGTATATTATTTGTGTGCATTTTGTTTATGGTTAAATATAGTTTTTTTCGCTTTTATCTAAGCGTCAGTTTATTATTTAAAATGTCGACTCGCCGGCGATTAGCGCTCTGATAGTTAGTGTTTTGTTGTGTAGCAGCTTAGAAGATATGTCTATTGTTGTTTTTGTTTACTTTGGTTTGGCATTGAGAAGGCCGTCAGTCAGTCAGTTAAGCTACATTGATAGTTGGTTGTTGTTGGCTCACAGCTCATAACCAGAAATTCGCCGTTCTATGCCCAGTTATATATTTGTGAGATAAGATCTTTATACCGACTCCGTTCGCTCGCTGAAACGCTGAAACGCGTACATTTGTTGTATCCAAATACATACAGACATTAAAAACTGAACTCTGTTGCGATTGCATGCAAGTAATCATTGCGAATTTCTGTCCGTATCTCTTTATTGTTTGTTGTTTTTGCTTCGCCGTTTTCATCGTTTTTTGTTGTTGCATGTTATCATTAATGTATGTTAATGTGTTAATTAAATGCCATTATTTGCATCTTATCACATCTCATACTCGACAAAATCT
The DNA here is from genome assembly GCA_031772095.1 of Zeugodacus tau. Taxonomy (NCBI): domain Eukaryota; kingdom Metazoa; phylum Arthropoda; class Insecta; order Diptera; family Tephritidae; genus Zeugodacus; species Zeugodacus tau. Next base: position 2,191,973 of record CM062653.1, on the reverse strand, counting down.
TAATTGGCTCTATTATTCGTGCCGGCCAGCGGAGTTCTGTGTATAAATCACGGTGCTACTCGTTCGGTTTGACGAGTTGCGGTTACATAAGTGACCAGTAAGCAATAATAAATCATATTTTTCAAAGTTTGGAATATGAATCTTAACCAACAACATAGAATCTAATAATGATCCTGAGAGCATACTTCTGGTGCTTCTAGTTTTTTAAGAAGATGGTGGAGTCTCTCAAATTGATTATTCAAAAATCAAGTTCCGGTTGAACACCTGACAGTTCAATAAGGGATACAATCTGATCCGCTGTTTCTGCAACGGTCCTCAGGACCTTACAAACAAGACAAAATCTAAGATAATATAGCAGAACACAAGAAGACTTAAGTCTCAATCTCGAACCCATTGATTTCACGACACATTTTTCTTGTGCATAGATTCTAATAATGTTCCAGAGGATTCTCGCGGGTATTTCTAATTTTTGACAGATATTGGAGTACCTCAAATGTATTATTCATAAATCAAGTTAAGGTTGAACTCCAGACAGTTCCATAAGGGATCCAATCTGATCCGCTGTTTCAATCAGAACCGTTTCTCTACTCAGACTGACCAATAATAACGCTGGACCCATTCATCTTCTTATTTGGAAAGCGCATCTCCATGTTATCCGAAATATAAGGACCTACAAGTCGAATTTTCGAATATACATTCCTTTTGACGGACTTAATGGGTTGAAAATCTAATATAATATAGCAGAACACAATAAGACTTAGCACTCAATCTCGGACCCAGAGATTTCACGACACATTTTTCTTGTGCATAGAATCTAATAATGATCCGGGGAGCATTTTTCTCGTACTTTTTTTTGGCAGATATTGGAGACCTCATTATTCATTAATCAAGTTAAGGTTGAACTCCTGACAGTTCCATAAGGGATCCAATCTGATCCGCTGTTTCTGCAAGAGTCCTCAGGAACCGTTTCTCTACTCAAACTGAGCAATAATAACGCTGAACTTATTTCTCCTCTTATTTGGAGAGCGTATATGCATGTTATTCAAGTTGAATTCTCGAATTTTGCAGGAAATCTTGATACATCTTGAAAATCTAAGACACATAAAGCAGAACGCAAGAAGGCTTAGGACTCAATATCGGAGCCTGTGATTCCACGATATATCTCTCTCATACATTAAGTCAAATTTGAGACGCATGAAACCCGAAATAAATTTAAGCCACTGAGGGCTTTAAAACGAAAATCTCCGGTAACAGATTCCGCTAACGCCTCCTCGTTTTTACTGAAATTTCAACGCAAGGAATTCATCAGAACTAATTACGTTCGCCTAGCATCAATGTGATTTGCAACATATGCCGGCAGTGGCACGCAGGCGAACTACTATACACTCACCCAGTTCTGGGTAGTACTCTATTTGAAATCTACGGTGCATGAAGGCACTTATCGAATTTCAGCAAAGTTGCAAACAACAACAACAACAACAACTCCGACGAATAGTAAATGCGAACGCGCTCAGCATCAATTCCGTTCAATCAACTCAGCTTTACTTAATTATTCCAGAAATTTTCGCTTAAGCATGAAACGCACAACTGGCTGGCACGCCAACGGACTGACGGACGAACGAACGGACTAACAAATGTGCGGAGCTAAGTAAGCGGGTGCTTGTAAAACTAGCAGCAGCAGCATCAGTGAGTAGGAAAAAAATTTTTGGTTGAGAAAACTTTGCTGTTGGGACCTCGCTATAAACGCAGATGCCAAACTAACAAGCAGCGACCCCAAAAACAATGGACGCCTGCCATACAAATGCCTCAGTTAAGTTAAGCGCAGTTAAGTTGAGCAGTACTTAGTGTGCGGCAAGTCGACGCGCCTCACAACGCCTGCCTAACGGCTTGACGGACGACTGACCCAGAACGTCACGTCCAATATTTAACCTCAGCCGCAGCCAGTCAGCGGCGTTGCCAATGCGTTGCACAAATGCGTATCATATTTCCTGTTGAAATACATATATTTACACTGTTCATTGTGTGTGTTCGGTGTTCTGTTTTTGTTGTTGTTGCGCATAATGGTGCTGATGCTGTTGATGTTGCTGTTGCTGATGATGTGTTGTTGCGTTGGTTGTTGTTTGCTATTGATTTCATGCCACTACGGGCACTTCAAGCTCGCCTAACCTCAATGCGTTTGGACAGCATCAAATGTTTCAAACGCTTCAATGCCCAGTGCGTGCGTTCGACCGTCTTTTCGTGGCCTACACTCACTCACTTACTCAGCCCGCGCGCCACCGCACCACCGGTCTTCCTAGCGCTGCGCTATAAGTCGTAAGTTTCATAGCCGCTGTGATGCTTGACGACTTCAAATTGCCTCTTTTCGGATTTGTACTGCAAATGCACGTAATATGGATGTCTGTGTGTGTAATCTAATACCTTCTGCCATTTTCTTATGGATTACTGTGATGAGACCCTGTAGGAAATTGTTCTCAGGTTCGATTAGGAAATCAGCTTAGAGAATTCTGGAAACATTTACGACTTGACTTATTTACCGGATAATTCCTACATTTTTATATGACTTAACCTCAATTCTTATATCTGATCCTTTCCTTGAAACAACCTATTCCTTTACTTTACTTAGGACTCGGCGAAGAAAAGCTGGATTATTTGTTATATGTAGTAAAATACAGAATTAATGCCTCGAAGAATCACTAAAGAAAGTCTATTTTGAATTTTTTAAATTTCTGCAAAAAGTCTATTTTGAATTTTTTAAATTTCTGCAATTTTTCCTACAAGGCATGTATGAGTTGAGTTTGTCCTGCTCATTGCTTAAGGCAATGTATGTGTGTTTTTTTCTGAATTTGCTATCAACACGCTTAGTGTTGCATGTACAACGTTGCTGTTGTTGTTGTTGTTATTTCATCGTTTATGCCAAAATCGTTGTGCGTTACGCATAATAAATTCGCTTTAATTTATTTATACAATGCAATAGAAGACGAGCGAGCAACCGGCAACAAAATCACCACTGCAAATGGCAATAATACAGCAACAACAAAAATAAAATTGAAAACAACAACACTGTGCTACATCAAGTCACAGCAAACATCAGCGATGAGAAGCGGCGTAGGCCAGAGCGGAGGGAGGGAGCGGTACACCCGTTGTACCCCACGTATAGCAACAACAACAAGAGCACAGTAGCAGCTGCTCCATCACTATCACCAATCGCCAACACCATCACCATCGGCCTGGCACGGCAATCAACGCACCACTCAACAGCGCACTGCCGCCTTCCACTCCCGCTCCGCCAACCGCTGCATGTCCGCCGAAAGACACTAGCAGCGCGCTGTGTCCATAATCGCGAATTCCCTTGCCGCCTACTGCTGCTCAGCGCTCACTTTGGACAGCCGGCCAACAGTTGATGGTCGGTGTTCAGTCTTGCCATTTGCAGTTCAACACTTTTTCTTCGCTCACTCTTCGTGTTGTTGTTGCTGTTGTCTCGTTGTCTTGAAATTTGTTGTTTGTGATTTTGTTACTTTTTGCTTTACTGATGCTGATTGCTGATTGCTGCTGCTGTCATCGTTGTTGTTGTTGCTGTTTCATTTAATATTTTAATGGAGTGTGGAGGCACAACGATCAGCAAATCTTTGTTTTGCCTAAATCTGCATTCACTTTTCCTATTTTATTTCGATTCTTTGTTGTGTGTTGTTTTTGTTGTTGTTGTGCTTAAAAAGTTTAAGTGCTCCATATAATTTAAATTATTTTTGCTTTTAATGCTTTTTGCTTTATTTTTGATTTTGGCAGATAAGTGATTTGTTTTCATAATCCATAGATATGCTTCTACTTTAGCAAACAAATTTCTTGAAAGACAGTCTTTGTGCGATTTTTTTAAGGGTTCTCTGTTGGTTTTGAAGTAAGTAGACCAACAGAATTCTTGAAATGAATTGAGACGATTATAATGCTGTATTTGTTATTTTTAATAAAAAATATTATTTTTGTTTTTGTAAATTACGTTATATCCCCTCAAAGTTAGACCTCAATATTGACTTTCAGGTGAGGATACACTCTAGACGTGAATGGAGAAGAGGTCTAGAAATAGAGGAGAACAGACGGGTCCAAAATGGACTGCTGAGTAGGTACGGGGGTATACTCCAAAGATCTGGACATATCTCCCTTCTCCCAGCCAGTATCTTCCAAGCGGAAGTGCTTGGCATACAGAAGGCCTGTGAAGCTGTATTGAATAACAATGGGGGATACAGAAATCGAATATATACACAGACAGTCAAGCTGCATTGCTGGCTTTGTCGTCTCCAGAGATTAAATCACAAGTAGTCAGCAATTGCAGGAAGGTTTTGTGCTCATTAGCAGAAAAACTCAACCTGTCATTATATGGGTTCTCGGCCACAGGAGTATTTTCGGAAATGAAAAAGCAGATGAATTGGCATAAACAGGAGCCTCTCTAGATGAATCCGGGGCGGAACAAATAGCATGCCCAATAGGAATCATCGGGAGAGAGATATACACACATTACGTACAAATAGCCCTTAACAGATGAAAAGCAAATAACAAATGTAAAATAACAAACCAGTTATGGCCTGATTATATAAGATAAAAACAAAGGATTTATTAGATAAATCCAGGAAAAACATATACAGACTTACAGCCACAATAACAGGGCACCGGCCATTTGCCTCATAACCACATATGTCGCTCCTGCAAACTAGAAGACAAAAAGGAAACGGCTCAAATCAGACATAGAACTCTTGGAAGTTATCAGGCATCTAATCTTGAATGGCTGGCCTCAAAAAGAATAACAGAAATAAGTAGTTTCATAGAGAGCACAAAATGGTTCGACCGTCGAGATGAAACGTTTATAGCAGTAATTACTAAGGTCTTACAATAGTGTAACAAAATGACGCATCTAGCGCTAATTGAGCCCAGAAGGGCTGCACTCATACCTACCTACCAACGTTAATGAGTTTTTTGTGTTTTTAGATTGTTGTTTTGAGCTTCTACATTGATGTTATATATACATATATACTGGATCTGTAGAGAACGGAGTCAGAAAGAGAAGAGCCTTTTGTTTTCGAATAACTCTTATTAATTTAAAATTCTGTCTTAGAATTGTTCTTATGATGAAATTAGCACCGGCTAAGTCAAAGTCATCCTACAGCAGGGAATCTCCTTCTCTTCAGTATATTTCGAAGTATTCAAAACAGTAAACGAAGTTCTCACGGCTATTTACAGTTGCTATTCTACAGGCTACCGATACCAGAATCCGCTACTCCGTTCCCACGACCGTCAGTTCTACGGTACGGAACGGAACTGCATTCTTATCGGGCCTCCGGTCAAATCGCCAGCATTCCTTAGAAATATTTAGGGAACATTTTATTCCGCAACAACAACAAAAATCTGAAAATATCCGATGAAGGAGCTCTCCTCAAAATCCGACTTGTTATAGACTAACTTTTATACATTTGAAATCGGCTCTCCTATGAATGTCTCTCTTGGGAATGTCTATTATGAAGACGTTGGGCTTCAACTTCCCCTTCCACCTTGAAATTGATTTTGTATAGGTCCTCTTAATCTCAAATATTTTTATAGTCATTCGTTTCATCTTGCATTTAAATTTTTCTTCATAGAATGGACGAACTTTTTACTTCGCTCCTGCTTACAAATCCGCTTATCTCCACATACATATGCAATTCCAGGCCACAAAGCGCAAATCACAATTAGATACGCCACATAATCCAACTTAAGCAACACACACAAACATATGCGCATTCCTAAGCCTCCTAGAATGCCTGCCTGCCTCCATTTCAATGGAAATTACTGTATGCAAATATTGCCAATAATTTTATGTAAATACGTACGCTATGCAGGCGGATGTGTGTGTGTGTGTGTTTACATATCGATTTGTAGTGTGCGGCTTAATGGCGAAACTTTTCCAATAATGTTTTCCGAAACAATTAAGTGGCACACGATGCTTACAAGCACATATCCTTACATACATACACACATACTTATAACCAAAGCACCAGTATTTATAAGCCGAAAGCATTTAGTCTCCGAACAAGAAGCCTACTTTTGCGCGCGGGCATGCATATTATTTAAATCCCACAAAGTTCGAAATTTACCAACACAACTTTGTTCCGAGTAAAGAGCAGTCAGTGCTGAGAAGTAGAGTGTGGAGCAGCGCAGTAATTCCAAAACCAACATATTCGAAGCAGAAGAGCAATTAGAATAATTCAAGGCATTGATTTGTCGTTGGGGAGCGCTTTATATACCGAATACTTCCATACAGACCCACACACGTACAAACACTGCGTGGCAATCGCATTACAAATACGAGTGTTTATCGATAAGTAACGGTAATGCTGGAGGGAAATCTGTGTTCTCGATTGGAGTATGGACTACTAAGTGGGTATAGTGTGCTCGTTATAGCTTTAATTTGTGCAAATGCTGTGGCAGTTAAGCGCAGACTATGGCCTAGTAGTCACCTAATTCCGGAGGAGTGATGCTGTTTGCGCCATTTTCTTCAGCGCCCAAGTTGTCATTTATGAGGTGCTGATGCTTTGCGAAAATAAATTTATGCCGATTGTCATTTGTTTATTAATTAATGTGTAGGGTGAGTTGTTTGGATTGAAATAGATATGGAAGTATACAGATGAGAAGAGAGTGAGATTTTGAGTACATACATTAAATATGAGGTACGACTTTTCAGGATAGACCTCTAGAACTCGGTGGATAAGTAGAAGTTCTAAGAATAGATCAACTTTTTCACTCTATGGTGAATTATTTTGTGTTTGGTCCAAATCACACAAGAGGTAACAGCCCTAAACCAGCTTCAAATTGTTAACATTTTTTAGGTTAGATTTTTATGGTTACGCAAAAGCTGAAAGATCCCGAAATATTACTTTTCGGAACATTTTTGCCGTACAAATAAAAGAGAACGATAGTAACTTTTTTGCTCCCTTAAAAATACAGGGCTTCGCAGTAGAACTTTTCGAATAAAACCAAAAAATTATTAGGTATATAACTTTGCTTCCGCCGTTTTTTGTAAATTTAAGTATTTTTTTGTATAAAAACGTTTACAAATGTCGATGAGCCTCAGCCGCACTTTAAAAAAAGAATTAAAAAAAGAAAAGCAAAATTTACCGCAAATGTCGAAAATTCGGCTCAAAAAGTGACATTTTCAGTTGAGCATAAGTTTGGGTCTCTACAAATATTTTGTTGGGTTAATGTTAACACAAATGGCCAAGATCGATATAAAACGATTTTATCGATTTAATCGACCAGTGCTTGACCCTAGAGACATCTATTGGAAAACGGCGTAAGTTTTATAAATAAAAAAGATATCGGAAGCAACCCTAAATATCATATAAGTTTCGAGAAGTAATCTTTTCAACACTGTACAACCAAAAAATATGAAGAACAATGACACAACAAATAAACTCAATAAAAGTGAAAAGAAGCTTAAAATGTAAAATTTCATATTTTTTACAAAATATATTTACATATGGTATGTAACCCAAAAAAATAATTTCAACTTGACGACTACAACAATAGGAACGCAGCAGCCGAAGCATACAAGCACCCGCAATAATGGAAAGAAATCATGCGGGGTCTCACGGATCAATCAAGCAAGCCGAAACAGTGGACTACAATCAAATGCGAACTGGTGTCCAGTACCAAGCACCGCCTGACGTAGTCTATTACAATGTTAGCAGTAAATCCCTCATAGCAAGCATGTCATTGACTTGTGGTTTATGTTGTTGCTTGATCTGGCTTATTTACTTGGTGTTTCTGGGAACGTTCATCTTCGGCGTCATCTGTTTGTTCCGACTGGCGATCGGGCAGTGGCGGAGTGTCGAGCAGGAGTATTTCGATATTGGTTTTACTTTTCTCGAGGTTATGTAAATTGCGTGCGAGAAAATAAAGTTGTAGGCTACAGTTGCGTGGTTTCTTTTTCCTACAAAATTTTCTATAAATAGCGTACAGACTTCAAAAAAGGATGACAAAGACAGTGCGCTTATATTGAAAAGATTTTTTTTATTTGCGGCAATGAAAGTGACAGTTTGAATTTCAAAAAAGAAAACTTCAAAATTTACCGAAAATCGAAACAAAACATATCAAATGCAACCCTGCGGTATGATGTCTTATGAGTGTCGAAAAGTAAAATAACCAACACTGTACAAGCAATAAATATTAAGAATGATGACACAACAAATAACAAAAATATAATATTCAACTTAATGCCAGCTTTCAATAAAGAACACAGAGGTTGAAGTATTCTTTGGAAGTATTCAAGCACCCACAAGAGCAGCAACAAAGTCATCAACGAACTAACGGTTCAATCAAGCACGCCGAAACTGTGTACTACAATCAAATGAGAACTGGTGCCCAGTACCATACACCGCCTGACGTAGTCTATTACAATGCCAACGATAAAGCCTTCTTAGCAAGCATGACCTTGGCTTGTGGTTTATGTTGTTGCACGATCTGGCTTATTTACTTGGTGCTTCTGTTCACGTTCATCTTTGGCGTCATCTCCCTGTTTCGCCTGGCGATGGGGCAGTGGAAGAGTGACGAGCAGCAGTTTTTCGATATTGGTTTTACTTTTCTGGAGGTTATGTAAATTGCAAACGAGTTAATAAAGTTGTAGGCTACAGCTCTAAGCTTTCTTTATCACAAAAATTTTGAAATAAATGGACAAAAGACGCTTCTATTGAAAAAAAAAATAAAATCAGTTGTATTCGCAGCAACAAAAATGACAGTTCAAATTTCGAAAAAGAAAACTTCAAAATTTACAGAAAATCGAAAATCGAGCAATTGTAAACAAAACATTTGTGAAATGCATTTTATAGCAAACTGAGACATTAGTCAGCAAAGCGCACAAACTTTTACAGTTCGCCAAAAAAACAATAAAAAAGATTTCTTCAAAGTTCAACATGCCGGCTCCACAAACGTCGAACACCATGGAACAGGGTACTGCTGAAAGAGCGAATTTTTTATCGTCCACTAGAAATCGCAAGGCCATTTGTTGTTTGTGTTCAATTTGCACCGTATATTTCGCTGCCGTCGCCATTTTTGTTTTGTTGCATGCTGGCGCACTCCCATCATCACCCAAAGACAGTCGTCAATTAGATTTGGAGCTGTACACTGACGACGATTATTACGAAACGGATTTTTCATTTTTGAACACTTTTTGAGCTATTTCAATTGTGGAATAATTGTAAATAGATAATCCAGATGATATATATGGTATATATATATGAATAAAGTGCATTTCGATGAATATGGAGAAATGTTGGTGTTCATGAACGGGTTTGCTTGTACAATGAGAGGCGGGTTTTCAAGATTCTCGATGTGTTTGTGATATCTTTGAAAAACTAGTTCACTTCTGCTGTACTGTCAAGCTTATAGAACAGGAGTTCTGTTATGGGATGCCACTGAAGATACCTTCGAGAGGTTTCCAAAATATTTGCCTATAACTGCATTCGAACTAGTTAGGTATCAAGTTCTTCTCCCACTCTTCCTATCTTTCGTTATTTATAGTCGTTGATAGTATCAAGTTGATTGTGCTGAGGTAACTGCGGAAGAAGTTGTCCAACATCAGCTCTGAAGAAGCTCCCGAATGTACTCGAGCCAACCTTATGCTACTGACATTACGTTATCTTGAATCCAGTTGTACCAAAAATTTATATTGGAGATATTGAAGATTATATTGGAGAACAAGGGTGAAGATACCTTCGGGAGGTTTTTTATATATTTGCATATAACTGCATTCGGACTAGTTAGGTATAAAGCTCTCTCTTCCTGTCTTTCATTATTTATTTGCTTATCGATAATCTCAAGCTCCCGAATGTACTCGAGTCAACCTTCTGCTACAGACGCTACGTTATCTTGAATCCAGTTGTACCAAAAAGTTATATTGGAGATATTGAAGATTATATTGGAGAAAAAAGGTAAAAGACACAGGGATTCATAGAGAGTGTGTGAGCGGCTTTTTTTCAAAAAATCACCTATATCCGATAAAATAGTATACTCAATACGGTGCAAAAGCTACATTTGCCGACTTTAACACTAAAGCTACACATAATCATATACATATATACTTTATATAAGACCACAATCCTTCAGCTTGTGTTCGTACGCGTATCAACAAGTGCCCAGCGGTGGGCTGTCAAACCAGCAGCTAAGTCCAATCAACTGAAAAGTCGGCTCTTCGCACCGGGTATGGTCGCCATTAGCAGCGTTGCCAGTCTGACGGGCTCGTTTTTTTTTACTCGCTTGCGTTTATTTTCCGAAACGTTGCACCGTTTAAGCAAACACAACAACATAAACAACACCAACAAACAAGCGAACAAGAAAGACAAACGGCAGACACAAACTGCTACTTGGCATTGCAACGGACTTCAGCGGTGAGGGGCAGACGCTGTTGTGCAGCCGTTAAGATAGGTAAGCCGCGGTCACAGACGGCACTGTTGTTGTTGTCTCGCAATATTTATCAGCTGTTAGCCGACTGTCTATGTGCCTTTGAGCTTACATTGTTGTTGGTATTTATTTTAGCCACCGTGTGGTTGTTGTATACCGTTCAACTGTTGTCGCAGTTGCTACGCTTCTCTGCACCGCCAACAGTTTATCGCACTTGCTTATCTGTGGCGGAAAAATAAGCTACGCAGACGTGGTAGAACAAGCGAATCGCGAAGAAAACTTGCATGAAAATCGCGTTAACTGCGTTGGAAGGGGTCTAGTGGCAGTGGCGGGGTTGACGTAAACAAGAAAGACAGTGGCGAGGACAAGAGCTGCATGTGAGCGCTAGCAGTTGTTGAGCAAATGACATTGTTTGAAAGCGAAACACAACAACAGCATAGCACTTTTAAGCAGCAACAAGTAGTCGCCAGGATTAACGAAGAAACAGAAACAAAAAGTGGGTTTATTGATGTAGTGAGACTTGTCTAGAACAAAAATAAATCTCATGGTTTCTCAACCAAAGCCTAAAGACTATATGGAGACCTAAATTATATTTCTTGACTATCTTTTACTAGATGAAAATTGGTCAAATATCTTCCATAAGATCAACCGATATCCTGGTTATCATAACCTCATGGGTTCTAATGTTATATTTAACTTCACTGCTCGAAATTTAAAACGGTTCCGACGCCCTTACTGAAAAGGGGCGAGTTTCTTATAATTTTTATTAAAATTTTACCGGCTTAAATGAGTTCACTGAGATCGTTGAGAAATTTAGTATTTCCACTAGAAGAACTAAAATAAAAGACTATGGTTTAGTGGTCTTGAAGAAGTCGAAGCTCATAGTAGATCAAAAAGGTTGTCTAACGTGGTGTTTTAATGAAATATGTCGATAGACAGGGGAGCTATCACTTAATTCGGTAATTCTTGGGATCAAGTTTGTATCATATTTCCGTGTAACGAAATTAGGGGACTCGGCAATCCGGTGGACTTTTATAAACGTACCCTTGAAAGTCTCAACGTGCCTGCTAAGATTTCTCAGTTGTTGTCTCAATCCACCATTCTTGGATCGATTATTGGTTCTCCGATACAGTACCTCGAAATGGACTCAATGGATACTGTTTCTTGGACCTGTTATAGACCTTCCATAAGCTAAATAAACTACTTTGTCGGCTGTAATCCGAAGGATCCTTCAGGAATAATGTTGACAGACTCGAATCTAGTCTCAGGTCCAGTTTTAATAGACCCCTAACCATACGCAGGCAAGAAAATTCTTTACTAATTTGAAAAAAATTTGAAAAAAAAAATCTTTAATTTCCTCTAATAATTCACTTTTCTCCACAAAATCCATATTTTCGTTTAAATTCTGTTTCGAGTTGAAGCTTTTCCGAAATTGTATAAATTTACGAATTTGCAAACATTTACCGAATGCCACCTACAGAAGCGCAACAAACTACTAAGTGGACGCTCAATGCACTTACATAAATAAACTGCACACATATGTACAGACGTAATGCACATAATGCATCAACACACATATGGGAATTACGTAGCACGTAGCATAAGCTGTAAGCTGGGCAATTTAACCAGTTGCTGCAGTTACGGGCACGACGTGGCGAGTGGGTAAAGGGAGGTAACTTTGAATTGTGTGGCTTTTATGGCCAATTTGACCGATTTTTAGGCTATTCATTTGCCGTACAACTTTATGAGCTTGTGTGCCGGTGTGTGTGTATTGTTACATGTGTGTTAGGTGCAGTGCGTGCCCAGTAGGAAATTGATTGAAAATGAAAAATAATTATATTCAGTGAATGCTGATGGCAGGCAAAGTTTAGCTTGTTGACTTTTTTATAGCATTCTGACTACTATTAAATATAGTTGAACTTCCATAACTCAAATTGCTATAACTCCAAGTACTCCATAACTTGAACTCTTGAATTGGTAATATTTTTGAAAGCAGTATGACATATTTTATACAAAAAAAACTCTTTTTATCAACTATTTAATGAAAAAAATATAATGTTAATCTATTAAAAATAATTAAAAGTTATAAAAAAAAATTTTAAAAATTTTTTGCACCAAAAATTTCCTACTGGGATATCAGATAATTTTTGGAAAAAATTAATACAATTCAAAATAATTAAAATTAAAAATTATATAGAGTAAACAACATATGAAACAAAATTTAACCAAAAATTTCCTACTGGGTCGCTAGCAAAAGCCTGAGCTTGATGGAGTGCCTTAACGACAGTGTTGTTTTTGCATGGAATTATTGTTGTTGCTTGCAATTGCTGGCTGTTGCTTGTACATTTTGCAACTGGCAGCGCTCAAATGTGCAACTAATACACAAACACACACACGTACACTTATGTAAATGTCAATATATATGCATGAGCCTACATTGCATTGCTGCAGTTGCATATGACCACATATGTATGTCTGTATGTGTGCTTGCATTTGCAAGTTTGGTCAACTAGTTACTGCGCAGCGCCCAGTCAGCCAGCCAGCCAGCCAAGTGCTGCAACTTTTATGGCAATTTTTCGTATTTGTTGCATGCATATACACGCACACATATCAGTGTGGCTATCAGCGCGCAGGTTGTTGTTATTGCTATTGCTATTGGTGTTGGTGTAATCATCGTCGCAGTCGTTTTGCAAGCTAATTGCCTGTTTAAACCGACCGAAAAACTCTATTATTTTGCACTCAAAGTCAAAAGTGTGCTGGCGGCGGCAGTTACAAATGGGCGCACAGCAACAACAACACACACACGCACACTGGAACTAGCGCTGATTGCATGTATGCGTGTATGTAAATCTGTGGATGTAACCATAGGTAACTAAACCGAAAATAGGCACCTCACAAACTCGAAAACTATAAAACCCGCTCAAGCACGCACCGCATGCCAACACCTCCCGTGATACCCCCCGCAACGCATATCACTAACACACACACAAAAACACACTCACGCATGCCAATGCACTGCCGGCGGCGTTGGCGCTGGTACGGGCGCGCGCCCAAACGCTTGAGTGGGTGTTTGGATGGATGGATGGTTGACAGTTTTATTGTGAATTCGCACAACTTGCGAAAAACTTTTTTACGACCAACAAATGTGTTGCTGGCAAGCTTTTATTTCTGATTTTCGTTTTTTTCTGTGTGCTTTTTGGCCATTATTCGCAAGCACAGCGCACTGGCTCATTATGCATAAGAGTTTATGTGTTTCCATTGCATATGTGTTGGTGTGTGTGTGTGTGTTTGTGTGGCGCACCCACTCACCAGACGCATGACTTGTTATAAAAACAAGCGAAAAATTGTGCAAAAAAACAGACAGTGGCAAATAAAAACTAGAATTTAGAAATGTAAATAAACAGTCGAAATGGCTGCAACCTATGCCAACTTTTCTAGTATTGCGTAGCGCAGTTTGCACGAGGTCTGCAAGTGGACGCACTTAGCGCGACGTACGTACAAATGATTTATGCAATTGAGAATGGCATAAGTCAATGTTGTGTGTTTTTGAAAATAAATTATTTTTAGTAAAATGCATGATTTTCATATAAAAATGACATAACTCGAAATTATTTGTTTTGAGTAAGGCAGAAATTAAGTGATTAAGTGAAATTTTTTCTAAAATTGAAAGAACTCAAAAATATTTGTTTTGAAAAAACATCATAAATCAAGTAATTTAGTTAAACTTTTTTCAAATATGGCATAACTCAAAATTGTAACTTTGAAAAAAAAAATCATAAATTAAGTGTTTAGATAAAATATTTTCAAAAATGGCATAACTCAAAATTGTAGTTTTGAAAAAAAAAAATCGTAAATTAAGTAATTTAGATAAAATCTTTTCAAAAATGGCATAACTCAAAAATTTAGTTTGAAAAAAAAATCATAAATTATGTGATTTAGATAAAATCTTTTCAAAAATGGTATAACTTAAAATTTTAGTTTGCAAAATAAAATCATAATAAAAAAAAATAAAATCATAAATTAAGTAATTTAGATAAAATCTTTTCAAAAATGGCATAACTCAAAATTTTAGTTTTGAAAAAAAAAAAATCATAAATTAAGTTATTGAGTTAAACTTTTTTCAAAATGGCATAACTCAAAATTTTAGTTTTGAAAAAAAAAAAACATAAATTAAGTTATTGAGTTAAACTGTTTTCAAAAAAGGCATAACCCAAAATTTTTGTTAAAAAAAAATCATAAATTAAGTAATTTAGATAAAATCTTTTCAAAAATGACATAACTTAAACTTTTAGTTTTGATAAAATATCTTAAATTCAGTAACTTAGTGAACAATTGTACTTAGAAATACATAGCAAAACATAAAATTAAATTTAATTTTTATAAATTTTAAAATTTTCAATCACTATTGAGGAAAATTGAGAATGAGCTTTTAAAAATAACTTTCAAATTATCTAATTTATTTTCATATCGATTTATGAATAAAAAATATGAAAGAAGAGCAGAAGAATTTGTTGTAACTTAAAATAGCATAACTCAAAATCATGATTTTCAACTCAAAATTGTTAGAAATTTTTGAAGGAGCCTTTAAAATGCCTTTTAAAATATCTAAGTAATTTTCAAATCAAATTGTGAATAAAAAATATGAAAAAAAGAGAAGAAGCCTTTGTTGTAACTTAGAATAGCGTAACTCAAAATTATTAGACATTTTTGATTTCTCTACATTAAAGTATGACAAATTTGCTTTCGAATTGGATATAAAATATTCGAATATTGTTTTACCGTTGATTTAAAGATTTTTTAGATAATTCGTTTTCGAAAAACTTCTAAAGATTATTATTTATTCTCTAATATTTTTTCTGAAAATTTATTGTCTTGCTTAATACCAATTTATCTTTCTTTCAGCGAGCATTTCCAAATGCATTTAGTTTATTCAGTATTTTTACAAATAAATTCTCAGTATATAACTACATACATACATACATATTAACACAGTTGTAAACACAGTATTGCTACATAAACTTTTTAGCTATCGAAAATACATAAATTTTTATTTTCGAAATATTTATAACTGTATGTGAATAATTTTGCATATTTTAGTTATAGGTATATACACACACTTACATGTATAGTTATATATGTTAATTGTTGCATTGCTTGAGTGCCGTTTGCATTGGCAATTGATCGATAATTCAATTTTTGAACTGCATTGAACTACACGAGGTAAGCAATGAATATAAATGATTTTCAAAGAAATACAAATTTATCTGCATTTCAAATTTGATTTAATTGCATTCTTGCTGAGACAGTCAATAGCAGTTTAATAGCAGGGAATTTTGTATATTTTCATGCAAGCTTTTTAGCAATGGGTGGACTGTTGATTTTTTATATAATGGACCAAATCAAAAATGACAAAGTATTTCAAAATTAAAAAAAGAAATTAAATAAATTTGGAATTTTATATATATTTATCGCCTAAAATCCACCACTTTAGGAGTGGAGTCACTAATTGAGTTATGCTCAATGTATTTTCATCAATGAATATCTACGGTAGGCAATTCGCCAATTATTCCTATTTTAATTTAATGTACATATTCCAAAAATACAGTCAAACGATCTAAGGATTCCGTTATTTGTATTTAAAAACGGTTGTAATATACATCCACTTATCTAAGAACAAGCAACATGACCCAACCCAACATGACTCTTATCAACTCTTATCCTCTCTTATCCTCGTTCAAGTTCTAGTCTATGTGGTAATTCGATTACTTATAACCTTAGATTCCTTAAATATAATTCTTAATTTATGAAATGTATAAAACGGTACAGCGCTCGTATCTGACAATACTTTACATCTTTGAAAGGTCTTGACATAACCTACAAAACGACGCTATACATGATTAGTTTGGATATTGCGTTCAACAGTTATAGACGCGTAAACATGGAGTTCACTAACGCCGAAATTCCTTAGTTAAAGGCAAATCCGTTAGAGAAACATTCCATGAGATTAATGGTGTTTTAGGGGATGGCAATCTATCATTTGGAACTGCGGAGGAATGGTTTCGACGATTCAGAAAATGACACCATGAATAAGCCAGCCGGCGGAAGACCTGTGACGACGAAACCGATCAAATGGTGGCATTCCGTGCCATCGCTCAGGAGATAGGAGTTAGTCACCAAACCATTTTAAACCATCTGCATAAGGCTGGTTACACAACAAAACTTGATGTTTGGGTGCCGCATGATTTGACGCAAAAAACCTTCTGGAGCGAATCAACGCCTGCGATATGCTGCTGAAACGTAACGAACTCGATCTATTTTTGAAGCAGATGGTGAGTGGCGACGAAAAATGGATCACATGTGACAATATCAAGCGAAAACGGCCGTGGTCGAAGACCGGTGAATCGTCCCAAGCAGTGGTCAAGCCGGGATTGACAGCCAGGAAGGTTTTTCTGTGTGTTTGGTGGGATTGGAAGCGAATCATCCATTATGAGCTGCTCCCATATGCCCAGACGCTTAATTCTACCATCTACTGCGAACAACTGGACCGCCGCGTCCAGAATTGGCCAACAGGAAGTGTGTAGTGTTCCACCAGGACAACGCCAGAGCATACATATCGTTGATGACTCGTCAGAAGCTACGGGAAGTCGAATGAGAGGTTTTATCACATCCACCGCTCGGACATAGCGCCAAGTGATTACCACCTGTTTCTGTCCATGGCGAACGCCCTTGGTGGTGTAAAGTAGAAATCAAAAGAGGCTTGTGAAAAGTGGCTGTCCGAGTTCTTCGCAAAGAATGAGGGGGGCTTCTACGAGGAGGGTATTATGAAGTTGCCGTCTAGTTGGAAACAGAGACGAAACGGCGCATGTTTGAACCGAATACCGGATTTGTGACACTAGGACCTATACTAATCTATGGATACTCGCTCTGTTTTGGGGTTTTGAGATTATCTTAAGAGCCACACTTTCAAATCATAACCACGCAAGAACCCGAAAATCAGTAAGGACTACAAATAATTGAGCCTGAGACCTAAACAGCATATAACAGCCTACAGAACATCACACCCACCTATTTATTCTTCCGACAATAAAAAAGCACCAGGTCAACGATCCGTTTAGAAAAATTGACGCTACTAATTTACCTCATTGCAATCGGTTATAATTTACTGTTAGCAATTGAGTAAATTAATTCTTTTTTTTTTGTGAGAGTGTGTGTTGCGTTTGTCTGTACACGAGCTTACTTAGTTTTGCGGCTAAAAAACAGACTTTTTATCATTATCTGGTACTTTATAGGTCAAAAGCCTGCGAAGGCATTGTCCCAGTGCCATCGACTGTCGCCATATCTATCTATGCACATGTACACACTCACCCACATGTGTGAGACTTGATCGGCGGATTTCGGCGGCGCCTACTCGCGCGTACACATGCTTTTCGCTATCAGTGTTTAGCGTATTTTCACTTCATTTGTCGTTGTTTTTGTTCTTGTTCTTGTTGTTTTTTTGTTTTGTGCGATTGCATTGTAATGACTAAGCGCGCGTTTGAGTGATGGTGCGAACGGCCAATGGACTGAGCAAATGAGCAAATACGCGCCGCAATGACTAAAGTGGAGTGCTTTAATTGGGGAACAGGGGCCAATGAACGCGTGGGTGTGTGCGCGCACACAAAACATCTTGCGCGTCCCGTTGCACCGCTACTTTTCGCGCGTTGTCACAGCTATTTATCAGAGGTGCTATTGCTGATGTTGTTGTTGTTGTTTGCTGCTGGCGTTGTTGTTATCTAACCAATTCACACCTAGAAATGTATTCTGCGGTTCATTAACTTTTCGGTCGCACTTTCCGGTGAAAATGCGGTCAACAGCCGCGCGGCAACAACAACAACAAGAACAAACGCGCAGATTCTCGTATTTGCATGCTTCCACACACGCGCGCTCACACAAACACATACACATGCTTGCATGCCTAATCCCACCACGTGTAAGTTGTCGCCGCTTCCGCACATTGACCGACATCGGCGGCTTGGCGTGGACGGACGGCATTCTAAGTGCATAGGCACACACACACTCACACAAACAAACGTAGGCTTTTGATAAATTGCAATATTGTGGCAATCAAATACACGAGCCGCGCTAGAAATTTGCCGCACATGCCTACCTAACGCTCGTGCCCACACACACCGACCGCTAAGTAGTTACAGTGCGATTTATTTAAATTTCTTCTCGGGTTTTTACAAAACCGAATTTGTTGCAATTAATTTGCCCGCTCGTGTAAATCGTAAACACAACAAAATATGCGCCTGGGAAAACGTGTCGCGATCGAGTACCGCCTATATACCTATATAAATGCTAATAAGTACGCGCAACTGTACAGCCGAATGCACTGGTGCGTTTGTGTGTTTGTTGTTAAATTGTTGCAATTTTCGCTATTATTATTTAGCACAAGCCGTTTCTGGGTTCAACGCCCGTTCGAGGGCAAATAGCTTGCGGTAGACGCTTGTTTACGTTCGATTCGCTCGCCTGTGGCGAGAAAAAATGTGCTTTCTATTATAAAACTATTGCGTCGTTTCACTAAAAATACAATATCTTTATTGCTTGCTTGTGTCACTTGGCAATAACTAATTCCCGTTATATTTATCTGAATGTTGTCCCAAATGCTCAATAATTTCTGCTCAAAATTAGCTTCACACGATGTTTTCAATATTTTTTGTTGATTTTTGTATGATTTTGAGCATTTTCAGGAATTTGAAAACCGTTTTGATTACAAATTAGTTGAAAATAACGGTATGATCATCTAATTGGACTCATTAAAAGCTAATAATCGATGAAGTGGTTTCCACCGAGAGCTAGCCAACGTGATCGCCTAACTCATTACGGCACTCTTCAGGGTAGCAACACTTAATAAACATTTTTTTTAATCAATAACAACAACAAGCCATTGTCCCATCGGGAATGTTAGCTGTAGAAGCTGCCTAGAAGAAGGTGAGGTAGAATCCTCCCAGCATTTCCTTTTGGAATGTCCCGCCTTTGCGAGATCTAGACAATAAATCTTTGGATCTCACTTTTTTGGGCACCCCCGCGAATTAAGGTTTCCCTTTCTAGGGAAACAGCCTTCGTACCTAACTTAACCTAACAACAAGAATAACACTAATGGTTTCTAGACTTCTAACCAACAAGGCTTCTCAAATTACTTTCAGCAATGAAATCGCAATTAGAACAAAATCTATAGAAAGCTTTGTGAAAATGAAGAAATGAGATCGGAAATGGATTGTAGACCCTGATAATTCAAAACGTATTCTAGGAAATTTAAAATTTGTGGAGTTATAGGTTCATCATTTTGTTTCTAAAGTCGATCTATGTGGTCATAGAGTCCAACCTTTCAATAGTACATCTCAAGTTTTCAGAAACCTTAACAACAACCTTAACTTAAGAATCATATATAGTGAAATAACAATATTTTTGCCTCTCCTACCATGCGATCCAAACGATCATAAAAGACGATTCCAAGGGAACCCTTCACAGGATGTAATATAATATAGGTATAAGGAGGGTACCAATATTTAAAAGGCCCTAAAATTTTCACATGATCCAAATTTGACAAAAAAAATGCTCCAAATGGGACAAACTGAAGTGAAGAGGACGACTCCACTACGAAAGAGCAAGTAGAAAGTGTTCCTGGCAGCTCTTGGAATTTCCAAATGGCGCGCTCTGGTGGATTCGGCGGTTCTTACGCTTACGCTGAATTTTCATTTGATTTGATATTTTTTCTATTGACCCGTGCTACATTGAACGCGCATTCGTTGGCCTACCGGTATTTGTGTACTCGCCAACACTTCAAGTTTACAACGAGCACCTATGAACAAAAGGCCAAAAAATAATCTAGGAAGAGACGTAAAAAGTGGAAAACAGCAGCAAGGCACTGTATATTGACAATAAGAAACCCAAAAAAAGTTGTGCTGTAAGTTGAGATTTTTTTTTCAGTTTTATTCTATTTTTTCCGCTCTTTCGTCGCTTTCGTTGCACAGCAACAAATTGTTTTATTTTCGCAACGCCATGTTGCCGACCGGTTCGACTGTTGCACATTGTGGCATGGCCAAACACCTCCCTTCCACTCCCCTTTTCCAACGTGTAACCAATATGCAATGCTCTCGCTCTCTCACTCTTCTGCGCGTTCGGCGCTTCCAGCATTTCTCTAATCGCAAATCGTCAATTTGGGCTTTTGCTTTGCTTCGCTGGCGAAATTGTGTTGCAAGCAGTTGGTAACAGTAAAATTTGCCTATGCAGCAGCTGCAACCCAGCACAGAGGGGGCAGGGGGGGTATGTAAGCCGGATGGGAGTTTGTAGGGACCAGCGGCGAGGGTGTAGGTGCTGTCGAAAACGAAAAAGTACTTTTCTCGCTGTGATGTTTCGCCTTAATTGGGTTTCTTATGCATACTCATTCGCTGTAGCCACAAACAGTTGCAAAAACCGGCCGGTTGTCAGGTGCCTAAGCAAATCAACTCACGCACATAAACACGTACAAGCAATTGGAAATGCACGCATGCAAAATTTTAGGAACATACATGTGTACATACGTGATATTTAAATCTGCCACAGCGAACGTGCCTCGCAATCTTCGCTTTTCACTGCATTCGTTGCCGCCACCTCCACCACGCATAGGCCACCCGTCTTGCACATTCAACTGCAACTGTTTGCATAAACGCCATGTTTTCTCTTTTCGCGCTCTCTCTCTCTCCACATCTCTATCTGTCTGTCTTTTCTCTCTTTTGCCTATGCGCCATTTTCGCTTTTCTCATTTGCTGCATTTCTGTTTTGCACTCGGCCCATTACGTTTTTGCTCTGCATTTGCATTTGCATTCTCCACATTGGCGCTCTCTACGCCTCCAATTCGCTGCAGCCAAGTACTACATGCAACACCACACCAATGCCTGCCGTCAGCCCGGGCAGACTGCCATACAACGTGCACCCAAACTGGCCTCCCATCTTTGCCTGCTTTGTGTTGTTTAGTATCTACTACTCTGGCAGTGTATTTGGATTAGTAACAACTCTTTGGCTGCGAGCCTAGGCGATTGCTATGCCCAAGCGTTAACCCAACAGACATTTTACTACTCGATGAAGTGTCATAAAAATTGAAGATGCGGAAAAGACGGCAACATAAAATATGAAAAGGAAATACAGGGGCTTTATGGAGAACCTCTTAGAGAACCTCTCTTGCACAATTTATAGGAAGGTTATAAAATATTAGGAGTAGTTCAATCCATCCTTATCTTTTCATCATCAGACTATCATATAAGCTGAAGGCACTGAACTAGCTGCGTTCTCGACTTCAGGTTTTCTCGGGTCCAATTTTAAAATATCGGTTTATGAGATTATCTACCAAAAATAGAGTTCGAAATCTTTAGAATCCAAGCTCTGCTTTTTCATCCAATTCTTAAATTCATTACAACCTCTTGGTTAAGCGGTTCATTGGGACTCTTTGGTTCCATTCATATGCATTTCTTCGTATATGTGCTGTGTATTAGTCAACCTCGCCTCTTCAGACCTCCTCAATCCCAAAATCTTGGATGCCCATAAGTGTTTGTTGTATGTTCTCCTCATGCACTTTGTGATTTATTTAAGTTAAATGTAGAACTATGTATATATTTCGCTCAACTCTTCAATTACTTTTGTCTTCATAAAATTTATTTTTATAATTATTTTGTTTACTTTTTGGTTTTTGTCTTTCCTGCATTCCTACTGTCTCTCTACTTCATACTACTTTGTGTATTTGTACTTTGTCTTTTGTACGCTTGTATATTCTCCGCTCTCGCACAATTCGCTTTTGTGCGCTCTTCTCGGCTCGTTGGTTCGTCTCAACACAAATCACCGGTCGCGAATTTCATTTTTCTGTTTTCGCAATGTTTGTGCTTCTATTTTTAGTTTCATTTAATGTTGATGTTGTGTTTTATTTATTTTCTCAGCGCTGTAATCTCGTTTGTATATTTTCACATTTGAGTTCGTCGAGTCTTTTTAGTGGTACGTTGTGACTGTGGTTCTGTGGTATCGATGTTCTTCATCAGTTCGTTGGGCTCTAGTCATTTGTGTGGCTTGATGGTTAAGCCGGCTGGCTGGCTAGCTGACTGGCGGTCTACTCTGCCGGTTGCTCCACTGGTCTTGCACCAACCATTCGTCGACGATATTGCTATAGCAGCTACTCTTCTGCAAGACACACACTCACGCAAGTCTTCCCGCTATCCGAGTATGCGTTTTCACCCGATCTCGTTGTATTGTAGTTTCTTTGCGCATCTCGTTTTTTATCGCCATTACTTGCGTGTTGTTGTTGTTGTTTTGGCTTATTTTGCATTTGCCCAGGCGTAAGCCACACTGTCCCCGCCTCTTCGCGGCGCTTTTCGCCAAGACCTTCCTTCGTTGGTTGTTAGCATGTCGTGGATGGCTTCTGGAGCTGCGGCGGCTGTTCGGTGCAGGTTTGATTGCTCTTGCTCTGTGCTATTTTTGTTAGTTTTGCCAGTTTGTTGCCTGTCCGATTGTTCTCTTCATTTGCTGATTTTAGTTTGTTGTGTTGTTTTTGCATACGCACACACACACATATACCTCGGGCCGGCTCTGGTCTCTGGTTTGGTCGCATGTCTCCCTCGGTATCGCCATATCTTCTCTATCTCAGTGTGCGCTTCGTTCGTTACATTCGTGGCCGTCATTCGTTGTCGACTGCCGGGTTGCCGGTTATGCCGTGATAGTTGGCAGCGCACAGTGGTTATGTTGTAGCGAAAATTAAATGAAATTGAATATTGCTAAACGACGTGTTGCCAAACTTCTGTCTGACTAAATTCCATGAGCCGCCTTCTTTTCCATTGGCTCATTGGGAAAAAGGCATGCTATCGTGTTGCGGGTATATGCCGTAGAGCTTCTCCTAACCGTGATTTCATTGATGAAAATATAGCGGAGTGCTTCTAATACCCTTGTGAGTAGCTGAGTTCAGACTCTCCACATATTTCTGGAACGCGCTTCCCGTAACACTACGATTCGTAAGAGCCTTAAATTGCTTCCTCACCCCAGACTATGCAATGATGAGCTCTTTTATGGATAGGCGCTATTTAGCAACTCCTTCGTATGTTGGTTAGAGTCTACGTTCGAGTTCAGGTGCTTGTCTGAGGTCTAACCACAAAAGTTCCACAGCCCTCATTAATATTATTACACCATGATTTCTCCAAACACTTGGCGCTTTTGAATCCACTGTGCCCGGCCGACTACTACACCATCGTTTGCTGCCTCTGGAATTTGTGCCGTGCCTCTGTTGCCGCGTCGCCACCGTCTCCCAAACCAAGTCTGCATGTAACTACCTTTTGTTTCTGGCACAGCTACGCGCTGTGTGTTTGGCGCTCTGCTTGGACTGCCTCGTTCGCCCCACCAACAGCCGATGCTGACACGCTGCTCTGCGCGTCGTCGTCGTTTGCAGTGCGCTTTGCTTCAGTTTGCTATGGCTTGGTATGCTGTTTTGTGTTTCTATTTGCTTTTCCCTCTTCGTCTTGTGTCTGATTTGTTTCATTCATTTTTCAATTTTTGCTCGCATACTCTTTGCGCTGTGTTTTTGCTTTTGCTCAATAGTATGGCTATTGCTGCTGCTGTTGTTGTTGTTGCGTTTGTTTTTTTTTGCTGTTGCTATTGTTGTTGTTGTTATTGCATTTGAGACGCTTTTGTACGATGTCTGTTGTCGATGTTCTCTATTTTCCCCAATCGCACAGTGCCTTTTCGCATTCACATTCGTACTATATTCTCGCGCGCTCTCTGCATTCAGTTATTCGCCGATAATTGATGTCAAAGGACGCGTTACGGCGTCGGTCATACGGCGCGTATAATTAACAAGGATTTCGTTAACAAACAAATTGTTGTTAATTTAGTTCCGGGTTCAGTGTATTATCTGTTGTACTTCCGCTTCAAGTGCCGCCATATTTATTTGTTAGCGTTGTTTTTGCGCTTTTTGCCAGTTTTCGTCAACTATATTTGTTTAACTGCCGGTTTAAGCGCTAAATTCATAGTCTTTATACAACATATATCAAATATATATCACACACACACACACGGAGAAAGCATAATACGCGTGCGCGCGCTCATTTGCTCAACGCCCGCTTCGGCATCGTCGTTCACTTTGTCAGCAGCTTTAATTCACCGTTGCAATGCCAAAAGAAGACCCGTTCGTGAATCGCGCCCAACTGTTGAAGGCTATCAAAAAGTATCCGGAGATATGGGACTCAAATAACAAACTGCACATGTGCCGCAGCGTCACGGCGCCCATGTGGAACGAGATAGCCGAACAGTTTGGTGGGCATGTGCCAACAGGTAAGACAGAGACAACTACATATACTTGTATTTATTTCGCATACGAAGATAACCGATTGTATTTATGAGTTACCCGAAGTATTAGAAAAGTTTCTTTATGAGTATGAGTTTTTAGAACTTTACGTTTATGTTAATTTTTAAGTTAAGTCAAGTTAAGTTAAGTTAAGCTAAGTTTTAAATATGAATGTTCAGTTAATAATAAATTTAAAAAAACATATATTCTTAGATCTTGTAGTAGTAAAGTTAGGGTTAAGTTAAGTCTAAGTTATGGCTAAGTTAAGAATTAAGTTTGACATTAACATAAGGCTAATATTAAATGGTACGACTTATAGTATATTGGTTATGCTCTTATTTTGAGATTAAATGGTGAAAAACAATTATGGCTGAGGTATGACGCTGAGGCTTTAAGGTTAAGATCTATGAATAAGACTAAATTTGTGATTCATATAGAACCAGACTGAGATTTTTTTAAGATTATGATAAGATAAAGTTAAAATTAAAAGAAAAGTGTCTATGGTTCGTAGTTTCTCCGAGAAAAAATATAACAAACCTCTTCTAAGACATAGCCATCTTCCCTCCATACAGTAAAATTGCAGTCCATATGGAGCCAGATGAAGTATCACTACCACAATTTGGTGCATCGACAAATTTTGCATAAGGAACGCTTCACCACCAAGTGGGAGCACTTCGAGCCGATGTCTTTCATGTACAACATAACTGTGGCGAAGATAGTGGGAGCTGCTGGCGCCAATGATGGCAACCAGACACCGCATTTGCAGTCACCCACAGCCGTATCACTGCCCACACCACCGCCGACGCCAACAACACCGCAAACGCAGGGACGTGGACGTCCAAGCGGTAGTTTCACTTGGCTACCGGCACAGCAGCAACAACATTCGCAGACGCAACAGCTACAACAGCAGCTAGTGCAAACACCCTTATCAACACAAATGCATGAACAATTAACCCCAGGCGGCATGCCACAACCGCTATTGACATCGACGCCGCTTACGACACAGACCGAAGTAAGCGTTGAGACAAGTCCATTCATTGGTTTCACTGGGCTTGTGCCACCGGCAGCTATAACAGTGGAGGCCACAACGACGCCGATGCGTAAGCCGGGACGCCCCGGTTCCATGAATAATAGCATGCGCGGACGCATCATCGACGTGATCAAGGCACATCCGCCCTTGTGGGTCGGACGTCAACAGGAAGCTGTGCCGGGTCAACGTAAGGCGCAAAATCGTACATCGGCTGTGTGGAAGGAGGTTGCGGCCGAGTTGGGATTGACTGCAAGTAAGTAGAGCGCTACGAATACTATAATTTCTAGAGAAAATTAGTTTTTATGTCGAACACTTTCTGAAACTCACTAATACTTTTCAATATTTGCGTTATCTTCCCATATTCTCAACCAGGTCTTGTACAAACTCGTTGGTCCATAATAAAGCAGCGCTATGTCGACGAACTACAAAAAGAGCGACGCGCTCACTTCACTCAACAGGCCTTTCACTCCACTTGGGAGCACTTCGAACGCATGGACTTCATGCGCGACATACTTATCAAGAAGGTGGACGAGCGCGAGCAAACGCGAGAGCAGATACAGGAAATCGTTAGTGAGCATCAACAGTTGCAATCGGCCGCTGCACAGCACATGCGTTATATGCGCTTGGGCATGCCGCCACCGATGAGCATGTTGGGCGCCACGTCGGGGGTGTATGAGGACGGCAGCGTGGTTGGCATGGTGCCATTGCATCAAGCCGGCGGTGTAGTGGGCGGTGTTGGGGGCGTCGCTGGCACTGTGGGCATGGGGCGACGTCTGGGTGCAGGCGGACGTGTGAAGACCGAAAGCGACTTGGAGTGGGATCCGTTTGAGATGATTTTGCATGTTCACGGCACTGAACCGGCCGCTAATTGAGCGGAAATAACCGAGTGAAATGAAAATTAATTGCAGAAAAATTGATGATAGGCGAGCAAGCGTAATTGAGTAAGTAGTGTCCTATAATAGTAATAGCATACAGTACTATGGAAAGACTGGTTTGGGAACACAGTCGGTGTGTGGTAGCAGCTTTAGGGTAAGACGAGCAAAAAATCTACTAAACTAAAACACTAAAAAATAAATCGACTGATGACGCCATGCTAAGGCATTTCTATACTAAATATGTGAAAATCCTAAGGAAATGTCGTAGCAACTTGTGTATTTGTGTCTGAGCCACTTTGCAAGATTTGCAGTCGAAGCAAATCAAACGAACTTAGAAACCGGTGATCAAATCAACCAAATTGTTTATCACTCACTGTATTAAGTAACCTTCTAAAGGCAATGCTAGTAGAGGCAAGACTGAGTTGACGCAACTATTCAAAGAAAGCAAACGTCACTATAAAATATTGAAACTCTTCAAAATCTTGATTACACTGAGAAATTATAATAAAACATTAGTAATTGCAAAGCGTACTGACATTTTGCTGATTTGATATTTTCTCATATACTATATAGATATGTATGTATGTATAATCTGATAAATTGTATGTTTATGCGTAGTTTTTAAAATTTGTACACATTTACTTAGAAGAGCTAGAACTATAATAAATTGTACTTCGAAAAATTATAACTATATTCTAGACTATATATTTTGAAAAGTTATGTTTTGTAATGGCATACATACACATGTGCAACTGCATAGATATTAAATAAATTTACCGATGAATACAAGAAAGTGTGAGCTTTTATTTCGACTGAATGCGGAACTGATTTTTTAAATATAAATCTTGGATTTTGGTTCCATCCCATTGAAAACTCTTTAAAAACCACACCCAAGTTCCTCGACACCTGACCTGATCTTCATACATAGATTTATCGATATTTGCTGCATCCAATCAAATTCCAAAAAGAAAATTGATCCATCTATGGTTTTGCCATGAAGTCTAAAGTCCAAAGATTAGGAATCTGGAAAGCTGGAAACTCAATCTCTATTGATCTCGACGGAAGAAAGGGTGAAACGAATAGGGTTCTGATGTACAAAAAAGCGGTTCTGATGTGGACCTTGGATCCCTTCTCATCTATTGTTCTCGAAGGAACAAAGGGTCAAGCGTAATAACAGTTCTGATGTACAAAAAGATGATCTGTGATCCCTTCTCATCTATTGATCTATCGGTTCTGATGTGGATCTTGGATCCCTTCCCATCTATTGTTCTCGAAGGAACAAAGGGTCAGGCGTAATAACGGTTCTGATGTACAAAAAGAAGATCTTGGATTCCTTCTCATCTCTTGTTCTTGACAGATCAGAGGATTGAAGGAAGATACTAAAAGCGGAACCTGCATCCCTTCCCATCTATTGATCTCGGTGGAACAAAGGGTCAATCGTAATAACAGTTCTGATGATAAAAAAGAAGATCTTGGATCCCTTCTCATCTCTTGTTCTTGACAGATCAGAGGATTGAAGGAAGATACAAAAAAAAAAGAACTTGGATCCCTATTCATCTACTGATCTTGACGAATCAAAGAATTGAAGTATAATATCGGTTCTGAGGTACTGAAAGTGGAACTTGAATCCCTTACCATTTCATATATAAACTTCAATGTAATATCTGCTTTTGGATCCATCAGCATGGGACTACCTACAATTGTCTCAACCAGTGACTTAGCCCAACTTGGAATGAAATTAGCCCATACCATTAACCACCGAGTAAAATGTTGCTCTATTGATTTATTAGTAATTAAAAATTGCCCTCCTTTAACTAAACTTTCTTTTCTTCGTGGATACTCAACCTCGTTTTCAAAGCACCTCAAGTGGCAACAAAGGCAAACACAACACAAAGGATGAAAGAGCCACTACAAAAACTCGCCTATAACAACGTCATAAATAAGAAAAGGTGACCAACCAACAACGCAACAACCGTAAAAGACAACAACAGCGCAACCAACCAGTGATCTACACAAGAGTTTGCTACGCTTTAGCTCGTACGTACGCCCGAAGAAATGTGTGTATGTCCGCGCAACTGCATGGCACCTCACAGTTTTGGTTTTGCACACGTTTTCCCTTCAATCAACCAATCAGTAGACACACACACATCGTTGCCACTATATTCCAAGCGAACTTTTTCCACTTTCTTGGCCTTTTGTTAGTAACTTCAGTGTCTGCTGCTTGGAAACACCGCTGACTTGCCCCACTGCCAACGGTGGCGTACAGACTTTTAAGCAACAGCGCTGACTTTACACCATCGCGACTCTTTCGCGCCTTCTACACCGCCAACGTCTGCGGCGCGAATGTGACAGCAAAGTGTTGTACCTTTTAGTTTGTATCTTCAATAAATGCAATGTAACTGCAGGCTTTTGTGTAGACATCAAGTAGCTTTAATGACAACTACAACAAAGCTGTCTTGCTTTCGCAAAGCTACACCGTATGCCAGTACCCAGTATGCAATTTTTTGGCAAACAACCTAACTGAGCGATTGTAGAGGAGTGAATTTCAGACCAGTTGGTCAATTTTTAGAAGAAACTATGGCTCGAGAACGAATATAGACCTCAAAGATTACAGCTGTTTCGACGAAGTGAGACTAGAAGTAGAGGAATATCAAATGGGTGGATTCCTTATCTATTCTACGATTATAAAGAGGAAAGATTTGTATGTATTTTTGTAATGAATAAGCTCAAAAACTACTGTGCCGATTTCAAAACTTCTTTCACCATTCGAAAGCTGCATAGGCAGTAACATAGGCTATATCCATTGTTATAATCTAAACTTTCTGTAAATAGTTCCCAGGTGAGGGTAACAAAAAGACTCCGGAGAATCATTATCTGAAACTGAAAATCGTCAAAATATTAGAAATATACAAGCTCACTTCAAAATCCGAGAGAAAGACATCGGACACCAAAGACCACACTCAAAAATGTAAACAAAAATATCACGTGATCTTGTAATGACATCACGTGATCAGGGTGGGGTCATTGACCTCAATCAAAAATGTAAACAAAAATATCACGTGACCTTGATGTGTCATCACGTGATCAGGGTGGAGTCATTGACCTATAAACATAAATATCACGTGATCTTGAAATGTCATCACGTGATCAGGGTGGGGTCATTGACCTGTAAACAAAAATATCACGTGATCTTGATCTGACATCCCGTGATCAGGGTGGGGTCATTGACCTGTAAACAAAAATATCACGTGATCTTGAAATGTCATCACGTGACCAGGGTAGGGTCATTGACCTCGCTCAAAAATGTAAACAAAAATATCACGTGATCTTGAATTGTCATCACGTGATCTGGGCGGGGTCAATGACCTGTAAACAAAAATATCACGTGATCTTGAAATGTCATCACGTGATCATGCGGTAACCGGATATGATGTTACCGGAACCGGAAATGGGGAATCCGGAAACGGATATGGATAACGATATTGCCGGAACCGGAAATGGGGTGACTGAATATTGGTTACTGAAACTGGAAGTGGGGCATCTGGAAACGGAATGAGCCAACTGAAACAAGATATGGGATAACCGATGGAACCAGTTATGGGAATGATGTGCCGGAACCGGAAATGAAGAAACCGGAAATATTTTACCGGAAACGGATGTTCGATATAGAGCGAAATTGGACAGGAAACGTCCCTTCTCCAGAAAGTGCTTAGTGAAGGAAGCAGCGTCAGCTTCAGGGCTTAACATAAATGTTTCCTGTTCATGATGAGATGAGCATCGTGTAACACAATTGAGTTCCTCTGCTTGCGCATAGACCTGCTTATTAACCTAACCTAAGGGTTAATCACTCAAAGAAACCCCCCTAACCACTTAGTACGCTATTTTTGGTGCATTTTTGGTGAATGGATTTTTGGTACCATTCACCACTTTTTTGGAAGTTGTGTTAGGGATCCGAAAACTCTCATTGTAACCCCCTACAGCATCAAAAGGCATGCGAAACTGTTCCGTTCATTACTTTCCAACTTCAACTATCTCAACTAAGTCTAGTCTCTAGAGCACAGTACTACTGGGTTACCATGCGCTTTGTACCTTTCCTTTGATATTTTCAGTTATTGTAAGATATTGCTGTTGTTGTTGTTCTTGTTCTTTTGGCATACAAAATTTGTGGCTGCTCGCCACATGTCAAGTAGTCGTTTCCTTAATTAAACGCTGACGGTGTTGTTTATGGCCCCTTTGCTGGCGATATACATTCACACATACATATGTATATACAGTAAATATGTATACAGTATAGTAAATATATATGTTCAAATGTAACTGCGCATACATCACTTTCTAGGTATCTTCACTGTATGCCACTAAGAAAATTTAGTGCAACATGTTGTCAAGTCCTTTAGCAAATATACAAAAGACAAGCGAACACACAACAGAAACCAGCGAAAATAACATAAAACGAGTAGTGTGCTGCACATAAATAACGTGACATGAGGAGTGGAGAAAAAAATACAACAAAACCAAAAAAAACACTAGAATTATTGTTGGCCTTTGTCAATCACATTTTGCAGCTCCATTGACTTTAATGTCTGTATGTATGTGTTGTTGTTGTGCTCTTACAAATATGCACATAAATTGTCGCACAAACATGTTTAAACATGTACATACATGTTTGTATTGACTAATTCATACAATAAATTGACTTATAATTAAAAGTTGTGGAAAACTGCCTACGGTCATGTGGCAATTAAGGCAGCCAACACCACCTGTAATCGTTCAATATAAATTAAGCTTAAAGCTGCAAAAGTGTTGTACACGGTTTATAAGTGTATGCGCAGTACTTCAGTAGTAAGGTTTGTGGAACTTTTAATTAAACGAAGTTTGTGGTAATTAATTTTAAGGGTTCCTCACACATATCCTATAAGGTGTTCGAGCATCCTTCGTGAGATAAAAGCATAGTAAAGTGGGCCATCATTTGTCTTTGTTCATAAAGTGACCTGAGAAGCTATCTTTGTTAAAAACTTTCTGATTACAAAGTCTCCTCGAAGAATTACAATATTTTCCGAGACGTTCTATTTATAGATAAAACATATTTTTTGTAGAGGAATATGGGAACGGTTGTATATTGGAAATTCGACCCAGTAAAGTCATTGTCCTATTTTTTCCCAATGTATATCTTACGCGCACCTAAGTTAGTCAAGAACATTTAAGTAGACCAATAGTGAGACCCATGAATTGAAGATTGATTCCTCATAATCATTTCGAACCAATATACGTTTAGAAGACGTGGTAGCACCTTCTTCTTCCTCCTAATCAGACTTTGGAAATAGGATAGATTGTATAGTTAGGTTAGGTTAGGTTGTAAGGCTGTTTCCCAAAGGGAAACACTTGTAGACTTTAAAATATAGTCCTTTGTGAAGCCTGGATCCCCCCTAGATTAACATTTAATAGTCGACAAAGCGCCCTGAACCTACTACAAATCTGCATAGATTTTTAACTTCCATACTCGCTATTTCGCGAGCCTGTTCTTAAAAGTTAGAACCAAGAAATCTCTTTCTTGATCTCGCAAAGGCGGCACATTCCAGAAGAAAGTGATGAGACGATTCCACCTCATCCTCCTAGATTGTATAGTAATACAGCATAAAATGGTTCTCCAAAGCGAAAAACTGATTAGTTCTTTCCAGAAATGGAAAGCTCTAGCTTTTCGCTGATTTCTCGGGAAGAAACGATTATAGCGAAAAAATTAAAATCATTATTTACTGATACTAAATCGACAGCACTTGATGAAATTTTTACAATAGCATAAATGTCTAATAAACCCACCTCTAAAAAGTAAAATGACACGTTGTAAGACATTTAAGGCCCCCTAAAGATCTTTAAATTTAAAGAAGAACATTATAGCCATCTAGTAAAATTGACAGGATTTATGGTCGAACTGACAACAGACTCATAATGCGATTGTAAAGATTAACGAACGTGCAAACGAGTTGTTGCGTTGATATTAGTAAAGAAATCTACAAATCTACAAACATACAACTTCACAAAAGAAGTAGCAGAACTATAAAAATTATACTAAGCCGGACGACAAAGTGCATTTTTAAGGCAGACATTACATTACACATAACATAACATAAATTCACACACATAAAGCGAACGCGCATATCCTTCGAAGACTTCGAAGACACGCACTTACTCGCCCATACACCTCGGCATAAAGACCAGGGCAATAAAAAAGAATTATTACACGCTTAACTGAAATTTCTGCCGCCTTGACAATGCGGAAGTGGCACAAAATGCATTGACAATAATGTTCGCACACGCTTAGATGTGTGTGTGTGTGTGCACGAAAATAAAAGTAAGGTTAGAAGCGTACACATATCCAGCAGTTTAGGCTATAGGCATGCGTTAGCCTTTAGGGGGGTCTCTTTCAGTCGTAGCTGTCACTTGCCACCTGCCGTTTGCCTTTCCGTGTTTTTTTAGGTGCTCACACTGCTGGATTTCGGTTTTACTGACGACGTCTTAGGCTGAGGAGTTTTACGACTGTTTCGTATGACATTGCTGCAGGCCCATAAAAGTATTCCACTTTGACTGGCGATTTTCCAGTGAATTTATGAATGAAGGTGAATGTTACGGTGTTACGTTGGTGTGTCGGGTGTTTAATATACTTGAAGTGAAATGTTGATTGAATTATCTTGTAACTGTATCATCGGAGTTGTGTAATAATAATAATCAATAAGTGCGCATATAAAGGGTGTTTTAAGAGGTTGAGAGAAGTGTTAATAAATAGAAATGAAGGTGTTGATGGTCTCAAAGGAGTTTTTATATAAAAAAACTTTTTTAGAGTTGTTTGTTAGGAAGTACTATACTCTCTTGATATTTTCAATCCTCAAAAGGTAAGAAAACTGAGAGAGTGTGAGACGAGAGTGAGTAGACTCTCGAAATAAAAATTATTGGTTTTCTAGGTTTTTTGATCTCCTAGACTAATGAGTCTAGTCTCACAGAACCCATTGTTTTCTCAAACATAACTTTTCCGTTATTTTGTAAGTAAGAAGCTTAATGAAAAGCTTAAAAAGGTTATTATCGCACATCATCTCTCTCTTTCTCTAAATTATAGTAAAATCAATAAGATTTCATCATGCCAATGACTAACTCAGCCTAATCTTATGACTCTACGTCTTAAATTATTGCCAACCCATTAAAACGTCGCTCGTCTAACAAACGCGCCACACCTTTATCAGTCGCCTGTTGATTTTAAATACTTATTTTACGTGACTTCACAGTTTCTGTTGTTTTCAAAATAGTAAAATGCAGGCATTTTTATTAGTCTACATATTTTCCGCATATTTAACAGTAAAACGGTAAACAGTAAACAAATGCAAAAGATAAATGAAAAAAATCGAAAAAACAAAGTTTTAACGCTGACAACACGATTTTTCCATATCAACACAAGTGTCGCACATTAAAATTTCACATAGCAATTGAGATCTGGTGTAATTAAAGTGAGCCAAAATGTCTGAGCTGAAGCTATAAAGCTGAAAGCAATCAAGATCTTAGTTGCGCCGCCACACAAATCACACACACACAGACACACTTACACGCCGAGCGATGGAGGGCAGATAAAATCTAAAATTCATCAACTTTTTCATTTCGAATACTACTTTCGGAAATGCACAAAAGGCACACTCACACACCCACTTGAGCGGGCATATAGTCGGGCATAGCGAGAGTGCATATAGCACAATTATAACCGCAATCAAAGTTGCAAAATCAAATCAAATTACCAACTACACGAAAGTAGAAAAAAATAGAGTATAATATTTTCAGTATACTCGCTGTGGCAGTACATCATCTGTGTATAAAGTTGGCGTTTTTTGTGGTTGACCTGTAGGAAAAATTGTTGCTACTTAAAAAATTTTGAATTTTGAATCTCTTTCTGGAAATAAATTATTTTCAAATTTAAATTTTGTATTTCCTAGCTAAAGATTACTAGTTTTGTAGCAAAATCTATTAACTAATTAGAAGAATTGACTTTTTTCAATATTCAGATAAATCTACAATAGAATTAAATTTTTTAATTTTTTCAAAATTACTTCCATATGAAAATAAATTTTTTGAAAATGTGGAATTTTTTTTGAATATGACAATTTTGTTTAAAAAATTATATAATTATATTATTAACTCTTATTATTATTTTTTATTAATTTTTTGTCTATTTTTAATTTTTTAACCTTCGCAAATTTTTCCTACCGTGTTTCCGCATACATAGTCGCATATAAAAGACAGGAAAACTTTCGATCAAAGCGCAGAAATAGCTACTTAACTAGTTAAAACTTTCATGCAATTCCATTCGGAGCTAACAGTGTAAGCGATGTGGCACAGTGAAGCGAGGCACAATAAAAATGAAAATGAAAAATTTTTATTAGACGGAAACCTCATAATACCCTCCTCTTAGAAGCCCCTCTCCTTATTTGCGAAGAACTCGGACAGCCACTTTTCACAAGCCTCTTTTGGGTTCTAATTTAAACTACCAAGGGCGTTCGCCATGATCAGGAACATGTGGTAATCACTTGGCGCTATGGCCGGGCTATATGATGGATGCGATAAAACGTCCCATCTGAGCTCCCGTAGCTTCTGATGAGTCATCAACGAATTGTGAGGTCTTTCGTTGTCCTGATGGAACACTACACCCTTCCTGTTGGCCAAATATGGACGCTTCTGGTCGATCGCCTGCTTCAAGCGGTCCTGTTGTTCGCAATAGATGGTAGAATTAAGCGTCTGGTCATATGGGAGCAGCTCATAGTGGATGATCCCCTACCAATCCCACCAAACACACAGCAAAACCATCCTGGCCATCAATCCCGGTTTGTCCACTGTTTGGGACGATTCATAGACCTTCGACCACGACCGTTTTCGCTTGTTATTCTCGTATGTGATCCATTTTTCGTCGCCAGTCACCATCCGCTTCAAAAATGGATCGAGTTCGCTCCGTTTCAGCAGCATATCGCAGGCGTTGATGCGGTCCAGAAGGTTTTTTTGCGTCTAATCATGCGGCACCCAAACATCGAGCTTTTTTGTGTATCCAGCCTTCTGCAGATGTTTTAAACTGGTTTGGTGACTAACTCACATCTCCCGGGCAATGTCACGAGATGCCGGTCACATGCCGGTCTAACTCGATGTTTTCCATGATTTGATCGGAATTTGTCCTCAAAGGTCTTCCGCCGGCTGGCTTATCCATGGTATCGTCTTCATCCGTTCGGAATCATCGAAACCATTCCTCCGCAGTTCGAAGTGATAGAGTACCATCCCCCAAAACACCAATAATCTCACGAAACGTTTCTCTACCGAATATAAAGGGTGATTTTTTAAGAGCTTGATAACTTTTTTAAAAAAAAAAACGCATAAAATTTGCAAAATCTCATCGGTTCTTTATTTGAAACGTTAGATTGGTTCATGACATTTACTTTTTGAAGATAATTTCATTTAAATGTTGACCGCGGCTGCGTCTTAGGTGGTCCATTGGGAAAGTCCAATTTTGGGCAACTTTTTCGAGCATTTCGGCCGGAATAGCCCGAATTTCTTCGGAAATGTTGTCTTCCAAAGCTGGAATAGTTGCTGGCTTATTTCTGTAGACTTTAGACTTGACGTAGCCCCACAAAAAATAGTCTAAAGGCGTTAAATCGCATGATCTTGGTGGCCAACTTACGGGTCCATTTCTTGAGATGAATTGTTCTCCGAAGTTTTCCCTCAAAATGGCCATAGAATCGCGAGCTGTGTGGCATGTAGCGCCATCTTGTTGAAACCACATGTCAACCAAGTTCAGTTCTTCCATTTTTGGCAACAAAAGTTTGTTAGCATCGAACGATAGCGATCGCCATTCACCGTAACGTTGCGTCCAACAGCATCTTTGAAAAAATACGGTCCAATGATTCCACCAGCGTACAAACCACACCAAACAGTGCATTTTTCGGGATGCATGGGCAGTTCTTGAACGGCTTCTGGTTGCTCTTCACCCCAAATGCGGCAATTTTGCTTATTTACGTAGCCATTCAACCAGAAATGAGCCTCATCGCTGAACAAAATTTGTCGATAAAAAAAATTTCGAACCGAACACTGATTTTGGTAATAAAATTCAATGATTTGCAAGCGTTGCTCGTTAGTAAGTCTATTCATGATGAAATGTCAAAGCATACTGAGCATCTTTCTCTTTGACACCATGTCTGAAATCCCACGTGATCTGTCAAATACTAATGCATGAAAATCCTAACCTCAAAAAAATCACCCGTTACCTTTAACGAAGGAAAACTTTAAAATAGCGCGAATTTCGGCGTTAGTGAACTCCATGTTTACACGTCTATAACTGTTGAAAGCAATATTCAAACAAATCATGCATAGTGTCGTTTTGTAGGTTATGTCAAGACCTTTCAATGTCAGATGTATAGTATTACCAGATACGAGCTCTGTAGCGCTTTATACATAACCGTGAAATTCAAAGGACAAAAAGGCGGAAGGGAGATATCTGCCAACCTAATATTAGGTTTAAAACATTTGTCGTTAAGTCCAGATTCTAGCCACTTAGTCGGAGAATTCATTAAAAACTAAAGTGGAAAACCCCTCATTTCACCATCTCATCCCACTGTGACATCAGCCTGCAAATGCAGAAAAAGTTTTTATTGAAGTACGCGTAGCTGTCTGCGCGTTAAAAGCCAAACTGACGGACTGACTGACTAACCGAGACTGAAACTAAAGAAACTGCGAGCAGCTAACAATGAGCAGCAGCAAAGCCAAGCCAAACTATCAAAAAAAATTTCAAAAAAATAAAAAAACGAGAATCAAAGGGGAAACCGCAGCAGTTGCAGGGTGCATAGACTAAACTAAAATTGAGAGATACTCGAGCACTTACGGATCGTGCGAGCCGCCGCAATAGCAAGGACCACGCTGCTGGATTTAGTTTTAGTTTTATATGCACTTCAGTGTAGACGTAAGAAACCATAACAACTTCTTTATATTTCTGCTCTCATTGTTGCTGCTACGGCTGTGGAAAGAATAAAAAGTGTGCAACAAGAACAAATGCGAAAAAACTAGTTGAAGAAGTAGACCATAGAAGTTAGTTTGGCTGCGAGGTTGTCAGTGGCAGCAGCGCGAAAGCCAATCGGTATATAACTACATATATAACTGGCAATTGCAACAACAACACACACACACATTTGACTGTTCTGCTGCGCTTTAACTCACGCTTTGTGAGTGTTTGAGTGCATTCGTGTGTT
Source organism: Zeugodacus tau (assembly GCA_031772095.1). Lineage (NCBI taxonomy): Eukaryota > Metazoa > Arthropoda > Insecta > Diptera > Tephritidae > Zeugodacus > Zeugodacus tau. The sequence goes on along the minus strand of CM062653.1, from coordinate 2,154,059 downwards.
GCCTGGTGTGTGTGTGGCAAGTCAAAGTATCCAGTCAAAAGTTGTTTAAGCAGATTAAAGTGCAATATGAAGTTTGTTATCTCGCTGCGAGTGTGCGTGTGTTTGAGTGTGTTTGAATGTGTGTGTGCGACGAGTGGCAGAAATCAGCAAAGCATAAAAATAGTAAATAAGCATCAAAAAAGCATTTCGACTTCAACAACTAAGCTAAAACAAACTGTGGCAACCAAAAGTAACAATAACGAACATCACCAGCGTGCGGCAACCGCAAACAAAAATGACGTCCAAATCGCAACCGATGTACGAATGTAAAAGAAATTGCCTGCAACAACACCCGCTCACTCACTCACTTATGTGTGGCAAGTTGAATTGCAACAAATTTGAAGAAATTGGAGGAAAATTCACAAAAACGACGAAAGCAAGGAAACGAGTTGCGAAACTTGCTGCATTTTGTGAAAAAAATAATAAAAAAGTTACTGATTATTTGTTTAAATAAATGTTAGTTTATTTAACTGGAATTATTTGAAATATTAGTAGGGATTGTCAAGTCAACATATGTGTGGCGAAAAAGTAACTGTATTAGAAATTTCGTACTCTATATTTACGGCAAAGGAAAATATTATAGATGGTCTGTAGGCCAACACTATCTTCCGATCTTAACCGAACTCAAGATCATGAAACAAAATCTCAAAATCGTCTATACAATAGTGTTCTCAAGTTCGTTGACATATCGAGTCGGTAGTCTAGTTAGTATAAGAGACTCAAGATAGCAAACAAATAAAATAAAAGATATAATTCTAGATAACTTACATATAGAAAGCACTCTTTCACCAGAAAATAATGTTTCAATGAAGTTCAAGAATGCTTGGAACATATGAAGAAGATATAAATCTAAAGAACTTACACATAAAAATCGCGAATATCACTAGAAAATAATGTTTTAATGAAGTCCAAGTATAATTGGAACATATGAGGCCCCAAGTGCGAGAAATTAGGGTTTCTAGTATGAGAAAACCATCCCACTCATAATAATGCATAGTCACAATTTACTGAAGATGACAACTTCGGACACTACGAACTCAGAAAAGTTAAGTGATCCCGAAAAATTGAGAATGTGTAGATTTATTAGCATCCATTTGAAGAGACACTGGTGTAAAGTACAGTTTATATAGCGAATCGAATGAAGTTTGCATCGGTTTAATTGATTTGTGATTATATATTCGTGTTCTTACCTTTTTTAACTTGTCGAATCTGGAAAAAATTAGAAGAGCTTGATATTAGTGATCAAATATTGATTTAGTTTCTTAATTAAGTTTCAAGAAATATACATTTAAATAATAAATAACTTTTGCAGGAGCTTCCATTGATGTCAAAGTACTACTTTCTACTCAATGAGGTCAGTGTTATAATAATTTCGAAAAGGTAATAGACAGATCACTCAATGAGAGAGAGAAAGCTATCAACATATTCCGCATTCAGTAGATAGAGTTCCGAATGCCTAAGATTTACACTAAGCCAACGGATCGTCATAATTCATATGGAATCAGCTAAATGATGAGATGATAGAGGAAAAGAGATTTCGATTTTGCCTTTAACTAATTCTTCATAAATAATTTCGTATACCTGGGAAGCAGAATCAACAACACCAACAAGGTCAGCCTCGATATCCAGCGCAGAATCACTCTTGCCAAGAGGTGCTACTTTGGACTGAGTAGGTAATTGAAAAGTAACGTCCTCTCTTAACGAACCAAAATCAAACTCTACAAGTCGCTTATCATTCCCGTCCTGCTTTATGGTGCAGAAGCGTGGACGAGGTCAAGATCAGATGAGACGACACTAGGAGTTCATAGTTAGACATAGTTCAGCGAATAAAAAGACAACGGCTACGCTGGCTAGGTCATGGTGTCGGAATGGACGAAAACACGCCAGCTCTGAAAGTGTTCGATGCAGTACCCCCACTCCACGGAGGCACCAGGTGGAGAGCGACGGGGTTACACTTGGGATCTCCAATTGGCGCCAAACTGCGAGGGAAAGAGAGGTGTGGCGCGCTATCATCGATTCGGCTATAACCGGCTAAACGGTTTCAACGCCAATCGTTGTATGTGATCTTCATATATTTTTTCGGGGAATTTAATATAATGAGCTCTAAAGGTAATATACTCTAACAACACTCCTCCCCACATAGCACGTCTAAACCCATTACACTCAATGTCGCTCAAAAAATATTGAATATTCTCAAATAGAAAAACTCGCAAATAGAACTTTGCCAGCAAAGGATTAGTTTCACATTAGCGTCGCCACTCAAGTGAAGGCTTAGTTCACCAAGGAAACCGATATGGCTATAAGAAAACAGTTATATGCAAGTACCAGTATATTTTCCCCAACAACTGTAATCCAGTGAATGCCAATGCACTAGGTATTATATGTGAATGGGAGAATTCTAATTTTATTTGTCTTAACCCTTTGCTGACGTGACAGACACGTATCAAGTACGAGCCAAATAGCAATTGGGCCAAATAGTAGGCGGAAATGCTGGCGTAAGTGCATTAATTTGGCTTATACGAGCGTACAAAATGCAAACGCTGGCAAAAATACAAGAACAACAAACACACATACATACATACATACATATATGCATATAAGTGTGCCTGTGGGTGGGTGTGTGTGTATGGGGAGCATGGCAACGTAATCGATCCGCGTGAATAAATAGAAACTGACAAGCCAATTGAATTTTTTCGCTTTTTTTCTATTATTTTATTTTTGTTGTTTTTGCTTTCGTTTTAGGGTCTCAGTGTGTATGTGTGTGTGTGTTGGCGTATATGTACGTCAGTTATGATTAGAATATGCGAATAGGTAGTTTAATTCAGCCAATTTAATGATATGTACAGCATATACTCGTACATATGCCGACATGTAATATTATATGAGTGCCTCCCACGCCAGCGCTACATTTCTATTGACATGCACTGCATGGGGCCATGTTACCGACGTCATTCCCCCTTTATGACGATGTGATGATGCCTGTCATTCAACTATCAAGTACACTGATGAGCGAATAAAGTATTATTTATGTGGATGCATGTGTGTGTGTGTTTCGAACTTCTAGTGGTAGGGGTAACATTTCGCTTAAGTGGGTATCAGCAGGGGATCAGCTGGCGCAATGCTATATGATGGTATGCGGCATATACATAGGTGGATTTGTATGTTGGCGTGTTCTAAGACGTTGTCAGAAACCTTTTGCTTAAGAAATGCTTGTAATTGTCAAAGTGATGATAGTGTGCGCTGGGAAAGCTAAGCTTTTAAGTTGAAGAACTATTTTATGTATGTATGTGAAGCGACCTCTGCGTCAACGTAAGCAGCTGCTTAGTCTATAAATATCCACAGCTATTTGTAAGGCATTGAAGGTACTGGATAGCTTATTAAACGGAAAGCGTGCTTTTAATCCAAATGTATGTAATTTAATATCAGAGAAGCTTTCTAGGTGCATATTTGCAAAGTTAGAGTTTCAAATTGTGTCTTCTTTAGTTTGATATCTCTCCTAATATACAATTCTTACAAAAGCTATACAAAAATTATCTGAAAGTGGTGAAAGCTCTTAAAAAGCTCAGCTTATAAAGCTTTCGGGTGTAACTTTGCTTTGCGAATCGAACGGAGGTTTAAAATTATATAGTTTTTGGTTTAAAAACTTTCCAAACATACAATTCAAAGAGAGGCTATACAAAAAGCTACCTTAAAACAGTGAAAGCTCTTAAAAAGCTCATATGATAAAGATTTCATATTAAATTTACTTAGCGAATTGAACACAGGATAAGAATTTAATGATTTTATATGATAACAAATAATTTTAAGAGAGGCTATACAAAAAGCTATCACAAAATAGTGAAAGCTCTTAAAAAGCTCAGACGATAAAGCTTTCACGTTAAATTTTTTAACGAATTCTTACTAATTACTTCTTTAATTAGCAGTCGCTTAAACAAATAGTAACTTTATATGCTTTTTTAGAGTGAAAGCTCTTTTCGCCATATCCGAAAAGTGAGGTTGTGATTTTTTTTAATTTTTTGCAGCGAAGCTCTTACGAATTTAGTAAATAGAATCCGTACTGATCTATATGTAATACTTAAAATATTATTTATGAGAAATGCTAAAAGCTAAACATAGATCATTCACAATTGCAGAAAAAATTTCATCAGAAATGTAAGATTCTCCAAGAAATAGCTGTTCTTGAGATAAATCATTGGTTAAAATGTAAAGATAAAGAATGAGGGGTTCTAACTCCTGATATGATATTTTCCTGATACATTTTTTGGTTAAATTGGATACACCTTTGACTTCATAACCCAAAACAACTACTAAAAATCATTTTTGCAACAAAATCTAAATTAATATGCAAAATAAAGATAAATCGATAAGTTACTAGTTTGTGAGAAAGTATATATCGTCTAAATACACCAGGCTTAAGGTAACCTAATCTCATTTTTCCATTAAATATCAGCAACAGTAATCTTGTAAAATACAATTTCTCGCATTTTTTCCAATTTTTTTCAATTTTTTTTGCAATTTTTTTCGCTGTGTCTGATGTAGAACACAATGGCAAACGTGCATATTTATCTACCATGAAGTGTATTGAAGTGTACACACCTATAGAATTATAGAATACAACGCTGTGCTGTGCTGTGCCGGGCGCTGTAGCACCCGCTGCATTTGTTGTGGCCTCACCGATATTATATGCATGACCGATAGCGTTTCGCCTTTATTTGCCAATATCTTTTTGTGTTGTTTTGTCACTTTTCTGCTTTTTGTGTGCACTCGTCGTCGTATGTTGTTATTGCTTTTGTTGCCTTTTATTCGGAAGATGCCTACAGTTTGGCCTACACTACACACACACACACGCTGCCTCAGCTACACATATAGCATCCGTAGCCCGTACTTACTCTATATCTCGCCTATAGATACATCACGTTTTATTCATTTATATTAATAAGGCGTGGAGCGATATTCATACAGAATTTCGTTGATATGCGGGTGAGTGTGTGTGTGTGTTGGAGAGATGCAGTGGAAGCGATATGAATGCGTTGTATCAGTTGTGTACCGGGACAAAATAACTATTAATATATATTGCGGGTATATAGTATACATATATATTTACATAACTACACACTCATACGTATGTTTGTGCGATTTCTCGTATCTTTGTGCAGCAGCGCAGCTAGTTTTTGTGCTTCTCATTTTCACGTTTCCAGTATCTCATGGCGATTGAGGCACTAAAACGTGCCACATTCGTTAATTTTTTTTTTTCAGCGAGACTTGTTGTGTTGCTCCTTTTTGCCTTTCCTTTTTGGTGCGATCGTATTGTGTACTCGTATGCATGTGTGATATCAGATTTTTTTCAATGTGCCTACATTATTCCCTATCGGCTTTTGATGTAAACAAAATCATCAGTGGAATAAAGGCAATGGAAAATGCCGATTTTTTTTTCGTTTGTGTGGACGCTGGAGCGCATATTAAGTAAAATATGGTGGTTTAAAAATTATTAAGCTAAAGCTAAGGGGTCAGCTTGCCACATTGTAGCAGTCGAGAGGCAGATGTAAGCTCGATATTTACGCTGCGGCCATGGTTAATCGACTGCTTGGGGGCATCAGCAGCAGCAGCATTCGTTGTGGTTTTGCTTTTTGTTGTTGCAATTTGTTGTTAAACTAATTTTGTTGCAGTTCGAGTACTCTTATTTTAGGTGTTATTGCTTGAAAATGCTTGCTTTGAGGCAGTCTTCTGTTGAGGAAATACTTTCAGAAAGTGTTCTGAGAAGAAAATTTCTATCTTATATTCGTATTACACTATCATATGATGTTTTCTATGCACATAATTTTAGAACCAAAACAATGAATCCTCTAGTAACCTAAGCAACTACTAGATTTTACGTTGTATTCACTGTTTAATATTGAGAATAATTTCTACCAAGCGCTTTCCAAACCTCCCTTTGCTTCAGTAAATATATTTTGTCTGGTGTCTGATAGTTTATATACCTACTCGCAACAAAGTTGCTAAAGAGAGTATAGGTTTATTCACATAACGGTTGTTTGTAAGTCATAAAACTGAACGAGTTAGATATAAGGTTACATACATATATCAAAATGATCAGGGTGACGAGACGAAAATATCCAAATGTCTGTCTGTCCGTCCGTCTGCCGTGCAAGCTATAACTTGAGTAAAAACTTAGATATATTGATGAAACCTTGGTACACATATTTCTTGGCACCATAGGAAGGTTGCTTTTGAAAATGGGCAAAATCGGTCCGCTGCCACGCCCACAAAATAACCGAAAACATATAAAGAGCTATAACTAAGCTATAAATTAAGCTATGGAAGCAAAATTTGGTATGAAGGATCGCACTATGAAGGGGCATATGTGGATGTAATTTTTTTGTGGAAGTGAGTGAGGCCCCGCCCCTACTAAATTTTTTGTACATATCTCGAAAACTACTAAAGGTACATCAAGGAAGCTTTCTAGAGTCGATTATTCTAGGTACTACCTTATACATTCCACTAAAAGTGCTTTAATTAAGTAAGGAAAACAACCAGAAACTTTAAATTTCATTATAAATAAGGTACAGAAGACCTGCACTCAAAATGGTATAAACAATTTTTGAATGGCCTTGGCTCCGCCCACTTATGGGTCAAAATCCATATCTCCGAAACAACTCGACCAATTTCAATGAAATTCGATTCATAATATCTGTTTCGCTTCCCAATCATATGCTGTAAAAATAGTTCAAATCGGTTTACAACCACGCCCACCTTCCATATACCAGAACTTTTGAAGTCGATCCGAATCATTTACTTTACAATATGTAAAGTAAGCACTAGTGAAGATATCGGAACAGAACTTTGCACACATTTTGCATTCATAGTAAGGCATCGCCTTTCTAAAAATAGCAGAAAGCGGACCATAAGTATTCAAGGCGCCATATATCGAACATAAGGACCTCAGTGCTTCGAATCAATGTTTTACCGAAAATATAGGTAAGTCTCTCAGATATTTTGAAGAAATTCAGAGCGAATATGTTTCTTCTAATAATATGTCTCTGTGTCAAAAAGGAGTGAAATCGGGTCATAACTTCCCCTAGCTCCCAAATAGCTAATATTAGATTTTCAAACTTTCAATGGACTTTATACCATATATATGCCGAATATGTGAGTCAAATTGTTTGTTTTATTAATAAAATTAAACAAATAAATTGCGAGAGTATAAAATGTTCGGTGACACCCGACTTTAGCCCTTACTTAGTAGTTTTATCAAATAGCTTTTATCTAGTGTTTATTTGTCCACTATCTATAATATATAGTATCTTACAACAAATATCAAAGATCTAGAATATTTTTGCTAATACATAATCTCTAATATTTAATATCTAATTTCTAATATAGAATATCTATTAACTATTATCTAATATATATTATTTAGTAGATCCCATTTAATATCTTATTAATTAAAACATGAATAGTTTATAACCAATTTTCCCTAATCTTCCATTAGTTATCTGTACGCCATCATTAATTTGAGCTTTAAAGCTCACATACTCGCACACCCTTTAGAACATAAATATTTCAATGGATACCCACACATGTATCAGTTTATAGCATTGTGCCACACGCTGTCCATCAAACGGACATGAAATCTTAATTAAATTGTTTCGTAAGTGACATGTGCTAATTCTTCAACAATATGCAATATTTAATAAAAACCTACTCAAATACACAATACAACATTTTAATCGGATTATAAGCTACTGACAGTGATTGTCTGCAGGCATTCAAATTCTACAAGCGCACACACACACACACCTTCATAGCTGCCAGCTTAAATACAATAAATTTATGGTAAATATGTACTGTGTGTTTATAAAGCTTTGTATGCGCAAAAGCTCATGTTTTATTTAATGTCTGAATTTTGGTTTATTGCAAAAAAATGTTGTTGTTGTTGTTGCAGGCATATATGTTAGGTGTGTGTTGGTAAATTCGCACAGTACAAAATAATCCGTAATTTTATATTCCAACTGTTTGCCTCCGCACACCACTCGCACATTGCTCAATTAACGTTTCGACATGCAGTTTCGCCTGAAACCCAGTTGGCCAGGCTGTCAAATGCCGAAATTCCCTTATTGTGGTTGTTAGTTGTTCGTAATTATTATGAATATTGATTGAATGCGCATGTTATCGGCACGAAGACACGGAAATTTATGCAAATCATTTGTTCTACAACATATTGGCAATTATTTGTGCGCAGGATAACCTTGTTAGGTGGATCACATTTGACAAGTGTCAAAATGCATATTTGTTAATTTATTCTGTAATACTACAAAGGAGATTAAAAAATTTAAATATTCTGCTAAGGGTCTAACAACAATTTTTCTACAACTTTGCTTCCGCCGTTTTCCAATAGATGTCTCTAGGGTCAAGCACTGGTCGATTAAATCGATTAAATCGTTTTATATCGTTCTTGGACATGTGTGTCAACATTAACCCAACAAAATATTTGTAGAGACCTGTTTGCATCCCAAACTTATTCTCAACTGAAAATGTCACTTTTTGAGCCAAATTCTCGACATTTGCGGGAAAATTTGCTTTTCTTTTTTAATCCCAAGAAAAGTGCGGCTGAGTCTCATCGAATGCTTTCGGATACGTACGGTGAGGCTGTCCGAAGTGAAAAAAACCTTCAAAAAAAAGACGGAAGCAAAGTTGTAGACCAATAGTTCGTAGTAAAATAGTCACCATCTAGCGGACACAGATGTTTTCAGGTTAGATCACAGATTTTTCTGAAGATACTCTATAAAGTCCAGGTCTATAAGGTCCTGGCTTAAAGTTTTCTTAAATAAGAAGCTTTATAAAATGTATGGGACGCTGTAGCTGACTAATGACACCTTAAACTCCAGTTTATTACAGTTTCTTCATCTTTTACGAACCTGTTGTCTCTCAAGCTTCTATTGAAAAATATTTTACATTTCAAGCAATTTTTTTCATCAGCATCAAGTTGATATGGCGGGTGTACTAAGCATACACCGAGTCCCAACCATCTTTCAAATAGAGGTATATTGAACGGAGAACCTGCCTCAGTTCATCACTAAAGCGAAGTTTTATGAACTTGACTTGAGCTTGAACTACCCCAGTCAAATAATTATATGTGCATTTCTGCTTTTGTTTATATTTCTTATTCACTGTTATTTTTTGGATTTCGGTAAATGTGGAATAAAAGGTTGATATGTTACCGTTACTATGCAACGAAAATAATTTCATACTTTTCTCGTTCGTTGTACAGTTACATTAAGATGTATTGCATATTAGAGAAGAACTGAGGCTTTGTCCATCGTTTACGAACCTGTTGTAGGTAAATATTTGGATGTGCAAAATCAGTTTAGGGGATCTTTTTTACTGATAGTGTCGCAGCTAAAACTTTTTTTGCTAAAATGTGATTTCAAAATTATTGTAGGTGCATTAACTTAATGAATTATTAAAAATTTGATGACATTTATTTAACTTTAAGCCTAAAATGCCTCGTGGTACTAGTTTATCAGCCGAGAAACAAGTAATAATCATAGGAATGCATGAAAGCGGTTTCAAAATGGCTCTAGACCAAAGCGACATCGGAACTGTATCTAAAAATTTCTTAAAAACCCCACTAATTATGGTATAGTGCGACGCAGCGGACGAAAAACAACATTGATGAGCCGTGAGAAAGGATTATTCGACGGCTAGTAGTTGCGGACTTGATAAGCAGCGATCAAATATGGACCTAGTTGAGACAGAAAATCACAATAAATATAATTTTTCCAATTATACATAAAAATCAGTTTCTGAAACACACCTCCATGGCACCTAAACCAACGCTAAAGAAATACACAATAAAGCACATTTGAGGTTTGCAAATAAATACCAATTCTGTGCCGATGAGTGATAGAATACAGTCTTTAGTGACGAAAAAAAAAATTAAATTTGGTCGGCCCAGGTCATTGCAAGAATATTGGAGAGATTCGCACCAGGAACGACGGTCCTACTACAAGCGATGTTTTGGAAGCGGTACCTTGATTTCATGGGCTGCATTTTTCTGCTGTGGAAAGCTATCTACATGTTTTATATTACCGTAAGTTACAAGTACCGTTATAAACCGTTTTAACAACGCTATTGAGCCACTATATATGATAGCATATCACGATTTAATCACTTAGGTGGTCAGTAGACATATTAAATATGCAGATATCCGTCACGCACAGCGGTCACACGCTCGCGGTAATTGTTAACGCCGTGACCCATCTCTCGAACAGCTAATAATCTCAAAGTCCCACATTTATATGGGCACAATGTGAGTAGACTGTTTGTACGAGAAGCGTGTGTGGGCGCTTCGGCCGCAACTACAATGGCAACTAATGTAATAATTATTGTTATTAGGAAGCTTTTAATGCATGAATAAGTAAAATACAAACAACACACACGTAATGTTGTGTTACGTGTGTTACGAGCGAAGACAAACATTTGCATACAAACATAGTCGCACACACGAGTGCTGCTGCTGAATGCGTGTGGGTGTTTCACTTAATTACAGCACTCAAAATTAACGAAAATTATATGCATTTTTTTCGAGCTTCACGAAATTTATTCAAATATTATGCCAGTGGATAAGTGAAGAGGTGTGTATGTGTGTGTGTCAGTTGGCTGTCAAAGTTAAACAAAGTGTCTGCACGCACACCGCAAAGCAAACACACAAGTAACTCATACAATGTCACAAAATTACCAATACAAAGGCTTACAAACAGACACACATCGGTATATATATAATCAAGCATTTGATTGGCTTTGACTGTTATTTATGCATATAATGTTTGTGATAATGTCTCCAAGGTATCGAATGCCTATCACCTTCGCCCTTTAAATTTACATAACCTCAAACCGCGCAATCACACAGCGTTCGATCAGAGCTTTCAAGCGTATATGCTGAGATGTGAATGCGTGATATTTTAGGCTGACACAATGCTCACTTTAATACAATAGTATTAAATTCAAGCATCAATTTCACATTATTTTAACGCTGATTTTATTATTTTGGGTATATTTTTTTATGGACGCTTTTGAAATTTCAAACATTTAGTAGACACGCGCGCTTTTTGTGTTGGACATCGCATAAAAAATATAACTGTTTATTACTGTCACCATTTTGAGCATTGTATAAGTCTTGAGAGGCAATTTTATGGCATGATTTTAAAGGTTTTTAAAGCTTTATAGCACCACTAAAGGCTGAAACTGCTCCACTAATTGCTGTCTTAATATGGAAGATAGTATAAAAAACAGCTTTTAAAAGCTTTATATAAGCTTTGAAGCATTACAATAACTCCATTTTATTATTTATGTTGATTGAAGGTGTGATCAGTCAAAATTTTGGGTATTTCGCCTAATTGTAGGCAACATTAAGGTTCTAATTTTAGCAAATATTGCCTACATTTAGGCTGATGGCTTATAATCTTCAAATATTGAGCAATATTTTATGTAATTATACTGACCGGTGCCTTCCTTTACTAGTACAGTGCCTAAGAATACACCTTTGAGCCACTTACAGATTTTATAAGAGTCTTGCCTTGTAAGAGACCAAATAAAGACCAAATGTGTTTTTTAGGAACCTTCTTGATGGCTTCTTATCTAACAGTCAATTGATTAACAGTTTGTGTCATTGGTGCAACAATTTCACTTCCTTTCAACATCAGAAGCTGCCTGACGCACCCCCAAATCGAACCCTTTAATTGGTTTGTCTTCCAGAACCACAAACTACATTACGCTAATGTGACAAATTACATTTTTGACATTCGCCTGTCAAAGTTAAAGAAATATTCAATATTTTTGGTGGATCCAACGCTGCTGCTACCCAGCGACACTTGTCGCCAACCAACAACAGTTGTAAGCAAACAAACCACAAACGGACTCCAATGACAAAATACACAGAGAACTGAAACTGAAGAAATTGTATAATAAACCGTGAAAAAGGGGCTGATGAGCGGACAGGCGGGATGTTGAAGGGATTGGCGGCGCATAAATGAAGCAACCAAAAATAAACAAAATTAAGTTAAATATTATGTAGCTGCGGGTAAGTAAGCGCTTGGAAAGGGTAATGGGGGTGGCGCTGATGACGTAGGTGGTATTAGGTTGCCTTGTATGCTAATGGCCGTTATGCCACTTGCAACGAACGGCTGCTTCCGCGCCCAACTCATTTGTCTCTGATTGTCTATAAGTGTCTTTTCGTGTATGTGTATGTGTGTCTCTGTGTTTATTTGAAGCGCTGCTATAATTGCATTGGTTTGGTGGTTTCGAGCAACAAACTGACAATCAAAAACGTTCATTGTCGGACAGTGAGATAGACTAAGGCACACATACATATATACAAATCTATAAATGTTCGAGTGTGTGTGTGTGTACACAGGCAAATTGTACTAGCAAAGAACACAATTTTGGCTGCTTTGTGGCCTTGCCGAGACTTTTCGAGTGCAGTGAGCGGCGGGTTTCGTACAAACCTCAACAAAAGTGCTTTTCGGTGTCAGCAACAATGTACACAAATACAGCAACAACAATGTGTGTGATGAGTCATTGTTGTTGTTGTTGGTGTTACATTTGCTTGCCATTGTTTGTGGTTGAGTTGTAGGTGGCTTAGTTGGCCGCAGAGAGAGAGCTCCCAACAATCACAGCACTACGACTAGTTGTACGGCTATTATGGAGTTTCGGTTGCAAGCAGCCGCACACACACACACATGTGAGCATGTTGCTCTTGATGTCTGCCACCTGTCGAACAATTCACTGCTATGTTCTGTTTCTATCAGTGCTTTGCTATACCAAACACCCAACCATACGTCTTGCCTCTACCATATCTTCCATATTTCTTTACCGCAGCTGCTGCTCCACTCATCTCCATATATGTATATATGTGTGTGTGTGTGCGGTTGTAGCGTTCAGTGAAATGAAAATTGGAAACCACAAAATTGACTGGTAAATTAATTAGTACTCGTATTGCCCGAAAGTGTGGACACTCAGACACCCTACACTCGCCTCCACTCAGCGGTTTTGGCGTGCATCATGGCTGCCACGAAGTGTCCACAATATTAATAGTTGTAGTTGGAACAGCAGCTGCTGCTGCTGTATTTGATTCGATTTGCATATTCAATATGGCAGCACACACACACAACAGATGCATAGCTGTGCTCCTCTGCTTTGCGGTGAATCGCCAATCAAAGGTGTGGCTGATTCTGATTTTTCCGTTTTATTGTCTCTGTTATGGCAGTAGTTGTTGTTGTAATCATAACACTCGTAAAATCAATTTCTTAATGAAGCAGAGATGTATTTTGAATTGTTTGCATACACTCAAATTGGAGATATTCACTTAATTGCGAACACATGTATGGAAAGCTGCACTGATAATACTTGCAAAATTTCAATTAAAAGCTTAAAGGGTAGGACTGATCTCATAATCATAGAAAACTAGCTTTAATTTAGAAGAGAAACAATTTAAAATCGATAAAGACGCGAGAGTAGGAGTTTATATCAATTCTCCATCGTTTGTAGATGTGGAAAAGCTTTGAAAGCTTAAGCGGAGCTTTTAAAAGCTTTTATAGTCCATAAGTTAATAAAAGCTACATGGTAACTGTCTAAGTGAAATCATATTGAGAAATGGGCGTGGCTTTCGAGTAACACTCAATTGGAACTGATTGAGCTTTTGAAGCAGTAATTTCTTTCAAATGAACCCGAACCAATTCGAACAGAAGAAGCTGTAAATAACCTTTAAAGCGAAAATCAAATCATTTTATACAGCACTAATAAGACCCCAGCCGCTTTAAGAACAAAATGAGTCTGGGCTGGCCTCCTACTTTTCAAAGCTTAAACTTTTCTCTTCTCGATATGAGTCTAGGCTGACCTCTTACTTTTCAAAGCTTAAACCTTTCTCTTCTCGAAATAAAGTTGAACAGCCGTAACATATCCTAAACTCATTGACCCGACTAACTCACACTCAATAAACATCTGTGATTGGAAATTTAATCAAATATTTGCGCAAACACAATTTCGATTAAAGCTCGCTAATGAGCAACTCGCATATTAAATTCATAAATTTCTAATTACAAGTGATTAACGGTCGGAGTCACTTTAAAAGTCTCTTTCAGCAGCAACTCAATGGTATTAAAGACAAACGAAAAAGTCTCGTGGAAGTGTGAGTGAGCGCGCAGGAGAGCAGAGGCAAGAGCAGTGCAGCAAATCAGAATGAAAATTTCGCCAAACGCTGTCATTAATATTACATCACTTTGAAATTGCGTACACAAAAGCGCACGGTGTTTTTCGCCAGTCGCCTTTTTGGAATCATAATGAAATGTTAATAATGCAAACAGTTGATTAAAGTGACTTGTCAAAGCTTTGTACGCACACACACACCAGGAGGGATTCAATGTTAGAAAAGAGTGAGGGGAGGGGAGCAGTGTGCGGGGCAGCCAAATCGCTTTGAGCCAAGTGCTGCTGCTACGGCTGCTGATGAAGTGAAGCATTTAACTCGTTGTAAATTCTCAATTATTATCTAAGGCTTCATTAATTTACAACAGCGCCATCAAAGTGAAGTTGCCAGGTAACCGAAATGGTTATAGTCACATACCTACTACATTCGTTATTATGTAGCAGTTCCGCATTTGAGGGCTTCATTTGACGACATATATGTATGTGGTAATGTCTTGGAGAGATGGATGGAGAGTTCATGAGATGTCGCACCTCAGTTCAACCGTCGACGAAGACTTCTTCTCAAATAAAGGCAAAGACATAAAAAATGTAAAGATCTATTTTTTCAGGCTCAGACTAATTTTGGGTATTTCGCCTAATTGTAGGCAACGTTATGATTCTAATTTTAGCAAATGTTGCCTACATTTAGGCTGATGGCGTATAATCTACAAATATTAAGTAATATTTATGTACATATTACAACCGGCGCCCCCTTTCGCTAGTGGTGTGCTCAACGATTCTCCGCTGAGCCACTTACATATTATATGAGAGTCTTGGTTTGTAAAAAAGCTCAGAGTCAAGGTTTTTTACTGTCAAGTAATGTGTTTTCATGAATCTTCTTGTAAGCTTTCTCATCTAACAGTCAATTGGTTAAAAGTTTGTGTCACTGGTGAAACAAGTTCACTTCATTTCAACATGGGATATATATATATAAATTATATGTGTGTAGAAATGGCTTTGTAATGGGGTGGAGAGTTCATGAGAGCTCGCACGAAGACTTCCTAAAGACCTAAATGTTTTTTTTCAGGCTCAGACTCATTCAAGAAGTTCTCGAAGCTATTATTAGTGAATCTAAAGATATCCTAGCCACATTCGGTAAAAATGAAGAGGTACTATATGGAGTATTATGATCTAGAAGTTTCACGCAACGTAACGCATCACTTTCTAGTCAAGATCTCATTGTTTACAACGTAAGAGCGATGATATAGTATGGTCGAGGTGTTTTTGGTGAGTTCGAAGTATAGATTATTCGAAGCTTTAAAGCTTTTAATATAATAAAGTGTGTTCAATCGTATATGCTGTATTTCAAGAACATTCATGATGGATCCACAGGTTCCAGCGTTCCGAATGATGTCTACTTAGGTATTTTGAATAGAAATGAAGTAGAAAGACAAGATTAAGTGCCTGCGCCTGCCAGGTTCCAGCCTTCCGGATGATGTCTTCTTAGGTAGTTTTAATTCAAACGACGTAGATCCAGAAGATGTATCGAAACTTCATAACTTTCGAAGGTTTGAGTAACTTCTGTAATCTACAAAGTATCGCTTCTACTATTTCTAAGCAATATGATCTATTTTAAACTGGTCGCCATGGTGTGGATTGATGGATCACCCTAATAGTACAGCATATAGCCATGGAAAGATTATGTATAACAACAAATGTATGTATGTCTGTTATGTAGAATCGCTGCGAAAACAAATTTTCTTAGACCACAAAGGAAAATTGCCTATAAAAACCGCAACAAAGCGAAAAACCACAAATGTTCAAAGCAAGAAAGCTGAAACACATCAAGACGCATGTAAAATAAATAAAGACGAAGCAGGGCTCTTGACAAGTTGCTAATGTATGTGTGAGTGTGCGTGCAAGTTCATGTTGTGGTCGCGGCTAAATTTCTATTTGAGCATAACAACAATAAATAAAACGTATTAACTGAGAAATTAAACAAAATTAAAGCTTCACAGCTGTATGTGTGTGTGTGTGTTCTTATATGTGGTTGTTAAGTTTATGTGCCACACATATGTATGTTGCAACACTGTATCAGTGCGTGCCTGCGAGTGTGTTTCAGATAATTTAAAATTAATTAATTTCAGCATTAAATATCATTAAAACCTGATTTGAGAGACATCAATCAAATCCAAACAATGCTTACAACAACACAAACAACATAAAGTGACGACAACAATAACAGCAAAAACCACATGAGCATTGGCTAGCGAGTAAAGGGCACAATAATACCTGAGTAAAGGCAACAAAAGCAAGAAGTTGTTGTCACTGGGCAGATATGTGAAGAAAAGCTCCCCACTGTCTAGCTTTTGTTGTGGTGTCGCTGGTCTTCCATTCATGTGCATATGGATGTGTGACTATATGCGAGATGCTGTGCTACGTGGTAACTATTGAAAGTCCGTTAAGAAGTTGTTTTTGTTATTGTACGCTTTTGCGGCGTGTCACAGGTGAGTTGACAAATTGCTTGAGTGAAAACTTACACCTACACAAGCACACACATATATACCTCTACTAACCGGGTGTGAATGCAAACAAGTGAGCTGCAGTTTTTGATGACAGAGAGAGGGGGGAGAGGAGTTTCTAACGCAAACATCAAGCAGAACAATTGACAGCCGTGTAGCTTGGCAACCATGTAGCCATTTGCAACTTACATACACTGCCAACAACAACTAATGTCTACAATGCAATGCACTAACAATAGCAACAACAACAACACATACACACATATATGAGAAGGCAAGTGATCACAAGTGTTAGTTTGTATTTTTTTGTTTATTTTTAGTGCATCATTTATTTCATTATTTTTGACATTTGAGTGTGAATTTCACAAATGTATTTTACTTGTTTATTTGATTTTACGCTTTTTTTCGTCACTCTACACTCTTTACTCGTCACTCGTCGCCTTGTCACTTGTTGGTTAATCTGTTTGGTTAGTTGCGTGTGAATGCACGGCAAAATTTGTGATTTTTATGGAAATGGTTGACATACTTTTCGTGCTCACTGTTTGTGCTGGAAAAGCCAAATATTGGCTGTTAATTTGAAAGCTTAAAGGTTCGATTTTTTATATGAAGTTATATCTAGGCAATGCTTCTTTATTATAATGGGTATGACTAAAGCCCACTGTCAACGAACTGATTGGACCTTATCAGTTGTGGCTTTAGACATGGAATATACACCATGGACCAGATATTCACCATGCGCCAAGTCTTGGAAAAGACCCGGGAGAGAAGAACCGATATTCAACACCTTTTCAACGATTTTAAAACTGCTTTGGATAGCACGAAAAGAATGCCGCGATGTCTGAATTTGGTATCCTTGCAAAACTAATACGGCTGTGTAAGTTGACGTTGAGCAACACCAAAAGCTCCGTCAGGTTCGGGAAGGACCTCTCCGAGCCGTTCGATATCAAACGAGGTTTCAGACAGGGTGACTCACTATCGTGCGACTTCTTCAATCTATTGCTGGAAAAAATAATACAAGCTGCAGAGCTAAATAGAGAAGGTACAATCTTCTATAAGAGTGTACAGTTACTGGCGTACGCCGATGATATTGATATCATCGGAAGCAACAACCGCGCCTTTTGTTCTGCTTTTTCCAGACTTGATAAGGAAGCAAAGCATATGGGTCTGGTGGTGAATGAGGACAAGACGAAACATCTCCTATCATCAAGCAAACAGTCAGCGCACTCGTGTCTTGGCTCCCACTTCACTGTTGACAGTCATAACTTTGAAGTAGTAGATAGTTTCCTCTACTTGGGAACCAGCGTTAACCAACAATGTCAGCCTCGAAATCCAAAGCAATAGGTGCTACTTTGGACTGAGTGGGCAATGAAAAATAAAGTCCTCTCTCGACGAACCAAAATCAAACTCTACAAGTCGCTCATTATTTCCGTCCTGATGTATGGCGCAGAAGCGTGGACAATGACAACATTCAATGAGAAGACTCTTGGGGTTTTCGAGAAAAAGGTTTTGCGAATGATTTATGGTCCTATTTACATTGGCAACGGCGAATACCGCAGTCGGTGGGATGATGGGCTGTACGATTTATACGACGACATTGACATAGTTCAGCGAATAAAAAGACAGCGGCTACGCTGGGTAGGTCATGTTGTACGAATGGATTAAAACACTCCAGCTCTGAAAGTGGTCGATGCAGTACCCGCTGGAGGAAGCCGAGGAAGAGGATGACCTCCACTCCGATGGAAGGATCAAGTGGAAAGTGACCTGGCTTCACTTGGTGTTCCCAGTTGGCGCCATGAAGCAAGAAGCATAAGCGGGATCCGCTTTCTCACTTTAGCTCGCCTCCAAACGGATAACTGTTGGCTGCCCAGGGGATACTTGGTCTGAAAATGGAAGTCGTGAGCTGCTTGAGCCACATGCAAAAGAATCGTTACAGGACACTCCCAAGTGAATGACAGTCAGAAACTATACTCACTTACGTGAACTTCTACATATGACTCCATCCTCTCTTTCGGCTATAATCGCTTCAAGTGATTTCAAAAATAATACATTTATGCATCGATTTTAACTTATTTTTAGAGATTTTGGTAAATTTTCCGACATTTGCGCTACTTATGGACTTGTGGAACACTTTTGTGAAATAATATTATTTAATATCTTATAAAAGAAGCTGTTTTAAGACTTTAAATATATGTGTTGCCTGGTTTCCTGTGTACTTTTCAACCCTCTCTACACTTCAAACGAGTCCTCTGAGTACGTATTACTCCCCACCAATTAGTTTTACCCCGCAAATTACCATAATTTTATTATAGCTGGGTAATTTGTAATTTGGTAATTTAAGTAGTTATTCTCAACAAACCCAAATATAGATAATATCAAGATATTAGTAGTTTTCGAAACTTCCACGAAAATCCCTCGCACACACACACACACCCATAAGTGATTTCAACGGCAAGCAGCAATAATTTAAATGTTGCGCTCGTAATTGGAATTACAATAGTTGTGTTTGCGTTTGAAGATTCAGCAGAAAATCTCCTTCTTACTACTTATCTCCAATAGTAACAAGAAGATTTATAATCATTTTAGTGTAACAACAACAACAACACATATGATTGAGTGTGCGTCTGTGTGTGAGTGAAAGAGTTTTCACTGGAATAGCGCGTAAGCAGGAGGCGTATGAGAAGATAGATATGGGTTTATAGACTTATTTTGATATAAGTTAGATGTGTGTATGGCTGTCTGTCTGTATGTAAATATGTCTGTATATCTATATATATGTATGTTTGTCTGTAGATATGTATGTAAGTTTGTATTATATCAAAGTGTACGTGCTCGATAAGCACTGTCTTGAGCCAACAAATACACGGCTAAAATAGAAAACAAAATTACAACAACAATGATAACAACAACAGCAATAAAATCGAGCTCATGTAAATCTCTATCGCAATTTACTTGTATTTATCTATATAGAAATGTAAGTTTGTGGAAATTTTCAATTTATATCAAGATGCAAAGCAGCATAATCTACAAACTGGTTGCAACATTGTTGTTTGTGCGCGGCGCGTATGACGGTGGCGCAGCAGCAAACAGTCACTGCCGCAACTGGGTCGTCTGGGATGCTACTCGGTGTGTATGTGTGTGCGTTGGACTCCCTGCCTTGCTATGTGCGCCAGTGGGGGACGCTGCCGCACGTTCTTATC
The DNA here is from genome assembly GCA_031772095.1 of Zeugodacus tau. NCBI lineage: Eukaryota > Metazoa > Arthropoda > Insecta > Diptera > Tephritidae > Zeugodacus > Zeugodacus tau. Next base: position 2,134,123 of record CM062653.1, on the reverse strand, counting down.
GCCAATCAGTAGCAGCGGTCATAACTACACAATCACACACACACACTCAAATAAGCGAGTGTAAGAGTGTGTGTATATGTTCGTGTTAACAAACTTACTCGAAAATTAATTAGCTCACAAGTAACGTTGCATGCTGGCGACCGTCTTCCGCGTTTAACTGCCACCAAATCGAAAACCGGCAGCTGCTATCGCGCTCCACACAGTTAAAGAGATTCAAAAGATATGGCAAATGCTGCAGTTACAGTACTACACACACACTTACACACACTCGCATGTAGTTATGTAGCGTTGTTAACCTGGTTAACGCTCATAAAACTATATTTATAAGCGCGTACTCCATTTGATAGCCACATAAGCCTATTTGTTGTTTGTATATTTACTCCCGTATGTAAATTTCTTTAGGTAGCCGCTGAGGTGGGGCTCTAACTGCACTTGAAATTGGGCTAATATTTTCCGTTTTATTATTATTATTTTTTGTTGTTGTTTGTGTTTTGTTGATTCTATTTTTGGCTATTACAACTTAAGCTCTTATCAGGCGTCTTTCATCTTTTCGCCGGCCGCATGTTCACAGCCATGTTGCGCGGCTTGTAAATGCTGGAAATAGTTAGTTTGCTTGACTGTATAGATATATGTATGTATGTATGTGTTTGTTTACTTATAGTAGTTTGCTAAGCTGCTTTTGCTATCTCGTTTGGCCTTAGCAACGCAATGCTGGTGCATTATCGTAATTGAATAAATCCACACCCAATTTCCTGGAATGCCGCAGTTCACTGCGCATCCACTGCGTCTCTCTGGCATATCTTCGTGTGTATTTATGTGTGTGTGTGTGTCTTCCTTTTATTTGCATGCAGTCTGCATGCAGGCTTTTTTGCCTCTAATTGATTCCGAGTAAGCCTATGCAGCAGTGCAACTATTTTTGGTATTATAAATAAATATGAGATAGCAAGGCTGGTTATTATTTCTTAAATTTAATGGTCGTATTTATTACAGAGAGAGTTAATATTTTTTTACTCGGTTGTTATAGATGAATGCTGGTATGGTATTTAGTTCATTCGGCGAGTTTCTTCAACTCTTTTCAATGGCGTCCTCATTTCGTTGAAGTAGAGTATATTTAAGTTTTGGAAATGGATATTTATCCCGGGAGACTTCTGAATGGGATATGTGGTCACTATTAGACTTAAATAGATCAGTCCAACAAAAAATTTTATAATATTGTGCCGGTTCGGTCTTTCAAATGGTGGGTTCCAAACCCTATGCACAACCGCATAACATGAACTTCTACATATCACCCCATCCCCCCTACATATCACCCCATCGCAATATTGATATCATCGGAAGAAACAGCCGCGCCGTTTGTTCTGCTTTTTCCAGACGTGATAAGGAAGCGAAGCGTATGGGTCTGGTGATGAATGAGGACAAGACGAAATATCTCCTGTCATCAAACAAACAGTCAGCGCACTCGCATCTTGGCTCACACGTCACTCTTGCCAACAGGTGCTACTTTGGACTGAGTAGGTAATAGAAAAGTAAAGTCCTCTCTCAACGAACCAAAATCAAATTCCACAAATCGCTCATTATTCCCGTCCTCATGTATGGCGCTGAAACGTGGACGATGACAACATCCGATGAGACGACTATTGGGGTTTTCGAGAGAAAGGTTTTGCGCAAGATTTATGGTCCTCAGAACATTGGCAACGGCGAATACCGCAGACGATGGAACGATGAGCTGTACGATTTATACGACGACATTGACATAGTTCACCGAATAAAAAGACAGCGGCTACGCTGGCTAGGTCATGTTGTACAGATGAATGAAAACACTCCAACTCTGAAAGTGTTCGATGCAGTTCCCGCTGGAGGAAGCCGCGGAAGAGGACGGCCTCCATTCCGATGGAAGGTTCAAGTGGTTTCACTTGGTGTTTTCAGTTGGCGCCAAAAAGCAAAAAGGAGAAACGAGTGGCGCGCTCTGGTGGATTCGGCTATAATCGCTCAAAGCGGTTTCTACGCCAAATCTATATATATACACAGTGCCTCAGTTGCCGCCCAGTCTTATATTGGTATGGTCTTTTTTCATCAAGTTGCGTTATGAGAGCCTCAAGCTTTTCCAAGACTGCGTATTAGAGTTTGGAAATGGGGAAAAGTCTCAAGAAATCAAATCTTGAGAGTGAGGTCACCGAGTTACGATATTTGCCATAAATTTCGTCCAAGAACTCGATCGCTTATCAGAAATTGCCTCTCATAGAAGCTTTAGAGCTTTTTAGGGTTTTCTCTTGTCATCCTTCGGAGCTTCGGCATGAATTTAAGAAAGCTTTCAGCTTCAATTTTTGCCTCAATTTTACTTAAACGAGTCCTTTTTGGGTATCGCTGAATTTTTGGCTTTATTTCCAGAAGGAAGAATAAAAATTCTAACAAACTGGTATAGAAATTTAAAGAATATAATTACTAGATCGCTCAGTGGTAGTTTTGTTCAAATTTAGTATTCGTAAAGTTACAAAAAATCTACGAATAAATTCTACATTCTCACATAATTAAGCATTTAGAAAATAAAGAATATTTCAAAAGCGATTTTTTTCCAATTTTTTTTTACAAATACCTGTCAAAACAGGGAACTCAGCTTATAAATCCAAAAAAATGCGTTACCAGCTTTCAAGCAACAACAATTAATGTACATTAATTTGACGCTTTTGTTTAATATAAATTAAGTGAAAAAGCAAAAGCTGTCTGTTGGTTAATCAACGAAAACAGACAAAAAAATTTTAAAACCCAAAATTCCAAAAAAATCTCAAGCCTTTGTATTACATCCAAGTATGTATATATGTGTGCACACATGATTTTTAGCATTTAATTTCAAAATATTGCCATTTAATTTTATTGCCAACGCTAAGCTGTTCTGACCAACAACTAAAAGGCAACTGTTCTAAGATAGCAAAAACAAAAAAAATAAATAAAATAAAAAAAAAACAAAAATATACAAAAAAAATTCTTAAAAAGTAACAAGCGCTTCTATTAAATATTAGCCAGCTAAAGCGCACAGCAAAAACGCTAAGCGCGCAGCTGAAAGCGAATTGTCTATGTGTTGGCGGTCAGTGCGACGCTGGTAAAAAGATTACTTGGAGATTTGCTCAACAAACACGAGTTAATTGATTGGAAATTAATTATTGTCAAAAGCAGGCTGTGTAATGCAATTGACAGCGTTAAATAATAATAAAATTACAACAATAACAACAATAGTAAAAACAACAACAATAGGGAATGTCAAAAAAAGCATAGCAAATGCTACAAGTCATGTGAAATGGCAGCAAAATGTGCTAGTATACACTAACAACAGCAACAACAGCAACATCAGTGGCCACACAGCCTCCTACTCTGCCTGCTTGCTGCCATATCGTGTATATTTGCGCCAAAAAAAAGGTAAGTAATTGCGAAGTGACAGCTTTTTAACGTCGATTGAAATGACTTTTGCCACAATAAATATATATTTTTTTCTCTTATGTAACTAAGTGTTGTTGTTGTTGCTGTTATTTGAAGGCTTTTAGTGCCGCAAATTATTTCGGCAAGCTTTACTTTATTCTCGCTTTTTTTCATGAATTATAAGTAGCTGACACCTGAATTGGCACAGAGCAGTATATATATGAGGGTGTATATATATACAAAGTTACATACTTATTTTAATGGTTGAATAATTGGTTTCTACACGCGCCAGCCGGCATCATTACTCATTTTCAAGTGCTGATTCTAGCACATACTATACTCGTATAGTAAATATATATACATATGTGCAATTAATTTGTTTTATATGGCTATAAATAGGTTTCTTTTTTTCCGCTGCTTCTTTTGTCTAATACTTCTAATACTTTCGTTTGTTTTGCTGTTTTTGTTACTTTTGCTTTTATTATTTGTATTCTTTTCATATTTTTGTTGTATTTTTTCAATTTCTGTTGTATTTTGTACAATTAAATATTTTGTGTTGTTTATTGAATACTACACGCTGCGCTTGCCTTTTATTATTTTAAATAATTATTTTTGTTATTTTGTTGTTCTTTTTGTTGTATTTTTTTTCACTGCGCCTACTTGCATATTCCCAGCGCTTAAAGTTTGCATTTGCATTGTTAATTACCTTTGAATTAGATCATCACTGTAATTATTTATATACGGCGTGCTTGTTTCGTTGTTTCGCTAAGGCGCTCAGTGAAGTTGAAACAACAACAAAAAATGCAAAAAAAAAAATCATTGTTATATCAGTAAGAATAATGGGCGCTTAGAACAATTGAAGCTTATGTAATGCGAGATTTTTATATTTAAAACAATCGTGTATAAGTTCTAGAAGTTTACCGATAATTAGTAAACTGAGGCAGTAAAATGAAGTGGAGACAGTGTAGTTTCTAGTTCAGATTAGGAGTCAAAACAATGACGAATCGTAATAACAACAAAAACAAATATTAAACCCTTAATACCTGATCATCCATCCTCTTTTTCGTTTAATTACGAAAAACTGTTGGGAGCTGCTGGCGTACGCCGATGATATTGATATCATCGGAAGCAACAACCGCGCTGTTCTGCTTTTTCCAGACTGGATAAGGAAGCGAAGCATATGGGTCTGGTGGTGAATGAGGACAACATGTATGGCGCTGACACCAGTTTGACGACAGAAACTGAGAAAATCTCAAACGTTCGTTCTTCGAGTTTATGACTTAAAGTAAACTTAATAAATGATCCAGTAAGCTGTAGTTAGTGATAACGCCGAAACAGAGTTGTGATGGTGACTCTCGCCACAAAATAAACAATGAAATTTATCTGGATTTTCTTATCTCTAAAGTTTGGAAGATATTAGCGTTATAGCACTATTCGAAACCTAATGCTTTAAGCTTAAGATCGATCAATCGAAATTATAGAGATCTTACCTAAAGCGACATCTATCTGAAAGAAATGAATTGAATCGTTCTCGCCTTACTCGCTTTAGAGAGGTAACAGAGGATCCCAATATATTATTCCTACCAAAATGAAGCTTTGGATGTTAAGTGTGTCAAGTGTCTGTCCAAATTTGAACATAATATTTGGATGACAAAGTCAATAAATTAAATGGATTGAAAACCAAAATCAATTCGAGAGCTCCAAATAATATAATATATTAGGTTGGGAAATATCTCCCTTTATTTTGCTCTTTATTCAATGTTTTATAAAAAGTGTTACCGGGATCGGATTTAGTTCAAATATGCGCCGTTTCGGTCGATAATCTGTTTCCATCTAGACGGCAACTTCATAATCCCCCCCTCGTAGAAGTCCCATCCTTATTTGCGAAGAACTCGCAAGTCAACTTTACACCACCAAGGGCGTTCGCCATGGAAAGGAACAGGTGGTAAGCACTTGGCGCTATGTCCGGGCTATAAGGTGGATGTGATAAAACCACCCATCCTAGCTCCCGTAACTTCTGACGAGTCATCAACGAAGTGTGCGATCTGGCGTTGTCCTGGTGGAACACTATATCTTTCCAGTTGGCCACTTCTGGACGCTTCTTGTCTATGGCCTGCTTCAAGCGGTCCAGTTGTTCGCAGTAGATGGTAGAATAGCATCTGGCTATATGGGAGCAGCTTATAGTGGATGATGCCCTTCCAATACCACCAAATACACAGCAAAACCTTAATGGCCGTCAATCCCGGCTCGGCCACTGTTTGGGACGATTCACCGTCCTTCGACCACGACAGTTTTCGCTTGATATTGTCGTATGTGATCCATTTTTCGTCGCCAGTCACCATAAGCATCAAAAATGGGTCGAGTTCGTTCCGTTTCAGCAGCATATCGTAGGCGTTGATTCGGTCCAGAAGTTTTTTTTGCGTCAAATCATGCGGCACCCAAATATCAAGATTTTCTCTGTATCCAGCCTTCTGCAGATGGTTTAAAATGATTTGGTGACTAACTCTCATCTCCTGGGCGATGTCACGAGATGCCACATGCCGGTCGAACTCGATGTTTTCCATGATTTCATCGGTATTCGTCGTCACAGGTCGTTTTCACCTGCTCTGAATCGTTGAAACCAAGTGCCATGATGCGAAATAAAACTTACTGAGTGAACTTGAGCTGAAACATGTTCGAGAAGCGTCAGCCTGAAAAGCCTCAAAGCACTTGCTTTTCAATGCCCTGCCTTTTCATTTTATTATTTTATCCAATTTCATTCACTTTTGTTTTTCAAGAAACTTGCAAATTATTAAATTAAATAAGAATTTGCATACAACTAAAGCTTTTAATAATATTTGAAACAAAAAAGTTAACAATTTTGTGTGAAAAAAAAACACGAAAATAAAAACAAAAATAAAGACAGAAATCAATAAATAAATAAATACAGCTGAGCAACTGGTTGAGACAATATTTGCTGGAGCACCCAACTGCCCAGCTGCGTGTTTTGTCATACGCCCCGAAGGTTATGGAGTATGAAACGTGCTCAAACCGGCGTGAGAAGCACACACCCATACACACACAGACAAGCGCACTTTGCTGTCGTCTGTATGTAATTATTTAATTGACACCCACCTTGCGAGTGCATTTAATTTATTGTTTATCGATGAAATGTTGAACGCCAGCGTTGAACATGGAACGTGTTAATTGCGAATATCAATAGTTGTCGCCCAACTGTCCCCCAGTGGCCAGCAACAGCAACAGCATGAAATATAAAAAATAAACAACAACAACATGACAGACTGGAAATATTTGTAAAAAAAAAGAAATTAAAATAAAAGTCGACGGAGTAAACGAGGTGTGCAGAGGTGGCGTGTTGTGTCGCGAAAAGCAACGGCACACGCAACAAGCGTACACATTGCCACACGCAAGTGGACAATCAAAATGACAACAACTAACAAGCGGCGTTGGAACAGCGCAAGCAACAAGCAGCGCGAAGAGTAAAATGGGTGTGAAGCAAAGGGTTAGTGAAAAGTGGGGGTCGGTTGGGTGACCAAACAATATTGCATGCCGTGTTGCAACATGCCACGCATATCCTTCGCTGGGGGTAAGCATGGAAAATATGTTGAGGTGGTAAGGGCGCTGTGTCCGCTTCCAGCATATCATATCAGATACTCATACATATCCCCTCTTCTACCCCCTTACACTCAAACCCGCATTTGAGTCCGTAATTACGCTTACAAGTTGACACTTTAAATGCTGCTATTCATTGGCGCGACGTGGGCGCATATGCTGTTGCATGTACAGCGCGCTTGCAACATCGCGCTGTATGTATGTGTATTAGTAAAAAAAAAGAAAAATGTAGAAAACGCATGCGATAAGTGAACGACAAATGGCATGAGCAGCGCCGCAGCTGATTACATAGCATAAGTAGCGGCGCGCATATGCTACATGAGAATGGCGGTGGCGGTAGGAAGGGCGCCTGTACATGTGTACAAATTAAATTTGCATGTAAAAAGTGACAGTTGAAGAACACGTGAGACTAACGGTGCATAAATGTTGACAAGCCGAAAAATATGTATGTGTTTAAGTCTGGGTGGCAATGTAAATGCCTGCCTGGCGCACACATATACGCCACCACCACAACCACAGCGACAAACACTATCAGCCAGTCCATCATATTCAGTCACAGTTGAAAAAAGAAACGCTGACAGCATTTCATTTCATTTCATGTCACACGCAAACGCCAGCACTATGTTGTAGCGTCGCCGCACACCAGGGCGTATGAGTGATGCGGATATGTTTGCCGCAAAAACATGCCGCACATAGACACTCGCACTTACAATGGCGTGTACTTTTAGCACACAAGCGGCACACATTAACCGGCAAATCAGCGACTCTCTGCGTTCACTGTAGTTGCAATGTGTGTTCTTCCAGTTTGCCTATCGCTAGGCACTAGGCACTCCATATGTTTGCGGCATTAGCAGACAAGTTGACATTTTTGGCGCGCCGCTTGCAAAATGATAGCTCAGCGCTCAAGTTGCGCTGATAAATGCCGCAATGAGTAATGTTGCCGCGGCGCACATACACACACACATATATATACCTTCATACATGCGAGTACACGCATTTGTTGGCTGGCAAATGGCGTGCAATTACTTATCCGCTTTATGTTCGCTGGACTGCTGCTGGGCGTGGCTTGCTGACTTGCTGTAAATGATAGTCACTGATTGTGATGGACATTGTAAATTGCTACGATATATTGTTGTTTTGTTGTTGTGAAAAATCATACATATTTACATATCGCAAATTGTAGACAGCGCATGAGTTATGAGTTTGATTAAAGATTAGCAATTGAGTAATGCATATAACGGTACTATTAATTTAAATGATGAGGCGGAGGTACTTGTTGCTATGAATTAGTTAGGTTGTGGCATATGCTCAAATTTAAGTTCATTAAGGGGTTCTTATAGAAGATACTGAAATCACTAGTGATCGCTCTAACCAAAAATGTCTGATTTTTACTATATTCCCTCTCCCATAATCTGAAATTCCATGAAAGTTATCGAGAATGTTACCAAGAGCTGTTATAAGGACAATTCAAAAGTATAGTCAGCTGTCAACGGGAAAAGCCCCACAGAGAATATGGTGCAGATCTCTGTTGTCTCTGGTTGTAATCCATCTTCCTACTTCAATTATGCATAAATCCATAATGTCTTATCGAAAAACAAAAACCATAAGTCTTACCAGATTAAAGCTTTTATAAGACATGTGACCGTCGTATTCTAAGGAAGCTCATTGAATTTAAGGTAACTACTTGAATCCAATTTTGAACCAAAGCTAAATTTTGTCTTATAAGGCCTCAGCCAATCGTATATAAAACAGTTCCTCCAACAAGTAAGTCATATATAACCAGTGGCGGATCCAGAAACATTTTTTGGGGGGGGTTTACGAAAAGTTATATTACTCAACGTGTTTTTAATATAGCAGTTCCCTCGCGAAAATTCAGTTATTATAGGACACGTTTTTTTTTGTGTATTTTTCCCAAAGTACGAATTTGACTCTAAAAAAGCTCGAGAAAAATTTTCGTTTTATGAAAGGGTGATCAACTGTTCAGAACAAAACTTTCTTGTGGAGGTGAAAATGTGGAAACAGCGAACTTCAGGCAAGCATTTTCGGAATGCTCTCGAAGCTTTAGAAGCAGTGAACAAAACGTCTTTTGGGAATGTTTTCAAGATTTTACGCATATTGGCGTTATTGTCTGTTTCAATAGCATCACCGGAAAGAAGTTTTTCCACTGTCTATAACGGTATATTGTCACTTAGAATTAATTAGCATATGATTAAACCCCTCAGTACCCCCCCCAGTCATATACTAGCGCGACGTAAACCTACCTTTCGGTCTACAAGGCAAACCACATTTGATTAAAATCAATGAACTAAAATGGTCTCATTGGAAAACCCCGCGCTTCAACTACAACAACGACATGTGCATGCAAATATAGCACTAACAACAACAACAACAATTTCAAATACAAAAGCAATTACCGTTAAAATTGTTGCGCCACCCGAGTGCCGCTAAGCCGCACAATAATGGCTGCGCAAGCGACTAGCAGTAGCCGGCTATGCAAAATAGCTTTGACGCAAGTTTATAACAACCGGAAACGGAAGTGGACGCACATCGCCTTTGCGCGACGCGAGCGTGAGTTGTGAGCCAACGCGTTGTTGGTAATTCAAATTGCGGCGGAAAAATGACAAAAAACGCATGGTGAGCAAGAGCGGCGAGAGGGTGAGAAGGCGAGCGCGGGCAGTGACTAACAAAGCGCCGTGACATAAATAAATGGCGAGCAAAAAATATCTAGTGTGATAGCGATATAATTATGATGTGAATTTATGGGCAAGTAACTGTAACGGCATTTGCATATGCCATCGCGCTGGCTGCTAGTGTTTGAATGTGTGTGTGTGTGTGTGCTATGCAGGCGTGTGAGTATTTTTAATTGCGCATTTTGAATTATATGCGCGTAGATGCCAAAACTGGCGGACTGTGGAGGCAGGTCCTGCGGTATACGCGCCTTTTTATATATACTATAGATGTGTGTGTTCATATTGAGCGCGCAAAAGCCGCAATTACGCACCGCTGGCGGCCAAATTGTGGCATGAAATGGGTGTGCTTCCGAATTCCTGTTGCTGGCAACTTTTTAATGACGCAGTGACAGTCAGGCCAAGAAAATGCATACACAACGCATTGAGAGCAGTGTGCGATGGATAATTTACGCAAAAAATGTTTAATTTTTATTTCACACGTCACATGCACGTGCAACAGGCGTAGACGCCACGCAACAAGGATCATAAATCATATGCTAAATGATAAGTTTTACATCCTTTTCAGCTTTTGTTTTGTATTTTCATATTTTTCAGAATGTTTTTTTTTGCCACGCACTTCACACAGCAGCGCGCGTTTTGTTGTTGCCCGCCCATTTATTTTGCACTACTGTAAACTCAAGACGCAATTTATGACAACTTGACGCCCCACTGCGTGCAAGCAATATTCATATGCTAGGGTTGCATTGCACCCTGCAACGCGTCGCCTTGTGTGTTTAAACTTACATGAACTATTAACGGGACACGCATGTCCTGCTTCGCAAACGCGGCAGTGTCGATGACATGTTGCTATGCTAAGACTTCTCATATGTGTGTGTGTGTGTGTTCAGTAAACATGCAACCCTGCCGTTTTCTTCCGACCTGTACAATAAAATTTTTCACGCTTATCGACTCAAGTAAGCGCGCCCCGGACCGCCGCTCAACGCTGCGCCAGAAAAGTTGAATAACCTCTTAGTGACAAGTTCTTATTCACCATTTTCCACCTTTCCACTTTGCCACTGTCATTTGTGTGACCCTTTGGCGTACTGTGCAGCACTATCGCGATTTACGCCGCCGAAAAGAAAGCCGAGAAAACCAACTTTGTATGACGCAATTTCTGCATTTTCGCCTTACAGCCAACTCACAGCTGTGCGCCGCCAAGCCTTCACCTACCACTTACACAAGCCTACACACACCGTCGTCTTCTATAAACTTAAGGTACATTCCCTCATCATTGGCTTTTCCACATTTTTCCAGTGCGTTACTTGCAACTTTGCTTCTGCTTCAGCTCGCTGCCACCTCAACCTCAACTTTACCGCACTGTACTTTCGTTTATTGCGTAGCTACATTTGCGCCGCCAACCACCGCTTACAACCACCCCAACGGGAAATCAACCCTCACCGACTCATTCATTCAGCTCCGCTGCGCAGTACTTATGCAACTCCTTAACATGCTTTCGAAAGGCCTGCAAGTACACTCGGCCGTTGTTGTTCTATTAAATATCTGTTTTGCACCCCTCGACAAAGGCTTTTTGTGCCACACATCCAGCACAAGCTTCACTTTATATACATATTTACACACAGTTATATGCGTTTGCGTGTATTTTTATCGCCGTCCATCGTGTCACCCTACGGCAGCCCATCAGCCCATCAGCGCGCTTGTAGCTTTTTGTATTTCTGCATTCATGCGCACGTCCTTGTATTCATTGTCCTTGCGCTGCGAAGAGCTCGCTTGGCAACAGGCTGTCGTCTCGGCACACCGGCGCGCAACAGGAGTTGTTAACCGCCGCGCTTCCCCTGCACTACGGCACTTCACGACGCTTCGTGGTGGCTGAACCACCTCATAACCCACGATAAATCTTCTTTATAATACCTTGCCTATGAGTTACTGTACTTCCTTATTGCCACCGCGCTTATGTGTGTAGGCATGTTGGTTGCAGTGTAGAGTTCGCACTTTCCGAGGGTGAGTCACTCATTGCCATTGCTTGCGTCCTGCAATTGCGTTTCCTTTGTTCTCTGGTCTTCTTTGCTTTTCTTTTGTCCTTTCAAACGCTGTTCAATGCCGTAAGTCGTAGTTTCTCAAATTTTCTTTTTTGCGTCTTATCTTTTAATTTGTGTACAGTGCCGAATTTCGATTTGAATGCGTGAGATGAAATCAGTGGCAAGCAGTGGACACTTTGATCGATCACTCGAGCTGACACTCACATATGTGTATAACTGGTTATTCAAGTACCTATCCATTAAACCTGGACCGCATTAATCGCCAACAGCCATTGTTTTCATAACTAGTCACTTGGTTTCATTTATGGAATATTTCCCTCTCTTTACTCGTTATTAAGCTCTTTAATTAAAGAGTATTTTGAGATAAGCCCACTACCAAGCTGACCTGGAGGTCTCCTCAGGAAGCTCCCTACCCTTAGTAAACTTTTTTCAGAATATACTAAAAATCTGGTATCTGGGAGAGAGACCTTATAGATTTTGGATCGTTAAAGATACTCAAAGTTTAATGTGAAGAAGTTCAAAAAGGTTGGGTTACAACTAGTTCCTTTGCAAAATATTCGGATCAGGATTGAAGTCAGGTTAACTTTACGAGTAAGAATTATGAGAATGATCCTTCAAAAGACCCAAAGTCTCAAAAGTCAATAGTTTCGTAAAAATAGGGTTATTCTAGTGTTCCATATATTGAGTCTAAACTAAACGGGATAAAAAGTACAAAGCATTCACTGCAGCTTTAATTGAATTTATCACTTATCCCTTGGCATCGTGGATCCTTTTCTTGCTTTTCTTCATTAAAATAAGAGCCTTTTGGGAATTCCAAGGCTTATGCGCCACAAAGTATGCCACATAACCGCAGATCAGTGGCAGCTGTTGTTTTAACCACAGTAAGGTGTTACGCAGAAACAAGCTTCTTATTGGCGTAGCACAGGTATCTCCTAGTTAAGCACTTGCAGGAAGTGCCATGATTAAAACGCATACAGTCGGTGCGTCGAAATCGCCACGCTGAGGGTTTGCCGATGGCGCTGTCGACAAGCGGGAGCGCATTAAGCTGTGGCGCCACAAAAAGTGTAGGAGGCGCGGTGGAGCGCTAGACCCACATGTTACAAACATATGAGCATTCAGCTAGCATGTTAAGCAGCGCAGCGCAGCAACGCCTTGACGGAGTGGACGCGGTCAAACGTCGGCGCTCTTGCGTGCCACGCGCAGTTGCATGCATGCATGTGCATGCCACATTATTGATTCAACATGCGCTACGTTTAAGCGCCCACTGGCGTTTGGTGTATGTATATGCTGTCAGTGGCGCTATGAACAACAGGAATCCGTGGCCAACGCTGTGCATTGCATGGCAATGTAGCCAGTCGGCCAGCCTGTCATGTGGTACGTCAGCGCGCGATGGACATGGTCACGACTTTGGTGTGTTTGTGTTTACAGCGCGGATACTATTTTTGTATGTGTGTGTGTTGTCCGAGTGCCAGTGGCTCCTGGCAGGCTTTCAACCTGACTGGCCGTGTCAAAGGGGCGTGCTTGTCATTTAAATGCCAGACCAAGACATGTCACGAGCGCCAACGCTGTCGCGCACCCGCTCCCTCCGCGGAGCGCACATGTAAAATACTCATGGAACAGCACACAACACGGCCTGTTCATGTGTGCAAATGCATATTAAAAGCGATTGTAAATATACAAATATATATATATATAAAACGGTACATGCTAATATATAGTTGTGATTAGATTTTGACGTGATTTGATTGTGTTATGTGTCAGCGCCGCCCCGCAGTCAACACGCCATTCGAGCGTCCGCCCCACACCGACCGCCTCAGCGCTCACCTGCGCAGCTTAAATGCAACATGTTTTGCCCTGCGGTCGCATATTCATAGTCTGCGCGCACAACCGACACATCTTTTGGCAAATTTTATCCTTTTTATATTTGCATATAAATACGTGTACGTGTCCATATACGCCGTTGAGCTGCCTGCCACCGCTCTCCACTATCATTGTTGTGGCATTTGCCCCATGTCCATTGGCCACTTGGCAGTTTACCTTTTTTTGATGGACATCGAAAGCTCACCTCACCTCACCTCGAAACGCTTGTCATTTTTGCGTTGTCTTTTGTTGTTCGCTTTTCGCTGCCCGAAGCGTTGGTTGGTCATGCGATTACCGGCACATGTGCGTCCGCCGGGCTTTAAGGGGAGTCATGCATGAGAGTCTCTACACCTCTCTTGCCATTTTTGCCAAACTGCTGTGCTGTGTATCGGTTTATCGATGCCGTTGCCACACTCTTAAACCTTTATGACTTTCACAGGCCATTGTTTTCGCCATATAATGCAAATGTGTAAATTTTAAAGTGCCCATAAGATCAGCTCTCGCCGGTGCTAACCCTTTTTATGACATCGCCTGTAATGTGTTGCTATTGTTTTTGCTGCTACATGTACCGGTTGTCGTAGCTTCAGTCGAGGTTTTGTGGAAATGGTGTGCTCTTGTGTCCTTTTCAATGGCGTACGGTGTTGATGAGGTTGTACGATGAACTTAAAGGATTGTAACTGTATCCAGTTGTTGAAAATATTTCCTGAATATATCTTTAAATGTAGATAATACTTTGGCCTTTAACTTCTGTTTGTTTAAATATAAGGTTCCCAGAAAAAACACCATGATCTAGAAAAAAATGTTTGCAATCGGATAGGTTCCTAGCTCCTCACATAGAATGAGAGCATAGAGAGCAAGAGTTCAAGTAGCCCTGGAACATACAGGATAAAGCAACTCAAAAACTTCAATTAGAATTTAAAAAAGTTGTTCTGAAGGGTGGCTTGAAAGAGTTCTCCTCTAACAAACTAAACCGGAAGCTACAGTTTGGAACAGGATCTAGTCATTCTCTGGATAATAGCAGTGAAAGAAAACTTTCCAATCGAAACATTCTTTCGAAGAAACTGAGAAGAGTAATTTATTTGGAACAAGGTTGAAGAGATGAACCTTATTCGCCCAGATTCCCTTTAAAAAGGGGAAGAGAAGATAGAGCTTTTTTAGAAAAGCCATCAAGAGTTCAAATAGCCCTGGAACATACAGGATAAAACAACTCAAAAACTTCAATTAGAATTTAAAAAGAATTCTGGTTCGTGAGAGAGGACTTTATCAATTATTAGTAGCACCTGTGCGTTGGATTGAAACGAAATTATCTACGACTTCAAAGTTCTGACTGTCAACAGTGACGTAGATGCGCTAACTGTTTGTTTGATAACAGAAGATATTTCGTCTTGTCCTCATTCACCACCAGACCCATACGCTTCGCTTCTTTATCTAGTCTGGAAAACGCAGAACAAACGGCGCGGTTGTTGCTTCCGATAATATCAATATCATCGGCGTAAGCCAGTAACTGTACACTCTTATAGAAGATTGTACCTTCTCTATTTAGCTCTGTAGCTTGTATTATTTTTTCCTGCAATAGATTGAAGAAGTCGCACGTTAGTGAGTCACCCTGTCTGAAACCTCGTTTGATATCGAACGGCTCGGAGAGGTCCTTCCCGAACCTGACGGAGCTTTTGGTGTTGCTCAACGTCAGTTTACATAGCCGTATTAGTTTTGCAGGGATACCAAATTCAGACATCGCAGCATTCTTTTCGTGCTATCCAAAGCAGCTTTAAAATCGCTGAAAAGGTAGTGAATATCGATTCTTCTCTCTCGGGTCTTTTCAAAGACTTGGCGCGTGGTGAATATCTGGTCCATGGTGTATTTTCCAGGTTTAAAGCCACACTGATAAGGTCCAATCAGTTCGTTGACGGTGGGCTTTAGTCTTTCACACAATACGCTCGACAAAACCTTATATGCGATATTGAGGAGACTTATACCACGGTAGTTGGCGCAGATTGTGGGGTCTCCCTTCTTATGGATTGGGCAGAGCACACTAAGGTTCCAATCGTCAGGCATGCTTTCTTCCGACCATATTCTACAAAGAAGCTGATGCATGCACCTTATCAGTTCTTCGCCGCCGTATTTGAATAGCTCGGCCGGTAATCCATCGGCCCCCGCCGCTTTGTTGTTCTTCAAGCGGGTAATTGCTATTCGAATTTCTTCATGGTCGGGTAATGGAACATCTATTCCATCGTCATCGATTGGGGAATCGGGTTCGCCATCTCCTGGTGTTGTACTTTCACTGCCATTGAGCAGGTCGGAGAAGTGTTCCCTCCATAATCCCAGTGTGCTCTGGACATCCGTTACCAGATTACCTTCTCGGTCCCTACATGATAATGCTCCGGTCTTGAAACCTTCTGTTAATCGCCTCATCTTTTCATAAAATTTTCGAGCATTACCCATGTCGGCCAGCTTTTCAAGCCAAATTGTATAGTGGGTAAATATTAACGAATTCAATGACAACTGTGCCATCTAGAGGCTATTTGTTAAAAATCCTATTTTATATTTCAAGTTACACGTCTCTAATGAACACACATGATTACATAAAAACAATATGAAGCCGAAATACGAAAGCTTGTTGCCAGGTCCTTTGTTTCACAGCAGCGCACACATACTCGTACATATGATTGACAGTGAGTGCTTCAGCCCGAAACTTTTGTTACCCCGACCAGCGGGCGATGATTCAATGAAATGTGTGTCAGTACGCCATAATGCACTTGAATTCCTCTATTATGGTTGCCAGTTGCTAACGCATATGAGCCGAGGACCGCTTTAGTCCTGCTGCCGCTCTAACTCTTCCACACAGCGAGAATATGAGTGCGCACGGGTGTCTATTGTTATTGGGTTTATTTGTGTTTTTGAAGTGTCGGTTTTTTTCAACGCTTTGTTTTTGTTACTTTTGCAGTGACCTGATTTGGTGAGTTCCTTTTTTAACGAGCAGCCTCATTCGCGTTTGAAGCTTTTTTGTTATATTTTTAAAATTTTTTTTTTCTGGCTCGCAGCAATTGAATTGAATTGCATTGAATTGAAGCGGATTTGTTAGAAGTTGTGCACGGCTTCTTTTTTTATTGTTTTTTTTTGTAGTTTGCGTTATTTTTTCTGCTTGCTTGGCAATCCTTTGAGTGCGCGCATTTCTGCGCTTTATATTCTCATCATAAATTCTAAAATATTTGAAAAATCCCATTCCATGGTATTTTGTACAGTTTTTTGCAATGCTTCAGTCGCTTGTTTATTTGCATCAAATCGTTCGCTTGCCACGCCAAAAGCTCAACAAAGTGAATGATGGCAAAAATGCCCAGAGGATTACAACACACACACATGCATACATATACAGGCACTATTGATACCAATTTGTGTCCGTATTTGCCTTGAGTCCTGGCAGAATTGTTTGCACTCAATAAATGGAAATAAAAATATTTCAATTTGCGGTGCAATTAGTTAGTGCCGCTCTAACGGTTCACATTGATTTGTTTTTTCATGCCTTGCTAAACATAGTTAGTTGCTGTTTATTTGAGTTTTTGTTTTCTAAAAATACCGTTTTCATATTTTTATTGCGTTTTCGAATATCCTTTTTGATGGCTGCGCTCATGCATCTAGGCAATTTTTCGCACTTACAGCTTTTATTTGAAGGCTTTTTGGAATATTTTGCGAATTTTTTTACGGGAATAATCAATGCGGCAAGCAAAAACTATGGAATTTGTTTTCGAACTTTTGGCACTTTTTTGAAATTTTTGCTAAAAATATTTTACAAAGGAAGTGGCTCCGTTTCGACGTTTATTTTTATTATAGAAATCATTTTTGTTTAAATATTTTTAAAGGTGGTGTGAAAGATTTGAATAGACGATAATAGACTTTAAAACGAGATTTTGAACCAATTTAACCTCAAAAGTATGATATCCATATTGATTTTTAGCATAGGTGGTTTAAAAAAGGTTCCAAATATCATTTTAATTCTGAAATTTCAAGGGAATGAACGACTCCAGAATTAAAAGTTTAACCATCTATGCTAAAAATCAATATGGATAATTTCAAGGGAATGAACGACTAGGATCTGACTGCTTTCATAGAAATCATCCCTACAGTTACCTGCTGTAAACCGAGCCGCTTCCCAGAGCCATCAAGAGTACCTTCCTGAAATACGTCGACGACCTAAAAGACTATACCGACAGGACTTCGGATGCGACTAACTGTAGACATGCACTGAACGGCATTCACAGAGGAGCTATTAACACCTTCATTGACTCCCTCCCTTGAATGGCGTAGTTGGAGAAACAACACCCCACTTTGCAGACACAGAGCTCGAGTTGCCTCGAAAAAATAGAGGGACCCTTGGGCAACTTCGTTCTGGATACTGTACTCATCGAAACAGCTCGTTTCCTGGTCCTCCCGTTAGATGACTTCGATGACAATTAGGATAGACTTGTCGTTTCAGGCAGGCCTGGATAACCGCTTCAACAACAACAACAACTAGGATCCGACAGTCGTACCAAATATTCGATTTTGTAGATTCTAGTACTCTTTCGAACGAAAATTTCCGCCTTCCAGGTATACCTACAACTTTAAATTTCATCAGCTGCTTTAGACGCTGGAGCCTCCTTTTTCTTGTACTCCCTAATTTCATCATTTGTTAGGCTCCTTTAATATGCTGTCTTCCTTTTTAGTTTTTCTTTTCTTTACTTCGACCATATCTTGCCTTCATTACTTTTTCTGCCTATATTAATATCATAAATATATAAAATCGTGATCCGCAGAGGCAGTAAAGCTACAACAAATGGCCTGCCATTGTCGAGCGCTCCTCAAAGGTACTCAGTTTGCCTTGATACTCTGGGCGAGTGAGTATCTGTATCTGTTTAATGGTGTATTCATCAGTCATTCGTGATAATATCAGTTCGTGAAGACAGCCAGACATACATATATACACGTTGATATGTAGGTACTATAGTTTGGCGTTTAAGTCGCGGCTACAAGAGCTAAGCACATTTAACATGCCCAGCAGTGGCAGAAGGGACTGAGAGTTGGAGCGTTTAGGCAACGGAGTTATGGGCAGCGCACCGGTGCAATTGGAGAAAACATTACGAACATAAATATCTACAGCTATACAGATATATAGCGCAGACGGCCAGGCAGACAGACAGACGGACAGCGCGTGCGAGACTGCAATTGATATGCAATCACCGCGGGATGGATAGTGGGCCCTCGTGGAGACGCAAAGCAAACGAAGATTTGACTGTAGTAGCAGCGATTGTTGAGCAGCATTGAAGATTTCGTATTTCGGACGCCGTTTTCAAGATATTTATTGCATCGCGTATTGATGGCTGCCTGGCCGTTGGAGGCTTGTCGCCGCTAAAACGTCACTACATCTGGCAATCAAGTAGTCGGACGGCCTGCAAGGCTGGCGTTGTCGACTCTGTGTGTGTTTGAGTTTCTGCCTGGCTAACGTAGCTCGGTTACTCGTCGACTCTATCTCTGTTTTTTATTTCCTTTTTGCTTCGGTCTGCCTGCTCCGCTGGGTCTCCTCAGTTGTGCCGTGCCACAAACCTGGAGCCGGCTCGTCTTGCTGACGTCCACGTATACAATAAGCAACGACCGACCGTCCGTCCGTTCGTTCGACCACAACTACTATGACAATATCATGGACAGCGTCCCGGCTGACTGACAGTGTCTTAAATTACTGTCATTAATGAGTTACAGATATTACACATTATTCGGCTGACGGACACGCTTATCCACTAATGGCATTTTGTGTACGCTCTTCGATGGTCGCTTCCTTCAACATATACGCTCGTTACGAGCGATGGCGTGCGGTTGGCTGTTCGTTTTTATTGTTGCTTTTTAGTTTTGATTTTTATTACTTCTCTTTTCCCTTCTTGTTGTTGTGCCTTTTTATTGCTTTTCCTGTCAGGTAGCTGCTAGCATGTTGTTGTTGCCTTCAATTTGATACGGACGGCATTAATTCGCCGCAGCTTTCGTGCGCTTTTAAGTGCTTTGTTTTTGTGTCTCATTTTCAATTTGTACGTTGTTGTTGCTTCTTTTTCTTTTGGTTTAATATCTTTTCAATTTCTTGTTTTTGATTTTAATTCGGTTGTCGTTAATATCTTTTTTGGTGTTGTTTTGTTGTTGTTTTTTTTCCGAAATCTGCTACTGTTTGCTCGCTGCCTCTACAAGCGGCCTCTTTCATTATGCGCCCGCAGTATTTTTACGGCATTTTTTAAGCTGATTTATTTTAATAATAATTTCGTCTGCTAAAAGGTAGTAGCTCGTTGGCATTTCACGAGCGTTTAGGCTGAGATCATCAAGCCACTTGAAATTTTCAATTCGATTTTATGCTTATCTCATGAAGGCTGAATAGCTCTTGACGGCGTATTTTTTTGTTTTTGCTTTTTGTTTCATGTGTTTATTAAGTGACTTTGAAGTAGTTATCGCAGTGGAACAGGGCCCGAAGCTATAGACTGCTTAATATGTATGCGAATGTTGCTGTAAAGTGGCAGGCAATGGCGTGATGACTCATTTCGATTTTTTATTTGTGAAGAGTTTTTGAGCTTTTAATGACAGCCTAAAAATTTAATTATAGCGCGGGCTCTGCCTGCTTGCGTTCGTAAAAATAAGTCGAAACAGAGAGGCAGTGTGGAAAAAAAAAATAATTTGAAAAGTCTTTAAATTGCTGACTACTTTCAGCAAACAGCAATTTTCTGTATCATTCAAGCAACCAAAAAATAAAAAATAAAAGTTGCATGCCACACAAATTTCGCTTGATAAATGCATTTGGAGATTTATTTCCTCGGGGCACTGCCTGCCTGCTTGGTTATTAATTTCTGGACAATTTGGCAATAAATCTGTGCGAAATTGCTGTGGTCGGATTTTGGGCCAATTTTTCTTTGCCACAAAGTGTTGCGAATTTATGCCACTTTTTTTTGCTGTTGTTGCAGTTGAATTTGTTGCTGTTGTTGTTACGCAGCTTTCTTGCTCAGTGCTGCTATCTGGTTTAAGGTTATATATATTGTTGTTGTCTTTGCAAATATCTGCAGTAGCATTGCAATAAATTGTCGCTAAGCTCGAATACCTGCAACAATTTTGCTTCTATTGTTGTTGTTGTGTGGCAACAGTAATTGCTTTGGAGTAAATGCAGCAATCATTTCAATTAAATGAACATTTCATTTTGTTTTATGGTTATAAAATTATGGCTTTCGCATATATTAGGTTGTTTGGAAATATAGTTTGGAGAGAGATAGCAATAAATGAAGAGAGATGTTGAGTATATAGGGTTAGTGAGCATGGTCGTAAGAGGAAGCAAAGTATTGGAGACTGCAGAACCAACAGAACCTAGTATTAACTGCTCATTGCTTCGAAACTGTCTTTTGGACCTACTTTTATCGAACAAAGGTACCTCATTCCATTGGATACCCAACAAAAGACCACTAAGATCTTCAACTACTCTCGAAAAGGCATGCGTTCGGCGATGACTTCTATTGCGATCGTGTTAAAGAGAGCGTTGTGTGATATCTCCAGAAAATGTATGCCTGAAAAACCTGGTTCGATGACCATCACACACCGACAAGTTGGACAACACTATCGAAGACAGTCAAAGGTCAGCCTTCTGAGTTGAAGCTCTACGAAACATAGCAGCCTACTAGAAATGAAAGGAATAGATCTGTTAAGCAGGGAATTTGACTTAGTTCGACTCCATGGAATGGATTGAAATATCTTCTGTCATCAGTAAAGCAGCTCGGACTTTAGAAATCACTTAGGGGTCTCTGGAGTCCACATTACTTCCCATATTTCATAGAGTTTGTCAACAAATTGGGGTCACATGCTTTATTATATTAATACAGGTCCAACAACTTCTGGGCGAACTTTAAATATACCCATAAAATCTACAACAAAACTCACTGACCAGCTATTATTCCTAATAAAGGAAAGCTAAGTCAATGAAATGAGCCACCAGTGACCTAACAACAACAACAACTAGAAAACTGTAACAACAAAAGCTTAATGATGTCCGTTTGTGTGCGCCTACTTACACACTGACACACTAACGGCACAAAGAACGCAACAAATAACAACAACTACAACAACAAAAAGCTGGACAAATGACCAAGTATACAACGGTAATTAAAGTACATTTACTGCGACGCTGCCGCACCACTAACAAGGCGAACCATGCGCACCAGGCATTACGTGGAACCATCTGTAAGCTTGTACAAGCATGTGTGTAGCTTTGTATGCCTCACGTAGAGGCAAGTGTGACATTGCCGCGCGGCAGAGAGGGTGAGCCCTCAAGGCTTATGCTTTGCGCCAACAAGCTGGTCATGCTTGCCTGCGGCGCGTAATGCAATAAATTAATACAAAACTGCCCAAAAGCACACACAGACGCACACATGCGAAGACAGAGGCTAATGTGGCAGCAGTCACATATGTGGTGCCACAATTACAGCGCACACACATTATCGTATCGTAGGTTTGCCGTTGCTTTTCGCTTTTCGAAGGACATTAAATTCCAGGCCGGCTTAATTTATTTGCGTAATAAAGCGAAACGGACGAGCGCCGCAGAGTAAGACGCCAGCACAACAAGCGAAGCGCACCACTCCATGGCATGGCATGATTTTCCAGCGCACAGCACCGCACTGCTCAGCTCAGCTCAAGTGTCTCGCCCGTTATGCGAATTATGCATGCGCCGTAGCCTACTCACAGGGGTTGCAGCCGAAAAGCTATTGTTTCTTGCTTTTTTTTGTTGAGTTTGCTTTTGTTGTAATGCGTTCTCACAATTTGTTTAAGGATTTCACACATTTTTTTTTCGTGTTTTCCCAAATTTTATTGTTTCAGTTTTGTATGCAGCATTTTACATTTCTCAGAAGTTTATCTCACACAGCTTCTGCATTTATTATTGTTTTCCTTTATTTCCTGGCTGTCAACTGTTGCAACAGCATTCATCAGCGATAATGATCGTTGTAATTCTATGGGAAACAGTACTGGCGTGTATTGTAATAATGAGTGGTAAGGCGCCTAAATGTATGCTTTGGTGTTTACTGAAGCTGCTGTATTTGACCAGCTGCCCGAAAGTAAATACAAATGGTGACTTTCTTCTCAGAGCTCAATGTAACTGGTTAAGCATTATTCTTCATTTTATAGCTATTACTATAAAATAGCGTTGCAGCTTATCCGGTTTTGTTTAGATGATTCAAGATTTTGTGTATCTAAATTTTAATTGGAAATTTTTAATCTCCGCTCATTCTCATTACAAGGTGGGTATAATGACTTCATAAGACCCTGTTCGAGAGTAGTTTGTTGGGTTGATACGGCGAGGTCCAGAAGCTGGTCAATCTTATACCTTTTTATATTGAACAACACTAAGGAACTGGTCAGATAGAGGTAAAGCCGTTGACGCTTTGTACAATGCCCTGAAGTATGTATGTGATTGTCGTTGAACCGTTTAGCCGGTTATAGCCGAATTAATGAGAGCGCGCCACTCGTCTCTTTCCTTCGCAGTTCGGCGCCAGTTGGAGATCCCAAGTGTAACCAGGTCGCTCTCCACCTGGTCCCTCCAACGGAATGGAGGCCTTCCCCTTCCTCGGCTTCCTCCGGCGGGTACTGCTTCGAACACTTTCAGAGCTTGAGTGTTTTCGTCCAATCGGACAACATGACCTAGGCAGCGTAGCCGATGGCTTTTTATTCGCTGAACTACGTCAATGTCGTCGTATAGCTCGTACAGCTCATCGTTCCATCGTCTGCGGTATTCGCCGTTGCCAATGTTCTGAGGACCATAAATCTTGCGCAAAATTTTCCTCTCGAAAACTCCTAGTGTCGTCTCATCTGATGTTGACATCGTCCAAGTCTCTGCACCATAAAGCAGGACGGGAATGATAAGCGACTTGTAGATTTTGATTTTGGTTCGTCGAGAGAGAACTTTACTTTTCATTTGCCTACTCAGTCCAAAGTAGCACCTGTTGGCATGAGTGATTCTGTGCTGGATTTCGAGGCTGACACTGTTGGTGTTGCTGATACTGATTCCCAGGTATACGAAATTATCTACGACTTCGAAGTTATGACTGTCAACAGTGACGTGGGAGCCCTGAACTACACGCTTATAATTGCAGAGCTTAATAATGTGAGCTAATCCTGAAAGACTGCTCTGTGATCTGTCCAGATCTTCTTGCTTCGAAATGAGAAGTGTTCTTAGATATCCTTAGATCTTTGAAGGAAACATTTCGTCAAAACTCAAGAAGATTAAACTCAGATTTCTGAGTTCGATGAGGTCAGGCAAAAGAAAATGTGATGAGTAGAAGAATGGAGTACTCTGGCAAAGCGTTTTCTAAATTTGAAACTGAAATTCGCACGCCCGGCCTCTTACAGCTGTAGGAACCTTATGGCGTTAGTGTTTGAAAATTAAATTTTCCAACTGTCACTTATAGAAATTATATAGCATATTCTTAAGTATCCCGAAACTTTTGCAGCAAACATTAAACTCTTTAATGGGTTATCCCTCCTGGTGTGCGTAACAAAGCTTCTGTTTATCAGAGGAAACATAAATACGCGCTTTGTTACTTCCGCACTACCACTGGATGAAGATGGCAATGCATCAATGTCAGCGCCACCATAAGCAGTTACAACGTCGCACTATCACGCTTATAGCGAAGAGCAACGGCAATTTTCGGTTGCATGCAACAACGCATGGCGCCGTAAGCATGAAGACACATACGCGCACACAAGGCAGGGGAGCAAAACCATTATAATGCTGCTGCCAACCACCGCGTCTGTTGCAATCACTCAAGCGCTGATGAAGCTGCTGTCACAATAACAACAAACCGGCGAAGATTGCATGAAAATAAACAAACAACAATTACATTTGTTTGCAATCAGCGCTTTAAGTTAGATTTCCGTAATAAATGTAATTAAATATTTATTTATTGCATGTGCGCGCAACGCTCGAGTGTTGCATATGTGCAGGCGCTTAAGCGCGCTGGCACATTAATGCCAAGTGTTTTCCCTCATTTTTCGCGCGCTTGCCGCTCGGTTGTGTGCCTGTGTTGTGCAGTGAAAATTATTTATGTGAAATGGCAATTTAACCTTTCGTAATTGTTTTTTAAAAATCTCATTTCGCAGGCGAAAGCGCGCGCCCGCCTTGCAAAGCGCTGCGTATGTGATCTCCCGCCGCGCGGCGCCACATGTGCGGCTATGCAGTGAAGCGGTGTGTGTATGAGTACGCTTGCACTCTAGCGCCTGCCGCGCGTATTTTCCTACAGCAAAAAGAACACAGAAAGAAAACTACAACAACAACACCATTGTCGCCTGCAGCCATCGTGCCTTGGGATAAATTGCGAATTGATTTTCAATTTCTTATCAGGCGGCGCGTTAAAATAGTTAACGTTGATATTGTACATACGGCTGTAGTTGTTGTTGTTGTTGTGCACTTCTCATTTTCATTGTTATGCAAAGCTTATTTTCTTTCAATTTCCCAGCGTTAATTATTATCTCTCAGCGCTGGCGCGTACTCGATTTTCCAACCGCGCAGCGCTGTTCCCAACAATCCCCGGGGAAATTTTCTATGCCTGCCAACTCGAGGGAGTGTTGCGTGCAATAAACTTGTGTTTGTGTGTGTGTGTGCGCGCTGCCGGGGCAGTGTTGAAATACGAAACGCTCAAGCTAAATTGAAAATTGATTATGAAAATTTGTTTGTTGCCTGTTGACATAATGAACTTGCGCGTCGCACTCACACTTACACACAAGCGCGCACCTTCAAATGCGAGTATACGCAATATCATTACACACTGATAGATATTAAAAATTCGTCGTATTAATAACTAGTGCGTCGCGCAGGGCATGGCATGGCGCGGCCTCGTTGTCGTTGTGGCATGTAAATTTGTTTGCCAGCACGTGCACGCACACAACACACAGTCAAATTGAGGAAAATGTATATACAAATGCACGGTATTATTGCTCTGCGCTTCGGTGTGTTTGTTTGTGTATTCGTATTCTCGTCATTTGGGAATTGATTTACGTTCGAGCACGCCGTATTTGCAATAATATCCTTTAATCACACGCTGTGAATGGCGACATTTGGCCCTGTTCAATCAACGAGAAGTGATTTAAAGCCTCCATCGCCTGCGTTTGTGCTTGCGCTTGTCTGTGGCGTTGTATTCTTTTCGCCGTTATTTAAAGTGAAGTTATTGGGAATTTAATGAAAAGCAGCTCGACGGGATTAATTTCCGTTGTTAGTGGTGGGTCGCCGTTATTTATGCCATTATATTATTTCATGCGTGTGCAATTAGGTTAAATCATGGAAATGTAGCTCAACTGAATGATATATATTTTTGTATTTTATTTAAAGAGTTTTGAATATTTAAAATATTTTCATTAACTGTTATACGGCAAAATAATTCAATGAAAATGTATATTTTAATAAAAAAAAATTTGTATAAAGAATTGGTTTATATAAAAAATAAAAAAATAAAATATTTATATAAGAAAAAACAAAAAAAAATTAATTCTCAAAATTTAAAAAAACATGGTTTTATTTATTTATAAAAACTATTTTAAATAAAAAATTAAATATCTTAAAAATATTTAAAGAAATTAAAACTATTTCACATAAAAAATAAAAAAAAAAAAATTTTTAATTAAAAATTAAAAAATTTTAAATAAGTTTAAAAAACACCATTTTACATAAAAATATATTATGGATTCAAAATGAAAAAATTTTAAATAAGTTAAAAAAATAAAACCATTTAAAAAAAAATATGTAAACAAAATTAAAACTATTTCATATTAAAAATATAAAAAAATTACTTTAAGTTAAAAATTAAAAAATTTTAAATAAGTTTAAAAGATAAAACCATTTTATATTAAAATATATAAAGATAGTTTTAATTTCATATAAAAAATAAAAAAAAAGAAATTATTTTAAATTGAAAATTAAAAAAAAAATTAAATATGTTTAAAAGATAAAGCTATTTTATATAAAAATATTTAAAGAAATTAAAACTAATTCATAAAAAAATTAAAAATAAAATATTTTATCGATTTTTAAATATTATTAATTTATAAATTTATTTGATATTAAGAAAAAATATAAAAGAACTACATTCATTAAAAATATTTTTTTTCTTAATATTTTATTCTAAATATTAAAAAAAATCATTATTTTATATATTTATAAGATCTATTTTAAATTCAAAATGAAAAACTTTTAAATAAGATTAAAAAATAAAATCATTTTATATAAAAATACTCAATTAAATTAAAATTATTTCATATAAAAAATTAAAAAAATATTTTAAATTAAAAATTAAAAAAAATTTAAATAAGATTAGAAAATAAAACCTTTTTATACAAAAATTAAAAAAAATTAAAACTAATTCATATAAAAAATTGTTTTAAATTAAAAATAAAAAAAAATTAAATATGTTTAAAAGATAAAAATATTTTATATAAAAATATTTAAAGAAATTAAAACTATTTCATATTAAAAATATAAAAAAATTACTTTAAGTTAAAAGTTAAAAAATTTTAAATAAGTTTAAAAAATAAAACCAGTTTATATAGAAATATTTACAGACATTAAAACTTTTCCATATAACAAATTATAAAAAAAATTGTTTTAAATTAAAAACTAAAAAATTTAAATATATTCAAAAAATAAAACCATTTTATACAAAAATATTAAAAAAATATTAAGACTATTTCATATTAAAAATTAAAAAAATATTTTATATAATTTTAAATATTATTAATTTATAAAATAGTAAAATTTTAATTCATTAAAAATATATTTTTCTATCAACATTTTGAATTGAAAATTAAAAAATTTTAAATAAGATTACAAAATAAAACATTTTATACAAAAATATTAAAAAAATATTAAAACTATTTCATATAAAATATATAAAAAAATTATTTTAAAATTATTTATATATTTTATATATAAAAAATTATTTTAAAATTATTTTATATATTTTTAGATATTATTAATTTATAAATTATTTTATATCAAGAAAAAATTATAAAAAAAAAGATTATTTTAAATTAAAAACTAAAAAATTTTAAATGAGTTTCAAAAATAAATTTTATATAAAAATAAAATATATTTTATATAAAATATATAAAAAAAAATAGTTTATCTATTTTTTAATATTATTTTGTGTATCTTATTTATAAATTACTTTATATTATAAATAGTATTATATTAAAAAAATAATGAAAACTAAATTCATTAAAAATATATTTTTCTCTCAAACCCTATTTTTTATAATAATTATATTTATATTTGTTGTTGTTGTTTTTTTATTATAGCCAAAGCTAACATATTTTTTTTATTTATATAAAGTTATTACATTTCAAAAACATAAAATTTTGACTTGTGTCTTTTTTATCTGTAAAGCAGTGCTGATTTCTTATTATTAACAAAAGCTTGCAAATATTAAAAAAAAATATTTATTTCAGAAAAAGGAAGAAGTCTACCGAAAATCATCAAACCACCTTCAAGTGCGTATAAATTTAATGTGAAATAGGCCATAAATTAGTTGAAAGAAATTTCACTTCCTGCCAATAAATTGCGCCATAATAGTTGTATTTCTTATAAACATATATTTGCTGAGTTTTAATTTGCTTAGAGATTACTGCCACAGCGCTCACTTCTTTTGTTGCTTTTATAACTGTTAGCCAAGCAGCCTTTTTGTCTAACTGAGGCAGCCACGTCGCTTGTAACGTGACTTAATTGCAAATATTCGGAAATTTAATGGCCAGTGCACAGCAATAGGAGCTCGAATGACTGAGGATACACACACATACGCACGCAGATATATGTACATAGAAATGGCGAGCAGACGTATAAGCAACCAAGCAACCATCAAGAACTCATCAATTAACACAGTCATCACGAGCACAAGCATAAAAGGCATACAAATGAAAGACAAACACATATATATATATACAAGAGCAATACACACACATGCATATGTACATATATGAACACTCATACATAACCAACAGCGAAGCATCCAGTGTCCGAGCAGCAGTGAGGAACTCATTAAGCAAGTGAACTAAAATTAATAAGGTTTCAGATAACGTTTAGCAAACGCTTACCTAAGACTTGGCGTGAGTTCACACATGTGTGGTTGTGTGTTTTCTGGCGGTTCAGGGTTGAATTCATGCCCACTGTATACCAACAACAACAACGACACACACATATTATTCAACTAGAACACACATTAGCTTTGATGATTGAGTATATAATCTATGTAGTGCTAAAATCCATTGTTGTTATTATTACACACATTGTATATATAAGTATGCCCTACAACAACTCACTATTACAACAAACAAACGCTGAAGCGCTGACTTTACACAATGCTGCCAGCAACTGAATCGAATATTAAGCTGAAAATTGATTTATTTGCAAGTGCGAGCGCAAAAGCAATCAGCTTAATATCCATCAAACATACAACAACAACAGCACACATACACATATATACAAAAACATACAACAACACACACTCATGTGCAAAACTAGTATTTCAGCTAATACCTATTCATCTGTAAATAAATGTATTTATACAGTTCGTTATACACACAAATATATGTATTTCATTCTATAAGCTCAAGTGTATGTGTATGCGTGTGTATGTATGTATATGTGTACGAGCTGTCATGTTTGCATTTGTGGATATATGAATATAATCGATGTTTTAATTTCCTGTTGTAACGCAAGCGGAATAGCCGACAGTCAGGCAACCAAACCAACATGGCAACAACCACAAGTACAAAAACGAAACAACAACAATAACAACAACTAACAGTAAAAAGCAGACAACACTTGTAGTGTGTATAAATACAGCAGCAATTCTATAGTTACAACAACAACAACTCAGCGTACAGCAACAACATACTACAACAAGAATAAAGCCTGTAGTTGACGACTACCCCTCCCCCACAACCAGTCTGGGTGCGCAGCAAGAAAAAACCCAATTATTTCACCATAACAACAAATAACCACAATTTATATAATTTAATGTTGCCCCCATTATAATGTATTATCCTTGACAAAGTGATTATTATTATTATTTTATACGATTTCTGACTATGCAACACACACAACAACAACAACAACAAACACAGCATATATGTATCTATGTTGTTTATTAATGCGAAGACATGAATGTTGCTCGTAATATTTTTCCAACATTCTCACACGTAAAGAAATCATTCATCATCTTCGCGCGCAAGGAGCGGACAGCGCGCAAGTACTCCGTTAGTCGTTTGGTTCTGACTGCCTCAAAGCCGCTCAAAAGCGCTCCTGTCGCTAGTTGGCGTTGGTCGGTGGTGTTGTGGGTACGCTTGTGAGGGCAGAAATTTATCAGCGCGATTATTTTAAAGACATACTACCATTTTTCGAATGAATAATTCGAGCGAAACTACAGGTCCATAGTCTAAAGTGTTCCATAC
The DNA here is from genome assembly GCA_031772095.1 of Zeugodacus tau. Classification (NCBI taxonomy): domain Eukaryota; kingdom Metazoa; phylum Arthropoda; class Insecta; order Diptera; family Tephritidae; genus Zeugodacus; species Zeugodacus tau. The sequence continues at coordinate 2,104,041 of CM062653.1, read as the reverse complement.
TCACATACTCGTACATACATATATATTTATGGATAATTATACCAAATATAGTTGAGTAAACAACATTAGCAGTGCGAAACTGTTACTGCTGAATCCTTAATCCAGCGCTTTCATTGAATTCAGCATCCACTTGAAGCTCCAGTTCGAGTTTGTTCAGCATCTGATTTGAATATTAGAAACATCTTAAAACCCAGCGAAAGCTGGAATGTTAGAACACCTAAATATTGAGGAACTTTGTCACCAAAGTGAGGAACCTTGTCTATCTCCGAACCAGCATAAATACCAACAACCAATTCAGCCTGGAGATCTACTTTGAAGTTTGAATTGAGAAGTTGATATCTCTCTCGTTGAACAAAACTTACGATCTATAAGTCTTTCATCAATACCATTTATTTTTGCCGGACTGTCTTGGATTTGAATATTAAAAACATCTTAAAACTCATCCAAAACTGGAATGATGGAACACCTAAATAGTGTTTTAGTGAAGTGAGGAACTTTGTCTATCTCGGAACCAACATAAATACCAACAAAAATTCAGCCTGGAGATCTACTTTGAAGAATTGAGATGCAAATTCCTCTCTTGATAGACAAATAGTACGATCTATAAGTCTCTAAACATTACCGTCTTACTGTACGGCGATGAAATATGGACGATGACGAACCGATAAGAGAAAGCACTTAGATCAATCGGGAGAACTGTTCTCCACAAGGTCTTTGGAGCCGTCTACGTAAGCGATGACTACCGTAGTAGATGGAACCATGAACTGTATGAGATTTAGGACAATGAATGCGCTAGATCGGCCATGTGAAAGATATGGAAGACGATGCGTAAGCGAAATATTCGTCCGATTTGAGATGCATTGGTGGACATTGGAAGAAACAGCGCTCACGCATCCAACTGAAGGACCAAGCGCATAGAGACATGTCTGCACTTGGGATGTATTTACAACAAAGGATAGAGGCAACTGACGAAGTTTTGTGCTTTCAGCTCAAACCGACCCAGGATTCTAGTGCCAAAGAAGAAAAAATAGTGTTTCGGAGCACTATAAATCTGCTCTCAAAATATTTCTCATGTAGTTAGTTGTATCGTTGGTTTATTGATGGTTCTAAGGTCTACCTACGTCGTGTCTTGAAGAGTTCAAATCATATGTAGTACTAGTAAGGTCTTAAGCAAAAAATGGGGATGCAGTTAACGACCGGAAATGCTTCAATAATCTTCTAATTTACATATAATAAAATCTGTATGTGTAAATGCAGGTCCTCAGTGTTGCACATCAAAATTATATTTTTAGAATTATTAAAATACACATATACTTATATACACACAAACACACACATATCCTCCACTGTATCCAGTAAGCACTTACTGCCGCATATAGCATACACTGCCTATGTGATTTGAGCCTCATTAAAAATTGTTTTATGTTTCAACATAAATATTGCGTTTTTAATATATGCTAGCACCTCAAAAACATAAAACAACAACAAAAACAATAACAAAATATTAATAAAACACAACAACAACAAGGCACTGCAATGCGAAGCATATCTCATTTACGAGCGGTTTGAAAACTATTGTTGTTGTTGTTGCTATTTTATATACAGATGTGGCACAACACATAAATTGTGACGTCTACAACACGCAGCCAGCCCAACATGCAACAGAGTCGATGGACAACAACAACAACAAGCGCAGTCGAAATCGTCAAATAAATGGGTGAAGAAACAACAACAAAACATGCAATAGCAAGTCAATTACATATGAATAAGTGCAACAACTACAACAACATGAAGCACAACTAGAAATAGCACCCGCACAGCGGCAATTCGAAGTCACAGGCAGCTCTGCCCTGATGTGAGTGTGTGAGGGTGTCTGTACAAGTGCAACAACGACAACGTTTGGCCCTCATCGAGCACCGGTATAGCGGTCCCGGCGTGGCACTGCACCGTTCGCCACTCCAGCCATGCACATGCAAGTCTGTTTATATATAGATATGTATGTAAGTATATGAATATGGATATTAGTGCATTGCTGCCTTATGTGTGACATTTGAAGCGATCACATGTGCTCAGCTGCCGTTCGAGTGCGCTGTGCCGCGCCTTTTGTATGCGCTCGCTGTGTGTGTGCCGCCAATATGGAACGCTAGTCAAAGCGCTGCAACCGCATCGCGCATGAAATTGAAGTGCCTGGCGTTGCAACAACAAGTGGATGTACTTACTTGTGTCAGTGTTGACAGGGGACAGTGGTTCGTTTTTGATGGAAAAAATCATACATTTTTTTTTTATAAATAATGGTAAGCTTAATGAGAGTGGCAGCTAACCATAAAAAACCTTGTCTTCGATATGGAACCCACCAACTACAGACCGCTTTCAGAACCCACGAGCCATTAATATTTATTGATTCTTAGTTTTTTAGTTTTTTATTCTCACAAAATGTCCACCCTTGTCCCACCGTGCCAACCAGCCTCCTCCGCCTACGTTGTGCTCGACAACAACAACAACAACAACAACAACAAATGAAAAACTATCGCACTTGAGTCGATTTTCCAATTTTTGTATTGCCTTTATATTCATGTCAAACATTAGTGTGGTTGTTGTTGTTATCGCTTGACTTTTAGATTTCAAAATGTTTTATGTTTTGTTAGTTTGTCAGTTGTGTGCGTGTTATATACGATTTTATTTTTAATGCACAATCACCTTACATGTACACACACACAATCACACTCACAAATAAATAAAATGTGTAAACAAATCCAATGGAGACACTGCCTAGGTTGGCAGCAGCGCAACTGTGCTGCGGCGTCAAAAACTTGATGATTGCATCTATGAACTGGTTGGATGTAGACATACGCAGGTTTTTTTGGTTTTGTTTTTGTAAAGTGGACTAGTAGGAATGGAGGAGGGTGATTTTAGGTAAAAAAGACTTACAAGTGCTTGATGAAATTTGACGGACTGAGCTCAGTGTAACATTTCTACTTGTTAGACAGGCTTTATTGCTCTTCTAATCGCATTGTTAATTCATATATAGACCGATATTTTACTCTCCAAGGATTATGTTATTGTTCTTGTAGCGGCATAAAACATTAGCCAAATGATTTTGAGGAATTTTGTCGATTTTACTGTTCTTGATCGTATAAAACTCCGGGACCGGCCGTGGAAATCGACTGTCAATGTCTCTAATATCCTCGGAATATAAAACAACATCATCAAAAATGTGAACAGAACTTTCCTAGAAACTCCCATTTTTCTCTCCTCCTAACCTTAGCATTCAAAAATTTTCCTACAGGGTCGCCTCTATACACCAACCAGTGCCAATATTGACAGCCAATGCAGCGCAGAAATACAATAACAGTTTGCCAAAGTAACGAAGACGTAGCAATTCCCAATTTATCTTCGTATAAATATATAATAAATCTAAGAATATATATAGTGCATATGTGTCTGTTGTTGTTGTTGTTGTCTCAGCGCGGGTGCAATAACACACAGCGTCAATGCCACAAATGTCGATAACGCGCTTACATTGTTGTTGTTGTTCTTGCAGCGCAGTTATAGCACATGCAGTTGAGTTGCAAGTGACGCTGTTGGTGCCTGTCTTCCCTCCCCTCCCTAACACACCATGCAACAACGTCCAAGCAACACGCCAATAACAAACGTCAAATGTCAGCTGCAATCAATTCGTGTTTGTTTGAGTTTTCTCTGTTTTTCTTATCGCAACGCTGTCTTCGCCTTGTTGTTGTTGTTTTTGTTGTGCATGTGTATTACTTTTTTGCAATAAACACACTTGCCGTAAAGTGCAATGCGACACATTGCCTCCAACGCTGGCTGCCAGGCAGGCACATTAAGTTGCACACACACACACAACGCCAACAATAATAACAACAATGTGTGCTAGAAACGGCAACTGTCTGTCGGAGGCGAGAACTTGTAATAGGTATTGCACCAAACGTACCAAATCGAATTGCTTTGTAACGAATTTTTGCTTTCATACGTTGTTGTTATTGTTCTTCTGAACTCGCTTTAATGAGTATTGGATGTGGCAGGTGAATGCTAGAGGCGATCTTGAATGACGAGGGTACTGAAGAGCTCTTTTTTTCTTTTTTCCGTAAAAAATCAGTCTGGTTTCTGTGCTGTCAGTAGAAAACAGTCCTCAACGTATATTGTGACCGATTTGACCTTGCTTGAGGAAATATAACCACAGACCCGTTCTAATTACTCGAAGACCACTTTTGGGGGAATAAAAAATTATTTTTCTATATTTTTTATGCTTAACCGACAAAACGGTTATGCTTTAGAGAGACAGTTATAAGACCTACCTAAGAACCATGAGCAAGTCAAGATTTGAACTCGCGAGGCAACGACAGCTGTCTCTATTTCCACTAAGCTCTTTAAAATTACTCTCGGAAAATCGAATTAGAAACTAGGTGATTAAATTTAAGGTTTCTAATAAAAGATTCCAATAAGCTTACGTTGGAAGACCTTTCTGAAACACGACTTCTTGAACAGCTTGTTCTAATATACCTATGGACATAGCTACAGTACAGTCTTAACGTCTTGGGGCTCTGTATCCTCAAAGAGGTAGTATCGCATCCATCAGCCCTGCAACACTGTTATTGAAATCGAGTTGGCCATGGTTGATGAAATATAACTCTAGACTTTTTCTCATTACTCAAAACCGACTTTTGGGGGAACGAACAATTATTTTTCTATATTTATTTTTAACCGACAAGATGGTTATCCTTTAGAGAGACTGTTATAATACCTAATGACATCGAAAAACTAGGCACAAGTCAAGATTTGAACTCGCGAGGCAACGACAGCTGTCTCTATTGCCACTAAGCTCTTTAAAACTACTCTCGGAAAATCGAATTAAAAACTATGCGAATAAATTTAAGGTTTCTTAGAAAAGATACCAATAAGCTTACATTGGAAGCCCTTTCGCCCAATATCAGAACCTCGACTTCTTGAACAGTTTGTTCTGATATACCTATGGACATAGCTACGTTACAACCGTCTTGGGGCTCTGTATCGCCAAAGAGGTAGTATCGCATCCATCAGCCCTTCAACATTGTTAAGGTTTCTTAACGTGACGTGGTTGGAGAGAGTGCTGTGATAACTGGAGATGACACAATAGACCTTAGGTCGCGGTGCAATCCTCAATATATAATCTAATCTAACGTCTTGTCAGTATGAGAATTTCTTCATGAAATGGGTCGATCGGACTAATTTTCGTTCTTAAGTCAGTTGGAACGGACCCTACTTAAATGTGATTACATTCTGGTATCTACAAAAAAAAGGGAATGTTTTGGAAACAGGGGCGAGGGACGTGATCTGAATATACTACGGTGTACTAAAGCTAGAACTCTTGATCTAATATCTAACGTCAGTTATGTGAGAACAATAATGAAGTCTATAGGGGCGTGGTCTAAGTACATATATGTTTATATAGAGGGAACATTCAGAAAAGCTTGAACACCTTATTAATTTAGTAAAGAAAATAGAGTTACCACATTTTTTAAATGAATACTACTGATAATTGGATGGAAACATGGATATACTCTGAAGAGACCTCAGCGTAAGAGGAGGAAACAAGTAATAAAACTTTGAATTCTCCAATGAGAACATGATTTTTAAATAACTGAAAGCTCAGTAAGGTGTCTCTGTTTGAAGATTTGACAGTACGCTTGACAAACTTTGCAGATCGGAATTGGTGAAATATCAAGCATATAATGTAAGTAGTGAAAGCTATAGTTTCCTAAGCCGATATCTCCAAAAAAAATCGAAAAAAAAGCAATTTCGAAAGTGTTCATATATAAGTCTTGGTACGAGTACCGCAACATATTGTCTGTGCATTTTGTTTGTTTGCATTTGAACTCGTGACACCCCAAACCAATCGACAATTTCCGAATAAACGCTGTCAGCCCTTCACTTTACCATTTCGTTCGTTCGATTATGTTGCACTATGCAATGCAGTTACTGGCTAAAACGCCGTGTTGTTGTTGTTGTAGTTGTTAACGCTATTCCCTTTTCGTTTATGTTGGAAACTCTTATTTTCGCTTTTAACCGTTTTTTTTTCGTTTTCACACTTACTTGCCGGCATACGTCGAGCAAAGTAGACACATAACAGAGTTGCATACAAGAGTTGTGTTGTTTTTGTTATTTTTATCGATTGGGCTGACTGGTTGATTGATTGGTCTACGGGCAGACACTGCGCGCGACAACAACAACAATAGTCAACAGTCAGCAACCAAATCGAAAGCACAACAACTAGTCGGCAGTTCGGCAAACCGTCAGTCTATCAGAGTGTCAGAGCGTGAGTTCAACAAACAAGTGCGCCACTTAACGCGGTCGTAGCATAGCATAGCATGGCGCAGCCGAATTCGTAGGCAATTTTTCTAATGTATGCCATTTAATGTTTATTGTTTTTCTTTCGCTTGTTTTTTTCGCCGTTAGAGTATATTGCATTATCGTTATTATTATTGTCGTTGCTTCAAGCTCTCCATTATTGTTGTTGTTGTTGTTGTATTTTCGTAATTGTTCGTTGCCTTCACTTTTGCTGTTAATTTTCGAGTGTTCGCGTCATTGCAGCGCTTTCGTATGCCTTAATGTTGTATGTATATTCAATATTGTTGTTGTTGCATTTAGTGGTTGCTGCTTCATAGCCAAAAGTGATATATGTATTGTATATGTAGGTTGCATGCATGCTGTTGTTGTTGTTGTTGCTGTTTGTTATGTTATTCTAATATTTGTTTAGTCTCGATAAATATTTTTTCCTCTCGATCACTCATTTTTTGTTATTGTTTGCGTTTATTACAAACACACACACACACACCGCTTACATATACCAGCTTTCCATTGCGCTTCTTCTTCTTGCCAAGTGAAATATGATTTGTATATGTTTGTATTTTGAGAATATTTGTTTGTCTGTGTGTATATATGTATGTGTGTTGCGTATATATTTTCAACCGACATTTAGCCGCCATTGCATTTTTTCGGTTTGATATTTTGACATTTCCATTTGACAGCTGATTGAAAGTGACATGTTTGAGTGAGAAGAACAACATTGCCGTTGCCAATGCCTCAATTTAATACAAACAAGCTTTCACATATGAATTCTAAATTACATTAATTTATATATAGAATGTGTGTATGTATATAAATATATAAATAAATATATCATCGCATATATACATACATATCTGCATGGAATAATAAGTTGATGCCTGTAAATATATTTATTTGGCTGCACTTTGAATTTTTATGAAAGGATTTTGCTTTTGGTTCGCGCCATTTGTTAGAGAATCTTTCGTTGTTCGGCTTAATTAGGTCTTTCGTTTAATTTGGTTTAAAATGGAGAGTGAAAATCACAATTCTGGTCTGGTTTTGATGGGTTGAGCCTTACTTATTTGAGCATTACTGTTCTAACAATACTTATTCTTGATCCATAAGAACTAGAAGTGAGGGAAAATGGATTTTTAGTACTCAAAACATGAAGTAGAGCTTGACATAAGTTTCCAGTGGTGGGAGTATTTGCACCAAAGTACATAAAAAACTCCTTATTTGCGAAGAACTCGGACAGTAATTTTTTACAAGCCTCTTCTGAGTTCAACTTTACACCACCAAGGGCGTTCGCCATGGGCAGGAACAGGTGGTCACTTGGCCCTATGTCCGGGCTATATGGTGGATGGGATAAAACCTCCCATCTGAGCTCCCGGAGCTTCTGACGAGTCATCAACGAAGTGTGTGGTCTGGCGTTGTCCTGGTGGAACACTACAACCTTCCTATTGGGCAATTCTGGGCGCTTCTGGTCGATCGCCTGCTTCAAGCAGTCCAGTTGTTCGCAGTAGATGATAGAATTAAGCGTCTGTCCATATGGAAACAGCTCATAGTGTATGATTCCCTTCCAATCCCACCAAACACACAGTAAAACCTTCCTGACCGTCAATCCTGGCTTGACCACTGTTTGGGACGATTCACCGACCTTCGACCATGACCGTTTTCGCTTGATATTGTCGGATGTGATCCATTTTTTGTCGCCAGTCTCCATCCGTTTCAAAAATGCGTTGAGTTCGTTCCGTTTCAGCAGCATATCGCAGGCGTTGATTCGGTGTAGAAGGTTTTTCATGTGGCAAATCATGTGGCACCCAAACATCAAGCTTTGTTGTGTATCTAGCCTACTGCAGATGGTTTAAAATGGTTTGGTGACTAACTCCCATCTCCTGGGCGATGTCAAGAGATGTCACATGTCGGTCTAACTCGATTTTATCGGTATTCGTCGTCTCAGGTTTTCTGCCGGCTGACTTATCCATGGAGTCGTTTTTAGAATCGTCGAAACCATTCCTCCGCAGTACGAAGTGATAGAGTACCATCCCTCAAATTACCACTAATCTCACGGAACGTTTCTCTAGCGGATTTGCCTTTAACGAAGATAAACTTTAAAATAGCGCATATTTCGGGGTTAGTGAACTCCATGTTTACACGTCTATAACTGTTAAAGCGTCGTTTTGTAGGTTATGTCAAAACCTTTTAAAGATGTATAGTATTGCCAGATACGAGCTTTATACATAACCGCGAAATTCAGAAGACGAAAGGGAGATATTTGACAACCTAATATTAGTAGCTTAAAGTTAACTTAGTACCTTCACTTAATAAAAATCATAGCTGGGTTCCTGAGATCTATTTACATATCTAGTAATTAAAGGTTAGCCAATTTGAGCGGGTCTTAGGGAAAAATTTATAACATACTTTATATCAAGATATGGGATCGTTAGGGCTCAGGGAACAGTTTTGACTCATTACTAACATCAAAAGCTTTGTACGATATCTTCACTAGCCAACCATAGATGGTTACTATCATTGTCATAAGACTCGTATGCGTATAGATATTAGGCTTGCAGTAACCCACTATTCTCTTCTACATTAACGAAAGCCACGAAAGCGCTTTGACTAACCTTGAAATACCAAAAAAAAAACGATAAAAAGTAAAAATACCACTCCAACCTCAAACATTTGCACCGGCACTTAGTTCCAGTCATTTAACGAACCTGTTCATTCATGCAGAAGTACTTACAAGCAATTCCTACAAAGAAACGGAAAACTTTGGCGCTTACAAACAAAGAGGAATGCTGAAATTAACACACTCATATTTAGACAGTGTGTCACAATCAAAGGTCATTCGTGGAATTAAATGGCCCGTAGCGCAGTACAAGAAACAGCCAGCGAAGTAAGAAAGTTTTTTTCGGAAAGCGACTAGCAAGCAACAACAGCAATAGCAGACAGCCGGCCAAATAATTACGTCGAAAAAATGTTAATTTTGTATTTAATTACCCGAGTTGGAAATTATTGTCCTAAATTATGTGACAAACTTGGCTAAAGGTCTCAATTTTTACCAAGTTTGCCAGCGCTCACGCAGTTTACCTTGTACTGCGAGCGCCGGAGGAAACGCGCCGTCAACAAAAACAAAAAGCAATCACATCAGTGAAAAGGGAGCGAAGTGAGTGAGTGCGAGTGCGGTGGTGTAGGTCGTTTGCGTCATGCAGCGATATTTTTCCATTTTCCACATTTTTCCTCAACATTAGTTTCAGGTGACCTTTTCTAATTATGGCTCATTTTGGGGTATGATGAGCGTGTTAGCGTGTGGGGGAAACGAATATTTATTATAATAAACCGCAACATACTGTGACTTGCCGGGGGTGCGACAGAGTTGCCAAGGTGATAATATTCCAATTCGTTGGATTTGATCAGGATTTTCTCTAGAGTTTATGTTGGAGAATGACTTTTGGAACTGCAATTAGAACAGAGAGTGATGCGAATATCAAATCTCACAAGGCAGGTTGCCATCGAAATGGAAGCTTTACAGAGAGACATTGTTGAGATTTCAAGAGCGCCTAGACAGGTGCAAGTTCTCTTAGCTATGAAAGGATCACTGCGGGAACGAGTTCTCTTCATCCAGTATTATTCTATAATTGAGTTTCGTATCATAACTGCTTATTGTGTCGACGATCTCAGTAAAAATATATTCACTTGGCAACCCTATTTCTAGCATATTAACGGAATTTAAAAAAGCAAATTATTCAACTTAGAAACGAAGAAAAAAGAAGTCATATGAAATGGGATGAGTTGCGCTCAAACCTAATATCCGCAGCATGTTGCGAGTAATGGGTACACAACAGCAACAACAACAAACAGTTATGAAAAATCCTAAACACTGCCAACAATGCGAGGTTAGGGACGCACTTGTATGTATGTAGGTCTGTGTGTAATTACTTGTATGCGTGAAAAAACCCACGTCGCCTTCCTTTATATGAAAAGGCTTCAACTCCACGCCAACAAAGTGGTAATAACACAAGCATGAGTAAAGTCAGCAGGAAGTAAAATTTTGGCAATTTGCCACCCGCCAGCAATTTCGTAATTAAATTATTTCGCCTTTTTTGTCGTCTTGCCACACTTGTTTGAGTTGCTAACGTTTTTTGTATTTTTTTTTTTGCTGATTTTCCAGCTTTCTTCATTGCTTTTCCTTTTCGTTATTTTTTTTAATAATTTTGTATTTAGTGCTGCCGCTGCAATTGTGGCAATGTGTGGCAACAAAGGGGCGCAAATTTCCGCTTTAACTACAGTTACAAAATCAACGCTGCAGGGGTGATGTTTTTGTGACCCCCTTACAACTGTATTTGATGTGCCAGGCGCCATTGCACAGACCCTCAATGCATTTTCGCTGCTTTCGCTTTCTTTTGTGGCCACATAAAGTTTTAATATAATTTTTCCTACTTTGCCATAATTCTGTTTTTCATTTTTGTTGAAGCGTGAGAGCGTTTAAAGGCCACAAATTTGTTGAAGTAGAATGCATACTTCTTGTTGCAGAAAAAATTTTACTTTTGAAGAGCTCTTGGAAAGCAAAAGTTTGTGCCGATTTTCAAATTAATAATTTTTGGATTTTTTGGGAGAGGACCTCGGAAGCGGCGCTCGTTTTCAAAGTGACCTTGGTTGACAAAAGAGTTGTTGAAAATGTAATATCGAGAAATATCTAGTCTCATTTCGAAGCCTATCGAATTTTGATAGAAAATTCTGAAATATTTGCTTATCAACCAATTGTCGTCCAGATAATCACACCAAAGCTCTGATTTGACTTTCATATGCAACACAATTTCATATTTCATTTGCGCTTCGGAGGTTCTTTTCCATTGCTACTGCTCTTTATCCGCTCCTAAATACAAGCCCCGTGCCTTCCATTCCCATTTGCGCCATAATATTTTCTTCCTTCTAAAATATATTGTTAATCCTTCACAAATATGAGTTGCGGTACAGCTGTGGAGCATATAAAATAAATTTGCTAGGTGCTCAAGGATCTACAAGTCAAACACATAAGTACATATATGCCAGCTTATCCCGCTTTTACTCCTTGAAGGCAAATATTACACACACTCACACTCACTCCATCTATTATCCTTTCGCCTTTTCATCTCCATCATTGTGTATTTGCTTTACCTTTTCTGACATTTCGTGCTGCTGACATATGAAAGTGAAAATTTTGCAGCTTCTGTGATTTTCTCTTTCTCTCCTCGTCTACTTAGAAGCATTTCCCTTTTAATAAGCCGCTTCTTAGCGCTCTGCAATTGCAAGTGTAATGCTGCAAAGCCAATTCTAATTCTTTTTAAGACGCTGTGATGAAGTCTTACAAAATCACTTTCTCACTCGCCCTTCGGTGCTTCACTTGCTACCTTTTTAAGCGCTTTAAGCGTGTGTTTAGTAAGCTTTATTTTCAAAATATAAATATCACATATGAATCTATGGTATTCAGCAGCATATGAAGAGGTTAGATGTGCTGGCAAACTTCTCTCTCTCCTAGTTTTGGGCCACCTGAACTTTTTCTTTTTATTTCATTCGCTTACGTCTGGAATTCTCAGATGGTTAATGATTATTTTATAATATCTTATTAACTAACTGTTAAAGATTATTTATGAACTATTTGAGCTCTCTCTACAGAGAAAAATAGAGACTTCAAATCAAGCAAGTATTCCTTCAATATTCAGAAATCCAGTCTTTATAATACGAATGAAATCAGTGTATATTTCATTACTGGAATATATTGGCGTTCATCTACTAGAAGTCCATGTACTTTAAAGCTGGGTTCTTATAAATTATTTCATACGAGATCTTAGTATAGTCAAGCCATTGGGGCAGTAATGTTGGAGGTGTATTTCACAGATTTTCATATTATTGAGTATGATTGTATATTGTGCTCTGAAGCCTTTATAATAAGAAACCCGAGCAGTTAATGTCTTATAATGGGATATTTAAGGGATTATTTATAGTCTTCAGAGATACCGCCAACTTATGCTATATAGCTTTAATATGATGATAGACCTCGCCCGAACTATCAACTTGTTTTACGATATTCCAATCTAATAGCTCCTTGTTACGCTCTTTAATAAGCTTATTAACTCGTGTGATACCACTTTCAATAGCTTCCAGTCCAATAAATATCAGCATCCAATATATTAAGCAATATATTTTCGCATTTTATTGCTTGTCTGAGTGCGTGAGAGAGTATTTATGCGCGCATAACGATCTTTATATTGAGCTGCCGAATTAAGTAGTGATTTTAGGCGCTGGTCTTAGGCGACTTAGCACCCACAGAAACCGCAGGTGTTGAAGTACTAAGCTACTACTGGCGCTGGGTGGGTACATGCACTCAGTGTGGGGGGCGTCAATACAGGGAGTCAACTATAAATTTACAGATTACTGTCGATAATTAATTGCCAACAATTAAATGTTTCAGGTTTCCCCCCCCCCCCCCACAGCGTAACGCAAACGGGAGAAAGTCAGGAAATGTGTGGTTCAAGTGTGGAAGTGCTGCTGTTGTTGTTTTTATGTACGCTTTCAATTTCCAAAGCGAACTTTCATCGCATGCCCGCAATGCAATAATTCTCTAGACTTTCATTACTTAGACGTGACGTTAATTAATTTGTTGATTATTTTATGTGTTTTTTATTTCCATTTTTTTTATATTTTTATTTCGCCTTTTTCCTCGCTTCTGCCATCGCAAGCAAGTGCATTTACGAACGTTAAGTGATTTTTTGCATCCTTTTGCTTTTTTATCGCTTTTTTATTTCTACACGCATACCTCTGTATGTATGTGTGTGTTGTTGTTGCTACTATTGCTGCCTCGCTTGTTGCCGTGAAGCACGTTTTTATGGTGATTTTTATGAGGCAACGCGGCAAATGATGGGTCGCACGCATAAAAATTGATCATAAATAGGTACTTGTTGTTGTCGTTGCCCCTTGTTTTTGTTGTTATAATTATTATTAATTGTGTTGTTGTTGTTGTTGCTAGCTGCTGCTTGTTGCTGTGCCTGCAGTAATTATAAATGTTGCCATTAAACGGTTAAGTGCATGCGGTGGAGTGTTGCACGCGAGAACCGAGCACGGAGCTCTCAGCTCCCAGTATACAGCGCTGGCAATAGCAGTCCGTGCGCGAGAGACAGTGTGTGGGCGCTTGAAGTGTTGCCGTGCGCTGCAGTAGCAACATGCTGCGCCACAATTTCACTGCATTTTTAATATAAATACAACAACTTTTAATTCTCCTCCTTCCTTTGTTCCGCTTTTCGCAGTCAAGGGCTCGGACACGACGACGCTGCACCACATATGGCGTACGGCGTACGCAGCGCGCAAAAATTCACAATTAATAAAATGTGCCAGCGGCAGCAGGGAGAAAGAAAATTAATGCTTTAATCAAGTTTCAATTGAACGCTTTGAGCGGCTCTGGCTGTTGACACTCGTCTGTTCTGCCTTTTGTCTTTTAATAAACATGATTTTTTCGAGGAGTTTTCACTGCCTTCTCAACTTATTTTCGAGCTCGACTCTTTACAGGAGAAGTATATATGAATCCTTCTAGAAGACCGACTGCCCAAATACTCAACCCGGTAAAAGATCAAGTTGTCTTTGATGATCTCTGGACGCAATAGTCACTGAAACATAGAGCTCTCGACAGTTCGAATCTCTCAGATCCGACGTCGAACAAAGTTTGTCTTCTCCAATGTACTTTCGATCTAAAACAACGGATGTTACCGGCGAATCTCAATTTAAGCTTAGGACTTCTTATTCTGATATGTTAGAAACATTCCATATATGTAACCTTAGAAATATAGAAATTAAAAGAGTGTTCAAACAAAGAAGAAGAAAATATCGGATATAATCTGAAATTCCAAACATTTCTTCAATCTAATAGCAGAACCCTATCATATTTCCAAATATTAGTATGTTTCCTTCAGTAGATAAGCTCGATAAGTTATAGACTCCATGGAATAAGATGTTTTAACCTCAAATAGCTCGATAAATTATAGACTCCATGGAATAAGACGTTTTAACCGGCAAATGGTCTAGAACTCTACATGAATAAAGAATCAAAGATTATAACGAAGACTATTACATAATAGTAGGAGGAAAGGCGACGAACTACTTTTGAAGTGCTATCATCCAACTACGGAGATCAAAATCTAGGCCACTGAGAGATCTTCGATCCACCTCCACTTCCTACACCAAGATAATACTTTCATTATAAATCGGTAAAATAGTGTCGGCCATACGTCAACAACAATTTCTTTCCTCCACAGAACAGTTCTGAGGTCAAAGCTATAAGAACTGAATGGACCAAAAGCATTGAGGAGACTTTCTATATAATATATTATGCGCGGAAAAAAGAAAAACTAGGTTACCAAAGTCATTATCGGCACGTGTACGAGGCAGTGCACTAAAAAAAGATCGCAGCAATGGAACGGCAACGGCGAAAGTTTCGAAGAAGTTGAGCCAATAAAAATTTTCATGAAAAATGTCCAATTCGTTGCGCTTCAAATGAATTACAACAAAATCCGAGCTATTTTTATAGAAATGTATAGCACGATCTCTGTTTCTTTTTTCTCTACATTTCGAATCAGGCAGCATAATTTCGTGAACATTAGCCAACTAATAATGCTGGCGTAGAGTGAAGTTCCATTGGCGTTGAAGTAACATTAAATTATTTATGGAGACCATAAAACTACAGGCGTGATACACAAAGAGGCATATACATAAATACATATTTATGTTTAAATGGATTTACATATATAAACATAGACACAACAACGCATAGCAACAGCCGCGTGATTTTTCGTAAGAACAGGTTTTTTTCGACGACGAAATTGCAGCCTCAAGACCGAAGAAAGAAGCGCATTTGTATGCGACAAGAAATTCTAATTTGGGATTTTATAACCAAACAATGCTCAGAAACAAACACTGCACAACAAGAACAGCAACAGCAACAGCAACGGTAGGAGCCACCAATTTAAAGATGCAAGAAGGCACTAAATAAAGCAGCGGCAGATATTCAAGGTCCACACGATCGCTGAGCACCGAAGAACAATTTTTATGCGATTTTCAGGGCTCATAAATTTACAAATAAGAGTATAAAAAAATAACAACAGCAATAACAGCAGCAGCAAAAGACCGAAATTAAAAGGGAAAACAGGCACTTTTTGGCTACACCAACAACAACGGACAACAAAAGTGAATTTTCGAATTTTTAATTTCACATTGGAGTAGCTGGTGGATGCCAAGCAAACGAATGCAAGGATGCGATGCGTGTGTTGCACGAATTTATTGCCACGCATTTAATGTGGCAAGCACGCACACAGGCACATATGCAGAGAGATACGCTTATGTGTATGGCTGAGCACTTTTAAGTGTATGCATATGTCAATATGTCTGAGTGGCTGTGTGTGTTTCACGTTTGATATATAATTAGTCAACAGGCAGGCAACAACGACACTGATTTAATGCCCACGCCCAAACGCACGCATCCAAACACACACACGCAGATAAATGCTTATAAGAAAGGAGTTGTGAAGATAACAGTGACTGCAACAACAGGACCAACATATATATGTATGTAGCTGTGTCTATAAATGTTTGTTTCGTTTCATTTTACTTTTCTTTTTTCTCTTGTGTGCCTCATTTTTGTTGTTGTTCTATCATTCGATTGTGTAGCTTCTCCACTTGCATCATCCGCACTTGAATATGTGTGTGTGTGTGTCAGCGCTGACATTTGTGTCTGATTGCCTGCCGGTATCTCAAAACTAATAATCATAAACAAAATTGTAGAGGCCTTTAGGCAATCAAAAACCAAAAAATTGCCATAAAAAATGTGATTAAAAATGCATTCGGGCACGTTGAATCTGTCGAAAGACATTGAGAAATTTGTTGGAGCGCACAACCCAGAAATATTCCATTTGATTTCAGAGAATATGTCCTTTAGAGTTCTTTGAATGTGTGGACCAAATTTTAAGAGGCTACGCTGTGTTCTTAAAGAGCTACATTCTTAGGTAGCGATGTCTCTACTTTTCAAATATTGTTCGAAAAATTGTAAATATTAATTTCACTTTTGGACAGCCTAGGAATAATAAACAAGTATCAACAACACCAACAATGTCAGCCTCGAAATGTAGCGCAGAATCACGCTTGCCAAAAGGTACTACTTTGGACTGAGTAGGCAATTGAAAAGGAAAGTTCTCTCTCGACGAACCAAAATCAAACTCTACCAGTCGCTTATCATTCCCGTCCAGCTTTATGGTGCAGAAGCTCTGACGATGTCAACATCAGATGAGACACCAGGAGTTTTCGAGAGGAAATTTTTGCGCAAGATTTATGGTTCTCAGAATATTAGCAACGGCGAATACCGCAGACGATGGAACGATCAGCTGTACGAGTTATATGACGACATTGACATAGTTCAACGATTAAATAGACAGCGGTTACGATGGTTAGGTCATGATGTTCGAATGGATGAAGATGAAGATTCGAAGATGAAAGCTCTGAAAGTGTTCGATGCAGTACCCGCTGGAGGAAGCCGCGGAAGAGGACGACCTCCACTCCGTTGGAGAGACCAGGTGGAGAGCGACCTGGTTACACTTGGGATCTCCAACTGGCGCCGAACTGCGAGGGAAAGAGAGTAGTGACGCGCTATCATCGATTTGGCTATAACCGGCTAAACGGATTCTACGCTAATCACATACATACAAGGACTATAAATGAATAGTTATAGTCGAATAGACATAGCAACCAGAGGTCCCATGACTTTGATTCGTTAGATGAAATCTAGACAAATCCTCAATATGGATCGTTGAGACCGTTCTTATGGTCGTTGTCAGAGAACTATAATCTGACGGACCAAAAAAAACAGGAAAGAAGATAATGGCCTATCACTACAGATCTCTCTTTCGCTATGAATCGTGTGAAAAAAGAATCGCATATCAATAGGCACGATGTTGATAAACAATCCAATGAAAAACTCTTTAGTTGGAGTTCCTTCTCTCAAAATCATAATGACCAAGACTGCGCAACTTCTAAAAAATCTAGATTGGGACCGCCTGTCAAATTTTTGGAACCACCGATCAGTTTTAGCCAAAAATTACACATACATACTGCCTAGAAACACATAACACCATCTCAGTTAGGGTCTGTAATACAAATGGGAGTCCAACTACCGGACGTTTAAACTAGAGACTATTACTGAAAAGCTTCCGCAATTAGTGTAGTGAGGTCTTGTTGATGTTGTCCTGACAATAAATATTATTTAATGATTTTTGCGATCTCCAGGCATAAGATTACTCTTGAATAAGGCTTCATATATGTAATACCCTATAATTTAGGCTCAAAGTGTATAGAGGTTAGGAAGAACGCTTTCTTTGGTATCTAAATCCTTTGACAAAATCAGACCGTTCCATTTAAAGACAATTCCGTTATATTGGCTTCTGAGAAGAACAGTATTTGATCTAGTATAACTTAATGAATCTGAATATATTTTGTTGTTAAGAAGTTTCGATATCCAGGAAAGATTTAGATATATTTAAAGCAAATCGATTGAGCAATAAAAGAAAATGGACCGGAAGGTCACGCCGCAACCACTGTCCCAAATTTAAAATGAGGGTTGAAGGGCTAAAAAGAACACATGTCGAATATATTTCCTGTGGTTTCTTAACTAAATGCCTGATTAACTGCTATATTTCATTGTTATGATGAACTTCCGTGTTTACCGAAAATCTTTCGAATTGTTGGTTTAAATTAAAAGCAGCCACCCCCAGTTTCAGGTGAAATCCCGCATATTTTCAATTTGAATGCGCCAGAGCGAAAATGAGTTATCTCCCCCACCGCCAACAGAGAACTAGAGCGTAGATAGCGGTAACATACTGCCACTGACACCACATCCGCACACCGAGCAACGTGCCATTAACCACCCTCTTTGCCGTCATTATCATCAACAGGCACAATTGCGAGGCAGCAGCGACCACCATTAGTGGTTTGGAGCACCAAATTGCGTACAGGCAGTTGGCAACAGACGCAATACAGTTATAGTACATAGAGTATATATGTATATGTGTGTGTGTAAGCAAACAAGCAAATAGTGGCAAGGAAGCTGACTGAAATTGTCAGTGATATTGCGTTGTTGTTGTTGTGTGTGTGTGCTGAGGTGTATTACGCATTTGAATCAGCATTGCCACAAAATGTTGCACGTACGAAAATACGCAGATAAAACTGATGGACGCAGTGATCCTTTTGAACAGCAGCAATCACAGTACGAACGTGAATATGAACGTGCCGGTGCTTGCGTTTGTATGCGTGTGTGTGTGTGTTGTGCTCGTTGTATTTGTGTTGGGTGGTGGTTGCAATACAGCTTGCTGCCGCCTGAAAATGTGCTGCATAGCAACAAGCAAATATGCCGAGCAGCACGTCGTAGTGCTTTGTTTGCGTCCATGCCGGACGGTTCATGCAACCGAGAAGCGTTCAACCGTGCGTGCAAGCAGCGCTCAACGGCGCACTCGGCAGCCAACAGTCGGCAGTCGCAACAGTGAAAGCCTCGCATTCTAACGTTTTTCACTCATTTAACTGTCAGTCAGTTTGTTGTTGTTGTTAGTCTGACTGACTGACTGATTGACCGTCAGTCGGTCGGTTGTTGGATTGTTGCCACTCTCGTATGCACTGCAGCTACGTAGCACATACACTGAGGGTTGCAAAGGTGTTCGCACTACCGTTAGCATGTATGTGTGTCTACATGAATATCCCATATAATACACCTTTCATTTTCAATGCCTATGCTACCCCGTTGCAGCGCAGCACACGTCTCGCCGCACTTCCACATTTGGGTTTTTTTCTGTGGAAGTTTGACGCTTGAAATGGAAAATTCCATTCGCATTCGCATGCAAGAAATTCCAAAAATTGTTAAGTTTGAAATGCGGAAATTACGTACGCGCATTCCAAACATCCGCAACCGCCGCCAGCGCCCCTTTCACATGCGCTCTGCGCCGTCACTTTGCCAGCCCTTTTCGGTGATTTCGGTGATTTCCAACAGTTTTCTTTTCTGTTTCAATTTCATACTTTTTTCCTGCTGTCATTTCCTCAATTTGATTTGGTTTGCACCGGTTGATTGAATATTTTTCCGTTTTTCATTGCTGTCATATATTTTTAGCACATCTGCAGTGAAACCCTTCATAAAATAAGCTGAAAAGTTGAGATTTTACCGAAAATTTGACAAGACAACGGTTAGGGATCTGAGGTTGGTAGTGTGAGTTGTGCGAAAATTGAAATTTGCATGTCAAATCAGCGAGCTTGAGCTCCAAGTTGAAGTATTTGTTGCTTACAAAATAAAATTCTAACAAAATTTTAGGTTTCCACAAACCGACAACTTACAGAAGAAACTATTTTATCTGGCTTGCGAAATAGACATAAAATTCAGACCAATTTGAAGAAAATGTAATGTAAAACGTTCAAGGGTCCTTCAAGCAGTACTCTAGTACTACAAAGTCACCCTCTCAAACTACTTAATTGCTTAGGACGATTCAATAGAATGTTCCTTTGGCAAACCTACTTTGTTAGGTCCGTGGACCTACTGATATACTGGCAAAATCGAAGGAACTCAACGAACTTGGCAGACATAATATTTGAAGTTTTACGGATTGCGCCTAAAGCCTTGACTAACTGCAGGAAGAAAAGTTGTGTTTCGGCATACAACTTTGTTCTTCAAGGCACTTAAAATCGACATCCGTCTTGGACATCGAGATCCAGTATTGACTTAATGACCTTTCGGGATTCAACATCATCTTCTACTTGGGTAACTAGAGGGATATGGGAAGAGTAAAAGCAAACAGAAGTCATCGGGATCGAATTTTTAGATTATACTTCGAAAAAAGTTGTCTTTTGTGGAAGAAAGGTAAAAAAAAAGATTTCTAAAATCTCAACTGATTTGTGTAAGGATTTGCATCAATTCAGGCTATGTTTTTTAATCTAAAAATATTAAAAATTTCATTTCTGAGGGTAAAGCAAAAAAACTCTTTTGAGGGTCCCAAAGTAATCATAGAGCCATATGTTTACTACCGAAGCGCCTTTATTTCTTTTGATAAGCACATCATATTTGACTCACGGCCGTCCACATTAGCGCCGCAGCGCCATTGATATGCCAGGCGTATGGCTTTCACTGCTTTTCGTATCAATTTCACTTTCGAATGCATTAACTTGAATGACCTTGAATATTGATCTCAATCACGGCGCACATACAGCACATTATATAAATAGCAAACACCCTCGGGGAGAGTTTACGTCATCGGCTGAAAATATAATCCGCTGCGCGAGAAAATCCCTGCACGCTCGACGGTGTTAGCTGAATAATCAAGGGCGCTGCAAACGAGCTCAGACCCCCTTCTTCGAATTTCCGTTTATTTATTTTTTTATAGCCACATACATAGTGCCGCTGAATCAATTATATTTTTACATGCCGGCGATTCTTGTGGAAGTTACTCACTGTGTGGTCATACTGATGGAGTACGCACGATTACATACCTCAAAGCGGCGTAGTTTGGCTTGTCTGCGGTGCTGTAATCGTCATGTGGCACATTGCTGACTGGCGCTGGCGCTTGCAACACCGACCTATGTATGTACATGTGTCTGCACGCGTACAAATCATGCAATCACGAATGCCACGCATGACTTTCCGATAATCCCTAATTATGTGAATCACTCATGTGAGACGCGGCGCTTTGACGCACAGCGACAGCGCTCATTGCCCGACACAGCGACGGCAAGGCGCACTTACAAAGGGCACAACCGGGATTATGGCGGTGCGGAGGAGCGCTGTCGTTACAACAGCAACGCCACAAAGAGACAGTGATAGACGCGCAGTTGTTGGACACGCGATTGATTATGAGCAATCAGCACGGATGGTGAGTAGAGCTCAGCGTTCATTAATCCACCGACAGGATTTGCGCGACAAAAAAAATTGCAAAACAAAAGAAGGCTGCCAAAGCCAGTAAAGTAAGGTGAGACCAGAGGAAAAACGAGACTCGCGCCGATTGTGGTTTGCGGCGTAGCGCAGACAGGACAAACCAAAGCCAAACCACAGCAGCGGGTAGCTCGCGCCGAGTTCTATTTTTACGCGTCAGGATACAAGTGAGAGTGGCTGATTGCTTGGAAATCCTGCAGCCGTTTCGTCGCGCCTGGTCTGCACTGTCTTTCCCTGTGTAAGCGATTCCTGATTGCCTGTCTGCCGGCTTGACTGCCTCTTTTACATACATATTTTCTTAGGCTGTACGCCAGGCACGTACGCAACGCTAAGTGGCAGTAATTGGAGAGCGAGTGCGAGAGTCATTCCTCGTTTTCAATATTAAATAAAGGCGCACACACACACACATCTGCAGCAAATCCACATAAAAAGTATTTTTATGCGTTGAACTATGTAGAACTTGTCGCTAACGCTCGGGGCGCTGTAGCATGCCGACTGACTGACTGCCATACTGCCCTTGTGACTCATTGATTTGCTACCCAACTTCCTGTTGGCATCCTTTCGTCCTTGCTTCTACATCTTGGACTTCTTTGCGACAGCAGATGGGGGCTGACTGCATAGGAATACGAAACAGTCCTGCGAAGTTGAGCGCTCAGCTTATGGCAACTGTGTCGCAGGTCACTTTTGGCGGCGCGTCTTCGGTCGCAGGAAAGCGGCGATACCAGCATAAATTCGCTCCGACCTTAAGCGGGTTGTTTAGCGTGGTTTTCCTAGAAATTGCGTCGCATTTATTTTGAATCGTCAATCAGCAGAAATGCGTAACCAAATGGGGGTTGCTGTTATTGCGCAACAACTTATTGGTATCGGCATGTGGTTTGAGGCTGTGGAGTTTACGATTAGTCACCAATTGTTTCATTGACATTCAAGATGTTAAGTGAGAGCTTTAATGTTGCGCACGGTGACTAATGCTTTTTAGAGTTCTGACAGCTGAAATCTGCGTCGTAACAAGCGGAAGACAAGTTTTGAATGAGCCAACTTCGAAGGTTGAAAGTTTTATGACGTCCTTTTGGAACTCTATTTGGAAGGATCTCAATGAAAGGAAGCTGATTCAGCACGCAGAAAGCGCCAATTGGTAATACCAAGTGATGACAGGTCCTTCTCCACCTGGTCCTTCCATCGGAGTGGAGGCCTCCCTCTTCCTCGGTTTCCACCAGCGGGTACTGCATCGAAAACTTTCAGAGCTGGGGCACTTTCGTCCATTCGAACAACATGACCTAGCCAGCGTAGCCGCTGTCTTTTTATTCGCTGGACTATGTATATGTCGTCGAATAACACATACAACTCATCATTCCATCGTCTGCGGTATTCGCCGTTGCCAATGTTTAAGGGACCATAAATCTTCCGCAAAACCTTTCTCTCGAAAACTCCTAGTGCGGTCTCATCGGATGTTGACACCGTCCACGCTTCTGCACCATAAAGTAGGATGGGAATGATGAGGGACTTGTAGAGTTTAGTTTTTGTTCGTCGAGAGAGGACTTTACTTTTCAATTGCCTAAGGATGGAGGATTATTTCGAAATAAAATTAACTGAAAGAAAGTCCAAAGATCTTCAAAAAAAGAACAGGAAACGTTCTGCTTTGCAATAGAGTTGGACCGAAACTTTATGGATTAGGCTGTAAACAGAAACAATTCCTACAAAACCCAGAAATTCCATTATTTGGAATACTCCAGATACCAAGAAATATTTATCGCTCAATAAATCGTGTTGTTGAATATAAATTCGAAACAAAAGTGAAAATCTCATTACTTAACACAGACACGCACATTGAGTACCCATACAAAGCACCCATACAATGGAAAACTATTGACGAGATATGAAAACACATTATCTAATCGGTTTATTGATGAAAAGGGGGTTAAGCGCACACAACAACACCAACACACGCATGCTTGTAAACAAAAGACCCAAAAATAGGAGTTTAATCAAATCAGAAACTTTCTATGCCACGCCATGAAAAAGAAATCAAAAAACTCAATTCTAACTAAAGCAAAAACAACAACGCATACAAAAACTATAAACAAAAGCTAGGGTGAATAAATAGAATTGTTGTTCGAGAGCAAAAAGCCAAAAGGCCAACAACGTCACACACACACACAATTCTAGAGACTCAAATGGGTGTGTGTGTGTCCCGAAAAGCGGGCCAAAAGGAAGCAACTAACAAATGGACCTACAAATCTACAAAGTCGACAGCGCCCGCATTGACCTTTTCGTGTCAAAGTAGCTCGCCGAAACCAGGAAGCACCGACGACATGAGTTGGGTTGCCTTGCGTTGCAGGGGCTTTGATTAAATAGACAAAGTTCAATGGACACCTTTAATGCGTGAATTAGACAGGTCGTGCACGGGCGGTGCGTGTGGGCAGATGTGAGAGAGTAGAGAATGTGGGCAGAGCAACTGATTAACACAAACTCGAGCGAGCTCAGTGAAAGTTAAACAAAAGGATTGTGTAAAGGATACAAAAGAAAGAAAAAAACTGAAACTGAAGCAGAAGCAGAATATCAATAGCCGGACTCGCTTTGCTGTTCAATGGATCCTTTCTTAAATAGAGAACAATGAGTTGGAGGTTGGTTGCCAGTTCATACATATCTCGACGCGAGTGAGTGAGCCGATGGAGGCATCCAGGTGATGACGAAAAATATGATGAAATCACACGAAGCTGTTGGCAACAACTTACAGTGTTATTTTAGCTGCCATAACTTTCATATTTTCATGTTGCCACAGGTAACCACTCCTCCAAACAGCGCACACTTTAAATAACAACACATAAAAACCTACAACAACAACAAGCACATATGACTGCCATTCATATCCATCCAAGAAAACAAAAGCAAGCGAGTAAATGTGTCCTTTCAAGCGAATCGGGTTCAAAGGACGAAATTATGCGCATCGCCTTTCCGTTGTTTTTACGCTCCATGTCTTCATGTGTTGTCTTACTTTTATTTGCTTTCTTTTGCTCTTCCACACTGCACTTTGACAGATTTTGCGAAACCATTGAATGAAAGACATGACAATTCACTGGAAATATTGCGACGCTTGTGTAAACGTGTCATGTGTATGCGAGAAGAGGGTCCTGCGATATGCAATCAAACGCACAGCAACTCTCCACCGCTTGTGTGGAGACAATAAAGTGCATGGACAGGCTGTCAGGTGGCTTGCAAGTAGGCGTGAAGTATGTGGTAAGACATATAAGAGGGTACATCGTGGATGATGCGTGGATTATATGGAATCTGGTAAGCACGGTAATGGGTTGCCAGAGAAGTCGGATATCAGAGGAGGATGCAGAAAGATAGTTTCTTAATATTACTTCTCTATCAGTACATACTAAAGGTTCCAAAAAAATAATGAATTGTAGACAAAATATCCATATCCATATCACATAGAAAAAGCTTATAATATAGCTTTCAAAAGTTCTCATATCGACAATATAACTATAGTATTATCAAGAGCTTAAATTTTCCGAATATCAGCTCATCTAAGGGGATGCGAAAACTCGGATAAAAGAGACTCTCAGTGCTAAGGTAATAACGGAAATCTATCCTCAATAATTTTGTAATCTGCAGCTTTGCTGACGTCACAATAGCGAACGTATGCCAAGGAGCTTTCCAAAAGCTTTCAGTTAATACCTTATAAAAGCGAACATTTCTCTGGCATCCAAAAAATCAAGCACACAAGGCAACCCTGTATGGAAGAGGTCGCCACGTGCAGATTCAGCAAGAGAGAGTTAATACTTCACACAGATTTAAAACCCCTCTGTTTACACAGTAAAGGTTTACAGCGAAATCTCGGTGCAAAAGCAAAAAAAAAAAGAAATGGTGAGAAACTGAAATATTGAAAACGGAATTATGAAAAAAGAATTGACAACGCTGTTGCTGGGAAACAGGCAATACAAACAACGGCAAAATCACAATAAATATTAAAATGAAAAATATTAAAAAAAATATGTAATGCTTTTGGCACGTGTGTCAACGCTGTGCGAAAACAGCGCACAACAATAAAAACAAAAAAAAATGACAAAGGCGACAATTAAAACAAACCCGTGCGTATGGAGTGCAGGCAGAGCGCGGTAGGCAAGCGAAAGGATGCACAGCACGGAAATGAAAGGACAAGGAAGTCGTAATTCTTAGCTCCTACAAGCGATACGACCCGACTGCAACAGCAACTGGGGTGTGTTGCCGGAATTTTTGCCGTTATTTGCATATGCATCGGAGCAGCTCAGCTGGCGCATTGACAGAGGTAGGCATACAGCCGAGTTACCCGCAAACTGCTTTTTTGCCGCCCCTATGCGAAATCCGGCTTTGATGCGCCTAAAAGGCAACCAGGAAATGCTTTGTGTGCGTTGCTCAAACATGGATAAACATGTATGTGTGTATTTGCGTTCGAGGCAGGCGCCCGGTGTCAAGCGCTTGTGGTATTGTGCGTTGAAAGGATGCATTTGACTCGGTTGCAGCCACCCTGCGCTGCCGCACACTGGGCGCACCAAAAGGTGAAAGGAAATATTTAGGATGAAGGGGTACAGAGGGGAGAGGAAGTGAGTAACTACAGCCGCTATTGAGCAGCCAATATCAAGAGTGTTGCAACATCAGTGCTGGTGGCAGCTGAATGATTGCTGTTGCACTTTGTGCCACACCAACACAAACCAACGGTTATTTCTGCACTCGTATTCACCCATTCATTTACTCACACACATACAGGCAACCAATGTGCGTCTTGCCTGCGCATCGCGTCTGTCAGGTTGTCTTTTGTATAGTCATCATTAGGGTCATTATTGTTTAGAGTTGTTGTTGTTGCTGTTGTCGCTGTTGCAGCAATCGCATCAAACAACAACGCGCATACATAAACATAGAACTGCTGATGAATTTGTATGCGTGCAGTCTACGGATTGTGCCATTAGCGCATTTAGCGCAATGACAACTGCATACGTGTCGCCCTGAGGGAGTTGCAGCGTCGCATTCAACTGCCACAACAGAGGCACAGATGTATGTACGTATGTATTTATGTGCAATTGTTGATTCCTTGCGCTCCGTTGATGACTAATAACGAGTTGACAATGCTCACCGTTGCCGCCCGAAACGTGGCTGCTGCTGTGCGGCAGCTTCTACTTCAATTTCGCATTGATAATGACGCTGACGTTGCATGTCAGCGCACACATACAATTACGAGAATGGTTTGATAAATCAAACAATACTTAAAAAACATAAATTTCAGGAATCTCACTCCTGATAAGACGCTCAGCAGTCGCAACACTTACTAAATTCCGGAAATAAAAGCCGAGGGTTAAGCCTGACAAGTAAGATGGCTATGTTGAAGATACCCAGCCCGGAAAGGGTTTTATTGTTGACTCGTCGACTCCATTTTGTATGCCAGACTCACGTTTATATATTTTAGCCAAATATGTCCAGGGTTTCGATAGTTTTCAAGGACTTATCCAACAACCCTCATCCATATCCAAATACACAAACCCGCTTTGTGTTTCTGTTATGATTGTGTCACGTCTATCCATTGTCCCACTGCAATGCAATCTGCCTGAATGGATGTCCAAATGGATTTTACGTTTTGCACAAAAGGATTACGGTATGTTCATGAATGTCGTGAGGCGCTAAAATATGGGAGGTTTTCGGAAGACCTCCAAGTGTGTGCAGAGTAATAGTAGGTTTTTGAATTATTTAACTATATTTTAAGGAAATAAGGTAAAACTTGATTAAGCCATAGGTCAGCACTTGATTAAAAGTTTTTTAAAAGATTAATCATAATCCATTTTCCTCGATTGTAATACTTATCCCATCTGATCCGTTAATCTCTCTGACCGTATCAACCCAGTGCACTCTAATCATTTTAAGTACCCCCTGCCCGTCTTTACTCTAGAACCCACCGCATACTACACTCAATTACCCTGCGTCGTCTACTTACCGATCCATCTCCATCCACCTGCCTTGTCCTACTCATCCCTCAAATACTGATCTGTCAGTCCAACGTCCACTTCCGATGCCCTACTTTCCTCTAGAACCCACCGCATACTATATTCAATTACCCTGCTTCGTCTACTAACCGATCTCCATCCACCTACCTTGTCCTATTCATCACTCAAACACAGCTCTGTCAGCCCAACGTCCACCTCCGATGCCCTACTTTCCTCTAGAATCCACCGCATACTACATTCAATTACCCTGCCTCGTCTACTTACCGATCCATCTCCATCCACCTTCCTTGTTCTATTCAACTCTAACTGTAACTATCCGAAGTACCCCATTTCGTCTTCTAGGCCCATCTAACCAAACTGAACTGGACGATTAAGTCCCTAATCTCAAACACCCGAACTGTCCTACTTACCATTTCAACCCCCAACCCCGCATATCATCTCTCCAACTTTTCAACTCTTTCAACGAAATTTAATCATTTAAGGTTACATTGTGACACACTCCTTCCGCGCTTCGTCGCACCAAACCAATTTGTTTCACAAGGAATTCCTTTGTTTATGTTTATTGACAAACACATTAAGCTAAGACTACCCGAAAGCAGCTGATTACGTCGAGAGATCCCTACTTCAACAACATTAAGCCAAAGTGTAGCGCTGCCAAAGGTAAATTTGATTAAAGCACTCAGTGAACAACTGAAACTGTGTATTGTTAGGGGGAAGAGGATGGTCGGATTAGATCAGGCGGATATACACGAAAAGAAAGCCAACAACACTTTCAACTTGTAAGACAAATGACACAATGAAGCGATGACATTACCGCAATGCCAAAGTTTACTGCTGGCTTTGAAGTTAGCAAGCAATTCCAGCAGAAGGAAGCAAATCTGTCCGAAATGGGGAAAGTTATCTACTGAAGTTGGAGTTTGGAATTTGATTTGCAGTTGAAATTGAAGTTGAAGTTGTAGCTGCGCTGGAGTTACGTAAGATGGATGAGTGGGCAGTGAGCGCCAACGCGCGAACACTAAATAGTTTCACCCGCTAAGTTTAAGAGTTATAGTAAATCTTGGTTAGGGTGGAGATGTAGGTACGAAACAATAAGACTGCTGGCGACTCAGCGCTTGAAAAATCTTAGTACGCGGAATGTAGAAAGAAAATACTTGTTGATAAGTTGAGAAAAAGCAACTTTTGGAGTTAAAATCCGATGGCGAACCCACTAGTTCGGAGCGCCTTGCAAAAATAGCTAACAGCGTTCCGGAGAGTGTTGAAATGATGCTGTTCGTATCTGACAAAAATAACGGTGTTTCTTGAAGTTGTTTCGTGCGACTAAATGACGAAGTACCGTTGATGGAAACGCACGAAACGAAAATAAGGGTTGACTGGTGGAGGCGGATATGGAGGGAGGTAGATATAATTCAGTGAATAACTGGCATGATGTTGAAGGAGTACGCGCAGCAAGGGGTGCTGCGAGGAAGCATATCAACATTTATAAATAGCAACAATTCCCCAAGCGCCGAAGATGGCAACATTCAGATAAGTTTATCACCAGGCATTTGTTAACCGTTTGCTAGTGGTGTGCTATCGTTATTATTTCGTTATTGTTGTTGTTGCCGTTTATGATGATGACAATAATGATGGCTCTACTGTAAATGACGTCCTCAACACAGTTGCTGACATATGTACGCATATTTGTCTGTTTGTATGTCATTGGGGCAAATAGAAGAGTTCGTTTGCTGGTGTTTGTAATCGTGGAGGTACGTGTGTATTCGTGTTGGTGTTTACACCCGAAACGCAGTTACTTTTCGCTGATTTCGTCAGTTGATTGTGTTGGCATCCATCCATCCACTCGTTTTGGGTGCGCATCCTGTCGTCGCTTGGCATATCTCGCCCGAGTGGCGGATGCTCGCCGTATGCATGTAAGCGTTCCGCCAGCAGCTATTTGTTTTTGTTGTCACATTTAGTGTGGTTGTTTTTGATGAAATGTTCTCGAACAAAGTTTTTTCCGACATAGCAAAAAAGGAAAGAATTTATGCGGTGGATACATTTGAATTTCGTATATTTCGTTGGGGTGGAGTCTGTGTGTTTTAGCCGATGTGAAGTGGTGTTATGGAAGTATTTTTGTATATGGGTGTGTGTGAATTTGGGTTTGTCGAAATTGTGTCAAGCAAATTTGCTCGTTTACCTTATTTGTTCTCACAGTCTTCCAATGAAACTCACACAAATACATTAAAGTCTATACATAACCTCAAATTTCAGGTTTTCTTTTAATAGAATTGCAGGTGTAAAGTTCTCACTGTGAGATCAAAATCCGTAGGCCACTGCGGCAAATAGACTAAGAGATGTGCTGCTAATTTCTCTCATCTTCATAGAATTCAGATAATTTTTAAATTCTATAAAGTATATATAATCGAAATCCGTTTAGAACTATCGATATTTTAGCAGAATTTATTAATTGTCTCGATATAAGCTCTATAGGTAACTAGCAAGTATAGTACATAATTTTATTATTTTATAATTTTAATTTAAGAAAAATATACATGATTCATGTGAAAGTTCGAGAAAAATCCATGACAAAACAACTTCTCTGTACACATTAATCTGTATGGATACCTCTTTCTAGATATAAATAAAGTACCCAGTAGGAAAAATACAACTTTATGAAATGAGACTGCAGCCTCGTTTGGTATCGAACGGCTCGGAGAGGTCCTTCCCGATCCTGACGGAGCTTTTGGTGTTGCTCAACGTCCGTTTATAAAGCCGTAAAATCGATGAACAGGTGGTGAGTATCGATTTTCCAGGTCTAAAGCCACATTGATAAGGTCCAATCAGTTCGGTAATTGGCGCAGATTGAGGGGTCTCCCTTTCTATGGATTGGGCAGAGCACACTTAGATTCCAATCGTCGGGAATGCTTTCTTCCGGTTGGAGAAGTGGGCCTTCCATAATTCCAGTATGCTCTGGACATGCGTCTCGCTTCCCTCTTCCACTCTCGATATCCCATACCGAACGTGTTGTTGGTCGATCGCAACGTTGCGAGGTAGGCAGTCTGTTTTCTCTCCACTACGGAACGACAATTCGCATCCTACCAGCGATATGGAATGAGTTTGAGATTTTTCGATCAGGGGACAGCCACGTTGCCTAATGAATTTTCTTGTACTGGAATCTGGTACTACAGACAACCATATTTCGGGCCCCTGCGAAGTCGATCAGCCACAAGTATACATATAATAATATAATCTCCATCAATAAAAATATCAATTTCTCTCTACGAATCCGTATAAAATACAGTGTTCCACAAGTTCAGTTTTACCTACAGGGTGTCCAGATACATACATATGCCTGTCTATGGCATGCGCATACAATTAAAGAGTTCTTGCAATGGTTTGTACTGCGTGGCATGAAAGTAATTGCTGGTTAAATTCGCTGCCATTGTACGTGTTGTTGTTGTTGTTGCACAATGTTTTTGCTGTTTTGCTAGTTTCATATTATTCATTTTATAATTAATTCAAAGAAGACGCAAACACACAACAACACAAAAAAACATGAGCACGCATATCCACAGATAACTGCCTCCTATGGACTTGCAACACTTATGTGTGTGTGCGCCTATCGCATGTACGCGATTACAACTGCAACCGCAAAGTAGTTGTGGCAACAAGTTTTCTGTTGTGGCTTTTGTGGCCCCCCACAAATATTAATTAATGGCACAGCCACTGCGAATGACTAAATGTTGTACTTTTCCACTCTGAGTGAGCAGCGGTGGCCGCAACGGCAGTGGCAACAACAGAAAAAAATGAATGTTTGTATGTTTGTGCATATTTATATAAACCTATACTATGAATTTACACGCAAATATGCTTCTAGTTAATGCGTGTGTCTGTGTGTTTCACGCATGCACTTGCTTTAATCCTGTTGCATGCAACATTGAGTGTGGCAAGAAATTAGTCATAACTGCGAAACGCGTATGCAATTTATTAATAATGCGCATGAAACGCACGCCCATCTGCATTTATTAAAGCGTATGTGTGTGTGTGTGACTCTGTCTGTGGCGGCCTAAGTGAGCGCATGCAACAAGGATGTGCGCTTTAATTCAAATCAACGCAAAAGAACAAACAAATATGCATAACAGCCGTTGTGGCAGAGACTAAAATAGCTGACGCTGTAGTGCTCTTGCGAAGCTTCTAGCGCTTAATTTCAGTTTTTCAATTACTAGATGTAGAATTCTCGGATTACTAGCAGCAAATCTCGAAAGGCAACATCGAAAGACTCGACAAAATTAAGCCTGTTGAAGTCTATGAGTGTGTTTCTTCGAGTCATGGATGGCGTAGTGAAGTAGTTCAATGATTTTTATACAATTGTGAGCTTTTTAGAATTCTTACCTCGACATTTTGAGGTCCAACACAATACGCGCTTAAACTAAAGAATTTGGTAATTCCAGAATTGCTCAGGGCTCCTTAATACTCCCTCACATATTATTTTTAATGAACCAAGTAAGTAGTTTCCAAAAATTTTGCTCTACTGGTAAGCTTAGCAACCACTGCAGACTATGAAAGCTTAAAAGTTCGAAAGCTAGTTGGAGATTAAAGTTTCATTGTTCTAAATATAATAGCGTGGAAGAGGCTACTAAACAAATGTGGATCATACATATACATACATAAATTCCGAACTGATTCTAGCTTCCGTAACCCTAGCCACTGCGAAATCGCGGGGAATTGTAAGGCTGATGAGCCTGCAAGGTCAGGAACGACTGGCTCACTATTAGAAGCATGGAAGCATGTAAGAGGACCGTGGTCCTATTGCGGTTTGCTAATGGACAGATGGGCCTCGGCTGAGCTGGGTAGGCGCTGGCCAATTACTAGCCCATGCGCAGTCGCAAGCTCTTTCTGGCCCAAGGTAAACTGAGGTAGGTCTACCGAGCTCTTCGCCCTCAGTAAACCTTACTTCTCCTTAGTCGTAGGGGTTTTTACTGGCCACTGTCCCATCGGGATCCATGCTCTAAGGTTAAAAATCTTACCGCACGCTAGCTGTAGAAGCTGCTTGGAAGAGGATGAGTTGGAATCGTCTCATCACTTTCTTCTGAAATGTCCCGCAAGAAAGAGATATCTTTGATCTCACTTTTTCGAGCAGGCTCGCGACATAGCTAATATAGAAGTTAAAAATCTCTGCAGATTTGTAGTAGGTTCAGGGCGCTTTGTCGACTCTTGATTGTTAATCTATCCTCCCAGGTTCCACAAATGACTGAATTTTAAAGTCTACGTTTTCCCTTTGGGAAACAGCCTTACAACCTAACCTAACCCGATTGAGTATACCAGATTAGAGTAAACAAAGACCAGTTAGAGCTTTTAGAGCGCTCCTTGGCATCATTTCGTGGCGATTACTTTGCTCGTTGATGCTCGTTGATACTCGTTTCCGATTTAATACATTCGGTTAACACATTAAGTCGAATATGTTGCTTGAAAATCTCAAGAAGTCACCTCTGAAAGGTACAGACCACATGATCCATAAATTGTTTGAAACAAAAAATTAAAAGTATGCCTTTGAGACACCCTGTAAATGACTGCCACCAACCTCTTTCAAAAAACTGAACTTTTAACAATTGCAGACGAAGTATATATGCATTCCCACATAATTTATTTGCACGCGTTGCAACGGTTGCCTGTTAACTTGCAACACAAAAGTCGAGGTAATTGCTCGTGTGCTGCCAGCGATGTCAGTGTCAAAAAATCACAAACAACTTTTGTATGAATTTACAAAATGGCACACACACACACACACATGCCACGCGTTGATGCAGCAAACAAATGTGGCAAGTTGTTAGACGAGTTTACGCCTGTTAGTGGGCGGGTGGGTGTTGTGGGCCGTCAGTCCATAGAATGCCGTTAAACAAATGCAGCCATATTCATTAGTGAGAGCTTTTTTGTTGCAATTGTTTTTGTTTCCGCTGCCAGCGTCGTCATTGCTGCAGTGGCGCAAGTTAAATGCACTTTTGTATAAACATTTCGCATTATTTTTAGATGCTCAAGTCTAAATGTCCGTCCAAGTGAGTGTTTGTTTACACGCTCACCGGGCAGAAACACACATATATACATATATATTATATATATATGCATATAGACGTTGTATAGGCGTTGTGTCCGCCCGCTTGAGCCGCCTCACATTTTTGGCTCATACGCAGCTGCTCCGTACTCATGCATTTCATTTGCTGTTGCTGGCAAAAGTTTTTGCCTACAATGAAGTAAACAAACAAAATTCAATTTCAATTTTCATTTTAATTTCCATTTCATTGCTGTGCACGCTCTGTCCGTCCAAACTGCTGACTGACTGCCACTTCCTCTGTGCAAACATAGGTGATTTACAAACACACACCTCCACCTAGATATATACATACATAACTGCATATACATATGTATATCTACGTTCTATAGTGTCTATTTAAACACTTGTATGCCCAGCCAAACACACAGACACACAGACACATACAGACGCAGACCGGCAGCGCCTTCATGTTGCACTCGCATTGTAAACTTTATTTTGTTTTATTTTATTTTCGCTCGAACATTTATTTTTATGTAAGTTAAAATATGTGTGTAAACAACTTCAAAGACGTGGCCAGACGTGGCTTGAGGTCATTTGAAAGCTACGCGCTTATATTTACTGCTCTTGCAACTACTCGACTTGTGGGTGGACAAATATTTTCACTGCCATTAAAATTACGAAATATTAAAATTTTCCAACTTTTACGCATTTAAATGAGTTGTTGTCGAAGAATTCTACGCAGATAAAAACTTCGTTATTTGTATTTTGCAAGTTCAACTGCAGAACTTTTGTGAAATATTCATAGAAGTTGGAAATTTCGTTGTTAAATTTTGCAACGGTTTAATGTAATAATCTATTTTTTTCCAAACAACTCAATTTTAGAATTATTGTTCTAAGAACTTAAGTATAGTGGTTGGATATTTGAATGAATTTAAGCAGTAGAAATTAGTTAGATGCAAAAGTGGTCGGGAGGTGACTTTGAATTTGAGTTTGGCACAAATTCAGACACAGTCGCTGTAGAAGGTGTCGGTGTTTTATCATAACATCGATACCGTAGTGAAGGAAACCACAAGTTTTATACCGATTCTCGAGGCTCTTTAAATTTTATGCCACACAAATACTTGCGATCTCGATAGGAGAGACTCGACAAAAAAACAAACAAACAAGGAGAACATTTCTTTCAGAAAGAAAAATTTGCCGAAACAAGCATTCTCGTTACACTAATGAGGTAAGATTGTATCCGCATAGATTACTGATTCCTAGATGAAGTTTAAATGAAATATCGCTTTTTTGCTCTTTATTCAATGCTTTATAAAAATTGTTACAGTGATCGGATTTAGTCCAAATATGCGCCGTTTCGTTCGATAATCTGTTTCCATATGGACAGCAATTTCATAATACCCCCCTCATAGAAGCTCCCCTCTTTATTTGCGAAGAACTCGGACAGCCATTTTTCACAAGCCTCTTCTGAGTTCAACTTTACACCACCAAGGGCGTTCGCCATGGACAGGAACAGGTGGTAATCTCTTGGCGCTATGTCCGGGTTATATCTTGGATGCGATAAAACCTCCCATCCGAGCTCCCGTAGCTTCTGACGTGTCATCAACGAAGTGTTTGGTCTGGCGTTGTCCTGGTGGAACACAATACCCTTCATGTTGGCCAATTCTGGGCGCTTCTGGCCGATCGCCTGCTTCAAGCGGTCCAGTTGTTTGCAGTAGATGGTAGCATTAAGCGTCTGGTCATATGGGAGCAGCTCATAGTGGATGATTCCCTTCCAATCCCACAAAACACACAGCAAAACCATCCTGGCTGTCAATCCCTGCTTGGCCACTATTTAGGACGATTCACCGGCCTTCGACCACGACCCTTTTCGCTTGATATTGTCGTTGATATAGTTCCGTTTCAGCAGCAAATCGCAGGCGTAGATTCGTTCCAGAAGGTTTTTCTGCGTCAAATCATGCGACACCCAAACATTAAGCTTTTTTGTGTATCCAGCCTTCTGCAGATGTTTTAAAATGGTTTGGTGACTAACTCCCATCTCCTGGGCGATGTCACGAGATACCACATGCCGGTCTAACTCGATGTTTTCCATGATTTGATCGGTATTCGTCGTCACAGGTCTTCCTCCGGTTGGCTTATCAATGGTGTCGTTTTCATCCGCTCTGAATCGTCGAAACCATTCCTCTGCAGTTCGAAATGGTAGAGTACCATCCCCCAAAACAACCATTAATCTCACGGAACGTTTCTGTAGCGGATTTGCCTTTAACGAAGGAAAACTTTAAAATATCACGAATTTCGGCGTTAGTGAAATCCATGTTTACACGTCTATAACTGTTGAACGCCAAATATCCAAACTAATCATGGATAGCGTCGCTTTGTAGGTTATGTCAAGATGTATAGTATTGCCAGATACGAGCTCTGTAGCACTTTATACATAGCCGCGAAATTCAAAAGACAAAAAAGGGGAAGGAAGATATTTGTCTGATTTTTAAAAATATTGCTTAACAAGATTAAAAAATAATAAATCTCACATTTCCAATTAGATGCAGTTTCAAAATTAACAATAAAAATTTTCAGACTGTGGTTGGCCTATATAAGATATCTCATACTCATGCCAGTAACAAAAAAGTTCTAAACCACAAAATAAAAGATAACACAAACTCCTCACCACAGACGCCCAAAAAAATATGAAAATACAAAAACAAAAAACTTAAAACTTAAAACCAAATTGCGCTACAAATGATAGGCTTCTGCGAAACCCCTACAGAGCAAATGCTAAGCAATGAATTACAATCAAAGTTTAACTTATTGCCAAGCCCTCGAACAACACCAAAAACATCAAAAATTAAAAAAAAAAAAGAATCGGTATCAAACTAAGCTGAAAACAACTGAAGTTGATCCTGCACATATTAGCGCAGCGACAGCCAGAGATCAGCGAGGTCTCGCGTGGCGTACGAACTGCAAAAAAAAATAACAAAAATACAAGCAATAACAATAACAACAGCGTAAACAACACACAGCAATGGCAAATAATTTATGTTGGAAATAAGTACATCGAAAAAATTAAGAACCTGAAAGGCAAGCGTGTAATAAATAGAAGAAAATTTCATGAAAAAACAACAACAAAAATAAAAAAATCAAATATGTTTGCCTGTATGCCGCTTTATGCGAGCGTAGCTGGCAAGCAATTAACTGAAAAAAATCGGCATGTAAAAAATCCAAATAACGAAACCTTTGCCTTTAGAGATAGATAAATTGTAAACAAGCAGCAGAAATGGAGAAGCCAACCAAAACAAATCTGACAGCTAAAGGTCTCCATATGTTTGCGCACACAGAAACATAGATACTTATATAGATACATTTATGGAAAGGTAGACAGCGGTGCACCCTGCAGGGAAAACGATCGTTACGGAACTTTCTTCGCAGCGTGTCAGCGGTGGTTGATCGCGAAGTTGCGCAAAAACGCGCAGCGTGCCTCAGTTTGTAGAAGTTCAATGTACGAGGAGAGGCACTCCCACGCGGCAGGGAACCCACAAGAAACAAGGTTTGATGGGCAAAAAATCTCGCAGTTGCTGAAAGATTGGTTCTGAGAGTTCACTTTGAGCTCGGACTCTGACGCTTTGGTTAGAACTGGCTCGAGATCTCTTATAAGATCAACGTCACAGCAACGCACGCTCAAGAACCTCCGCACCAGGGATATATTTTTATTTTCCTAGGTCAATAAATATCTGAAATTTCGCTGACTCGAAGACAACAACTCGGGAATAACAGAATATTAGAGAGGTTGTTACAATAGAGCTTATATTGTGGGTACTGAATTAGCAGCAGAAAAAACAAGGGAGCTCGTTTGGATAGTCAAACAGCAATCAAAGGAAAAAAGGGGATCTTGGGCACATCGGATGATTTACAACAACAACAAAAAAGACAATATAATAGATTAAAACCATTTGATCAATCAACAGAATGCCTTGAACTCGAATTAATTTTAAAGAGCCCTTGCTCTAGATCTAGCTTAGCAAAGAAGGTTCTGTCTCAGTTGTCTTAAGGTGATATCTTCCGATATTTTCAAGTTGGCAAGTAGACATTTTGTCTGATACTGATACCCTCCTTTCTAAAAGCCCGAACTTCAACGTACAAGTTCACGCAAGCTCGTAAAATAATAACGGCTGGAAGCAGGCACGTTTTCACTGCAGGGTACCTCTTATTGTGATTTGTATGCTGAAACCGCTTACCGTAATGCGGGCATCATGAAGAAACCACAGTCTAAAATGACAACAAAAAAGCACAAGCACACAAACACCGAACAACACTGAAGAAAACGAAAAAAGCAACGGCAAACAACAGTGGGAAAAGCAAGCAAAAACAACCGACATTGTGACACAATGTACCTCAAAGACAGAGAGACGGACAGACATACATATATGGATAAGCGTGCCCATGAGGCAAAGGCAAAGCCAAAGCCAAAAAGCGCACCAACCAAACAAACACAACAACCGAACGATCCACAACGATCGGCGTACCGCCGCCCCAAAGACCCCGCACCCAAGAAGCTACACAAAAAGAATGACAGCAAAAAAAGAAAGAAAAAAGAAAGCAAGCAAGAAAGACACTCAAGACTCAAAAGCGCAGCAGCGAGCGGACGGGACTAGATCGTCACAGCTTTGGGGATCGCACGGGCAATCAACACAGACACACACACACATACATGGGTGCATGAAGTCATATAAAAGTGGTCTTGCTGTCGCAGAGCAAGGGCTCGAGGGTATGGCCGAGGCAGGGCCAAACAATTTTGTACGAAAAATCAAAACAAATAGCCAGAGAATGAGAGAAACAACGCTTAATAAAAGCAAATAAGAAAGGTAAAGTGGCACAAATCAACCAAAAAACTACGGCAAAAACAACAAAAAAAGAGCTAACAACACAAGTAGCAATCAAAGAAACCACAGCAGGGCTAAGGCACAGAATTAAAATGTGCATATGTATGTATAATGGCAACAACAACAACAACAACTATAATTGAAGGTAGTAGAACGTGATGAAAAAATTTTAAGAGCTGCACAAAAATAACAACAACAACAACAAAAATGGAAAGAATAAATAAATAAAAAGATCAAGTAGCAGCAAAAAAATACAAAAAACACAAAAACAACAAACAAATAGGTTGATTTGATGTATGTATGTTTGCTTGCACAACGGATACCCGCATGATCATGTGTGTGTGTGTGTGTGTATGTGTGCGAGTACATAGAAAGCGGGTTTTGTGTGTCCGCTTCGAAGCCAGGCGACTATGTATCGCGGCAAGTAGGCGGGTAACACCGGTAGCTGGGGCACAATACGACAGTTAAAGCAACAACAACAACAACGATAACACTAATAACATGTAAAAACAATAAGAAACATACAACAACAACAACAACAACGGCATTACAAATCTAGTGGCTGCGCGATCGCTTGTCGATTATGTTGATGAAGAACTGCTTTTCAACTTCGACTGGCACCTAATGGGATTCTAAGTCACACACAGACACAGTTGCAGCTATAGTCACACATTCACACATACATACAAATATATGTATGTGCGTGTTAGCATAATGTAAATTATTAATGTATGTATGTATGTATGTTTGTGTCTGTGTTTGTGTTGTTTAGCGGACGCTCGTACTCTCTGATTTGTATGCCAAAGGTGTTTCATATTTGCGCTCTCATACATATTTATGGAGACCTTTAATGGCATCGTATAATTTTTTTTTCATTATTTAACGTAAAAATTTTGTTTTTTTTGCTGATGTTGTTTTTTTTTTAGGAAAAAAATTAAAAAAAATTGATAGTACGTTGTAAACTAGATGCATGTTTGTAAGTTTGTATGTGCTCTCCTGTTTATGTTGCCCAATAAAAAATATATCTATGTATAGATGTATGAAGAACGGTTGTTATCAATGTTTTTTTGGTAAAATTATAGAGCTCCCGATGATGAGTATCTCAAAGTTGTCTAATGATAGAAGAGTTTTCAATAGTCAAAGTATATACAGTTGACCTTTCCTAACTCAAATCAGCATAATCCACAAAAAAAAAAACTTCGAGTTAGACAGACTTCGAGTTATGAAAGGTAATTTGTATGAAATTTGTCTACTATTGACAATTCAAAACTTCAAGTTAAGGAGAATTTTGAGTTATAGAAGTTCGAGTTATGAAAGTTCAACTATAACAGTAATGATTTTTATACCCTGAACAGGGTATATTAAGTTTGTCACGAAGTTTGTAACACAAAGAAGGAAGCGTCGGAGAACCTATAAAGTATATATATAAATGATCTATGTTGAACTGAGTCGATTTAGCTATGTCCGTCTGTCTGTCTGTATATATACGAACTAGTCCTTCAGTTTTCAAGATATCGTTTTGATGATTTGATTTTGCAGATGTTATTTTCTCTTCCAGAAACTGCTCATTTGTCGGAACTGCCGATATCGGACCACTATATCATATAGCTGCCATACAAACTGAACGATCGGAATCAAGGGCTTGTATGGAAAACTTCCGCATTTTACTACATATCTTCACGAAATTTGGTGAGAGTTATTGTTCATAGAAATAATTTAATCTCCGAAAAAATTGTTCAGATCGGTTCACTATAGCATATAGCTGCCATACAAACCGAACGATCGGAATCAATGGCTTGTATGGAAAATTTTCGTATTTGACGTGGTATCTTCACGAAATTTGACATGGATTACTGCTTAAGGTAATAATATAATCTCCGAAGAAATTGTTCAGATCGGTTAACTATCTAACCTTAGTGTTTCTAGCAAACAACCCGGCTAAAAAGAATTAGTAAAATGTTTTCTTTTTTTTACTTACTTTTTCTTACGTCTTTAGATTTGCTTAAACACATAGTTACTAAAAGAAATGCACCTGTGAAGGGTATATTAGCTTCGGTACAGCCGAAGTTAACGTTTTTTTTGTTTGATCTACAAATTCTTTTTGGAAAACCTTTCTTTGCTTTTAAAAAATAAATTGAAATAAAATTTTTCCATAAATTTTAAATTGAGACTAATAAATATTAAATAAATAATAAAAAAATATATTTTTCATAAACTACATTAATCTAAGTTATAGTTCTATACCCAAGTTACCATAAAATTTTAGAATTTATGCTTCAACTAAAAATTAAAAGCTTTATACTACTCAAATAAATCTTATTTTCTTATTATTTTCTGCTGTTGTCGGTCATTTGAGGCTTGATTCGACGTATATTTGGCTAATTTTATTCAGCTTCGAAATGAATCCATATACATACATATATACACACAGTCTATTCAAGCCAGCAGAAAAAAAGCAATGCAAAAGAAAAATAAATAAAAGATTTAAAAGAAAAGCAATAAAAAGTTGAAGTACAAAATCTTACATACGAGTATCGGTATATATATGTATATAAGTTCAAAATTTACATATAGTAATACTGACAGAAATGTCCATAAACACGAATGTACGCAAGCAGCAGAGTCACTCATCCATATTTCAACAAATTGAGTAAAGATCTTTCGCACAAAACAACCAGAGAGAGTACCTTAGTGCTGGAACTGAGATCACTAATAATGAGTAATTGAGTTTTTGATTATTTTATGGCAGAGAAATTTATTTTAAACAGAGAAAATCACAAAAGTTTTAAAGAGCGCAGAAGGTACTCAAATTGAGTAAGACAACTGAAGAGAAAACACGCTAACAGCTGAGAGGCAATCAAGAGAATGAACACTAATTTAAAAGAAACTCTATTCAAATGAGCCTCTTTATGTTCTCACTACACAGCTCTACTCAAATGATCTTTTTTAAGTTAACACAACACAGCTCTTTAACTTTTTGAGTACAATTAGAAGGTAAATAAACAATTGGGGAATACAGCAAGCAGCTGATCGTCTCAGCTGTTCTTGTCGAACCGAGTTGCTAAAGAGAAAGAGATCATGCTGCTACTCAGCTGCAAGTTGAAAAATATAATAGATCTTAACAATAATAGTTAAAGAAAAAACAGCAGTTTGAGAAAAAAATTGAAATTCTTTTGGCATTATATTTATTATTTTTAAGGCAACCAAATCTTAAAATGCATTAAGAACTATAATCAACATATTAAAATTGAAGCTTTAGTGAATTAAGAAATGTAATAAAGGTAAACAAGAAATTTGACGTTCACACAAGAAGATGTAACCTCTTATATATCATAGTATATAGGTAGATATATAACAGCTGATTTCAGTTTACAAAAATGTAAACATATGCTTCTCAATTTCAGCTACTCTTGGTGGAAGAGTGTTACTACAACTGAAGAGTTTTGGGTTGAACACTTTTTGAGTGTAAAAAGGGACACTAAAATTTTTTAAGAGTGTTGAGCATGATCACTTGCTCTTTGAGCGTCTAAATGTGGAGCGGAAGTAGTTGCTGCTCAATGAGTTAATTTCTTGAAATGAGTTTGGAGTGTGAAGAGAGACGGTGAAAAGCGACACACTCAGATGATGGGAGTTTATTCTTACATTTAATAGACTCATATGTTTTTATATATATTTTAGTTTACCTGTTTATAAGTATACTGCCAATGCATTGTATTGTACATACCTGTAAGAAGAAAGATGATATGAGAAATAATTTTGTGGATAATAAATGATGAGATATACATACATATATACATATAAAGTACATATATTTTTTTACAATTATGAAAAAATAGTTTAAAATTTGTAGTACAACAGAATAGGCTTTGTATAGGTGACAGAAAAAATAATTTAGTAGGCGAGATGCTTTAGTCTTTGTTAGTAGCTTGTCGATTGTTTCACTAGGGACTGGGCACATAAAGGGGCGAGGTTAAATGTGGATTGAAATGTTTTTTTAACACTTAATTTCAATGGACCAGATTCATGAGAGCAATTTTTGTTTAAGATTCCCTCAAGTGAAGTAGATCAGTTCCAATACATGCTCTGTGCCCAAAAAATAAGGTGACATTGTATTTATTTTGAAAATTCTTTATTTATTCTTCCAAATCAATTTCATCCCCTCCCGATGCAATGCAGTTATGCCAACGGATTTTCCAATCTTCGAAACACTGGTTGTAGTCACTTTCCGGGATGGCCTTCAGTTCCGTCTTCGCTGCAGCTTGAATCTTCTCTATAGTATTAAAACGGTGTCCTCGGAGCGGTCTTTTGAGCTTGGTGAACAGCCAGAAGTCGCACGGCGCCAGATCAGGTGAATACGGTGGTTGCGGAACGATATGGGTTGAGTTTTTGCCGAAATGATCACGAATTACGAATGAATTTTCGGTACCAGTCGAGATTTGACGCGCTTGAGCCCCAAAATATCCTTCAAAATGGTATTGGCTGAGCCTTTCGATATGCCAAATTCATCAGCAAGGTCTCTAATTGTTAATCGACGGTTTTTCAACATCAAATCTTTGATTTGTTGAACGTAAGCTTCGTCGGTTGAGGTTGATGGTCGCCCTGTAAACATTTTTTTTAGACATAGCCTCATCACCAAAGGCTTTCTGCACCATCTTCAACGTATCCGCCGCAGAAAATTGGTTCCGTAAACAAAATTTAATGCAAATTCTTTGCTCAACAAATTTCGACATCGCAAAAAAACGAAAAACTCACTTTTAGCAGCTCACAAAACGACACGTGAATGTTTTGACATGAAATTTGACATAAATGTGACTAACAGTACTACCAACCTAAAAAAAATAATTCTCCAAATCCTGCGACGCGCGCAGTTTAAATTCAAATGTCACCTTATTTTTTGGGATTAGTATATATAGGTGAAGGATGAAAAATACAATGTATATGTTGAGTACAACTTGAAAATGAGTTATTTAACATTAGTTAATAAATATTTGATTTATTCTGGGTCATAAAGCAGTTTGGATCTAAAGGAAATGAGGTAGGGCTCATTAGATACGCATAATGAAATTACTACTGTACAATTTTTGCCTTCATTCAATTTTTTCCTAACTTAGAGATTCACTAGTGTTTTACAAGTACTTATTTATTATATTTTCATATTACAAAAATAATACGAGTATTCCTTTATTCAGAAAAGTACAAATAATTCTCAATTTCCGCCCTACATACCTTAATATTCCGCTATTTTTGTAGTGAAAGTGATTTCAAAGGAAAATTAAAATTTTAACAGTATTTTCGCGTTAATGACAATTTCAATAAATTTCACACAATTTCATGCTAATGACAATCTTACAAAAGAGTGATGCGAGAGGAAGAAATTGGCAGCCAGCAAGGCATCACGTGTGACATTTGTCAGCATGTAGGTATATACATATGTATGTATGTACGTATGTGGACATTCAAATTGAAAGATTTACAATAAATTCGAGGAAATAAAATTCTGTGTGCACTTCAAAGAAAATAATGCACTAATTGCTAATGACAGTGTGAAAATGAAAGCGCTAAGTAATGTTAAAAGCACAAGAAAAGCGTAAAAGCTTATGATTAGCGATTGAAATGCTGAAGGTTAAAGGTTAAGCTTTGCTAGACAATTCTGACGAAAAACGCTTTTATGGTTTTTTATTAGTCATCAGCGGCACATGGAGGTTTACTGCATTGCAGAGCCGTGATTTTTAATTACAATTTCTGTGAAATGAGTTTTTTCTTGTGTTTCCAATTAAAAGCAGAGCTGCATTTGCAACTGTAAAATGTGAATATATTTCAGCACTTCGAATGCGGTACAACGAAATCAACCTTGAACTATTGTGCAACATGAAAAGCCGCACAACAACAACAGCTACATGCTAGTAGTTAGTATTATAATAAAATTTTAATAATAAAACAACAACAACAAATACTAGAACAGAAGACACAACAACAAATTAGCACATAGTATGAGTAAAGCGCAGCGACTATAATATTTATAATAAAATAATAGCTAATATGCAGGCCTAGCTGCAAAAGTAATAATAACAACAACAAGCAGCAACAACTAGCAAAGCTAACATGGCTAGCATATTACAACATGTAATGCATTATTTATAACATAAAATTAAACGCTAATTAAAGAAGAACACGAAACAAGCCAAGCCAAGCAAGAGTTGCGCCAACAGCAGAGCCTCACACAAGCACACACAGCCAAGCATACACACACACA
Source organism: Zeugodacus tau (assembly GCA_031772095.1). Lineage (NCBI taxonomy): Eukaryota > Metazoa > Arthropoda > Insecta > Diptera > Tephritidae > Zeugodacus > Zeugodacus tau. The sequence goes on along the minus strand of CM062653.1, from coordinate 2,059,613 downwards.
CATACATATGTATGTAGTTGTGCCAGTGTGTGAGTGCATGCATATGCAATGGTCTATTATAGAGGCTATGCGCTCACTTGAAAACCTGCATGTCTAAATGACCGACAGACGCAATCGACACACACACATACAAACATATACATCAACATATGTGTATGTATGTATGTATGTATCAGATTGCATGCACTTGTCAGTTTATTGGTGAAAACAAACAGTACCTCTATGCTTGGCACTTAATAATATGCATTTATACTCGCATGCACACACACACATACATATGTACACGCTAACTTGCTTACCCATTCGCATGCTTTGCCAATGTTGGCAGAATACAAAAAAAAACAACAATGAAAAGCGAAAAAAAAATAAAATCACACACATCAGAATTGGCAAGTCAGAACGATTAATGTTATGTTATGCAGCACAAAATTGCTTAAACCAAGTGGAAAATGTTAGTAGGGATGATAGTGGTGCTTCTAGATATTTGAGGTTATAAACTAACTCGGAATGAAGTTGTTGTTTCTAAGGGTCTAAATTTACCCGGTGGTTCTAAGTACAGGGGTATTGAAAACCTCTAGTTCACTTTTTTGAACCCGAAGGATCTCAAAAATGCTGACGCAAAACGAATTTTAAACCAATTTCAGAATTCCATCTTGGAACCAAAAACAGATTAACTGTGTTTTGAATAATTATATATCTCAGAAGCTCTTTAAATCCGAACGATCTCAACAATGACAACGCAAAAGGGAATTTTGAACCGATTTCAGAATTCCAGGGTTGCATCTTGAAACCAAAAACAAATTTTCTGTGTTTGAAAAATTATAAATCTCAGAAGCTCTAGTACTCTTCATTGGATAAACTTATACTATAGATATTAGGGGACTTCTAAGATTTACACTCCATCTGGTATACATTATGTTCCGCCTACCGAGCTCCATCTATCTTGATAGGTTTTAATTTCATTGTAAAATATAGCGATCTTCAAGAGATTTCGATGGATCAAACAAAAAATCGATGTATAGTCCGAAAACCTCTATGAGACGTAATTAGAAGTCGCTAGTGTGTCGGTTTTCTATGGGAGATCATCGAATATACTTTTGATTTGGAGCCGTCAGATTTCAGTGAATACAGTATCGGGAGGCATCATATCAGAAATGTCAAGATGCCGATCAAAACGAAGGCTTGAAAGGGTTTAAAATATATGAAGTGGAATGGAATGGGACTCAAAGGCGATATCTGAAAGGGGTTCCCTACAGATTCCATCAAAAATGTTTAAAAATTCAAAATGTATTTACTCTAACTCGATTTCGGATTTCGAACCAATTTCAGAATTCCAGGATTGCAACTTGGAACCAAAACCAGATTTACTGTGTTTTGAAAAATAATAAATCTCAGAAGCTTTGTACCTACTCTCCATTGGATAAACTTATACTCGAGGTAGTAGCTACCATTTATGATTTAGACTATATCTGGAAGACTTAGCATATATATTATATTCCATTAATAAAATGACTACCGAACCCAATATATCTTGACTTGATTTTAGAGGGCACCACATATATGTACATTTCATTGCAAAACATAGATATCTTCGAGAGATTTCTATTGATCAGACTTTATAATATTAAAACTAAATTGTTGGATAGTCCGAAGTTCTCCTTAAGACCCAATTAGACTAAAAATCTGTATAATAATCTCTGCCAACAACTCCATAGAACTTAATAGACCCCTTATTTTATAGTTGAACCCGCCTCAAGCATCTTGTACTTCCAGCAGAAACAATGAGTTCGAATGTGTGTCGGTATACTGTGTGAGATCATCGCTTACACATTTGATTTGGATCTACAACCCTCATCTTCGGAATCCTCAACTCTCCGGAAGCATCATATCCGATCAAAACGAACCAAATGAGAATCAAAGATCAAAAATAAATGCAACGAAGGCTGGAAAGGGTTTAAAATATATTAAGGGTGAAGGAATGGGACCCAAAGGCGAGATCTGAAAGGGGTTCCCTTCATAGACTCCATCAGAGATTTTTAAAAATTCAAAATTTACTCATTATTATCTTAACTCATTTTAGATTTTTTTTGTGCCACAACTTTTTCAAACATTTTCCGCCCGGTTTAAGCGACTGCGATTTAAGGGAAACGCAAGTGAGTGGCGCGATAGTGGCGATGAAATCATACCCATTTACAGGTACATAACATCATGAAAGAAATAAAATAAAAAGTAAATTAAAAACAACAACAACAGCATGAAAAGCTGTAGCTTTTGTGAACGGTATATGTAATCAAGCAGCAATTGTTTGCATGCATGCGCTAGACCTGCGAGCGTAGCTGTATGTGCTTAATTTCAAATGTAGAATAGAGTTGGCGTGAAGTCCCCCCAGCGCGGGCTGGGACCGCCGTCGACTTGGCTACGGCTAAGTACAAGCAGGCCAGACATGTTGACGGCATATCAGCACGCAGCTCGCCACAGTTGGCAGGTGGCACAGGCGTTGCGGCGGGTAGGCGGCGGTTAAGCCGACAAGCTGACGGGCTGACTAACCGAGATACCGTAATACGCGCGGACGAGTGAAGTGTGCAAAGAACGAGCGATTCTCGGAGTTAAGTTAAGGTGGGAGACGGCCGGCAAGGTGTTGGTGTGTTTTTAAGCAGTATAATTAACGTCAAGTAAGCGAAAATGTTTGTGGAGCTCCACAGCGCACGTTGTGGCCCGACTTTGATGTGTGACTGTTATTGTTGTACCTGCTGCTGCTGCTGCCGCTGCCAGCCATTATCATTATTAAGCTATGTAGCTGGTTAAATGTATCAATCGATTCGTTGCGAAGGCAGTGAATAATCACCGCGATAGTTATAATACACGTAAGGTTCTATAACACACACACATACACACAGACACTCTGGCATCAGTGGATCGCGCGATCACTCAACCAACACGCCCTCTGCCTGCCTCACTTCACCACCGCCGCCGCTGTCGTCGTCGCTCTCGGCCAATTCAATCGGTTTAGCTTGATTGATCGTGCCAAACGGTGAGTTAACAAACAAATAAATTAACGAATCAACAGAAAATGAGCTGGTGAAGATACGAGTGGACGGACGGACGAGCGAATTCAGCGCTTGACTGAGCTGACAGACAGACAGGCGGGCAGACTCAACGTCAATCGTCGTCACAGAAAAGGCGAACCAACGAAGATTGGAACAGCACAGCAAAACTAAGCAAGCAACTACAACAACAACAAATATGAAATAGCAAAGAACAACACAGCACTGATAGATCGTATGATTGATGATTACTCATCGTTCGTTGTGGTTGGTAAAAGAGTGTTCTTGTTTATTGTTGTTCTGATTACTTTTCGAAGGTTGCGCTGCGACTATTATCGTACTTCGGTTGTTTTCGTTTTCTTTTTTTTTGAATTTGTTTTTTGATTTTGAAGTGCTGAAGGTTCATTTTACACAACTTCAAAGTGCTTTGTTTTTTTTCTGGTTGCTCGTTGTTGTTGTTGTTGTTCACTTGTTTTCATTAGACTTCAGTTTTAATGCTTTTTAAGTAAATCGAACGCGTTGAGTTGAAGAATCATGCACTGGCTGTGTGATAACTTGAAAAAAATATGCTTTCGATGATGATGACGTGTTTGTAGGTTTGTGGTGTGCAGTCTATGCTTGAAACAGTTAAAATGATTTGAAGAACTATTGTAGATTTTTTCGGGATTTATTGTTTTCGTTTATTTTTTTAAGGAACATTCCATTAAGAGAAGGTCCAATAGATAGTAAGACTGTTAGTAAAAGATATACCAGAGATCCAGTACTTTTCCGGAGTAGTTTTGACAGAAAAATATTTCAGTTCATGAGGTCATGAAATGAAAGAGGGCTGTATTGAACACAATATTTGAGAGTTCTTTTCGGTTTTGACTCAACTTATCAGAATCATACCTAGGCAATATTTTTTTATACCCTGAATAGGGTATATTAAGTTTGTCACGAAGTTTGTAACACCCAGAAGGAAGCGTCGGAGGCCCTATAAAGTATATATATATAAATGATCAGTATGTTGAACTGAGTCGATTTAGCCATGTCCGTATGTCCGTCTGTCTGTATATATACGAACTAGTCCTTCAGTTTTTAAGATATCGTTTTGAAATTTGGCAGATGTTATTTTCTCTTCAAGAAGCTGCTCATTTGTCGGCACTGCCGATATCGGACCACTATATCATATAGCTGCCATACAAACTGAACGATCGGAATCAAGGGCTTGTATGGAAAACTTCCGCATTTTACTACATATCTTCACGAAATTTGGTGTGAGTTATTGTTCATATAAATAATTTAATCTATGAAAAAATATTTCAGATCGGTTCACTATAGCATATAGCTGCCATACAAACTGAACGATCGGAATCAAGGGCTTGTATGGAAATCTTTCGCATTTGACGTGGTATCTTCACGAAATTTGACATGGATACTGCTTAAGGTAACAATATAATCTCCGAAGAAATTGTTCAGATCGGTTAACTACATAACCTTAATGTTTCTAGCAAACAAACCGGCTAAAAAGAATTAGTAAAATGTTTTCTTTTTTTTTACTTACTGGAAAGCAATAAATAAATAGAAATATTGTTCTCAATCAATCAGAATGTAAAAGCAAGCATAAGAAAGTGGTCTACGATATCTGAATATACACTGAGTGAGTATAAAAATTTATTACATTATGTAAAACTATTTGAATAATTCCACTTTTGTTATTAATTACTCGATAATATTTGTTTGTGAAATATTATTGAAATTTATAATATATCATATATATGATATGCATAAATATCTGCTCTAATTGGAGGGCAGTACTTTGTTTGGAAACCATGCAGCTGTGTAAATATTTTCAAGTAATTTCATAAATCCATATAAATATGTAAATAAACAACAAAAACCCGCATTTGAACACACACAACAACAAACAAATAACTGCATTAATAAAGCATTTCATATCGATGAGAAGGGCTTTTAAGTATGCAATAATATTTACTTTGATATAAGAAAAATATGAAAAAATTTTAAAAATAAAAAATATGTATTTACAAACTTACACACAGTTATGTTTTTTATGTACGCTCATGTTTACCCTCGCTTTACTATTTGTTTATTCGAGTGGGTGTAGGCAATAGGGGGTTGTTTGTTGTGCACTTAAGACAACAACATATCAATGTAAATATATGTAAATAATCTCAGGCTTATCAATAGGTACTTGTACTAAGTTCTGTGTTTAGAAGGAGTGTATTGATCTATGTATGTATGTATGTATGTATGTAAGTATAAGCGATGTTATAGATTGTAATATTTACCAAGTTATTTTTGTATGGAAAAGGTGTGTTTTTGTATTTAATAAATGGCGAATAGTTGTTGGAGATTACCATAAGCACATAGAAGGTACTCAATTGCGTCTCAAGCTCGCTACGCAGTTATTAGTGGTATGTGTGGTCTTCATCGGATATGTCAATAGTTGGAGTAAGTAAGCGTGTAGGAATTCAAAAGACGTTATAAAATGTTTCACATTCCCTCAAGAATTTCTCCTTTAATGTCAATACCAGATTTGAATATCTTGTAGAATTATTTCATATACCACATAACTTAAATAGATCATCTTGTATGCTATACCTAATAGAGCTCTGTATATTTATACTACTAAGGTTTACTGGTAAATGTTTTGTACCAACATTGAATCATTCTTCAACCTTATAGATTCTCAGCTCAGCGTCAATTCAATAAGTAAGTTCTTTCATCTGACAATTGCTTTTATAATTCTTACTCAGCTCATACAAATTAAATTACTGGATCTCAGAGAGAAATATCTGGTTGGCAAATATCTCTCATTGCTCTTTATTCAATGCTTTATAAAAAGTGTTACAGTGATCGGATTTAGTTCAAATATGCGCCGTTTCGTTCGATAATCTGTTTCCAACTAGGCGGCAACTACATAATACCCCCTTCGAAGAGGTCCCCCTCCTTATTTGCGAAGAACTCGGGCAGCCACTTTTCACAAGCCTCTTTTGAGTTCAACTTTAGTCCACCAAGGGCGTTCGCCATGGACAGGAACATGTGGTGCGGGCTATATGGTGGGATATGGTGGTGCGATATAACCTCCCATCCGAGCTCCCGTAGCTTCTGACAAGTTTTGAAGGAAGTGTGTGGTCTAGCGTTATCCTGGTGGAACACTACACCCTTCCTGTTGGCCAATTCTGGACGCTTCTGGTCGCTCGCCTGCTTCAAGCGGTCCAGTTTCACACATTTTCACCCGCTTTGAATCGTTGAAACCATTCCTCCTCAGTTCGAAATGATAGGGTACCATCCCACAAAACACCATTAATCTCACGGAACGTTTCTCTAGCGGTTTTGCCTTTAACGAAGGAAACCTTAAAATAGCGCAAATTTCGGCGTTAGTGAATTCCATGTGTAAACGTATATAACTGTTGAACGCAATATCCAAACGAATCATGCATAGCGTCGTTTTGTAGGTTATGTCAAGACCTTTCAAAGATGTGTAGTATTTCCAGATACGAGCTCTGTAGCGCTTTCTACATAGCCGCGAAATTCAAAAGACAAATAGGTGGAAGGGAGATATTTGACAACCTAATATAATAATTTGTTTACTCAAGAAAGAAAATGGTTTAAGTATCAACAGTATTAAAGGCTAATTATCAACTTTGAACCAAAGTTCGAATATCGTGTAGTCGAGTACCGAGTTCCGTCCATACACCATATTTCAAGAGCTCACAAACTCCAAATTTGAACTAAATGAGTAATTCTGCATAATGAAATTTAAAATATAATATGCTAATATTTACACTTCCCTCGTACATTTAATGAATAATTAAGTCCATTAAAAACGCCACAAAAAACCCTGAAAAAACTGACAAACTGTTTTAATTAATTTCACCTGCTAAGTGAGTGCGGTAAACATGAGAATGATTTGCAACATAATAAATGCATTTTCGAGCTTTCAAATTAAGCAAATAAACAGTTAGTTCAAATTAAGCACAGTTATTAATTAAGCCAACTTTCAATTAAACAAATTTCGCAAACAATAAATGAAAAGCGCTTAATTTGAAACGGCAGCCGCCGCTAACCTGCAGAGTCAACTCTACGCGGTTGCTAACTGCAAATTTCTAAAGCGAACTTTTTTTCGCATTTATTTAATTTTGCTGATTTTTAAGCTTTTTTCTGCGCTTTTTTCGTGTTTTCACCGTAATTGCGAGTGTCACCGCAGAGTCGGCGCTTGGTTGGTTGGCAACTCGCTGCAGTCAAAATGGAAAATTTCCACTTAAATTCGCAATGGCAGCTACAACAACAACAATTGTGGCAAATAAATGCAGAAAAAATCTCGGAGGGAGAAATTATTGTTATTATTATTGTTGGTATTTTTCGTGGCAAAAAGGTAAACTGAAATCATAAAAATAAAATTAAACAAAGACAACTTTACAACAACAAAAAGCACATGGCAGCGCAGTGAAAAGATGAATGCGGCAACTATAATTAGTTGCATGCATTTTATAGCCAAGTCATCATGCCACCATCCGTGCCTCCGCTTTGCCAATTCAGGCGATGCCAACGTGCCACATGCACCGGCGAGGTGAAAAGCCAATTTCAGCTGAAGCACGGGCGCACACCGTTATAGGGTGGCACATAGCAACAGCTGACAACTGTATGCGAAAGCAGCAACAACAACAATCGGATGACAATGGCAACAGCAGCAGCGGCAGCGCCCGAAGTGGCAGCATTTATACTGCAGCGGCAACAATTAGTCGCCTTAATGACTTGACATGTATGGAGCGCGCTACGGTTGTTTTTCACAAAATCTCCATTCTTCTTCTTCATCGTCTTTGTCTTTTTGGCTTCCTACTTTTTTGTTGTCAATTCTCCGTTTTTTATTTTTATTTGTACCTTCATGTGTTGACTACCGTTAGTTTGTAGCGAAAAATAGCGGTGTGTACTGACTTGTCCCCGAAATGGTAACGCAATGGCAACAACAACAACCAGAATTGAGTGTGTGTAGGCAACGCTATAGCGTTGGCAATGATGGTAATCCAAGCGTCGTACTGCAGCATACAACCCAACCGCTTCAACTCTGGCGACCCGGCGAGTTCAGTTCGGTTGGTGAGTTGGTTGCTGGATGGGCTGATTGCCCCAGATGACAAGCATCTGATAGCTACGTGCGAAATGTGTGTGTGCGGCACAGTGGTTGAATTTGGGAGCATGGCTTCGGAGCGTAAATATTCGAGAAATGTACTTGGGAACCAACAGTCCTATACTGAAACATGCGTTCTTGGGTTGATATCTTGTGCGCTGCATTAAGTGAGCCGATGTGATGTAGAGAATCCGCCTAAAACCGGGTTTTCAGTCTTCGGTAAAACTAGATCTCGACGCGGTACTATCGTTCACTGACTCTCCTTGAGCGCTTATCTTATCTTATTCAGTCAACTGAGACGGTCTTTGCTACATGAATATATGGAGTAGTAGAGTCGCAAACTCGAGTTTCAGTTCTAGTTCTAGCTATTTTACCAACTTATAGACCTTACTAACCGATCTAATTATACAGTAAACAGCACTACCGGTATCTTCTCGGCGAAACTACGACTCTATACTGTCCTCCAACCAACCTTCTCGTTGCACTGTGCCCCAAAGCTGCTATTCTTATTTCCGTAACATTTGAATTTCTCATTTCGAGCTTTATCTTACCTTCATGCGGCCAACTGCCGACATGGTCTCTGCTCTTCACAGAACACCCACCCAACTATTCCTTCTTTCGGTATTTTTTCCTCGTTATTTCATAGTTGCGCTGTTATTGTTATTGTAGCCTGCACCCATTTGTTTTTCAACATTTACTCCATGTCGTTGTAGTCTTGTACTTGTTCTTTTTTGTTGCTGTTGCTCTTGCTGTTTTTTGTTTTAGTTGCCATGTAGTTTTCATGGCTTTCCAATGAAATTAGAACGTTTCCCTCGGTCGCAGCGTTCAACGTTTACTGCAATTGTTATTATTTGCTGGGTTTTGTTTTGTTTTTTTCTGCCACTCCACTCTTGTTGTTGTTGTTGCTGCTGTTTTTATTGTTGTTGAGTGTTTTGTAAAAGTTCAGTGAAATGAACCCAACGAATAAGTTAGCGACGACGATAGGCGAACGGATGGCTAAACACAAACAACAAAATGGCAATGGCAAACAAACAACAGCAACAATAACAACAACAACGCCAGCAAATGTAACAGTAACAATTAAGCCATGCTGCTGCTGGCTGGTTGGCTGCCTGATGGCTCGTTGTTGGTGTCTGTAGGTGAAATGTGTGCCACACGAACACATTTATTATACGCGTGCGTGGTACAGAAACGCAGCGGGGTGTAGAGCAGGGTGAAGGCACTTAAAGTTGGCCGAGATCAGCTGAAGATCAGCGCTCATGGCAACAATGATCTCGTGCTTTGGCTTTGACAGCAACAACAGCACCGACAACAACAACAACATGGCATATATGGCTTGAAGGCGCAGCGCAGATTATAATCAATGCAGCCAAGAGCAGTTAAAGCCATGGCGAATAGGGTGAACATGCAAAAACAAAAAGAAACAAAGCGAAACAACAACAACAACAAATGAGTAAAAGACGCAGCAAAACATTATAAAAAATATGAAAATATCTTCAAGCAACAAATGGCAATTTCCAACAGACGCTGCACGTAATCACCGACAGTAGTCGGCAGTCGCTCATATTTACACATAAACACATACCAATGCGTATGTGTTTTTGTGCTCGAAATGATAAATGTATTTGCAAGCCACCAACAAAGAAACAAACAAACAGTCAAGTCAGTTAGTCAGTCAAACAGACCGACCTACAATTGTTTGGTCTGTTTCGCATGGCATCGGAAAGAAACCAACGACAACAACAAGAAGAAATAACAACAATGAATACCAACAACGATAACAACCAACGACGCACAGTGGCAGTAGGTAGCAACCGAGTAATCATTATCATCAACAACATGTTGTTGGCCCGTACGTAACATGATCAACAGCAATGATCAGAAAAACGTAAAAACGGAAAAGTGCAGAAAAAAACACAGTCAGCGTACAACACAACACGGGGAACTGTAGACATTTGCAAAATGAAAAACAAAATTGACATGAAATCTGAGTTAACGATGAATAAATAAGAAAATAACACGAATCGCAAACAACAACAACAACAACAACAAATATTATTTAAATGTGTGCACTTAACATTTAACTTGCGTGTCTGAAATCGTTAAAATATCTTTTTTAGGTTCAAATTGACCTTAAAATTTGCTTTTGAAATTTTCATAAACTTGCTGAGAATCAGTGAGAGTTTTTTTGACGACGAATGAAATCTTACGAAAATCATGTCAGATCTATAATTTTAGAACATTTTCCTTCTATTTCATGTTCTGTTCATTCACTAACACCTTTTCAATGGAAGTTCAGTATATTTTAGGTCTTGAAGTCATTTCATTCCAGACACTTTTTATTTTATTCCATGTTTTCTTTATTTTCTCCCAATTTCATTCGTTTGCCTTTAAATTCATTAATTCTCAATTTTTCATCATTTCAATTTCATTCCCTTTCTGATCTATTTCTTTTCATTCCGGACCCATTTCATTCCAACTTTTCTTCCAGACTTCTTTCCATAACTTTTTAATCGTTTCTATTTTCACGATTTTCTTAAATAGTAAAACTATCTTTTTTAGGTTCAAATTGAGCTTAAAAATTGCTTTTGAAATTTTCATAAACTTGTTGAGAATCAGTGACAGTTTTTTTGACGACGAATGAAATCTTAAGAAATTCATGTCAGAGCTATAATTTAGAAAAATATTCACCTATTTCATGTGCTGTTCATTCACGAATACCTTTCAATGGTATTTCAGTACATTTTAGATCTTGAGGTCACTTCATTCCAGACTCTTTGTGATCCACGTTTTCTTTATTTTTAACCCGATCTCATTATTTTTTCTTTAATTTCATTAATTCTCAATTTTTCAACATTTCAATTACCTTCAATTTCTGATATATTTTTTTGTTATTCCAAACACATTTCATCTCAACTTCCATATTTCTTCCACTTTACTCGTTTCTATTTTCAACCAATTTCATTAGTTCGGAAATTAATTTCAGTAAATGTTTTCGTTCCTTTTCAGATCAATTTCATCTAATTTGTTTACTTTACTACTTCATTTCGTCTCATTTTCATTGAAATGTCCTGCGGATAGACAGTGCGTATGAGTAATCTTGTACGAAAATGTTCCATCAAAATCGAATAACCAGATTCGTCTATATATTTCCAAAATTTCAACCATTTACTGTACAAAAAATAATCCTAAAACATTCAGAGACAATAAAAGTAAAAAATACTATTAGGTCAACAACTTTGCTTCCGGCGTTTTCCAATAGATGCCTTTAGGGTCTGGTTGATTAAATCGATTAAATCGTTATATAGCGATTTTGAACATTTGTGTCAAAATTAACCCAACAGAATATTTGTAGAGATCTGTTTGCATCCCAAACTAATTCTCAACTGAAAATGTCACTTTGTGAGCCGAATTCTCGACATTTGCGGGAAATTTTGCTTTTCTTTTTTAATTCCAAGAAAAGTGCGGCTGAGGCTCATCGACATTTGTAACCGTTTTTATACAAAAAAAAAAACTTAAATTTACAAAAAAACGGCGGAAGCAAAGTTGTAGACCTAATACTTTCTGAAAAAAGTGTCATAGCAACAAATTTCCATTATGACAGCGTTGCCAATGCTTTCATTTGTGGTAATTTCGTTTTTTATTCTTTATTTTCTATTCTTTCCACCATTATACTCATATGGCTTAGCATTACACTCGTAACGTTCTCATTTACCGGCTTCGCGTCATTGTCAAGCATCAGCTGTTCGGTCAGCTGGAGTTTCATTTAGCTCCCTACTTATGTATGTACGAACACCTGTATATTCATTTATGCTATATATAGCTGGGTATATATCGCCTTACATATGTGTTGTTAACGACAAAATTTTGATGTTCTTCTTTTGTGACTGATTATCTGACCGTGGCGAAGCAACGTTGCGCTCTGTTGACGCTTTGGTCACAGTACGATTGCTCATATAGCGAACAGCTGACTCAAGTGATTTCGGAAATTGAAAAAGTGTATATGTATTTTCTAAATTATGTAGATGAAGTTATATAGATACATATGTGAGATATTCAGATTCTACTTGACATATTGTAGCTGTTGTTGTGACCAAAATCCTTAAAAGAAATGGTTTGCTATATAGTTACTTCTATAATTTCAGTGAAATCAGTTAAGACTAGCCGCTAATATTTACAAAAAAATATCTCTTTTCAAATAAATCTTCATGATTTCTAGAATAAAATTGTATATACGCCTAAATGTAGACCAAATATCAAAAACGTTGCCTACATTTAGGCTAATATAATAATTTTTACAGAGAGAAGATGAAAATAACTGGAAATCAAACACTTTTTTTGAAAATTCAAAGAGTATTAGCACTAGAGAGAACGAAATTATTCCGTTATAAAATATTAATGAAAACTAAAAGTGGTTAATGATCTGTTTTTGGTAAGAAACCACACTTCAAACCAAAGCAGTAAACCTCAAAAGTTTCTTTTTAGTGAAATCTGCTTGAAGTATCTTTACTACACACGAATCTCTCATCTGCTCTGCTGGGTCATGCAGAGACTTTGTATAATGCAACGACATATGACTATATACATGTCTTCAGGAGTACATATGTATGTCAGCTATGACCCATCGATTTGTATCATTGCCAACAGGCAACAGCCATCAACAATCATCAATGATTTATGCCCCTTCTAAACGTGAACTACTCGTGGCTTCTTGCAGAGAACATAGCACATAAAAAACGACAACGGCAACAACAACAATGCCATGCAGAAATAGCAATAGCAAATAAGCGAAGACATGCAAGCATTAATGCACCGCGACATGCAATACAGCGATGACAAAAGCAACAACGACGCGAACAACAACAACACCAACAAGTTTGTACAACTGCAGTGCTTACTCATGCTAAGCGCAAAGAACAGCGCTACAATGCGCAAAAAAAAACAACAACAGCAAACTGGTAAACGATGACGATGAGCAACAGCCGGCCAAATCACGCCATATCCAAGTCGTCCGGCGGCGGTTGCACCGTCGTTGCGCCGTTTAGCTGCTTGGTCAACTGTTGCGACTGTCTTTGGTGTGTTTTTGCCAACGATGAAAGCGCGCAATAAGAACAAAATAACAACAACAAAAGGTGCATTAAGCAAGAGCCTCTAACACTGACTCTGAAGACGGCAACAATATCGTACGATGGAGCGCCGCCGCTGGCCGCTCCAACTTTGCGCGATTGCAACGATCGTCCAGTCGTGAACACTAGAGGTATCAACAACAACAATAATATTAAGTTCAACTGCATGTACATGGTCCGAGCACTGCAACAACTTTTAGACGCGGTCCGGCTTCAACCTTATCCGTACTGGGTGCAGTGGGGTAAGCGGCAGACTCGCTGTTCACTTTAAACCTCTTGGTGCCTTGTTTCGCTTGCTGAGGTTCTCGACGCTGAACATTATCGTTTTCGTTGTTGTTTTGTTTTTGTTTTTGTTTTTGTTTTATTTCTTATTTTTTATTTTTGTATTTTTTTTCATTATTTTGCTTTAGTTTCCAATTTTTGTTCGTCTCTTTTGCTGTAATTTAAGTTTTGTTTATTATTTTATTGGTTATAAACAAACTGTTATTGCCATAGTATATTTATTTCAATTCTTGCCTGCTCTCCATTTTTCTTCTTGTTGTTGCAGTTGTCTTGTGTTTTACTGTTTTGTGCTCTGGTTCTTCATTAACTTTTTATGCCTCGTTCAGTTTCAGTTTTCAGTTTTTCAACCGAGTGTTTTCGTTATTTTTCACCTTCAGCCAACGGTTGTTCTGCTTCGCATCTGCTTTTGTATGTTTTCAGATTTGTTGCTAAGCGCAAACTGCTCGCCATTATCGTTGTTGTTGTTGTTTTTAAGTTTTGAAACAGTAATTACTTTGCTGTTTAAGTTTTTTGTTTTTTGTTTTTACGTGCGCTTTTCATATTTCGTAAGTCGGACTGCATTGCACAGCTGTTGCTCATCGACAAGGTTGTTGCTATGTAGTAGAGCTCCTTGCGAAATCTAGTAGATGAGTCATTTCTTAAAGTTAATTATTTAAATGAAACACCAAAAGCTTCGCCGCTTATTGCAGTTATGAACGAATGTTCTAGCAATTTCAGTAAATTGAAAGGTTTATTGCTAGTGAAAACGAGGAAGTGAAGAGGTTATATTGTTAAAATATATGTACGAACTGCATGCAACTCTTCTTCATAGCATATTGTAAAATCTCCAGGATTATAACCATCCTTAATCGTTAGTGAGATCGTGTTTTCGGAGATAAGGTTTTCCATGAATTCTCTGGCCGTCAGAATCTTATTTAATTATGCCTTTAAAGAACCTCAGTATTTGCTTATGTAGGGGAATGTTTCATAGTTTTCAAGGAGGAATCTAACTGGAGACCTATGGTTTTCCCCTCTCATGCTATGATTGAGGCAGGGTCCATTGTGAAGTGATAATATCTAAGAAAATTGTAAATAATATGAGTTATAAAGACCTCTTACTCATGGATTGTGATCACATCTCTTTGAAAAATGTGTCCTGTAAGGCTCAACACACACCACATTAGTCAAAAACATATTCTGCTCTTATTCCCTCAAGGGACGTTTGGGCGGGAAGGAGTCGCTGGAGGCGAGGCGCGGTGAGCTTCTTCACGGATGGGTCGAAGTTGGCGGTTGGCATCAACCTTAGTTTCAGGCCTCCCGATTACTGCAGTGTTTTTCAAGCGGAAGTGGCTGCTATTAAAGCAGCGACGGATATACTGCTTCGAAGTGCAACAACCTTTAGGGAGGTGGTGATCCACTCGGATAGTAGAGCCGCGATACTAGCTGTGAGTTCATTGAACATGCGCTCAGGATTGGTTAAGGAATGCCTATCCTCACTGTCGGTGGCATCGATATACTTTTCAATTAGACTAGGCTGGGTTCCTGGTCACTGCTGAATCGCGGGAAATTGCTGATGAGCTTGCAAGGTCAGGGACGACCCACACCAAGCGAACATGCGTTTTTGTCTCGCCTTGTTCGGTGTGGATTGTCACATATAAAGCTATAGGCAGTTTTCGTATCAGACAAGAAAAAACGTCTTGACTAAACCAGTATGGGTATTTGCCGCCTCGTCTGTCGACAGAGAAACAATATAGAAAACCTTACTAAAGTTAACCAAGTTAATTGGATTAAGCCTGCTTCTCATACGGCTATCACGATATCTAGGGCAGAACTGTGTTCCTATGAGACAGATTGTCTTGGATTATATCTGTCTAATAGAGAGTGTAAGATTTCCAGAGAGTTCTAGGTATCTTCTATAGTTTACTGTTTGTAATGCATTGAACCTGTTCAAAATTCTACATGTAAGACCACAATCATCTCCAGTACATACAATTACACATGTTTACATAAGTCTGTACTTATTAGTAAATCGATTTTTGAAACACAGACAAACTCTCTGCACGGTCCTCTTCTACCATCGCATTGGACTCCAGCGAGTGCGCGTAGGAAAGCAACGATGCCGATTCCGGCAAGTGATTCGTGACTTAAGTGTCAATGCAGGGCAAAACAATTAAACAATTGAACGCCAATTGATACGCAGTCATTAATTTAATTAATTGACAATGCGACTCGAGCGACAGGCAGGCAAATCGACCACAGCAAGTCGACGTGCAGTTCACTTGCAGAGCAAATGAATATATGTATGTATGTTAGCGGAGGAGTCTTACTCGGCGCTTGTGGAAGGGGTCTGCTGGAGGGCGCGCGGTGCGGTTCAACGATGGACGCGCGTCGCTGCAAACAGCATGTACTGCAGCAATAACAATGAAGATACGGTAGCTACAGCAACAGCAGCGGCAACAATGACAACGGCAATAATAATGACAATTGCAATAAAGACAAAAAAATACACGTACAACAATTTATTTAAGTACACACACAGGCAGCAACAACAATAACAACGGTCCACTCGCAGTCTGCTGTCTGCCGCGTTTGTGGCAATTACAATTTTATGCCTGCAACATGCACACACATTCGCCGGGCCGAGCATAATAAAAGTCAGCAACAGAAGCAGCAATAAATAAGCGACGCAACGGCAGCAACAACAACAACAATATGAGCAATTGTAGGCAAAAAACAAAAAAGAATATTATATTGAAAGAGGTGATAGCAGAGGGGGGACAAGAAAATTGCTCGCTGTGCTGCCCACAAATTGCAATATAATTTGGGTTATGTGCTTATGCGAGCTGCGGCTGCTGGCTGCGGGCAATTGGGACGCTTTCAGCCATCACAGTGACTGTAGTTGCAGCGGGTCGCCAGCGGGCACTGAGTTGGACCTATTGAGCCGGCGAGTGGTGTAGTGCAAATGCAGGAAATGAAGTTCAGCGCATAATGTTGCAAGCAGCAACCGCACAAGCATATATACTGGAAAATAAATAAGGTAGTTTCTTGGCTGCAGCGCTTGTGTTCTTGGTTCCGAATGTTAAGACTCGCGTCAGCTAAGGTCCTTTTGTGGTACAGCGATGAATTTCGATTGTAAATAATTACCTAGAGAGCCGAAAATTAACGAAGACGGTTATTGAGGAGTCCATTCTTAATATGAGAAGACTATTATTGGTCTAAATTTCTTTATTTACAGAGCTCACTGTCCTATCGGCCTTCTAACAGAACTTTCGTTCTTCCGAACTAAAAAAAAATCTAAAAAATGTGAAAAAGAAAATATTTTGGAACTTTCAGCATTATCAAATGCATCATCTGATGCTTCCAGGAATAAGGTTTCAGCTCAGAATATCTGTACATCATCTCAGTGAAATTTTACCTTGACTGCACTTCTAACTACCAAAACCCTAAACTTTCCCGGACTTCCCTATCCATAATCTTGTGTCATCTCAAGTTTTCATGACTAATCAAAAACCAAAAATGATTCGTCCAATAGCAATTCTTCATACTAAGTCCGAGAGCCCCACTCTGAGCACCACAACAGCAACCGCCGCCTCAGCGCCAACAGTGGCCACTCCGACTGCCGCTGTCATCAACATTTCACCGGCAACGCGTTGAGTGTTTGCCTGTTGCTGCTGTGCGCTGTTGAATTTTTTATGGCGCTCATAAAAAATATAAAGAATGGTGTTGCGCCTGCAATGCGAACAATGACAACAACGTCGGGCGAACAGCCGCCACTGCACTGCAGCGCCAACCCGTTGCAGCAGGCTAGTAAAAGGCCAAGCGCAGCAATAATAAACAACGCGACGTGCACTGCCGAGCATAAATTAAGGCTTAAGCAATTAAATGCAATTCAATTGATTATTGCTGGCGTTGTCGGTGGCAAAAACAAAGACAACAGAAGAAAACACCACAGCAGCAGCAACAGCACATAAAAAGCCAACTTTGACAATACGGAGTGCGAGACGAGCAAAAAAACGACGCTGAAGAAAGTATTTGCAACAATAAGAAGCTAGCAGACGAGTAACAAGCAGCCGGAGTTCTTTGTTGCTGTTGCAACAATTTAACAACAAAATCGCAACAAACAAAGTGAAATTGCATGCACCTATTTACTCACACAAGAAAAGCTGTTTTCAGCGGAGAAATTTAGAACAACAAGCTACACATGATCAGCAACATAGGCGTACAACAGGCAGTCAGGTACGCTGTACTCGACAACAACAATCGCAGCGAATATATGTATGTTTATGAATAGCTGTGTGAACTGTCTGATAGGTCGACAGTTGATTTAAGAGATCACGTCCGCCTTCGACATTCTATAGTTCTTCGAATATTTTCAGTCTGTATGTTGAGAAGTTGTTTCAAAGAGATATAAAGAGGTGGAGGAGTCCACCAGATGCGTTTTAATTATGAATCGCGTAAAAGATCTCTCAGATCCGGGTGTCTGAGATATGCACAGAACAGCAGAGATTTATACATGTTTTTCGGAATTAAGACCTCAAGATCGGGCCAACAGATGACAGCAGATATTGCTGGAGGAATTTACCATTTTTTCTCAATCGAGGTACGATCTTAAATGAATATAAATTAATGCTAATTTCAATCTGTATTTACACTGTTCGGGAACTTCAGCTTCGTAAAGCCCTGTATTCTCCCAGGATTAAAATATGGACAGCTTTGTTATAGAAAAGCTTTATTAGTTCTTCCAGGATTACAATATGAACAGATCTGTTATAGAGAAGCTTTATTTGTTCTTCCAGGATTGCAATATGAACAGATCTGTTATAGAGAAGCTTTATTAGTTCTTCCAGGATTACGAGATGGACAGCTTTGTTATAGAAAAGCTTTATTAGTTCTTCCAGGATTACAATATGGACAGCTTTGTTATAGAAAAGCTTTATTTGTTCTTCCAGGATTACAATATGAACAGATCTGTTATAGAGAAGCATTATTTGTTCTTCCAGGATTACAATATGAACAGATCTGTTATAGAGAAGCTTTATTAAGTCTTCCAGGATTACAATATGAACAGATCTGTTATAGAGAAGCTTTATTTGTTCTTCCAGGATTACAATATGAACAGATCTGTTATAGAGAAGCTTTATTAATTCTTCCAGGATTACGATATGGACAGCTTTGTTATAGAAAAGCTTTATTAGTTCTTCCAGGATTACGATATGAACAGCTCTGTTATAGAGAAGCTTTATTAAGTCTTCCAGGATTACAATATGAACAGATCTGTTATAGAGAAGCTTTATTAAGTCTTCCAGGATTAAAATATGAACAGCTCTGTTATAGAGAAGCTTTATTAGGTCTTCCAGGATTACAATATGAACAGATCTGTTATAGAGAAGCTTTATTAGTTCTTCCAGGATTACGATATGGACAGCTTTGTTATAGAGAAGCTTTATGAGTTCACAAAAGACACTATCTGCTAGAGAGAACGATATACTAACATTTCCATTACTTTATTCTCTCAGGGCTACCAAATTTCAGAGGCGTTAATCAAGCCTTATGGTTTCAGAGAGAAAATCTATCGAGTCATTGGTTGTAGTTGGATATGATATGAGACTATTAAATTTTGATATTTTTTTAGAAATTTTGAAGATTTTTTTCCTTCTGTTTATGTGGAACCTATCTACATATGATCCCAAATTCACTGAAAGACCCACAGAGGTCAATAGCTGGTACTAATCACAGTTCGACCCGATTTGCATTACCACGAAGCGGCGCAGAAAGTCACAGAACAGCGGTTTGACATGCATATATCCGGTGGAAAATGTGTTCCACAGCGAAATTAGCCCGCTTCTTACAAACGTATGGTAATTTTATACAGCCAAAATGTAAATAGCGCATGTACAACGGAAACACATACAGATAGACGGAGAAAAACACAAGTTTACAAGCGAACATTAATGTAAATTATACACAAAAACAACCATGAAAGCTGAGAGCCACACGAAAACAAAAACAAAATCGGCCAAAAGACTTTCTTACAAAGAGAACACACACACACTCATATAGTATTGTTGTTGGGTGTCACATGTTGTTGTTTGCAACATTTCAATAACACTAAAAGCAAACAAGCGAGATAACAAATACAACAAAAGGCAACAAAAAATAATAAAAAAACAACAAAAAAATACATCAAAAAATCGTAAAATGGGTGTATGTGTTTGCTATCAATTAAATTCACGTTAAAGCCCCGAAATGTTACAGCGGTAGCAACAGCAACAGCAACGGCAGCAACAACAATAGCAATGGCGACAATGATGCTTGCTAAGAGCATTGGTAACAGAACGCCCAAATGCCATAAACCGCAAGCGGCTAAGCCGAGGCTGAAGAGGCCAACACGAAGAAGAAGAAGAAGCAGCGAAACAAAAAATGAAAAAAATATTACACCAAACAACAACAAATAAGTGGCAACGAAAAATGAAACGAGCAGCAGTGTGTTGCAGTAACAACAACAAACAGCTGAGCGCGCAAACAAATGCAACGGACCCGGTTGCTACACGGGGCATATAAGATGAAAACCGAAAGAAAAAACGAACAAAAAAAAAACGAAATTAAGGTGAAAGATACACGTTGAAAAGCACAGATACTCGCTTACTAAACAGCTACAGCAGTACTATACAATGCCTAAATAGCGGTTGCAATGGCACTGCAGCCAGAGCCACACCGTCGGGCTCAGCGCTGACAAAAAGAAGCGAAGAAAAAGCAAAAACAATACACGCCATGAGCCTAAAAAGCAGACAATGGCGCAAATGACACTTCGGATAGGAGGCTGTCAAGCTGGGACGCCCGATAGCCCGATGTATGTACATACGGAACTGTGTGTGTACTGGGCTTGTGATATGGCAGCGAGTTAAATCCAACCAGCGTTCGCTGCACTTAACGTTTTTGCGCTGCACAGTGGGCTGGGAGTGGAGTAAAGTTCGGATTTATGAGAGATGTTTGAGAAGCCACTCCTGGAGAGCTTGGAAATAGAAGATTATGTGGCCTCAACCACTTCGCAATCTAAATCGAAGACAAGTCAGGCGGTCATATCTTTGAGGAACTGCACCTATATATAGGAACGTGAAATCAGATGAAATATCACTGAAGCTGAGTACCTCTGAGTAGCTTAGGCAAAATAGTGAAGTCTCGGTTCCGAGAAAGTGCCGTTGTTCAGGAAGACATTATGTTATGTGGCCCTAACCACGTCTCAACCTAAATCCAAGACAAGTCAGGCGGTCATATCTTCTTGAGGAACTCGAACCTCTATGTAGGAACGTGAAATCAGATCAAATATCACTGAAGCTGAGTACCTCTGAGTAGCTTAGGTAAAATAGTGAAGTCTCGGTTCCAAGAAAGTGCGTAGTTCAATATGTTAAAGCGTGATTTAGTTGTTCGATTGTCCACCAAACTGGAAAGCAACACTTCTCTTTGAATGAAATCGGTCAATTGAAAGGACAATTGTATTTCGCGTCGTTCGGGAAAGCAGTGAACTCTTTCTGCCTAAATTATTCTCGAACTCTATTCTCCATCGGAAAGACCACGTCACAATTACACGAAGTCGTAAGTTCTAGAAACTCCTTAGATCCAACTGTACAACCAGACTCCAAAGATTTCTACTTCACAACCTACTGTTCAACTGTATCTGTTGACATGCTACACCCAACCGAACCGCGCACCTCGCTTGTGACCCATTCAGTTATCCAGCGAGCGCGTTAGCTGATGGTGTCATTGTTGATTTTGCCATTGCTGTTGCTTGCCATTATTCCAGCGCCCTCATTGTTATTTGCCAGACGCATTACCCGAAACAACAGCACCAAAATGAAAACAACAACAACAACACACAGAAAAAAAGAAACATAACCATTCAACGCACCGGTTAACTCACCTTCCACCTTCCGATTTTTTCTTACCGAGCTGTAACTGGCAACTCGTAGGCTCGAGCGCATATGAAGGCAGTAGAGCTGATACCCCGGCTGGTTGGATGGCTGGCTTTATCTCTTTTAGGCTTTTTCAAGCAGCAAAAAATAATGAAACTCGAAAAAGTACACAGCTTGTATTGTGCGGCACATATCATTGCTGTGCGAATGTGTGTTTGCCAGTTACACGGTACATGGTACATGGTATGGCCGAGCACAGCATAGCATGGCATGACATAACAACGTAAAATCTGATTTTTTGGGTTGCTACAAAAATTGCGCGCACCAACAAGCAAAAACAATAAAGACGATGGAGGCGATGGAGGCAGCGCTTTAGTAATCTACAGCAAAAACCGTTGTACTGTAAATGCAGCAACAACAAGAAACAATAAAATGAAGCTTTTCATTTTGGCTACAACAGCGACCTTTGTGCCTTTGCTTTTACTAGCTGTGGCGCCTAAACGCATAACGCAACGCGTTACTCTAAGCCGCCGCGCTCGAAAAGCCCACATGCATATCTACAGAGGCCAAATGAACTTAGTGAGTCAGCCTAGCAACTAGCCGAGAGGGGGGTTTCAGGCCGACGCTGCGTCCACCTACAAAATACTGCGTACCCGCCTTGCTATTAACTGGCCCGCTGTCCGGTCGGCCGCCGCTGGGTGAGTGAAGAGTGGCAGTATGCCACAAGCAAAAAAAGGGGGTTGTCTCAGTCACGCCCCGCTTTGTATTGTCTCTATGTAAGTATGTGCGTATGCGCGCAGTTGGCAACAGACATTTTCGAAAACGACTTGATCGGTGTTACGCCCCGTTACATGCCCACTTTTAACGATCAGTCAAAAGTCAATGCGCGCTATGTCGGTCGGCTGTCAGCAGTCAACAGTCAACAGTCAGCAATCACTATGCGCATAAGTCTGTCAATTCGTCAAATTCGAAACTTCTACTTTATTATTGTTGTTGTCTTATTTAAAAAACACTTGTGGCGCTTCTTGCTTCTTGTTATTATTATTGTTGTTTTTGTATTGCTGATTGGCAGTTCAACGCTGTTCTTTCCTCTAAAGCATCTAATTGTAGAAATCTACCAAATGACTAACATCAATCCGACTTCAACTTTTGACTGCCTCAATTTTCGAACTCTCTATGCTTCCTCTTCCTCTACGCTGCGGCTTCAATCGGCTTCAAGTGTTGCGCGCCGCATTTTGATAGCCGCGATTTATTTGTTTATTTGCATGGCTATTGCTATCTAGTTGAGTGAAGTTTTAATTTAGCGCTTGACTAGGCAGCTCGTAGATACTTAAGCACGAACGTAAGTGTGTGTGGAACTACTGACCTGAAATGTATTATCGTATAGAAAGATTTGTTAAATCGATGAAAGCTTGTAAACTGGATTTTCGTTGAAAAGCGTGCGTTGAAAATTGTTAATGACCTCGATACTGTGTGCTAGAGTCTTATGTGTAATATATTCGTAGATATCTACATATGTTACCATTATGCGTAACTGGTCATGTTGTATAAATGAACATAATTTTCAATGGTTTATTGTACAATATAAAATACAGTTAATATACTGTTATATAAGATAACGGTACTTAGGCTCGTTTGTTATCTTGTTCCAAACTCGTTATACGAACTTTAGTTTTCTAATAAATCTGTGAAACTTTCCGAACTTAGATCTCATGTGCGCCTCCTAACATCTCACTTTCAAGAGCTCGATGCTCTCAATTCGACTCTCATGCCTCATGAAAACGGATTGCATATAAAGAATGCTCTCTGCCATATCTAACTAATCGGATGGAATATTGTTCTAAAGTCAGAATTTTGGTGATAACTTTTCAAGTCGCCTGAGACAAATAGCTTAGTTTTCTGAGATCGCAGAAATCAAATGTTTGGTCTATCCACAGAACTTCGAATCATCCGAGTCATTCTTGATTCCGCGGTGACCTCAATGGCGAAAAGAGTTCATATAGTACTTATCTAGAGTGACGGAGAGCCACAGTCGATTAGCTGTCAAGTTGGATGGTTAGTGACTTGAATATTGCTCGGAAGATAGACTTTTATCGATAACTCTTCAAGTCGCCTGAGACAAATAGCTTAGTTTTCTGAGATCGCAGAAATCAAATGTTTGGTCTATCCACAGAACTTCGAATCATCCCAGTCATTCTTGATACCGCGGTGACCTCAATGGCGAAACGAGCTCATATATTTCCTACATATAGAGCCACAGTCGATTCGCTGTCAAGCTGGATGGATAGTGACTTGAACATGGAATAATCTATCTAAGAGACGAGAAATTTTAGAAAAATTTCAAAGCGGATTTTTCTATATTATAGACATAGCTATGTATCCAGAATACTATATATCATAGAACTCATAAATTTTTGTTGCTCCAGACTAGAGTAGGCTGTTCCATTTATCGTGAGCTCTTCGTTAATACGATGTGATGAGGATGCATTCCAAATCCAGAGACAATTGGTTTGGTTTTGCGTGGTAAGTGTCACTTTTTGTCAATAATCTATTATATGGTGTTCTGGAGCGAGCTTTTATAGAGATTACTGACATGATTTAAGTCGAACATCTAGAATTTGGCAGTTATACTTCGGAAAGGAGCATTTCAAACGGCAGCTTCTCGAGGGTAAGATGTTATGGCTATTCGAAATACGGCCACTTAAGTATAGATATATGGACGCGACTAAAGGAATGACTCCGATCAAATGGCGAGGGCGTACTATTAGATTTTAATGAAACCGGTCGGTTCATAATATTGTATCTACATATATTAGTATCTGAGTAACTCTTCAAAGTATGAGAAATCTTATAAGACCAAAAAGGTTATTGCTTTCAGCTTTGTTTACAGTATTTACCAAAGTCATATCTTAGAGGCATTAACTGCTGCTATCGCAACACTACTCTTATCTAAGTTGATATGTACAATTATTATTTATATATTTCTTTCATTATTTACTAAGTACAATGACTACCGCTGAATCTCGTTATCGCTAAAAGTAATTTAGTAGACTCAGCCCGCCACAATTTGACCATATTTGGTAGTCGCACAAAAAGTGTCGGCGGCGGCTGATAAGCGCACAAATA
Organism: Zeugodacus tau; assembly: GCA_031772095.1. Taxonomy (NCBI): domain Eukaryota; kingdom Metazoa; phylum Arthropoda; class Insecta; order Diptera; family Tephritidae; genus Zeugodacus; species Zeugodacus tau. The sequence continues at coordinate 2,035,015 of CM062653.1, read as the reverse complement.
CAAAATATGACTAATTTAAATTCGCTGATTTTTGTTAAGTTCTAGGCAAATAGCGACGACTGCTGTGCCGCCTGATTGGCTGTAACGGCGGTGGCTTATCTACCGCGTGTACCAACAACAACAACTAGCGTGCAAAGACCTTGAGGCATATTTTTCGCTGTAAGTCATAGCCAACGCTGACAGTCTGAGCTAATTGTGTAGCTGAGTCAGTAACTAACTATTTCTTTCGAAAATATTTAAATAATAAAATCATATATTATCTGCTCACACAAAAGGCATGAAATTTCACCGGTTTGCATTCTGCCGTTTTTGCTGTCGAACAACTCACGATTTCCATGCACAATAAATAAGTCATATGTTGTATGCACTTACGCTCGTAATATTCTAATTAGAGTCTACTGTGAATATTCTCACACTTATCAAACGGCGCGCGCGGTGGTCAGCGCGACACATGCAACGTGCGGCTTGCCGGCTTGGTGAATTGCGAATTGCATTACAACCGCCAATTTTCAATGCATAAATTATAAATGAACATATTAACTGTAATTGATATGCACTCGTAATGCCGAGATGTTAGGTTAGCTGCGCTCGGCTAAGGCTAATCATAAAACTGTCAACATTGCATGCGGTTGAATGGAGCTGAGCGTTATTAACTTCGAGCTCGAGCCGGAGCCCGCACCCGCGCCCGCTCTGCCAGAGTCAATTGTTAGTCACTGTAAGCCGTCAAGGATGTTACCGAGAAAAAAATACTGTTAGTCGGGTACATGGTGTAGTTAGTAGTTTGCAACAATTACATATTATTGGCAATTTCATGACAGCAACTCGAACGTGTAATTTTTATACGCTCTGGCTGTTGCCGTCTAATAAAAGTTTAATAGTGTTGAAAGTGGCCGGCGGTGTCTCCTTGGCGAAATGCTGAAGGAAGTAACGCTAGTTGAAGAGAGTAGTGTAGGAAAAATAGTCAGCTAGTGGCTTCAAGTAGTAAAGAATTCATAGCGATGATCTATTGAGCTCACAACGTTCCCCAGATAACTGCTATAGAAGCTGAACTGCCCCAGATGTACATCCGTCCAAAGAATATGACTAAAACACTTCTAATATCAACAGCAATAACCGAGTTCAAACTAATAATATCAGACAATAAGGATATAAATGGATTCCTTTCAACAAAATTGAGTGGTAAGATCGTACTTTTGAGTCCTCGGGAGACTATCCAAAGATCCGTCTCTAAATCGGTTAGATTAGTTATGGTTTCGACTTTGATTGCTCCAGAAACCAATAATCACATTCAATTTAAAACAGATTTGAGAAAATCTACTTTCTTCGACCTATGTGAATAATTTAGACCGATTTTTCCAAGGAGGGATACCAAAGTTTTATTTGGACGTTGGCCGTCATTGATTATATGCCTTACTATATCTAAATTGAGTTCAGAGCTTTCTTAGCTGGATCGGCTATTCAACGTATTCAGCTTTTGAAAGAGTTTGGCAGCTGCTTAGATCAATTCAACCTTAAACTCCATTCCGGTTTTCAGACTGACCAAGCATCTAACCTAAATCTATCATTTGTTCAGAAGTCCGTTTCAAACGGTGGGAATATTTATGATTAAGACACAGTACCAAGTCGCATACGATTACATCCCTATACGGTATTTCGATTCCGATTGGCCTGCTGCGGCGCTGAGTCTTGTCCATTACAGCAACGTTGTACGCCGTGTCAATTCCATTGAAATACATATTGTACCAAGTGCCAGCGATGAGAAGCGTTCAGCACAAAACTTGTCTTATAAATTTCACATGCCAATCAATAAAACCAATTACAAGCAATTACTTTAAATGGATATGCGAGCCAGCGGCAGTGCCAGAGCCACAGCGGAAAGTAACGAGCTTCGCCGTAGGATCGATGATGATGGACGTGTCTGCGCGTATGAGTGGTTGTCCAGCGGATTGTGGATAGCCAATGTTCTTTCGCTGCTTTTGGTGGATGAACGACTGTTGGTCTAGCAGTTGGGATGGCGGAGGTGGTGCACGTTTGATGGCTGAGCTGAGCGCTGGCATCAGCTGGTGTAATAAAGCGCTATGGACGCACATACCCATAGACGTACTTAACTGCAATTGGGCACTTAAGAACTCACAGCCATGCCATGGTACATGTAATTCCACTTCAAAGTAATTAAAAATTAAATGGGAAATGCAAGCATTTCCGCAAACCCAACTGGAGCTCTCTTTCAACTGCGACGAGTCTCTGTCGAAAAACAGTTTCATGCTTGTAAAAAGCGCTCGAGCGATTTGGGGGCGTTGGCGGTTTGTCACGTATCCCACAGCACACGAGGCAGTGGCGCATGTGGTCTCTACAAATACGTTCAGCTCGATTCAAGGCGATCGCGGCAAAACAATATAAGGACAGATGGCAAATAATAAACAAAAACACATGGCAACAACAACAACAACAGTCAACACATGATCACAACAAAGTGAGATTCTGTGAAATATATATAAAATAATAAACAACAACAATTTTCGCCGTTGGCTGCGACTGACTTATGGCCGCATGTCTGACAGGCAATTTGTTGTTGTCACACTTGTACCGCTGCCAAGCAGCACGTCCACCGCCACCACAGTTGCGCCCTTTACAAGTGTATATTTGTTGCTGTTGTTGCTGTCAATTTTATAATCTGTGAGGAGACAACAACAAACAACAACACAAAAGCCTAATAATGTCACCTGCCCTCGGTGGGGTTAAAATGTAAGAAATAAATCACGACAAGCTACTCACAGCCGCACAGACATACATACATACACACAAGTAGCTGTGTTTTGTATTAATGAAAATTAAAAAAAAATATATAAGTCAAAAAGCGATCATTGGTGTTGATACTTGTGTGTTGTTGCTAAGCGCTGTTGGACTTCAACATTAATGCTATCACAAGACAAATTTAAATATATTCGAAGAAATGTCTCTGTCTTTTGTCCGCTGAAAGTTTTTGTGGCAAGCGCAACGTTACCAAAGTCACGTAGCAACGCAGCAGACGCACAGCAGCGCATAAAAAAGTAGCAACAACAAACAATGGTGCAGCAGGCCAATTGATGCGGCGACATACAGTTGAGGGGAGTGCAGAGGGGATGCTGATATAAAACTCAGTGAGAGGCTTAAAAGTGTTTACGTTTTTAAGTATTATCGAAATCAAATGAATATTTAACGAAATGACAACAATAAAAGCGGCTTAATTGCTGAAGTGACATAAGTCGAGTTTTGGTTATTATGCTTTTGGTTTAATTTCACTAAAGATTTGACCATATTATAATTGTTTTTAACAAATATTATTTATTTATTGTTTAACTAAATATTTATTTAACAGAAATATTTAAAATTTTGCAAACTCATTAGAAATATCTGATAAGAAGTTCAGCATTTATGAAGTCCACTTTTGTCATTTGAAAAGTAAGGTGCTCGTAAAAGGGCAATGAAATGCCATAATAAGGCCTAAATTTTTTATAATTTGTCAAAAAGTCAGCATGAAAATAATATTTGGTGGTGAAGTAATCAATTTGCATAGAGTGAAAGGTATATAGAAACCTTCTTCGAACATTTAAAACGGTACTTACAGTGAGTAACAAAATTGTGTGAATTTTTGAAGGTATTTGGATAATTGCAAAGGTTTATTGATTTTTCCACGATTTTTTATTATTTCTTTCGCTTAATTTGAAGAATTATTCTCCTTTTTGAAGAACCCAAAAAAGTTGAAGCAGTGCTGAGTAGGTATACATTTTGATTTTGACTCAAAAAATATCACATAAGCTGGTGGAGCGGATTTTTTAGCCTATATTAATCTCACTCCCCTCGAAATTGCTCAAATTTTATTAAGGGGGTATTCTGGTCCAGGATTTTGAAAAAATCGATTTTTTTTTTCATATTTTGAAAGTTTAGACTTTCAAAAATATGACCTTGGAAGGATTTTTCAAAATTCGTCTTATTTTCGGAGATACTGCCGATTTTGTGACGTGGCGTACGAGCCGGCCGAGCGGTCTCCTAAACTTTAAACGCGTTTTTCTCGAAACTACTTTTTTGATGTGGCTGTAATGATATCTCAAGTTTTGATTTGAAGTATTTTTTAAAAAATTCGAAAAGGTCAAAACAAATTTTTTTCAAGTCGACGCCACTTTGTTATTTTTTTTTTTAAATGGTCAACCCGATAACGACATCCTTACTATTGAAGAATCTTCTTGTGTTTTGTGTTTTAGAGCTCTACAAAGGTTGAAATCACGTCAACCAGGACGCACCGTTTTTTTTAAAGCCCCCACTCCACCGGCCCGTATCTCGACGAATTTTTTTCTTGCAATTTTTTTTATATTATTAAAATTTCAATAAAAAACATATAAAAAATGGATAGTAAAAATGTTTTTCATTTTTTTTTAAACTTAGTTTATGAAATGCCTAAAATTCATGAGTCTAGACCAGAATACGCCCTTAAATTCATAAGTTAGGTTATGATGGCTTAATGAAGAACAGCTTAAGGAGTCTATGGAGAGTCATAATTGTAATAAAAAGAAAAGATAGCGGATCACTTTCAAAATTTAACAGACAGAAGTTTCTTTAACCTTCTTATAACTAGTGCTTAGTATAGAAACTCGGATCCAATAAGAAAGATCTCCTTAAATTGGTATATTGATACTTTTTTATCACAGCAATGGGTTCATTGAGTTCTGCGAATCAGAGCTGGTCTCAATATGAAAACAGAAAGCCTTGAAGAATGTGCTCAAACACGACAAGAGGAATTTTTTGTCATTCAGTAAGTCACACTCTTGTCACACTTTGCCACAACCGTCACAAGCACGTGCAAATTGTCTATGGATCACAACAGTCAGGTGAAAGGAATATGTGCAGCGCAGCAAGGATTGCCATTCAACTGAGTCGTGTACTTGCCCAGCACACACGCTTCACTGTGTCTCTCCAATTTTTATGGCTTTTGGCAAGTGCCATAGCTAACGGTAATCCCTAATCGATTTTTAGCTAACCTTGAAAAGGTGTCAAGTAGGCAGTATACTGTAGTTGTTGTTGCTGTTGGGTTTTGCCTTTTTTATCACGTTTATAGAGCTTTAGCTTCGTATTTCTATACACTTGCAACACTGAAATCAAAACTCAGCTGTTTTGTGAATTTGATGAGCTCCCAGCAATTTAGTTGGTGCTTTTTAGCTGTTGTTGCCGTTAAGGTGTGCTGGTGTAAATATACGTGCGCGTTCTCTTAGCTTGGCAAGCCCTTGATTTGCCCTTCAATTTGCTGATGTAATAATAATATTACTCGTCTGCTTGCATGGCTTCAAGTCTATTTTGTTGCGCTTGAGTGACAAAACTGTTGGGTGGCAATTTTGTTTGTATATTTCCTTGCTTGGTAACTCATATCAGTAAGTTATATGAACCAAAAAAAATATTAAATTTATTTGAAATAAAAATCAAAATTATTTTGCTTCTTTTAAATTGCAATATAAAAATATATTTTTACAGCGATAACTAAGGCAATGCGGTGAGGCAAACTAATTTGATGAAATTCCTCATTGGTGTACATAATTTGTTATTTTATATATTTTTTTTTTCAAAATATTATTCAAATAAAATTTATATTTCATCACTCACAGTTATATTATATACATACGACATATACATATATCGGTCAGCGGTCAGCCAACGAATTAGTAAACAAAATTTTTATTTTTTTTTTAATTTTTATTTTTTAAATTAAGGCACCAATTAACTTTTTCGACCTTTCTCGCCTTTCAATTGTTTTCGAAGCACTTATCGCTCGACTCTGGCAATAAATATTAAATAATCTTTAATCTACAAAACACAGGCAGATATGATTTTTCCCATGACGTTCATAATGCCGCTAAACAGTGAGACCACTGAGAACCTAATTTGCTTTACTGCCAGCAAATTTAAAAATAAGTTTTTAAATTAAGCATAATAATAATTGTATGTCAATTTGTTTTACTGTTGCTTTTTTGCAACTTTGTGGTCTGTTGATAAGAACCCGAATCCGGTAAAGTATTTAAACGACCTTGGCATTCTTGGAATTGATTGTGCTATATTTTTGTTATAAATAAACGAACAAACAGATTTCATGTTTTTGTGATTTTTTATAAAATATTATTATGTTTATATAAGTAAAAGGTGCGAATATGTTGTTTGCAAGAAAGTGAAAATTTTGAATATTTTTTTGAATAGTCTGTTTACGCTTAAACTTTTGCATTAATTTTGAGAATTTTTGAAAATTAAATATGTCGAAACTAGTAATTAAAAGAAACGTCAAGCGTAGCTGTCAATGTCAATGTCAAGCGCTGACGTGTCTAGGTGGCTTTGTAGTTGTAGTTTAATATATAGGATGACAAGCGAAAAATTTGAATTTTTTTTTTTAATTTAAAAACTAAAATTTGAAATACAAGTTGTTGCCGACGAGTTGTTGTAAACGAGGAGAGTGTGAAATTGTTTTGCAAATTAAGTTATTAATTAAAGAAAGTATTGTATCGGCGCAAAAGAGAAACTTAAATGATGGCAAAACTGATTTATTTCCACTTGTTGCCAGGCAATAATATTTTTTTGCCCAGATAAGATTTACATTTACTCAGATTTTGTAAATTTTTCAGCTCTCTGGACCATTCCCGCCATTGCAGAGTAACATTTAAATTATATAGTATTATTAAGATGAGCTGTTTTTATGTAAAAAGCTCTCTGAGAGAACTCACTTTGATAAAAAGGTTCTCAGAGACTTTAAAGACTTATACATTCTTTACTTTTTGTCTTAGAAACCGTGGTTTTTCTGCTGTCCAAAAGTCACGTTTCGTTTAAAAGGAATACAAATATCATTCTAGATCTTGGACAATAATTTGGTGCTCACACAAAAAACATTTGGATTCTAGAACACCAACCCTAAGGCTTATTTATCGAAGGAAGATAATATTAGGTCTACAACTTTGCTTCCGCCGTTTTCCAATAGATGTCTCTCGGGTCAAGTACTGGTCGATTAAATCGATTAAATCGTTTTATATCGATCTTGGACATTTGTATCAACATTAACCCAACAAAATATTTGTAGAGTTCTGTTTGCATCCCAAACTTATTCTTAACTGAAAATGTCACTTTTTGAGCCGAATTCTTGACATTTGCGGGAAATTTTGCTTTTCTTTTTTAATTCTAAGAAAAGTTCATCGACTTTTGTAACCGTTTTTATGCAAAAAAAAAAACATATATAATCGTCTAGACTCATGAGAATTGCTGCGAAGTTAGCAGAGAAAGGAATTAGTCTATGTCAGATCGCTTCATATGCCTATAATTTACCGAAGAACTTCCAGTTATAATAATCCACTTCCACTTTATAATAATAATGAAGTCTTAAATATCGTCCTAACTTGAATCAAAGTCTGCTTGTAGACTTCTTAACATACATATATAGTTTTTACACGTCACTAATTGGAACTCTGATTATTGTGAATTAAAAAACGTATTTGTTATGGTTTTGCGCAAAATCTAGTTCTCCAAGCAACATAGCTACCATGAATGGGCATATTGCTGTGACCTCGGGTATAAAGCTCTTTAAAGATCTCTCTCTCTCTCTCTCTCTCTAAAGACCTTTTCGAATGTGAACCTTTTGAACTTCCACCATTATCAAAGCCAATTACTAACTGTCATCCCTAAGAGATTTATGTTTGAAAACCACGTCCATTGAACACCCACACTCAATAAAATTTCAATTCCAGTTCCAAAAAAAATCTAATAAATTATATTATTAATTTGTTTAAACGTTTAATGGCTGCGGCAAGTTTCGTTTTAGTGCCACATAAAATTAATATTTGAAATCAATCTGTAAGCGCTCGCAGCTCATGTGGCTATTGTTAAGCGATTTTGACTTTTAGTGCCAACGCTTAGCGCTTTAGCTTTTGTATATATAGGTGTGTGTGTGCTCCATATAGCGCTAAGTGCACATATGTGTGCCTATAAACATTTATAAATTAATTTACTGCAGCACGTGTCGCGCATTTGCCAACAAAAACAACATGTAAGCCCCCACGCACAAACAAACCGAACGCGATAAACCAAAAAAATTAAGAAAAAAGACGAGGAAGAAGAAGAACAAGCAGAAGACGAAGCCAATAAGTGGCAAGTGGCTGCGCGAAACTAAAGAACCAAAATAAACATTCGCAAGAATTTTAATAAAATGTGACACATTTTGCATAAGCAGCACACACAAGCTGTTGTTGTATGTGAGTACATCAGAGAGCGAAAAAAAACCGCTTAATGAAATGCCAAACAAACAAGCCTGTAAAGAGTTTAGTAAACTTGCTAGTGCCGACTGCTGGTTGAATGAACTCCCATGAACGACGTCAACAACATGTTGCCGCAACATACACACACGCAACATGCGGAAAATAAGCAAGCAGAAAAGTCCAAACGCAAGCGAACGCTGCTGGCTGCTGGCTGGTTGGTTGGGCCGGCAATTGGGTGCATATATTTATAAGTTCACATATGAGTGCGTGCGTGCGTGCGTGAGTGCGCTTGAGTGTTTGTCACAGCGCGTCGTGTTGGTCATTCGCCTCGAAGAAAAAAGGAAAAATTAAAAAAAAAAATTAAAAATTAAAAAAAAAATTAAAAATTAAAAAAAATTAAAAAATAAAAATTAAAAAAAAAATAGAAATAAAAAAATTGAAAATTAAAAAAAAATAGAAATAAAAAAATTGAAAATTAAAACAAAAATTAAAAATTAAAAAAAAATTAAACAAAATTGCGAAATAATTAAAACTGCGGCAATTTGATGAAAGCAAAAAATAAAAACGCCTACGCGCATTTTCCGGTTAAGCACCTGCTATTGGCAGGCCAAGTAATGCGTTCACACGCATAATAAAAAAAAATCTGCATTTTGCAAACATATGGACTGCTTTCGGACTTTAAACAAGAGAGTTTTTAGAAAATTTTAATAAAAATATTTTTTTTATTATTTTTTTTTTGTTGTTGTTTTTTAGCTTTTTTGGCTAGCGATAAGCTCGCATGGTTTTTATACGCTTAAATAGACCAACCACTACGCTTGCGGTGTCACGTTTTTTCGACTAGTGATAAGCCGCATGCAAACACACACTCAAACACTCAAATACTGAGCTTGCCACATTCGTCATCAGCTCAGCTTTGTATAAATAAATATTAATTTTGACTATTGTCAAGCGCGTCCAAAATTCGCTAATTGCTTTGTGGTGTCATTTGCCTTCGACAATTCCTGGTACGCTCGCTATTATTTATGTTTTTGTTTACTGTAGCGCGTTAGCCACATGATAAACATATTAACAACAACAAAAAAATTGAAGCCACCCAGAAATTTGTTTATGATGATGTCTGCGTCAGCGTCGACAGCGTGTCATTCTGTTTACGCTTATCAGCGCGCTTTATTTATGCGAAAATTTCTAACTGTATTGTATTAGTTCCGCAAAAAATTCCACTCATTCATGAAAAACATTACGCTGCGCTTTTTTCGGAAATTTTTTGGCAATTTTTTAAGCAAACACACTTTCCGGTTATCATGTTTTTGTGATAACTCAATTTTTCGCTGTAAACAACTCGCTGAAGTGCTGATTTACGCTCAACGGTGGACGTCAGCATTCACATTGGCTTAGATAGTGCTGCAATCGTTTTTAATGTGAAGTATCTGAGCGCAATTTGTTTATAAAAATATTTAGCTTAATAAGAAAAATAATACATATTTACTTCTTAGAAGCACCCTAAGTATGTTTATGCTTTGTTTTATGCCATGTTCCAAGAAAATATTTATGGAAAGAGTTATCCAAGATTATTTTCAGAAATATTTTACGCATTGAAAGATAAAAAGTATAGATTTGTAGATGAGGTAGTATACTTATGTATACCTTTTTAAGTCCATTGTGCGAATATCCTTTGGGCGGACACTGGGGTGTATGAGTAACATAGTATGTGCACTATACTTATTTTCTACTTATTCAGCTGGATAGAGTGAATGATTTCTAATTCTTTAGTTCTAAATATATCGACATTCTTCATTACGATTTCAAACACAACTTAGATACTTTTACTTCGACAAATTTTAATCTTATATTGTTGGTCATAATTTTTCGATTAATGCCGATAATTTAATCGTTACAGTTTATTCTTAGCTATTTAATATCTGGTTCTTATGACTCTTTTATTGATATTTTCTAGTAATATTAATCTAACCAATCCACTTTTTCCTAATACTATGTTCGGACCGACACGTTTTCATAGAAAAAATGGGTTTTCGTTCTAAAACATGTTTTCATCCATGCAAAATCTGTCAAACGAAATCACAATGAAAACCAATTTTCGCTGAAAACTACTTGAAAACATATGTACATTTCACTCATTATAATCGATGCTTGCTCTAGTTTAGTTGATATAAGTGGAAGACATATTTTGCCATCCCCGAAATGTCAGTTAATATTTGTTTACATTTTCAAAAGTATGGGAACAAAATAATAGTACACAAAAAATTAAATTCGAAGGGTAAGAGGGAGGAAGCGCTCCTAATTGAATTGTTGCAAAATAAGATGTGTGGTGTTCGCGTGCCCAGTAAAAATAGCCACATTTTAGAGGAAATGGCAGCGGAATAGCTCTTCGGTAGTTTGTATCCATTTTTGTAGAGGCCAAAGAATGAAATGAGCCTCGGTTTATTCGAAAGTTTTCTTTAAAAAGCACAGATCCATTTCGTTGGTAATAATGTTCCCAAAAATTATTCTTACGTTGTTGGAATTAATAATATTTAATTGAACAATTTTGCATCAGTAGAAACCTATACAAACTTTTGTCCAACATGATTTAATTTTCGCTAAGACCAAAAATGTGCCCGGCAGTAAAAATGAACAATATTCTAGTGCCTCAAGCGAATGAAGTTACCTATCTTGGTATTCACCTAGATAGAATGCTTACGTGGAGAAAACATATATCTAGTAAAATAACGTGCATGAAGATAAGAGCTGCAAATTTAAATTGGCTTTTAAATAAAAACTCTAAACTTAGCCTAGACAACAAAGTACTTTTATACAATGCGGTCATAAAGCCGATTTGGATGTATGGCATTCAACTGTGGGGTACGACCTGTGCAACTAATATTGATATAATACAAAGGTTCCAATCGAAAATGCTTAGATCAATCACGTGCTCACCATGGTAGTACATTCGCAATGAAAATATCCATAAAGATCTTGGTATCCCTATGGTGAAGAAAGCAGTAGAGGACAGCAGATTGAAATATATATCTAAACTCCGTGATCACCCAAGCCCATTGGCTAATGCCTTAGTACATTCCTGCGATCAAACACGCTTAAAAAGAAGGGATATGCCTGCGTACTAAAGAGCAACGTTTCACCAATACAGCTCAATCACTTGTTTGAGCTTGTCTAGTTTTTTAAATAGATTTAAGATTTTATAACTTATTGTTAGGCTTAAAGTAAACCAAGATTCAATAAATAAAGAAATATTGAAAAAAAAAATGATTTAATAGGCGTCCCAAGTACCTGCATTATACCAAAAAAAATTAAACGTCGTTTGTTTAACTCTTCTATCTATTTTGAAAAGCAAGGGTGGTGGGTGGTAAGAGTTTCTATCAATTCTCTTGAAGATTCATCGTTTCGCAAGATATTTATCTGGCTTTTCAAAGATAATACCTTCATTATTAAAATTTTCTTGTCGTAATCCTATAAAACGCAATCATTAATAATAATTATAGGCAAATATTAAAGATTCTAAAACTTAAATAAATTTGTGAACTGTCAATGAAAACACATGATGTCGATCAGAATGGTTCCACAATCCACAAATTGTGTTTTCAATTTCGGTCCGAACGTAGTATAATTTCGATAACATCAATAAAGTCAATTGACTATTTTGTGGTTTTATCTTATCAAAAAATATTAATATCAGATACTCTCTTATGATTTGTCAACAAAATAAGAGACTACTACCAAAATTTATTACTCAAAATGTCGAACGCAAATTTTTGATTTTTTTTCGATTGATTTCCAATTATTTTTGAAACGATATCAGAATAAGCCCTGGGTTTATTACGATTTTAGAAAGTTTTACTAACTTTCATCGATAATAAATGTATCTTATTATATTTTTACGTTAACAGTTATCGATATCACTTACCGATGACTAACTCCGTCGATTACTTTTAACTAGAGATTTTAAATTTTTTTTCAGAATTTTAATAATTCACTGTAAATTTTATAGGCAAATCATAAAACCCATAATACCAGCTGATCACGTAAGAGTAACGTCATGAACTTTAGACGTCATTACGCAATGAAAATCACAGATTAAAAAAAAAAGTGAATGTCTAACATTCAATCGACTTCTCGAGAACCTTGTATTCCCCCAGCGCGTCATAGTTTTCATTATGCGAAATAATTATTTTAAAAACTGCCAAGTTTCAACGAAATTGCACACATAAATTACACAAGGTATGCTGATCTCATACACTTTTCGCATTAGCACACGCTCGCGGCTAATCGCAATCACTTAGCACGAAGGCGGCGCGGCACATTGCTTTGAAGCTCCGTTGGATTTTCGACTTTTTAGCGCGAATTTCACTTAATGAGATGTCAATCAAGTGGAGTGAGCTCATCTCCAACGCGCACTTGCCGCCTTATCAGTTATCGACGAAATTACGATTTTCTCAAGAATCTGCGTACAGCCCAAAAAAGGGAATAGCTAAACATTTGAGCGGCGATTTGCAACAACAAACTAATTGTTTTTGTTGTTGTTGCAGTTGGCAAGCATAAAGCGCATATGAGTGTTGGCTGTGATCATTATCGACTTTCGTTTTATTGATTAATCGCCTATTGTTACTGTTGTTGTTGCTGTTGCTACTTGCTGCTGATGTGGCTTTTGTGTGTTGCTGTTGAACTGTGACTCTTTGTTTGTGTTTGTATGTGTGTTGTTGCTTGACTGTTGCCAGCTGTCAGTCGGCAGTTGTCAATTATTGTGCGCTTGTCTGTCATTATTGTGGGTTGGCAATTGCCTTTGCGGCCAGTACATTCGTATATGTGTGGGTTAATATGGGCATAAATATTTACTCTGCATTTTCGGAATTTGGGAAATTGAATTGCAGGCCGCACGTCAGCCAAGGCAACAATCTACGGTATGGCAACAACGACAAATTGCTTGAGTGGTCGGTCGACTGCGGTCGCATGAACTCTATAAAGAGTTGACGTAGATTTCTTTCTTTCTTTTTTCTTTCTTTTTGCGCTGGGAATTGCAGATAGGAAGTCGATTTCTTTGCGGTCTCGTGACCATTTCTGCACTCATAAACTATTTCGGCAGCAATTTCCGAATGGCAAAAATATAATTGAAAACCTCAAAGGTGTGCGGTGGCAACGTGGCAAGCGGTTGGAATGGTGAAAAAATGTAATGAAGGTGGTTGAAATGTTGACAACAGCAACAAATAATCAATACAATACAAGCTTCTTTTAATAGATTTCTCAAATAATTTTCAAATATTTCAACCTTTTGGTCTTGCTTGCCTTCCGTTTGGAAGCGCCGCTCCATTTGTTAGGCTTTTCACAAATTATTATTGCATTATTGACATCAATACTTACATTATTTTTAGTTTTCTTGGAAAATACTTTATTTATTTTATTGAATTAGTTATGAAAGGGCAACATTCATAGTATGACAAGTAGTATATAATTTATCTTATTTAAATGGATCTGTGCGTAATTTGTTTTGCAGAGTTTGCTTAAGTAAAATGCAAATTAGTTATCACAAATAACAACCAAAATTAGCAAATAAATATGAGATTTAATATTTGAAAATATTTACTGCGATAATCAAGTACATTTATTATAATAAATACAAATATTGCCTATGAGTAATTCACATTATATTTAAGTATTACGCGTCTAATTGTTGACATCTGGTAAGGTTGTTTAATAATTTTGTAAACAAGCTGACACAGCCTCTATTTCAAGCACTTCGAGAATACTCTTTGAACGATTGAATCTTGTATAAGCTAAACTAATTGAATTGATTTATGAAATTATACTACTAGGCCATATTAAAAATCATCAATAGACGGATCAGAAGGTGTTACTTATGAGATAATTGGTATAGCGTTTTGCACTTAAATACCCGTAATGAGGATACGAGACGATCCAACATAAACTCTGAATGAATACTCAAACAATCTGCGACCATCGACTAACGAAATATCATTCTTAATGATCTGTTGGATATATTTTCTGAAATATTATAGTAAACCGAATTATTTAGAGTATGATAGGTTAGTATATGTACAATTGAGCTAGAATTTTGCAACATCAGCGGCTAAGTTAAATATAAGAGAAGATCTCTGAGCAACGACCATAAACGGATTTATTGAAAAAGATTCGCTCTCATGTGATCTATAGTGTGGGATCTATAGGTGTAGTGTAGATTACGCTCCGATCTAGATTATGAACTGATCTAGAATCTTGCTTCGAAGAAGACGCAATGCATGATTAGTTTGGATATTGCGTTCAACAGTTATAGACGTGTAAACATGAAGTTTACTAACACCGAAAATCGCGCTATTTTAGAGTTAAAGTTAAAGGCAAATCCGCTAGAGAAACGTTCCGTGAGATTAACGGTGCTTTGGGGGATGGTACTTAATCACTTTGAACTGCGGAGGAATGGTTTCGACGATTCAAAGCTGGTGAAAACGACACCATGGATAAGCCAGCTGGCGGAAGATCTGTGACGACGAATACCGATCAAATCATGGAAAACATCGAGTTTGTCCGGCATGTGGCCTCTCGTGACATCGCCCAGGAGATGGGAGTTAGTCACCAAACCATTTTAAACAATATGTAGAAGGTTGGATACAGAAAAAAGCTTGATTTTTGGGTGCCGCATGATTTGATGCAAAAAAACCTTCTGGGCCGAATCAACGCCTGCGATATGCTGCTGAAATGGGACGAACTCGACCCATTTCTGAAGCGGCTGGGGACTGGCGACGAAAAATGGATTACATACGACAATATCAAGCGAAACGGTTGTGGTCGAAGACCGGTGAATCGTCCCAAAAAGTGGCCAAGGCGGGATTGACGGCCAGGAAGGTTTTGCTGTTGGATTGATGGGATTGGAAGGGAATCATCCACTATGAGCTGCTCCCATATGACTAGACGCTTAATTCTAACATCTACTGCGAACAACTGGATCGCTTGAAGCAGGCGATCGACCAGAAGCGTCCAGAATTGGCCAACAGGAAGGGTGTAGTGTTCCACCAGGACAACGCCAGACCACACACTTCATTGATGACTCGTCAGAAGCTACGGGAGCTCGGATGGGAGGTTTTATCGCATCCACCGTATAGCCAGGAAATAGCGCCAAGTGATCACCACCTTATCCTGTTCATGGCGAACATCCTTGGTGGTGTAAAGTTGAACTCAAAAGAGGCTTGTGAAAAGTGGCTGTCCGAGTTCTTCGCAAATAGCGAGGGGGGCTTCTACGAGGGGGGTATTATGAAGTTGCCGTCTAGATGGAAACAGATTATCGAAGAGGAAAGCGGCAGGGAGATATTTGCCAACCTAATGTAATCTTAGAAAAATTATATTATTAGACTGTTCCAAAGCAACAAAACTACTAAGTTCAACTAGATGAGATGACTCTTTCTAGAACTCTTAACCGTATCCAACAACATATCAGATTAAAAATATACACAATAACCCAAATAATCAAAGAAAACATAAATCTAAAAAGCAACCACAACAATAGCAACAACTAACGAGAGCATAATAAAGTGTTGAAAAGCGAAAATCATACAACATGTCGATCATTACACACTCCCAATTATTATTTGCGAACGAGTTAACAATTCGCCAACATGAATTGGCAATGAGATAACAAAAAACCAAACACTTAATGCAGGTGAGGCAGCAGAAAACGAAATGACCGACAACACGAAAAACAACAAAAACACTGGAGCGGTGGGTAGCTTAGCGTGCACCATGCGACTTGACCCATTGCAAACAGTAGGAAATGTTAATATTTAATTGAAAAACGAAATTAACTACTTTCTGCGTAAATAATTTTAATAGGAAAAATGGATAAAATGAGTGAATGTTAATTGACATTGCAGCTTGGCAAAAGTATATGGTATATATGTATGTATATATGTGTGTATGAGTGTTTGTGTGTTTGAGAATGCGCGTGTGTGAGCGCATTAAATATTACTAGCTAGCCCGTGGTTAATTTCCATTACAATTCAAAGAAATCCATCAAGTGCTGACTCACGAAATTTTTCCACACCCGGCCCGTAGCTGCCGCTGCTGCTGCTACTTTTGCACACAACACTGTGCTTATGTGTATGAGTATATATTTTGCAGATTACCTGCAATTTAGCCACACTGTAACTATGTGTGCATTTATTTTATTTATTTACACAAAGCTTTAGTTGGCGCTGTTTCCTTATTTACAATTTATTCGCACCGCAAACACACGCACACACCCATACTTATGCATGACTACAAATGTGCTCTTGGCTAAAATGTACTTGCGTGCTTTGCGACCACTCAATTGGCAACAAAATGCAAAAATAAAAAAAAAAAATAAATTTTATTTTATTTTTCTCGCCTCGCTTATTTCACTGGAATCAAGTCGAGAGGGGACGGTAGATGGGCATCTCTAATTGCGAGCGTAATAGTTGGCAATTGTCACTGTTGCTAAAAGCAATTTTGTTTAATTTTATTTTATTCCGTTCATTTGCAACTCGTAACTGTGGGGGATCGCTATTGTGTTTGTTATTGTTGTTGTTGTATTTCTCATCGCTGATATAATCAGTATCGCTATTTATTTTACACGCCGAAGATCGCACGCGAAATGCACCAGCGGAAAATGGTTGGTAAGTGAAGGGTTAAGTGGATAGACGGCTTGATATATGAAGGTATTGGAACCCCTGTTTGAACAAATTTTAGACCATGCAGAAAAAAATATCAGAATAACATAAAATAAAATATATAAAAATAGTATCAAATTATATACAACGAACTTGGGATCAACCTTCATGAAACCAAAATAGTTACAAAAGCATCGTCGCCTTTTAATAATATATGTAAGTTCGGGTACAAATATAGATTTTAACAAAGCGATCGTTCACAATATGATCCTAATAGTTGTCACTATTTCTGCCTTTAACTCACATCTATTATATATCCATGAAAGTTTCACCATAACCTCAAATAACTAACCCTATATTGAAACCTCGAAATGAAAGCTTCGCGTTGGAAAGCTTACGAACATTTTGCACTGGTCAATCGAACTTTATCGGCAGTGTGCTTTCATCTTAAATTAATTGCCATAGCTACCCCAGTGATGTACATATATTTCGGTTATACTATATAGTATACATATATGAAAGTAAATTGGCCCATTAACAAATGTAACACAAATGAAAAAAAAAAATATGAGAAAACGATTAATACAATTAAAGACTACAATTTTGCGCTAATAAATGATCAATGATTCAAATGAACTGAGACTAGTTTACACTATTAGGGTGGTCACCTCGGTCTCAGCACATAAGTACTGGTCAAAATTTTTCACATTTAAGCCCTAATTGAGCAGATGAGCATTTATTAAAGGTCGCTCTCAACACCAACATCACAAAAAGATCAAATAGGCAACTTGAAAATGTGATTGAGTCTTCAAAACCTACTTGTCTTTACGGGAGACAGTGTACAATTATCAAATCATTTCCTGCTGCATCAAAACAGTTGCTCAGAAATCTCATAAAAATATCATAAATCTAATTTTTAACATAATCCGAGAATATCCGGGATAGTTAAGTTCAAAAACCGCTGAGAAGAAGTTGAAGGCTTGGTTAAAATTAGACTTTAGAAGATACAGTTGAACTGTCGTAACTCGAATCATCATAATCCACAAAGAAACTGCGAGTTAGAGAGACTTCCGAGTTATGGATGTTAATTTGTATGAAATTTGACTTCTATTCCAAATTCAAGAGTTCGAGTTATGAAGAATTTCGAATTATAGGAGCTCGAGTTATCGAGTTATTATTGAGTTCGAGCTATGAAAGTTCAACTGTTTCGAAGTTCCGTTGCATTATGTATCCGCGCCGAAATGTAGGCAACACTTTTTTATTTCCTTCTGATATATGTAATTTTTAGATTAAATGAACATTGGAGCCTAGGCTAGTTAGAGATGCCGAAAAATTAATTCTGTGTATATAAAAATTGTAAAAAGACTAGCATATGTTTTTGGACTCGGCAAATCACTTATATACAATTTCAACTCAAGTTTGACGAGAGCTTAGTCTAAAATTAAACGTTTTTCCTTCTTCAGTCCACCTTAATGCATAGCTTTCGTGCGCTCCGTTGGCTAGAAAAGCAATTTATTGTCGTATGATTCGTAGGAGTCACACTTAATCGATCGCAAATCTACGTATGGCTGTTTGTTGTTGTTGCTGCAGCGCACGACTTTTCTTCTCGACTGCAATTGTTTATACAATGTTTTTATTGTATTGTATTGTATTTGCTCGTTGCAATTTCAAATGATTATTTCCAATTTATTTTTTTTTCTCTGACATTCGCCAATTCGCTTTTGATCTCTGGAAATTTCCATTGAGGCGGAAAAAGTTTTCACGATATGATTTCATCATCAGCAATAATATATTCGCACATACATACCGGGTATCTGTGGCGGTGACAGCAACAACATCGAAGGCAGCAGCAGCATTGCTATTGCTTGTCATAGTTCTTGCTGTTGTTGTTAGGCTCTTGTTGTTGTTGTTGCTATTGAGTTGAACGCCGTGTTGCAGTCATAAGCTATTTGCGTTACATTTATGATACGTCCGTCCGTCCATTATTCTGTTTGTCAGTGTGTATGTTCGCCAGTAAGTGGGTATGTGGGTAAGTGTGACTGGGGTACCTTGATTTTGTTATTGCTTTTGTTGTATTTGATATACATTTTTATTATTGTAATTCTTTTTTCGCTTTTTTTGTTCAGCGCTCACATTGTTATGCTGTTTATTGCGGCTTTCATTTTATTTATGGTTTGGTAACACGAAGCCGACATTGGCAATTTATTACCGCTACGGCCGCAAACATTTCCGCTGATCCTGCGGAAAATGCTCGCATTGTCAGCGCGGTGAAATGAAATACGCTACATACAATGTTGCTGGCCACACATACAAATGCACATGAATACCTAAAGTGAAGTGAAGAAATCAAAGAAATAACACCGATAGTTCTACTTTATAGGACATGAAATCGGACGCGCATAATAAAAAATAATGAAAGGGAAAAAAGGCGAGCGAAAATGTCGACAATAGAATAATTTGTTCGCTTCAATGAATCACAGATTGACGTTTTTGGAACAGCCGTGGAATTAGAGGGGGGAAGAGAGAAGGTGAAAATGTTAAATTACTTCAGCGCGGTAACAGTACAATGTGGTATGAAAATTTTGAGGTACAAAAATATCAATTAATTATAGCGCTATAAAATATTTATGGTAACTATTTCGATAGCGTTTTGATATTCTTATGGTAAATTTTTTGCTATAATATAATTATAGCAACTTTTTTGCCATAATATTATTATAGCAACTTTTTTGTTATAATATTATTTTAGCAACCTTTTTGCTATAATATTATTATAGCACTTTTTTGCTATAATATTAGTATAGCAACTTTTTTGCTATAATATAATTAAAGCAACTTTTTTGCTATAATATAATTATAGCAACTTCTTTGTTATAATATGATTTTCAAAATTTTTTTTTGCTGGTGGCAAACCTTCAACAGCGTAAAATGTTTTGAAAAATTTAAATTTCCATATAACTGCATACATGACTGGTTCTAAGAAAATAATAATTTTCATGTTTATACTGAATATGTACATATATACTAAATTTATGTATATAATGTTTATTAGACATGCATTCAAGGTCAATGCAATGCCAATATTAAAGCTGTCTCCATCGATCCCAAATGACAGTGGCTTCATGCAGTTGAGGTCGGTAGGAAATCCTCAGCCGAACAAGAGCAATAACAAGAACATAGAGCTCGAGTTGCCTCGTGCAACTACAGTGACCCTTGCCCAACTTCGTTCTGGATACTGTAGCAAACTAAACTCCTACCTGTCCAGACTAGACCGTGACAAACTCAACATATGTGCTGCAAGCAAAGAGTCCTCACGTGACACTAACCACCTCTTTACATGCCTCCTTAACCCTACTCATCTAACACCCATTTCCCTTTGGTCCGACCCTATCAAAAGAGCTCGTTTCTTGGGTCTCCCGTTAGATAACATACAATTTAATCCGAAAATATTTCATTTTATTTTAATCGCTCAGCAATAACAGTAGTTTGAATCCCAAAAATTGTCTTACAGGTCTGTTCCTCCAACGGATTACTAAATAGCGAACTACTTAAGTGTGCTTACGTGGCTTCAAATTTATATAAGTATATACATATAAGTAAGTAGGGATCGCATGTTCCATTGCATTCTACTCCTCTTAGCAACTAAGAAAGTCAATGGTGAAAAGAATACAAAAAAGTTGCAACAAAAACAACAACAACTTGACACAACAAAGTGTATGAGCAATTGGCGAGCATATTGCTTTAGTTTATTTCACGCTTCGCTACACAAATGTCATATCGTCATATCCAGCAGAGTGTCAACCAGGACTCACACTCCACACTCTTTAGCCACAAGCAGTGAATGCAGCAACATTTGCGAAAGCAGCGCTTTAAGAGAGTTGAAGAATTTTAAGCTTGTTAAAGACAAATTAGTGAAATGAGAGAGAGAGGTGGATTTGAGCAAAAATATTGCAGGGATACAGTTATAGGGATGTTGAACAAAGTAAGGGATACATACACTTGATTCTCTATAAATGCAACTCTGGTCGTTTAATAGTTATTAAGAAGTACAACGGACGGGCGAAACATTAAAATTCTCATAAAAATAACTGTTTTAACTGTGAATTATAGGAAATAATAATTTAATATTCAAATGTATTGTCTAGGTAGCTTAGAAGAGTTCCACACCTCGATTTCTTACTCGTTTGTTGTTAATATTTGCTTCGTTGAGCTTCTCTCCGCCTATAATGGCAGAACAACACAACTTCTAGATCTTATGAAAAGGTCTAACTTATCAGTGATCTCATCAGAAGTCTCGGAATATCCATTGTTGAGATATATTGACCCAAAAGTTATAATAATTCAGAATATTCTTCTATAACATACTCTAGAACCTTGTCCGCTTTATATCTAGAAGATTTATATATCTGAAGATTTCTCAAGGTATAAAAGTGTTCGAAACCGTATACATTCGACTGACTGTGGATAAATCTTCAACCAAAAGAAACTCTCGTTGACTCGGTCATTCGAAAAATCTATTTTTCTCGTTCCCATATATACCAAAACGGCAAATGCTGTCCCTCTAAATCTCAAAAAGAGCTTTCATCTCGTTTTCCATATTGATTTTTTTTTTATTTTATATTGCAAATTTAGCACGCTTTCGCTTTAAAGACAGCCATTATTGACATTTTTATTTATTTTTTTCATGCATTTAAATTTTTCCATTTTTTTTTGTTTTTTTTTCGCGTTTTGTTAGTGTTGTTTTTTATTCTGTCATTACATTTCAACGCGCTGTTCATTTGCTCACCAACACAAATACACGAGCGCACAGTAATTTCTTTCGTGCTTACGAGTGTGCTTTCATTTTTCTGGTGCCAGAATGTCTGTCTAAAACCAAAGCCAGTCGGTTCGCGCTGTGCCCGTAACACCATAGCATGGCATAACATGGCATGGCACGGTGTGCCGCGCGGACGGCGGGCGCTGCTTAATGAGTTGCCGAGGCAGCCAAGCAAATGCGCACAGCACAAAGGTGGCAAAGTGGTGGCAGCAGCGGCGGCGGCGGCGGCAAACGTGACGGTTGCGGTTAGTGCCAGTGGAGGTGAACTCAACTCAAATGGGTAGAGCAACAGCGGTGTATGTTCACATGTGTGTTAAGTGAGTGGGGAGTGCGGTGAAGCGCAGGCGTTGCCAGGTAAAGGAGATGTAAAATGAAATGAGATGAGATGAGTGGAGCTTGACGTTCAAGTTGAGCTTGAGGTTAAGATTGAGGTGGAGGTGCGATTGTGCGGACGGTGTGGTGCGGTGGAGTGGGTTCGCTTACAGCGGATATGAGTATATGGGGCAATCAAGTTGGAGACTCAGCGACGACGCTCGGGTAATCAGTCAGCTGTAGTAATTGTCGAAGCCTCACCGCAATGCAACGCTCCCTCAAGCTGACAAATATGAGCCGCAGGTAACGTGTAACTAATTTCTCCAAATGTCAACGCACACACACATATACACTCAAGTCGGTTGGCAACACGTATGAATCGACAAAAGCGTTGAAAGGGCAGCAATCTGACTCGAGCGTTTTTAGTACCAGGCAGCGCGCTATATGAAGGTGGCTGTGGCGGGTGGCAAGGAGCGTAGCGCAAAACGTGTAGGCGTACGTGTTGCTGTGCACACGTGGAAAGTTCTAGATAGTCCGTTGTTGTTGTTGTACAATTGAGTTTCGAGCGCCAATTTGTGTTTATTGTTATTTTTTATTATTTCACCGATTGCATTTTCGTTTCACCTAAATACCCGTATGCACTATAATCTCGCAGCTTAATTCATTATTTAGCCGCACTTCAATTTTCATACTAGTTGGGTGGGTCAGCAGCGGTGGCGGCGGCGGCGGCGTTTATCTTGATTTGCCGCAGGCAACATTGAAAATCACCATTCAAGCAAATTACGTTTAAATAATTAATTTTTTCCTGTTAAAGCTTTGGCGGCAGCGGCGAACAACAAAAGCAGCCAAGCTACATAAAATCGTTCAAGCAGAACAACAAAACGAATTATTACGTGCAAAGCACATAAAAAGCAATTATATTATTAGAACTTGACGAAACGAACGCGCTGCGCTGTGACATGGAAAATTTCTTGATTATTTAACCCATTCAGATATACCGTTCAGACATAAGTGGGTAATTGATTCTAGGGTGCAGAAACTATAAATGATCTTTAAAAGGGGGCAAATACTCTATAATTGGGGTTAGTTTCGAGGACTGACAGTCAAATTACCGAAGAGGACTTCTGGAAGCATTCTATAAGTATGACATCCTACAAGGTATGGGACTAGTCTCAATTCGACCAAAAACACTCTCTGGCCTCGAACATTATACAAAGTGGCACTATCATCGCCTAATCTCTCCGTAAAGCCGTTCAAAAGGGCATTAATGCATCATGGAGGAATGGATCCAAGCTCATGAGATGAGATCCCAAGCTCATAAACTCTCTGAAAATCTCAAGTTCCTAACTCTCCAAAACAGTCCGATAAAGGCGGTCATGATTCATGGAGGAATGGATTCAAGCTCACGAGATGAGATCCCAAGCTCATAAACTCTCTGAAAATCTCAAGTTCCTAACTCTCCAAAACAGTCCGATAAAGGCGGTCATGATTCATGGTCTCATTTTCCAAGCTCATGAGATGAGATCCCAAGCTCATAAACTCTCTGAAAGTCTCAAGTTCCTAACTCTCTAAAGCAGTCCGATAAAGGCAGTCATGAATCATGGAGGAATGGATCTAAGCTCATGAAATGAGATCTCAAGTTCCTAAACTCTCTGAAATTTTTATATTACAATTCTTCTATCAAACCTTTCGTACTTTTTGAGCTCAGTTGTGGACATTTGTCCAAAGAATGAATCGATTTCTCGGACATGATGAGATTACAACCAGGTGGAACAGTAAGCTTGGCGGAACAAAAAGCGAAGGTAGCTTATAGTCAACTGGTTTTAAAGATAAATAGATGGATTTGGATTGAATATATTCTCTATTCTTGGAAGGGACCAATTGATTTACCTACTTCCAACTACTTTCTAGAAATATGAATAAGCATATTCTAGAACAACTTTAAAAAATATCTGCTGTATATCTTACAACACGGCTCTGCTGAATATACCACCGCAGAGCCAGAGACTAGCATCATCCAATAACACATTGCTCGTACGTGTCCACAAAGTACACAATCACCGCAACGTGCGCTTCAGCAACCCACAATCTACGAACAGCCAACAATCTCCAAGCCCAATCAAGTCAGGCCATATAAGCGCCCGGTTTGTTTAATTAAAATTTATCACAACGTCCAAAAATGGTAAATGAAAGACGGAAGCGGGGTAGAGCGGCAGCAAACAGCAGCTCGATGGAAGCGGCAATAAATAAATAAAAAATATGAAAACATTTTTAATAAGAAATACAATTATTAAACGGCAGCAGGAAGAGAGGGGAGAACAAGCGACTCTGTAAGCGCGCGTGTAGCACGGAAGGCGGCAGCAGGCGTATTTTATTAATAAAACTTGGAAAATACAAAAAGAAAATCGAAAAAAATATTGAAAAATTATCTAATCGCCAACGACACTAGCAATTATGACAGCAACAACAACAAAAACAAGTCAGTGGGCTGTCAAGCAGATCAGTTTCACGTTAGCAACAGCGAAAAATGGTGCGGCGTGTGCCACCGAGAGAAATACATTTTTTTTGCGGAAATGCCAAAAGCACGATTCCTTTGATGAATTCACTTTGTGGTTTTTTCCATTCTATTTGGCTATTTGGCAGTAAACGCTGCTGGGGGCACGTTTGACAGCGCTGCAACAAGTCACACACACACATTCTGGTATATGAACTAAATATATGAAGGCACTTGTATTTGCCCACGCTAAAGAATTTGACAGACTGCTGGACGTCAGCAAATTGTGTCGAGCGATTTTTTGACGTGTGTTTCGCTTGAAAAGCAACAACAGCAACAGGCGTTTGACATATATGTTCTAGAACTGTTTTGCCAGCAATTTCTGTTATATATTTTTTTGAATATGGGTTGGCGAAGAAGCACAGCGCACAGCTGCTACCTATTGGCGGGCTGCAGTTCTGGTTTCTTTTGTTGGAGGTGGGTGTGTAGATCCCTCATGGGTGGACACATGTTGTTCTGTAGTGAAATATTAAAATTTATTTTCAAAGGTAAAAATTTGTAAAAAATAGCAAGACGGAACTAGCTCTGACGTTCAGAACCCACTTATAAACAGAGAAAGGAGGAATGTTTGTGGATGGAATAATTTTTTTACTGCTAATAGGAATTTCAAACAATATTATTACTAAACAATATTTTTAAAGACATTCAATATTCACGGAAATCTAAAATTGCTCACTACCTACATATGATATAGAAGAGACTGGAATGAGTATATGGTGTTCTCAAATTGAGAGATATTTAAGTGTTTGGTGTATTATATATTAAAATATTTGACATTTTGTAATATAAGTTGTAAAAGCGTGTTGTTAAGGTAATCGAAATCGAAAAAGAGAGATTGACAGATTTAAACAAGTAAGAAAAGGCTAAGTTCGGGTGCACTCGAACATTTTATACTCTCGCAATTTTTATAAAAAATATTTTTAGATAATACACAAATACCCATAAATTTGTCATAAAGTTTAATCGAATAACGAAAATCAGCACATATAGTATATATGCAGAATAAAGCCCACCGTATTAAAAAAAAACTATAATTAAGTATATGGGAGGTAGGAGAAGATATTTTTGAAAAACATATAATTAGGTATATGGGAACTATGAGATGTTATGATCCGATTTTAATAATTTTTGGAACAGAGACACATTATTAGAAGAACACAATTTCCTCTGAATTACATTAAATTATCTCAGAGATTTACCCATATTTTCATTTAAAATTTACCTTAGGCGTTGAGTTCAACATGTTCGATATCTGAGGCTTTGAAAAGTTATAGTCCGTTTTCGACAATTTTTTCACAAGTACAGCTAGAGATGATATGCACCATTTGTCTAAAGTTTTATTCCGCTATCTTCATTGTTTCGTTATGTATATATTATAAAGTGAAGGAATAAGATGTAATTCAATATTGGGTTACATGGGAAGTAGTCGTGATTGCGAATCGATTTCGCCCGTTTTCCACACGTGTCATCACGGTGTCAAGAAAATATTATATACCGAATTTCATTGAAATCTGTCGAGTAGTTCCTGAGATATGGTTTTTGACCCATAAGTGGGCGATGTCACGCCCATTTGTTAGTTTGTGAAAAAATCTGCGTGTAGCTTCTTTCAGCTTTTTATTCTATAAAATTTAGTGTGTCTGACGTTTTCCGCTAGTTAGTTAACCCACTTTTAGTAATTTTCAACCTAACCTTTGTATGGGAAGTGGGCGTGGTTATTATCCGATTTCAACTATTTTCATAGTGTGTGGTGGGGTACGTAGGAGAACTGACTGCAGAAAGTTTGGTTTATATAGCTTTATGAGTTTGCGAGTTAAATACAAATAACCAATTTGTGGGCGGGGCCACGCCCACTTCCCCAAAAAAATTACATCTAAATATGCCCCCTCCTAGTGCGATCCTTTAATCCAAATTTTACTTTTATTTATGGCTTAGTTATGACACGTTAAAGGTTTTTGGTTTTCGCCATTTTGGGGGCGTGTCAATGGTCCGATTTTGCCCATTTTCGAAAGCAACCTCTCAGGGTGCCAAGGAATACGAGTTTCAAGTTTCGTTAAGATATCTCAATTTTTACACAAGTTATCCGTTGCACGGGACGGACGGACAGACAGTCATCCGGATTTCAACTCGTCTCGTCATCCTGATCATTTTGATATATATAATCCTATATCTAACTCGTTTAGTTTTATGACTTACAAACAACCGTTATGTGAACAAAACTATAATATCCTCTTAACAACTTTAGTTGCGAGAGTGTAAAAAAAAGTTTTAGAATAACCGAAGACTTTAATAAAACAAGGTTCAAAACAAAAAAAAAAAAAAAAACAAACAAAAGGTTAGCTGAATATGTGGGTTTGCTACTTATCCCAGTTATCAGGTAGAATAAATCTGGTATACGTTTTGACTTCCACAATAGAGGGAAAATTGCGAACTTGGAGAACTATCCCAATGTGTATGGTCGGATACCAATCTTTGGTAGATATTGCCATAATTTGGAGAATGGAGCACCCAAGGAACAAGTTCCATCTTAAAAAATAAATATTGTATTTATCTTGCTATTTTTTATATTTATATAGCACTTTGTTATCGCCACTTTGATCTCAGGCAATATTTATAAACAGTAAATATTCTCTGTTCATTTAACGAAGTGTTGATATTGTGACAAGCCTTTATGGCAAACCTGTCGTCGTACGAGTATCACAAAACAAATGTGTGCACCCAAATTAAATGACATAGACATCATATTTAAAAATATACTTTTCATATGCAAAATAATAAAATTTTGCATTTATTTGTTGTACGCTGCTGAATGCACATGCCAGAGGCGGATAAATGCACAAATATATACAGATAGAATATAAAAATTAATGCAGAAAGGCATATTGGATACTTGAGTATATTTATGTATATGTAAGAGTGTTAGGGTGGGTCATTTTTTGTAAGCTAAAAAACAATAAATATTTTTATGAGACAGAGCTTCAGAAAGAATCTCTCAAGCTCACTATTTTTATTATTTTTTCTTAAGCAATTCTCGTGATGATACTCCGAACTTCAAGATACTGTGGAACTTCTCTAACTCGAATCATCATAATCCACAAAAAATCCATAAAAAAATTCGAGAATTCCGCCTCGAGAATAAAATTTTAAATTTTGTATTATGTCCGATTTATGGAAGGAAATTTTTATGAAATTTGATTTCTGAATGCTATTGCCAGTTCAAGAGTTTGAGTTATGAAGAATTTCCAGTTATCAAAGTTCGAGTTATCAAAGTTCGAGTTATGAAGAACTTCGAGTTAAGGAAATTTGAGTTATGTAAGGAATTTTGTATGCAATTTGATTACTGAACGCTATTGCTAATTCAAAAGTTCGAGTTATGGATATTTTCAAATTATGGAAGTTCCACTGTATATTCACATATGCATCCTGGAAATCAAAAAATTTAGAACTACTTCAAACATGACTATGAATATGCAAAAATCATCGAATTACTAAAAAACAATTTATCAATAAATTTTTTTTTGGAAAATCCCATCAAATTGCAAAATTTTCTATCAAAATTCTCTCAAATTTAAACATTTTTGTTCAAAAAATTTTTCGTCACAAAATTACCCACCCTAATGTGTCGGCTGTGCAAGTGCACTTCTGAGCTGTGGATGCATATTGACCTGACCGTCTCGATGGCAGCAACAGCAACAGCAGCAATGAAAGCAAAAACAACAAGAACAACAACCAGCACTTGACAATGATTTGTGGCGCGGTGAAATTTTTAAATCAAGCCAACGGCGAATTGAGAGAGAGCAAAATAAAAAAAAAATGCCAATGCACAGATATACACACACACACTCGACTGCACCGCACCACTTGAGAGATTAAAAAATTATTGCGCAAGTAAATGTGGCGATTTTGCAATTCAGCAAATAATACTTGTAAGCTACAAAATTAAAATAGCGAATAAATTGGGAAATAAAGGCCAAGCGCACGTGCGGCGCGAAACTGGGCCGTTGCCGTTGTGCTGAGGAAAATGCATACAGATAAAACTACAACAACAGTAACAAGAAAAAAGTGGACATTTCAGAAATTTCATAAAATACGCTGGCGCATTTGACATGCCATAAATTCTTCCTTTTTGAGCATATTTTGCCGACGCCGACTCAAATATACACATACATAAGTATATGGACACATATAAGTTGCATATTTGTGGGTTTGTATGTGTGCGCTTGTTAATCAGCGCATTTAATTTGCACGGCTTTGCAATTAAATTCTTCTCTCTGTGCGCCACAAATGAGTGAGGAAATAACGCAAAATAAATAAATAATCGCCTGCCGGCCATTAATTATACGATTGTTGTTGTTGGTGGTGATGCCAACGTAAGCGGCGATACACTGATTCTTGGCATTTTCACATTTTCGTTTCATTAACAGTTATTTTTTTAATATTTCATTAATTTTTACATTCATTTCACTCTCTTTGCTTTGCGTTCGCTATTTTTGGTCGCATTTTCGGTTGCATTAAAATAAATGTATAAAATTGTTGTTTGTTGCTGTTGTTGTTCATCATGCTTCATGTTCATTGCTGTAAATGGCGAAAAGAGATTAAGTTAATTGCCGCGCTGCAAACTGCCGTCTGCCGACTTCGCATCGCCACTTGGCCGTGCCGCCGCTCGACGTCTCTTGTGGCGACTTTTGATGGCGACGCTGCAGCCACCGTTGTGACAGTGGTCTCACTGCCTACCAAACGACCATTTGGGGTCCCTATCAATTGCTGCCACAACGCGCGGCGGGGGTTAAATGAGTGCGCGCCTCGTTAGGGCGGCCATAAAATGTAATGACTACCGATTACTCGTTTCATTATTGTTTATTTTAATATTCTGTTATAATGCGCGGCGACAAGCAATGCCACAAATACGCATAATATTAAATACATACAAACAAGTGTTGTTGTTGCACGCATTTCACCTGTTTCTTTCTTCTTGGTGGTGACGGGAAAGTCAAAATGATTTTAAAGCCAGTCTAATTTGTTTTGATTTATGGTAAGTGTCATTGCGCATGAGAAAGTAAATATATGATATTTCATTTTACAGCTACTGAAGTAAATTCTATTTACATTAATGGATTTAGAGTCCAGTTTGTCCCGAAAAAAGTAAAGAAATATCATTATCGAAAAAAATAATAGTTTTTTCAGGTGACTTTATCCATTTTATATAAGGTTGGCAAATATCTCCCTATCGGTTTTTTGCTTTTTATTCAATGCTGCAACTTCATAATACCGCCCACGTAGAAGCCCCCCTTGTAATTTGCGAAGAACTCAGACAGCCACTTTTCATAAGCCTCTTTTGAGTTCAACCTTAAACCACCAAGGGCGTTCGCCATGGACAGGAACAGGTGGAATCAATCACTTGGTGCCATGTCCGTGCTATATGGTGAATGCGATAAAACCTCCCATTCGAGTTCCCGTAGCTTCTGACGAGTCATCCACGAAGTGTGTGGTTTGGCGTTGTCCTGGTGGAACACTACACTCTTTCTGTTGGCCAATTCTGGGCGCTTCTGGTCGATCACCTGTTCAAGCGGTCCAGTTGTTCGCAGTAGATGGTAAAATTAAGCGTCTGGCTACATTGAAGCAGCACAAAACGATGATTCCCTTCCTATCCCACCAAACACAGAGCAAAACCTTCCTGACCGTTAATCCCGGCTTGGCCACTGTTTGGGACGATTCGCCGGGCTTCGTTCACGACCGTTTTCGCTTGATATTGTCGCATGTGATTCATTTTTCGTCGCTAATCACCATCCGCTTCAAAAATGGGTCGAGTTCGTTCCATTTCAGCAGCATATCGCAGTTGTTGATTGGGCCCAGTAGGTTTTTTGCGTCAAATCATACGGCACACAAACATCAAGCGTTTTTGTGTATCCAGCCTTCTGAAGATGGTTCAGAATGGTTTGATAACTAACTCCCTACTCTGGGCGATGTTACGAGTTGCCACATGGCGATCTAACTCACAGACTATCGCAGACAGACATTTATCTTATTGGCGAAGATTCAAACTCATGAAGTATAGTGCCTACCAGTTTTGAAGCAAGTGAGACAGACAAAGTTCGTAGAAGACGTAAGCATATTAGACAGTCATGCTTTTCTCAAGGCCTTTTTTGTTATAATAATGGAACTGGCGAATGATAAACCTGGTGGAAACATGAAATATGGGACCCTGTACTAGAGCTGACACGGTAACAATATAAAATAATCAGAGGACTCGACAGTTTGGATTGTTGTTGTTGTAATAGCGATTATCTATTACGATCCTAACAGGGATAGATCGTCGAAAAGGCAGCCCTTGACCGGATAAAATCCTGGTCAACTCCGGTAACGTAGAACCGGCTGCAGTGGGAGTTGTGAGAGATTTAATCGAGGTAAAAATCCTCGTTGAGTTTGGTAATCTGACTGAGGAACGAATCTGTAAAAGCCAAATTAACACATAGAAAAGAAGGTATGTATATGCAGAAAGCTGGTGAAGCTGTGGAGTTCTTGAACCATTATTATTTTTAACTCAAAAACCACTTCGGAGAAAGAAAAAAGTCACCTTTTCCCTGTTTGACCCACCCTACCAAGCATTTTCACTACAAATAGAGCTGATGCATTCGCAGCGCCACAAAATAGAACATCGTATGCGGCGGCGCTGTTGCGGTTGCTGACGACTGCCTGTCGCTTGCTGGCGTACAAAGGCGGAAAATTAAATTGAAATTAATGAAAATATTATAATAAGCTTACAATTTATGACAACAGCGATGTGAGTGGGTCCACTTGTGGACTTATGTGGATAACTCGGTGAAATGCATAAATGAATTTGTGGGCTGGTGGACATCTTCACTGCTTGTATTACGCTAACAACACTGCACTTGGTTTTATTGTTGTTGTTGTTTTTGTTTTTCTTCGCTATTGTTGTTGTTTTTGCATAACACTAGCTGTTGTTGTTGTTGCTGCTGCTTCTTCTTTTGTATTTGCCAATTTGCAGGGAGTTTCAATGCGTTCACCATAATTACCACCGTGTGAGGCCAATTAATGCAATTAATAAAAATACAATACAAAAACAACAACAATAATACCATAATCAGTTGGTGCTTTCGGTGTGTAATTGAATTTGTACGGGCACGCAACAACAAATAATTAAAGCGAACTCTTCTGCAAATGTATATATTGTATCTTGCCTCAACGCACACCCACATGCCAACAACAATAACAACAACACCGCTAAGTTGTGTTGTGGCGCGGCGGCAGCGCAGTGCACGGCTCACCTCAAATTGCGGTTTTGTCAGAATGAGTTTATTTTTGCATAAATTAACTTTGCACATTATTATTATTGTTGTTGTTGTTGTTTTGGCTTTATTAATTACTCGTACTTTATTTGATGTGCATTTTTATTTAAATACAACACCAACAAACAAACACACACACACTGCTGCCTACATAATTATATATATATTTATTGTTGTTGTTGTTGTTAGTGTTGTTGTTGTTTGCACAACAAAAGCGTGAATTGTGAAAAAGCGAAGAAAACATTTGAAAATTAGCATTTTTAATTCGTAATGCATTGTTGTTTAATAATATACAATAACAATAAAAAACTGCTGATTAAATTGTAAGATGTTTGTCCGTCCGTCCGTCCCTCGCATCAGTGGCATCACTGAGGTGTGTTAGACCCACCGTAATACAACTGTATTAACAGTGCGCTGCTTATGTCTGTTGTGGTTGTTGGTCGTGCATTTGCCGCATAATGAGTGGGTTGTGTATAAAATATATGTATGTAGGGCACACGTGTGGCCCAGAATTATAAATGTATTCATATAAAAAATATATATGTATATTTCAATTTGCATACACAACGGTGTAACGGCCAAGCAAACACGTTTCGTTTTTCAGCTTTCGAATGATATAATTTTTCGGTGAAACTAAATTTTATGGAAAACTCGTGGAAATCAAACACAAAGGGGTTAAACAAAAGGGAAAGTTGTTGTAAGAGAGTGAGTATTAGACTTCAGTTTGTATATGATATCGACAGATTGATACGCTCAATTAGAAGTTAAGGCCTTCGGTGCAAAGGAAACTTATATAGCCGATTAGTAGCTAGTAGCAGCGTACGCCTATAACATGAGGCCTTCAGATCGGAAGGAATGCAGGAAATGTCAAGAGAGTGACACCAAGGAAACAGTGGAGCAGCTCTTGTGCGTTTGTCCTGCACTAGCAAGACAACGCTTCAGGTATCTAGGAGCTCCGCAGTAAGATTAGTTGCAGGAGATATCATTAATGAGGCCTCATCATCTCTTAAAATTCGCGTTAAGCGCTGGCAACCTATCAGGACTACTGCTCAGTGATTACGAGACGGGACTCCATCTGGTATCGCTAAGCACCATAACTGGTCTATGCGTTGCATGTTGGCCCACCAAACAAACCTAACCTAACCTCAAATCTACCCGATTCCAACTCTTTCAAGACCACTAGAAACATAGTTTCACTTTGGATGGGTGTTATTCGCCTTGCTTCTCCTTTTTGCCTTCACCTAACGTTGTCTTTTTGAACTCTTCCTTCATCTGATTTCCTCACTTCTGGTTTTGGATGCATCTTCGACCTCCATTTCGCCTTAGCTTGAGTCCTCATCTTATATATTTTATACGCAGTCAGTTCCTTCATATTCATCTTCTTCATTGTGTTCATCTTCGGCTTTATCGGATGTCTTCGAATTCATTGTCTTCGTCATGTTCGAATTTGCCTTCATCTTCTTCTCAGGGTTTATTTTCGCATTCATTTTGGTCTCCGTCTGATAATGTGTGGAACAGAGAGTTCTATGTAACGTCTAAACCGGTCAAAAACTAAAGAAATCTTTATACTTTTTTATATAATAACTTCTAGGGGATTTTTTAACTCTCTTTATTAGATACTACTCTATAGCAGCTTGGCTGGAATATCTATAGAATATATCTATATATTTTTTCTCGATTTTATGAACTTGTGGAACAACTATGTAATTGCATAGACTGTATATTAAGCTTTCTCTGAAGCTTTTCCATATCTTTTGTGGCACTCCTAAGGTACTAACCGAATATTGTGCCACCCTATACAACTATTTTAGGATTTAATTGTATTGTCTGTTGTTTCAGCTTTCTCTCCAGCTTTCTCTGAAGATCTTTCGTACCTTTTTTGAAACTCTTAAGGCACTTTCCGCATTATTGTGCCACCCTAATGCTTGTCACAGTTAATTGCACTTAATCTCTTATTCCCAAATGCATTGTTCGAATGCGATTTTCAGCTACTGCACCGCCATTGCCGAGCTTTTTTCCATACTTTCAGGGGCTCACATACATACAAAAACATGATTTTTACGGTTTTCATGTTATTTTTTTTTGTACGGTATTTTATAAAATCAGCTACACACCGTCACACATGCGCCGTGGCGAATTTGTGCACATTTAAAGTGTGCCCAAACATTTGCACTTTTTCGCTGTGCAAAATGCTGAAAACTCGTTTTTGGCACAAATCAGGTTTCACCGTATCAACCGAAAAAAATCAAGCATTTCGGTGTTGCACTCGGTCGCCTACTTGTTCGACGACTTCGCGTTGCAACTTTATGGGTAGTTGGTTGCTGTTGTTGTTGACTAGTTTGTGTAGTCTCTTTAGCGCTTTTTGGGTTTGCAATTTTTGCATTTTCGTTTATTTTTTAATTTTAATTTTTTTTGTTGTTTGCTGCAAATGCGTAGCAAGTGTGCAACTTGCAACAACTCATCGCGCTGCTTGCAACTGTAGTTGCATTGACAGTGACACCCTCCGCTGCACTCGCTCCCCAAAATGAAGTGAGTTCAGCGCAAAAAAAAAACGGCGATTTAGTTGCAAGTACATTGATGTTGTTGTTGCTGCTGCTGGTGGTGGCAAACAGGTAGCCAGCGCATACACTGTATTAGGACAAAAAGTGTGTGTGTGCATTGACTTATGTCCATCTGTTGGCGTACAGTTTTTGTGCAATTAAATTGGCAGTTGTAACTGTTTCTTTTATTTGCTTTGTGCTTTTGCACAATTTTAGTGCCAATTCCGTAGGTAGGCAGGCAAAGAAATTCGGTATTAACCAGTCGCTTTTTTGAGTTTTTTTTCAGTTTCCGTTGCTCTTGCAAGCATCAAGTGCTTGTTGTTTTGGTTTTGTTTTTTGTTTTTGTATTTTATGGCCACTTTTTCAGTTACTCGCATGTGACTGCAGGCCGTAAATGTTGTTACCGATTTTTTCCAACATTTTTTATGGCGATTTTATTACCGAAACGAAAATTTAAGTGAACCCATTGCAAAAGCAAAATGAAAAACTACACGTCGAACAAGTATAACCCTGTAATCAAATCTGCGTTGCACTTGTAGCGCTCCCAAAGCACAAAAAAACACAAAACAATCACTTACAACAAGAGGTCAAAAGCGATATAAACTCTTTTACATTTCCAGTTTAGCGAAGTTATGTACAGACAAAGTTCGGCTTTAATTTCTAGTTCTTTCGATGTTCAAATGAATTTCCACTTTTTACGGTCATTCAGGTTGTAATTTGGTAGCCGAGATGGAACAACGAATGTTCTTTATGTGTTTCTAAAAAAGAGTTAGCAGTTTACTTATTGTTTCTGGTTGGTGCGGTTCAATAGTTTTAGGCGGCTTGGTAGGAAACATTCGGAAAACAACAAAATTTTCAAAAATAACTCCGGATTTACTCTGATAAATTTTTTGCGAGCTGTAGAAGTCACACAGACGTTCAAAAACTGAAAAAATCGTATATTTTTCATAAAACTCCGTCAGGTGCTCAAGATCTTTTGGGATTTGTCATAGAACTCCAAGACGTAAGCGGCGATGTGTAGGAATAGTTATAGAAAAACTTTGTTATAATACGAGAGATATCTTAACACTAAAAAACTGGGGAATAAATTAAAGACAAATTCAAAATCTTCATCGCATGAAGCAAGAATTGGCAAAAGACGATTTAATACTTTTTTCGCCTTTTGATCAACACTTTTTAGTTGCCTGATAAGTAACATGAATTTTGAAAAACAAAAAATAAACTTTATCTTGGCTTTGGTTTGATTTTTTGATTGTTTCTGCCAGAGATCAGAAGCTGTAAGTTCATTTATATAACATACGGACGTTCAGAAACTAAAAAACTCGTAAGGGTTCAGAAAAACGGACCAGTTGTTCGAAGATCTTTTGGGATTTGTCATATAACTCCAGAACGTACGTCGTGATGTAGAGGAAAAGTTACAGAAAACCTTTGTTATAATACGAGAGACATCATAAAACTTAAAAACTGGGAAATAAATTAAAGACAAATTCAAAATCTTCAACGCATGAAGCAAGAAGTGAGCAAAGACGATTTTCAACTCTTTTCCGATTTTTGAACAAATTAAAGTTATTGTAAGCTCTTATTATTCCCCAGTGAAAAGTATTGCTTTAAATTTAATATTTACCGCTAATGGTTGTAACATAAACCATGTTGTTGGATGGCAAATGAGCCTATGAATATTTCACCCATTTCCCTTGAATTCACTACGAATAACCCTTTGCCCTTTCCGAGCTCAAGTCATTCCTTTATTTAAGCATTCATTTTGCATACAGCCTCTACTGACTTCTGTTGTTTTTGCTGTTTCTTTAACGCAGTGAAAATGTAAAAACAGAAAGACGGAAAGGCAGAAAGGCAGAAAAAAGCAGCCACACAAAGCTGCAGACACAATACAAAGCGAGCAGCCAGCAAAGACGCTTATCTACGTGCAATGGCAGTCGAGCCAGCAACAGCAGCAGCACCGCCAACAACACTGAAGACAGTCGACTAACCAGTTAGGCAGACGACGCGTCAGACAGCCAGTGAGACCAGCGACCAACGGCAGTCAGCTGGTTGCGCTGCATGCGAAACGGGTTAGTTAGCTAGTTGAGGCGGCATTGAGTGCAGCATGCAAGCGGGCGGAGGTGGGCTTACCACTTCACTGTTGTTGCTGCTTGCTGTTGCTTTTGCTGTTAGCTGTTGAGCAGGCA
The DNA here is from genome assembly GCA_031772095.1 of Zeugodacus tau. NCBI lineage: Eukaryota > Metazoa > Arthropoda > Insecta > Diptera > Tephritidae > Zeugodacus > Zeugodacus tau. The sequence goes on along the minus strand of CM062653.1, from coordinate 1,998,403 downwards.
ACAGTCGCAGCAGAAGCAGGCTAGCGAATGGGCCAACAACCGCAATGAGTGGCTTTTGTAGTTCATGAACGGCCAGCGAACTTACAACAACAGCAGAAACAACGTTGAAAAGGCAGCGAGGCTGCGTCGTCATCGCACAGAAAGCGAGTAAAACGGTAGCAAAACCGGCTTGAATGCAAGTCATTGCGGCGCATAGGCCTGACTCTTGGGGACCAACTAAACAACCGCACAGGCACTTGAACGCGCACGCCCCACCGCTCGCAGTGTGGCACACTCTTACACACACTCACTGTGGCAACGTTAAGCCGTAGCAGGCTCGATTCGTAAGCTTTTGTGCAGTCTGCAACAACAGCAACACATCGCAGCTGTAATTTTCTCTACTTCTCTGCTTTTGTGTTGCTCGCACTATTGTTGTTGTTGTTGTTGCTGTTTTTATTGTTGCCATGCGCCGTAAAGTGGGTACACAATGATTATGATGCAAATGCATTAAAGCGAGAAACTGAAAAAAAAATACAAAAACAAAAACAAAAGCAAAATCCAAACGGCCTGCGTTGTCTTGACTTGATTTCGGTTTCGGCGCTGGTTATGCTGGTCACGTAGCCTAATACCGCTGCACACGCCTCCAACGCGCTGCACCACCTAGCGACCAACAACGACTGTTGTTTGTTGTTGTTGTCGTTGTAGGCATGGCGTGTTCGGTTGCTGTTGCTACTTGGTTTCTTTCTGATTTGCATTTATCGTTGTTGTTGTTTTTGTTGCATTCGATTTTTTTGTTGCCTCATCAATAGTAGAATTATAAAATTGAAAATTGCTAATAAAAAACGCAGCCACGATAAAAGTGGTGGCAATAAAGTGCGAAAGCAACAACAACAACGCTGGCGCATTAAAGCCAATTACAATAACAATAGCAATTATGCTACCCAAAAGCGATTAAATTGCATATGAAATTAAATTTTTATTTGACGCTTGTTCACACTTTTCAGCTCAGCATTTATTGCGCCGCGATTTTTTCAAGTTAATTCCAACTTGTTTTTGTTTTTGTACTTTTTTTATACTATTGTGGTTCTTTATGCTTTTCTAAATGCATTTGCTTTGAAGCTTCAGCTACTCGCTTCGGTTAATTCACTTCAACTTTAGGCGCTGGAGCTTCGATTTTTGTTGCAAGAACTTTTATTGCCTTTTTATTCTTACAGCATTCATTTTCAATCAGTACTACTTGTTGTTGTGCTGAGTTTAAATCGATGGTATGGAAGAGGCTTAGGCGCTGCATGAGATGATATTGGTTATGGAAGATGATGTTGGCTGGTGGTATGCTTAGGAATTACAGAAATTTAGATATGAGATCGAAGATCTATAGTATGAGATCAAAAGATGCATGAGATGATATTGGTTATGGAAGATGATGTTGGCTGGTGGTATGCTTAGGAATTACAGAAATTTAGATATGAGATCGAAGATCTATAGTATGAGATCAAAAGAATCAAATTAACTTGAAGCTTTACCTCATATTTCCGAAGCATTTTGAGAAACCAACAGGGCTTCACTGTGTACAAGACTATTTAACCTTCATGGAATCTCAACCTTAATAAATTCTCTCAAATCCCAAAATGCAAACTTGATAGATACTGAAGGTTGACATTATAGCATCGTGGAATCGGATATGTGGACTGTTTTTGCTTGGGTGTGTTTCAAGATTTGACAAACCATTAATATCTGGTTTATAAAATACGCCAAGCTTAACTGTTACAAAATATCCTCAATGGACTTTAGTTCTAATAACTTTTCTTATCGACAGATATCTCCAGATCATCTCTGTTAAAACGAAAACGAAACTTTTGATCTCATTTTAGTCTTGATTATCGATGTTAGATTGTACAGAACAGGTCATAGATACATCTACATATGCAGTATTCAAAAAAATATTTCTGAAACGACTGTTATTAGTAAGATTCTCGAGTGAGTAAAAACAGATACAGATATAAAAAATTGCCATATTCCATTTCGACCAATTCTTCAACTTTCATGGAATCTCAACCATAATAAATTATCTCAAATCCCAAATATCAAACTTGATAGTTACTGAAGGTAGATATCATAGCGTTGTGGTATCGGATATGAGGACTATTTTTGCTCGAGTGTGTTTTAAGATTGGTTGCAGCATTATGATCTGGTTGTTAGAAGACGCCAAGCTTAACTGTCACAAAATACTCTCAATGGACTTTTGTTCCAATAGCTTTTCCTGTTGATAGATAGCTCTGGATCATCCCTCTTAAGTCGAAAACGAAACTTCAGATCACATTTTAATCTTGATTATCGATGTTAGTCGGTACACAACAGGTCGCAGATACATCTACATACTTCCACTCGATATCTAGTCTTCATTAAAAATATTTCCGAAGCGATTACTAATAATAAGATTCACTAGTTTGTACACAAATATACCTATACAGTTAAACTTCCTTAACTCGAACGTCGACATCGAGTTATGTCTTGAATTTGCAATAGAAGTCAAATTGCATAAAAAATTACCTTCCGCAACTCGGAAGTCTCTCTAACTCGAAGTTTTTTTGTGAATTATGGTGATTCGAGTTATCAAAGTTCCACAGTATATATTTTAAACATCTCTCCTGGTTTTAAGAATTTGCTATAGTGTTTAGACACTTTTCATATAAACCCTTACAAAGTACTTCTGAAGATCTACTGAAATGCTGGAAACTAAATATGATCTATGTAATCCAGTTTGGAACTGATCACATCTATATCTCCATAATATTCATTGAAATGTCAGAGTACATAGAACGCAGAGCTTGAGAAAATCTCAACTCTGCCTTGACATCATCTCTTCGAGTTCGCTATACGCCTTCCTACACCTCTCCTCTAAACCCTTGTGGCACTTTCCCATACAATATATATGTTTTTTATAGTTTTTTATGGACGTGTACTTTAATGGATATCCTGTAGTTGTTATCACACGCATAACGGCTACATATCAATCAGTGTTGTGGGAAATTTAATGACATTGCCTTTGGTCATAGGCGCAGCTTGCAACACATAAAAAGAAAAACTTGAACACATAAATATGGCTGTGAGGCAATGCAAGTTTATGACATATAAAATGAGCGTTAAACTAAAGGAAAAAAAACTGATTTAATATTGTTTACTTGTTTCAACGGTCTGATTATGCTGGCGAAACGCTTATATTTTCTGCTGCCGTGTTTTATACAAGACCAAACACTTTTTTACACTTAAACACTTTTTTTTTTGCCATTTTCATTGTTTTTATTGTTGTTGTTCGCACATAAACACTTTTCCTGTCAATTTCCGTTTGTCGTATACGCAGAAAATTTAATGGCAACAACACAGCAGCCACTTTGGCGAGATTTCGCCAAAAGAGCTCAAACATACTTATATACATATTGATTTAGGTATGTTTGTAGGTGGACCTATCCAACCTGGGTGGTTGAGGGCGCATGAAGCGGCGGACTGCGTCGTACGCTTGTCGTTGTTGTCATAAAAATTGCTATAAAATTATTATTACATCTTTTGGTGGCAAAAACAGCTAAAAAGCAACGAGCCTCAACGCGAAGACAGCAGGCAAATAAAATGTGTGACAAAAATGCAGAAATGAAAAAAAGAATGAAGAAATAAGTGTTGAAAGCAACTTTGATAGCTTGCGCGAATTATTTTTCGTTTACATAATCAGCGCACTTAATAGCTCGCGCAATCTAATCGGAGGCATCTTCGCGGCCAAGGTTTGCTTCCTAAACGGTGTCTATAGTCTACACCTAGTTAACCTTATCCAGAATTAGATACTGAAATCAGATGAAAGAGTAAAGAGAGCGATACATGCTGAAAGACGTGTCCTGGTCTTCACTTCAGACTACAGACTACAGTTTAATCCAGTTCTTAAATAGTTATAAGAGTGACTAAATGGAAATGAAAGACCAGGTTTCTGAGAGAAATCTATCGCAAATGGGTTACATCGTTCTATTTTCGATTGTTTCATAAGCTCCAAAGCTCAATATATCATCCGATTTAAGGGTTGTATGTATGTAATTGGCGTTGAACCGTTTAGCCGGTATTAGCCGAATCGATGAGAGCGCGCTACTCCTCTCTTTCCTTCTCTGTTCGGCGTCAGTTGGAGATTCCAAGTGTAACCAGATCGCTCTCCGCCTGGTCCCTCCAACGGAGTGGTGGCCTTCCCCTTCCTCGGCTTCCTCCGGCGGGTACTGCATCGAACACTTTCAGAGCTGAAGTGAAGTTTTAGCAGTGAAGTTTCGGCAAATCCGATGTCATTTTGTACGCGGCTCAACTTTTTTGGGATCTTGCAAACTATAGTAGTAGTGCTAGTACTCCCGTGTCATGAAGCCTATTATGATTTGAGTCTTGGTTGAGGAGTTTGAGATTTGAGAGAGCCTGGATTGCAACATTGAACGCGTCGGTTTTATGAATTGTTACCATCTTGTTCAACAGTTTTTACTGGGATCGATTGATTCTTCTCTCAAAGAACTTGTTATCCAAACCAATCTAACGAAAGCTCGTCTTTCGCTAAAACGTGTTATAGACTGCGGTATAGATCCAGCCAATATCACATCCCTATAGTGTAGGTCTTTCCAACATTCGACTCGTTATTTGGCAAAGTTATTATAAAACAAAGAAATCTGTAGAGACACCTAGGTCTCCACACTTATTAGCGCACAAAGAAGGTGGTTCCAGCTAGAGTTCTAATATGAAAATAATGCAAGTCTCATTCAAAATATAGTTACAAACATAGACTTTTTTTTATGAATTTTATGAACCTTGTTTTCTCGTACAATATAAGAAAATTTAATTAATAACTGTAATTTCAAACAATTTAATAACTGCTGAAACCATTCCAAATAAGACTGTCAATGAGCGTCCGAAACTAGCGTAATACAATTTCCTTAATTTACCTACCGACAAGAAGAGCATGGAAAGCTGAGAAAACTGAGAAAAAAAGAAGAATCACAGCGTGTCTTTTTTACCGCAGAAATTATATTCTCGAATTACTCTTCATTTTCGTTTTTAATTTGGCGCTTCCACTTAAATTAATTTTCTCCCACACCCAACTGCCGGTATGCGCCACCGACTCGCAGCAAATCTCAAGTCGCCGCGCACTCAAGTGAGAAATAAGAAGAAAATTGTAGTGTTTCTGAAGAACTTTTGCACGAATTCAGGTAGAAAGCCAGCGAGCCAGTGCCAGCCAGCAGCAACAGTAATTTGTAACAGTAGCAGAATGTCGCCAGTGGCTTTGCAATTAGGCAACAACAAAAAGCAGCAATAACAACAACAGTCGTGAAATGCGCTTTTCATCTGGCGCGTAGCACTTTGCATGCGACGCGTAATTACCGCTAAGCAGTAGTTGGTGACGGGCAACTAACTGCGCTGCGCCGTTGGCTGAGAACTTTTTTGGCTCTTACACTGTGTTCTGTGGCTGTGGCTGTGACTGTGGCGAGTTGGCAGCGCGGCGTGGGCCGTGGCCTGCTGGAGACCGGCACACCAGCACACCAGCCTCATTAATGAAACAGTTTACATCGTCTGCTAAACCGATAATTGCGTTCAAATTAGTTCCAGCCGCGTAACTGGCCAAATTACACATTGAATGTTGTTGAGCGCCGGCCAAAAGCTGATGTTGAAGACGGAGCCGAAGCAGAGGTAGCAGACCGGAGCCATAGTCAGAGCCGGAGCCAGAGCCGGAGCAGGAGCGCAAGGCCGCAAGCTGCGGTGCTATCGTGTTGCACAGATTTCCTGTTTGCTTGCTGCATGTTGACCAGCTGCAGCTACGCGGCAACGGAAGCCACCACACGCGCGCACTCACAGATTTATATTGAAACAACGCTGTCATGTGGTTGGCAGGAGCACATCTCGACTTGCCAGCGCTAAATCAACACTGTGCGAAATGGCGTTCCGCGCGCTTACGTTTCACTTGCCTTCTCCATCACTCTGCGCTGCTCTGCAGTCACTACATCATTATGCATAATTACGAGTAATCTGTGATTTGAGTTTTGCGAAAATCTTGCCTTCTTCCTACCTGCGCGCCTGCGAACGCGCCAAGGAGCAGGGTTGCACAAAATTTTCTTCAACTTTCGCGTTTTTGGTTTCTCAAGTTGGTGAAAACGCCTTTTTCCTTACTTTGCATGGTTCTTCTCTCAGCTCCTCTCTGTCGTTATGTTGCCTTTGATGTGCTCATTCGTTGTGCTGGTGCGCTTCCGTCACGCGGTCGCCACGCCCACCGCGCATTCTATGGTTCACATTAGTCGCGGCAATTACTCACAATCTGCAACATTTGTGGAGAGTTGCGCTAAGCAAATTGTAAAGGATTGTATGGAGAGAGAAAGTGGGAAATCCGTGTTTTTGCTGGCGCTTCTGGTTGCAGTCTCCTTAGCGTCGATTGTGTTGTTGTTTTGGTTGTAATTTGTTGCTATTTATTTTAGTTTATTCGAAATCTCCTTTGATGCGGTTGAGTCTTTACACATTCTCGAAGTTCTGCAGCTGCTTTAGCTCTGTCTTTTGTAATCATCGTCGGAATATTGAGAAGGTATGAAGTGGGAGGAACCATATATCGTGGATTCTTGAAATCTAAGACGGGTCTACTATATCCCATATAAAATGCGTTCGAAACCCAGTGGCAAGATTTATTGTTCTCGATATTTCTAAGGCACCGTTTTTCCATACGAGAGATACTGGGGAAATGCTGAACTGAGATCATGAAGTTTAAAAGAGACCATATTGGGAAAGTCATAACTTCGAAGTTGTAGATAATTTCGTATACCTGGGAACCAGTATCAACAACACCAACAATGTCAGTCTCGAAATCCAGCGCAGAATCACTCTTGCCAACAGGTGCTACTTTGGACTGAGTAGGCAATTGAACAGTAAAGTCCTCTCTCGACGAACCAAAATCAAACTCTACAAGTCGCTTATTATTCCCGTCCTGCTTTATGCTGCAGAAGCTTGGACGATGTCAACATCAGATGAGACGACACTAGAGTTTTCGACAGGAAAATTTTGCGCAAGATTTATGGACCTCAGAACATTGGCAACGGCGAATACCGCAGACAATGGAACGATGAGCTGTACGAGTTATACGACGACATTGACATAGTTCAGCGAATAAAAAGACAGCGGCTACGCTGGCTAGGTCATGTTGTCCGAATGGACGAAAACACTCCAGCTCTGAAAGTGTTCGATGCAGTACCCGCCGGAGGAAGCCGAGGAAGGGGTAAGCCTCCACTCCGTTGGAGGGACCAGGTGGAGAGCGACCTGGTTACACTTGGAATCTCCAACTGGCGCCGAACTGCGAAGGTAAGAGAGGAGTGGCGCGCTCTCATCGATTCGGCTATAACCGGCTAAACGGTTGAACGCCAATCACATACATTGGGAAAGCTTATGTTATGCAGCATAGTTCTCGAAATCAGTGTGAATACTAATGACAACTTCATAAATGCTTATCTCCAAGCTTAAGATCTCTTCCAGTAACTAACTGCCTAGAAGCTTCAAATCTAACATCATATATCCGTTACAAATACACTACAGCTTCTTCAGCCATGCAAATATTTACGTAGCTGTGCAAATAAGAAATCGAAAGGTTGTCTAGTTTTCACCGCTTTGCCGGCAATATTTGTAGGTGTGGCATGGTACCAGGCACCGGCCGCTATTATCAACTCGATTTTGATTTATAAATATAAACTTTATGTAGATATTGCAAATTACACTTGTGCTCTGTAGTTGTTGTTATTATTGTTCTAGCGCTGAGCTTATAAGCGGTTAACGCTGTTATTAAACGAAATTATATATTGTTGTTGTTGTTGTTATTGTTGCTGTTGTGCTAATCATAAGCAGCCGTGTGAATTGTTATTGTTGTGAATTTCTATTTTTTCACTGTTATTTTTCTCAACAAAATACAACAACACAAATAATGAAATATCATTATTAAAGATGACAGTGCGTCGGCAGCGCGCTGTGTTTGCTGTGTGCTATGTGATTATGTGCATAAATTATACGCGCAGCCAAGTCAATTATGTGCAAACAGACAGACATGAGTTGAGTTGACTTGATCAACCCAACGGACGGCAAACGGAGTGGCAAAATGGTGAGCATGCAATATGCAGACGTTGTTAGCATTATTAGCACCTTTATAATTTGCAATATGCAACAACAACTACAACTATCGATAAACAACAACAACAAGAGTCGACCATATATGCCTTACAATGTTGTTATTGCGAGCAATGAAAATCACATTGTAAACAACTATTTAGTACCTGTGTGTATGTATGTATGTATTTATATATATATATATATATGTATCTGAGTGTTCAGTATAGTCATATGATCACACAACATTGATGGCAACATGAATAATGATAACGAACGCGGCAACATAAGCCTAGCAACAGCCACTTGCATATCTATATACACTCCATATATGTATATAAACAATGTATATATACATATGTATATGAGAAAACATTAACCACAGTGGACTCAGCAGCATCAACAGGCGCATAATTACAAATGGTTGCTGACGAGATGCGCGCATACAAACACATATTGTTGTTGCTGTTGTTGTTGTTGCTGCTGCCATTGATGAATTGCTGTTGTTGTGGTTGTGGTTGGCGAGACGTTGATGGAGCTGGTGCGTGGCAGACAGCGCTGGTTGGCGCACAGTTGTAGTTGTTGCACCACTACTACTTGTTGTTGTTGCTGTTGTTGTTCGAGTTGCTTTTAATGTCACAGTTTGGGGCGCTGGCAACATACACGCTTCACTGCTTTACGCTTACAACAACACTTCATAAACATGGTTTTTTGCACTCAATTTATTGTGCACTTCATTGTTGTTGTTGTTGTTGTTGCGCTACATTGTCGCTGTAATCAATGCTGTTTTGCTGTTGTTGTTGTTGTTGTTGCGCTACATTGTCGCCGTAATAAATGTTGTTTTGCTGTTGTTGTTGTTGTTGCTGCATTTTGTTGGCCATGTTTGCTCGCGTTGCCACAGAATATATTGGTTACCAGCTATTAATATGCAACGCAGCATTGTTGTTGTTGGTGTTATTATTCGTATACAAGTAGGCTTGTTGTTGCTGTTGTTAGCTGGCGCTGCCTCTACTGTCATGTCATTATTGTTGCAGTCATATTAATTAATGTTGTAGTTGCATCGCCATTATGTGCATAGCTCTGTGTATGTGTGCGTTGCAGCTTCATTGCTTGCTGCCTTACATGCCTCTTTCGCACTCCCTCCGCACGAGTATATAACTCTCCTGCTCTCTCCTACACAACACACATACACATGTCGCTCACTCCACTTGTGACGAATCGATTTGCCGTTGATAAACTCGTTGCGGTGTTGCCCTTAATTACATGCAACATATGCCGCAAACAAGCGCACGCACGCACACACACAGTTACGACTGCTATTATTGTTGCCATTGCTATTGTTGTTGCCATGGTAGTTGTTTAAATTACAACTGCTGTTGTTGTTGTTGTTGTTGTCTTCTCCCTCCTTTATTGTTATTATTGTAATTGCTACCCATGCTGCTGTTTTTATTCTTGTTGTTACTTACTGACTCATGTTTACATTTGCAAGCAAGTTACAAGCACAACAACCACAACAACAAACTGTTTTATTAAATTTCCACATGCAACAGATTTTGTAAATTAAAGCATTCTCAATTGCTGCGCATAAAATCCAAGCGCGTTCAGTGATGCGTATTTAATTTAAATTTAAAATTCATTTGATCTGCAGTTAATTTAAGACCGTTGTGGCATGCAAATTGGAAAATTTGCAAATTATAATTAATTTATAGTGTTTTAATGGGAGCGAAGTCGATCTTACGTTGTAAATTTACATTTCATAGAAATGCATATGTAATATGAATATCGAATATAAAGTGTATAATATATCCTTTTGAATTAGTACTACTCACCAATGATATTATTTACATACCTGAAAATAAAGAGAGAATAAGTTTTAAAAAATTGCTTCAATTTAAGTATAAATTAAATTTTACTTAAATTTTAAATAGGTGGCAACACTGTTTCACTGATTTAAAAATACCGGTCTACAGCTTCCCCGAAAAAAATCTAGATTTTTATGTTCAAGCTAACAATATCAACAGACAACTAAAATTTTAAATTCAAGGAAATAGTCGGCAACCCTGTCACAAAATATTTATATCATGAAAAATATGAAAAGTAAAAAAATCGGGTGTAAGCGAATATATAATGTTATAGTTACGAAAATTCACTTGCATATGACACCAAGATTATCATAATCGGTTCAGATTTACCGGAGTTATGACTATTCAAAGTGTTGTGGAGCTCCACATTGAAACTCTACTCCGGATATGGTTATCGGAGCCGGAACGGAAGATTATGTTACTGGAATGGGTATGGGATGTGATGTTACCGGAACCGGAAATGCGACAACCGGAACCAAAAATGATTTTACCGCCCTGAACCGAATATGATGCGACCGGACATGGACGTGCGGAACCTGAAAGAATTTTACCGGAACCGGATATGGGGTGGCCGGAAATAGGGAACCCGGAAACGGATATGGAGTGAACGGATATGAGGCAACCAGAATCTATGTCACCGGAACCGGATATGGTATAAGCGGATATAGGATAACCGGTACCGGATGTGGGGTAGTGATGTTACCGGAACGGGTATATGAGGTACCGGGTATATTTACCGGAACCGGATATGAGATAACCTGAAATTAGGAAATAATGTTAACGGAACCCGATATGGGGTGTCCGGGACCGGAAATCAGGTAACAGATATGCGGTGGGCGTATATGAGGCATAAGGAACTGGATATGGGGTTACCGGAACCGGAGTGAGTCAACTGGAACCAGATATGGGATAACCGATGGAACCAGATATACGATTTCGCTCATTCGTTCATTCGCTCTCTTGGCATCGTAATATAAACTACAATTTGAAGACTAACAACTGTTTGAAGACTAAAAGGGTTCTAAACCTTTTTCCAAAACATTTTTGAGAGAAATGACGAAATCCTTAACGAGATTTTATAAATTATTAAATTGTCGATTGAAAGTAATTTTCCAATATCAAAATAAACCTAACATCAAAATGTTTGTTGTAGTTGCTGTTGTAATTTCTCACTTTATTCATTTAGTCAATATACAATTACAACTACTTAAATAAAAAACCGATATCTCTTAAATATATAATATTTAGATATGTCTGTGTGCGCCAAAAAAATATCAAAAAAGTACAAAGGGGATGGGGAGAGGGTCGTGGGCTTCACAAAACTGAAACACGTGTGTGTCAACGAGCAAACAAAAGTGTTTATTTTTTCCAACAAAATAATGGCATATATGCAGATACATATGTATATGTGAGTGTGTACCGTCTTATTGACTTTCATGTTGGCGCAGCGTGTGTCGGCTTATCTAGATGCCTTTGTCAATAGGATCGCACAAGCGAATTCGATTTCAACAGAAAGCTAACTCAATCGGTTGCCACAACACACGCAGGCGGCCATACAAAAGAAAGAAAGAAATGTTTTGTTTTTGTTTTTGATTTTGAATAAGAGCAAAAAAAGAAGAATATTATTGTTTGGCAGATGTGTGAAAAAAGTGTTGACAACTAAGGCTAAGAGATGGGTCCATCAGTGTACCTTTATCAGATGATGGTGCGGGGCAACGAGTGTCACTCAGCAATTGACATTAGACCCTGTCAATTTCGGACTGGGAGTGAAGAGAGCGGAGTGAAGAAGAGGAGCAGGCTAATCAGCAATTTTCTGGAAAAACATAAATTAATAATATTTTTTTTAGCTGAAATAGCAAAATTTGCAAAATTTTACAAAATAAGGGGGTCTAAGGTTTCGGGTCGATCATACCAAACATTATTTTTTCGAAATTTTGAATACATTTTTAACAATTAGCTGGCCTAAAAATATTTTTGAGTGTTTTTACTCACTTTAAAGGCTCTAGCACTAATGATTAATTAAATTAAATAAATGAAGTAAAGTGTTAAACTGAGGCATAGTACTTTAACTGACAGGCTAAACAAAACAATAAAAAAAAACACTAAAACAAACGAAAAATCGAAAACACGTGCCGCTAGAACAACTCTTTGATGTGACCGATTACAACAACAACAACAACAATAGCGAAACAATCGAAACAATGGTAATTGGTCAACTTGTCATGCCTTGTGGTTGACAGTTGCTTGCTGGCTTTTTGTTATTTATTATTTTTTTCTGCTTGTTGACATGTGCTGTTGTTGTAGTTTTCAAAACCGCTGATATATCCCGGTGATGTCAATGGTTGTTCGTGCTGATGATGTTCCATACCACAACTGTTGCTACGAAGTGGATACTCTTGTAGTCAACTTTCTTGTGTGCTCTTAGTCGTTGTTGTTCCTTCAGTTGTTGCTAGCTTTAGCTTTGCTGGTTTTTTTGTTTTTTTTTTAATATATTTGTGTGTGTGTGCCTCTTGGTCGCTGGTAATTTGTGCTTATTGACAGCAATGACAGTGCCATCAAGTCATGGCGTGACGTGTGTGTAATTATCTCTTTATTGTTGTTATTGTTGCTATTTTATGCTAATATCTGACGTTGACAGTCAGCAATATGCGATGGCTATTATTTAGAATTTATATATTTATATATATTTATTTGCCAATTTATTTGGAAAAAATCTAAAATTTTTGATCTATCTCAAAAAAATCTAAAAATTACAAAAAAAAAACTGAAAAAAATTTTTTTTTTTTCTTGATTTGGATTGATAAATAAACCGTCTGAAAACCACGTGAATCCGCCTTGCAAACTTTCAATTACTTTTTGTCATACCTACATATCCACAAGTAATCCCGCATTAAGTACTTGTACTCGTATTTGTCTGTTGTATGTCTGTACTCACGTGCTTTCGCATAAAATAAATCCATTTGTGCACATCAATTTTTCACCGCTCCAAGGGCCACTTAACCCAGCCAATGCATGCAAATATATTTTATTGCAATTGCGCCGCTGGCAAATCTCTAGCATACACTTAGGCGCTTAGGCGGGCTACAAGCGATACGCCATTAAAAATGCTAGAGATAAGTAGCTGTGTTAGTGTATTATATGAGAACGGTGTGTGTGTGTATCCATGATATGACAGCGCTTCTCTTCTCCTGCTCACTTATCTGATTTGCGGTGCTTACTACACAACAGCTCACACCTCAAGACTCAGCAACACCATTTGCTGCTGTCGAAGCACGCGCTTAGCCGAAAATCGTTGCTTGGCGTTTTTTAACGTGGATCTATTGGTTCACAGACACATCCACAGATAAGAATATATATATACTTTCATATGTGTTTATCTTCTATTGCAGCTCCAGTGCCAAACAAAATACCGTTTTGTACCCAATTGAATTAAATTGAATTTATTGGTATTAGCTACATTGTTGTTGTTGTTGCTATCGAAATTGTAAGCCTCATTTGTGCTTAGGACTTATTCGTATGCCAGCTGCTTTTATTCTCATTTTAAATTCCACTTTCATATTGATTGCCACTCTCAGAGCCGTGTCTTCATAATTCATTAGAGAATGCTCAGTAAGCGGCTTTGGAGATTTGAATTGCATTTGTTCACATATAAATTAAAAGAGTGCGCTTTTATATTTTTAAAATGCCAGACCAACTGATAGTTTCTATATTTGAAGAAAATATTTTTGTTTCTCGAAAAATCTCACACACTCCCACGAGTTTTCATCTACGCGCTTTCCACCCACAACCACCTCAGGGTATTTTATTTTAATTTCACTCGACAAAGTGTTCTTAAAATTTCAGTTTTTTATTTAATTTGATTCACCCTCTTCTCCTCATTTCCTTCCTGTATTTGCATATTTGCAGTGTCTTCTTTCTTTCTTCCGTGTAAATACCTCGTGCAAATTAATTAATTGAACGTTTCGCCAGCTGGCAGTTATAATGGCGAATTCGCTTGAAATTCAAACCCAAATAAATTATTAAAAAATTCCGCAAAAGTTGGGGAGCATGAAGTGGCGAAAATAAATTTCCATGAAAATTTCTACGAGAATTAATTGAAAGTCAGCAAATGACTTGGAATGAAATGCTTGCATGCATTTAACGTTAAAATAAATTGTGGAAACTCATACAGTTCTCGGTAGCGAGGGTTATATGAGGGCGCTTGTATGTATCTTCTTCATATACTCTTACTATATACTGTTAATAAGATAAATATTTTGGAGAGAAACTAATTGGAAGTGCGGAGAATGCCTTGATTTTGAGAAGAACGTTTACCTTTTAAATATATTTTTGATGTATTTGAAGAAAAAAGTTGTATGGTAGGGTCTTTAATTAGATGAAATTATCTTTCTAGATATCCGAAACCCATTTTGCAGAAAAGTCTAGTGAGACCTCCATGATTCCGACCTGAATGGTCATTCTTTCATCAGGAATTCAAAGAGCAATATCGTCAAACACTTGTTAGTTATCAGTGACCTACTAATAGCCATATATCTATCAATCTAGAGGTTGAGTTAGTTATCAGTGACCTACTAATAACCATGTATCTATCAATCCAGAGGTTGAAATCTATCCGACTCAGAACCTCGAGTTAACGCAGAAACCGGATACATATCTGTAGCATTAATGATCCTCTGATTTTCTGGAAATTGAGCAACTAAATATCTACCGAGTTCAGAACACAAGTTCCACAGATGTGGATTGTATTTCATCAGCAGTCTCTATAACAGTTTTATGCCTATAGAATACAGCTGGAATCACTACAACCCTTCTCTAAACATCGACTGGAATCGCTAGCATGGCTTTTTGGATCTCCTTGCGGTTTCTTTAATAAGCAGTTACTCAGGAAGACTCAGCTTTTATGACTGCCATATAATTTATCTTAATTTGCGCAAATTGTCAAATCTTCTTAATTTGCGACATAAAATTGGACAAAAAAATTTAACTATTTCGAAATGAGTTTGGATTTAACTTTTAACTTCCGAAAAGCTCCGCTATAAAGTACAACTACCTGACATTATTGCCATAAAAACTAATTAATTTTTTTGCGAATAATTTGTTGTTGCAGGGCATTTCTCCCTATACTAATTCATTTCCCTCGGCATAAACCGTTTTTGCTCATAAGCCACTTGAATTTTCCAGGGCATTAAATAGACGAGCTCCGTAAGCTTTTGATAAGCTTTCAATGCCACACTCATACAACCGGCAATCAGTTAAAATAAATTAGTGCTCAAGTCGTGATAGTATTTATGTGTGTATTATTAGGCAAACTTCAATTTCCGCATTTGACTTTTATGTCGGCTTTTTGCCACATGCCGAAGCTCATCACCCTCTCGGCGCTTTGCCACCTTATCTGTATTATTAATCCCGCTCATTAAAGTTTTTACAACCCATTGTTAATTTATTCGATGCCGAAAAGCCCGACGAATGCACAAATTAAAGTGCGGCCGGCGGAGGCTGCAGCGACTAGCACTGGGAAATCTGCCGAGCGGAGCATGCATGACACTCGTGCAGCCTAAAATTTTACGAGCCACCAACCACAGGGCGCACTCACTGCAGGGTGAATGAGATAATTTTTAAATCAAACTGGTTTTCGGGCATTAAAAAACGGGAAGCGGTTGGTAATACAAGGATGTTGCAGTAAAGATTTACGGCCGACACACAAAATGGAATGCCACGAGCGTTTACTTTACGATTTTCCACACACAAACACGCAGAGCTACATATACGAGAAGGGCCGAAGCCGGAAGTAAATGTCTGTGAAGGATATACAAACTCAAACACATACACAAAGACAGAGAGATATACTTTCCTAGAAGCCATAACCATTTGCCTAAGTGGCGTGCGAAAAAAGTGCATAGCGCAGAGTTTTTAGTGTGATTAAAGCGCAGTTTTACGACTCGACCGCTTGCCCGCACATCAGCACACTTTTAAGTGCCACCACCCCGGAGATGGGACCCCCTTTTATATGTAATGCTTTCAAATTAGTGCGCTGTCCATATGCTCTCGCAAAATCCTTTATAAACAAATAATTAACTATTAAAAGAATTAGGTTGCACGAGTGGCAACCCACAACCCACATCCCCTCTGAACTCGACCTCCTGCTCACTCTACTGCCCTACTTGTTGTTCTCGATTGTGGGTCATATAATTAATTTCCCGCTCGTCATAAAAGCTTAATTGACAGCGTACAAAGCGTTGCGCTCGCATGTACCGTTATGTGTGCGTCGAAATTGCTGGTTAAAAGGAAGGTGTGTCTTAAAATGAGGACAAATCTCGCATATCCTGTCGAATACTCAACGGTGTGGGTCCATTCGCCAATGCTTGAGTGATTCGATGTTTTCTACACTGAGAGAAAATTACTTTAATATCTTTTAAGGTTGGACTTTGGAATACAGAGTTGTACCTTATAGAAGTACAAGTTAGCTTATTGAATTTGTGCTAAAAGGTTAAGGATATTAAAATAGAGATGACTGCGGATGATGACTTCGAGGAACCAGCAGAAGTATCCCGACTACAAATTAGTTGCCTGCAGAAATTCGTGAAAAGCTCAAGGCGCTTTGTCGTTACTTGAGTGTCTTGGGCAACAATTTTTAGAAGTTTGCGGCATCACAAAGGACTGGATTTAGTTGTCTATTTTGGCACAGGAGATCAGCCACTCTTACCTAACCTAACCTATCCTAAGTACCTGAGCTGAACTTAACCTCCGATATATCAAACCTCTAAGAAGACATGAATTAAAAAAATCAGAGCTCTACAAGCTCCAAAATGGAAATTTGATATCATAGTGAGTCTATACAAGTCCCTTAGGAAACCAAAAATAGAGTCCTTCGATCGAAAACACAATAACCTTTTCCCCAAAACTCACGCTCAATTTCTTTCAGTGTTCCACATTCAATGCGTCAATGCGCCTTTTCTCACATCAGCGCCCACTTACCCTACTACCTTAACAAATAATCAAGACTTCTTTATTTTGTCTCTTCTATTATGCGAAACGTGCCTTATTACACTAATTAGTATTACAACATTTGTTGTTGCTTTTAAGGGCGGTGCGCCACATTCCATGCAGTGGCAATAGCTGTATAACGGAAGCACACAGCACCTTACAACAGAATTCGCCACACTTTCGCGCTTTTGCTGCAATCAACAACAACATGGACGACTACTGTAAGGAGACGAAGTCGTAGTAGAAGACCAAGTAGAAGAAGAAGACCAAGAAGAAGAAGTGGCAGCAGTATAATAAGAAATTACGCAGAGCCACTCTGGCTTATGAGGCAAGTAGGATTTGTTTGTTGGTTAGATTGGTTGTTGTTGCTGTTTTTGGCTCCATGCTGCCGGTTTGGTTAGTCCGTCGGTTCGTAGGTTGGTTGGTTGTTTGGTTGCCTGTTTGGCTTGTCGTCGCATTGGACGTCGTAATCAACACTGTCAACAAAACACCCAACAAATTTAATTGCCAAGTGCCTGCATTGCCATCAATTTTCCTCATTTAATTTTAATGACACGCAAAATAATAAAAATATATACTCAATGGTACTTTTTACGAAGCCAGCAGGCAAGTAGCAATGTAAGTAAGTGGAAATGCCTGCATTTTGTTGCCGTGTGCGGCTGTGTGTGTTTTTAGTAAGAATTATAGACCCTTTTAGCCTTGTTTGCACAGAGTTTCACATTTTATACTCCTGCCTTTTAATACTTTAGTACTAAATTATATATATTTACTAGCTGACCCGGCGAACTTTGTACCGCCTAACAGTCAATGAATGTGGTGTTACAGATAAGCAGAACTTTATGATTTTTTTAAAGCAATACAATGCATACATATACTATTTATAGCGGCTCGGTATGTGCTTCGCTACGTATAAAGTGAAATATAAAATATAACTAATTTATAAAAAAAAATATATTTAATTATTTGCTAGCTATCCAAAACATTTGGATAAACAATATTTTTTGTTTTTCCATTTTGATCATGAATAAACAAACGGCTGGGGGTACCGACTCTGGAACAGGCAACATAAAGTTGGACATGTGAAAAACATGATTCCTCCAAATTCACACCACAAACGTTAAGTGTTTGCCCTTGAGCTTTGTTGATAGACATCGCAAATGATAAACGCACAGGATATTGTAATCGTTTGAATTCAAATAGCATATCAGTTGGAATCATAGGGATACGCGGTATTAAACAAACTTCTCCTTTTGATTTACCAGTTAAGATCGTAGCTCCAATCAAATTTGGCAATAAATTTTTCACTGCCAATCTGGTGCCATTACACAGTTTTGGTGGATTAATATTTCGCAATAATTCCACTTTCAGATTCAAGCAATGCGGTGGCATACCAGCCGGTTCTAATGAATTTAAAAATTCAGTTGGATAATTCATTGCCTCATTGCCATGTTTTGGCCTAGTTGGAAATTCGCTTTGCGCTATATTTATTTTTTTTTTTCACAAATTCACACAAACTTCAATAATTATTAAAAAAAAATATATAATAACTAATAATTTTGCACCGCGGTAATTTCGGACACTACTGAACGTATGGGGCCAAAGAAAACGCTCCGGCGATGTTTACACTCCAATGTCATATATTCTCCTAATTTGAATTTTCTTAATGCTAAGAGTCAAAGTTCTATATACCTACAAAAAACAAAATATTCATGTATTTCTTTATGCAAAATAAATGCACCGTAATATAGTTCGATGTCTTTTCAAAGCCTACTTTGTTTGTCGATCTGCCTGCTACATACATACCTACATGTTGATATAAATATAATGCAGTAAGTTTGTAGGTGGGAATAATAAGTATGGTAGTTAAGACGAAAGTTCATAAATTTTAAGAGCGAAAGAGCGTAGCTAAGTAGGTAACAAATCGTTTAGTAAATGATTAAACTATTATTGATGTATGTATGCTAATATGAGCGCTTTTCAGCTTTCCAAGTAGGTACGAGTTAAATAAACAAAAATGTAACATATGTGTGGTGAAATTTTTGAAACATTTTGGCCGATATCTCGAGACCCTAGTCACGGAGCGGCATCAAAAATACTCTATACTATAGAAATCATCAACAGCTTCCATTTGCTACCCATATTGTACAAACACATCCTAGGGTTGTTACCCGGGTCCAAGTTTTGGCCTATTTCTCGAGACCCTGGTATCCGATTGATTGCCTGCTACATACGTACCTACATGTGTGGTGAAATTTCTGAAACATTTTGGCCGATATCTCGAGACCCTAGTCACGGAGCGGCATCAAAAATACTCTACACTATAGAAATCATCAACAGCTTCCATTTGCTACCCATATTGTACAAACACATCCTAGGGTTACCCGGGTCCACGTTTTCGCCTATTTCTCGAGACCCTGGTATCCGATTGATTGTCGATTGATTGCCTGGTATCCGATTGATTGCCTGCTACATACATACCTACATGTGTGGTGAAATTTTTGAAACATTTTGGCCGATATCTCGAGACCCTAGTCACGGAGCGTCATCAAAAATACTCTATCCTATAGATATCATCAACAGCTTCCATTTGCTACCCATATTGTACAAACACATCCTAGGGTTACCCGGGTCCACGTTTTGAAACATTTTGGCCGATATCTCGAGACCCTAGTCACGGAGCGTCATCAAAAATACTCTATCCTATAGATATCATCAACAGCTTCCATTTGCTACCCATATTGTACAAACACATCCTAGGGTTACCCGGGTCCACGTTTTGGCCTATTTCTCGAGACCCTGGTATCCGATTCTTAAAATTTCAAAACACAAACCATCTACTGAATAGTCCAAACAAAGCCTAAAAATTTGGTTTGGATAGGTGAGCCCGTTCTTGAGTTATAAGATTACCAAGGAAATGTAACTTCTTTTTATATATATAGATATACACATATCGGAAGCAATATATTTATAAAAGAAGAAGAAGAAGAAATATCTATAATATATTATAAAATACAAGACATTGATTTTAATTAGCAGAATCTCTAGTTTACTAAGACTAATTTTTATTTCTAGGAAGCTTACTTCACTGTCTTGTATTTAAAAAGCGTTTCTGAAAAGCTCCTGGGAAACTAGAACACCAGGCTACTTTTCTCAGAAGTGAAAATAAAGTCAAGAAATAATATAAAATTAATCTAATTAGTGTTCGAAGCGAAGAACTTCAAGTCAGTTATAACTTTATGGACTTTCGATATGTTTCTACAAGCTCTCTTAGCCCCATTTAGTTTAGTATTTTTATTATGAATTTTACTTTATTCTTACATTCGTAATTCCTAAGTAATCAAAATGTACCTTTGCTGCTTCAGATGTAGGTATATATGTGCGCGTGTATTATAAGCAGCATTTATGGCTGTCTCTCATCATTATTTTAACTAGCAGTTTAGTATGGAATTAAGTATTAACCTCGTACCAAGAAGTCAAGCTACGCATACATTTGCTCCCCGCTTATTATATACCTGTGTTTATAACTAGACGGTCGATTATAGCTGTGCAAAAGTTGCCAGGAAAGACACTGAGAGAATTTGCACGTTTTATCTCAAATTAAGCAGAGAAATTTGTAGGTGTGCCCTTTTAGTCAATAAATTATTTTTAAAACGTTTAAATGTAGCTTATAATAATATAATGAAGTCTACATTTAGGCGCTGTATTGTAAATGGTCAAAGAAGTATACATCTAGGCTCAAACTTATATGTTAGTGAAGACATCTACCAAATTAAAAACCTTCAATGGATTAATATACCAAGAGTCATTATAATTTTCAAATTCTCATATGATATGATATTTTATTCAATATTCTCAGCTATATGGAATAAAAAGAAAGTTTACGAAAAAAGTTCAAAGGAAAGTTTCCAATAATTGCAGTAAGAATTTTACTCGTCTATCTGTAGTTATAATAAATTCTATCAAAGTTCAAATCTTTCGAGTGTATACCTTCCTTACCTGAACACACTTCTACAATATTATTACAAATATATAAGCATTACACGAGCATTGCACATTAACCCACGACCAATGCTGCCAACATTCGCCCACCATAGCATGCACGAGCACACACATGACCGTTGAGGAGGTGCTGGACGCCCTAATCCACCGACTGGTAAAGTGAAATGTCATTTTATAGTTTTTATGCTGTCATAAATTTTCGGTCAGTTAGCAGAGCAAACACGCAAGCACAAGGACATACACCTCCCACACACTTCCTTACGCTTATAACAACGTACTAAACACTTGTGTTGGCTACACATGTCTGCAAGTTGACGGTTGTGGTGCACCGGTGCGTATACGTAACTCCCAAATTAAATAGTAGTTAAATGAAAGTACTCCTTAGGCCGATTAATGTGTCGCGTAATGTGTGTAATGAGTGCGACGGCACACATACACCTACAATACAACAGCATTTCACCAAAAGCATTATAAAAGTCGCCACACACACACAGACCCTCTCACCTTGCAAACGGCAAGTGTATGTCGTTTTGGTCATAAAACGTAGACCGTTAAGCGCATGGCAAAAGTATGTACTTAATTGTAATTGTATTTGTTGTATGCTGCTTCTCCTTACGCCACCGCACTCCACTCTCTTCTACAGTTAAGGTTGTTTGCTTTTCGCTTGCGTTCTTTTTTATAGTTTCTGCACTTAACGACACTGTCTGTCTGTCTAGCGGCTAGCAGCACCGCTTATTTGTCATTTGGCGTTTTAATTTTAATGACTTTCATTTTTATTTTTACTATCCAACACAACACTTTTTACAACAATGTCCAGCTTGTCCACTTGTTCATTAATTTTTGTTGTTGTTGTTGCTGTTGTTTGTGGTCATTTTTCGGGCTTTGTTGCAGGTACGAAACATTAACGTTTACAGTTATCGCCACAACAAGCATTTTCATGTCGTTTGCTAAAGCAGAATTTACTGCGCTCTGACGCACACACACACCCTCGCACAGAAACATGTTCACGTGTACATAAACAAAATGTATGTCTCTTATAAAATGTTAGCACTGACACCTTCATAAAAAAGCTTACCCTACTAAGTAACAGCCATAAATTATATGCTTTGGCAATTTTTGCTTTAAGCTCACGCGTGAAATGCTCGTTTTTATGGTAAATACAAAAATTCAATAAACACGTTAACATATTTTAATGAGCGCGCGTCATTATTTCGCGTCTTTAAGTAAATTTTACGAGAATTTTTTTGATCGCAATATATTTTTTTTATTGCACAATATTTTTTATTGTACAATATTTTTGCTGATTGCACAATATATTTTTTATTGTACAATATTTTTGTTCACTGCACAATATTTTTTTATTGCACAATACATTATTTTTATTGCACAATACATTTTTTTTATTGCACAATATTATAAAAGTTGTCTTTTTTGAGGTATTGAACTCTGATTTCAATGAATTGCCTTTTAAACTTGTTCTACTGGGTCCAATTCCAACCTTATCACGAATATGGGTTCCCAAAGGGACTCTCAAAGCCATAGCTCTGTAAGTTTCCCGAGAAGAAAACGAGCTTTATACTTAAACTGAACAAAAAAGTCAAACACTAGTAATTCCTCGGACAGTTCTTAGCACAAGCACATCCACTTTTCCTCCGATGGTTTCAAGCATATGCAAAATAGTTCAGAACACTGCCCTCTCAAAGTCCTACAAATATCAATATATGCCAACATCCTCCTCGTACACTTTCACCTAGTCACCAAAATCACTTGAAATGCAACAACAAGCGTAATATAAACTTTAGCAATTTCATAGTTAAATCATTGCCTTTCCACGCCATTAAAGTGACCAATAATATCCAAACTGAATGGTTGTGTATAAACTTCCATTTGATTTAAGATTGTAAAATAGTTTATGACACTCAAAAGTGAAACCGCAGAAGACAAGTTTTTGGTGAAATGAATATTACACAAAAGCCTGCAACTATTACTACAAGCATACTTCAAGGCGCAGCAACCGTAAAAATAAAGTTAGATAACGAAGATAAGCCAGAGCACAAATAAACAGAAAATTTCACAAATATAAATAAACTGGTGACAGCAGAGAATGGTCGGTAGGGAAGTGGTAGGTTGAGATCTTTTGGAAGGAAAATATTGGATCCTCCAAGAGATCTTCATTAAATAATAGGAATTTGTATGTGAGCTCTAATTATAGGCTAAAATTAGCTAGATATGAAGAATCATAGGCTTATTGGATCTTTTGTTTCTGTTAGGACTGTTATGAATTTAGTCAAACGAGTTTTGATTCCAAAACCTCATCAGTTACAAGGGATTATTCCGTAAGGACGGTCTTTTTATACGCTTTTCAAATGATTGTTTCATCATCTGTATTAAGTGAATAGATGAATAAATCAAACATAGAGTTCATTCTAAACAAATATGTGAAGATATCTTCATCGAAGTATGCACCAAATTTTCTACCAATACAAGATATGGTTATAGATTTCATAATCTTCAAAAGATAAGTATACAGATATTATTTTATTGAAGGGCTTTTCAAAGCGTATATAAAAATTACGTATATTGAGAACTTCTCTCGAAAGCTTAAGGTTCTTAAGTGTGCCCTTGTTCCATTTTCCTACAGGCTCTCCTCGAAATAGTATCTACAAATGTTTACTACCTCATTAAAGTGCTTCCGCATGGAAAACGCATAAAACCTGCTGACAATGGGTGCTTTTGGTTAACTCACACACTGCCTTCGAAGCTTTCATTTGCTGCGCCTATTTAAAGCGACTCAAATGTAACGATCTATTAATTTACGCTTTCCTACGTTTTTATTTGATATTATAGAAACCACAGCGGCTATAAGTGGCTGAGCCTGAAATGAATGAAGAGTTGTGAGTGATAGTGATGGCCAAAACGGAAGTTGAGGCAATAGTTTTATGGGCTATACGCCTTAAAATAGGCAACGACAACCTTACGTAAGTGAAACGTTTAAATATTCATGCTAACAGAGACATCGAGAAACCATAAAATGTGTGTTTAACGGTATATATTTACAACTAGAAAGAAGGAAGCTACCAAGTAGTAGTGCAAAGTAATCATCGAACAGCGTTGGATGTGAGTGGTGTGAGTGAAGTTTCCAGAAAATACTTTACGACCGCATTTTATGTGGCATGAATATGCACTGATAACTCTATGGACCATCTAAAAATGTAAATATATGCCCTATGATACAGACATTAAAAGCTTTGGCAAGGTACAGCCGAGTGGATTTGGTGCAGAGTGTCTTCTGCGTTAGAACTACATCAGCTCCGAAGGATCTATTTAAATATTTACAGCAACCATTTGCAAATGTGCCCTTCGTTGTTGTACAACAACGTACGTATAATGAAAACAAACAGAAGTACGCTTATCAAGCCATTAAAAGGACATCGTAAAAGTCCAGCAATACTAGTCAATACCGAGGAGTGGTGGCAGTGGGAACTACCCACTTAAGTCACTTAACTTCTGATGGCACATAAATATTTTCAATGACAGGCCGGTACGAGTACTGCTGAATTATATACACGCTGTTCGGCAATTATACGATTTGATTAATTATGCCGACCAGCAACCAAGTAAACTGACAAAGAGAGGCGCGTGTGTTTCTGTGTGGACGATGACGAACCAAAAAAGAGAGAAAGGAAGGACGCAATTGATGGTCATCAATATATTGAATACTGCTGAGTGGTATAAAGGCCTAAAAATAATTTTTACGAAAAACGAGAGTAATACAAAAAAAAATCCGAAGCTTTAAGAAAAAGTTCCAGGCATAAATGAGTACCTTAACCTTAGCTTTCGAAGAACACAACTGTTGAAATGCTGAGCTTTGTAATTGCAAGGTCCATTTAGAAATTTTATAAAAAGTTCATTAAAGATGTCCACAAAAGATCGAAAAATGGAACGAAAAAAGAAACGAGAAAAAATAGAAGACCACCAAAGAATACAAAGCTAGTGCAAGCAGCTACAAAGCTTTTATAGCGCAACCAATTCGTGCCAGGCAAGGTAAAAGTACAATCAATCATTTCGTAACACTCAGACGACAGACAACACAACACGGCAAAATGCTTCTGCGCCTCAAAGCATGCTACAAAAATGGAGTTCACTTACAAACAACTTACAAATGTTACAAAATGTAGCAACTAACCTCACTTTTTATGCCGAGGACGGCGAAAAGTGTGGCATTTAACCCACATTTGTATGGGTTGGACTTTGTGCAGCCGAAAACGAATCTAAATCAACACAACTACAATTTACAACAACAACAATGATAATAAATGGTTATAAAAGGTTTCTCACCGCACTGCCAATGTTGTCAATTCGAGAAGAAAAATATAAAAAAAGTAGAAAAAAAAGTAAAAAAAACTCAGATAAATATATATTTATAGCAAACAACAACAGCAAATTGTCAAAAGAAAGGTAGTCGAAAGCATCACTCCATCATTAAGCTTTGACAAAAAGGGAACATGAAAAAGCCCTAAACTTTTCTTTGCGCTGCTAAAAAGGGTAAATGCTTACTTTATTGGACACAACAACTTCTTTCTGCAGCCCTTTCTGCAAAATCAGTGCACACAACCAACGCCACTACTAAGCACACAATATATATTTAATACTTTGTTTGCGTATATATATGTTTGTGTGTGTCAATAAGTCATGAAAGGCTTGGTTGCTTAGGTGGACGAAAAATGCGACCAAAAACAGCCACCAACACAACAACACCAACATCAATGGTGCGTTGTAAAAGCGTGGTTTTCAGCATACTTTTGTCGAAATAAACGAAAGCACAGAGGCATGGCGAAAAATGCAACTGAGCGCAAAATCGAACGAATATTAGAAAAAATGGTTAATGCCAACAGAGTGTACATACATACATACTTTTAGGCGCTTTGTCATGGATTGTCATGGAATTCAATATTTTTAGAGTGCATACCCAAAAAATATCAATAAAAAATGTAGAGGGATTGAAATATATTAAAGATATATGCTTTTGAAAACTTATTAAAAATGTGGAACCTATTTTATTTGTGGAACTTATTTCATTTTCGCGTTTTTGGTATGTGAAATCGACATAAAGCTTATTATTGCTTCAATACATGCAGTTTTTGTTGTGGAACGTATTCAAAATGTGGAACCCATCTTTTTTTTCTTCGACTAAAATTTTCAAGAGCAGTATTATTATCTTAGGAAGACCAATAAATCTCACTACGACCATAGCGAATGCGGAAAATCACGGTAAACCAAAATTGGCTCAAAAACTTTTAGCTAAAGCATTCAGATTGTAAATGCGTGTCGAAAAGCCTCATCCGTCATGCTTACTAAAAATAACCCTTCGAAAAATACCTTCGAGACGTTGAACAAAAGTGTCAAACATGCGCTGTCGAAGACCAAATGATGCGTCACTAAATGCTTTCACCAACGCAACGAAGGTGTTGTTGTGTTCACGTATTTGTTGTTATTAGAGTGTTAGTGATTGTAGATGACCAAGACTCAAAGCATGCAAACCATTAGTCAGGCCTACGTTTGTAAGGTCGGTTAGATCTACGCATGCGATAGCTTGGTCTCAAGAGTGCAAATTACAAAAACAATAATGCGAATGAAGCGCGATGGGGGTGAGAAAGTGTTGTCAGACGTGCTAAATCTTTGGTACAGACTTTGAAAAGTGATTAATCTTGTGATATTGCATTACTGTTATGGTTGTTGTTATTGCTAATGTGACACTGTTGTTGTTTTATCGTGTAATGGATTTTGTAAAATTTACTGGCCAACACTTTACGACCTAGGGTTGGTTTGGGAACCAATAACGGTGTGTGTGTCCACAAGAGTTTGGAGTAAAGTGAAGTTGGCTGCTTTTGCTGTAGACAAAGTGTTTGAGAAGAAACGTTATGCTTCAGTGGTGTCATTTATCATGCGCGTAAACTGCAAAGACTTGAAACAAGCAACAAGCAACAACAATAAAGTTAACAACTGTAAGGCAGCAACAAAAACAAGGATATGTTAACTAAAGCAAAATAACAAAATCTGGCGAAAAATATGAAAAATAAAGTGAGAAAAAAACAAAAAAAAAAATAACAATAATAGAAACAACAACAACAACTTCAACAATAAAAAAATAACTACAACAATAAATGACCAAATCGGTCGCCATAAATTATAATGCTTGTTTTGAACAGTTATTTATAGATTTGACTCGCTTGTCACAAAAACAACAATAAATAAACCGTTGCACGCGAGCAACAATTAAATGCAAAGCCGATTGCTTTAAATACCTGCTCTTTTCGTAGCCCGCAAGGCATACTTGTAGGCGTTGGCGCTAGCAAAAGTGCATGCAAATTGAAACAGTTACACAACAATATACAAAAACAATAACAATAATGAACTGCGTGGTGTACATTTTTATTTTAAATTTTTCCATTTTTTTTTTAATTTTTAAAACCGTTCTTGCAGTAAATTACTTGCGAAATAAAATTTATTTCACATTTTATTTTCCATTTAAATGCGTTATTTTTATTTCAATTTTATTTAATTTTTTTTTATTTTATTTTTTTATTGCAACTTTTTTCCAATTTTCAGTAGGTGTATGCCGCCTTTGCCACAATTACATTTTTTCGCGCCACATTTGCCTCTACAATACTTGCAAATTGCACTTTTATAATGCGCTTGCATGCCTAACCGTAAAAAGTTTCCATGTAAAAATTGGCAAATATGGAAAAATTAAAATAAAAATGTGCAAAAATAAAGAAAAACCAACAATTAAATTGCGTGCTGCAAGAAACACGCGAAAAAAGAATACTCTAACAACAAGCTGCGTGGTGCGTTTAAAAAACAAAAAAAAAAATTCTGTAAAAATTATATATGCAAATGGCCATAAATTATGCAACCATATGGCTGTGAGCAATAAATTTTACATTTTGCTGCATAAATTTTAAGCTTTTTGCACTTTGTTCCAACAACAATACATACATATTTAAAAAGTAATAAAAATATTTATGCGAAAGTAAAAAAAGTCGCGCGCGAGAGTATAACAGTAATATGTGTAAGTCAGTAAATTGAATTAAAACTGGTCAGAGACTGAGAGAGAGAGAGACATATGTGTGGCTTAGTTTATGATATATTTTATTGCGAAATGCGTAGAATTTGGTCAATCAGCAAGCCACACATTCAAATATGAGTACTTGTTTTATGTGATAACATTTGAAAATTTGACTGGTTCTGAGCAAATTTCAATGCAACGAGTCCTTTGAGGATTTGTAGCATACTTTAAGGTCTTACAAATAGGCTTTCATTAGTTATTCTCCCTCTAAGAAGCACGATTTATAATTTGAAGTCAGTTTCTGCTTTGATTTCTGTCATTTTTTCAATCTTTTTCAGTAAATACTAGTCTCGAACTAGTCCAAATTGAACTAGTTTCGTTTTTACTATATAAAATGTTTCTAAAAATATGAAATTTAATAAAAAAAAGTATTGAAACTCTTTCATACTTTAATTTCACACCAATTTTTGGCACGCTAGCTTCGTCTCTGCCCTACATAACCTCAAAATATTATCAAATACAAAGTCTTCAAAGCATATTTTATAATTCACTTAGTCTCTTTAATCCCAAAACTATATAAATCTATATATTTTCCTTCCAAAACTGTTTAATATATTGAAAATACCATTAGGCGTCCACAACAACATCGAATTCATCGAACTTCAAATCGAAAATTATTCATATATTCATTTTACAGACAACCGAATTTGCACTCAACCTCAAATAAAAAAAATCAATTTAATATTTGTTGCTTCTTTTTTATTTTTTGGTGCACCCAGGGAAGTAATTTTGTAATTTCCTTAAAATTTCCCAACACACCCAGCAACGCTTCCCTTGCGTCTTCAGCGAAGTTGCACTGCATCAAAATGTATACATTACAGCGCTACAGCGACGCAATCTGGAAAATTTTTATTAGTTAGTAGTCAAAGCAATTTCAAACTATATGAAAGCCGTGATGAAGCCATGCAAGAGGCAGCGGCAGCGGCACCCGAAAAACACAGTGAAATATGTAAAAACAAAACTAAATATGTAAATGCAAAAAAGAAAACACAGAGAGGCAGTGGAAGTGTGGAAAATAAAATGAGGAATAAGCATTTTAGAAAAGCATTTTAGCAAATTTAATGAAATTGCAAAATTCAAGCGAGGCGGCAGCAAAACTTTGCACAACCGCACAGCAGTGCGTATACGCAACCGAAAGCTCAAGCAGAGTGTGTGTGTGTGTGTAGACGACAGAAGCCTTGGCGAAGACTGGCAAAGTTTAAAGTTTCTTGCGCCCGTCTAGTCAACTTTTATGGCAATTTAGTAGCGACATAAATTTTGGCACAAAAGACAAAACAAACGTTTTGGTGGCCAAACGGAAGTGATGAACACGGCGGCTGCGGTGGGGCACATGCACTATACCATCAGCCTCAGCCTCAGCACAAATGCAAATGCAAATTACAATAATTGGAAAGGGAAGGAAGGCAGCAGCAGTAACAGCAAGAAGAAAAAGAACAACAACAACAATGCCAACAGCAGCGGCAGTGGCAGCAGCAGAAAAGTTAGCAGTTTCGAAGATTGAAAGTAACTTTTAGCGTTTTTGCGCTGTCTCTTTGTTTTGCATAAATGTGCGCGTCGTGTTCGAAAATTTTAACTTGCATTAACTGGCAACAAGCGAAAAATGCTAATACCCATGCAGCGCACATTCAAATTGGTTAGCAGTTGTATGCCAGTGTAGCATACTAACGGCGCTAACGCCGACGCTGACGTTAACTGCCGCCGCACAACCAAAATTACTGTGCAGGCTAAGCGCCACCGAGCAATGCTTGCCAGCGGATATTAGTAACGGCAATATATATGTATATGGAGCGCGCCAAGGCTTGCCGCCCCGCTGCATTACTGCATTGCCGGCTTTCTCCGTATTTCCGTTGGAACACTTTAACACCAAATGAATTATCGCAGTAAATGCGCCGCCATTGACACTATCGCCTGGCGCAGCAACAGCCAAGTAGCGCTGTGACGTTGCAGTAAGCGTTTATTTCACAGCTTCACTCTTTAGCTGCTCATCCGCTTACGCTCATTAAAGTGCAGTAATGCCATTTGGCTGAGGAAGGTGCCAGCGCAAAATTGTGTGGCATATGAAATTTTATTGTTTAAGAAAAATTGGTTTAATAAATAAGTTAAAAAAAAAAATTTAAAATAATACTTTTTGAGGTTAGTTGATAAATTTCTTTTTATGCATATCTTCTGTAACCAACACTGTAGTCAGCTACAATCCTTCTTTTTATTCATATCTTCTATAACCAAGACTGTAACAATTTCATTCGATCAGTTAGTATTGATCTGTAATTCTCAACCGGTTCTCGCTAAGAATCTAACAAAATATCTAATCATATATATATTATATGTTTTATCTGCCTTTAACTGCAGTCTCCAGCTGTATTTTGCGTCATTAAGCCCTCATACGAATCACTCAGTTACACTTATATTCTAACGATAACGTTTAAAAGCATTAAAATCCCACCGCAAATCAGCTTATCCACATTTTCTGAACAATTTTCACCCGAAATAACACACTGTTTGTGCCACATCTCAGATTAAAGGGCTTTTAACACTTCGCTCACCCGACATTAGTGTTGTTTTTATTATTATTAAATAGGAAATTATATGCAACTACGCTCGAATGTTGCCAAAAACGGCTGGCATTTGCATCGCAAGCCAACTAAATCACACACAAACGCACACAGAAGAAACAGAGAAGATTGGCATGCAATAAAATCGAGTCAAATAGAGGCAAACTCTAAATTCGCAGCCAAAAAGCATAGCCGCAGCCAAAAGTAAATTTCTCGCCTATTTATGCAAATTGCAAATGTATACAGTGGAATTACGCTCCACTAACGAGTGGCAGTAATCGAAGCGAACGCTTATGTGTGTGGCGAAATGCTTACCCTGCCAGCCAAAGGTGGTGAAAAAGCTGGTTAAACCGAAGTTTTTTAAACCCACAAAAGTGGTAAAAAAAGTGGTGAGTTTGTCATAGGCCAGCATAGCTGCTTGTGAGTTCTTTAACCACTATTCCCCTCACACGTACGAATACAAAAACAAAACAACCCAAACGTGTGCGTTGGTGTTAGTAATTGAAGAAACATGAGGGGAAAGTGGTTAGGCCTGGCTGGCAGGGTAGTGACTATAACCACACTTATGCAGATTGGAATGTGTGCTAGAATTTGCATTTTTTGTATGCGACTATCAGCCAACAAAACCTTAGGCAGGGCGTGTGAGTGTCGACCATTTAGGGAATAGCAAAAAAAAAAAGAAAACTAATTGTGCCCGATTTGGCCCACTATGTCGACGACACTTTGCTGCGTCAGCGAAAAATTGCAAATGGAGAACGCATATAAAAAGGAATTTATCCCGAAATAGACGCGGAAGTAGCGCTTAGATGCTTCCGATCGCTTGCTTCATACCGTCTGCCAATTACGATTTTAATGCCGCACAGGCATGAAAGCAGCAGCAGCCAAGGCAACAAAAATGTCAAATAGTTTCTCGTCATTTTAATTTTGCTGGCAAATTTTTTCGGAGTTTCCTTCCTGCCATGCGCTTAATGCTCTTATTTTTATGTGCCACACACATACACATTCGCTTACTGAGGCGCTTAGTGACGGCGTATAATATGACCATGAAAGCCGCATTGTCGTTATGCCACCAATAAACCAAAGCATTGCGTTTTGGGCACATTTCCAAATCCATAAAAAAAGCGAAGAAAAAACCAAGCCGTAGCAAGTATGTGCCAGCCAAGATAAAAACCGACACTGATGGCTGCGGAAAGCCGCCGCTTGTGCTGAATCTTACTTTCGCCGTCGATACACTTCAATCGGCGCAGTTAGTGGCCTTCCGTCGCAGCGCTATTATCCGTTGAAGCGGCGCTTCCTTTTGTCGCCGCTTGCCATGCAAATTGCCGCCGTTCGCCATTGCCAATGTCGTGCGCGGCAACGTCCTCGTTGGCAGTCAGTCAGTCAGCATGAAGCTTCCGTTTGGCAAAAACATGCAAATTCAGTTTGACTGCATTATTGGCTGCTGACTGAAATTCTCGAGCGCTTCACACTCACACACTTGCCATGACTGCAGTGGTGCTCAAGATTTGCGCTTGCAGCAAGTTGGGTTTTTGCACTCGCCGACAAATTTCTTGCTTCAATTATTTCTTATGACCAACTTTCATGCGTCTAACGGGCATTAAGCCATCATAAATTGGTGATTAGTTAGTTGGAAAAGACCAAAAGAACGAAAAAGTACTTGCAATTTACTTAAGTAGTGGATTTTAGCTTACTCTAAAATTCTTACATCTAAAATTTTAAAATTTACAGCTTTGTTGATCTGATCTGCTTTTACAAAGAAATATATTAAAATATTAATTTGATCGAACACATTGTTATGTATGATTGTATTAGAAATTTTTACAAACAACTTGGCAAAGTTTGAGTAAAGCCGTACATTTCATACCTTGCACCACCTCCACTTGCCCACTCACTTGAACTGAGTTCAACTTTAAAATTTTGAAAAATCAATCAAAACTTCACGTGACCTTATTATGACCTCAAGGGACCCCAAGCGTAATCTCTGAAACTGATATTGTACCTCCCGTGACATCTTACATTTTAGGCAAACCAGACCTTAGGTAACCCGCCCTAATACAAACAAAATTTACCTCAAATGCCCTAAAAGTGTTAACAAACCTGAGAGCACGTGACCACCCACAATTAAGGCATAGTCGACCTCATCTAAATCTTTAAATTGTTCACAAACGTGACCCCACGTAACCCCTATCAATAAAAACAAACATAACCCTTCCAAATGCAATCCATTCTGAGCTTACTTGACCCCTACAAATGTTAACAGAGTAGATTCAGTTGATCCCACCAAAAATTAAAAATAATTTGCCTCAGGAGACCCTCAAAATTTGTTAACAAGCCTGAGCTCACGTGACCTATCAAACTGTAAACGAAACATGCCCACACTTTCCTGCTCCAAATTGAAACAAATGTGGTTTCACGCTACCCATAAAAATATTAGCAATCCAGACTATACATAACCTTTCCCAATATAAACAACTTTGACTTCAAGTGACTACATAAAAAAACGGAATCTCCTAGATACTAAAACAGTAATTAAAGCTGACCACATATGCCTACTCAGATTGTAAATATATTCCTTCCTTCACATGACCCCGCATAATAGAAACAAACCTTACCTCATCTAAACCCTCTCAATGTAACCAAACTTAACCTTAAGTAACTACTCAAAATTTAAACAAACCTGACCCAACAAAATCAAATGCGAACAAAGATCCCCTCGCCCCCAAAATATAAACAAACCGCGGCCAAAGGTCAATGACCTCAGCCAAAAGGTAATCAAACCCCAGCCAAAGGTCAATGACCTCGGCCAAAAGGTAAACAAACCCCAGCCAAAGGTCAATGACCTCAGCCAAAAGGTAAACAAACCCTGACCAAAGGTCAATGACCTCGGCCAAAAGGTAAACAAACCCTGGCCAAAGGTCAATGACCTCGGCCAAAAAGGTAAACAAACCCCGCCCAAAGGTCAATGACCTCAGCCAAAAGGTAAACAAACCCCAGCCAAAGGTCAATGACCTCGGCCAAAAGGTAAACAAACCCCAGCCAAAGGTCAATGACCTCGATGTCACGTGATCATCATTTGTTTACATTGTGGGGTCACGTGACGTCAGGTTTGTTTACATATTGTGGGATCACGTGATTAGGTTTGTTTACATTGTGGCGTCACGTGATCAGGTTTGTTTACATTTTGTGGGTTCACGTGATGTCAGGTTTGTTTACGTTTTGTGGGGTCACGTGATCAGGTTTGTTTACTTTTTGGGATTTCACTGAATTCAGGTTAGTTTAAATTTTTATCGGTCATGTGATATAAATCTTTATATATTTTGGGAATCACGTACGTTTTTTCGGGTTTGTTAACATTTTTTGGAGCCGTGTCAAGTCAAGATGGTGTTTAGATTTGTATACTGTATACTGAAAAGGTAGGTAGAAATATAATGAGATATTCTAGCAAAGTGGTGTAAAGTGTCGGAAGTTGGTGTGATTTGGTAAGATATGAGCGATAGATGGAAAGGATATGGGATATCGGACATCTTCTTCTGGAATGTAGTATAAAGTTAGGTATATTGTGGTGATCAGATCAGTTGATATGTCATAGGATCATTTATGTATCTCATGTTTGAAGATGATATGTTATAGCGTGGTATATCGAATAAAGGACTGAGATCGCTTTTTGATTGTTGTTCTGTTCCAAATAACGTTTAGAAACTGCCATTTGTACGTGATATATCAGGATTTAAGCAATGTTCTACTTTACGAGTATGACTGTTTAAGTAATTTATATATTGATGTGACCTTGGATGGTACATGTGGTATCACTATCATACCCACATGCTCACATTTAAGAATATAAGCAGCCTGGAATGCTATTCATTACAGCATTCACATTTTTATGCAACTTTTAATCAAACGCCAGGACCTTAACGAAAGTGACACCCACAATATGAGAGGGCAGGAAAATCAGCTGACAGGCGGTTTTTAAAGCTGCAACGAGGCGAATACATGCGAATTTTATGCGCTACACGTTGCAACAATGGGAACAGTACGAAAAGAAGAGTAGCATCGGCTGTGCCATAATATAGCAATAACAATGACAAGGGAGATGACGGCAGCAACTCCGCTTTGTTCGAGGCTGCAATAATGGCTTCCACCAGACCTCTGCTACCAGGCAAGGATGCACGTGTTGTAGCGCGTGTAACGCTGACTGTGTGAGTGGGTGTGTCGCTGCCACTGAGTGAGAGAGTGTGCAGCACATTGGTTATTATGCATGCTTGAACTTCTTTGCTGAATGGCGTGCACTTTTCTTGGAATTCATTATTTTGTCACTGTTTGGACAGCATGAATAGGTCGACCGGTGGTGCGCCAGTGGTGTGGCGTGGCGTATAACGGTTGCTATGCCACAATGGCAGCAGCAGGCGAGCGCAGTGAGTCGGTGCTTTAGCTAGAAGTGTCTGCGAAGAGTTGTTACAGTTAAAAAGTTCATGTTGATGACTTAGTTTCGGAATACATTACACGGTATTATATGCCAAGGAGCTTTTCCCATTGAATGAGCGCAACACACACACAGCTGCATATAAATGTATTTAGTATGGCATTGCTGGGAAGTAATAAAAATGAATATATTGGCAAGGACTTAGAGACTTTCGGGTGGCCTTAAAGCTTTATGCAGTAGACAAAATTTATACACACGCCAAACATATTATTTCATGGCAATGCAGCATTTTATTATATTTTAAGCACTTGAATACTTTAATCACCCATTTAAAGTGTAGCTACTACTCTCCCATAAAAAAGGCTCGAAAGCTTTTTGCTTCCTGTGCGCCACGCTTCACTGCTGCTGCGGCCATCATTTTGATTAA
The DNA here is from genome assembly GCA_031772095.1 of Zeugodacus tau. NCBI lineage: Eukaryota > Metazoa > Arthropoda > Insecta > Diptera > Tephritidae > Zeugodacus > Zeugodacus tau. Next base: position 1,962,909 of record CM062653.1, on the reverse strand, counting down.
GCAATTACTTTGTAATAAAGAGCAATATTTTTTGTCACTTTGCATATTTTCAACGCAATTCGTATTTTATTTGCTGCGACGCAGGACCGCCTGGCTGTTGTTGTTGTTGTTTCAATTTTCGACTGCTCGCAGCTCATAAAATGGACATACTGAATTTCATTTAAATGCAAATTAATTTCACCCATTTTCAACGCTGCCCGGCGGCGGTGGCGGCGTGGAGGGCGGCGCGTAAAAATTCGCAAACAAAAGTCGAAAAAAGTGAAAAAAAATTAAAATTAAAATAAAATAACGAGCGAGTATGGCGGCCGCCGAAGAGTAAACAATCAGAGTAACAGCACCAACGCGGCACGGCTGTTGCTTTAAGCGTTGGAAATTTATAGAGCCGTTACTGAAATCCCTTTCGGGCAAAATAAATACACGCAAATATTTAAAACAAAATGGACAACACGATCAGTGGGGCGTAACAGCTTTACCACACATACACACTCAGTTATTCACTCCGCTCCCTTCGCCACGTCGTTGCAGTGAGGGCGCACAAAAGCCATTCAAAAACTTTTTCACTTTTCATATAAATGTTTAATCCATTTTCGCATGGCAAACAATAAACAAAAGGCACAACAACAACAACAAGAACAAAAGCAAAGTGCGAAGTACGGAGCGGTGCAAGCGGAGCGGAGGGGCGGCAGTTAAAAAGTTAAAATGTCACTCGAATTGCTGAAATTTTCAAAAGGATTGTTTGGCTTTCATGCTTTATTGTTGTTGTTGGTTTTTTATACTTTTTTTTGGGTTTTATTTTTGTTTTTCCTTCTTGTTTTTGGTCATCTGTAATGCTTTTTATCTTATTAGCAAAGTTTTGCAAAACAATATGTTCTTATAAACGAGTCATTGAGTTGCTTAATTCGTCGTCGTCGCCGCGGTGCACTGAGCGGAGTGACTCAATAAACATGGCAACTGATAAGAGAACGTGCTTAGAAATTAGAAAGGACAAAATTGTGGGATTAAAGCGAGAATGTGTGTGTCACACAGCAGCATGAGCAATGAAGTCGAAAAAGGTCGGACACTAGTGCATAGACTTACACATTAACCCATTTATAAGAAGACCCAGAAGTGGAAAAAGAATAAGAAGGAGAAAAAGCAGAAGCAGAAGAAGGGGAAGTAGAAAAGGAAGAAGTAGAAGTAGAAGAGGCTTTTTAATTGCTCATAAAATGTTCAGTAGTTAACTAAAGGCTCATTAGAATTTTAAGCACTCAGGGTTGCTTTAGTTGAAGTTTAAACTGCTTGAGAAACTTCAATTGTATTACGAAGTTTGTAAGAAAGGTTCGAAAATAGATTTGGGCAGTTGTTAACACTAACTTCGAGTAGATAATTCTATTTTAAATCCTTAAAACGCTACTTTTCTGTGCCGAAAACTTCTTTTCAGTTAACTTTTATACTGAATCGATAATTGTTTCAGCCTTGCTTTAGGTATAATTTTTGGATTAATTTATTTTAAAGATATTAGGGAGGGTTTTGGATTAATAGTCACGTAGCAAGTTCTAAACTCAATATAACTTATCTAATATTTTTTTCAGATGTATCCAATTTGTTGGAGAAATACGATTAGCGTAAAGCTTACGATTATCTGCGCTTAAGGCAGTAGTCTATTTTACTGACTCAAAAAATTGATTTTTTTGTTTTGTTTTAAATCTCTTCCAAAACTATCTAGACATATTCTTGGTCTTTAAAATTCCAGAGGCCCATTCGACATATTTTCCAAGATAGAGCAGTTTTAGTGGCCCAGCGTCGAGCAGGTGCGAATGCTCTCCGAAAACTTTAAAGCGCGTTTTCATTTTCACAAGTGTTAAAAAACGGTGCCGGCGATAGCAAAACGAACATATGTCCGATTGAAAAAACCCAAAGTGATCTATCTTCAGTATTAAATTATCTTCTATTTGAGTTAAAAAAAGTTGGACAAAAGTCTTATTTAAACTACTTGTTTTGCAACTTAACGTCAATTTTTTTCTTAAAAAAGTGAATTTTTTTTCAAACTTCGCAAAAATTTGGAATTTTGTTCGACTGTTTCAGATGCATCGCACGACCTCCATCACCGGCACCGATTTACAAGTGCAGACTCCAGGCGCTCCAGAAAAATACTTACAACTTTGAAAAAATTACAATATTTTTTAATAATAAATATTGTTTTTTAAGCCTTAAATATAGTACACTATCGTCTTAAATCGTTTACCGCAATCACTTCCTTCCCTTTCAAAAAAATAGCTAAAAAAACGGCTTCTAAAGCAGACTACTGCCTTAAAGTTCAATATAGATTACTGTAATTCTTATTTCAAAGCAGCTGTAATTTGATTTACATTTTATATTTAGTACATTAGAAACAACATTGTTGGTGATGACGATGGTGTTGAAGATGCTTCTTTGAGAATTGATAATTTTGAAAAAGTTACCGAATTAACGGATTTTCATCTATGGCTAATAAAAACTTATCCGTTATATGATAAGTTCAAAAAGCTTCAAAAATCCAATTTGGACCTTCCGGTCAAAATGACCCAACATTCTTATCGGTGGGTTATTGAAAAAGCTTGCACTGAAAATTTAAGAAAAATTGCTCTGAAAACTTAAGGGAAACATTATCCTTAGGTGCAATTATGGGTCTTACGAACCCTTTGCTCCAATATTTTAAATTTCATGCAATCTGTGAGAGTGTTGAAAAAATTACTTGTAAAGGACCATTAAATAAAGGGTTTTTCAATAAGAGCGTAACAAAAGTTTTTTTTTTTTTTTTTTAATAAAAGAAATACGTTTAATAAGATTCCTTATTTCTGTGAAAGTACATTCGATGGCATTATGTATGGATCTCTCTTTGGCATGGCCACCACGGGCACGCTTGTAGAAATACAGACGCTGAACCAAATTTTCGTGAGATAACACGTTCACCAAACTTGGTTTTCAATAAATCTATTTTAGATTCGTTGTATGGCTTATTGCGCCGTCCCATTGGAACCACATATTGTCTAAGTCCATACCATCCATTTCGGGCTAAAAATATTCGGTTATCATTCAGCTGTCAGACAAGACGATTATGACGACATCAAAGTTGAGGCAACTGGCTCAAGGTAAATAGTAAATTTTATATAATAAATATAATTATCGCTACAAATTTACGGTTGGGCATACGTGTAAGTAGAGATTGGAGGGCAGGAAGTCAGGAAGTCTTAGCAAAAGCTTATTGTGTAGAAAGAACTCTCTAGAAAAGCTGTAATAAAGGGTGTTTTTTTGGACGTGTGGTTTTCAAGAAAAAAATGATTCTTTTTATACTCTCGCAACAAATGTTGCTAAAGAGAGTATTATAGTTTTGTTCACATAACGGTTGTTTGTAACACCCAAAACTAAACGAGTTAGATATAGGGTTATATATACCAAAGTGATCAGGGTGAAGAGTGGAGTTCAAATCCGGATGCCTGCCTGTGCAAGCTGTAACTTGAGTAAAAATTAAGATATCTTGATGAAACTTGGAACACTTATTTCTTGGCACCATAGGAAGGTTGCTTTCGAAAATGATCGGACCACTGCCACGCCCACAAAATGGCGAAAACCGAAAACACATAAAGTGCCATAACTAAGCCATAAATAAAGCTATGGAAATAAAATTTGGTATGAAGGATCGTACTATGAAGCGGCATATTTGGATGTAATTTTTTTGGGGAAGTGGGCGTGGCCCCGCCCCCTACTAAGTTTTTTGTACATATCTCGCAAACCAATAGAGCTATATAAACCAAACTTTCTGCAGTCGTTTTTTTAGCCACTTCCTAATACAGTCCAAAAATGAAAGAAATCGGATCATAACCACGCCCACCTCCCATACAAAAGTTAGGTTGAAAATTACTAAAAGTGGGTTAACTCACTAATGAAAAACGTCAGAAACACTAAATTTCACATAAGAAATGGCAGATGAAAGCTGCACTCAGATTTTTTTACAAAATGGAAAATGGGCGTGGCGTCGCCCACTTATGGGTCAAAAACCATATCTCAGGAACTACTCGACCGATTTCAATGAAACTTGGCTTGTAATAGTTTCCTTACATCCCAATGATATGTTGTGAAAATAGGCCAAATCGCTTCACAACTACGCCTACTTCCTATATACCAGAACTTTGAAGTCGGTCTGAATCGTTTACTTTACAATATATAAAGTAAGTACTAGTGAAGATATCGGTGCAGAGCTTTGCACAAATACTATGTTTATAGTGTGGCAGCCCCATTCTAAAAATCGCCAAAATCGGACCATAGGTTTTTAAATCCCCATATATCGAACACGAGGGCCTCGGTGCTTCTAATTTTTTTTGCCGAATATATAGATAAGTCTCTCACATATTTTGAAGAAATTTGGGAGGAATATCTTTCTTTTAATAATATGTCTCCTAAAATACGTGACTACTTAATTTACATATACCTAATATTAGGGTTTTCAAATCTTCAATGGACTATATACCATATATTTGACGAATATGTGGGTTAAATTGTGTGTTATATTAATGAAATTAAATAAATAAATTGCGAGAGTATAAAATGTTCGGTTACACCCGAACTTAGCCCTTCCTTACTTGTTAGAACTGATTTCACTTTATAAGTGGAACGGAAGTTTTCACTCAGACTCTTTCCTGAAGCGATTTCTGCCTTATAATGAACTATTGGGATTTAAAGGAGCGTTAAGAGAAACTAGGGATATTCATCACATGATTTCAACTTGGCTTGGCGGCTTGTGGTTGGCCTGGTTTTTAGCTACTTTATGCGCTGAGTACCTTCAATAAATACTTAAATTAAAATATGCAATTGCTACTACTAGAAAAGTAAGAAAGACTATATAAGAGCATTAAAAAGAGAACAAGTGTATTTCTAGAGGCCTACTAAAACAAGAAAAGCATCAGTCTTGCCAAAATTAAATTTCACTGTGATTTTCCATTTGAATAAATTTAATATGCTTACATACAGCTTTAATATATTTCATAATAATAAGCGGAGGAATAATTAATAACTTAAAGGCGAAATACCAACTAAATTAGTTATTTTACGCAACAACTACTACAACAACAATTACATTGCTGAAGCTTGTTTGTGGCGCCTCCCGGAGCCAAACACCAATTAACTGCTGATTAACACACATATAGAAATATATACGAACATAAGTCATTTGGCTTATATGAAACAAGCTCAAATGTATGAGTGTATTAGTGCATGCTTCCGTCTGTGTGTGTTTGTGTGCTTGTCTGCATGACAGCGGAAATATCTTGATTAGGACAAATGAACTGAGCAGGTTGCCAAGTAATTTTGTTTACTTAAGCGTAAAAGCGTCAAAACAAATTGAGTAAAATATTGGCGTGGCGCACAAAGCGCAAGCATACCAGAGCAACAACAACAGCAGCGGTGAATAGCAACAATGTAAAGATGAATGGCGCTGGCTGGCGCGCGCACCATTATAAACAAATGACACCCATAATATAATTGAATTTTTCTAATCAATTTGAACTGTGGCAGCGTTAGGTTAGCCATGGCAACCCGTTCGCCATGCAACAACAACAACAGCAAAGAGTTATAATAAAAGTAAAATATGCTTGTGTGCGTGTCATTTCGGCAAAGTAACTTTGCAACGTCTTTGGCAGGCAAGCAACGCCACACCACCCCACTTCCTCGTGGGCTCGACGCCTGAAAGTGCGCTAAATCAATGAAATCAAGAAAAGTCACCGGAAAGCAAACCGAAGTAAATTTCATATAGCGCTGAATGATTTATTTCATTTCCTGTGTGGCTGACTTTTTTTCGCATTTCTTTTATTTTCTTATACACTTTATTGTTGATTTCCTTTTCGCCCGGTTTGCCGTTGCCACAGTGTTGCGCTCGCTGCCAACTTCCGGCAAAAGGGTACAACACCAAATAAAAGCGACTGTTGAAGGAGGTAAACAAGCAACGTATGAGCGTGCAAGGTACCGCGCGGCAAAGCCGAAGCAGTGGTGAATGTATGACACGAGGCGCAGCAATGAATTGTGTGCGTGTGTTTGGATGTCGGCCAGCGGCCTGGGAGCAGCAGCCACATCAGCACTTTTCGCCAGATAAACTTTACTTGATAAAAACTTGCCAAAGCATGCACCGAGTGGGTGGGGGCGTTGAAGCAAGCCCAAAGAACTCGCAAGAAACAGTGCGGAAAAATTGGCAAAATCTTTTGCTGGGCCTCAAAGGCTGCAAAGGCATTTCCAGCACCAGGCAATTCAGTGACACACATACGCCGGTGCGACATTAAGAAAAAAGTGTGGCAACACTTTGTTCGTTTGTTTGGGCGCGTGTAGAATGGTACGCTGCTGGCGGATCGCACTCGTGTAATAATTTGCCAATTCGATTTTATGCCAGAACAAACACGGAAGTGTAAGCCGTGTGGCATGTGTGTATGTGTGTGTGGTTTGAGGTATATTTCAAAATACATGGGTAATCGGTGGGGTTGCCAGAAAGGTAAAAATAAAAAATATTAAAAATTACAGATTTTTTTGTTTGGCTCCACTTTTTTTTTGGAAAATATAAAGAATAAGCTTTAATCATCTTTTTGAGAAGGAGTTGAAAATTTTTTCACTTTTTATAATTATTTGGAATTTTTTTAAATTATACAAAAAAAACATTTTACAAAAATTTAAGAACATTTATTTTTATTATTGAATATTAGTTATCGGTGGGGTTGCCAGAAAGCTAAAAATAAAAAAATAAAAAATTACAAAGATTTTTTTTTTGTTTGGCTCCACTTTTTTTTGGAAAATATAAAAAATAAGCCTTAATCATCATTTTGAGAAGGAGTTGAAAATTTTTCACTTTTTTTAATTTTTTGGAAATAATTTTTTTAAATTATAAAATAAAAACATTTTACAAAAATTTAAGAAAATTGAATATTAGTTATCGGTGGGGTTGCCAGAAAGGTCAAAATAAAAAAAAAAATTAAAAATTACAAAGATTAAATTTTTTAGAACCACTTTTTTTTTTTGAAAATATGAAGAATATGTTTTAATCATCTTTTTGAGAAGGACTTGAAAATTAAAAAAAAAAATTAATTATTTGGAAATACATTTTTTTAAATTATAAAAAATAGCCATTTTACCAAAATTTAAAAAAAAAAATATTTTTTTTTTGAAAATTAATTGAATAGAAAATATTTTTAATTTCATAAATTTTTTGTTAATATTTATTATAAATTATTATTTTATTATTATTATTCTTTTTTTATTATTATTTTTATTTTTATTATTTTTATTTTTGGTTAACGCAAAAAATTCTACCCAAAATCATAAAAAATAACTCTGGCAACCCTAGCAAACAGCTGTTGCAAAGGTTAGTATGAGAAATATATTGGTACCGTTCCACACAAGTTTATATATTTAACCAACAACTACAACAATAATAAAAACCAGCGAAAAGCATGTGAAAATGTTGGCCAAACAAAATGAAAAAATTGCCAAGAAATCGAAAAAAAATAAAATAATACCGAAATGTCAGGCGAAGTAATGATTTACGACAGTCAAAGCGCACAGCACAGGACCAGAGCAAGAATAACGGAGCAAAAGTTTCGGCGGAGCAGCGGCGAGTTTATATTGCAGTTTATTTGCTACAACATTTAAATGTTCAACACACCCACCAACACAAGCGTTTGCGCGCCCACATGTAACAGTAACAGGCGCCTGAGGGGTTCATGTGTGCTATGCAGAGCATAAATATTGATAAACCGCGACAAATTTGCCTTTGTATGGGTATCTCCATAAGCAAATAAATAAATAAATAAATATCGAAATAAGAAAGGTAAATAACTATTACGCTTGTGTAGCTTGCGAGCACAAAAAAAGAGGCCAAAAGAGGGTAAACTTTACAAGAAAGGCTTTCTTTTACTTTTTGCCATGTGTTCAAAAAACAAAAAAGCACCAACTCTTCGTTCTACCCCACCTTACGCAAATAAAAAAGTTTCGACGTTTAACAACTCCGAGGTAAAAAAGCATCGAACTCACCCCTGCACTCGAGCTGTCGAGCTCACGTCTCTTTGTATGCTAAACGCCGTTGTCTTTGCGAAAATTGAATGCGAAATTTCAGCCATCAATAAATTATTGGCCGTAATCCTTTGATTCGCTACTTACGTGCATCAATTTGCGCCGCTGGCCAGCTGAAGGTATGAGGTACACGCGGGTACACACAGTCTCGATATGGATTACGGGGGCATCAACTAAGGCAATGCCGAACATGATGAAGTTCCTGGGCTGTTTGTAAGATTATGCGAAGTTCTTCCCTCTCAAAAGGACATGTCTACACGCTCCATTAAGATTTGTGACTTTTCAGCTTTCAGTTTGAGTTCGTATGTAGTGCCGGTGGTGGGTGGGTCCAGTAACAGAGGCAAGACAAGCAATCAATGACGGCAGGAAGGCATAACTAACAAATTGGGGTATGGCGAAAGGGTCAATGCAGTGCGAGAGACTTGCCTCTGTGAAAACTAGTTTATCTTATTAAATCTAAGAGCTTTCGTTTGCACCAAAGTAAGGGTTGTTCATATAAATTCTTAAATGCTTATAAATAAATTTCATGTTTTAGATGCGGGCGATAACATGCACTACATAAGGGCTTTTTACTTTTATCCAATAATCATAAGATCCCTAAATGTAGTCCTTGCCATTTAAAAGATAATGAAAAATGTGCTCTCTATTAAAAGCTATTTCTCATTGTTGGTTATTTTGGAAAAAGAAATCGAGTGGAATGCAACCCTGGATTTTGAAATGTTGTGGTTGTTGCTGTTGTTGTGCTTGTGGTAACAAAAAGTGTTCTCCATATCAAACGGTGTGTACTACTGAGTTCATTGTCTTTGGTCTGATATAAAACTGGTTTCTTTTTTTCGTAGAGCCGATTGTCTTAAGATGGTAATTATGTATTTTCACACCTTCTTAAGGCTAGAAGATAACATTAGTCAAACCAATACATGATCCATAACTTGTGAACGACTGGAACAGGATCGATTTTATAGAAAGCTATACTTTCACCTTCTTAGGAAGATAGTTTCACTTATACTTGACTGGTAGAGTCTTTCAACCGCCCAAATATATACATATTTGTTGCTTATATGCTCCTCTGAGAGATCTTTGGTTGATACTAGGTAGTCGAAACGATTCTTGGAGTGTTCTGAAGAATCAGTCTCCAGAATTTTCGACATTTTTTTCTTGTTTTAAAATGTTTTAGAACAGATAACGGTAGAAATCCTTAGACAGCCTTACAAGTAGATTCTAAGAAGTCTGCTCTGCTTTCCTACCGATACGGTACTCGTGCTTATCTAAGAGTTGCCACTGTCCTGAATGCAACCCAAGTGTAATCTAACCTCAAATTGTGTAATTATATTGATTAAGTCATAAATCATTTTCATTTTTCACAAGTAAATATTCTTAACTAAAATACCAGAGAGAAATACACTCACTCTCATACACATATACGTATGTACAACAACTGGGGGTCTCAACATTAATATGCGGATATATGGCACAATGGCAGGACTTAAACGCTTATCACTAGCCAACACTGCTGAATGGCAATTTATTTCGGTTTTATGGCAATCAAAGTGAGTTGTACCGGCCAACAACACCGCTGCCTATCGGTTTCACCGGCTCACCAAGGACACTTGGCAACTTAGCACACAACACAACTTGCTGTGCTGTGCGAGCTCATCAGCACAGCTGGGCGCTGTAGCAGACGCAGGCGGCGGCGGTGGTGGGCCCGGTAGATTGAGCCAAAATGGATACTCACAAATAGTCAAAGTTCAGCATTAATATCATAAATACGAAATTAATACCTGAGCACAGGGGGACACATAAACATAAACAAAGGCGCACAGCCGGGATATTCTAGTGTCTCTGGCTGTATGTGTGGGTGTGGCTGTATGCTCGTGTGTGTATAAGCGCCAGCATATTGAGGACAAGCTATTTGGTTCGCAAATGATGGCTGCTGCTGCTGCTGCTGTGTGTGTGAGCGCTGTGACTGAGATTGTGGAGCGGCTGCAAAGCGCAGCGTGGCGTCTTTGTACGTTAAAAGCACGGGCAGTAGGTGACAGGAGGGGTTGGTGAGAGGACAGGGAAAGCATTGTAAGCAGGGAAGATATGCTGAGCTGAAAGCTAACGCAGACTGTTGCTGACTGCTGCTGAAATTGTTGTTGACGCTTTTAATATTGATGTTGCTGCTAATGCTGTTGTTGTTGTTCTTTTGGTGTTTTAGCTGGCGCTCAACCCGTTTGCATGCATTACTGAGTTAGTTGTCCATTTCACATCGGACTATTATGCGCTTGCAAAACACACTATATTAGTCTCTATATATTTATGTATGCGCAATTCATATAACGGTATTCACGTGTATGTACATTTAAATTTTCATATAACGGTATTTGAGAGTGTATGTGTGTGTGTGTGTGTTGGTGTTGATGAAGTGGGTCCAAAACAACATTACGTATGCGTAACAGTGGCCCAAAATAATTATGCAACACAGTGTCGGTCAAACCCCTATCAGCGTAGAACCCCCAACGGAACGAAAGGGTGGATGACGATGACAATGAGCTGGCACACAAACACACACACAACTGTAAATGCGAGGTCACACATATGTATAAACACGTGGACCGACATTTCGACAGACTCAGGGGACTCTTTCGGCATGGCTTTTCGACAACAATGCAAAAATAACAACAACGACGAGTGCCAACATCAGCAATAATAGGCAATAAATTATCGGATATGCTACCGAGCGTGTTATTATTGTTGTTGTTTTGGTTTTAATTTTTTTTATACTCTCGCAACATGTTGCACAGAGTATTATAGTTTTGTTCACATAACGGTTGTTTGTGTCACCAAGAAATAAAAGAGTTAGTTATGGGGTTATATATATATGAATGATCACGATGACGAGTGGAGCTGAAATCCGGATGTCTGTCCGTTGGAACTTGAAGCAAAATCGGTCCACTGCCACGCCCACAAAATGGCGAAAACCAAAAACACATAAAGTGTCATAACTAAGCCATAAATAAAATTATAACAGTAAAATTTAGAATAAAGGATCGCACTAGGAAGGGGCATTATTGGATGTAATTTTTTTGGGGAAGTGGGCGTGGCCCCTCCCCCAAATCGGTTATTTGTATATAACTCACAAACCAATGAAGCTATATAAACCAAACTTTCTGCAGTCGATTATCGTGGCGCCCACCTCCCATACAAAAGTTAGGTTGAAAATTACTAAAAGTGGGTTAACTCACTAACGAAAAACGTCAGAAACACTAAATTTCACATAAGAAATGGCAGATGAAAGCTGCACTCAGATTTTTTTACAAAATGGAAAATGGGCGTAGCGTCGCCCATTTATGGGTCAAAAACCATATCTCAGGAACACTCGACACCCACACTCGACCGATTTCAATGAAACTTGGTTTGTAATAGTTTCCTTACATCCCAATGATATGTTGTGAAAATAGGCCAAATGGCTTTGAACTTTGAAGACGATCTGAATCGTATACTTTACAATATATAAAGTAAGCACTAGTGAAGATATCGATGCAGAACTTTGCACAAATACTATGTTAATAGTGTGGCAGCCCCATTCTAAAAATCGCCCAAATCGGACCATAGGTTTTTAAGGCCCCATATATCGAACATGAGGACCTCGGTGCTTCTAAACAATATATATGACGAATATGTGGGTCAAATTGCGTATTATATAATATTAATTAAGTTAAATAAATAAATTGCGAGAGTATAAAATGTTCGGTTACACCCGAACTTAGTCCTTCCTTACTTGTTTTTTGTTGGTTTTATTTCTGTTGTCATTGCTGTTGTTGTGTGTTGGCAAGCACCAGGGATCGAAGCGCCCGAAGCGTACATTGTAACATTGACGAAGGTGAAATCATCGTGTTGCGCGTTAAAAGGTTTGCAACAACAGCTAAATTCCAGGAAGGATGCGCTGACACAGGGTTGATGCGTGTATATGGCTTGGCTTTAAACATCCTCAGCGCCGGCATAAAAAATGCGAAAATCATTGTCATTAGCCGAAGCACACGACGGAAGGCGTCATCAACTATTTACATACAACGCGCCGGTTTAATGCAAAGTTAACAACAACAATAACAAAAAATACTTGCAACTTAAATACACAAAGCTTGCGGAAGCGGATGTGCGCCGCGCCGCGATGGCAGACTATCGAAAGGCAAAATTAAAGCGCAAGGCGGCTAAGCGATTTTGTAACACTGTTGGCGCTACGCTCACTCCATGCCAAAGCAGCGCAGCAGTGACAAGCGAAATTGCGGCAAGAGCACACATACAAGCGTACGCTCAAAATGGCTGCGTAAAATTGCAAGCAGACAGCTTTGGTGCGCGGCGCTTCCGTTTTGCTAAAGTGCAATTACAACAACAACAACTGCCGGCAATCAGCAGTCGCTGCTGCCAAAGTGAGCTTACGACGACGACACAAAAAAATTTCGCAAAAATCCTTTTCGCAAACGCAATGATATTATGAAACGCTACAGCAACAACAACAACAACAGCAGTAGCAATCTGCAGCAAGCAATATCAATACAGCTTTATTCCGGCTCTGCTGCTGACAAAGCCGTATGCGAAACGGTGAATTTCGTTGAGCTAAGCGGATTTTCTTTTAGCTCATTCGGTCTTATTTTGGCTTTCGCTTTATACTGATGTTGTTGTTTTTTTGTTTTGTAATGCTTTTAATGGGAAATCCGCACACATTTATCATTATTCGATTCAATTAATGGATGACGTTGAACGACGACGGCGACGACGCCGCAGCAGCACAGTTGAAACGGTTTGAAAGTGATTTTGTTCGTTTGTGTGAGTGTGTGTGTGTGTGATTGTTCGAGTATCTGTGTCAGTGTGTGCTTAAATGCTGCGTATTTCCACGTTGTTAATGAAGCAAAAGTCGATTTGTTAATGCGTTTGCAACTGTATACGTTTGTGTAAGGGAATAAGTAAGTAAATTCAAGCAAAGAGAATTCCACGGGCAAATAATTTAATAATTTATTAAAAAATTTATAAAAAAATTGAATTGAGTTTCTATTTATCAGTAAATTATCGTAAAATAGGCACATTCAATAAAAAGTGACATATATTTTGGAAAAATGCTGCACTGGATGTGAAGCTTACAAAATTAATATGGAGCCGTAAATCCGATAGCCTTATATTCGACGTAAAAACTAGTTTTTTAATAAATTTTAATAAAAAAAATAGTTTTCACTTCTACCTATTCAGAAAATGATCTTCAGACTCATAGAGGGTGTGTTCAAAAAATAACGGGAATTTTAAAATTTCGAAATTTTTCCATTTGTCGACATTTTTAATTGTAATCATATACATGCCACTGAAGTATAATAAAATCTCTGTATCTGCTGTATTCAAAGCTTACTTTGTCTATAGTACCCACTAAAGTTAGACGCCTTTTTATGAGCTTCGTGATTTTTGTTTGTTAAGGCAGTAGTCTGCTTTAGAAGCCGAAAAAAACGTTTTTTAGCTATTTTTTTGAAAGGGAAGGAAGTGATTGCGGTAAACGGCAGTTTAAGACGATGTGTATTATATTTAAGGCTTAAAAACAATATTTATTATTAAAAAATATTGAAATTTTTTCAAAGTTGTAAGTATTTTTCTGGAGCGCCTGGAGTCTGCACTTGTAAATCGGTGCCTGTGATGAATGTGCGATGCATCTGAAACAGTCGAACCAAATTTTTTTTTAATTTTTATAAGTTTCTTTTCTTTATGAACTAAAAAAATACCGAAGAAGTTATAAAATTCCTATCTTTTTTGAAGTTTGAAAAAAATCACTTTTATAAGAAAAAAATTGACTTTAAGTTGCAAAACAAGTAGTTTGAATAATACTTTTGTCCAACTTGTCTAGTTCAAATAGAAGATAATTTAATACTGAAGCTAGATCACTTTGGTTTTTTTTTCGATCGGGCATATATTCTTTTTGCTATCGCCGGCACCGTTTTCTAACACTTGTGAAAATGAAAACTCAAGAAAACGCGCTTTAAAGTTCTGCCTGAGCATTCGCACCTGCTCGACGCTCGGCCATTAAAACTGCTCTAGCTTGGAAAATATGTCGAATTGGCCTCTAGAATTTTAAAGATATATTCTTGGATAGTTTTGGTAGAGATTTAAAGCAAAAAAAATCGATTTTTTGAAGCCTTTAAAGCAGACTACTGCCTACAGCAGACTACCGGTCACACTTCGTTGCTTGTTCATGAGTTCTTGGCAAAAATAATACTTTAACGATGCCTCAGCCTTCATTTTCACTAAATGTCACTAGACATGTCGCCGTGTGACTCCATCCTATTTGCAAAAATAAAGAGAACCTCAAAGAATCTTCGAAGATTGAAAGAAGCGCTGGCAAAAGTACATAATATCGAATATTTTCTAAGAAGAAATCATTAATGTAGATGATTTTTTTTTTCAGAAAAATTCCCGTTATTTTTTGAACACACCTTTTATGTGTTCAAGATTTTGAATTTTTGATTATTAAAGTTTAGGTTATAGTATGAAATTTCAATCCAATTCGCTAAAACATTTTCTAATGTTTTACTATTATATATTATTATTCCTCCTTAAAATCCATGTCAGCTATTAGAAGCTTAAGGGGCACACCAAGTGTGAAATTTCAAAAAAAAAAAACAATTTTTTTGGTTTATATTTCGGTAGACTACACCTTTAAAAATAACATATTAAATTTTCAATCGATATCTCAAATAGTTTTTGAGTTATAGCAATTTAAAGAGCAGCCGCTCGGTAACAGTGAATGCGATCATTTTATCTTTAAAAGCGTTTTTCTCGAAACATCATTTTCCGAATTTGCTGCAGTGATTACTCAAAAACAAATAAACCGATCACCATCGAGCTTTTTTACATGTTCTTTATATAGTTCTTCGTACAATGAACTATCGATTTTTGATCTGATCAAAAAATCGAATTTCGGCAGCCCAAAAACGACCAAAATTTTGGGTAAAATTTTTTATCGTAGGTCATTGTACAGACAATATTATATAGTTTAAGGAGAATTTTTTTTTTTAGATTTCATCCACGGAGAA
This sequence comes from Zeugodacus tau, assembly GCA_031772095.1. Taxonomy (NCBI): domain Eukaryota; kingdom Metazoa; phylum Arthropoda; class Insecta; order Diptera; family Tephritidae; genus Zeugodacus; species Zeugodacus tau. Next base: position 1,947,796 of record CM062653.1, on the reverse strand, counting down.
GGCCGGAATCACTGCAGCAGTGAAGGACCTTTCTTTTTCGCGCCGTTGGAGGTCAACTATAACTTAAAAAATATTTAATTTTTTTTTTCAAAAATTTCAGTGTATATTCTTGAAACATTCTTAAATTTTTGAAATAATTGAAAAGTAGTTTTTTTAATAAAAATTCCCAAAAATCACCTTTTTTTAGGCCATTACACTAGGTGCGCCCCTTAAAGTAGCTGCTTCGATTATGATTTTCTAAATTTTTCAATATATTCCCGTTTCCTTGTACAACTTGCGACACCACAGCTTAGAATACAACAAGAAGAAAAAAATATTTAAAGTAAATACAAATAATCCAACAGCAAAACTTCAATACAATAACAATTTTCCTTTTATCCACGGTCACTTAATGAAATCTGACTGCTTTGTTTACGCGATTTTAAACTTTTTTTAATTAAATCTGGAATTTTTAATACACTTTTGTCGCATTTTATCAACATTACAGCGATTTTCAAACGATTTCCACCCCAAAAGGCGCTACAAAGACTCCCCTTCCTCCACGTGCCAACTAAAAAACTTCAAGTTCAACAGCAGTAAATCTCATTTATCGCACAATTCTTATTCAAATGACTGCCGGGCACTTGTAATACGTGAATCAGTGAGTCTGGCGTGGCGTGAGGTATTCATAATTCAGCAAATATTTGCATTTGCATGAATTTTACCCCAAAAATTTACAGCGAAATGTGTTTAATTCGACTTTTGCTTAAGTTGTGGCACAAACACCCCACCAGTACCGCCACTCCATCAAGATTTCAATGACAAGCGCACGCATATTTCACTTATACACTTCACTGATTTTATCGCTGATTTTTTAAGCGTTAATTTTGCCGCTTTTTGACAGTTGTTCTTGTTCTGCTGCTATTGCATTCTTGCATAATTTAGTTGACGTTTTTATTTTTTATTTTTTAATTTTTTCTCTTTTTATTTTTTTTTTGTATTTTTTCGAGTGACCTCATTAGTTTTCAATCTGCCTCTGATTGCTTTGTTGCATTGAAAACAAGTCAAAGTTGTACGCATAATAAGCACAATGCGAGCAGCATGATGGCCAACAAGTTGTTGGTTGTTGCCCGCATGATTACTTAAAATTCTTGGAAAGAAATGCCGTACCCACCCCTCTGAGCGCCAGTGACACACCCATCACGTGTTCAGCACTTTTGTTGTACAAGTTTTTTTGTTGTTGCTTGAATAGCAGCTCACTGCCACACGGTGATGAATCGCTTCAGTTTCGCAAATAAGTGGTCAGTGCAACAACAACAGCAATAACGCTAGCTGCTTAGCTTTCACTGTTTGCTGCCTACCAAGCTGGTTTTAATCAATGCCTAACTAGTAGTAGTTGTTGCTACTGTTGTTGTTGTCTCATTTCTAATTTCTTTTCAGCTCATTTTCACTGTCTATAGCAAGTCATGTGGCAAGTATGCGAAGAATCTACCACTTGTATGTATGTTTGTATTTTACTCTATATGTATGAGTGTGTGCGTGTAGCGTTCCCCCTTGGGCGCAGCGTGCAAATAAAAATTTCCAACTGAAATATTTTTGCATAGTCCCAGATTTATGATGATAAATGAGTTGCAATCAGCGCGAATGGCCCGCATTTCGGCCACTTGTGCCACTTGCCGTACTTGCGCATCACTCATACCACACGGTGTATCGACGACGTTGAACGCTGAGCGGCGCAAAACAAGCAAACGGCCTTCAGCGTTGGTTTTCGCTGATGCTTTGCTCCATCCTTCTTTCACTCGCTTGCTTGCTCGTGTTCTGCTTCACAGTTTATGCCATTCCTTCGCGTACTTTTAGGCAGATTTTTATACTCGCATCCAAATAGATATTATAATTGGAGATGACTGATGTGATGGCATTTTTAGTATGCCTTCTCTCTATGAATGTTCTTCGAAGAATAGGCCAACAAAGCCTGCAGTGCTTTTATTTTATTCCTCAGTTGTTGCTGTTATTGTTGTTGCTTCCTGCATAATTATGCCGGCTGCTGTTGCCGAACCTACACATACATATATACAAATCTATGGAAATGGTTGTATAGGTTTGTGTGTGCCGCGCAGTTCAGCGACTTTTCTACTGATTTATATATTTATAATTTCGGTTGAATTGTTCAGCTGCTGTTCTATGCCGCGAATTAGAGAAACGAGTGCGCACTTGGGGGGTGGCCGAGAGTAATTACTACAGCGCAAGTTGTCGAAAGCTGTGTGTCTTTGCTGTGGCGCCATTTAACTTTTCTAGCACAAGTTTCTCGCTCGCCAGCAATTTGTTTAGGTCGCCGCTGTCGCTGCTGAGAGACGACTCCTTCTGCTCTTTTTTGTGCAAAAAAATTCATTAATTATAATTATTCAGTATTTAGTAATTTAATAACGTAATCTTAGTGCGCAATAATTTGTAAGGAAATTCAAGGCGGCACAACAGGGATATAATGAGAAATGCTGAAGACTAGTTTAAGTAGAATATTTTAGTATTTAATTTCCAGAAACATTGAATTTAAGATTTTACAAGAAACATCTTTAATATACTGTTTAAGAAGGAGTTTCTCTTTTCTGCCACTTAGCGAAATATAGGAGAAGAACTGGTGGACCCGACTAAGTCTAAGCAACTCTCGAAAGGTTTCAACTCAAGCACCCAAGTTACAATTCACAGAACATACTGAGGTTTAGGTCCGATTATGCCGTAGTCTAGATGAGAGAAGTTTCTTTTTAGAAGAATATAGCAGTTTTTTACTTCCTGTCATCATGCTACTTTGGACTGAGTAGGCAATTGAACAGTAAAGTCCTCTCTCGACGGACCAAAATCAAACTCTACAAGTCGCTTATCATTCCCGTCTTGCTTTATGGTGCAGAAGCTTGGACGATGTCAACATCAGATGAGAAGACACTAGGAGTTTTCGAGAGGAAAATTTTGCGCAAGATTTATGGTCCTCAGAACATTGGCAACGGCGAATACCGCAGACGATGGAACGATGAGCTGTACGAGTTATACGACGACATTGACATAGTTCAGCGAATAAAAAGACAGCGGCTACGCTGGCTAGGTCATGTTGTCCGAATGGACGAAAACACTCCAGCTCTGAAAGTGTTCGATGCAGTACCCGCCGGAGGAAGCCGAGGAAGGGGAAGGCCTCCACTCCGTTGGAGGGACCAGGTGGAGAGCGACCTGGTTACACTTGGAATCTCCAACTGGCGCCGAACTGCGAAGGAAAGAGAGGAGTGGCGCGCTCTCATCGATTCGGCTATAACCGGCTAAACGGTTGAACGCCAATCACATACATACATCATGCAAAGGATCTCACTAGTTAGGAGACCACGTCACTGTCGACAATTACAACTTCGCGATAGTAAAAGACTTCGTTTATCGAGATTCCTGCATAAACTCAAACAACGACGTCAGCCACGAAATCAGTCGCAGGATTACTCTTGCCAACAGGTGCTATTACGGGCTCAGTAGGCTATTGAAAACAGAGCCCTCTCTCGCTAAACCAAAGTAACGCTCTATAAGTTGCTCCTCAAACCCGTCCCGATGTAAGGCGTGGAAGCGTGGATGATGTCCAATAAAGATGAGCACTTCTTAGGAGCTTTCAAGAGAAAAATTCTCCGAAGGATTTATGGCCCGCTACGCGTAGGAGTAGGTGAGTACTTGATTCGTTTGGATGACGAGCTGTGTGAGCTCTTCGGCGATATAGACATAGTGCGGCGCATAAAAATATAGCGTTTGCGCTGGCTTGGACATATCGCCCGAATGGAAGAAAACACTCAAACACGAAACACAGTACTCATTGGCGCCGACGAAGAAAAGGACGACTGAAACTCAGGTGGAAGGATCAGGTGGATGTGGACCTGACGAAGTTTGAAATCCCCAACAGGCGTCGTCGAGCGCAATGCAGAGACGACTGGCGAAGGCTTATGGATGCGGCCAAAACCGACACCCAGTTGTAGTGCCAATTGATGATGATGATAGATTAAAGATTGAGAGATTTATGTATAGAATCTGAAGTCAAATAATCTCTCACTATCGAACTATATTTATCCAATAACTATTGGAGCTCTTAGTGGCTCCACAGAACATATATTTAGAACTCATCGCTTCCAAATCATGACGGAAATAGTTTCTTCCTGGAAAATTAATAATATTTTAATATCTTTATAGTTTTGGTTCCTGTTTTCTGGTTTTTGGTTTTCGTGGTTTTTGGACTTTCGCAGTGGCAATCAACCTGTCCAGCCATTTATCAATTCTCCGCAAACAAATTTCCACAAATTTCATGTTCTCTATTTAACAAAAATTCAATTTGCTTAATCACCACTGATTGTTCCCCGAATAGTAGTAATTCGAGCTGCCTTTTATTGTTGTTGGCTACAACAAACAACAACTAAATATCAGCATAATTACGCACAAATATTGAAATAGAGAAAATGAATTGCCTTTTGCCATGACTGTACAGCATTTTCCAACAAGATACACACACGTAAGCGAAAATAAATAAATGAACAACAACAATAAAAATAAAAATAACAAAAACAATAGCAAACGAACGTTGCCACATTTAATTAAAAGCAAAATGATTTTTTCTTGCTGTTGTTGTTGCATATATACAAACACACATTTTCAATTCTAATTGGACTTATACATGAAATTGAAAAATTTTCAAAAAAGGATAACACACCAATGTGGGCAACAACAACAAATACAAGAAAGAAAGAGACCATTTACTCTGCAAATGAAAATGAATAATGTACACTGCAGGTGAGATCGAATTATTTATAATGCGTGCACGTGTAACGGGTAAACCACCGAGCCGTAGGACCACAAAAATAAAATAGTGCGCTGATGTACAGTTAAATACAGCGCACATCAATTTTGGTTAAAAACACTAACGAAGCATAATTAAAATATCGAAATGCTGAGGGTGAGCTGGTTGATTAAGTGCTTGAATAATAGTGATTAAAGTGAGCCCTTTCAGGAGAAAAAAATATAGATAAATGATAGAGCTTTTCAGAGGCTCGGTTGGAAAAATGGATGAGCCAATTTTTTTATTCTGAAACTTTTCCTAGCCTTATGTTGTAAGATCGCAGGCTTTTCGGGTTGTCTGAGCTTCAACTATTAATAAAAACTCTAAGCGATGTTCTCCGGATATTGATAGTCAAGAGAAAAACATAAATATCTTTCAAAAGCTCAATGGTTTGGAATATATAGCTCTCCTTCTCGGCTTCTCTTCTACTGGCCGACCTCTTTTATATTAAACTAGAACTGAAGACTTTAAGAGCTTTTTGAACTTTTGTGCTTAAAGCTTAAAAGCTTTAACGATGAATATTTTTGAATTGTTGAGCTTCATTTACAAACCCTTTAAAACTAAATTCTAAACTTCAAGAGCTTTTTGATCTTTTGTGCTTAAAGCTTTAAAGATTTAACGATGAGTTTATTTGAGTTGTTGAGCTTCATTTACAAACCTATTTAAAACTAAATTCAAAACTTCAAGAGCTTTTTGGTATTTTATGCTTAAAGCTTTAAAGCTTTTTGGATCAGTATTTTTGAGTTGTTGAGCTTCATTAACAACCCTTTTTAAACTAAATTCTACTATCATAGGGCTATGAATTACAGTAATCTAATATCCCTCCCAGCCATTTTCCTCGTTTTCACACACACACTATCACACACAAGCTGGTGTCTCACCCACCGGTTTGACGAATTGCTGCGGTTTGGTTAATTGCATATCGCATCCATCATGTTAATACAATGACAAAAACAATTTGAATAAAACACAATATGCAGATGCAAGCGCACAAGCAATGGGGGAACTATATTAAGAGCGAACAGTGCCGAACAGGTGGACGCTTTCGTATGACTAAGGGTGTGTGTGTGTGTGTGTATGGCACCGTCAATGAGCGTTTGGAGAGCACATAAATTGTGGTTATGCCAACATTGCTTGATTGCCGCTGTTGCCTAATGCCGTTATCTCAATTTGTGTAAATTATGAGCAACAAAGGGACACAACAAATCAAAAAGCGAACAACAAACATACAAACACATAAGCAAATGAACAACAGAAAATGCTCGCATTAGTCGGTGGAGCTGTCAGAGGCGATGGATTGTGGCTAACAAATCGCTTTAAGGACTCACTACACTCCCCCTCCCCTCTCAGAAATCTCATATATGTGCTGGACATGCACATTTTAGATAAATAACGGCACACCACAGTGCAATTACTAAAAAAAAGTTAAAACAATAACCACGACAGCAACAACAACAACACTAACAACGTCATGTGTAAACAAAAAGCAATGGAGTAGCCAGTCGCTGACATTAGCGCCGCTCAATGGCCACAAATTGAGTTCAAAGTCAATAGTGGAAACGCGCTAAAAGCAAGCGAACACGAGCGGCCAGCGCAAATATGCTGAAAGTAGAGAGGAAAAAGCATTTGCTGCTTTGCAATTGTTGCTTTTGTTGGCTTTTCCGTCATTATTGTTTCACTTTGGCATTTCTGTTGTGTGTTGCCACATTTTTCAGTTCTTTTTCTTAATTTTTTTTTGTGTTTTTTCACTGACGACATCCTTGCGTCATAGCATCCACAAATGGCGTACAAACATGCAATCGCAGCTGCAGTGGGACGCGCGGTAATGTCCGACGAGGGAATGGTATGGCATTTTTCACAAGCAAAACCAAAACGAAAAAAGCGGCAAATGTCTGAAATAGCGAGAAAAGTGTCAGAATTATGCGCTCGAAAATGTCAAAAGTAAATTTTTTCCACGAGCATACGCTCTTCGCTTTGTATGGCTGTGTGTGTGTTTGAAAAACGCGCATTAACTTCAGCTATGAACACAAAACAGTACACCGAAAGTCAAATATTTATAAACAGTGACAAAAATTGCTTTCAGAAATGCAACACAAGGCATACGGAAATAGGAGACGAAAAACGACCACAGAAAGCTTACAGTTATTTGGTGAAAAAAGACGACGAAGAATACATCACAGCACTTAGCCAACAAGTTCGGACATTTTTGTAGATAAAAAGCGCCACTGTAGCACTGAGAGAAATGATTTTGATTTAAAATGCTTTAAAATTTAAATTCAAGTTCATAAAGCTGGTGGAAAGCTCAACTAAGCGGAGTTTAAGCGGTTGATCACGAGAGCTTTTGGATTTTGAGCTGCTAGATTCATGTCTAAACATTTTCCAAAAAGCTGAAGGATAAACCCAAAAGTCTGGAAACGAAATATTTCAAAATTCTTTCTACAAGACGAATCTTTCCAGAGTCAACAATCCCAGTAAACAACTCTGTTGATCTTCGAAAATTTAATATAATTTTTGAATCCAGGAAGGAAAACTGTATAGAGAAGGGACACCGAATAATGCGGTCAACGTCTTCGTCTTTGAATGAGAAGATTCGGTTCCGGAATCCGAGAATAAGTTTAAATACCTCTTTAAAGACCTCTTACTAACAGCATAAGCTTTGAGGCCACGGGCCGCTAAGACCCTTTAAACTGATAGGGATTCTGTCCTGAACTCAAACTGTATAAATAGAGTAAATCTTGAAGTACCGACATGTTTGAATGCCTCTGATGTGGAAACCAATCTGTCATGGAATCCGAACTTATCTTGAAACTTTCGTTATACTACCGAAAGTTTTTGACTAAACCATCTTATTTTTGATGAATTTCAGTCGGAAGTGAACGAATGTGATATCTATATTGAGAACCAACAACCACACCTTCCTTATAAGTTAGGTTGGGTTAAGGGTAGATCTCCGCAAATGCAGAGAATCTCACTAAGACAGATTCGACTGTTCATTGTGACAGCCGGAAAAACTGCTAACTGATCACTAAGACTCTTATGTTGCGACGAAGCGCTTAGACTCAATAATGAAGTTCTTAAGTCGGTCACTTTCCTATGGTCAAATTCGAAAAGTTCCCGGGATTCTATGAACCCTTCCCAAGTAGATCGAAGCAGAATATTTACATACATCGGTCTGAAGACAGCGGAAGTAGGGCGGGATCTACTCTACTATCTAATACTCTCTACAACCAACCAAAAAAACTGCGATTTCTCTGCAAAAGCGCTTTAGAGAGCCCAGAATTTTCTTCATAAAAAAAAATAATAAATTGTAGTAGACCAAACTAGTGCAATCCCCTTCAGCGCAATCAAATCCTTACCTCATTTTTCCGTTCCCTTATCTTGTACACACTTACCCTATCCCCACACTGCATTTTTTAGCTATCTAACTGTTGTGACTTATAACAGTTACAGCGATTGTTACCTGCTTCTCGCCGTCATGTCACTCGGTTAATCACATTTCTTGATTTGTCGTCGACATGTCTGTATGGATACAGTACTCGGAAAGTGTGTGGGTGTATGTGTATTCGCATGCGTTTAAGTGAGTTAATGACTTGACTAGTTGTGAGGTTGGTTAGTATGGCTTGTTGGTTGTTCGTTGTTGTTGGCGAGCTGGTAGGGTCCTTGCCGAGGTACGTTGATTGTTTGGTTTTGGTGTTGTCACCAATTTAGATTGCAACAATTCTATTTGCGTGTCTCGCGGCAATTTGAGTGTCAAATTTAAATTGCCAACAACAACAACAACAACAAGGAAAATAACTGAAACACCAAGAAGCGCACTGTGAGTGAAAATAAAAACGATGAATGACAGCACAAGGACATCGTTGTGGCAAGTAGAACAGGAAACAAAATAATTCAAGACACGCACGCACACACAGAGACACATATTCAGATACAGAAACTCATGCAAGCAGAAACAATGCGCATTAGAGTCAAAGACAAACATAGACGTTGCACGAAATTATTTTCATATCGCCGCAAAGCGCAAAGCCAAAGTCAACGCTACAAATTGGATACCAACAACAACAACAGGAGCTGGGCTGGTACCGTGCCACAGCCGCAGTCAGCGCGCCGCCAACGAACGTCGTTGACACTTGGGTGATATGAAAAACCGACACGGCCACACATGCACACACACGCACAAACATGAACGTGCATGCTTGTGCCACGCAATATATCACAAGCATTGCCTGGTGACTTGGCTTTCACTTCCGCTGTGGTTGCCGTAGCTATTGGGCTTCAAAGACCTCGCAACACTTTGTGCAGGATCCCAGTATACGCGTGTGTGTGTGTGTTTAGACTGTCGCGTATGCATATTGGCTAGCGCTTTGCGGGGTATGCAGTGTCAGGACCTGCCTGTACTTCAATACTAGGATACCGGAGTGCTAAGCGGCCAGGGGCAGGCTCTTCATGTGACGCGGCCGTAGTCAGTGCTCTATGCTCCACTTGAGAGCCGGCTTGAGTATTCTCACTTGACAAGCATGACAGTTGGCAGTTAAAATCCGATTTTTCCAACTTCTCGATTTACCTGCCCCATACACACCCTCCAAACCGGCGCTTCATATTTACTAGCTGCTTGGCATTGAAAAAACAATTTCTGTGTCATTATGTGTGTGTGTGTGCGAGTTATGGAGCTTTTGAAAAACGCAACGACGATAAGAACGTCAATAATGGCGCAAACGGAAGCATTGCTGGCTGTATGAACTCTATGGGGAGCGTAGCGTAGCGCCGAGCTGAGTGGCAAGTTTTGCGCCAGCAAGTGTCGGAAAACTATGAAAATGCAATAAGCTCCACAAAAACAACAACAACAACAACCAATAAGCACCACCACAAATGATACAATCAAAATTGAGGCAAATTGAAAATTTCGCAATAACAAAAACAACACACACAAAATTGTAACTAAACTAAGCTGACAGCGCCATGTAGAATTGGGAGAATTGGGAGCTGTGCTTTGGCGCTTTGGTGAAATGCGAAATGTGAAAGCAATTTCTACTCTTCTTATGTCACATGCAATTACATTTGCAATATGTGGCAACACTCTGCGGGCAAAGCATTTGAAACCAACTCAAAATCGTCGAGCGCCACTTCGGCAGCTCACAGCTAGTTATGCGGCAAGCGTCTCTACGCTGCTGACCATCGCTGCGGACTCTTCGATGGCATACGTCCACTGGTGACTCTCAACTGGTGTGTGTCTATGTGTGTGTAGTTCAGTTATCCAGGGCTCATATTGCACTGCCAGTCAGTCAGCTATCGTAATTGTATTACCAATTGTCCAAGTTGGCCATTATGGCAGCAAGTTGCCCGTAATGGCTGTGCAGTCCAATCCCTTTTTCTCGTTTTTTCCATTTTTTTTGCTCTCTACACATTCGACTCATTCGTTCGTTTTTCAATTTGCATAAAAATTATTGGCCACTTCTGTTGGCGTAAATTGATTTGGCAGTTGCATGTATGAGTGTCGCTGTTAGTTAGTGTCCGCAGAATTTGCATATGGAAGTCATTGCTGACACTAATTGATGACCAAGCGAATGAGCGTGTACACCAGTCAGAGGACTTAAGACCATTAAAAAGTTGAACAAAAAACTTTTAATTTTGACTGAGAAGAAATATGGTTGAAGTCGAAGTTCCAAATCATATCGCATGCAAGTATGTATGTCATATTTCAGCGACTAGTTTAGTATCCGCATAACTTAATATGTGAGAAAAATAAGCTCAACGGGGGTCTCGAAAGGATAATTATCTCCACAATGGTTAAATATAACCACATCAGGTTTGGAGTCAGAAATATATTGAAATTATACCTTAAATAACACAATTTAAGAATTTTGATCAAATATGATACAAATAGCTCACATCAAACCGGTATTGCCTACATTTCGGCGCGCAGATAAGACACCAACAAAAATTTAGACCATTACACACGATTAAAATTGATATAACCACACACATCCCCCTTATAAAGGTTAGGTTTGGTTGGTCTGGTAGGCCTGCAGGACACGCATAGACCAGTTCTTATAAAGGTCAGTTTAAGAATTATTATACTAAAAGCGCGTTAACTCACTAACGGAAAATGTCAAAAATATTAAATTTCACAGAAGATATGGCAGAGATAAAAAAAATGAAAATGTGCGTATCGTTCCCACTTATGGGTCAGAAACCATAACTCAAAAATCTCAGTGAAATTCGGTACGTAATACTTTGTGACACGGATGGAAAATGTGCAAAATCATATATCTAGTTACCCCATATCCGGTTCCTGTACCACCATTTCCGGTTCCGGAGCCGCATATCCGGTCACCTAATATCCGTTTCCGGATATACGGTTTCGGTAAAAATGCGAATCCGGTTCCGGCTATTCAATATCCGATACGATAACCGGTTCCGGTAACAACACCGTCCCACCGCCCCCATATCCGGTTCGTCATATGTACGGTTACCATATATACAGTTACGATAACATCGGTTCCCAGATCCGGTACCATCATTAGATTCCGGATGTCCATATCTGTAGCGGTTACCCTATATCCATCAATTCCGGTTACGGTAACAACACATATCCGGTTCCGCATGCCCCATATCCGGTTTCTGGTTCCGGAAACATCAGTATCCATATCCGGTTCCGGGTGCTTATATCCGGTTCCGGTTACCCCATATCTAGTTCCGGTAACATCATTGCACATATTCGGTTCCGGTGCTTGTATCCATTTCCGTTAACATAATTTCCGGTTCCAGGTGCCCCATATCCGGGTTCCGTTATCCGGGTATTCGGTTCCAGTCAAATTTAGCTTACACTTACTTAACTAAGAGTACATTTGCATATTTTTTCCGAAATTGTAACATTTTCATAATGGAAAACGATATAAAATCTCTGTAATCCATCATTTCTATTGCATTTGCAATTGTCCAAAGCGAGAATAAAGCGATAAAATTGTAAATTTACATACACGAGAATAAGTGTTGGGACTAGATCTAACACTTTTACGACTTTTTTATTTTATGGCAGAGGAGAAAGCGAAAAAAATGCTACTAAAATCATTTAAAACCTCTATGAAAACGTACGCAACGAAACTAACCACCTCGAATGGGCTTCGAGCAAGGCTATGCCTCCCCAAGACGGAACGGAACTGTCAAACGCTCGGCTGTCAATTGAATTGTCAAACGTGTCGCAGCAGGGGTTCAAACGCACGAATGTGAGGGTAGGGGAAAAACGCTGCGGGCGCTAACGCTCGTGTACTGGCAGTGAGTAGGTGTTTTTGTTGTTGTATTTTTTTGTTTTTGTTATTATTGAAATCGTTTAAGTTATTGTATTTTTTTACAGCTTTTCATGCCGATGGTGATCTCTTAAGCATTGCTGCTTTTTATTGTTTTTTTTTTTTATTTTGTGTTTCCTCCTCCTCCACTCTTGTAGTTGTTGGTGTTTACCATTTTGTTTATTTTCACGTTTTACGTTTGCTTTCCGCTTTGTTGTAATCAAATATCACTTTTATGATGTATTATTTTTATATTCTTTATTTCACTGTCACAGTCATTCAGTCATTTGAAATTTAACTTCGCGCGGTAGTCACCCCACCACCCCGTCACATGCAACCATGTGGCAGTGTGTATGTGTGTGTGCGTTGGCATGCTAAATATCCTAATTCCACCGCCATTAAATTACGCTGACAGTCATTTGATGACATAAACGTCGGCAACTATTATGCAGCGGTCATGAAGCATTTTCTGCTGATTTCCCAATGGCCCCGGCAAGCGTCAACGAAACACTTATTTAGCACTTTTCCACAATTTTACGACTTCACTTTTTTGACAATTCATACAATTCGCTCGCTTTTTACACCCCAAAATGGTTGCCGAGATTAACATATATACGATTGCTGGGTATTTGATTGTGCTGTTGTGTTATATAGAGGCGATCCATATGCTCTAATGAAAACATACAAGAACAACAAAAACTGTAATAAAATTAATTCTTTTACGCAGCTTAAAGCACAAACTCGTTTCTTGTTTCGTTAAAACCCTTCTCTACCTTCTTTCGTTATATTTAAATTGAGTCATGAGGATTTGACATTTACGAGTTGGAACCCTATAAATTGTCAAAAAAATGTATGAAAAGGGTTGTTGCATGAAATTCAATTATTGGAAGCAGAAAACCTGTTACAAATTGTATAACGAATTCAAATTAAATTAGCTTCAACTTTAATGCCACAAGACGCTAACTGCTTTCCCTGACGATTACATGAAAAATCTTTTAGGAACTTCTTTGGAATGAACTACTTCTGATTCCAGAAAGGAGAGCTTAAGATTAACTAGTGATTTGTGTTACACTCCTCCATGGGATATGGCAAAGCCCAGTAAAACCTCACCAAAACGACTAGTAATAACTGAAGAGAGTCTTAGTTCCATAAATGAAGACACTTTTTTACAAAACAGTTAATAAATACGTTACATATACAGCCGGAAACCGGATTATAATCCACTGCGTTAGAAGTACTGATCAACTTTTCATCGGCTGGTTAACAAAAGACTGATCTGTATGACTTAGGCCCTCTGTGAGTTACTCTTATCCATTGTTCACCTCGAAGCCACATTCAGCAAACAATCTTAGGAAATATATCAAATCGAGTCCAGGAATGTGTCCAACACCCAGAATAATGGATAAAAGCCTACATCTAAATATATTTATAGCCTCATTTCTTATGAAAATCCAGTATTTTGAGAGAGAGTGAGATATCCTTTGCAGTGCAAGTAGATATTATGAGAGTACCGATTTTTCATTATTATACTCTCGCAACAAAAGTTGCTATGAGAGTATTATAGTTTTGTTCACATAACGGTTGTTTGTAAGTCATAAAACTAAACGAGTTAGATATAAGGTTATATATATCAAAATTATCAGGGCGACGAGACGAGTCAAAATCCGTCTCTCCGTCCGTCCGTCCGTGCAACGGATAACTTGAGTAAAAATTGAGATATCTTGACGAAACTTGGCACACATGTTCCTTGGGACCGGGAGAGGTTTGCTTTCGAATATGGGCAAAATCGGAAATTTTGAAACCGTAATGTCTAGGCCTTGGAATATATGAGATGTGGGTTGTCAAAGATTCCAGAAAGGTGAGAGTAGAAGGAGAAGTTCACCAAGGTCCAGCTGAATGCACGCTTCTATCAAATTTAGATCATATTGATGGACGTCAGTGGATGAGATGGTAAGATGCCTAGAAATAATATTTTCATGACATTACAGCCCTCAAAACCACCCTCGATACAATATAAACCGACATAACCTGTGTCAAATGAATTAGTACAGCTTTGGAGAGCAAGGTTGTTGAACCCCTTAAAGTCTTTTTGGGGGTTTCAATGTTTTTTCTGAGCAGAAAACTGTAAAAACTTCAACTTTATCACGCACTCAAACTCATATAACGGTACATATGTATACATTAGGGTGGGTCGATTTAAAAATCGCTCATTGCTCTGTGAAAATCGTATTCTAGGGATCAAAATAAGATACTTTGCCGAAGGAACCATACCTCTAAGACGAATTTTGATGTCCCCCAATTTGGGTCGAACTTTTGGGTAGGGGCAAATTTTGAAAAATCCCACTTTGACCCATTTAGAGTGCTCCAATCGAGTCCAAATGTATGACCGACCCCCACTAACTTTGGACGGCCGATCCACCCATGCCAGTGGCACACCCCCTGGAACTCCCCTGGGGGGTTCCCAATACAATCATTTCAAAATTCACCATTTTTGGCCTTTACATGAAAAAATCAGCTAAATGGCTATGTTTTTTCTTTATTTTTATTTATTTATTTATAATAATATCTATTTTTTCTCTTAAGAAATTTATTTAGTCAGAGCATATGTAAATGAAAAAATTAATTTAAGTGAGTTATAGAAAAGAAACTAAAAAAAATTATTGTTTGAAGTCTTTTTTACTTTAAAGTTTGGGCAATTTCGCACGGCTCTCTAATGTCGTCGCCATAACAGCCTCTTCATTTTCCGGTATAACCCGTTTGGAAACGCTAGCTAGCAATTGAACATGTCGTTCCGTTCCTTGAATGTGTGATGGAATTTTTGGATCATTAAACGGTGGATCATCTTGATTTAAATATTCTTTCAATGTATCGTACGGAATGCTTCGCGTGAACGGTGGTTCAAATACGATATTTATATCATTCAAATTGATCCTTTCCATGTAACTTGTGCAATTAAAGTTTATATCTGGTTTTTTATAAACTCTAAGTTCCATTGGCTCGTCAACATCGGTTCGATAGCGTAGAATTTTCTTGATGGCACAGTCGCGCTTTTCTTTCCTATCATCAAACAACATTGATAACAAGATATTTTCCGAATGCGCATAATATGAATTATCTTTAATTACTTGATTGACAATTTTGCGTAAACGAGGTTCTAGAAATCGTGACCAACCAATGAACTTGAAAAATAATGCACTGCCGTACACGACAGAGCTGTAATACTTGATATTGAAGTACATTGGCACATAACATTTAATTATAAATTCAACCAGAATTCTGGATTTTCCGTTGTCACATATAATCGCAATAATCTAGCGGCCTTGGTGAGCCACCGAGAATGTACAATTTTCCCTGGTTTGATGTTAGCCAGATCCACCGGAACCACGCCGCTAGAAATTGCATGGGCCATGTCGTATAAGTACTTCGAATCGGTGGAAAATTCTTTTTTTTCTGGAGCAGGGGGCATATTTTGCAACTCAATTTTCTGG
This sequence comes from Zeugodacus tau, assembly GCA_031772095.1. NCBI lineage: Eukaryota > Metazoa > Arthropoda > Insecta > Diptera > Tephritidae > Zeugodacus > Zeugodacus tau. Next base: position 1,932,197 of record CM062653.1, on the reverse strand, counting down.
AAGCCGTCCACCACCTAAAAATATATAATAATAAAATAATTAAAAATGGTTGACAATTATAATAAATGAGTGATAGCAATAACTTACCGGAAGAGTTTCACAAGTTTCGATTTGACGGCTCAGTTTTCCGGTTGCCGATCTTGGTCCAGTGCTGGTTGATTTATCCAAAGCTTCAAACAAATGCCGAAACGGAAGTTCGTTGAAGTGTAGAAGGCAAACAAACCAATGCAATGGTCTTTTTAACAGCAATTCGAATCGTCGTATAATTCGACCGTGTGGGCCAGTGTTTGTTGGCTCACCGTCAGTGCATATTCCAATTAATGTATCCAGTGATATATTTTTATCGTTGAAAAACCCATTTAATTTGGTTGTTTTGTATTCAGCGGTTTCATGCTCCAGTCTTACGTAACCAATCAATTCAGAATTGGGTTCTCTCAAAATAACAAGATGAGGTTCTTTTACCATCCTAGTATGATACTTCTCATCAATTTTATCTATCGTTAAAGTATCATCTTTTCTGCCATCGAATGAAAACGCTAACAAATTGGTATCATCTAACCGTTTGCGAAGCACTTCTTGTCTGCATTTCTCTTTTTCTCTGCGAACTTTCGATTTATCCATGATGAGAGGTTTCCCATGCTTATCTTTAATTTTAAAATCTTGCAAAGAGAACCGCCAATGCTGATGCTACTGTGTCAGGCACACCAAATCTGTCACATACCAAGGCAAAGTTAAAACAATCGAATCTCTCTGTGTATTGTGAACTTGTGCTTCTATCCATATCTTCTTGAACCGGTGGCGGTGCGTATGTTGAATCTTCGGGATCTTGGTATGTTGGCATTGATGACATAGACGTTCCTCCTTGCTCTTCAGTTTCCATCATAAATGCATTCATTGTTAGTCTTCTCTGATTATGTTGATCGTGCATGAACTCTTTGAGGCGTTCGGGAACCCAGCCGCATGCACAAGGAGCTGCCTTCAAATCGCATTTACATGTTCCAATGAAAAAAATTGTTTCCAGAGATTTTACATACTCTGCAAATTGTTGGGTGTTGTTTCTTCTCTTGATTTGCTCTTGATACTTGTCAAGCAATTTATTAAATTTATTACATACACTTTTTTCAGCATTATTTCCATACCAAGTTTTTCCCAAATTCCAATCAACTTATCTTGTACTTGAATAGTGAATGATTTATGGGAAAACTTTTTTAAATTAAGATCAGTCAAATCAGTAGACACACCAAAAATAGTAACATCATGCTTGGGTATATGACTCATTGGGTTTTCGATAGTTGTTGATGTAATTGCTTCATCTTGCGGTGTAGAGGATGGTGGATTCATTGTAAACTTTTTGATTTGGAATGGTCACTTCACTTATTTTTTTTTTTTGAAATACCATAGTGGTTATTGCTTTAGTTCACCTCACTTTCAGAGGTAATAAGAATGAAATGGTAATTTCAATTCTATTTCAAAATTTGCCCCTACCCAAAAGTTCGACCCAAATTGGGGGACATCAGAATTCGTTTCAGAGGTATGGTTCCTTCGGCAAAGTTTCTTATTTTGATCCCTAGAATATGATTTTCATAGAGCAATGGACGATTTTTTTGCCTCCCCACAAATCGACCCGGCCTAGTATACATATAATACATAATATATTATTGTATTCTCGTATGTGAGTAATATGAACATAAATTTGCCATATTTTCCGCTACATTAAACCGGCAACAAAAACTCTGTTGAGTTTAAGTTTAAAAATCATTTCATTGGAAATCACCCTTTCCCTTTGTTATATAATAGAAATATATACGAGTATATAAGGCGAGTAATGTTGTTAGATATGCTAACGCGTTGTACGCCCTGCGAGTGGGTTCATCATACGCTTTGATTGATTAGCGTGCAGACCCCTTACGCCTTATGTAGCTTATTATGTCTGTGAGTAGCATTTCAGGCGTTAACTTGAATGACTGACTTGTAGATTGGCATTCATATCGACGATTGTTAAATGGAAAATCACAAAACTGTTGCGCATTTCAAACTACAAATTTCCGCTGAAGTATTACTTTTTAAATGGCACAAGCTTATGCAAAGCGATTAAGTGGTGGAGGGTGCATGAAACCAACGGCAGTAGTACATTGCTATGGTAAATATACACACCAGCAGAGCGAGTGTTATACATATATATTTATATGCCGGTTATAAAGCATACCATTTTCTTTGGCTTAACTTTATGGTTTTCCAGTCGGTGGAGCATACAAACAGCGGTGCACCAACTGGACTCGATGAATGAATGAGTGACTTTTCAACTTCAGTTTCGCCCCATTGTAATGCAGTAGGGCAGTGTTGTTACTTTTCTGTGTTGTTTTTGTTGTTGCGCTATCGTTTTAAGTGCGTCCATAAATTTCCAAGCATTCTGCATACAAATACCAACACATTCCATGTTGCCGTTGAAAGCAAGGCAACCAAACAAACAAACACCTTACTGCCCTACCGCTCTCACTCCCTCGCTCTATTCCTCTTTCTATCCCCTCTTACTGCTGCCAAGTGCCCATCCAATCGAAAAAGTGACTGCGATCTTCTGCAATATGGACACAATGGTACCCATTGTTCTTATCAATAGTGGCAAGCAACCGAACAACAACAACAAAAAAGCATAAAATCGCAAACAACAACAACAAACAAATAGTCAATAGTAAGAAATGCTACGCAGCACAAATAAGCCAAGGAAATGCGAAGGAACATAAAGCAGCAGCTGAAGTTCAAGCTGAAGACACCGCAGAAGACGAGGCTGTTGATGAACAGTGCAGTTATGTATGTTTGTTTGTGTAAACTCGTAAGCAAGTATTGTATTCCTTAAAGTGCCAGTAACCTTTTTACCAGCATTTACGTTGCCATTGCCTTGGTATGAGCAGCGATTTGAGTGCGGCTTTTGTTTCTAACCCTCAAAGCGTAAAGAACAAAAGTACAAAACTACAGAATTGAGTGACGAACAAATAAACGCAGGAATGGACCAAACAAATGGACTTCACAAATACGGATTGGGTTATGTGTGTCTGTGTATGTGGATCTTCGACCAAATCAGTGACTTGAAATGCCAACGCTGCATTGAAGAAACTTATAAACTGAAGTAAGGAGCCCGTGAGGAAAAATAAGCAATTATTTGAAACCGAACCCTAGACAACCACAGCGTTACTCCGATTTTCCCTCAGGTCCTATCGCACATTTGGAGAATCGAATATGATTTACCAAAAGATTCCAGAGCTTGTTTCAAGACCCGGGCTCACTTGCCGAAACTATGTCGAAGTCCTACGGAAACGACGAAATACTTGTGTGGGTCCGAAGCTCTGCAAGTACTATAATATTCGAACTCGGAATTTCATTGATCTTCTTATAACTAACTCGCCAGATATTCCCTTTAGAGAGTCCACATCTTCGCCATTTATATTTCAAGGAACCGTTCCACTCCTACCTCGAATACTTATTTAGCGAGGCTTGGGATTCCTAAGAGAAAGCTATGAGTTCCTACAGGGTAATCAACGATATGATTAAATCACACAAAATAAATAAATAAAGTGGAGCTTTAGCATCTTCAAAGACTTAGTAGCAGCATTGACTTATGTATTTTCTCTCCATAATTTGTGTTGTATCCCGTCAGTTTTTCGCACATAACACGCACCCTTTTTTTCTCGGATGACTATTGTTTTTATAGCATAGCCCTCGCTCTCTAACAGCTCCGAACTTCACAGTTGTTCTGTGTGCTGTGTGCGCTGAAAATTGCTAAAAAGTGCAAAGTGAAACGTGTTCAATGTGGACCATTTCACAGTCCGAAAGGATAATCAGAATGCAAATTTTCAGTCATTCCGTAGCTTAAACAAATAAAGGCAGCAGTTGGAATTATAATACAGAGCAAATACATGCAGTAACAACGGGATAAAGACGGCGCGGGGTTGTGGGAGCCAAATTTATGGTGTTTACTAGATGTGAATCTAAATTGTAACAACTAATCTAAATGGAAAAGAAACGGTATTCCAAATGCTTCAACCCATTGCTGATGAAGGCTTAATACTTTCAAATAGCCTGCCGCTTTGCGCAAATGGTTCGTTTCTTGTGTGTGAATGACGGGTAGAGTTCTTGGCAACGGTAAATGCCGTTAAATGAATACTTTACAAGCGAGTCTTGTTGGTTTGATGAGTTCCAGAGAGGGTGAGGAGGACTTGCTTTATGAGTTCAGGAGATGGGAGAGGAACAAAACTGAGAGTACCTGGTTCGTTTTTCAGGAGAAGTATTGAACAGAGGTCAGGAAGTGTGGAGGTAAAATCGGTACTCGATATAGTTCTTTGTGAGATCAGGAGGTGGGAAAGGTACAAAACAGAGAGTTCCTGCTTCGTTTTTCAGAAGAAGTATTGAACAGAGGTCAGGAAGTGTGGGGGTAAAATCGGTTCTCGATATAGTTCTTTGTGAGTTCAGGAGGTGGGAGAGGAACAAAACGGAGAGTTCATAATGCAGAAACCGCTACGTTTTTCAGAAGAAGTATTGAACAGTGGTGAGAAAACGTTAGTTTCTCGATCTAGCTCATTATGGAACTATCTCGAATAGAGTTTTTGAGATCATTCTAGATACAAGTTAAGCTCGAAAAGGTGGACCAGAGTCTATGTCTTATCTAAAGGTTCTAAATTATAAGTTTCTACTTGTTCACGTAAAATCTGCCTGTCATTCTGTGTTTAATCCACTGATTACAGTAGCACCTTCCGTTAAAGTTCATCCCATATTTAGCTGGCAAAAAAATGGGTTTTTGTTTTCAGAAAAAAGTCACGGTTGTCTCTATGCATTAACAAATCGCAATAGCAAAAAGCCGAGAGGTCGTAAAGCACAATGCGTGAACCTCTAGCAAAAAAAAGCGAAGAACGTAGAAAGAAGCATAAAAACAAAAGATGCCTAAGAACGCATTGCAAAAACATAAGTACGGAGAGGCGGCGTAGAAAAACAATAGCTGAGTTGGTTGTTAAAGAAATACAAAAGAATTTCCGCCGCCTCCCCTCTCTTCACAGCGACGCACTCTTAACCCTTTTCAGCGACACTACACAGCCATCAGGCAAACTACACACACGCAGAGGCGTCTAATGGTGCGTGCGTAATGCCAGTTCGGACGACATAAGCCTCACGCACTCACACACAAAATAAACAAATGCAAAATTTGTGCAACAAAAGGGGATTTACTAAACGCAAAAAAGCGAAAAAATAAAATCTGAAAAAATGGTCCCACAAAAATCCTGCCCCGCTTAACGCTATCCATAGAGTCAGCTCAGTTGTGTGACTTCGGTCATTAGGTATGCTGGTCTTGTGCGCTACAAAGGCAACACCCTTTACAGTGCGGACCCCATTGCGTTGTACCCTCTGCGTGCGCACCCTCTCTTCTCCAGCTGCGTTAAGCCTTTGTTTTGAGATTCCTTTGCGTTTTTTGCAACAGTTTCTACATTTTACATCATAATTGGCGCACTTTAGTTTCACAAAGTCACAACTTCTCGGCTGCTTCTGCTGCCTTCTTCTTCAACCATTGTTAGTGTATAATTTTGTTGCTGCCGTTTAAGTGGAAACGCTGAGTTGTTGACTTACGCCTGTCAACGCACTGCCAACTATATTTCCTTAGATTCTTTTTCTGTCGTAGGATGGCACCTTTCATGTTACGCCGCCTTTGAGTTGAGCTCCGCCACCCATCGGTGGCTTGACACACTCACTGCCACTGTTTCCGAAACACTGTCGGTGCTGCGGAGTGTAGTAAATTGTCATGAAGTCTTTGCTGGCATACAATCCCCTTACTGGCTTATCCGCTCAACCGATTACCTTCGCACCCGCTCTCTTCCAGCTGGTCTTTTGCGCACTTTCCGTCGATATGCAAAATTATTACATTTCAGAGTTGATTGCCGTTCGCCAGCGCTCGTAGTATGTATGCATATTTGGCTGGTAATCGCCAGCAGTGTTGCAATAAAACCCCGTCGTTGACTCATAGTACTCGTTAGCGTCGCCCCTACTGATGCCTGATGCCGTCAGCTGTTACTGCAATCATCATTTGTGCTATGATTTCTGTAGCTGCCCAAGTGGGAATTGTATTTGTTAAATGGTCTCAACTCGTTTTCATTACGTTGCCCTCTATGCCCTCAACGCCGCGCTGTCGTCCAACATCCTCGCTCATCTAAGTCCGCCTCAGAGCTCTATTACTTGTGCGCTCCGCTGCGCTGCCGTCCCATCACTTCCGCTGGAGTGACTACTGTAATGATGGGTTTTGCATTTCCCTTCAACAGTCAACATATCGACCGACTCACCGACTATCGGACTGACTGACTGCTTGCCTGCCTACGCTGTTGATTGCGCTCGCCTCAGCTGAGCTCTGTGCGTCGCACCACGTCTTGTCTTGGCACGGCATGGACATGGCTTGTAATTATTGTGCTACTCCTTTTCCTGCCGGCAAACCTAAGCAGCACTTATTTCCCAGCTCAATGCAACTCAGCAATAAGCAACAGTTCAATTTCGCCCTCCGACTGCGAATGACTACACAATATACTCGTACACAGCGACCATACGCAATTAGAGCTTCCACATGTGTATCGTATGTGCAGTCGTATGCTTGAGGTAATAATATACCGTTGGTGCACCTACTGGATTATTAGGCACTCCATGCGAAATATGAGCTATTGAGAAAGTTCAAAGTTCAAAACGTTTCCATTCAAATTACAGCGAAAACTCAACTCAGATTGCATAAATATGATATTAAGACTCGATCCATATGCTAATGGAGCTGGATTTTGTGGCAATTTTACATGACTTAATATTGGAATGTACTTAAATTTGCATACTTCGCAGAATGCTCGAAATCATTTTGCTAGGTGGATAGATGGATAGAGACAATTTAGGAATCTGCGAACTAAGCCAAAGTGTCTATAATGGGTTTCTAGTTAAGTAAAATTCTTAAAAGTCCCTGATTCTGTAGCCGAAGGCCTTGGTTCTCATCTATCTTGACATAAATCCAATACTAATCTAGTAGAAGTTCTGAAATCTTGTTCTGAAAAAATGAAAGAACCCTCAGACCAAGTCAACTTAGAAAAAAACAGATCAAGATGTTATCAGGAAAGCTCTTCAGCACTCAGCTTCTTAATCGTACCACTTTCCCATGCATCAAGAGGAGTAGAGGAGACTACAAGATTATCCGAGCTTGTTATGTACCATGGAGTTTGCTTACTTCGCAGAATGCTCGAAATCATTTTGCTATGTGGATATGTAGCTGCTAGAATTGAGCTGGGCTGGTGACCAGAGACAATTTAGGAATCTGCGGACTAAGCCAAAGTGTCTTTAATGGGTTTCTAGTTCAGTAAAATTCTTAAAGGTCCCTGAGTCTGCAGCCGAAGGCCTAGGTTCTCATCAATCTTGACATAAATCCAATACTAATCCAGTTGAAGCTCTGAAGGCTGGTTCCGACAAAATGAAAGAACCCTAAGATCAAGTCAACTCTGAAACAGATTAAGCTGTTATTAGGAGAGCTCTTCGTCACTCAGCTTCTTAATCGTCCCACTTCCCAATGCATCAAGAGGAGACTCCAAGGTCATCCGAGCTTGTTTGTTACATGGAGGACTTGTGGACATAATCGGAAATTTAAGATTTTTCTTTTCTACTTAAAGAATCAATCTTTGCTAGCGAATTCCACTGACATGCTTGAAGATTTTCTGAATACTTAAACAAATCGTAAGCTCCTACAACTTCTAGGAGTATGAGACACACATCTCTGACATATTTCGAAGCTCGAATTTTCCTTTCGACAGCGCGAGAATCTTCTGCGCTCTGTATAATTTGCATACCCTCACGTACTAGTGGTGTTGTATAATTTTTAATGCTGCATCTAATTTACGAGTTTCTATTAAAAATTTAACAGAATTTTTATTTAAATTAGAAGAAAACGCGCACAAGTACAAGCACCGACGGAAGGGAGCTAGACGAGAAGTAGTGAATGGGTGTGTGTGCGATTGGGAGCGACACTTGTGAAAGTGGAAAGTTGAAAGAATACAAGCAGCGGCAAACTTTTTATCATTTTTACGATGCCGCTACAAAAGCGCTAAAGCCGCACAATAACAACAACAGCAACAACAATGTGAGCACTATGTAGAGCTGAAGGATATAAAAATGGATGAAGAAAGTGCCCATAATAGTAGGCAGCTACGCAATTGCGGCGCTCTTAGACAATTGAAGTGGCAGTGGCGGCTAAGGAAAAGCAGAAGAAGCTCGAGCAACTAAGAACGACGAAGGAGCAGTGCGAGCGGGGCACTAACGACACAGCTGCAATTTGTGCGCAAAAGAGGCGAGCAAGGATCTTCCAGCCAGCGTGCGCGTGTGTGGGTGTGTGCGTGAGCCACACCGGCTGTTTCAGGGGCGTTACAGCGTAAGAAACTAAACGCCACATTAAAGCGCCCCGACCAAAGTCAGCCGGCAAGCAAGCAAGCAATCTATCCTGCTTTCAATTCCATTTTCCTTTTATGAGCTGCACACGAAGAGGCTGGACGGCGAGCGAAGGGCGGCGGGTGGGTGCGTTAACAAAAAATGCAAATTTATTGTTGAAATTTTCATTCACTGCGTTTGTGGGCCTCGTCCGCTCAGCCTGCGTGGGGTTTTGCTTTGCTTTCTTTTAATATCTTCTTTTTAATATTTTCTACTGCTTTCTGGTGCTTTTCGGTGTCACCAGCATTCGAGGCAGTTGCGGGTTACACCAGCACATGGAAATGCAAATGTATATGTGTCACACACACACACCCAAAAGTAGTTATCTCAGCTGTGTGTGTGCAACAAACACTTCACAGCCTTGGCAACGAGTCCGATGGGAGCTGATTCTTGTTGCTTTTTTGTTTTGTCGCAATTGGCAACAAATGTTGTGAATGTGGTAATATATCATAAATTTCCATTTCCTCGGTAACTCCACAAATGGTTTTGTAGGTAATTTAAATTTTTTTCTCTGCCTGCCTCTGTTGTTGTTCTTTGCTTCTTTGTTTTTTACCTTTTCGATACGCCGCCATTAGTTTGGCCACAGTTAGTCCCCAGCTGGTAACAAAGTGTCTACGAAATCTATGAATTCTTTGGAAAGTTTCCTTTTTTCTTAGTTTTCTTATTTATTTATTTGAATGTAGCAGATTAAAAAGTGAATTAATTTCTAGGTCCCATAGGCATAGAATTTATTTAGGAAAATTTGATTCTGTTTTTAGAAAGTGGAGTTTGTATGCGCCCAGCTAGATGTGGAATTGAAAGGGGACTCGATGATATTTATGAAGGTCGGGGAAATTGAAAATTTAATTGAATCCTTGAACCGATATAAATTACAATAAGATTATAGGTGGAGCGGGAAACTCGGTTGGCAAATATCTCACTTCCCCCTTTTTGTCTTTTGAATTTCGCGACTATGTATAAAGCGCTACAGTGCTCGTATCTGGCAATACTATACATCTTTGGAAGGTCTTGACACAACCTACAAAATGACGCTATGCATGATTAGTTGGATATTGCGTTCAACAGTTATAGACGTTCCTTCGTTAAAGGCAAATCCGTTTGAGAAACGTTCCCTGAGATTAATGATGTTTTGGGGGAAGGTACTCTATCACTTCGAACTGCGGAGGAATGGTTTCGACGATTCAGAGCGGGTGAAAAGGACTCCATGGATAAGCCAGCCGGCGGAAGGCCTCTGACGACGAATACCGCTGAAATCATAGAAAACATCGAGTTAGACCAGCATGTGGCATCTCGTGACATCGCCCAGGAGATGGAAGTTAGTCAGCAAACCGTTTTAAGCCATCTGTCGAATGCTGGATACACAAACAAGTTTGGTGTTTCGGGGCCGCATGATTTGACGCAAAAAACCTTCCAAACTGCTGAAACGGAACGAACTCGAGCCATTTTTGAAGCGGATGGTGACTGGCGACGAAAGATGGATCACATATGACAATCGAAACGGTCGTGGCTGGTAAATCGTCCTAACAAGCCGGGTGCCGAGATTGACGGCCATGAAGGTTTCGCTGTGTGTTTGGTGGGGTTTGAAGGAAATCTTCCACTATTAGCTGCTCACATATGGCTAGGCGCTTATTTCTACCATCTGCTGCGAACAACTGTACCGCTTGAAGCAGGCAATTGACCAGAAGCGTCCAGAATTGGCCAACAGGAAGGGTGTAGTGTTCCACCTGGACGACGCCAGACCACACACTTCGTTGATGACTCGTCAGAAGCAACGGGGGCTTGGATGGGAGGTTTTATCGCATCCACCATATAGCCCGGACTTAGCGCCAAGTGATTACCACCTGTTCCTGTTCATGGCGAACGCTTTTGGTGGTGTAAAGTTGAACGCAAAAGAGGCTTGTGAACAGTGGCTGTCCGAGTTCTTCGCAATTAAGGAGTGAGGCTTCTACGAGGTGGTTATTAAAAACTTTTTAAAAGAGGCATAAGCTGCGTAGAATTAGTGTTTCATATGGTCACATCAAAAATGTAGAGTTGGGATAGTAATTTATACTTCAATTTCGCACACCATTAACATAGGAACCTTAAAACTTTTGAAAATGCTTTGTGGTCTTCTACAGCCTTTGTTGTTCCAATTTTGAATATCTTTTATGACAAAACTGTAATTTCCATGAAGAAAATGTAGAGATATTGACCATGAGATCTGTGTTCGATGAGTTATTTCGAGAGTTTATGCTGTATAGAACTTGAATGAATAAATCTATTACTCTCTTCTAAGGAACGTACTAACAAAAAGTAAACGATTTTCGACCGAGGTCTTAAAACACATTGGAATCGTCAGGACTATTTTGGGATCTTGACCATCCTCTGAGATCGAAACGATATTAAATAAGAGGCAATTACTAAAGCCGCCAGACCTTTTCAAGTAATTTTTTGCCAGAATTCGTTATTGAATCTGTAAAATAGTTCTTGGTTCAAGAATATAGCTTGGAACTTCTGATTTTTTGTGCTTCTTCGAATCGGGTCTGTCGGGTAACTAGAATATATACGTATTTATCTCCAAAGATTATCTTCCCAGCCACATTCCTCAAGCCCTAAGACCAATTCTTTCAACTTTCAACCCTCTTTTCTATCTATATTAATGACTTTATTGGAATTGTTCGAGCGCACAAACTAAGTAAGTTAGCTTGGAAATGAAATTGTTAGCTTGTGTATCCTGTGTGCATATCCGCCGCACAAAAGCAACCCTTCCACACATACTTACACCGCCGGTCATTACATTTTGTTGCAATGCAATTATTTCTTTTGAACCACACCCCTAAAAACCAACCAGATAAATTGTAATACATTTTATAATAAAGTCATTCTTTATGCCGCACACTTTGTGCAACAGAAGACACACAGACGGACGGACACATACAGAAATGCAACGAAGTGCAAACATTTCTTTTAATTCCTCCTCATGCGCTCGTGTCTTTAGTATGTTGCCATGTATAAGTAATTTCCGAAGTAATGCTCCTGCTCGAACTTACTGCCATCCTGTTTCCTTCCTTCCTTCCCTTCCTTCGGCTGGCATGCTGCCTGCCTGTCGCTTCGTGCTGCACTGGTGATTTAGTTGTTGAGTTGATAGATTTGTTGCTAACGGCACTTTTGCACTTTTGCTATTCTTTCGCTATTTCAACTGTATGCAACGCCGTGAGGTGAGCGCCATTTGTGTCTTTCAAAGTGTCTTCAAGTGTTTGTGTGTGTGTGCGGTTACGCCCGAGTCTCAGTGTCTCGGATGCTTTATGCGAAACGGAAGTTTGCACTTCGTTTGTGGTTAACTAGCAACAATTTCATTATTTCTTGGTAAAGACAATCTTTTTTTTGCTGTTTTCGGTTTTCATTTCATTTTGTTCGAAGCGCAGCAGCGAGGGTGCTTAGTGAGCGGTGACGAGTGATTGAGTTGGTTTTGCCGAAACAAATAAAGTACATACTAGTCTTAAATGCGGAAATGTAAAAGCAAAAGTTTTGTAAATAGCAAACTAGGTTTTCGAATTCGAATTACCATCGAGATTTTGAGGTAATTTTGAGTTTTTATCGATATATTTATCGATTAATCGATATTTTTATCAATTAATCGATAATTTATCAAGTAATCGATATATTTTACGATTATGCCGGCTCCACATCAAATGTTATCGATATCGATATGGATTGTGCTCTAAGAATAATCCAAGGCTTATACTAGAGCCAGGTTTATAAAATCGATAAACGATAAATGCAAAATATAATATATCGATTAATTATTAAATCTACAATTTTTATATCTAGTTCTGATGATTAATCAGTTTCTAACCGTTAAGTTCAGTTTTCAGTTTCTAACAGTTTCTAATCGCTTTAAGGTTTCTCTAATAGCTCAACTTCAAACAGCACTTTAACCCTTGAGGCAAAACCAAGCAATATTCGCATTAATTTTTTTAAAGTCTCTAAAGCTTGATAAACATGTATCCCATAATACAAACACATATATCATTATGATTAATTAATTTGGTCTACTATCAATGTCAGTAGAAGTGGAAAAGCCTAACAAATTTATATAAATTTTTGTAAATTTTTTTTCTTCACGAAAAGTTTCTTCGATATCATTAATTAATCTGCTGACATGTTGGCCCTTAATACCGAGCAAATAAATGTATTATAAATTCCACAATTTCCGTCAAACTGTGTGCGGCCAGCGCTGACCGCTAGGCGAAAACGCAAAGGCAAACTGCTTAAACGGGTCGCTTTGGCATGTTTACGGCTTTTTAGCATTAACTTTGTTAATTAACTTGGTCAAAAAGGCAGTTGTGGGCTGTCGCACAATGTAAAACTGTTGTTTGTTAATATGGAGGAAAAAAAATTGGAGAAAATAAATAAAAAGCATACGGTACTTTTTGGAGCCTATGAAATATATTTTCTTTATTTTTTTTTGGATTTTGTTGTAATAAATATTTTCTCCGCTTACTTCCGTGCCGTTATGTCGTCTAATACACGCTTAAGTTTGCATAAGAGTACATAAATATGCTACAGAGATCTACAACTTGGCCTGAAACATTAGGATTCTGACACCGCATATGCCTACTAAGCTCTACAGCTGGCTATGTAACTGTAACGCATGCCGTGTCTCGTGCTGATTACATGTGTAACAGTTGTATGCGTTATAAATATTACAGAAATATTTATATGATGTTTATGATATATGACAGCAACTTCCGTCGAAGTTAACCTTAAAACGAGCAAACGTCACACATGCAGGCCGCCAACACACATACATACAATCGCAACTCATAACGGTTACAACTAACGTACAGCCGAGTCGACCTCGGCCGCAGGAAATGTTGCAATGCAATAGAAATAAATTGGTGCGTGCGTGTGTGATTCTGTGCGATAACACACTGAGTGACCACCGAGCCAACCAACTGCAAATGTGTGGCATGTGGACGTAAGCAAGCAGCGCGCCAGCAAATCAGCCAAGCGAAACCGAGCAGTCAACCAACCAACCAACCAACCAAGCCAAGGAGCGCCCGGCCAACGGATCGACGAACCGGCCGGACAACGTGTTAACCCGGCTTGGACACATCGTACAAGCTCATAATGCAAAGGAAATGGTCACCAACAGCGCAGCATTTAGCACACACACACTCACTCACTCTCTGGCACTACGCCGATTTCCTCGGACGTGCACAATTTAAGGTTCCGTCGTCGCACCGCCACTTCGGCCGCAGTCGCTCGGCAGTTAGCAGCGCTAAAGCGCTTTGTGGCAACGTAAAATTCCATTTCATTTCACTTCACTTCACTTCTCGGCAAAATCTCATAAATTTCTTTCAAGTGTTCCACGAACTTCATCATCCCTTTACGACAGGTTCGCCGAGCGTGCCCCGGCTCAGCCCTTGTACGCTTTGCTCACTTGAAAGCGCACAATTTCCGCTGCTGCGTTACTCCTGCTCAAAGTAACAACTCGAAAATAATTAATATTTATTGCTTACAATGAAATATTATCAAATTGCATAATTGCCCATTCTTAACGGGCCCGACGCGGCGGGATTGCTGGCATACACCGGCTGCTTGATTGGTTGTTTCGGTGCTGCTTACTTTATGAAGTTCGCCTCGCCTCGGAAGTGTGCATAGGAGAGTATGAAATATGAGACCCTGTCGGAATTGACATCCAGATAATGGTGTTTTAGGCTCACATATTGTTCGGGAGCTCCCACGATACTAACACTTCGAATTACAATTATGGTGGAGTAATCATTTCAACTTATGTGCAGATTTTGGTATGGTTCTCTTCGAACCAGATTTCTACTTGGCCGCTTTTGCTGCATACTTTCTCCACAACCTCTAACTTTCTCTTACTTCTACGCTGACCATACTTCTTGCGCTCCTCACACTCTTTTCCTCTTTCTCGTCGCACTCAGCAAACTTCCGTCTTCCACTAAATTGTTACTTTTATATTGCTGCGTCTCACGCTGTTCGTTCTAACTATTTGGCTTGTCACTTTCTGGTTTTGATATATGAAATAAGTTTAGCTTGAGACATTTCAACTCGGAGGAAGTCGCTCGGGTAATTATTGGCTCTGGACATGAATTTTGGAACATGTGTGTTCAGTGTATATAAATCGTTGTGCAGTAAGAATTGTTGGTTTGAGTCGGTAGTTATGTTGTTCTAAATTAAGTCGGCCAGAAAGTATTTTTATTGCTTTGTGAGTAGTATATACTGATGTGATAAATAAATGGCGTAATTTATGGCAGTATGTGGCAAGCAAGTTTCCACTTTGTTCATTTAACTATGAGGAGTCGATGATGCTTCGGTCCTCACAAGTCGGGTTTACTCGGATTCGCAAGATTTCATAAGGAAATCGCATAAGACATGATTGGTACTGGTTATTGGGTGATATATTCGAAGTCAGTGAGTAAACTCAGATACGAGAAGGTCGAAGAATGCATTCCGTTAGATAAAACATTGATAAATATACAAGAGCCAAATTTGGAAAGTACCCAAGCTTACTCAGAAGAACCCGGACTCGGAGGAGTGTAGTAGAGCTGGAGAAAACCATTGAATTTGTTGCCTAACGCCTACTGTTATATGTAAAGAGGAACCAGCAACATCAGATTGTCGAAACTGTCACATTAGATGTCTGAAAGATTCTATAAACCGTTTGAGAATTGCAAGAAGTTCGCTCTAATTCCCTTCACAAGTAATCTACCCACATACAGCTCTAACAGCAGGTGTTTTCGTGTTGTTTTTTTTAGGAAAACATAAGTTCTAAGAATAAACTCAGTAAATTAAGAGTCCAACTAATATGCGAAACAACCTCACACCAAAGCCAACCGAAAACTATTTCATTACCTTATTGGGACCAATAAAAATGGTTAATGTGGGTAAATATTTAGATATTTTTGTCACTTTAGCTTCGTGCCGAAATTGACGAAAGGCACGCCATTTCATTTCATTTCACCAGCAAAGCGCAAGTCTTTGAAAAGTATCTAAGCGAGTTCATTTGTTTGTGACGCGCAGTTCACCGTCGTCGCCGCCGCCGCAATGTCTGTGAGTTGATGAAGCCTTTTACCAAAAGCCGCCGTCTTCACGTCATTCTCGTTTACGTCGCACGTAGAATATTCCCCGTTGGACGGTCATGTCAAACGCGCAAATATTTTGACAGTAAACACAAACAATGCAGGCAGTGGACGCAAAAAAACACGCTGGCAATGGCGTGAAAAAATTGTAATACAAAGACAACGACGAGATTGAACGCGAAAAAGGGAATAAACACAGCGGAGTTTTAGTTCTTCATTCTTTGGCTGTTTTTTTCCTACATCTCTCAGGGTCTCTGCTGCTTTCATCGTTAGCGAAATGTCGAATATCATAAGCTGGCATTAACGTTGAGGGCTGACAGCAGTGACATTCGTGTAAATAGACGATGACAAGCGTCGGCGAAAAAGCTAAATAAACAACAGCAACAACGACAACCAAAGGGGTAATGAAAGTATAGTTAACAGAGTTGTATTGGCGTGTTGTTTTTGCAGCGTCTACGCTGACGCTGGTGTCATCGACTAACGATCACGTTGAGCTTAACTAAGTGACAGCTGAGGCTAACAAAACTTTGCCATTTTTTAGCAAAGAGCCAAGCAGACTATGCTAGTGGCAATAATTGGATTTACGTGAGTGGAGTCGTAATGTACGATGCAGTGAGTATAGAAGCTTCTAGGAAGTTAGAAAATATTATAGACTTCAACTTTGCTAAAGCCGTTGATTGGGTTTGGTCGCAAAATTTCGACAGTGAATCCTCTCTCACAATCGGAAGATATAAATCAGTGAAAACCCTTAGGCACAACTTGAGCTCTTCAGAGAACTTGGAACATGCGTTTCTAGTAACTACGGTGTTACATCGCCGGAAATTTCTGGACCTCCGATAATTTAGAGAGTTCTTCCACCGGACCGTTTATTATGATTAATTTATTATCTCAATACATTTATGGCTTCTTCGTTAGCAAGCAACTTCATATAGTTTTCCCTACAACAACAACAGGTCTGAGAAACCTCAATAGTCCTACAACTAATAATCCTCTGCGAATTATTTGGAATTTCATCACATATTTCGTAATGTGTCGCAAATATATGCTCACAATTTGAATAGAATTCGTACAAAAAGCGTAGGCAAACTATTTATAGAACATTTGTATGCCGTTAGGAATACACAACAACAACAGCATACACATAAATACGGAGCACCTGTGTGCCGAACAAAAACCAATTCAACAGCCAGACACGCAGTGTCATTTCTTTGGCTGCCTTTATTACTCATATCGCCGTTGTTGTTAGTGGTATTGTTGGTGTTGTGACAGCAAATGTCAAATGTGTAGGTCCGGCAATTATTATCAGCTCCCTGCTAGTCGAGTCGCATTCACAGGTACACTCGTTCTAACTAACACATTTCCATTTATATTGCTGCGTCATCTCCTTTCATTTATGCCAAGCACTTCTCCGCCTTCGAGCGTCCTTTATGCCATTGGTTGTGTTGTCTGTGTACGTTTGCCAGTTTTCGAGTTTCAGGTGCAGGTATGACTGACGTCTGTGATTCGTGACTAGCAGAGATTTAACTGCCACACCAAACGTGGCAAAAGTAACGTAGACACAATTTACTTGGCATTTCGTTGGCATTTGCCAAAACATTTTGTGGACAAAATGGTGCACATATTCAGTGCTGACAGGGAATGATGGAATAAAAGACACCGCAAGGCTTCGACGGAGTCAAAAATTGCGAGCAATCACAGGGTTTATGACAATGTTGCACAGTTTTGGGAGCAAATTCACTATGAAACTAATTTGAGACCAGGTATGAATTTCATTTCTCATGAAAATTTACAGAAAGTGAGGTTAGGTCGTGTTGAAAGACACATTAAAGCAGCGATTTCAAAATTAAATTTATACAAAATTGAATGGAATGAGAGCTTTAAAGTGCTGATGAACTGCTAATAACTCAAATCTCTATAATACTATCAATTCGAAAACTAGTCACAAACAAGTCCCAAACTAGTCAAAATAGAGTTCCAAATCCAAAAAACGCCTAATTTTGATTAAAAGTCCCTACAATTCATCAGCCAAAAGAGAGCTCTTCTCATTAAACACTGAAGTGAATTTAAGAGATATCTGCGAAGTCAATCCAGTGCCAATTAAATAATTGAAGTTTTCAAGTCTTGTGTTGGATCAGTTCTTATTCTCAACCGCACTAGTTCCAGAACCAACCAATTCGCTACGACTCTCCTTTGCTATTTGGTCAATTATGTAAATATTTGGCTATATGCACGAATGAGCGCTTATTTGTTTTTGTTTACATTTCGTTGCCCGATTCATCCTCTATATATATCCATCCATATATATTGTGTGTATTTGCCTCTGTTCGCCTTCTGTTTACCAGCTTATAGGCAATTTTGCACTGAAGTCCTTTCAAAATTGAAATGTATCTTATGCATGAGAGAACTTAATGTTGTTGGCTTCGCATGCAGGCAAGCGGAATATTTACAAGCGCCGTTAAAGTTGTGTAAACCTTTAAAAGGTATCTTACTTACATATCTAATATATATGTTTTAAAAGGTCATAAGTATATATGAAGGTATAGGTATATGTGTATAAAACGAAATGATTTTGAATTTCAAATTAAAGGGAAATATGTTATTTATCAGACAACAATGAAGCCCTTCGGTAGATGTCGCTGTCATCAATTTATATATAAATCCTCAATATATTTTATATACAAGTATATTTTCTCCATTTTAAGTAATTAATTAGGTTCCTGGCCGTCAATCCCGGCTTGGTCACTGTTTGCGACGATTCACCGGCCTTCGATCACGACCGTTTTTACTTGATATTGTTGTTTGTGATCAATTTTTCGTCGCCAGTCACTATCCGCTTCAAAAATGGGTCGAGTTCGTTCCGTTTCAGCATCATATCGCAGGCGTTGATTCGGTCCAGAAGGTTTTTTTTCGTCATATCATGCGTCACCCTAACATCAAGCTTTTTTGTGTGTCCAGCCTTATGCAGATGGTTTAAATTGATTTGGTGACTAACTACCATCTCCTGGGCGATGTCACGAGATGTCACATGCTCTAACTCGATGTTTTCCATGATTTGATCGGTATTCGTCGTCACAGGTCTTCCGCCGGATGGCTTATCCAAGGGGTCGTTTTCACCCGCTCTGAATCGTCGAAAGCATTCCTCCGCAGTTCGAAGTGATAGAGTACCATCCCCCAAAACACCATTAATCCCACGGAACGTTCCTCTAGTGGATTTGCTTTTAACGAAGGAAAACTTTAAAATTTTAAACGCGAATTTCGGCGTTAGTGAACTCCAAGCTAACACGTCTATAACTGTTGAACGCAATATCCAAACTAATCATGCATAGCATCGTTTTGTAGGTTATGTCAAAACATTTCAAAGATGTATAGTATTGCCAGATACGAGCTCTATATCGCTTTATACGTAGCCGCAAAATTCGAAAAGACAAAAAGGCGGAAGGAAGATAACCAACATATATAATCTTATTAGATTTTATCATACAAAAAATGCTTAAATATACTTTCCGGTAGGTGCCGCTGAGCTCTAATTATGTAGAAATCTATAATCTATGTTCTAATTTATTCAATTGATGATGAAATAAATCAATAAATCTGTAAATGTGGAATAGAGAAGAGGTGTAATGTTCTATATACCATATATGCGATTAAAAATGTTTGCTAAAAAGTGCGGTAGGTGGCGCTGAGGTAGACAAACTGCAAAATTCGTTTTAGTATTATCCATTTTCACTAAATTGGAGAAGCGTGTGAGCATTTTTAGTATAATTATTCACTTCTTGTCTGCAAGGATGTTGCTAGGCAAGTATAAAAATTGTTGAAATGGTTTGCTTTCTTTTGAATAATTTTGTTTAAGAAACTACTGTGAATTGTAAATGGACATAAAATGACCGAAAATTGCTCTAGAAATCATTCAGTGATATAATGCTCTTCATCTGAGATCTGCAGGTCAATAGTTGGTCTGCTTGGTTTGCTTTACTTTAACTCACTGCTCTCAAAAGCTCTCATACTCAACTAGTAAATATAATACCTTAAGTACTAAAGTAAATCTTACCAGTAATTGTTGTTGTAATGTTTACTTGTTTTTTCCCTGAAAGTTTACACTTTCTTCGCAAAACTATTTACACTATTGTCTATCGATAAGTTGTGGAACTCTGCCAACAGCCAAAGTCCCGCCTAATGACTATTTCTATTACATAGACAATTAAACTTGCTACAACTTTTCCAAAGAAGTTGTCATGCACAAACCGCTTCGATACAAGGGTAGACACAAACAAACATACATATATATTTATAAGAAGAGAATCGCTCACACATGAACTGAGCTACTACATCTACATACGAGCGCCTGCATGAATGTATGTGTGTGTGAATATAAGTATGGATTGGTGTGAATGTTAAAAAGTTTTCCACGTGCATTGTAAAAGTTTTGATTAAGAAATTAATTGCATTTAGAGAACACAGTTTAATGCTTGCGAACGCTCAGGCAAATTAACGTGTATTTTAAAGTTGAAAAGTGCCAATACACACACATACACATACATACAAATAGCTGAGTGTGTGTGCGCGCAAGCAGAAATGTTTGATAACAAGCGAAAGGTTGCAGGCGAAAAAAGATAAATGTGGGTTCATATACATACATATGTAGGCAAATAACTGTATATAGATGCGCATGTGTATGTTTGTCGGCCTCTACTGTGCGCCTGAGTTGCTGCTTGTGCCTCATTTGACTTTGGCATTATTGTGTTTGTGTCCTGTTTTTTTTATGCCATAGTTTTTGTGCCCCCAAAACATATTTACTTCCGAGCCATTCATTCCATAGGCCAGGCCATCATCATCATGAAGGCAAGCAAGTAAGCCAGCAAAGTATTTGCGATTGTGAAAAAGGTTGTGCGCCCAAACATTCTTCGAATGGAACTACTCATGTATACTAAATGCCTTTAAAAGCCCGCCAGGCTGGCAGAGAGATATCGCACATGTGTCACACATGTGAGTATGTGTGGGTCTGTATCCTTGTGTGCTGAATGCGTTGAATAACTAAGTTGATGACTTCTTCAGCATACAAATAGCGAAGTGTAGTAGAGGCAATAGCAATGTGAAATGAATGAACAACACAGTTAAAACTAGTTACACAACTAGTCCTAAACATACTAGTTATAATTGTTACTAGTTGAGGAGTAGTTGGAGAATCTGAAAGTGCATATTTTTCGTGAGATTTATTAGCTAAGGTTACTAGTTCCCGCCTCAAATCATTCTCTGCTGCCTACACCTTTTTAGGTTAGTTTCAAAGCGCGTGTGTGTCTCTGCTTCTTCCACACAACAAATGTACCAATTTAGCAGCTGATGCGTGAGTATATTCATGTATGAGTATAAAAGGGTCACATAACATGCAGCGTGATCTACATAAAGCACATATCAGTAGTAGCAATAATACTAAGGCAACTTTTTGTTTGTCCATGCACACAAAGCAGCTTGTTTGCTCGCCAAT
Source organism: Zeugodacus tau (assembly GCA_031772095.1). Classification (NCBI taxonomy): domain Eukaryota; kingdom Metazoa; phylum Arthropoda; class Insecta; order Diptera; family Tephritidae; genus Zeugodacus; species Zeugodacus tau. Next base: position 1,911,146 of record CM062653.1, on the reverse strand, counting down.
GGGCGAGTGCGTGTTTGGCAAATACAACGGTACATACAAACTTTACAAAACCTTTAGATACCAGCTTACATTATTAATATATGTTTGTGTGTGTGTTGCATAAGAAAAGTTACATGGTAACTTGCTAGCCGGCCCAGCTTAAGATACCCTCTGGTCCCATTCATTATTATCAGTTACATCGCTTTTTTCCACTATTTTAAAAAAGATCGCTTGAAGTACGCACAAAGCGCACATATCTCAGATATTTTGATATTTTGTCCTTTCTTGCCTCATTTCAAAGACATGACATGAGCGGAGAAATTTCAACCCCCACCCTCCCCTGATGTGCGCTTGCATGCAGGGAATTTCAGTAATGTGACATCTACAGATACGACTATTTACACAATAATCGCAATGATAACAACAACAAATACGTGCAATAACAATAACAACAACACAAAGCGTAGATAACAAATGTCGCAGCGGTAATATGGCAAAGCGGCGGGCGCACCAGGACGACCACCAGCGCCTGGCAAACGACCTATTAGGATAATGCAGTAGAAGGTACGGTCGAAGTGACCGAAAAAATAAATAAAGGCGATGAGTTGTATGAAAAAAAAATATATTTGAGAGCGCTTCAATGCGGACTAAAGCGGCAGGAAAGGCAATTTAAAGCGTTGTAATGAGCGGTGAGGGCTGGAGTGGGCGGTATGGGTTGTATAATGGTGGAACTAGCATATATTGGGTATGACACACGTATAATGAAGACTTAGAAATACAAATATACCCAGAGAAAAGTATACATCTAAGATACTATATGTATATGTAAGCATATATACCAAAATTTCTATCTTCTTGCAACTTCCGTTTCTTCGCTTGGTATTTCGTCAATTTAATTTTATAAGCAACAACAACAATGGCAATGCTAACAATAATTACCGAACAAATGAGTGAATTAGAGTAGGAAACCTCAAATGAAATGCTGGAAAGGGAGCATACTTCAGGGTCACTTGGTCCATTTTTTACATAAAATTACAGCTTGCCTTTTGCTTTGAGGCATTCATGTCGGAAATATGTAATGCAATCAATTATTTGAAAGGATGTGCGCAAGTTAAATGGGTAAATGTGTTATAACTGTTTTGTTGTATAAGAAAGTTGTGGTTGTTGTTAGTAAATTTAAGCATTGAGAAATGAAGTTAAACTCTATTACTAGCTTTGAAGGCAATGAAGCTCTAATTGTCAGAGTTTACAGGCAATTTGTTTCGATTTGATGGAGTTTCGGAGCAATGAAGGAACATCACTGAAGGATTTGGTGTCAAATACTTGATAGGTGTTAAAAATAATAGGTGTTAAAAGTAACTGTGAATCATTATTATATATTAAGTAAATAAAATAGGCAGTTAATTAAAGGAGATAGTAAGTAAATTAAAGATAAATCCAATGTAAATCAATCACCTCAACACCTTAGCAGAACTATCATCGGTTCAAGGCGCTTTATGTATACATATAGATTGAGATCCGTTCTCAGAGGATATCTGTTTTGGTATCTATGTTTTGATTTATTAATCTGAAGAAAAAAATAACCAATAAATCTGTAAATGTGGAACAGAGGAGGGCTGTAATGTTCTATGTACCATATATGCGATTAAAAATGTTTGCTAAAATCTTCGGTAGGTGGCGCTGAGATAGACAAACTTTCAAATTCACTTTAGTAATATCCATTTTCACTAAATTGAAGAAGCTAGTGAGCATTTTTCGTAGAATAATACATTCTTTAAAAGTAAATTAATTAAGCAATTAATAGACAAGTAGAAAAATGGTTGAAAATTTGCTTTCTTTTCTTGAATCATTTTTTTACAAATAAATTTTTTTAGAAAAATGTTTGAAAATTTGCTTTCTTTTCTTGCATACATTTTTTAAGAAACTAATTAGAATTGTAAATGAACAATAAAATGACGGAAATTTGCTCTAGAAAGCTTTCAATGATATAATGCTCTTCATCCGAGATCCTCCGGTCAGTAGAGGGTCTGCTTGTTTCGATTTACCTTAAACCACTGTCCTCAGCAGCTCTCATACCCAACTAGTAAATGGTCTATCTAAAGTATTAAACATATTTCACCAGCAATTGTTGTTGTAATATTTATGGATACATATTGTTTGAGATCCGTTCTCAGTGGATTTTGGTATCATACACGAGATCTTTTACTTGCTTCGAAAACATTCCAAAGTGTATTTTTGGTTTAACTAACTCCGATACTAGGCCAGAACACCTCTTCAAGATACATAAATGTTCGTATATACTAAGGTCCTACGCAAAAAAAATAATAAAAAATAATAATAATGTATTTATGTAAATTAATTTTTTATAAAAACGCTAACACAGCTAATTTGTGACCGTGAGCAAACAGCAGAGAGACCTTTTCTAAACGCAAGTCTTTATCACTTAGCCTGCTTTCAACGCCTTTCGGCGGCCAAAACACCTTTCATCAATCACTTTGCTTTACTTTAAGTAAATTAATTTTTTTTTTTTCAGACAACAACAACAACAACAGCAACAACAAATATAATGACAAACAGCAACACAAATAATAATTTACCACTTTGCGCTTTTTGCACTAATAAACAAATTAACGCAATGACTTGGCAAGTGAAATGACAGCAAGCGTTGAGTTGAGTGTGTGCCTCTATGTATGTATGTATGCGTATGTTAACGCTTTGTAGCGCATACATTGTTGTGTAGGCGGTCAGCCGCAGCGAAAATGGCAGAGAGCGTGAAAAATGAAATTAATAAATCCTTAACATTTGTTGTTGTAGATGTTGTTGTAGATGTTGTTGTTGTTGTATTTTAAGGCGGAAAGTGAAAAAATGCCAAATCATTATGACTTGAATGAGGTAAAGTGCACATACAAATTAGTATTAATGATCGCACATAAACACAGGCACACGCACGCACACATACGCATTTATGAACAAAGTGGTTGACTAGAAGCATGCATGAGTGTGTGTGTGTGTGTGTGTATGGAAATTGAAGAAAATTTTTAAGCAAAAGAAATAATGAACTAAATCATTGCCAGTGTTTTGCTTGATGGCGCACAAACAGATACACACACTTGTATGTTTGAGTTTACTACAGTGGAGCCAGACTTTCCAGCTCGCAAAGCACTATCTTACTCAAATTAAAAAAAAAGAAGAAAAATCATTAAACCAAAATTACGAAAAAAGCAAAAAAAAACGTTAGAAAAATGTTAAATCATTTTAATTTCTTTACACTCGCTGAACTCGCATTAAAATTTCGAGTTTTCGAACATTTGTGCGTTATTAATCCGAGCGTTGAATTAGTGCGCCGCCTTTGTGGGGGTGTTAAGTGAAAAAAAATTGAAAAAAAAAGTAGAGAGCGAACAAATAAACTCATTTGTTCCACTTCAGTCAGTCACACTGCACACAGCTCAGCTCTAGCTTGTGTGCACTTGGAAAGACACAAAGGTTATTTTCATGAAAATAGTGAAAAGGTGAATGCATTTCGGTAAGCAATGCAGCATAAACCAAAGCGAAAGGTTGTTGTTCAAATTGCGGTTGAAGCTAAGAAGTAGCTATAAATTAACTGGAGTGCATAGACCTCTAAGTCTATAGGTATATACAATACCAGTGAATAGCTTTTAGTTATACTTATTCTTCAGTGGATGTTGATCTTATTATATGGTTAAAAATATGGAGAAAACGGGATTTAAAGAGTGAGGAAGAGTCAGGAAAAATGAGAAAGAGAGCCATGCAGCATATTGGTTAGAATGAGACACTTCAACAACAGCATCTAATAGAGAGCTATGCCTGAAGAAGTAGCCTAGGTCTAGTTCTTTCTAAAATTTACAAGGGTTACACAGAAGAAAATGTACTTGAAAAGATTAAAAAATATTCATAAATATCAACAGCAAATTTATTACTCTCAAACACAATGCGTTAAATTTCACTTTGCGCCTAATTGTAGGCAACATTTTATTAATAGGAGTAGGAGTCTACATTTAGGATATTTATAAAACAATTTAATAAGGACAGAGCAGTTATTACAAAAAATATTATTAAAAATTTACATTTTTATAAATTCTCGAAATTTTCTCTCCAATCCACCAAAAACAGTTGAACTTCCAAAACTCGAATCACCTAAATCCACAAGAAAAACTTCGAGTCAGAGAGAGATTTCCGAGTTTTGGAAGATAATTTGTATGAAATTTGAGTTCTATTGCCAATTCAAGAGTTCTAGTTATTGAGAAATTCGAAATATATCTGTTCGAGTTATGGAATTTATACTGTCTTTCTGTAGTATTGATAAGCTACTATAAAATTAAATGATTATATTGAATTTTCTAAAGCGAGAGTATATAGACTCCATAAACAGCTGATAGAATCTAAAATAAATGCAGTTTATCGGTTCAGTGGTTCTTAGAAGTCAATACAATTGAGTAAACGAACTGTAACAGAAAATTATCTTCTCAATTCAATTGCATTATAATCGTTTTGTATTTAATCCCACTGATACTGATACCTTGCTCTTATATGCTGCTATCAACTACTCAGGCGATCTTTTGAGCCACTCGCCAGCAGACAAGAGTCTTCAGCTAGCGCATAACTCAATACATATATTTTTCAACACGACCTTCGGCGCTACTTTCGTATCAAGCGCTAGCTGCAGCACTGTTCTTTCAGACACAGGTGCGTCAGGTACCTAGCTTCTTTTCTTTTTTCATTTTTTTTTGTTATCCACCGAAAAGTGTGTACGTGCGTTTAAGCAGCTATGCAATTATGTGCATCCTTATAGTTTTTAGCGTTTATTCTCGTTCTTTTTTTTCATTCTTTATAACCCAAAACATTGTTTACGTGTTTCCTTTATTTCATGTTTTTTTCTATCAAATTCGCTTTTCAGTCACTCCACGGCCAACGCATTCGGGTTTTTAATTTCTTCTGCCCTCCTATGTAATCTGCAACGCCTCCGCTCTTTTGTTAAACTTCGCATCCTTTTGTAGCACAAGATACTTCAGTATTGCCTAGTATCTTATTGAAAAGTATTAATTTACACATCAACTCCCTAATCGGGTTTGTGAGATCTTTTGTGTACGCGGCTCTATTATCTATTCTTCCTATTTATAATTACACAGTTAAGCAAGTATAGTTAAATTTGTTGGTTTCGGTGGATTACTTTGCGATCGGAAGTGTAGACAAAGCAGCCCTTATAGCTACAACATATGTTAAATGTAGCTACAATCTATGGATCTCCGAAAGGATGTATAGCTATTAACGAGAAACCGTGAACAAAATAATCTATTAACGAATTTGGACATTTTCCGATGCAGTTTCCTGCATATTATATATAGTAATATGTTTCTAAGTTAGAAAATGATTATTAATGATATTCCTAATTTTCCAAACAGTTATTGAAAATCTATTAAACGTATTTGAGAATTAAAGAAACTATTAATGATCTGCTCAGTACAGATTTTAAGCTTAGAACCTCAATAAATCCTTGAAATCCAACGCAGAATCACTCTTGCCAACAGGTGCTACTATGGACTGAGTAGGCAATTGAAAAGTAAAGTCCTCTCTCGACGAACAAAAACTAAACTCTACAAGTCCCTCATCTTTCCCGCCCTACTTTATGGTGCAGCAGCGTGGACAGTGTCAACATCCGATGAGACGGCACTAGGAGTTTTCGAGAGAAAGGTTTTGCGGAAGATTTAAGGTCCCTTATACATTGGCAACGGCGAATGCCGCAGAAGATGGAATGATGAGCTGTATGTGTTGTTCGACGACATAGACATAGTCCAGCGAATAAAAAGACAGCGGCTACGCTGGCCAGGTCAAGTTGTTTGAATGGACGAAGGTGCCCCAGCTCTGAAAGTTTACGATGCAGTACCCGCTGGTGGAAGCCGAGGAAGAGGGAGGTCTCCACTCCGATGGAAGGACCAGGTGGAGAAGGACCTGTCTTCACTTGGTATTACCAATTGGCGCCAAACTGCCAAAAGGAGAGATGCGTGGCGCGCTGTTGTGGACTCGGCTATAACCGCGTAAGCGGTGTCTACGCCAGTCAAGAAGAAGAACCTCAATAATACACGACCACCGTTCCCATCGAATCTACAGATCTTGATCTACAATTGTCCAAACTATACTCCCATTGAGATACATATGTATTCCAATAGACCAATAGATGCTGTATTAGGGTTTATCATATTTGGAAGACCGAAAGATGTAGTCAAATGAGAATCAAACCTTAAGTTAAGTCTACAACTGATTTTAACTTCTAGACGATCTGGTCATAATAGTATAAATCATTTACCGAATAATTTTGTAGATTTTGCCTTTAATACCAGATGTTCCAGCACAGATGGAAATCAATAAAATTGGTGATAACTCCAAATATGAAGGAACATCATAACTAACCGCTTATTGGTGGATGTAAGAAGAGGTTCGATATGATGTTCTGTGAATTTTTAGTTATTCTTGCTCGGATCGCTCACAGAACCAACTCAACCGACTCGTTTAGAACTTTTGACACAGGAACTCTAAATGTGCCAAACCTTTAAGTATTAAATTCTCTAAAATTATTGTGAAATGAGAGTTAAATGAAACTGCGAATCAATATAGCTTGTGATTTTACACTTCCCAGACATGTTGGCGTCGTCTTACGGCATTAAACCTTCAAGTAATCAGCGTGATGTGTAACAATAGCTTGAAAGCAGCTACAGAGAACTATAATGAATAGAAACGAAAATTCTAAAGAAGATTTATTTCCGGCAAAGTATTGCGTATATCTCTATTACACGCTAATGATTTACAAGCCATTAAAATGTCCCTACCAACTAATTTACTGAGTAACTGTCAAATGCGTAACAAACCATTCATCAAGTCAGATTTCAGTTTACGGCGCACTTAGCGCAGATTTACCTGAAACGAGCGTGCTGTGAAAACTATTTCCTTTCGAACTTAGAACTGAGCATTTTATTGGGTTATAAAGTTGCCAAGCGATTTTGCTTGCGCATTAGGACGCTGTAATGCAAGCGCAAGCCTTCCGGTTATAACCTTTGACATTTCAATCAACAGAAACTTAATTTATTTACTGATTTTTTGATTCAAACGATTTAAGCATTTCCCACGTACGCGTAATTTGAGCAGTTAACCCACCGCTCCGCTCCCTTGAGTCATAAAAATCGTATACAAAACTGCTTAAAACATAAAATCTTTCCATTTGAGTTTCTTCAAATAACAGTTAGCTGCTGCTGAGTTGTTCCTCAGCTCCCATTCAAATGCCATATTAATCATTAATAAAAAAAAAACTGTCAGCGCCAAGCCGAAATGTATGACAAACGAATTTGGAAAATTTCCCAACCATCTCTATGTCTTATTCGATTCTTTTTTTATTATTTAATGTTTCTTCTTTTTTATATATGCGCGCTTTACATTTTTGATGTGCTGCTGAGCTGTTGTTGAGTTTTTACTGCCATTTTGACACATGTGTGACACATTAAGTCTATGCGCTCAACTGACAGCTGTCAATTTTTGGTGCGCTGCGTAATTTATGTACTCCTTTTGCTGACAAAACACACAGCTACAGAGAGCCACAGCGTATAGCAGTTAAGATTTCGCTTTGTTTGCTGTTGCAAGAATGAGATGTGGCAAGTAGCCGGCAACAATGCTGTTGAGCAACAATAAAGCTAAGAAAAAAACTATAAAAATGTATAATAAAATTTACAATTTTAACCATTTTCTCAGTAACTTTTACGACTTCATGCCATGCCACATTTGTACAATTGTTGCAAACGTATGGGCAACTTGTATGCTGTGAGGCAAACGCTTCGCTTGCTAGTTGCGTTGCGCATCTGGGCACATTATTTGCTACAGCAGGCAGCTACGTATATTACCTTTTCGGGATTTTTGGCTTTGATAGTGGCAAATAAAATAGAAATAAAAATAAAAAAAACTTCTTTTATTGCATTAAATTATCGACACGGCACATATTTGATTGCTGCCGATTGCCGCGCTTTGGTTGCTCTTTAGCTACGCCTTACACTGAGTGTGTTTGTTGTTGTTGTATGTGTTGTTTTCATCATTTGTGTGAAAATATTTAGTGCGCCGCTACTTTTATTGCCGCTCACAATATGGCTACGCCTGCTGTTGCAAGGCCCTTTATGTCATACAACTATTGCTGTTGTTATTGTTGTTGCTTTCGTTTGTTATCATCATTGTTGTCAGAGTTTTTACAACTTTTCTACTGTTCAGCAGCATTCTAAGCACTAAAGTAGTTGGTGGCGCGCACGAAATCTCAGTCTTGAGCAATCCATAAACTGCAATTATGTGTAGGTATGCTTTATGGCCGACACAATCAACCTTTTACACAGATCTCTCTACTAGCATTGTGTTCACAAAAAAGTTTTTTTCTGTGTCTTTTTAGTGCGCCCTTATATGGGCCTTTATTATCACTATTTATTTTTATCCAATTTTTATTTGATTTTTTTTTCGCCTCTGACAGCAGCCATTTGTATGTATTTGATATAAAGTCGCACATAAACGATTTATTAGTAGTAAAATGTCGGCTTTGTTTTGTTGATTTGTTGCTGAATTGCTCTGTTGCCAATTGCATGCTCACAACAACAACAACAACAACACGCACGCACACACCGTTGCATACAATAACGGTCATTGATATTTTGTTGTAATACCATTACAATTGCTATGCATTGCATTTGTTGTTGCCACTAACCAAAAATTCCCAATGCCATAAATCTTTAATGGAGAATCTGTAAAAAGACACTGCCATGCATTGCCATTGCCATTTCCATTTATTACAATACATTTTGTACTCGTAAATATCTACTTCGCATTTATTTTAGTTTTTTCTGCATCTCCTTTTTTGTTACCACCATCCCCACCACCTCTCTTGTTGTTGCGATTTTCATTTTCATCAGCTATAAAATTTGCCAAATCTAACTGTCCATTCGGTTGCGTTGTAGGTTCGTTATTTCCATTTGTTTTACCTAACCTCACTTTGCTAACGGTCTTTTTTTACGTGCCCATAAATTTTTTGCCTCTCCGAAATGCGCATGCTGCCGTCCTTCCCCTGCCGCCGGAAGATAAATGAGTTGAGTCTGCGGTGCATGAGACCGTTTGTTTGTCTAGTTTTGGGCAGCAACAAATCACTCTTCAATCAAATGAAGTGATCAAAAAGTTTTACTAAAGCAATAACAACTTCGTTGCGAAAACAAATTGTCGATGTTTTTACTGTTTTTGGACCTTTGACGTGTCTTATAATAAGGACTAATATATTGTAATACCCCTCGATGTGTTGTGATTTGAGCTCTGGCCCAGAAGTAACCTGCAAACAAGCTATTCGAAAGTGTGAACATATTTGGGCAAGCAACTTCAAAAATAAACGAAAACCTGGAGTCTGATCCGTCAACGTCCAATAATCCAATAGATCCAAAGTTATACTGCAAAAGCTCTAGAAGAACCTAATCTGAAACGATTTCTTAAATCTTCCCATTATTCTATTTCAGATTGAGTGGACTTTGGTTATTTCGATAACCACTTATTAATCCAGCTCCGACGCGAATCAGTCTTCAGCCTTTGTCTGATGCGTTACCGTCCAATAATAGATCCAAAGTTATACTGCAAAAGTTCTAGAAGGACCTAATCTTAAACAAGTTTCTTTATCCTCCAATTATTTTATTTCAGAATAAGTGGACTTGGAATATTTCCATAACCGGCTATTAATCCTTGTCTAATGTGATTTAGTCTTCGGGCTTTTTGTCTCAAACAAACAGAATTATCAAAAGAGAGATCGTCTTTGGGTAAGTAACTTCCAAAATAAACGATAATCTGGTGTCTAATCCGTTACCGTCCAATATTCCAATAGTTCCAAAGTTATACTGTAAAATCTCTAGATGAACCTAATCTGAAACAAATTCCTAAAATCTCTAATTATTTTTTTCCAGATTAAGTGGACTTGGGATATTTCGATAACCAGATATTAATCCCTAATTATTTTATTCCAGATTAAGTGGACTTGGGATATTTCGATAACCGGATATTAATGCCGGTCAAATGTGATTTAGTCTTCGGACTTTTTGTCTAAGACCCACAAAATTTTCAATAGAAAGATCGTCTGTACGTGGAACTCCCGAAATAAAGCTTACCAAGATATACTGCAGATTCCTTAGAATCTCCTTATTATTAGCCAGATTGAGTGGACATGGGTTATTTCGATAACCAGTTATTAAACTAGCTACGACGTGAATCAGCCATCGGCCTTTGTGTCTAAGACGAGACGGCATATTGGACTCAAGTTAAAGTAATGAATGTTTAAGAAGTTCAGTAGTTTAAGAAAGGATAAGGTCACTATGTTGGCATCCATACTTCATCTTCCTATTAACCTAGTCAACTTTTCTGAAACTCAGCTCAGAAGCTTAGTCACGAAATTACAAACTATTAGCTTTAAAGTAGCAACTCAATTCCGACCTTCCTAACTCCTGGTAAAATTAAACGTCACAACCTTCAAGACATTCCGCCATAAACGGCAACAGCGCCGAGAACAGTTGAAAAGTCATATAACAGCCGACACGAGCTGCCACAAAACGCAAGCGCATGCAATCAACGGTGCTCGCGACTCGACTCGGCAGCCTGGTGGGTGTCAGCGCATTTGCATTTATTCACATGTAAAAGGAAATGTGCCCGAAATAAGACGAGCGAGTGTGTCTCCAAGTCCGAGTGTGAGCGCGCATATATTTGGCGTACAAACACAGTTTGTTGCACAATAAATTTGTAATTCAACGCTGAACGAAGTAAACTTTAAAATTAGAATTCATTATTCATGCGACCACAACTGCTGCGAGCGCCTCGAACCACACAAACCTCGAAGTGGAGCGCGCAAAAAGGACAACGGCGCCTGCACACTAACGACGCTACGCCAAATCGCAGGGAGGCGAGTGTGGGGCTCAAAGTAGCAGTAAAAGCGTTGACATTTCCAAGTAGAAATGACAGGGCATTTAAGCGTGAAATGCCTGCAAGTGTCTAAACATAAGCGAAGACAACAACAACAGCCAGCGAGTAGAAGGAAGGCTGTAAGGAACACGGAAAAGTAATGGTATTGTAATGTGAAAACCAAGAAAAGTAGGAGGCTACAACTACCGAGAGCCAAGTGACTTGAGACCCAACGAAAAAATGAAATGATAAACCAAAAAGCTCACACACGAATCGCACAAATGCGCCGGCAGTTGGGAAAAATTGAACGGATGAGTAAATGAAGAAGTGTTGTAATATGAAGAAGGAATTGAAGATGAAGCTGAAGCTGAAGAAACTACAGCACACGCGCTTAATATGCTAAGTTTGTATGATTGCCAAGAAATGCTGAATGCTGCAAGGATATGAACGGAGACGACCAGCCGACCAGCCGACCGCCTGACTTGTGATATCTCCATGCAAAGTGCGCATTTGTAATGAGTTCGCCGGTATTAGGCGAGGTAGTGGGTTGGCTGCGGCTCCACGCGCGACTGGTAAGTGCTGCTTGACAAGCGGCTGCAGGACACTCCGCGCCAACAAGCGTACGGCAAGTGCGATTGTGTTAAGTATTGTAATATCTATGCACTTGACAAACGGACAGCAACAACAAAGTAGAGTATGGCGAACGATTGAAATGAATAGCAGTTATGCAAACAGCGTTGAAGTGTCTCGGACCCGAACCCGCAGCCACTTGCTACAGCTACTATTTACATATTCGCCGATTTACTGCTGCCTGGCGTGACAGTTAGCCGAGCGCGGGAGAGCGGTGGCCGTTGCGCTAAGCATAATGATATCAAATGTCAACTGAGTGTTGCGCGCGCTGACAGCTTAAATAATATTTGAAGTTTTCCGCAAACAACGAATTCTCATTTGTGCATTTGTTTGATCACAACTGTCGTGGAATTTAAATTGAGATTGTAATTTTCTACTCAAAGTGTCGCTGAAGCTGAAGGTTGTAAGATGCATGGTTGCTTTTATGTATGGAAATATAGTTAAGATTTATGATTGTTGGCGCTTTCTCAGTATTTTTGACACTTTACAGCTTGTTCTACCTTTCACTATGCTTCCAACCTAATAAGTTCTAGATAAGACATTGTGTGGATCCGAATCTGAGATCTCACGAACGCAAGCTCTCACGTAACCCTTTTCAACGTCGCTGAGAGAGGCACAGAAAAACAATTACCGTTATTATAAAAGGACTTCTTCCGTTCCTTACATTACCGCTAACAAGTTCTTTAAAGCACACAAGTGGCTAATTTCCATGCATACAAATAAGATAGAGTAATATTCAAAGTCATCTTATTTTAACAAAATATCCCAAAAAAAACGCGACAAATTGAGCGCAGCGGAAACCAACTACTTCAATTCACATTATTTCGAAATATTTCGAAAAGTTTTGTTGGGTTTTCCTTTCCGCGTAAATTGATGAGTTCATCAAATATTGATAGACAGTTATCGTGGTTGCCGTTGACGTTGCCTATTTTATTTATTGCGGTGGTCGGTATTTTAAATTTTTCATTTCTCAAGTAGAGCGTGGCACCGCGGCGAGTATTGTTGGGCGGAGCGGCGCTTATGAAATCGAACCTTTTTTCTGTCGCTGGGATTGTTGTATGTACAAAAATTTAAGACAAACAGCGCTTTTGCAATTTTTCAACAGTTCGCCGTCGCCTCGTGATGCCCTTAAATAAATAAACAGCTGAAATGGCTGCCTCAACAACGCAAGGCACAGAAATAACATGGAAAATCATGACGCCGCTGTCGCCAATCATCCCATCAACATCAGCTTCAAGCATAACGGTGTTTGCGCTAGTAGCGTTACTTGCCGCTGACTATGATACACCACTATCATGAGTATCATGCGACGCTGGAGCGAAATCGACAATGACATTTGACATATTCGACGCTGACGAGGGCGTGCAGTCACACCCACCCACTGGCGCTATATTTCTTTGTATACCATCAAGCGTTATACACATTCTCTCGCAAATAAATGTCAAACCTCGCGTCTGCGATATCATCAGCGTAGTCTACGCTACACATCAACGCTGACGCCAAATATTGCTGCGCTGGCAAGTACTCGCAGTGCCAACTCATACTCGTGATTGTGCAGTGGTGTGGGGCTGCTTGAGCGGAAATTGATGTACTTTTTCAATTTTCGCGCACGGAAATGTAATACGCACAATAATTTAAAAGTATTTCCATTCCCACAGCCGCACCACCACTGCCTCTAACAGCGCTAACCTCCCACTGCCATCACGCGCTTTAAGCCTCACTCTATCATGTCGATTTTTCGGCAAATATTTTTATTGATTGCCACTTTAATATACCGTAATTTGACTCCATACATTGCCAATAATAATGTTCGTGTGTCCTTCGCCGAACAACTCATATGTCCTTTGCCTCCTTTGCCTTTAGCGTCCCGCAACTCTTCATGCTCCAGCTAATATGATATGTCTACCATTATTCCATTATTTTGTCTAACGAATTTGTCTTTGCTTCGTTTCGTTTCGCTTTTTTTGTTTTACGCTTCATTTCGACGCTTAATCCTCTGTTGGATTGACATATGTCTGTCAGTCTTAGGTTTCCTAGAAAGTTTTTATACCTTTTCAGCTCCATCAGCGCGCTCGTTTTCGGAGAAACTCGTTATTTGTTGTCGAAATGCCAGATTTAAAGTGTAAACCTTCGTCGCAAAACCACTGGATTTGTGTTGAAAATTTTGTGCTGTTTTGGTTTTGTCAAAGTTAGGAGATTTCAGAGTTCTCAATTTACTTTAGATTACTTTCGAACATGTGCACTAATGGTGATTCCTATTACTTTAGTAAAGAAGTATACCAATTTAAGTCAAAGTGGGTTACTGAAGTGCTCAAAGATGTTAAGCTTTCATAATAAGTAGCAAGTTCAATGAAAACTTTCATCCTATTGCCTTTTTGTATTAATAATAGGAAGAAAATTCTAGAAAGGGACAGTATTTCTAGACTGTTTATATGTAATGAATCTATACTTATCGAAGGAACCTTGAACTATCTTTATGCTGTAAAATATTTCTATATATAATTTTCGAAAGCTCTTTTGAAAGCTCTAGTTTATTATGAAAGCTTTCGATTGTTTGTCTAAAAACTACTTCTCTATCGCTGAAATATGATATCCGAACTATCTTTATGCTGTAAAATGTCAGTTGTCAGTTGCCTATCGACAGCCACATATTCCTGGCAGCCAAGTTTTAATGGCTCGCCTTTCTTTAAGATACTTCATTACATTTAAACGATATAACTACGCTGAGAAAAAAAAAAGGGAGACCCCACAATTTGCGCCAATTACCGTGGGATAAGCCTCCTCAACATCGCGTATAAGGTTCTGTCGAGCGTATTGTGTGAAAGACTAAAGCCCACCGTCAACAAACTGATTGGACCTTATCAGTGTGGCTTTAGACCTGGAAAATCAACAACAGACCAGATATTCACCATGCGCCAAATTTTGGAGAAGACCCGTGAAAATAGGATCGACACACACCATTTCTTTGTCGACTTTAAAGCTGCTTTCGACAGCACGAAAAGGAGCTGCCTTTATGCCGCGATGTCTGAATTTGGTATCCCCGCAAAACTAATACGGCTGTGTAAGCTGACGTTGAGCAACACCAAAAGCTCCGTCAGGATCGGGAAGGACCTCTCCGAGCCGTTCGATACCAGACGAGGTTTCAGACAAGGTGACTCACTCTCGTGTGATTTCTTTAACCTGATGCTGGAGAAAATAATACGAGCTGCAGAGCTAAACCGAGAAGGTACAATCTTCTATAAGAGTGTACAGCTATTGGCGTACGCCGATGATATCGATATCATCGGAAACAACACCCGCGCCGTTAGTTCTGCTTTCTCCAGACTGGATAAGGAAGCGAAGCGTATGGGTCTGGTGGTGAACGAGGACAAGACGAAATATCTCCTGTCGTCAAACAAACAGTCAGCGCATTCGCGTCTTGGCTCCCACGTCACTGTTGACAGTCATAACTTTGAAGTTGTAGATAATTTCGTCTACCTGGGAACCAGCATTAACACCAATAACAATGTCAGCCTGGAAATCCAACGCAGAATCACTCTTGCCAACAGGTGCTACTATGGACTAAGTAGGCAATTGAAAAGTAAAGTCCTCTCTCGACGTACAAAAACCAAACTCTACAAGTCTCTCATCATTCCCGTCCTACTTTACGGTGCAGAAGCGTGGACGATGTCAACATCCGATGAGACGGCACTAGGAGTTTTCGAGAGAAAGGTTTTGCGGAAGATTTATGGTCCCTTAAGAATTGGCAACGGCGAATACCGCAGACGATGGAACGATGAGCTGTATGTGTTATTCGACGACATAGACATAGTCCAGCGAATAAAAAAACAGCGGCTACGCTGGCTAGGTCATGTTGTCCGAATGGATGAAAGTGCTCCAGCTGTGAAAGTATTCGATGCAGTACCTGCTGGTGGAAGCAGAGGAAGAGGGAGACCTCCACTCCGATGGAAGGACCAGGTGGAGAGGGACCTGGCTTCGCTTGGAATAACCAATTGGCGCCAAACTGCCAGAAGGAGGGATGCGTGGCGCGCTGTTTTGGACTCGGCTATAACCGCGTAAGCGGTGTCTACGCCAGTCAAGAAGAAGAAGAAGAACTACGCTGAGAGCGTTCAAAATTTATTTAACGCAATAAAATTTTACCGTTAAACCAGAAACTGTTACCACATATCATATCTGATACAAATCTACTCAAACCTACGAGTATTGCCCGAAAGGCGGTATAAAACTAAATTGGCTGCATGGAGTATGATTATGAGAGAGAGAGAGCTTGGTAGTGAGATAAGGACATTGCTCCCTTCCAGCTGGTCATGCCTAATAGAATTATT
Source organism: Zeugodacus tau (assembly GCA_031772095.1). Classification (NCBI taxonomy): domain Eukaryota; kingdom Metazoa; phylum Arthropoda; class Insecta; order Diptera; family Tephritidae; genus Zeugodacus; species Zeugodacus tau. Next base: position 1,895,253 of record CM062653.1, on the reverse strand, counting down.
AATAGTATCAAGGCTGGTGGGGGCCTTACGAGGGTTTCTGGCATTTTTTTTCCTTGAGAGTAAAGCAGCTTATGCATAACTAAGCGCCGAGCATATGTGTCCGTCGCTTTGTATTGAATATATTCAAATATATGGCATTCGCAAAGTTTACATAAGCCTCAAGCGTCTCGGTAAGGACATTTGGGTAAAGCGCTCCGCCGTTTTACAGTCGCTTTAATAACTCCAAAGAGAATTTATTGTAATCAAAGTTTATAACTATGGCAACCCTCATTTATTAGCAAAGATCAGAACAAGTGCGACCAATACACAAGCAAATAAGCGCCCGAGAGTGCGCGTGTGTATGTATGTGTGCAAAATAAATGAGTGACACAAAAGCACTTAAGTGTAAGCATCGTGTGTTGCTTTGTGAAGTAGGACCGAGCGAAATGCGCTTTTCGCTTTCGGTTCAATTAAGTGCGGCCTTTTGTGTTCGAATGAAAACCAGTAAAATATTGTCAAACTTTAAATTGTAGCCATGTAAGGGAAATTAGTTTAATTTACTTGCACCAAAGTCTACACATTATTCAAGTAAGACACCAGAGCAACAACAATGGAAATTAAGCAAAAATACACTCACAAATATATATGTATATTAACATATGAGAAGACAAGTCAGCCGACCACAACAACTTTCAAAAGTACACGCCACATACTCATATATACATTTATATGCATGTGACCCATTGCCACAACCCACTTAGGGTCTTTGGGCACACTAAATTACACGAGCGCATTTCAATGTGTCAATGTGTGTGTGTGTGTGTGTGTGAGTGCAAGGAAACGTGTTTATAGTATAGTTGCTCGGCCTACCACATGAAAATGTGCAGTTTTGTGGCGAGCGCCAAAGCGCCCCAAACCCCATCATCGGGTTCAACTGTGCGAGCGAGCTTCGAATTTATTACATAACGGTTGCATAAATGTGTCATACACACACCCAAGTTTATATAAATTTTGCATATTTGTGTAAGGCAGTGTGTGTGCGGGTTACAGCCACATTGCGGTCCCGCAGTGGAATGTTTACGAGCACAAAATTATTGAGAACAGAAGACATTAATTATTTTTTGAAAGTGCCTAAACATCAAACAAAACTGAACTATAAGCCACAGTAAGCCAGCAGATGAACTAATATACAAGTTTTGCTCAATAAAATATGTAGGTCTTAACTGTTGGTGGGTTAGATGTTTTAAATTATAGCGGAAATTGATACCACATGGTGCTTCTATCTTTAAGAATTGTAGACTTCGACATAAAATGGTACCACAACACAAGTATAGCAAGCTACAATAGGTTACTTGTTGTTGTAATGCCAGTGCAAACTAATTCGCAAAGGTCTACTAAGCTTTAAGCACTTGGTTTTATATCTAGACAGACTCTTAACATACTTTAAGTAGTAAAGGAATGTTTAAAAATACTGTCAAGAGCTTATTCCAAACATTGTAGCATAGTTTTAGGCGAAAAATGTTTTAAAGTAATATCTTTAACTTCTTTAAAAATGTAGCATACTTTTAAGCGCGTAAGATTTTTTGAAATTAACAGAAAAATTAATAAAATCGAAAGAAGATGAGACAATCAGGCAGGTTCTATAATTAACTTCCGAGTGAAATTCAAGCAAATTCACTTTCAATCCAATATTTGGTCTATTTGTTGTACTGAATTTCGATTTTACTTTTCAATTACCACATTCGTTTTTATACCCTGAAGAGGGTATATTAAGTTTGTCACGAAGTTTGTAACAACCAGTAGGAAGCGTCGGAGGCCCTATAAAGTATATATATAAATAATCAGTTTGTTGAACTGAGTCGATTTAGCCATGTCAGTCTGTATATATACGAACTAGTCCTTCAGTTTTTAAGATATCGTTTTGAAATTTTGCAGATGTTATTTTCTCTTCAAGAAGCTGCTCATTTGTCGGAACTGCCGATATCGGACCACTACATCATATAGCTGCCATACAAACTGAACGATCGGAATCAAAGGCTTGTATGGAAACCTTCCGCATTTTACTACATATCTTCACGAAATTTGGTGTGAGTTATAGTGCATTGAAATAATTTAATCTCCGAAAAAAATGTTCAGATCGGTTCACTATAGAATATAGCTGCCATACAAACCGAACGATCGGAATCAATGGCTTGTATGGAATATTTTCGCATTTGACGTGGTATCTTCACGAAATTTGACATGGATTACTGCTTAAGGTAATAATATAATCTCCGAAGAAATTGTTCAGATCGGTTAACTATGTATATAACCTTAATGTTTCTCGCAAACAACCTGGCTAAAAAGTATTTGTTAAATGTTTTCTTTCTTTTTTACTTACTTTTTCTTACGTTTTTAGATTTGCTTAACCACAAAGTTACTAAAAGAAATGCACCTGTGAAGGGTAAATTAGCTTCGGTGCAGCCGAAGTTAACGTTTTTTCTTGTTTTAATTTTCACTTTCAATCGGTTTGCAGAACCTGCCTGAATATGATATGATAAAACGAAATAAGAGAAGTTTGAGACATAAACAGTCTACAGAGCAGAAAAAGAATGGGCAGAGACCACTCAACCAAAACCGAACATTTTCAGAAAGTGTTTTATAATATTTAGTACAGCTATTGGCTAAAGGACTCTGGCACTATCTATTACCTATTCTAGTATTACAATGTCGCTTGATATACAAAAACATACTTTCAACCTCATTTTATAACTATTTTTAACTTTTTAGAAATTCCATCACTATTTTAATCACCTCAACATGAAAATTAAATTTGTGCGCCTTTAGGGCTTCTACGAGTTCGATAGAGAGTTTATTTTGAAATTATTAATTAATTGGGTATTATTAAACTATGTTGCCTAATAATAAGCATAATAAATAGGGAAACCATGGAAATTAAATAGGTAATTAATTAAAATTATATTACATTCACATGAAATTGCCATGTCTCTGGCAGCTTAGAATATTTTGATTTTTCTGCGAAAATATTTAAAACTGCTATACTCTACAGTATTTAGTGCAGTTATGACAGTGGTACACTTTATGTTCATTTTGGAGTAGTTTCGATAGGCTTTTAGGTGAACTGAGCGAATTTAGATAAAGAGTTGTTCATCAAAAAGCATAGAGAGAAAGACAATTGTGTTACTTAGAAATAATATTTCTGTAAAGGTATATTTTAGAAGCTTGTTTGATACATTTTTTATTCTGAAAAATTCAGAACACCCTCAATAAAGTGTTGAAAATAAGTCGATCTCATAGTAGAAATGACAATAAAGATAAGAAGAAATCTCATCTTGGAAAACTCTCGAGGTCTTCTGTCTTTACAGGAAGCTTGGGATTATGTATGTATGAGAACAAACCTTTTATGACGTCAGATTCAGAACACCCTCAATAAAGTGGAGAAAATAATAACTCGATCTCATAGTAGAAGTGACAATAAAGCGAAGAAGAACTTCCAGCTTGGAGATTTCGCGAGATCTTCTGTCTCTAAAGGAACCTTGGGAGTATGCATGTATGAAAGCCTGCATTTTATGACGTCATATTAGCATTGAACTTGAATTTCACTGAAGTAAAATATTATTTCTTAAACAGAGTACACTCAGAGGTGTGCTGGGAGTGCAGAGGTGTTGTTTTTGAAGAATTGCTTCATAGTTAGACAGCAGCAAATATAATATTATCAATTCTAGTATTACCACCTATCAATAGCAAGCTTTAATTGAACTCTACTAGTTCCTATGCATGCCTACATAATAAAATCTGCAAACTAACAGCATTATCAAAACTAATGCTGCCACTTAATTCATTTTAAGCCTGCTTAACGTACATTCACAACTAGTTTACACAATAGTTGAGGTTATGTGCGCTTATGTAATGTGAAACTGTAAATATGCGCTTAATTTGGCAAACGCTAATTAATTTATGATTTGATGAAATTAATTTGCAATTTGATATCGCGGAAGAGCGCTCTTGTACGCGAAATTTCCAGTTGAAACCTGTTAAAATAATTTCTTTGTTAGAAATTGCGAACGCACACATTGATTTCATCGATTTCCGTTTGGCAATTGTGTGGTCTTTGATATGAAATAATATGAAATTACTCAAATAATAATTTTTTATTGCATTGTAGATTGGTTCAGAATTTTTGTAATGCGTGGTGCTTTGATAATTTGCGAGTGGTTTATTATTTTTGTGAAGGGGATGTTTTTTGCCTAAATATTTATATATATATAGTCACATATATGAATATTTTTATACCCTCTTTACATGTTCTTCAAAGTGAAAAATAATTTTAAGCTTATAGAGATAACCATAATACTGAAAATCGAAGAAATCGGCTACTAGCCACGCCCACATACTACATAAAGTTCAGTGAAAGTCTAGATTGATTCAAAAATTATACAAGGGGCATAAGGCCACCCATTTCTAGGAGATCTTTTGATTCGAAGCGCATTTTATTTAGAGCATTCCCATGACATCTTACAAAGGATCACATTAAGCAGGTAAATATTTGGATAAATTTTTTTTAACGAAAGTGGGCGTGGCCGCGCCCATTTATGTTTTTTGTGCATATCTCATAAACTGCTAAAGCTAAATCAACCAAATTTTCTGTAGTCATCTTCTTCAAGCACTTGATTATACAGCATGAAAATGGAGGAAATCGGTTTATAACCACGCTCACCTCCCATACAAATGTTATGTTGAAAACTACTAAAAGTGCTTTACGGAAGTAGTCTGCTTTACAGGCTTCAAAACATCGATTTTTTTGTTTTGTTTTAAATCTCTTCCAAAACTATCCAAGAATATGTCTTTAAAATTCCAGAGGCCAATTCGACATTCGCCGAGCGTCGAGCAGGTGCGTATGCTCAGGCAGACCTTTAAAGCGAGTTTTCTCGAGTTTTCATTTTCACAAGTGTTAGAAAACGGTGCCGGCGATAGCAAAAGAATATATGTCCGAACGAAAAAAACCAAAGTGATCTAGCTTCAGCATTAAATTATCTTCTATTTGAACTAAAAAACAAAAAAAGACAAAAATATTATTTAAACTACTTGTTTTGCAACTTAAAGTAAATTTTTTTTCTCTAAAAAAATGAATTTTTTTCAAACTTCGAAAAAATTTGGAATTTTATAACTTCTTCGGTATTTTTTTAGTTCATAAAGAAAATAAACTTATGTATATTAAAAAAAAATTGGTTCGACTGTGTCAGATGCATCGCACGACCTCCATCTCCGGCACCTATTTACAAGTGCAGACTCCAGGCGCTTCAGAAAAATACTTACAACTTTGCGAAAATTTCAATATTTTTTAATAATAAATATTGTTTTTTAAGCCTTAAATATAGTACACTATCGTCTTAAAATTCCGTTTACCGCAATCATTTCCTTACCTTTCAAAAAAAATTGCTAAAAAACGCTTTTTTTGGCTTCTAAAGCAGACTACTGCCTTAATTCAGTAAGGAAAAACACCAGAAACCCTAAATTTTATCGTAAAGATGGTCGGTTTACAACATTTACACCACAATTTTGATATATATTTCTGGTATTAAAAAGATATATTTGTGACACTCGATTCATTCTATTTCAGTAGCTCGTCGCGTACGAATTCATCACTACCTTACTTGCCTCATTTATATATTTTTTAATCTAACCCCGAATGGAACGCGCACACAGTGCTACCCTCTCAATGCGCGCTTTGACAGCTGTCACTTCATTTTAAAAAATTTGCGGTTTGACAAGCGCACAGCGACGCACCACAGATGTGCACATTTTCCAGCAAATAAATGCGTACAAGACTTTAAATAAATTAATATTGAGCACAAAATAAAAAAGCAAAAACAAAAAAACATTGAATTGTTAGGCAATAGTATTGAAAAATTGTCGAGTTCGAAAGTATAATAACAATAATAACGCAATTTAATATGTTCGCTGACAAACACACACGCACACACACTCATATAGATATGGGTTTGTATGTATGTAGTTGTATTGAACGCTTCGCGGTTGAGTAAACCGCTATTGGAAAATAAACCCAACGCGTACTATGGTCATAATGATGCGCAAATATTGACGCATCGATGCACACAAAACACGCATATGTGAGTGTCGACACACACACACATACAGACATACAAAAGTAGTTAGAAATTAACTGAAATTTAAAAATTTCCCTCTGATTTGTATTTATATTTATATTCATTTATTGGTGAAAAGGGCGCGATATTACCAATGAATTTTGGGTTTTCCGTTTGACTTATTGAATTTGCTTGGTTGCTTAGCATTTGTTATAGTTCTCGTTGTTGTGGTTGTTGTTGTTGTTGTTACAAGCGAATGCTTTCATTTCCGTTTATTGTTTATTAAAAATGTAATTCTAACCCAATGACATGACTATGTGCACAACAACAACAACAATAACAATTACAACAACAACAACAAACAAATATAAGAATAGCAATTACAACAACAACAAAAAATAACAATAACAATTACAACAACAAAATCAAATATAACAACAATAATAGCATATCAATGTACTCCCCTTGAACTTAACCTATGACCCTTCGCCACACACACAGCATCCTTTACGGTTACCTTGCCGCCAGCACATGCCTCTCTAACTCTCTCCACCACCACTTCGTTGCGCAGCTTCCTCTCTATGCACATCCTGTGGTATTTTTCAATTTATTTCGCTTCCTTTCCGGCTTCCTGTTTGCTAGTGTTGTTGTTGTTGTTGCTGTTGTGTTTTTTGCAATTATATTTATTTTAGTTATTTTGATATGAAAAAGTTTATTATTCATTATTGATTCGGGCGAAACTTTTCCGCTCATAATTTTTCTAAAGCATTTTTTTGTAATTGTTGTTGTTGTTTGGTATTTTCGCATTTGCAATTTTTCATTAATTTGCTGTTGATTGTGTGCACTCACATTATTGTAATATGTTTTTATTTCCATTTGACCTGTTGTTGTTTTTGCAATTCATTTCATTCGTGACTGCTTATTGTTATGTCCATTCGGTTCATATTCGTTTCCTCATTCGTTTCCAGTTCATTGGACAATTTCGCTGTCATTTCATTTCATTTGATTTCATCTCATTTTTTTTTTATTTCATACTTGTTGTTGTTGTTGTTCTTGCACATATTTTTACTTAAGTTTCGCATTTGATTTTCGTAATACTTTGTTATTGTTTTTGTTGTCTACGCTTTTCTTCCACGCATTATTTCCGCATGTTTATTACTTTGCCATTTGTTTTGACATTTGCTTCAGCGCGACATATTTTTCTGCGGTTTCATTCTTGTTCTTCTTCTTCTTGTACCTCTTCTTCTTCTTTGCCTCCGTCATATAATATTTTCCAGTCAATCTATTATAGAGCGCGGCCTGTTAGCACTCTAGCAACACACACATACTTCCCTACAAATATCGGAAATTGAAAAAGTCTCCATATTTTGTTTTTGTAGTGTGTTTTTTCGCTATTCTTTCGTCCATTGTTTGCCTGTTTACTTGCTTGTTGTTCGAGTTCATGTCACCACATTACAATCATATTTGGCCGCTGAGTTGTTTTTGTATACACTATCCATATCAATTTTCCGCGTCCCATATCTCTATCTATCTCTCTACCTCGAATCTTCTCGTATTTCCTTGATTTGCTTGCATAGCAGTTGGCTGGTTGGCGTTTGATCAAGCGTAAGTCTCGATTTTTTGATAAATAATAAGGGTTGCTGTGTAACGGCGTGGGTCAGTCGAGGGTTAAGGTTTATAAAAATTAATATTTGATGATTTGTTTTGATGAAGATCCAACAGATGTGTAAAAATAATCTTAATGTGAGGTCTTATTATAGAAATGCTTGGGTTTTAAGATGAGAAGTATCGGTTGGAACCTCAAAAAAACAACCTGGAACCTTATTGAGACAAAAGAGCACAATAATAATTTAGGAACTTTCTTCTGATCCCCAAAAATCTCATGAAGTCTGTATTTCTAGAGATCGATGTCCTATTCACTCTTATTTCTAATGGTTTCCCAGAGCTACTAGACTAGATTTTAGATACACAGAATGTTAGAGGAAGGCCCTGATGAGTCGAGCGTTGTCTATACTCTATAATTTGAAAAACCATGAATACATCGTGGTGTTCTTTGACATTTTTTTGCACAGACTCTATTTACTGAGGTTTGAATGAGCGTCTTGAATCAATAGGTAGCCTAAAGTCTCTCTTTAGTTCATATAAAAAAGAATTAGAGAATAAAGCGTAAGCCCTGGAGACCCATTCTCGTTTCATATTCAACTCTGTAGACGCCAATCAAGGCGAACTTAATTTTTAATACCACCGATTCAATTCATCTACATTTATAATCGCTTTGTTCGTTCTCTCTCTCTCTCTTGCGCCAGTGCGCTGTCATACTTTGCTATTCCTGCCGTCAAAGCGCACTTCCTACTCCGTTATTTATATTAATATTTTTCCAGAATTTTTTCGTATAATTTCTGTATATTTTCAGCTGTCATTTTCAAGATTTCCCTACTGTGTACCTCACTCTTCCTCCATCCACCTCTCTTCATGTCATTTCAATGCAAGCGCCAAGCGAAATTATATGGATATTCGCATTTCACTATAAATTTCATTTACCGCTCCGAAATGTAGTGCTTGTCTTCTTATATATGTATGTACTATTCCGCCTTTGAGAGTGGAGCGAGCAGCGTGCAACGCTGCTGAAGAGTGGACATCATGTACATGATACTTTGACATTTAAGTGCTCAAGGGCATTTTAAGATTTACATTTCGCCTTTGTTTCGTAAATTATGCCAAAAATATTCATTTCATGTTATTTGGTTTTTGAACAGGCAGCAACAACTACAACAACAGCAGTAGCAGCAATAATTCTTCAGTACATTAACTGACAGTGATATTAAGTTGCCGTTGCTCTCGTAGTCACTCTGCCGTCGTCTTACGCTCGCATTTAATTCAACGCAAATGCAAATAACGGTTGTCCTTTGTAAGTATTTAATAGTGAGCTTAAATTTATAAAATTTATTATTGCTTTCATGTTAAAGCGACTCAGTCTTAAATTGTGCTCAAGGGCTTTCACAGAAATATTACTAATTTAGTGCGATTTTACACAGTTATTTACATCAAAATGAAGGCAAGAATTCAAGAACATGTAATTAAGCTACTTAATACTCATTATTTGTGTAATAAAAGCTATGCTTGAGTAGAGATTTAAATTCAGTAGTTCGACATTAAAGTAAAATTATTACTAAATATTCGACAAGTGAGCGAAATTTTTGGATTCGGAAAGTCTTTAAGGCTTTAAGGATATAATTCATGAAACCAGAAGAGCTTTTTGAGGAGTAGAACCCTAAATTTCGAGTAGGAGACAAGAAAAACGAAGGAACGAAGGAACGAAGGAAAGAAAACGTGTGGTTCTCTTACTTTTAAAACCCACTGTTACTGAAACCCCCCGTTACAAAGCTTAAACTAAATCCCATTTCCCATTGGAAAACCCTCGGTATTTTTGGTTAGGCTTATTCAGGAAGTATTTTGGTCCGGAATAAGTATGTTGTGAATACCCTACAGGGAACCCGATATTTGTGGAATACTACAATATATCTTTTGGTTGGACGACGTCCTAATTCACCAAGCCGGAAGCGAGCCGGGGCTCCGTTGTCCTATTGAGATCTAGCGCTGGATTATTTGACTTTATTCGAGCTCGGTAAACGTTGCTGAAAAACCAGAGATTCTTTTAGCAGCTTGACAGACTTGCTTGCACTTAAAGAGTTCACCTCGCCGTGGGAGTCTTCACCGGACTCTGCGGAATAGGCATGCATGCGATGAGTCTATAAATCCTACTGGACGTAAAAAGCCATAGCTGTATTGAGGAAGGTGAGGTGACCAAGTCATATCCTCATCCACTGTTCAGCGTTTGCAAGACTAAGGTTGATACAAATCGGTAACTATGCCTTTGGCGGACCATGCGAACTTCCCAAGGGCTTCGGGTGATACATATCACAATGTACCGGCGCCTTAGTTGTCCATATTCAAATAAATAAAATTACAAAGAAGGACATGAAATCACTTAAAAATCTCTCTGAGCGCTGAAACTCGATAACTATCTCTCTCTTAAAGACAAAATGAACCAAAATTCAGCATAGAATTCAAATTGGATATAACGTAGAGTAATATATATGCCATTCTCTCGAGAATTCTCCCTATTTTCCAGAATTTAGACCTAAGCTCATGAAAAGCTCTTCCGAAAAGCTTTTTTACAAAAGCTCTTTTGAAAAGCTCTCTACAAAAGCTCATTTCTTTAATAAAAGTCGGGAGTAAAATAAGCAGATTACCACAACTCTCATGCAAATATAATATAATTTTAGAGATATTGCTTGCTTTACATGCGATGAGCCAAAATTCATCATAGAATTCAATTTTGGATATAACGGAGTAAAATATATATGCCATCCTCTCGAGAATTCTCCCTATTTTCCAGCATTTAGACCAAAGCTCATGAAAAGCTCTTTCGAAAAGCTGTTTTGCAAAAGCTCTTTTGAAAAGCTCTCTACAAAAGCTCATTATTTTAATGAAAGTCGGGAGTAAAGGAGCATATTACAAGCACAGTCATGCAAATATAATATTATTTTAGAGAAATTGCTTGCTTTGCATGCGATGAACCAAAATTCAGCATAGAATTCAATTTAGGATATAAACATATATGCCATCTTCTTGAAAACTCTCCCTATTTTCCAGAACTTAGACCTAAGCTCATGAAAAGCTCTTCCGAAAAGCTTTTTTGCAAAAGCTCTTTTGAAAAGCTCTCAACAAAAGCTCATTTTTTTAATGAAAGTCGGGAGTAAAGGTTCAAATTACCTCCTCTCTTATGCAATTGTAATATTATTTTAGAGAAATTGCTTGCTTTGCATGCGATACCGTGGCACTTGCCAATGCATCAATAGTAAATTCTTAACATACTATATACATATATTTTGCCGATTGCAGCAAAAAAGCACTTAAAGTAATTTAATAATATGGTTTTCGATTTGTTCTTGCAGAAAATTGCTTGTGACCGCAGAGACGACATAGGAAAGCAAGTTTTATTAGTTTGGACTAGGACTGCAGATTTTACATATACATACATAGAATGAGATTAAGACTTTTTGTGCTCAAATATGTGTGATTGCATGTATTAGTGGCTAACATATGCGTTTTCTGCAGCATTAATGGGCATAAAGCATCACACACACTCAGGCGCACTAGAATAGGCACTAATAATATGCTAAGTTATTGTTGTTGTTGTTGTTGTTGCATGTAATATGCATAAAAATAAATTACAAATGTACTCGAACGCAACGAGCTGCTTTATCCGACTGGCTTATAAATATTACTTATATGCATGTATATAAATACAATGGCGTTTTTGCATGTGAAAAAGCTGGTGAAATTGTATTGTATGCCGCTGCAGACGTTTCTTACTCAATACAAAAGAACGCATTTCCACTTGCACACACACACACACTCAGATACACATGTGAGCTCACTCACATGCTCATGCACTTTTCATGTCTTTCAGTTGTTTTTGTTGTTGTCGACATTACTTTTTGTGGTTTTTTGCCGTTACATTTGGCTGCATTGTTGCCAATGCATTTTGTAAAGCTTCAACAGCTTCCGTTTGCCAAAGTGTATTTAAATTTGAATAGCCCTACGGCCAGCAGCAGCAGCGCAGTGGAGGCAAGAAAAAACACGATGCTTTCAAATTACCTATCCTTCGGCCGGCGTTCAATGCATATAACCACCCAATTTAGTCGCATCATTCTTGGTTGCCGCACTCCTCGGCTCTTCTCTGCTCGCTCGTCGCTCGTTGTTCGCAAAAGCAATCAGCAGTATTCATGTTCAATGTCCATGCAAATTGTTGTTCATGGTTCACAGCGAATGCGAGAGGCCACTTATACAGATTTGCACACAATACACAACATATAGAGAGTGTGTGAGAGTATGAGTGTGCCCTGTAGGAGCTCGAAGGTAGTCTAAAAATAACCCGGCTGTCCAAGAAGTTTGAGAAAATACTGTAGAACAGGTCCATAGTAGTAGTTAAACCGCAATTTTTCATGGCTGAAAATAGACTGGCCCTGCTGATCTCGCTCTCACTCTTTCTCTCTCTTTAATATTGAAAGAAATATTACTGTCAAACAATTGAGCTGAGAGATAACAACGATGTATTCCTTGCAGAGCTATGAATATATTATTTTTCTCATCTAACTGATCTTTTACTAACTTTGGATAGACCTAATACCTCTCAGAATTGATTCAAACATCCCTGAGAAATCATTATTATAATGTCGATCGAACAGTTCTTCAGTTCTTACGATTACATATTTGAAATGTATCTTTCGTGAGGAAGCACGAATCGAACTTTATCACATCTATAGACCCTCGATGAGCTCTATACCACTCAACTCTTCTTAATTTGGAGCTTCTTTCAGAAAGTGTGAAAGAACATTTTCACAGAACATTACTATTTGTTTCAGAGATCTCATAGAAAATCTGACGTCGAAGCTCAGTAACATTATCATGTGATTCAGAGATACTATACGAAAACAGAAACAGAAACAGAAAAAACAGAAACAGAACTTTAGGAAATACTACGGGAATCCAAAGGTAAGGAACCCTTGAGGATTTCGAAGTTTCCCAGTTGTAAAAAGAGCATAATAGCGGTCAACCGGAGAGACTTCAGCAGACTTGAGAGAGCAACTCTTTCTTTAAAAGCGAATATGATAATCAAACTCTTACCCACACTTTTCCATTGGGGTCCCCCTGGTCCTTTTCGACATATTAATTTGCAAAGTAATTGCATATGTATGAGTTGAATATTACAGTGAATAACGGTATATTTATTTATTACGAGCGCAATGTGCATTGTGCGTTGATTTGAAATTTTGCTTTTGATTCGATTTCAGCATAATATCCTACATTTCCGATGACCAGTAATGCGTTGCAGTAGCATTACCAAAGAGCCAATAGCCAAGCAGCAAGCAGCAGGCAGCAAATGGCAATAACCATTACAGCTACAGTGCCGGCTGCGGCGCTCTTCATACGCGTCGCTACACAATGCGTGCAAATACACGTCATTCAGCTTGTATTGAATGCATTGAAATCATGAATATAAGCTGCTAAATGACAGCTGAATAACTGGTCAGGCAGCCAGGCAGTCAGGCAGTTCGGTGAAGGACATGCGCTTGGGCGCTGGTCAGTTACTATGGCCATACAGCGCTATGTGCATATAGAAAGTGCAGAAAATCAGAAATCAAACTCGAAATTACTTCCGTTCATTTAAATTTGAATTCAGCAATTATTTCCGGTCGCATGAATTCGTTATGAATTTTCCAATATGACTATCAATAAGCAAGCTCCATGTGTGAGTGTGTGTGCGTCTGTTGTCGGTCGAATTCGAATGGTTCAATGCAGGATTTTATTGAATTTGCACAAGCATTGTATTAACTGGCGTTACTGCTGTGCGCTTTAAGCTTTCTGCCACACTTCTATTTATTAAATTTTCTCTCTCTAAAAATTTGCATTTTCCGCTGGAAAGGCTTTTGATGCGCTGGCACTATTTGATTGCACTTGAATTTGATTTATTTTATTTTTATTTTTAATGTTGTTAACTTTATGTTTTTTGTTGCTGCATTCGTAAATTGCTTGCGCTTTCATACGCAAATAAAATAGTCCGACTTAAATAAGCGCCAAATTGCGGAAGTGTTGTGTTCATTGTATTCAAATAAATGTGAATTTTCTACTTTTTAATTCAATTCGCATTGTTGCCCAGCCAAATAAAAAGTTAATGAAAGTCATTTCCGCTTGATGGATGATTTCAATTTGTGCTTCAAAATCAATTAAACGCACTTTTTTGTCGAAAATGGTAAATAAAAGCAGAGAGCTCTCGAGCAACACGAAAAAAATTAATTTATTTTTTAAACTAAATATATTATTTATATAGTTTAACTGATTTCGCAACAGAAAATTGGTTTAGAAGAGACCAAAAAACCACATAAAAATACTTGAAGTCGCTCAGCCTAAGTTAAAACCTTTAAAACTAACCTAACTTTTCGCTTTCGAACAAAGTTCACTTTAAGCTTACATAACCTTAACCTTGTTCGAATGAAAATCAGCATACTTTATGGTATTCTGCATAACTTTAACTTAACAGAACTTCATACAACTTAGCACAACACAACACAGCAGGACCTATATCTTTACTGTTTGAATCTTTTCCATGGTGAGTAATAATATATTAGGTTGTCAAATATCGCCTTGTTGTCTTTTGAATTTCGCGGCTATCTATAAAGCGCTACAGAGCTCGTCTCTGGCAATACTTCACATCTTCGAAAAGTCTTGACATAACCTACAAAACGACGCTATGCATGATTAGTTAGGTTCAACAGTTATAGACGTGTAAACATGGAGTTCACTAACGCCGACATTCGCGCTATTTTAAAGTTTTCTTTCGTTGAAGGCAAATCCGCTAGAGAACCGTCCGTGAGATTAATGGTGTTTTGGAGGATGGTACTCTATCACTTCGAACTGCGGAGGAATGGTTTCGACAATTCATAGTGGGTGAAAACGACACTATGGATAAGCGGAAGACCTGTGACGACGAATACCGATCAAATCATGGAAAATATCGAGTTAGACCGGCATGTGACATTTCGTGACATCGCCCAGGAAATGGGAGTTAGTCACCAAACCATTTTCAACCATTTGCAGAAGGCTTCTCTTCTTCTTGACTGGCGTAGACACCGCTTACGCGGTTATAACCGAGTCCAAAACAGCGCGCCACGTATCCCTCCTTCTGGCAGTTTGGCGCCAATTGGTTATACCAAGCGAAGCCAGGTCCCTCTCCACTTGATCCTTCCATCGGAGTGGAGGTCGTCCTCTTCCTCGGCTTCCACCAGCGGGTACTGCATCGAATACTTTCAGAGCTGGAGCACTTTCATCCATTCGGACAACATGACCTAGCCAGCGTAGCCGCTGTTTTTTATTGGCTGGACTATGTCTATGTCGTCGAATAACACATACAGCTCATCGTTTCATCGCCTGCGGTATTCGCCGTTGCCAATTCTTAAGGGACCATAAATCTTCCGCAAAACCTTTCTCTCGAAAACTCCTAGTGCCGTCTCATCGGATGTTGACATCGTCCACGCTTCTGCACCGTAAAGTAGGACGGGAATGATGAGAGACTTGTAGAGTTTGGTTTTTGATCGTCGAGAGAGGACTTTACTTTTCAATTGCCTACTTAGTCCATAGTAGCACCTGTTGGCAAGAGTGATTCTGCGTTGGATTTCCAGGCTGACTTTGTTATTGCTGTTAATGCTGTTTGCAGAAGGCTGGATACACAAAAAAGCGTGATGTTTGGGTCCCGCATGATTTGACGCAGAAAAACCTTCTGGAACGAATCTACGCCTACGAAACTATATCAACGACAATATCAAGCGAAAATGGTCGTGGTCGAAGGCCGGTGAATCGTCCCAAATAGCGTCCAGAATTGGCCAACAGGAAGGGTGTAGTGTTTCCACCAGGACAACGCCAGACCACACACTTTGTTAATGACTCATCAGAAGCTACGGGAGCTCAGTTGGGAGATTTTATCGCATTCACCATATAGCCCGGACATAGCCCCAAGTGATTACCACCTGTTCCTGTCCATGGCGAACATCCTTGGTGGTGTAAAGTTGAACTCAAAAGAAGCTTGTGTAGTAGTAGCTGTCCGAGTTCTTCGCAAATAAGGAGGGGGGCTTTTACGAGGGGAGTATTATGAAGTTGCCGTCTAGATGGAAACAGATTATCGAACGAAACGGCGCATATTTGAACGAAATCCGATCACTGTAACACCTTTTTATAAAGCATTGAATAGAGATCAAAAGAGAGAAGGGGTAATTGACAACCTAATATTTTAAAATTTAAATATTCATTAAAATATTTAAACTGCCCCCAATCTTCTCCCATAAATTCCACATTTGTTTGATTGCACTCCACTTGTCCATTATATTATGGAAACCAAGCGAATGTCACATACATGAATGTATTTCTGTGTATGAAAGCAATAAATATGTACACGCATGCAATTTCGTTCTAGGTGTTAGTCAAACAAAGTAAGAATATATTGCATACATTTCGGCGCGTTTAAAGGACCCTTCAACTTGCCAACCATTATGACAGCAATGATGAAACAATAATACACCCACACACACATGTAAGCAGCTGCAATGATACTGTCACACATAATAACTGTATATAATGCATTACATTTGCACTTGAACAAATTTGTTTGCCATGTCGCAACACTTCGCTTAATGAAGCCACACACACCCACTACGAGTGCAGCGCGACAGTCGGTTGAGTTGCCCTATGTGAGTAAATAAATATTGACAAAGGATGCAGGATACAGGCACATACAGACATATATGCTTATGTGCTTGCTTGCATTTTTGCCTTGCACTGGCAGTATCGTTGCAATGTTGTTTGCTTTTGTTGTTGCCAAATGTGCAATTTCGGTTTTATTTTAGCCCGAGACCATACTTAGCGGACCGGTGAAGTGTGAAAAAGTTGTTTGATTTCTCACATAGACGAATGAGTTTGAATTGCATGCATGCAGTCTGAAATGAGTTGTCGCCGCCGCCGCCGCCGCCATCAATGCAAATGATGACAAAAACGCCTTTGGAAGGCAATGAGCTTGAAAGCATGATTTTTATTTTTGTACTCATTTGAGTACAAGTGGAAATTAAAATGTGTGAATATGCAGATTGCTTTCGATAGACTTCTAAAAAGGTGGCTTCAAATTAAAAATAAAATAATAGAAATGCTTAAAATATATGCTAGCTGGATCGCTATGAATATTATTTCTGCAGAATAAGTGAAGTAACCGTAAAAGCGTTGCTTAGAAGAAGATATCCAGGTATTAACTGCTACTTGATATTTTCAAACAGTATCTTTCGCTCACACACACACATACATATGTGTTCTATACTCAAGCATATTATTTAGCGCTTGTAAGCAGCTCGCACAGTAAACTCTTATTATAAGTGAATATATGCGTCAGGATAACCATATATTTATTTCTCCGCTCATATGTGAGTGTATGCGTATGTGGCAGGCAACTCATGAATACATTTATATTTGCTGACTGTTGCCACAGCTGACAGCGTTGACAACCGACCGAGCAGTTACAAATGCAACACAGCACAAGTGAGGAAGAAAAAATAAAAATAAATAAAACAAGTAAGGAAGGGCTAAGTTCGGGTGTAACCGAACATTTTATACTCTCGCAGTTTATTGAAGAAATTTTAATGAGATAACACCCAAATTTACCTATAAATTCGGCACAAAGTTTAATAGAATAACGAAAATCGTCCTATATAGTGTATGAGGGCTGAGGTAATTCCTGAACCGATTTCATTCATTTTCACCAGCTAGGTACACTATATCCAAAACTATACACGCACTTAATTTCGCAAAGATATAGTATCTCACATATTAACCAATACATATATGTAGATTAAAGCCCACCGTATTTTTGAAAAACCTATAATTAGGCATATGGGACCTAGGAGATGTTATTATCCGATTTTAATAATTTTTGGAACAGAGACACACTATTAGAAGAAAACAATTTCCTCTGAATTACATTAAATTATCTAAGAGATTTACCTATATTTTCGGTGAAAAATTACCCTTAGGCGCTGAGTTCAACATGTCCGATATCTGGGGTCTTGAAAAGTTATAGTCCGTTTTCGACAATTTTTTCTCAAGTGAAGCCAGAGATGATATGTACTATTTGTGTAAAGTTTTATTCCGCCATCTTCATTGGTTCCTTATGTATACATTATAATGTGAAGGAATCAGATGGAATTAAAAATTGAGTTATATGGGAAGTTGTCGTGGTTATGAACCGATTTCATCCATTTTTCACATGTGTCATCAGGGTGTCAAGAAAGTATTATATACCAAATATCATTCGAATCGGTCGAGTAGTTCCTGAGATATGGTTTTTGACCCATAAGTGGGCGACGCCACGCCCATTTAACATTTTGTAAAAAAATCTGAGTGCAGCTTTCATCTGCCATTTCTTATGTGAAATTTAGTGTTTCTGACGTTTTTCGTAAATTAGTTAACCCACTTTTAGTAATTTTCAACCTAACTTTTGTATGGGAGGTGGGCGTGGTTATGATCCGATTTCTTTCATTTTTGAACTGTATAAGGAAGTGGCTAAAAAAAAGGCTGCAGAAAGTTTGGTTTATATAGCTCTATGGGTTTGCGAGATATGTACAAAAAACTTAGTAAGGGGCGGGGCCCCTTCATAGTGCGATCCTATATTCCAAATTTTACTTTAATAACTTTATTTATGGCTAAGTTATGGCACTTTATGTGTTTTCGGTTTTCGCCATTTTGTGGACGTGGCAGTGGTCCGATTTTGCTCATTTTCGAAAGCAACCTTCCTATGGTGCCAAGAAATAAGTGTGCCAAGTTTCATCAAGATATCTTAATTTTTACTCAAGTTACAGCTTGCACAGACGGACGGACGGACAGACAGACATTCGGATTTGAACTCCACTCTTCACCCTGATCACTTTGGTATATATAACCCTATATCTAACTCGTTTAGTTTTGGGTGTTACAAACAACCGTTATGTGAACAAAACTATAATACTCTCTTTAGCAACTTTGTTGCGAGAGTATAAAAATAAAAATCTTAAAAAGACATTGCAAGCGTCCAAAGCGCTACAAAAATTAAAAGAAAGCAAAATCTGAAATATTTCCACTTGATGCATGCAAATCCGTTGCAAACAGCAAAAAGAAAATAAAAAGTAATAATAAAAACAACAACAACAGCAAGTTAAAGTATTAAAATCACAGAAAAAAGCAGGGGAAAATATTTGCAGACACTGTTGTGGGGAGTGGCAGCGCTCCTGCTGAGAGCTGAGCTAACGGTGATATTCATGCTAAAATTATACACAACACACCCACACACACACATGCATGCCAGCGCTAAACACCGTTATTTAGGTAAGTAGTATACACAAGCACAGCTGCAAAATAAGATACAACGCTAAGCTTGCAACATTCTTCTGCTCTGCTTCTTATTTATTTTTATTGTTTTTGCTATCAACGCGAGCGCGCGCGGCACCACTGTTGACTTGGCGTATGTTGTGTGGGCGAATTTTAATGGCATACAACAGCAAGCGAGTGTACTTAAATTGCAAGTGTGTAACATGTGAACGGTGGCAAGGACATTAATGCGCTGAAAGACACACACAGAAACACGCATGTAAGCAAAAATATGGAGTTCCCTTGCAAGGAGATGTGTGTGTGTGTGTGTTGCATGCATATAGAATTTTGCAAAGCAAAGCAAAATTGTATGAAGAGCGAGCATAATTTCCTTTAAGCAGTTTGTATTTCACTTGCTGCGGATGATTTTTTGTTTTTCATTTTCTATACTTGTTTTTCACACACACACACAGCTGGAGGTAGTACTGGAAGTTGTAATATATAGTGCTAGGAGATATAAAAAAATAAAACTTCAGTGTTAGATAAGCGGTGGATGTTAATACTTTTATAATTCAAGCGTGAATTTTCAAAAATTTTAACGATGAGAGCTGTAAAGTGAATTTCCATTGGGTACACCATGGCGTATGAGTGATATGAATTCTTATAGTAACAATAGAATTGAGATATTGTTGGACTAGAGACACTATTACTCGCATTCTTAAACTATAACAGTAACTACAACAATAAATATACTGGAAAACTGAATAATCTTCCTTAGGTTGGTAGAAATTAACACTTTATATATATATATAATATATAGTTATATAATATTTTTTTTATATGATATCCTAAAATACATTTCAAAGTCAATTGAGGCTAAGATTTTTAAAGTATATATACTATATAAATATCGCTAGTTATCATAAATATAATAAACAATTATTTTACTCAAACGAATTAAGGCAGTAGTCTGATTTACAGGCTTCAAAAATCGATTTTTTTGTTTTGTTTTAAATCTCTTCCAAAACTATCCAAGAATATGTCTTTAATATACCAGAGGCCAATTCGACATATTTTCGAAGCTAGAGCAGTTTTAATGGCCGAGCGTCGAGCAGGTGCGAATGCTCAGGCAAAACTTTAAAGCGCGTTTTCTCGAGTTTTCATTTTCACAAGTGTTAGAAAACGGTGCCGGCGATAGCAAAAAGAATACATATGTATCCGATCGAAAAAAAACCAAAGTGATCTAGTTTCAGTATTAAATTATCTTCTATTTGAACTAGACAAAAGTAGTTGAAGTTGGACAAAAGTATTATTTAAACTACTTGTTTTGCGACTTAAAGTCAATTTTTTTTCTTAAAAAAATTTTTTTTTTCAAACTTCGAAGAAATTTGGAATTTTATAACTTCTTCGGTATTTTTTTAGTTAATAAAAAAAAGAAACTTATAAAAATAAAAAAAAAAAATGGTTCGACTGTTTCAGATGCATCGCACGACCTCCATCTCCGGCACCTATTTACAAGTGCAGACTCCAGGCACTCCAGAAAAATACTTACAAGTTTGAAAAATTTTCAATATTTTCTAATAATAAATATTGTTTTTTAAGCCTTAAATATAGTACACTATCGCCTTAAAATTCCGTTTACCGCAATCATTTCCTTCCCTTTCAAAAATAAATTGCTAAAAAACCGCTTTTTTCGGCTACTAAAGCAGACTACTGCCTTAAAATGATCAATGCACAAAGAGACTTTAGATTTTATCAAAATTGTAGCTGAATGAAGGTTTTCTCTCAGAGTAAAAAATGTGTTCCATGACAATTTTTATGTAAGATCTATTTGAGATTTGAGATATGAAATTAGTAGTTTTATTTTGGTCAAAATATGGATAAATAATCTTAGAAATCTCACAGACTAAAATATATATTTTAATTAAAAAATAGATCACTTACCTTATACATTCTGAAGATGTGCAGATCCATCTCTGAAATTTAAAGGAAAATGTTTTAATAAAAAGCGATTGGAATAATAATTATAATATAGTTGTGTTGCAGAGCAATATTTCTATCAACAACAATGGATTTTTGTCTAAATAAGTTGATAAAAGATAGAATCCTTAGTCAATTAAACTCCTATTAAGGGGTTTCTCCAACCAGGTATCTTATGTCAGCTTGAGTGGACTTAAGACTGACTATTCATCGTGAAAATAAAGCAGCATGATTAATACCACTTAATAAATACATTAACGACCTAGTGACTCTACAAGGTACATTTATGGCAAAATATTCCTTCGAATTCCAATCTAAAGTTCTAAACTATCGTCATAAGATGAACAAGTAAGCAAAGGGGTGCAACCGAACATTTCATACTCACGAACGAACTTCATCGGTTCGTTATATATATATTATAAAGTGAAAGAATGAGATGGAATTCAAAATTGAGTTATATGAGAAGTAGTCGTGGTTGTAAACCGAGTTCGCCCATTTTATATCCGTTTTATCACGGTTTAAAGAAAATATTATATACCGAGTTTCATTGAAATCGGTCGAGTAGTTCTTGAGATATGGTTTTTGACCCATAAGGGGGCGATGCCACGCCCATTTTCCATTTTGTAAAAAAATCTGAGTGCAGCTTCTTTCTGCTATTTCTTCTGAAAAATTTAGTGTTTCTGACGTTTTCCGTTAGTGAGTTAACGAACTTGTAGTAATTTTCAACATAACCTTTGTATGGGAGGTAGGCTAGTTTAATATCCGATTTCAACTATTTTCTTTGGATGTGATGGGGTACATAAGGGAAACGGCTGCAGTAAGTTTGGTTTCTATAGCTTTACTGGTTTGCGAGATATATACAAATAACCGATTTGGGGGTGGTGCCACGCCCACTTCCCCATATATGCCTAGTGAGATCCTACCAAGTTTCGCCAAGATATCTTAATTTTTATTAAATTATCCGTTGCACGGACGGACTTGTCTCAGTATCCTGATTATTTTGATATATATATCCCTATATCTAACTATTTTAGTTTTATGACTTACAAACAACCATTATGTGAACAAAACTATCATACTCTCTTAGCAACTTTTATTGCGAGAGTATACAAATAGCACGGCATGTTATTCAGCTACCGAAATATTTATCAAGGATCGCTACTACTGATCTGCCCTTACATCTAACATTCTTATAAAAAATCTTGGGTTTTAACTAGAGAAACCCCTTGGAACATGCCTTTCAAGATGATCAGAACAACTTTAGCCTTGAAACATTACTTCTTGAACTACTAAAGATGTCTCTCTTCTGGGATATTTTACATCACGTTCTTATCTTTAACTGAAAACAGCAATCTTTAACGAAAGTTTCCTTTCCAAACTTCTCTAAGTAAAAGCCAAACTAAACTCACATATGTGTTTAAAACATGTAAATCATGAAAGCACCGTTGAACAATACTTATATCACCCAAAATAAACATGATCCGAAACCAAACCCAGTCGGAAAACTAAACAATGTTAGTAAGCATGCGATATGACAAAGCTAAGCAGCATGCAAATTCACACAGTCTCAAACCGCTGACAAAAAACGAGCAACAACAATAACGAATGAAGACAACAACAATAAAAAAAGGAAAACAACAACAATAACAACTGAAGACAACAAAAAAATGAATTTGAACATCAGAATCAGAAACAGCAATACGGAAATGTTTCCCTTCAATCATACCATATCTTCTTCTTTCAGAGACCACCTTGCGACCCGCACGCAGCGCACCCGGCATGTCGAGGTAAAAACGCTTTCCGGGTAGACAATAAAAATGAGATATGAATGTGCACAAGCAGTGGAATGTGCGAACAAAAAGCATGTTAATGAAGCAAGGAAGAACACACCGAGCAAAAAAAAGCAGATAGAATTCAACGAATCTGCGCAGTATTCTGAATCGCAGGACCCCATATTGTGAGTGGATTTCTAAATATAGCTGAGAACCTGCGTGGTGAATTTTTAAATTTCTTTTCCGCTGCTTTTTGCTTTATTTATGCCATATTCTTGCTGCGAGAAGTGCTCCCTCAAGGGCAGTGGAGCCAAAAAGTGCTGTAAAGACAATGCGAGTGATGACATGTTGTTGAGTCCGCACCGCCGGCGCGGGTGGGTGTTTCAAGCGCAGTCTCCGCCGTCGCCCGCACACGCGTTTATTTACGGCACAGCTCAGCTCAGTTTTTCCTGCTGCGCCAAGTAATTTCATTCATTTTTTAAAACATGGAAATAATTCACAACAACAACAACAATAATACTTGAATATGTGTATTTCATTTCTTGTGTGTGGTGATATGCCGAAACAGCGAGCAATTCAATGAGTACGCGCTTTTCCGTCCAACAACAACAATAATAACAGCAACAACAATGCACGCATTTACAATATGTGCCGCAATAATATCCTTGGCAGGATATGCGATTGTTGTATGCGGATTTGTTTACGGATTTCTGTTTGCGGCAATTATTTCTGGGAATTTCTCTTGTACTCTTGTCGCTGCGCCGCTACGAAACACAGCGCTGATTGCATTGTTGTTTGTTGTGTTGTGTTGCCGTTATACAATACCACTTTTGCATATTTGCTATTGGCATTTCTATGTGCATGTGTGTGTGTGTGTTTGTGTGTGCATTTCCCGTTGATTTGTTTACCTTTGGCTGAGCGCATAGAATATGCATTTCCCCGAAGACGCCACACACACACACGGCGTCCTCTCTCATGCGTTGACTTGCGCTCGCCCCATTCAACGGGGACATTAAAATAAATGCGTGTGTTGTGCAAATTTCCATTGTGTGCCTTGTACATATTTACCGTTATTATATTTTACCTTTTCACTGATACTCGTATCTAATATTCCCCCATGACGACTATTTGCTTTGTGCGTTGGCATTTTCCATGGAAATTGATGTGAAAGAACTCATGATTATTAATATTACAAACATACCGTGTTGTTGTTGTTGTTGCTAATGTTGCTTCGGGGACAGCGTTTTGTTGTTGATGTTGCATCGATTTTTTTAAGTAAATGCCGCTTTGTAATTTTTCAATAATTAATGAGTTCTTCCAATGAACTCGCAGCAGACCTCGTTTGCATTTAAATAACGGTAAAATATTGTTTGTGATTGGTGTTTTTGCGATAAAAATTCATAATGTGCTAATGCCTGGTTTACACTTGTGAAAAAATTCGATCATTTTCACTCATTTCCATGGAGTTTGAAAAATTTCGTTTAGAGTGGTTCCTAAGTATATTCAAAATATATATATATATAAAGTGCTCCCTGTAATTAATCATATATATATTTGGCGTAGAAACCGCTTAAGCGATTATAGCCGAATCCACCAGAGCGCGCCACTCTTTCCTCCTTTTTGCTTTTTGGCGCCAACTGGAAACACCAAGTGAAGCCAGATCACTTTGCACCGGAGTGGAGGTCGTCCTCTTCCGCGGCTTCCTCCAGCGGGTACTGCATCGAACACTTTCAGAGCTGGAGTCAAAATACTTCCACATATTTTGGTCCATTTTCAATATTAGTCGTCGTCCCCCATTGATCGTTCTCTTACTACTTAAATCACATTCTGAAACTCTTTACTCACGATGTCATGTTATTATAGTTCTTTCCAGATTTAACATCCTAATCACGATAGATCCTGACATTTTTGACAAAAATTAGAGAGATCCGTCAGTTATTTTGGAGAGTTTTGTGCAATGAATAAGTGTGTGTCTTGATTTTAATATTCCCCACTGACTCTAACATGTTTTGACTCATCTACTCTCTTCTGATCTCTCAAAATGATGCGAAAAATGTTTTGATTCAATTGTTTTTTTTTTGTTTACTACTTAAATCACTTTCCGAAACTCTTTTCTAAGGATTTAATGATGTTATAGTTCTTTCCGGACTTAACATCCTCTTCACGTTGGATCTCCACACTTTTGACAATAATTATAAAGATGAGACAGTTATTTTGAAGAGCTGTTTCCTGCCTGTTTCTCTGTTTCGACAGTTCTCTTAGACTCTTAAATGCTTTGACTCATCTACTCTCTAGCGATCTCTCCGTATGATCCGAATTTTGTCCTGAATCAATTTTTCTTTATTATTTAAGTTCTCACGGCAATTTGAAATTCGTTACTTCGTGCTCTTCAAAGCTAAAAAGGATATGAAGAGATAGTCACTATCTTGGTTAGGTTCTCTCCTATAAACTTTCTCATTACGTGTTTGATATCGCTTAATAAATTAATATCTAGTCTTTCTTTTTATAACGATATCATATTACCAGATATATTTTATCGCCAACAAATCTCTCCTTTTGTATTAACCACGCTTCCCTCAGCAGAAACGAAAAAAAATCAAAAGCAATTCACCGACACCTGAGCAACAGTCTCTGCGCTGTTTTTATAATATTAGGCTTAATTCTCAGCAAAAACAGGCAACTCCAACAACACACATACAAGCGCTGAAAGCAGTGTGTGCGAATGCACCCCTGCGTCTCATAGCGGACCCACTGAAAAGTTGAAGGTCGCGCATTATTTAAAACTGCCAGCAGCCAAAGACAGCTCATAAATTCAAAGCACGCACTCGCACACTCGCACTTAGCGGCGCAGAGCCACTTAGTAGTCGAAGGTGTCAGAATACAACTGTTGTTTGCGCTGTAAGTGCCTAAGCGCCTTGAAGTAGGCAATACCTTTTAGCGCTGGCTAATAATGCGCTGTCTCAATGACTCAACGCGCGGTTTGCTTGCGGAGAAAAAACAACAGCCATGCAGCTTAGGCAACGGTAGAAATTAAAATTACGCCAGCTAATCTCAACCGACGGCTGAGTGTGCTTGAAATGCGACGCGCTACACGACAAACCTGGTAGAAAACCGAATTATTAAATTTTGAGCGAAAGATAAATCAGCAGAGAGGGGAGGGCGCACATACACAAATATTTTTTGGCGCTTTCTGCAGTGACATAATTACAATTGTCATTGGCGCGGAGTGGAGTGGAGTTGCGCGCTGCCTGGGAGTGGCGGGCGCGGCGCCCCAGTGGTGACAGCAAGCGACATCTGTGCACCCGGAAACGTGCGCTGGACGCAGACGGATGGGCGAAATGAATTAGTGGCTCAGCGCCGCTTCTCTCTTGTTTTGTTCTTTGCGCTAAGAGCACACGACTAAAGTGAATTAGCTGTCGGCAGCTGAGCGTTTTAGCGTCGCGTAACGCTGCTGACACCTGTCTTAATTTCGAAATAACTCAAATAATGCGCAGCGATAGCAACCAATTTATGCTGAAAATGGAATTATGTGCAGTAAGCGCTGTCACATTTATTTGATTAAATTTATCGCCAGAATGGATTAAGTGTGGCATTGAAGTCGCCGAGAGGCAAAACAAATGATTGCTTTCTAGTTTTGCTTTAATGGAAAAGTACACAGAATTAATTTTGAAAATCCATAAAGAACCATTGTCATAACACCTCGGGTCATTTAGTGTCACATGATGCTTAGATTGCCGGATTCTCTTTGGATAACGAACAGACCTTCAGCTTAGAACCTTCTAGTTTCAGTTTGGGATACATCAGAGATCCTCTAACTCCAATACTCTCCTGCTCTTGTAAACATCAGTAAGACTTCTATTTAGACTGAGCTTCGTTGGCGTCGTCCGACTCGTGGATACTACTGCCTTGGAGACAGAGGCACTGCGGGCATCGAACACACAGTTTATCTTCGTGAATTCTTACTTAATCTTCTGTTCTTAGTAGATTCTGCTCAGACTTGAAATCGACTAGAGTCAAGAGATTCAAATATACTCTTCAATATCATAGAGAGTCTAGAGTCTCAGGTAACCACGATCTACTTAGCCTCAGAGACCGCAATTGAACGCCGCGGATTTCAAAACGCGGAAGTGCTCTACATATATGGATTGGCTCATGATAGAGGCAGAAAACTGTCGAGGAATCAGGTCTTTCAGCAACTAGGGTGTAAAAAAAAGTTGTTTTGTTCGAATGGGTTTTGAAAGCAGGACAAATTAAGATTCATCCGTTCGACTTTAAGACACTCAGATTAATCTCTATACTGAATGAAATATGTATGCAAAGTCTTTAGCTTACATAAACTCGCATGCAGCCTGGCTACATTCAGTACACACTCTACAATCTCTTTATCTCTTTTCCATTATTAACCCAGCTTCTTTCAGGAAACGCCGAGTGAAATTTAAAATATTTGCATTTACATATTTATGTTAATGCCCCGAACTGGGAGAAGCCAAAGTTCAACAAACAAACAAAGGTCGACGACCTTCATTACCGGAAACAAAAATGCTGTGGATGAAACAGATTCGCTGCTGCTGCAAACAACTTTCAGCAACTCATTACTTCATGAAACCGAAATTTTTACACAAAACACACCCACCACCAACCGCCGAACCCATGACGATGCTTAGAAATCGATTTCGGCAACGGGTTGAAGGTGAAACTCATTCATTTGCCCGAGCAAAGTTGAAAATGAAGAGAAATCATTTAGCTGCGCTCAATAAACGTTCGAGACATGTGTGAGGGTGTGTGCGAGAGTAAATGAGCCAAAGGTGAAAAAAGCGGTAAAATGGCGAAAATAAATTGAATTCCGAGTGTCCCAATGTAGAAGACACACCGCAGCACAAAACAAAAGTTACGTAGCGAGGGGTTAAAGAGGCGCACAAAAAGTCAGTCAGTCAGCTTTTTGTTTTTTTTGTTTGGTCCGGCGCGGCGTTGGCGGTGAATTCGAAAATCAACTTGAACATCAACTCAATCGAACTAAATTGCGGTAAAACGTTTCGAAAGCACTAAATGTACGTGAGTTGAATGGTGTGACGAGCTGGCGCGGGGCAGCACGCGCCGGGCGAGGTGTGCAACATTGATTTTTGATTACGTTTGCGGAAAATCGGAAAATGTTAACAAAATTGTTTAGGTGCCCACATTGAGTGAGCCACCAGCCAGCCAGCCAGCCAGCCAGCGAGCGAACGAAGTGAGCACATCAAGCAAATGCATGATGAATGAATGAATGGCTTGAAGAATGGTTTGAAGGACAAATGGATGGTTGGATGGAAGAAAGGATGGATGGGTGAAAGGTTGGATGGATGACTCGAAAGATGGAGGGGCTGGAGAGTTACTTCGATGGATGGCTGCCGGAATGAATGGCTAAATGACAGAACGACTGAGCGAGCTGAATGTGATGTGCCCAAACACAGGTGAATTGGTAATGAAGTTGAAGGTGATGGCGATGGCAGCGCACAAATGTTGGATTAAAACAAACAAAGTTGTGAAGGTGGGAGACATGCGAAAAATTACGTAAAGTTTTTTGAATGAGTCTAAAAAAGTTTGGTGAAATGTTTCACTGAAATAAAGGAGTTTGGTCGGTAGGAGTTTAGTCGGTTGATTTGTGGGGAGAGTTTCGAAAAGGGTAACAATGGAGGACCTCTTTTATATTAAATCTTGTAATTATTCTTAGCCACTGAATGGAGTCTTCAATTCATGGTCTAGAAATCCAAATGGAGTCTCCAATTTATGGTCCAGAAAACCAAAGTACTCCGCTTATATACTAATTTATACAAGCTGGACCCAAGGCTAACACGAGAGTCACCTCTTACGTCAACTGCGTACTCTACTTGGAGTTGAGAGACCAATTTGGCCAAATGGAACTACGTACTTTATTCAGTGAGACTGCCGTAAAATCGAAATAGTGCTTGCTTGGCAAATATCGTAAGTACCGAGCGTAGAATATATCGATTTAGTTAGTAGGTGCCCATCAAATGCATAAGTAAACCTCTTAACTAAGTGATACTCAAGCAGCGAGCCCACATAAAAGGTGCGAAACGCCTACAACTCGATTTGATGATTTACAAACACACACATTCACAAAAATGCTCAATGTGAAGTGCAAGCGCTACTTAACTAGCTTGTACGCCTAAAAGCAGGCAACATAAATTGTAATATACTCCAAAAGCAGGAGATGCGTATAAGAAACGTGTTTGTGTGTGATGTTTCAAGTATCATCGACATTGAGGAATAATAGTAAGGTGAGGATTTTAGGAAATGCGCAATTTATAAGACACGCGCAACACTTCGCAGCGCAAGTCAATGGGCGAGAGTATTATACAAGCTGCCGCAATGCCTGACTATAGCACATTTCTTGGATTAGTGATTTACCTTGCTGCAGATATGGAATTGTTTTCATTTCGGCAGCTGTAAATGAACTTTTGATGTACAACGCATTTCTTTTTTTGCGTTCCAGAACAACAAAAATGATGACAAAGTTCTGCTAGATAAGAAATTGCGTTGAGAGTGTGGGGGACGCAATGCTTCATAAACATGAAATGGACATTGTCGGAAGCTGACAAATTGTCACAGGCACTCACACTGCTTTACATACGATATATATACCAAGGCTTATATAAGGATGTCTATACATACCAGTGGAGGCAATGGAGCTCATACCTGCTAGTGTCTTCAAGCTTTGCCAAAATAAATACAAGCTTTGCGCCGATAATGAAGAAGCTGTTTGCTCGCACTTAACTGCCATGATTATGTAAAACCGTTAAATGTGCCGTTATGTTTACCTGAGCGAGAGCGCATTAATTCAGTACAAGGAAGTGTCGTAGGCGTAGTCGGATAGCTTTGTTTGGACTCACAACAAGTAATATTAGCTTTTATTTATGTATAAAAGCTTGCAGGAAGTGATATACATACACATATTCAAAAGTCTTCTTAATGGCCATAAATAGGTTGGAGTTGGTAATGACACTCTTAGCAGCTAAGTAAAGTTGGATATTAATTCACGTTAATAGCCGTTTTTGGAGATTTCTTAAATCGATACACTGAAAAAATGGCGATCGATGCGCTATACGTATGATCTATATAAGGTTGTCAATTATTTCCCGTCTGCCTTTTTGTCTTTTGAATTTCGCGGCTATGTAGAAAGCGCTACAG
Organism: Zeugodacus tau; assembly: GCA_031772095.1. Taxonomy (NCBI): domain Eukaryota; kingdom Metazoa; phylum Arthropoda; class Insecta; order Diptera; family Tephritidae; genus Zeugodacus; species Zeugodacus tau. The sequence goes on along the minus strand of CM062653.1, from coordinate 1,865,288 downwards.
AGCTCGTATCTGGCAATACTATACATCTTTGAGAGGCCTTGACATAACCTACAAAAGGACGCTATGCATGATTAGTTTGGATATTGCGTACAACAGTTATAGATGTGTAAACATGGAGTTCACTAACGCCGAAATTCGCGCTATTTTAAAGTTTTCCTTCGTTAAAGGCAAACCGGCTAGAGAAACGTTCCGTGAGATGAATGGTGTTTTGGAGGATGGTACTCTATCACTGCGGAGGAATGGCTTTGACGATTCAGAGTGGGTGAAAACGACATCATGGATTCCAGTCGGCGGAAGACCTGTGACGACGAATACCGATCTAATCTTGGAAATCATCGAGTTAGACCGGCTTGTGGAACCTCGCGACAACACCCAGAAGATGGGAGTTAGTCACCAAACCATTTTAAACCATCTGCAGAAGACTGGATACACGAAAAAGCTTGATGTTTGGGTGCCGCATGATTTGAAAAACCTTCTGGACCGAATCAACGCCTGCGATTTGCTGCTGAAACGGAACGAACTTGACCCATTTTTGAAGCGGACGGTGACTAGCAACAGAAAATGGATCACATACGACAATATCAAGCGAAAACGGTCGTGGTTGAAGACCGGTGAATCGTTCCAAACAGTGATCAAGCCGAGATTGACGGCCAGGCAGGTTTTGCTGTGTGTTTGGTGGAATTGGAAGGGTATCATCCACTATGAACTGCGCCCATATGGCCAGACGCTTAATTCTATCGTCAACTGCGAACAACTGGACCACTTGAAGCAGGCGATCGACCGGAAGCGTCCAGAATTGGCCAACAGGAAGGGTACAGAGTTCCACCAGGACAATGCCAGACTAAACACGTTGTTGACTCGTCAGAAGCTACGGGAGCTCGGAAGGGACATTTTAATGTGTCCACCATATGGCCAAGTGATTATCACCTGTTCCTGTCCATTTCGAACACCCTTGGTGGTGTAAAGTTGAACTCAAAAGAGGCTTGTGAAAAGTGTCTGTTCGAGTTCTTCGCAAATAAGAAGTGGGGCTTCTACGAGGGGAGTATTATTAAGTTGCCGTCGAGATGGAAACAGATTATCGAACGAAACGGTGGAAGATATCACATTAATATCTAGGGAATTAATTAAAAAATATTAATCTCTGTCGCATTTACTGGATACTTCACCTATAGACATCTCGAAGTCTTCAGAAGTAATTTTGATCACTCTCTTACTCAGCTACTTAATAATAGTCTTTAGCTATTCTCGCTGATGGGCATTCTTCTATGAAGTCCTAGGCGCAAACCTCCTTTTAGGTTCATGTGCTGAACCATTAGAAGACGACAAGCGACGAGCGACATCTGTCAAATATTAAAATACACGCGTTCTTATGGGCACAGATTTTTTGACAACAGCACGACTACGCGACAACAGGCTTGTAGTTGTCGTTGTCGCTGAATTAGAAATGTTTCTAATTTTTACGACGACAATGGCCGCTGTAGAGCTGCCACTAACATGTGCAATGTAAAATTATTCAAAGTTCTCACAAGTATGACGTTATTTTGCCAGCAGAAACGTAAAATAGCTTTGATATATCATTTATAATAACAAACGACCATTTTTACATTTTTTGCGTAAATAATTTCACTTTAAACTAAATATGTAAATTTTATTGAAGTGAAAGATGTTAGTACGGCATCAACGAAATTACTGTTTGATATGTCGCTGCCGTCTTCAAAATGTTCAAGACGCTTCAAAGCGACATTTGTGATCAGCCGTCGCTACGTCGTGTCGTGTCATCGTCTTTGTCTTCAGCACTTCAGTATTCAAATTCATGTCTCTCTCTAAATTTTCAATATCCTTTCTCTCAGTGTATGCGGTTTTTTATAAGTCTTTCTGACTTCTTTGTATTAAAAAAAGAAGTGATTTTGGTTGTATGAAAAGTATACTATATAATATATACTCCCCACAAGTACAAACGCAAATGTCCTTTATCAATAAACTTTCGCATACAAGCGAGATTGGTTATGGGCTTACTCCGCCTCCAATGGCCACTGCTGTTGCAGAAGCTGATTATTATTATTATTATGTGTCAATGACACATTAAAAAGCATAAAATGAATATAAAAGTGAAGGCAAAGTAGCTGCCGATTACCGCAAGAATACGTGTGTGTGCGTAAATGTAAGGACCTGAGGTTGGAGAAAGGCGAGCGTTGAATAAAAGTGTCCGAAACAGAGAAAGCAAAGCGTGATAAATTGGTATTGCGACACAGTCACACACACGCACACAAACACCTCTCTGCAATAATGGACTCATAGCAATAGTGGTGCGGTTGCAGAAAGGAAGGTGCTACTTTACCACTACAATGGCATGTGTGTGCCAGCGCCGCAGCTATTTAGCATCAAAGCGATGCGAAAGCGAATTTTATGGGCAGAGATTTTTCAACGACACGTGTACGAGCGAATGCTGAGCGCAGCGAAAAACAGGAATTATAGCCCGAGCAGGGACACAACCAACCGTAGGGGGTGCGCATTAAAAGTGCGAGGCCCAAAGAAATGGAAAAAATCCGAAAGAAAAAGTGGCAATAAACACTCTGTAGTGTCAATGTAGTGTATGTAGCGGACAAAGGCGTGGGTGAACTGCTTGCTCGATAGCTGAAAGTGAAAGCGTCTGGTGGGCGGAGAATGCAAGGATATTAAAACAGCCTTGAATTGGAGTCAATGAAGCGTTGCAATGGTGATTGCTGTGCTTGCAGGCGTTCACTCTTCGATTGGTTTGTCGATTTTTGCTTGCTGGCTCTTATTGTTTTCCCATTGTTGTTGTGGTATTTTGCTGTTATGTGTATATAGTGTTAGTTGTGTTGTTGAGCATGAGCATAAAACCATTAAAACCGCACGAGTCAACATTTTATTGCGCGTAAACGTGCAAGCTGCACGCACCAATAGACAAACACTCATCCACACTTACATATTGACCCACACCAGCGCTGTCAGTGGCATTATCAATGCTGTAGGCTGGAATTTCGGACCATAAAAAGTGAAGCATGAGTGTATGGCCGAAAGGATATGATCGCAGGCCTTAAGTGAGCGAGTGACTATCGGCCTATCAGCAGCGGAAGAGCGTTCAGCAGTGAAACATTAAATTTGCCGCACAACAATAAAAGCCGAGTTCGAGGCGTTCACAAGCTGACGAACTATTGTATATAATTGTAAATCTAAGCGACGAAGAGACTGACTGGCGAACAGTGTCGTAGCGCGCTTTTAGGCGCTGAATGGCGGTCAGGCGGCGGCAAACGTGCGTAGTCAAGGCTCGCTTTACCGACCGTTATGCGGATGAGTGCGTTGGATTGATTAAACTACAAGCACAATCATGAAAGCGCAAATTGAATATACTATATGTAAGTAGTAGTGGGTGTGTCCGAGCGCTGGCGCTGCTGACCATGAGCTGTTGTGTTGCTTGGCAGCGTTTTCGACTTGACTTTGGACATTTCAGCTATTTGGTTCAAATATTCGCAAGCCGTGGGCGTCGTGAGCCACTGCTCGCGAAGATTTGAGACTTTCGGTCCTACCCACCACGTTCTCTCCTTCCACTTTTATGACTTCTACTTCGCTTTACATGCCAATGGAGCGCGTGTCTTTATTGGTTATCGATAGGCTCGTTATTTGTTTATTTTTATATTATTGCCCTTACTGTTGTTGTTTTTGTTATTGTCTTCATTGTAGTTACACTCTTGTAGGCGATTAAAATCAATGTGCAATGACTTGTGAACTATGTAATTTATGACAGTTATGTATTTAATTTTCAAATATCTTCACAGACACAATGTGATGGCAGTGACAGTTAGTGGAAGACGCATCCAGCATTATAAAATTTAATGCGATTAAATATTTATGAAGTACGAGATTAGTATTTGAATCTTTTTTCTATTCAAGGTTATACATATATATAATCTATACTACTATTATAAAGAGGAAATATTTGTATGTATGTTTGTAATGAATAAGCTCAAAAACTACTGTGCCGATTTCAAAAATTCGTTCACCATTTGAAAGCTACATTCACCACGAGTAACATAGCTTATATGTATTGCTAGATCCTAAACTTTCTGGAAATAGTTCCCAGGTGAGGGTAACAAAGAGTCTGCGGAGAATCTTAATCTGAAACTTAAAATGAAAGCAGTCAAAATATTAGAAATATACAAGCTCACTTCATAATCCGAGAGAAAGACATCGGACACCAAAGACCACAATCAAAAATGTAAACAAAAATATCACGTGACCTTGAAATCACCTCACGTGACCAGGATGGGGTCATTGACCTCACTCCAAAATGTAAACAAAAATATCACGTGACCTTGATGTGACATCACGTGATCAGGATGGGGTCATTGACCTCATTCAAAAATGTAAACAAAAATATCACGTGACCTTGAATTGACATCACGTGATAAGGCTGAGGTCATTGACCCGTAAACAAAAATATCACGTGACCTTGAATTGACATCACGTGATAAGGGTGGGGTCATTGACCTGACTCAAAAATATCACGTGACCTTGAATTGACATCACGTGATAAGGGTGGGGTCATTGACCTGACTCAAAAATATCACGTGACCTTGATGTGACATCACGTGATCTGGGCGGGGTCATTGACCTCAATAAAAAATGTAAACAAAAATATCACGTGACCTTTATGTGACATCACGTGATCTGGGCGGGGTCATTGACCTGTAAACAAAAATATCACGTGATCTTGAAATGTCATCACGTGATCAGGGTGGGGTCATTGACCTCATGGGGTAACCGGATATGATGTTACCGGAACCGGAAATGGGACATCCGGAAACGGATATGGATAACGATATTGCCGGAACCGGAAATGGGGTGGCTGAATATTGGTTACTGAAACTGGAAGTGGGGCATCCGGAAATGGAATGAGCCAACTGACACAAGATATGGGATAACCGATGGAACCAGAATTATGTGCCGGAACCAGAAATGAAGCAACCGAAAATATTTTACCGGAAACGGATGTTCGATATAGAGCGGACGGAAGTGGAAATTGGACAGAAAACGTCCCTTCTCCAGAAAGTGCTTAGTGACGGAAGCAGCGTCAGCTTCAGGGCTTAAATGTTTCCTTTTCATAGAAGACTTCGGTTTGTATCTTATCCGCTTCCGTTATGAGACTTCCGTTTCCTGTAATCGTTATCGATATTGGTGTAAAGTATTATTCAGCTATCTTCATCGGACACCAAAGACTAGAGGTCGTAATCAAGATTTAGCTCATTACAAATAAAATATAATTTCATGCTCGAATTTTCTTCATTTTCCTTCTTTAAACAAACCTACGCAAGAAACGGGAAATACATACATATGTATGGGAGCGTTTGTAAAAACTTATAACTTTTGAAATGTTTGTTTAAAGCCGTGCGAAGCCGCAGCGGTCGGCTAGTATAATATAAATATCCTAGTACAATAGTATTATATAATCGGGTTTCCTTAGAAGAGATAAAAAAAGTCGGTGTATTAACATTCCATCTATTTTCCTCTGCCTTATGCTCTATAGAAAGGAATGTGAGACGACCCAATCTTCCAATAAGTGATATGCAACACCACCCTTTGAGAGTGATGAATCTGGATCTACAACTACAATTGTAGCAAGCTGTATTCAAGTATCAAGAGAAATGTTTAGCTAATCTTGTCATGAAAATCGGAGAGAGTCGGTAAAAATTTAAAACAAAAAGAGAAAAATATGATTTATAAACAGATCTTTAGGAATGTGATATCATAATACATATTTTCATAAAATATTAGATCAACAAAGTATGACCGAACTCTCCACAGACTAGAAAGCGTTTTCAGAGTTATAAGAGAGAACGGTTCTATATAGCACAGGAAGACGTTGCCTATCCTGAGAGGCTGATCAAACTGAGGCAGAGGAAGAAGAACTTTTTCTGAAAATTGTCAAATTTCAAGTGTTTTAGAAAACTTAGCTGGGTCCAAACCAGAGCCGTACCATCTGTAACTACAATTGTATCGTTAACTAGGGCAGCAGTGGCCTTCTTTAGAGTTTTTATGCAGTTTAAAGGGCAAATTAAATAAAACACCAACTGTATACACCCTTAAAAGAGATCAAATTTTTCAGTTTTAAAATTGATTGCCACATTATTTTCGCATCTTCCACGTGTCAATTGAACTTCCTGCTTTTAATTTCCTTAATATGCTTTTCTAATTTTCTATAAACGAACAGTTCGATTATTATTTGAGCCTTACATCCGCTTGCCCCAACTCTCATTCTTAGCCACTCTCTTTTTACTATCACACACTCCATCAAATATTTCGTTGTCTATTTAATTTACTTCATTCAGCTTAGTTCCGTTGACCTTTGTACGCTTTTTTCCTATTTCTTGTTGCTTTTTGCTGTTGTTGCAAAATTGTATTTATTAAATTTTTGTAGTCGCACATTGTGTCGCTGATTGAACTTCCTGCCACGCTGACCGACGAACGCGCCTCTAGTTGCCATATACTACGGCTTTCTTTTTGGTGGGATTCTTTTTTTGTCCTCGGCGAGTTCTCCTTTTTGGTGCATTGTCAATTTTTACGACAACGTTTGCAATTTTCGCCACTTCCTGTAGCAGGCTCATTCGGTTGGTTGGTTGTCCTGCGACAGGACAGTTCTGCGATGACTTTTTTCATTTCTTTTTTTTTGCTTTTGTATTCACGTTTTTTTGCACTTACTGTCCATTATAACACAGCGGCTTTTATTGTTGTTGTAGTTGTTGTCGCATTTTATATGAATTATGTTTATTTCTATGTCATTCTTTGAGTTTCCGCTATTCGTTTGCGGACTTTGTTTGGCACTCGAGCCCTCGCCGTCTTCCCCGCGCACAGCGCGCTTTCAAGCGGCGTTCGGTGTCCCCGGTTTCTTACTTTCTCTGCCTCTCGACACATTATTCATCTTCACTGCGCGCCTCACTTCATCGCCACCTCTTGATTTACTCTCGCACGGGTATCCCTTAAAATCGCCATATATTTGAGGTCGCGATTGTGTTCGGTGTCTCCTGCCACGACATTCTTCTTCGGCGAGTTGTTAACGTGTGCAAAATGCTGACACGTGCACTAACAATATACTATTACAAAAACAATGATTTGCTCGAATTATTGCCTTTTTTCTAGTTCTAATAATGGTGTTTGTTGTTGTTGTTCTTAGCGCGTACCACATCATATTTGCACGCTGGCAGATAGTTTTATGGCATCCAACACAGCCACGTTTGTCACATAAAGCAGCCGGTCGGCCCATGTTGTTACCGCAGCACGCACCAACACACAGACACCCAACCACACACACAGAGAGACACTCACGCTGGCAAGTATATAAGCAACGGTCGCCACGTAGCGGCCACAAACTAAAGTTTATTACAAAAATCGCAAAATTGTACTTCCAACACCTCATTTGTTGTTTGTGTTGTTGTACATCAGGCACCTTGAGTGCCTTTGCCACCGCATTCGGTCACATCCAATAAACTACAAACCGCATCGCATATTTCTCAACGCTCACTGCTCGCAACTTGCCACATGTCGTCCCCTGAGCGTACGTACTGCGGAGCTCCATTCGCCGCACTTGTATCGCCGCGCTGCCGTGTTGTGGCAGTAATATGTTGGCATATCTCGTTATGTTCCTCTATGTATGCACATAATTTATGTGTGGAACAAATGTCTGCCAAACTATTGGCGCTTTTTCAATATGTGTGCTGCTGCTGGCAATCTTCGCAGTTTATGAGTGCTGCGGCTGTGGACACTTTGCTGAAATTGCTTCTACGAGATCTGATTACGTTGCGCTGCTTTCTTTTTTCCGGAAGTTTCTTCAAAGTACACGGTGGAATTAAGTTTGTTTATAGCTCAAAATGGACACTTGAGATCTTTTTTCCTGTACTAATGAAGACCTAAGGACGTTCGCGAATCCCGGAAGACACTCTAAACCAAAACTCCAATGTAAGATGAAGTAAGTCAGAGCGACCTTTAAGTCTACGGGGATGTGAGCAGAGAAGCTTCCAGTTTCCGTTTCGAGAGGTAACACCGATCTAGAGAAGAAAGGGTAAGCTTTAGCTTTGCGGATATGTCAAATTTCGTAGCTCTCCGCAAAGACCTGTTGTGATTCAGCCCAATTTATCTAGGAATAAAGCTCAGATCTCATCTTAAGTATAGCACAGAAAGATCAATGAAGAGGCGGTTTTGGGAAATAGGCTCCAGCCCAAGCCCGATTAATCTAAACTGCATACAAACATTCCAATTTCATTCTTATATGACCTAATCATATTGATACCTCCAGAGGTTTGGAGTTCGGATTAGCTTTTTAGTAGACTAATATAAATCACTGAAGAACTGGACCAGTCTTACTACCACCAGTTGGATACAGACTTCAAAAAAAATATCTGAAGACGGGTAGAACTGGCTTATGCAGCCGTTGAGAAGCTCGGAATCTCAAAATGATTTAAAAATAATTTTGGAAACATGAGGAATTTCTTCTTCGAATAAAGCTCAAAGAAATTTCTCCCAGTGCACTCCCGCCATATACTCATATTTGCTGACATGTTTCGTCATTTTTATGCCTAGAGCAGCATATTTTTCGTACGTTTTATTAGCGCTAAATGTCTCCATTCACAGTGCGGCGCGCATGTGACCCGTTCGACCCACCGAACACCCCCGCCAACCAAACAGCCAGTCAACCAAGCGAACAGCTGTCAACCAAATCACCAATCAAATCAACAGCCAAACAAAGTTTGCAATAGAATATGCTTTACATCCTTCGCTTTGCCATTGTTATGCAAGGAGTAGTTACATAAATGATATCAAGCTGCCTGTTAGAAGAACACACACAGACATATACAGTTACTCGAATCTACAAGCAACATAAAATAATATACAACGTAACATATGAATATGATATGTCGAGAATCGCACAAAATGCAACGAAAATTGTTTTCACACCAACACATTCACCGACAATTGCTGTTGATTTTCGCGCTATAGACGCGCAGCGACGCCAAGCACAAAAGCGCGACTGTCAATGCTTTGTTGATGAGATTGTTGAAGTTTTTAGAGCGTTTTGCGCAACAAGGATGTACGTATATTATCAAAATATTACTAAAATCGGGGTACCGAAATTTGTTCGAGCTTAATTTTCGGAACCCCAAAAACTAAAATTTTAGATAGTTTCAAAATTTAATATTTATAAAAATTTCGGAGTCCCGAAATTAGGTCATAATATATTTTTCGGAATTCCGAAATCTAATATTTACTACTAAAATTTCTCATTAAAATTATCTTAATAAATTTTTTCCAAAATTTACATAATTTCTAAAATTAGTTTTTTCCATAATTTCTAAATTTAATATCTAAAAAAAATTTCGGGGTCTCGAAATTAGATTATAACATATTTTTTCGGGATCCCGAAAGCCAAATCTTCAAAGAATTTTTAAATCTAATATTTACAACTAAAATTTCTCATTAAAATTATCTCAATAAATTTTCTCCAATATTTACATAATTTCTAAAATTAGTGTTTTCCAAATACAGTTTTCGGGATCCCGAAAGTTGCTCGAGATTAATTTTTCGTGAATCTGAAAACTAAAATTTTACATAATTTCTAAATTTAATTTTTCAAAAAAATTTCGGGGTCCCGAAATTAGGTCATAATATATTTTTCGGGATCCCGAAATCTAATATTTACTACTCAAATTTCTCATTAAAATTATCTCAATAAATTTTTTTCAAAATGTACATAATTTCTAAAATTAGTTTTTTCCAAAAAAAGTTTTCGAAATCCCGAAATTTGTTTATAATATATTTTTCAGGATCCCGAAATCTAAAATTTTATATAATTTCTAAAATTATTAGGTCTACAACTTTGCTTCCGCCGTTTTCCAATAGATGTCTCTAGGGTCAAGCACTGGTCGATTAAATCGTTTTATATCGATCTTTGACATTTGTGTCAACATTAACCCAACAAAATTTTGTAGAGATCTCTTTGCATTCCAAACTTATTCTCAACTGAAAATGTCACTTTTTGAGCTGAATTCTCGACATTTGCGGGAAATTTTGCTTTTCTTTTTTAGTTCCAAGAAAAGTGCTCATCGACATTTGTAATATCGATTTGTAACCGTTTTTACAAAAAAAACTTAAGTTTACAAAAAAACGGCAGAAGCAAAGTTGTAGACCTAATAGTTTTTTCCAAATACGGTTTTCGGGATCCCGAAATTTACACAAAATATATTTTTCGGGATCCCGAAAGCTAAACTTTCACATAATTTCTAAATTTCATATTTTCTATCAAAATTTGTTAGATTTCGATATAGTAAGCTTGAAATCAGGAAATTTCTGGATTCTAAATTTGCTCGGAAATTGAATTTGTTAATAAGTAAGACTGGAAAAAACGTTTAATTTTTAATTCAAATATTTTTAAGCAGAAATTTTGAGGACCTGAGGACCAAGCTGCGCTATTGGTTCCCCCAGCACTGCACTTCGAACCTGTACCTATTTTCAGTAGCCTTTAAGTGTAAGTACTATGTATCTAAGAGAAATATAGAGATACACAAATATATGACAGTTACAACATCTCCATTTTTTATGCCTTCATATACATATGAACATCTGAACATTATTTATGCGCATAAATATGCTTAAAAAGCCACACACACACACACACTCATCTTCAATGTATATTTTCTCCTGTGTCTGTGTGTGTGTGGGTGATTGTATTGCATTTCATGTTGCCATTCGTTTGCTTGTGCACTTTTATTTGATGTCATTTAATTTTGTTCGGCTTCCTTATAATTTTATGCCATACAAACATATTTTATTTGTTCATTTCCGCGCGCGTTGAATTTCATCTTATGGCTTCGTTTTCATTTTCATTTCCATTTCCATTCGCAGTCACATTTTCGCTCGACGCTTTGATTTGCTCTTTGCTGCTGCTGCGCGTTGGCATTCTTCGTTACATTGTTGCTGTTGTCACAGTGAATGCCATGCTCCTGCTGTCTTCTTCTTCTTCTTCTGCTGCTGCTGCTTGTTCTTGTCCTATGCTCGTTAATTTCGACATAACAATATGTTGTCAACGCTGCGTTTTATTTCGTCTCATTGAAATTAAGAAATTCTTGTCGTTTCCGATATGCGCCACACATCAACCCCGCCACCCCTCCTTGCTACACATCTAGCATCAACAACGTTGCTGTAGTAAGTCGCAAACGCACTTGACAGCAGTAAAGGACATTTTTATCGAAATTCATGGCATAGCTTGTCGCTTGGCTTACATAATGAAAAGCAGAAATATGATAAAAAGTACGGAGAAAATAATACAAAAAAAACAGTATTTTTCTGTAATAAAACGCTTGAAATGAACGTTCTTTCTCTGTTTCTTCTTAGAAATAATTTGCTACGAAATTTCTATCTGATCGCATAAGCGTAGTGTGCAAATTCCACTGCCGATTTCCAGCAATTGCGGCGCAGATTTTCTGTATCCCGGAATTGAAGAATATTAGCTGTATTATTTAAATTCAAAGGAAGTGAGAGTGCTCTTACATAAGTGATTTCATTTGAAAACGATTCAAAAGCTTATGAAAATTGACTTTGGAAGAAGAATTTGTCCCCCATAGTTTATTCATCCTTATCCAAAGTTTATTCATCGTAAAAATCTCTTCCATTTAAAAGCTGCACACCTAAAGCTTAAAGCTCATTTGTATAAGCTCTTCAATGCTTGGTTTCTGGACAGATAAATTCACAGATCGAGATCGAGAGAGGTCGCCATAACTATCAACGGGCATAATTTCAAAATTTTGTTTAAATAAAAACTTGCTTAAAGTTAAGAAACTAGGGATCTTACAAGATCTACATTTTATCAAGTTTTCTATTAGGATTCAACGAATCAAATCCTCTCAAATTCTTAAATCATTCAGTTTTACTGAAAATGTTAAGCTCTTAATCGAGTTGCTCCTTCATCACTCTCGTAATAAACTTTAAGAAAGCTCCAGTGGTTGTAAAGGACTCATCCTCTCTTTATAATTCATAACGTCTTCCAAAATGTGCCACAATGTAAGGAAATGTTCCATGAACAGTCATTTCTTAATGACATCGTTTTCTTGTAAATAAATCACTTATAGAACATCTGGTTTCTTCGGGCTTAGATAAAGATTCTTCGGAAATTCGACTTCGAGAAGATTCTAGAGTCTTCTGTAAGTATAGAATTCAGTGAATATTTTGCTTTTTCCCTGACGCTCTTTAAGCTTTTGTTCAAGCTTTCTAAAACCGTTTCAGTGCTTTCATCAACCTTTGAAAGCTTTTGCAAATAAAAGTATTGAATTATAAAATTAGGTCTACTTCCGCCGTTTTTTTGTAAATTTAAGGCTTTTTTCACTTAGGACAGCCTCACCGTATGTATCCGAAAGCATTCGATGAGCCTCAGCCGCACTTTTCTTGGAATTAAAAGCAAAATTTCCGCAAATTATCGCGAATTCGGCTCAAAAGTGACATCTCTACAAAATGTCAGATCTCAGCTCAGATCTCTACAAAATTTTGTTGGGTTAATGTTGACACAAATATCCAAGATCGATATAAAACGATTTAATCGATTTAATCGACCAGTACTTGGCTCTAGAGACATCTATTGGAAAACGGCGGAAGCAAAGTTGTAGATCTAATAACTTAAAAATAAATTACATTAAAATCCGCCATAAGTAGCAACAAACAACAACAACAACAACCAAGCAACAATTTGATTTGATGAAATGACAATATTTGTTACAACAACGGCATTTGCCGGCAACAGTAAACGAAATCGAGTATGGAATTGAAGTTGCACGAGTGCTATGCATAGCGGATTTGTGCGGATATTATGTGATTGGTGTGCAAATGCAGCTATCACAACAACAACAATCCGAAACCCACATAATAAAAGCAACAAAAAACGTAAGTTGTGTGCGTTAAGTGTTTGTTGTAGAGCGATAATCGAGTGCTGTGTCAACAAAAACGTCAACGCCAACGTCACTGCCGCCGACAGCCAGAATAACAACAACAACAACAGCAGCAGCAGGAGCAGCTACTAGAGCGCCTGCAGCAACAGCAAGATCAACAAATCGAATAAAATCGGCAGCCGCCGCAGCAATGCATGAGTGCCAACAACAACAACAAAAACACAAAAACCGAAAAATTCAAGGCAAAAAGTGCCAGAAAAAAATACAAAATATGCAAAAAGGTGACAAGCGCTCAAACGCATGCAGCGGGAGAGAGTATGCAAAGTATTTGTGGGCAAAATAAATCACAAAAAAAGCGAAAAAGAAAACGAAATAAAAAGGAAAAAATGGAAAATCAGCAAAAGTGATTTGCTTATGCAAAATCAAGTGCGAAAAGAAAAACGAGATTCACCGATTCACCGCGCAGTTTTGTTTCCCGTTTTTTGTCATTAAAAGGGGGACATAATCGCAGATTTTCACCGCTTCTGAGCGCTGCGTAGGTAAATGGTTGGAGGGGGTGGGGCTGCAAATCAGAAATATGCCATAATTTCGAAAATGCTGGAGCATTTGTTTCAGTATTTTTTTTTTACGTTTGCTGCCAGCAACTCAGCGACTTAAGCGAGGTCACGCCGTATTAATGCCAGCGCGCAACGCGCTGCAGCTTTAAAGCGTAGCGAGGGAGCAAAATTGCAAATGCAAACAATATTATTTTTTTATTTTTTCTACTTTTATCCATGCAACAAGCCAACAAAAAAAAGCACTGCTCGCCATAAGAGCACTCGAAGCAAATTAATGCACCGAAATGCATGAATGAGTAAATGACTCAATGAGCAAATGAACGGATGGCTGGTTGAATGAACGAGCGAGTGAGTGAGTGAGTGTGTGTGTGAGTCAGCGAATGCATGCTTAAGTGACTGCTTCAAAAAATATATTTTTTCAAAAATAATTATAAAGCAAAAGCCTAAAGGCTGCAGCGAAAGCCGAATTTTGTGCGCGTTGATGCCACTCAGCTGTGCAACAGCCGCGACAGGATATCAAATAAAGTACACACACATACATAGGTACTTTAGTACTTAAGTGGTAGCATATATACACTTACATAAGTATTTATGTGGACATGGACCTAGGTGCAAATATATTTAAATACGTGAATTTTTTTATAAGTATTTATAAGTACTTATATACTTATGTAAATACTTAAGTGAATGTACAGATACACATATATGTATGTATGAAAATATTGAAGATAAACTATATTTCGATAAAAGCCTCCGGAACTAAAGCAAATGACAGTCAAAAATCCAGCGATGGTCTTGGTCGCTCAAATATATAAGATTTATGCCACCAAAATCTAAGTAAGACCGCACCAAATGAATATTTCGACTAAAATCCACCCCAACCAGTATCTTTTAGTGAGTAAACTACCGTTATTATACTCTCTAAGTCATCCCACCAAAATACCGTTAAGAAATCTGAGGGTAACGAAAGCCATAAAGTCTAGAATCGGTTGTCATCACCTGAGATAGAATGCAGACTCTGTCTTACATTCTTCGAACCACCTTTGAAGTGATTTCCTGTATTCGGAATCACTTAAGGGTCTGGTATGGTACTAGGTCACTAACTCACTCACTATTCTTCATTCTACCCAAGTACAGCAAAGATCCACGGAAGAGTTCACACCGTCTGTATTGAAGATTTATTTTATCTTTGTATAATCAGCAATATTTCGACTAAGTATCGAAGTATCTGAACCTTGGGTCCATATCAACTACGATTTCTTCCCAAAAGACACCAGTTTTGAATGTTAAGTCGGTAACTAAGATATAATCGAAAGATCCCCAACAGCTTTCCTAGTCTAAGGCTCCATTTTATCGTCGTCCAGAAAGTCTCTTGTCTTTGAAGTTTCGAAGTATTATGACAAGACCAAAAATAAAAAAGTTAAGGATAGATGGTTGTGATTCAAAGAGGGCTTAATAATGTGAGGGTATACCAGTCCCGGTGGTGTCACAATGGGACTCTTAAAGACTTAGGTGAAACGACAAACCACCACTTAACCTAATCTAACCTAACCTCACCTAACCTAACCTAATCTAACCTAAAGATAGATTGGATACTATGTCTGTTAAAGCTCTTTAACTGGTCATAGCTTATTTTGCAAGTCTACCGAGAAGCTTATATAATTTCCACTATAGATTCCGACACTGTGACAAAAAAGTAGTGGCACAATGCCAATTAGTAGGCTTCGTTACTAAGGGCTCAGTGTTCCTCACTTCCCAGTGTAATATAGTACAAGCCATGCAAAATGCCACACAATCACAGTCACAATCAAGACTTGTATGAATTCTTCTGGCGCGCCGACAGCATTGAGTGCACTTGAGAGTCCACACAGAGCCACAGAGTTGCAACGGACCGAAAAGGATAGCCGTCGCGCTCACAATCAAGTATAAAAGAGCCAATCGTCCGACAAAGGTACTCGAACAGCTGTTTTCAAAAATGTATATATATACGTCAGCATAAAGAGCGGTGTGGCAAAGGAAGTGCCCAAAATAAAAAAAAATTCGGTAAAAAAAATTAATAAAAAAGAAAAAAACGATGAAATATTTTTGAGCGCATATGAGTAAGGCGCTTGTTCGTGGTTGTTGTTGCTGCAGTACTGGTGTTGTTGTTTGTGTTGGTGCCGCATGAAAGGTGCTATGTTTGTTTATTGTTTTTGTTGTCGCTGATATTTTTTTTTTATTTTTTAAATTTTTATTTTTTGTTTTTGTTCTCGTATTTGAATTTCGGTGCGGTGGTGCGGCAGTCACGCTGCACTGTGAATAATTTGCAGCCGTTACCGAAATGGAATGGAATTTTTTCGAGGCAATTTTTCGCCCGTTTTATTTCACTATTTTGCTTATCGTGCGCTGCCGCGCTGCCTCACTTCCTCTGCTCTGCACATTTTCGTCCTTTTTCCCACACATTTTTGAGGTATTTTTATGTGTGTTTGCTTTATTTTTAGCGGTATTTCGTGTTTTTCCACACATTTCTTTTTTCCATCGATTCAGCACATTGCCGTTGTATCCACATATACACCCGAACTCATGTGCACCAACACCGACTTGGCGCTTCACATGTGAGTGAGTACACGAAGAATACACGACAGCAGGAAATGCATAAACAACAAGGACATGTGCATGTGCCGGCAAGGACATACTCACACACACACACACACATACACCCACGTTCGGTTGCCGCTATTTTTGTATGTCTCGCATCGAGTGCTGCCGTGTAAGTGGTGTTGAAGCGAAAATATCCGTCGAACGCGTCGCTGGCGCAGTCACATTAATTCAAAAACACACAAACAACAACAACACATGTGTTTCTCTTGTTGTTGTTGTTGTTGTGCTATTCTTAGTTTTTTTCTGCACTTTTTGGCGGCGCGCTGTGCTCGTTCATTTGTAAGGACCCCAAGTTACGCCCGGCATTCATTCATTCAACCAGCCGCGCTACATGGCGTTGGTGTTGTTGTTGTGCCTTTAAAAATATGCGCGCATCCTGACACACCTTGCAGCAGCAACAACACCACCACGCAGATCAACAACAATGTTGCAGTGAGCCCAGCAACAGAGCGTGGCAGTCAGCCGGCTCAGCAGCTCTGGAGCTCGGCAAGCGCTAGTCATTGCTTAATGAAGCCGCATTAGCGGCGACTGCTATTCACTGAATATCACGAACACACATGCGACTGGGTGTATTAACAAATGTGCTGCCTCACATGCATGACAGACCCCAGGCATCTCGGCGTACAACTCAATACACTGCGCTTCCCCCTCGAGACGCACCGAGCTGTGTTGAATCGAGCCCTGCTGCTGGCTGACTGGCTGGCTGCTGTGCAATTTGTGTTGCCGCATTTTTAGCTGGCCTACAATGTTGTTGTTGTTGTAACTCATATTGTTGTTATAAAACATGTTGTTGTTGTTGTTACTCATATGGTTGTTGCTGCTGTTGTCGACCGCAAATTCTCGAAATTATATGCACCCACACGCAGCGGCGACTCATTGCGGTTGGCGTATTTCATGGAAAATGTTGATTTCGGTTCTTAATTAAGACCGCCGCCACCGTTTCCACCATTACACAGACACACGCGCATGCTTTCACCACTACACATGCCCGCTTGCACTTGCAACGCTTTTAGCAAATGAGAATTTATGCTGTGGAGAATTCGGAATATGCAGATAATTTCGAAATTGAACTGCTGTGAAAAATGTACAAATAACGGTGATATTAAGCACGAATTTGGGGTTTTGCGAATGGCAGCCAGGAATGCTTGGTGGGATTAGTCTCAACTTTTGTTAGGGTGACTCCATAAATCTGGCACATTACTTGAAGGGATGAACCCAGGTATCGCTTTGGAATAGTTTCTCAAACAGACCGAAAGATTTTCGGCTGGCTACATCAGACCCCATTCTAATTATAATGCTCGGAAGGTCATAATATTAAAACAGACAGTTAGATCTGGACCCTGGAACCTAAAATAGGATCATGAGAGCATTTTTATGGGTTATAGAGATCAGAATCTGACGGCTGGATCCACGTCCACCATATAACCTGAGAATCGGAGAGCCATAACATTACGACAGATAGTATGTTTGGACTCTCAAAGCAAAAACCGGATTTTGAAGTCTGTTTCTGAGCCAGGAAGATCAGACAGTTAGTTTAGACTATCTAAACAACAATAAATTTTGGAAGTCTGTTTCTGAACCGGGAAGATTAGAATCTATCATCAGACTCTTCACCTATGGAGGCTGTTATCATATCCGCCATATAAACTAACAATATGAAAGTTGTTTCGGAGAACGATGTTCGCTACAAAGTCAAGTCGACTGTTAGTATAGATCTCCTCTATAGACTTGCCGCTATACATTTGTTACCACATTCTTTCGTATATAACTCCCAATCGATCGGAATTGATCATTCATTAATCGAAAGTATTTTTCGAACAGATGGCCGACCTGTTTAAAGTATGTACTAACCGATCAATGCATGTCTCTTCGCCATAACGTTTATCTCAAATTATCGCATTGAAAGGCATGAATGAAACAACAAATACATTTGGACAATTGGAAATAATGACTATTGACAATTGACTTGTCAAATCGGGTAATTTAAACGCCGAACAAAAGCAAAAGTTTTGGTTGCCTTCGTCGAAGTGGAACGGCAAGTCATTGCTTTTGGATATAGAACTACAGGGAGAACGTTCAGCAGCGACGATGGAGGGCATTCTTAAATGGTAATCACTTTGACGCTGTTGTCAAGCCGATGAGTGTAGTCGTAAAGTGCACGATTGACAGGCATGCCAGCCGGGGGTAGCCGAATTGCAGCTGTGTGACAAATTGTCAGAGCAAATGACCAACACAATCTACAATGTAGGTTGGACGATCGATTGGCCTTTTGTTCGGCCACACTAACTGCTGCCGCGACCGCAGCTTAACGAACGAGTGCGGGCTGCAACGGTCGATGCAGGAGTATGTAGTCAGATGAGGGACGAGATATCGATTAAATAAAACACGGTTGATGAGAAAATAGTTAAAAGAGGGAATGCATAAGAATGGACTGCACAAAAATTTGCATAAAATAATGAGTCGATTCTTCAAATTGCACGGTTGTGAAGAAGCAGCCGCTTTAAGTGACATTCTTTCGAGCTCCCCTACTTGCTGCTGGCAACCGGCATATGCAAGTACTCAATGAACACAAATATGTTCGACATTCCAGACAAGCAGCTGATCGAAACCGTTTGTTGGAGGCGTTCCAGCAGGGGAGTTGCGGCTCCTTGAGGAATGTCCTTGTGTAAACATACGAGTACATGGTAAGGATCATATTTTTGCTGCGCGCTACACACATCAGCTGTTTATTTTTACAATTTCACACAGTTCACATCCTCACCGCTGACACAACAGCTGAGCGGCAGCGGCTGAGTCGGTGTTGTTGTTGTGTTGTGTTCGGCCATTGGCGCCGCATCCTTCCTGGAAGTCGTAAACAATGAGGACACACTTCAATGGGTATAAATATGAAGATGTGTATGTGTGTCTCATGTGCCTAGTTGGTAAGGTTAGCCGGAATTGTTCGAATAATCTGGTTGTCGTGTGAGCATCTGGAGCACGCGCGCACACATTCTTTTAATAATAGCCGATAAGGACTTCATTTTGTAATTGCACACCGTTGATTAGTTTGTAAGCTATTGTTATCTGCGTTTAATTGAATGCACTATTAGTCGGAAAACTTTTGTTCAACACGGCAAACAAGTGTATTGAGTTAGGGAGGTGCTTCGTTTCTTTTACTTCTGCGGATGTTGTTGACACTGTGATATCTAAGAACCCAGAAAAACCTTAAGCAGCCTCATATTTCCTCTATTGTTCTACAGCAGCTCAGAATCGCTCGTTGTTAAAAGGTTTAAAAAAGGAGAAAAAGACACCCAGGCGTTATGAAGTTATAAATATAAGAGTTTCTTTAAATATAGAGTTTTTCACTCGAACAGCTCTCGAAGGATAGCTCAGAGACCGACTTAATGTTCTATAGAAGTTGAGAACATTCGAAACTGTATAGATCTGAGCCTCAAACTCTGTTAAGTGGTTTAATATTCTTGACCTCGAAGTTCTACCTGCCTTATTTCTAGCTTAATCGGAGTCTGGTTCCTTTTAAAACCTGATACCGCAACTGGAAAGTGAATTTTGTTAGTTCCATGAATTTTTTCTATGACAGTGGACTGCTTTGGAGGGTTTTAAATATAACTCTAGCGGTAGTGCTGTTTTGAAACCAACGTCGGGAGTTTTTTCCTTTACGAGAATAACGGGAATTTTAAAATTACCGATTGTACAAAGACCAGTTGTCAATTCCTCATCAAAAACAAGTACCGTTAACGATGCTTCAATTTCCATATTGACCAGACATGACAAGTGAACCTCAAAGGGTCGTCTTTTTACAAGCATGCGAAAAATCGATGAAGGAGCTAAAGGCTATCGAGTTGAAGACGTATTTCGCCGATTGAAAGAATGGCTGCCATAAGTGCAGAATATCGAATGGGGACCATTTTAAAGACGACTACAGTAATGTAAAGGAATGCAATTTTTTTCCAAAAAATAAAAATTCCCTTTATTTTTTGAACACAACTCGAGTATTGGAGACTAGTTAATCTATTTCTTTCGGTTTCTTTCGTTTTCTTTTTGATTGTTGAATTCTTAATATCATTTCCTCTTCTGATCTTTTCCTGGTTGAAGGGCTCGGACTTATAGTTTATTTCGAGGAATCTTCACAGCAACTTCCTAATATATAGTTGAAGGTCTCTTTCTTCAAATTTAAGACCCAACATACAAAGCGGTATCCCATTCATACCTATGAGAATCATCAAGAGATAGAAGATAAGAGACTATGAGCTATATTAAAATGAGATAAAACCTAAAGTGTCTTCCGCAGATTTAGTCTTCGTCTTCGTGCTATAAACAATTATTGTAAGCGAGCAAATTTATGGGGTGTTAATTGGAAAACAAATCATTTAATATTTTAATTTTAATTCTCCGCAAGAAAATTACTATGCAAGCGGCCCACTAATTGAGTATAAAATCACGTTTGGCGCAATAAAATAAACAATTTTATAAAATTTTCGGTCTATAACTCAATAATTGCGGCTTAACATGAATGCTAACGAGCGAACATTACATGGTTAAGATGGTTAAAAAACAAATAACTGTAAATATGCATAGCCGCCAATGCACTGGTGGCTTAGTGAAATTTTCGAAAACCCATTAACCCATTATGTGGCAAGTACTCGTACTATGTGGTACTATGTGTGTGTTTGGTACTAACTCCCGTTATATATTTGTTTAAGCATGTTGTTAACAAATTTAGCGCACATTTGTTCGAGTTGGTATAAATTTGAGCGCGCTAAAACGTCGCAATTACCCCCGCAGGTTAACTACCCATTTATACTTATACAATCTTTGGCATAATAACGCTTTGCCTCGCGCTCAACTCCTCCGCTATACAGTGTGGAGTTGCTTGCAAACTCATCAGTGCACTCACTCACTTAAAAGTATGAAAGTTTATGCACAATAAGATGTAAATGCTTGTGTGTGTGGTGACTTCAGCAAATTTCTCAAGTGGAACTCCAATTTCCACGCTACACGTAGCTTAAGTGCCAAATATACATACATACACACATAAGAAAGCAATATAGGAGCTAACATATATGTGTGTGAGTATGCCTGTGTGTGTTTGTATGTTTGTGGCAGCTCATGAAACGTTTACGGTGCGCTTTCTTTCGACGCTTTTCTTGCTGGCTTTCAACGAAAAACGCCTGCAAATTTGCATAATGCATTGCGAAATAAGGAAATTACATTCACCGGGTAAATCGAAAATGTATTTTTCTGCTTTTTAATGTTTTTTGCTTTCTCTTTTTCGTATCATTTTTTTTTCGTTGGCTGGTGTGCCCCCTTTCACCAGCGCATCTCTGGTGAGTGGCTCTTTCGCTTGCTTACATTTGAGCATTTACTTTGTGGGTGTGTTTGTGTGTGTTGATGGAGGAGAATGTTACCAATTCATTATACAAGCGAGCAGTGTACGCTTTCCTCAGCATCAGCAGTTATACGCCGATTTCAACTATTGATAAAGGAACACCTTCAAGGGCTATACCGGTGTGACATTTTCAAAAAATCGATTTTTTTTAATGTTTTGCTTATTCGATAGTTTATACTTTCAAAAATATCATGTGAAAGCGGTAAGATCGTATCTTGAATAGTTTTTGAATGGCAGCGTTCTAAAGAGCGACCGCTCGCTGATATCGAAAGTCTTACTTAAACGCGTTTTTCTCGAAACGACATTTCTCAAAATTGCTGACATCATAACTCAACGATACATTGACCGATCGACTTCAAATTTAAACTGAATAGTCTTGAATATATTTACTATACAATGACCTAAGATTGGTTGAAAATTGTCAATTTGGCATTAAAAGTTCTTTACCTAAAAAACGATTTTTTTCAGAACTATATTTCAAAAATCATAGGAAATATATTTAACTTTAATATCCTTTTCGATTTTTTTTTTGTTTCAGCAACACATTCGGCCGGAATCATGTCAGCAGTTGAGGAACTTTTTTTTGGTACCTCCCAAGACAGCACATAACTCCGTTATTTTTCAATATTTTTGTAAAGAAAATATTTTGAAAGGTAGCTGAAAATATACCTTATTATATTCAAAAAACTTTGAAACATTCGATCGAATACTTTCCTTTAAAAAAATTTACGAAAATCGCCTAATTTTTATTGGTTACACTGGTATAGCCCCTTAAGCTCGTTTCAGCAGCGTTATTTTAATTTTAAGTGTGGTGATAAGTATATGGGTACAAAAATGGAATAATAGAGCATATTTTCTTATGAGTGTATCAGGAATCTATTGGTTTTCGAAGAAGCAACGATCAGAATCATATTGTGAAACTATTCGGCTCAGAACCCTCAGACTATTTCAACCAATTTACATATAAGTACATATATAGTAGAGCAATAATTTAAAAAATGACTACTGGTCGATCGCGAAATGAGGCTTAACTATCATATTCACAATCGGAATATATCCTTTCAAGTCTCCGATACCTTATACGAAGTCACCAGTGCTTATCGAAAATATAGGTCAATTTGTAAGGCATCTTTTTTTGATAAATCTGTTGCTCGGTATAGTACTTCTGCTATTGCTCTTTCGGTAGACTGAAAATATGATCCCTAAACGATGTCTATCATATCTCTTTCTGACAATAAAGTGGTCTGTTACAAAAACTGTATAGAAGGGCTCCTGTACTTCTCCTAGTCCCCTATACTTCAAAGAATGATTTTCGAATTTCGAACTTCCTGGTGGCTTTATACCATTTTTATATAATTTTTAATTCAAAGGTTGACATTTGGAAGTATTTTCATGACTTTGATTCTTGAAAATTGAGAGAGTATAAAATATTCTCTTCTCTCAAACTTAGACTTCTTCACGTTTTTGCATTAAACTGAAAAAAATTCTAATTTTTCACCTTCCTGCGCTCCCCCCTCAGCGTATTACCCCTCTTAGTTCGCTTTTTATCCTGCAACATCCTGGCAATATTCGGTGAAATTGCACGCTGGTAAATATTGTTACAGCACACACGTGTGTTGTTATTGTTATTGTTACTGTTACAGCTATTCTATGCTTTACCCATTCCCTATTTTGGCCCGTTTTGTTTGTTTTGCTATTTCAACATGTTTGTTGTTATACAATCTTCGCAGTCATCATCAACATCAACATCATCATCCTCATCATGATGACTCATATAATCAGCGTTGACGCCGTCAGCGGTCTCATTTAACGGCTTCTTTTCACATGCCATTGTTCAGCGTCTTTTTTTATTTTTGCCGCGCTCATTATGTGTGTGCGTACATATGTTGTTGTAAATTTTTAAAATTTCCCTATATTTTGTATGTTTATTTAAGCAACTGCTTCCCCCTTCCCCTTTCTGGTATACGCAGCATTTTGTGTCAAAGTATCAATTTGTGTATCATTAAAATAATTTGATTCCTCATTGTTTGTTAGCACACAATTCGCCAAGCAGCAGAGCGACGACGGACGAGTCGTCTTTGATGCCGCAACGCTTGCTCTCTCTCTCACCCCACCTTTATTTTCCAATTTTTCGATTTTGAATCTTCACAGCCAGTACTTTTTTCTGCAGCTCCGTCTTTGCGCCGCTGATTTGTACTTGTTGTTTTTGGCTGTGCGTGCGTGCGTGTGCGTAAATTTCCCCGAGGCCATCAATTAGGAAGTCTACGCAAATTGCTTTGTCAGCAGCTTTCCCACAGCGTTTCTAGCCAACAATCGATGGATGGCATCAAAGCGAAATATTTCGAACACCAAAGAAATCGAAAATCGAGAAATGCGTGCCTTTGTTTGTGTATGTGTATTTATTGCGCAATTTAAAGAGTCAAATCGAATTGAATTGCAGTGAAGGAAAAGAAAGAAAGAAGAAGGACAATTGATTGCGCGATAAAGATTTTTTTGCTAAGTTAGGGCGCAGTAGGATCGTTGTGCCATAGAGATTCGTAGCAGTGATAGCGTGTCATGTGAAGTGCTTTGAAACAGTTGCAAGATTTTGATCGTGCACCCTTTCCCTTTCGGTGTTCCGCGCCCTAAAGTATGCAAACAAATAGTAAACATTTGCATAAAATAACAAATCAGTTGTGTAATCATCGACGGATTAATAACTACTAGCCGAAACTGTTATTTTCGTATGCAAATTTGTGTTTGCCTTTCTTTGTTCCAAAGCAAAAACTATAATTATTTCTACAATTCTTAATGGAAGTTGCGATCGGCGAATTGATTAACGATAACGAGTATGAGACTGATCACATAGCGGAAGAATGAGACACAGTCAACCATGTAGATTATAGCTGAAGTTCCGACTCAACAGTCAAACTCAACTCTTATGTCCATTTAGATTAGATCTACATTTAGAATCAGATCTTCATCATCCTCAGTTACCACTGAGAGAGGTCTTTGGTAGAACGAATCTCATATCCAAAACATATGTCTTTCAAGAGTTGATACAGAAAACACCAGTTTGTCTTGGAACAATCAGTTTGCTATTTAACTGTACATATTTTATGGAAACTAAGTCCTCAAGTATAGAATGAGTCACACAAAACCCCCTGTGAGACTTTTCTGTTTATATTAGGGTAAGGATCTCGAATGACCGGTTTCCTATTTTCGAAGGTATCGCCGCGGAGTTCTGATAAAGATTAAGGCAAACCAAGTAGACAAGACAAGAAACCCATATTCCAAAGCATTGCTATAAATGGAACGATAGTTTGGTAGTGGTTTTCTGGAGTCAAGGAAAACTCATTTTAAAAAATATAACTTTATCAGTACTCATCTCGCTACCTTATAGCGTTTTTAGACAGGAGCTAATTGATCAATTAACCAGCCTCTGTTCGATTAAAACGCTTATTAAGAGCAATTTACCATACAAAATAAAAATCTACATTTATTATACCCTGAACAGGGTATATTAAGTTTGTCACGAAGTTTGTAACGCCCAGAAGGAAGCGTCAGAGACCCTATAAAGTATATATATAAATGATCAGTGTGTTGAACTGAGTCGATTTAGCCATGTCCGTCTGTCTGTCTGTCTATATATACGAACTAGTCCTTCAGTTTTTAAGATATCGTTTTGAAATTTTGCAGATGTTATTTTCTCTTCAAGAAGCTGCTCATTTGTCGGAACTGCCGATATCGGTTCACTATAGCATATAGCTGCCATACAAACTGAACGATCGGAATCAAGGGCTTGTATGGAAAACTTCCGCATTTTACTACATATCTTCACGAAATTTGGTGTGAGTTATTGCTCATAGAAATAATTTAATCTTCGAAAAAATTGTTTAGATCGGTTCACTATATCATATAGCTGCCATACAAACTGAACGATCGGAATCAATGGCTTGTATGGAAAACTTTTATTATTTTTTTTTACTTACTTTTTCTTACGTCTTTAGATTTGCTTAAACACATAGTTACTAAAAGAAATGCACCTGTGAAGAGTATATTAGCTTCGGTACAGCCGAAGTTAACGTTTTTTCTTGTTTTTAATTGAATTCTAACCGACTTGAAAATCAAATGCAACTCCGTGACAAAGACGTACGATATACGTTCTTTGTCTGCGATTGTCTGAATTTTTTGATAAAAAAAAGTTACAGTAGATGTCGCTGCTTAAAATTTTAATCAGCTGATGAAACTTACCAACTTCTTATGAAAAGCAAAAAGGTAAAATGATCGGTTATCGAGTAGCCCGCAGTATAAAAGGCATAAAAGTGTTTCTCAATAATATTTTTAATTGATCAATTAATTTGGATGTCTAAAAACGCTAAAGACTCAGAAAATCAAAAAGTGGACCTTGGCCACATAACTGGATCCACTGAGTGGCTAATATCGCTTTGAGGCGGAATCCAAAGTCTCAATATTGAGGGCTCAGCTTAGTGAAGCAACCAGAAAGAGACAATAATCTTGCCTACTGAAGCATTAGATAATTTATTTGAGATGAACTGAAGACACAGCTTCAAACTGGGGTAAGATGTCATCAATACCGTTAATTTAATATAATTCTCTAATAAATATAATAATTTCTTAATTTAATATTTCATGACTCAAGTGGGACAGTAAGTAAGCTCATCAAAATGTTATTGACTTCTTTTATCAAACATATCCGCATTTCTTCACAAAAGTACCACACGCGCCTCCATTTAATATCTACATATAGATTTTATCATGAAATCGAATCAAGCTTGTTATCAGCGCCAGCTATATCAGTGTGTATTTGGCTCCTCAGCACAATGAGCCAAGCCCAGCGCTGCAATATGCATCAGTGGAATGGAATGTGGCGTGTTAAGCCCCCCAGCTGGGCGTTAAGTTATGCAACTGATAAGCAGATAAGAGCTGACTATGAGCGTATATATATATATAAAGACTTTCTGACAGCTGTTAATATTCCGCTGATAACAGATTAAGCTTGTCCGAAAAAATATTATTTGGAAGTGAAATTATTAACGTAATTATTCGTGCTAAAGAGAGATGGGTGTGTACATATATGCATATATAACTGTATAATGAGTGCAATAAGTGTTACATACCGTTATCACAAGTACTACTTGTTGTTGCTGGTAAAAAAAAAATCCATTTGAGCTTTGCGTGGGCGCCAATATTTCTTAGGTTACTTTATTTTATTTTCACGCTCTCTGTGAGTCTGTGTGTGTTTGTGTGTCAGTTGTGCGATTGCATTTATATGTAGATTTAAGGTTATTATTTTTCACAGGGATTTGCATATAATTCCGGCCTATCCATGCCAGCTGACTATAATTTATGCGGTGGCAACTGACGCCAATATAATGCCGAATGGAGCAAAAAGCACAACACAAGGAAAAAAAGCAAACGGTACAAGAGAACGGCGAAGCCAGAAATCAATTCGTTGCGATTCGATTCATGTGCAAATATTTATTTATATAAACTTATGCATATCACTGGGCACATATCTCTTTATATATATGTCTATATCTATATATATATATACATATACATATATATATATACATATACATATATATAGTTGAATGTACATATGTGCAAGTTATAAGAACGCGTCCCCTTGTCTATTTGCTTGACAACGCGTACGGCATGCCACATATGTTGCATACAAGCGTTATTAACATTGAAACAAATTGTATCAGCCACACATACCCATACACATATATACATATATATATGTATATAAAGAAGCATGTGTGCGCTTATACCTGCACATATTGGCATTTGCATACTATTTATTTTGGATATTTTTAAATTATCTTATCACATTGCACTGCACATCGCTTTCCGTTCGCAATATGCGCACACACAATTACCAAGTGCTGGGGAGAGAAGAGACACAGTGTTTGTATGTGTGTCAGTGTGTGTGTGGCGAAAAGCATTCTGCATTTTGGTGGAAAGGTGTAAAATTTATGGCAACCAACAGGCTGGCAGCCAGTCAAGCATTGCGAAAACAACAACCAAAAAACGGCAATCAGCCTATGACGCCGCCGTCGACGCCACTGTCGCGTTCAATTTGTAAGCGGTGAGCGTTTGGTACGCCAGAAAATGGCGAGAAAAAAGCGAAGAAAGGTAATTTTAAAGTAAATATAAATATAAATTGTGAAATTGCATAAGCGAGGGAGTGGAGTGGGAGAGATGTGAGGCGAATGTACATACATACTTATCATTGATTAAATATAATGAAAATATAATATATCTATGTATATAATTGCAATTGAATATACCTTCACTTTTAAAGATATCGTTAGATCATATGTAATCTTAAAATAGCCTAAGTCGACTTAAGAAATTGAAAAAAAAATGGAGACACCCTTTATCACTTAATATGAATCTTCTGGTTCTAAGATAATTTTTAAAATAAATCATTTTTTCGAGGCTCCAATAAATTGCTCGGCATAACGCAAATTTCTCATACCAATTTAAGTTGAATTGAGGTACCTTAACAGATCACCAGATTTATGAGCGAGGTCTCGGTAAATTTTTTGGAAAATATCTGGGATTTCAAGAATAGACATTTTATAGTGATTATATAGTAGTCATAGTACCGTTATAACTAATTTTTTTTATTCAAATAGCAGACTAGAACCTACAAGAGAGACCTCGATGAATATATGAATGGTTTCAGGTTTACAAAATCAAAGTGTCAGTCTTTAAAAAAATTTTAAAAAGTTTATCGTCTGGTTTACGTTTTAAAGTGGATGAGGGCCTTCATGGAATAAAAAAGATTCGAATTTTATTACCTTGTAGAGATAGATAGCGGATATTTCATATATAAAAAGATACATACGTTTAATATCATTTAATATATTCTAATCTATTATTGTTGTTGTTTTTACAAAAAATACTGACTAGACTCAAATTCATTATGGTGACAACTTACTAAAATTTTAACATATTTATACTCTAGCAACAAAAGTTGCTAAGAGAGTATTATAGTTTTGTTCACATAACGGTTGTTTGTAAGTCATAAAACTAAACGAGTTAAATATAGGGTTATATATATCAAAATGAGCAGGGTGATTAAATAAGATTAAGACATCAATTAAGATGGCATCACTTGTCTTAACGAAACTTGGAACACATGTTCCTTTGGACCGTGAGAGGATCGCTTTCGAAAATGGGTAAAATCGGACACAAAATGTCGAAAACCGAAAACACATAAAGTGTCATAACTAAGCCATAAATAAAGTTATAAAAGTAAAATTTAGAACAAAGGAACGCACTAGGAAGGGGCATATTTGGATTGGGCCTCGCCCCCAAATCGGTTATTTGTATATAACTCACAAACCAATAAAGCTATGTAAACCAAACTTTCTGCAGTCGATTCTTTTACGTACCCCACCACACACAATGAAAATAGTTGAAATCGGATAATAGCCACGCCCACCTCCCATACAAAGGTTATGTTGAAAATTACTAAAAGTGAGTTAACTCACTAACGAAAAACGTCAGAAACACTAAATTTCACAGAAATAATAGCAGAAGGAAGCTGCACTGAGCTGCATTTTTACAAAATGGAAAATTGGTGTGGCATCGCCCACTTATGGGTCAAAAACCATATCTCAGAAAGCAGTCGACAGATTTCAATGAAATTCGGTATATAATATTTTCTCACCCTAATGACACGTGTGGAAAATGGACGAAATCGGTTCACAACCACGACAACTTCCCATATAACTCAATTTTGAACTCCATCTTATTCCTTCACTTTATAATATATACATTAGGAATCAATGAAGATAGCGAAATAAAAGTTTACATAAATACTGTATATGATCCGTAGCATCACTTGTGAAAAAATAGTCGAAATCGGACTATAACTTTTCAAGGCCCCGAATATTGAATATGAATAATTCAGTGCCCCATGGTAATTTTTCACCGAAAATTTCGGTAAATCTCTCAGGTATCTTAATTTAATTAAGGGAAATATCTTTCCTCTAATAGTCTGTCTCTGTACCAGAAAAGGTTAAAATCGGGTCATAACTTCCCCTAGCTCTCATATACGTAATTTTAGGATTTTCAAATTGGGTCAAATTGTGTGTTATCTTAATAAGAATATATCAATAAATTGCGAGAGTATAAAATGTTCGGTTGCACCCAAACTTAGTCTTCCTTACTTGTTATATTCTACATTTGTTGTTGTTGTAATTTTTGTGACTTTTTGCTTCACAAGTTCCCTAGCGGAGCACCCTTTATATAGCAATTCCCATCTACAATACAATATGTTTACTTACACAGCACAGCCTATACGCCTGATATTGCCGCGTGTGCCGCATGCATATGTGGCAATTACCGCCTGCGGCCGCAACAACAAATACACACAAACAAACAAACGGAGGCGATAGGAATCGTTCGCGCGTTTGCTTTGCGCACGCAGATACTTAGATAGATACTTTGGCAGCGCTACGCGTTGTTAGATACTTTTTTCGTTTATTACTTGTTCTACGCTTTTTGGTTGTTTACCTATTATTATTATTGTTTCCAATTTTTTTTTTCTGTACGCTGCGCGTCTATTTGTTTGCGAACTTGTGTTTGCTTTTTGTTAAAGGTTTGTTGGCGAAGAAAAAAAAAATATTTTTAATATAGTTTTTCTGCACTGAAATGTGTATTTACACTGGAGGTTGGTTGGATTGCACACGCGGCTGAGGTAATATATACCTATACACAAAAAAAGAATGTCAGCAAACACATTATGTTGTATGAAGTATGAAGAAGTTAGCTATATTTGTCGTTTATACGCACATTTGTATGCACAGGCGGTGTTCATTTGAATATACCTACAAACATGCATACATGTATATATAGATAGACGTATAAATGTATATATATGGATAGAAGTCATCTATGGCACCTCAATATCAGCTGAAAATGCTACGACAGCGATGAAATATACCACATGCATTCATATATATGTACACATATACATAAATATATATCTAAGTACTAAAATCTAAAACGAAGGCAATAAGAGCAAATGTTGCCAGCAACAAATGACACTTGGTAACGTTTGTCGTTGCTATTGCACGCATTACAGCCAAGCTGAGCAATCAACGCCAATAATGCCGCCAGTCAATACAGTTATGACCGCAAATATGTTTACATACAAACATACGAACACTAATATACACTCATAACAACATGTATACACACACATACATGTTTAGCAACAATGTCGCCCAACATTAGCAAATCAACAGCCAAAGCGGCAGCAGCACGTTTGCATTAAATGAAATATGCTTTGTATGTTTGTATGTATATGTGTATTTAGATATACTTATGTATATAAAGTCTGTATATCTTGTCTATCCACAATCATCTTGCCTTTGCCGCCAAGGTGTGAGTGCAATTATGGCTTTATTAGAAATTTTGCCAACATCTGAAATGGCAATGTGCAACCGCAGCCAACTTCCAGCTGCACATATTACTTTGATTAACCTAATAATGGCCGTGGATAAGCATACCGTTAGTTCATAAATTGTGCATGTGTTGTGCATACTCATGAAAGTGTTGCTGTGGCTTATTCTCGAGAAGAGAAAGTAATTTTGGACAGCGAAAGTGTAATATGTTGATTGGAGATATTGTAAGAGGCTGAATGAAATGGTTTCTCAAGAAAAATTGGTTATATAAGATTAATATTTACTTCCGCCTTATATATCTATATAGGAAGTATATCGGTTCAGAGTCACTATATATCTATATCAGTTATATATTTTTGTAGAATGCTTTCAAGTCCCTGGACCGATAAAATTCAAATTGAGATCCGGTTACAGAGAACCGACTATCAGAGGAAACAGATTCTAAGATGCTCCTTGAGATAGTAGACCTGATACCTACTGATATTTGTATTCAGAGACCGCTCCTAATAAAACCAGTTTTGAACCAGCACCCTCTTCGAAAACTAAAACACGAGGCTCCATAATCAAAAATCGTAGACTTTCAAAGAATTCATATCCCGAGGGAAGCTGGGATATACGTCTTGTTCGCTAAACGGGACTCAATTGAAATTGAGGTCCGGTTACAGAGAACCGACTATCAGAGGATTGAGATTCTAAGATGCTCCTTAAGATGGTAGACCTGATACCTACTGATGTATCACAGACCCCTCTAAATGAAACCAGTTTTGAACCAGCAACCATTTGGAAAACTACAATGAGACTAACTCCATAATCAAAAATCGAGGCTTTCAAAGAAATCACGTCACGAAATAGCCTTGCAGGAAAGCTAGGATATGCTAGGTCTTTTTCGGTAAACGGAGATCAACACAGGTTACTGAAGCTGATGTACAGAGGATAATTCAGATTCTTATCTAAGATGGTGATTTCCATAAGGAAAGTCTATTATTGAGGCAACCAACTCAATAAAACCAAACTGGATAGAAAAAAATAATAGTATAAATATAGATGACTCCTGAAGGTCTGATTAATACCGACCGAACTCGAGAGAGATTCTTATGAGAATATAAAAAAAATCGTTGGTGTCAGTGTTATCTGAAGAATTTCGAAGATAATTGGAAATAAAACAACCTTTTATGTCAGTATTTTTGAGAACTGAAAAAAGAAAAATACCATATATTGGAAAAGAAGAAGCAATTATTTTAGAAACGACGGAACTAAGATGCTTATGGGCAGTAAAATTTAGACATTTGACTATCATAAGCTTTGGAGACAACCAAAATCTTCAAATATTTTAAGAAAAAGCAGACTAGAACTCACGCTTCTAACTGTTAATGAAGAGATGGACCCTGGACCACCCAACTAGGAACTCAAACTAAACTAATTCTATTCAACACACTTTTTATCAGAACTCCAGTTTCAGCTACAGCTTCAGCACACTCCGCAGCATTTACATTAAACGAGATTTAGATGCATGTATATTACTTTTCGCATAACTCAATGTAATCTTAATGGACATCTAGAAGTTAAGCTGCGCCACAAGAAAAACCGACTTCGCATGCGAGTTGCATAGGTGAGCGTAGTCACAAAGCGGAAGCGTGCACAATAAGCACTCAAGTGCATACACACACACACAGAGACACACTGGCATACAGCGCCACTTACCGTTATTGCGCCAGCAAAGAGTTGTAAGACAACTTGCCATATATCTGCGGATATTTGTAACCCTATCAATTGCAGCTCAACACACACACACTCCCAGCTCTTGGAGACCGCTGAAACATAAATTTCTGTGAAAAGAAGAAATATATTGCAGCCACGCCTTAACCATTTCGAAATGTAAAAGATGAACAGCGAAGATGAAAAAACGCCACACAGCCACAGCGCGTCGAATAAAAAATTGAAACGTATGGTCCGATGGCTGGCTTTATCAGCGAACGTGCAGTAAACGCCGGGCCGACGCGTTCCAAGATGTGCGGGGTTGCCGGGCGGCCGGGCTGTGTTGGGCTCTACTACACACGCGAGTGCTATAAAGTAGAAATAAGTAAAATCCATAAAGTAAGTTATGAGCGTGCGATAACCCGGCGAGTGATCCTTGTTTAAGGCGCAAAAATGGCATAACTACCCGGCGAGGCGAAAGCGGTGTTGGGAGCAGCGGATGAGCTGATGAGCAGCTGCTGGGTGCTGGGCCGGCGCTATGATGATGTGGGGAATAGCGCACACGAGCTCACAAGCATATTTTACAAGACGCACATAAAACTCTATTACAGGAAGTGCGAGTGCGAGCATGTGCCGACGGACGGACGGACGGATGTCGAAGGACATTGAGGCAGCGGCAAGACGCAAAGGCATTCCTAGAAACGGAAGAAGTTATGAGTGCGAGACCAGAAAAAAGGGACTCCAGCGGGCAGCATCAAGTGAAAATCAATAACCGAAAAAAGCAGAACAGAGCTGAGTGCGAGTGCTGCGTAGAAGGGTATGCATAAACGAGCGCAGGAATGCATGAATGAAGGGATGTGTGTGCCGGCTGACTGGCTCAATGAGCCAATGAATCGTACAAGAAAATCATACGAAAATCGGCGATTGTGCGAAATTGCTGCTGCTGCCGCTGCTGCTTGCCATCGAAAAAGTCGACAAAGGAAATGGCAAAAAACTCACAAGAAAAACTTAAATTGCAAATAAGTGCCACGAGAGTGAGTGAGTGTGAGTCTCGCTGTGTGTGGGCAAATAAATGCGGGTCGAAGGTGCAACAGCGCCAACCAAGTGAAACTGCGAAACGAAAAGTTAAATGAGAATTGATGAGAATGAGTGTATGTGCGAGTGTGACTGTGGCGAAAAAGGCCCTGTGGAATGGCATATATGACTCTCGGCGGGCGGGTTGAGGGTGCACAACGGCCGTCGTTGTTGGTTTGATCTGCTGATGGTTATGGTCCTACATCCATGTTGGGCGTTTGAGTGGCAGCGCTTGGTGAGCGAGTGCACTTCACGCTATGTTTCAACTGAAGTGAAGCGTGTGCTTGCTGTTGTTGTTGTAGCGCTGCTTTTTGGTTAAGCTATAATTTTATTTGGAAAACGTGCACAGAATTACCGCAACAAATCGTATCGCAAATCGACAATTGCACATAACTGTTCGAAATGCGAGCGTTTTATGCGCGCCACACTCGTGAGCGAAATATTGGAAGATAACAGTGTTGGTGGTAATTAAGTGGAATTTGTGGTTGAAGAGATTATGTTTTAGTGTTTAGTTTGCAATTATTAGCTGAAGGAGAAAATAAACTTTCATAAATATATTTCTATAAAAATATTATAAATAATAAAAATATTATAAATAAAAATTGAAATTGTCATTAAATTTTTTAAATTTAAAAAATAATAAATATAAATAAAAATATATAATTTAAAAATATTTTTTTTTATTAATTAAATATTTTTTTTTGTAATTTTAAAGATTTTTTTTTTAATTTAAGCCGCAATACCATACTTTCCAAGAACAAAAATGAGTAAAATTTTTTATTTGGTTGCTTTTTAATGAAACGTTCCTTCGTCTAACTCTCAAATTAAAGTATTTTTGGAATGTGGCAGTACGCCTTCCCAAAAAATATCAAAATAAGTAAAAACATGTGCCCGTTTTGGCTGGGCACTATTTATGCTTTATCTGGAAACCCATAACACCCATACAAGTACACCCGCCTATACAATATACTTAGATGCTTTCGTACATTACAGCATGCGAATCGCTACTTTACGCATGAACAGCCTTAGATGGGAGCGCACGAAGCCGTTATGTAAGCCTAAGCATACAACTTCCTTGCAAGTAAAGCAACACATCAAAGCTCCTACGCCCTAATGTACACCCGAAATATATGAATCCTCGTGTATATGTGTGTAGACGCACTCTTAGTGAAACTCACGAATTTCTAGGACTCCCTTCTATCCTGCAACTGCGAACCTGCCATCTTTACGCTCCCTACAAATCATAAGTTTACTGCTGCCACTTTGACTTTCTCTATTATCCTTGCAGTGCATAGAAAACGCGCTCGCTCGCACATTTTTTTTTATTTTTTGTTCGATAACACATCTCATATTTTTATTATTCGCTATATTTCCCTGGAAATACGCGAAAATGTGTTATGCCACAATTCGCCATATTTTCCACATTACTTTTTACAAACGGCGCTACCCCACACACATCCATATTCTGCGCGAACGAACGAAAAATTTAAGAAAAAAAATAAAATTTTGTGAAAATTTTACAGCGAAAGCTTTTTCGGGTTGGCTGTTGCACACGCGAGATAAATGTTGCACCGTTAAATACTTTATTTATGATATTTCATAGAATTATTGGCGGCTAGGGCGGCAAAGTGTACAGCAACAACAACAGTCTCTACAACAACAAACTCCATAACTGGTTCCATCATATTGGTTTTCGTGAAATTTATTTGCCCACCCAATGTTTATTCCACCTGAATGGCTGCGGGTTACGCCTCCCTACCTCCCTGCCTCCCCCATTGTGTAAGCTGATACTACTTTATGTGCGCGGAAAGCATTACATTTACAGCTTAAAGTTTAAATTGTTGCAACGCGCTTCAATTTATGTTCAAAATTGTTGCATAAAAGTTAAATAGTGCTTGAAATGAACTTTAACTACTTTAAAGCTTGGCTGTATAGCTTTAGTTGCATTGTTAGTAAACACTTTCGAGTGAAAGCTTCGTGGGCAGACAAAAGTGATACTTGGACTCCATGGATGTAAGAAAATAATCTCTTGTGGTGTGAAATTGTTCGGTTTTCGTCGTGCGCTAAGCTTTGCCGAAGCACACATCCTACAAATATCATAAATATACTTCTTCTAACTTAACAATCTTCATCTCACAACAATTTTGTGGCTCTTTCAATGAGGAATTAGCCTTTTCAGTGGTACTTGAGGCTCTACTTCCACAAATTATCGCTTTTTTTACTCTATACTCTGAGACAAACTCTACAAGTCCCTTATCATTCCCGTCCTACTTTACGGTGCAGAAGCTTGGACGATGTCAACATCAGATGAGACGACACTAGGAGTTTTCGAGAGAAAAATTTTGCGTAAGATTTATGGTCCTCAGAACATTGGCAACGGCGAATACCGCAGACGATGGAACGATGAGCTGTACGATTTATACGACGACATTGACATAGTTCAGCGAACAAAAAGACAGCCGCTACGCTGGCTGGGTCATGTTGTTCGAATGGACGAAGGTGCCCCAGCTCTGAAAGTGTTCGATGCAGTACCCGCCGAAGGAAGCCGAGGAAGAGGGAGACCTCCACTCCGAAGGAAGGACCAGTTGGTGAAGGACCTGGCTTTATTTGGTGTTACCAATTGGCGCCAAACTGCCAAAGATGCATGGCGCGCTGTTGTGGACTCGGCTATAACCCCGTAAGCGTTTTCTACGTCATTCAAGAAGAAGAAGAGTCTGAGCTTTTCTCTGAAACGTGATGACGTTAACTTTTCGAATTGAAAATTGAGTGTTTCAGTGACCATTTGGACCAGATATTTTACAACAGCTATGAATAAGATCTTTCGGCTCTAAAACAATCATTTGAGATCTTTAAACAGCAATTCGAATTCAAAATAATATCACAACACATCTTCCTTAAAACATCAACTGAAGAACATATGAAGAACCCTCATCCCTCTGCCTTTAAATAGTCAACTGAAGAACTTATGAAGAACCCTCTTCCCTCTTCGTTCATAATCTCAACTGATAAACTTCTTGTACGAATTATCTACTTCCGAACAATCTTTATGGTCCCTCGCTGCACAGATAGCTTATAGACGGTTACACATGCCGTCCAAATCAAAATAAGATCGTAAAAGCAATTCATCTACACTCTCCACCCCTATTTTACACACATGTAGGTAAGCAAGTCCACAATAAAATAATAAAATTATAAATAGTTATAAATAATGCATAAACACCATAATTATAGCTGCACTCTATGGGCCACGTTACGTACGTGGAATAAATTGGCGCGAAGAAAAAAGTTGCACCTAAGGCCGTACCCATAAATGGCGGCAAGCACCGACAAGTGCATATAATCAGCGCAACAAATAAAAAAAATGCATTTAAAAAAACAACAACAATAAATATGCAACTTATATGAAAATTGGCTAAAAATAAACACAAACACAACAACAACAACAGGTGTGTGCGCTAAATGAACGCTTTGCTGACGTCAATGCGACCCACGTACAAAAAAAGGCCAGCTCCGCGACACAGCGTAAGCGAGTGTAAAAGCGATTTTCTTTTTATGGAAAATTAAGTGCATTTGCCGTACGTTGGTTGAGGCAGTTGTAATGATGCTAAATTGCAAAAACAACAACAACACAAAAAAGCACTTGCATTCACAATAGTTATTAAAACAAATATGCACAATATGTGTAATTCATATTAAAAGTCTTGAACTTAATTGCCGTTGGGGAAAAACAACAACGAGTGACTATTAAAAATTAGCTACAGCGATACTGTGGCAGCAACAACAACAGCAAAATAAGAGATTTAAATGCAATTAATTGAGCATTTATCAACTGAGTTTTTATATACAAATTTACGCGCTAGTTTAGTTGTTAGTTCACGGTAAGGAGGGAAGGTGGAGGTGAAGTTGTTTGAAGCCACGCTTTAGACAATCTGTCGTCGGAGTGGATACTATATATATATATATATTATATATATGTCCATAACTCTATGTATAAATTAATATGTTGTTGCCTAGTGGTCAGTTGACGCGCTGCTCTGTCGCGCATGCGCTTTAAGTAACATCTGAAACACACTCATATAATACAAATATAATTTTTTTACTTTTTTAAGCTTAGATACTCATATTCATATTCAACTCGTACAATAATTATGCTATCAAACAATTTAAATGTCAGCCATCAGCGCTTAGCGCTGTCAGCGTGTCATAATTGTACACAGCCCATCTGTCATGTAATTTCAAGTGATTACACAAAATTACAAATACATTTGTTACAATCACAACGCCAATATCAATTTGAGTGTGTATGTGTGTGCGTGTTTTTATACACTTCATCTTAAAAAAATGGCATAACAAGTGGTTGTGAGGCTTTCGAAATGTTGAAGTGAGTGAGCAAAACTATTTGCAGATGGAAAGACTTGAAGTAAAATTTCAAAGACAACGAAGCATAACTCACTTCAAAAAAAAAATTATTCGTATACTACAGACATGATGTAAACTTACAAGAGTTCTTCGAAGGTCTCTCGGAGGAAAAGATACACATTTTTAAAGCTCAAAAATATATTTTTCGACGCAAAATATATTTATTTTCATAGATCAGTCCAGATGCATACTTTCTTAAGTATTTTTATTAAATTTTATATAAGTCTCAATAAAATTTTGAAAATATTTGAAGACTTCGCTGATCAATTTCAATAGTTATTCTTGTCTTAGCGCCATAAAACTTTCTTAAATATTTATTTTGGATTGCTGCCACTATGACAGGTCTTTAACGGATATTAATTACCGACTCTTTTCGTTTTATACGTATACTACAGACATGATGGTTCTTTAAGGGTCTCTCGGAGTAATAGGTCTTAATTCTTAAAGACCTATAAAACATATTTTTTCAAAGTTAGAAATATGTATGTATATTCAATAGATCAGTCCTGAAGAATACTTTCTTAAGTATTTTTATTAAATTTTATATATGTCTCAATAAAATTTTGAAAATACTTGAAGACTTCGCTGATCAATTTCAATAGTTATTTTTGTCTTAGCACTTTAAACTCTTTTTAAATATTTATTTTAAATTGCTACCACGCTGACAGTTCTTTGGCGGATACAAATTACCGACTCTTTTCGATTTTATAACCCAACTTTCCAGTGTACGGATCGTTTAACGTAAAAACCGCGAGGTAAAAAATATTTATTTGCAATAGATCAGCCCTGAAGAATACTTTCTTAAGTATTTTTATTAAATTTTATATTTGTCTCAATAAAATTTTGAAAATACTTGAAAACTTCGATGATCGATTTCAATAGTTATTCTTATCCTAGCGCTTTAAAATCTTTTTAAATATTTATTTTGAATTGCTACCACGCTGACAGTTCTCTGGCGGATACACATTACAGACTCTTTTTGATTTTATAACCCAACTTTCCAGTGCACGGATCGTTTAACGTAAAAACCGTATTAACGTATTTAACGTATTTTCAATACATCAGGCATGAAGAATACTTTCTAAAGCAAAAATAATAATTGTTTATATGTCTCAATAAATATGTCTCATATATCTTTATATATGATCGGTTTCAATAGTTATTCTTGTCTTAGCGTCATAAAACTTTCTTAAATCTTCATTTTGGATTGCTGCCACGGTGACAGCTCTTTAGCGGATATTAATTATCGACTGGTTTTGGTTTTATAACCCAACTTTTCACTGAACGGATCGCTTTTCGTAAAAACCTAATGCAATATTTTTATTTAATACTCCAGTGAAAGCTTCCCACATATTTTAAACTCGTCTTCTAAGCAAACAGGGTCTTGATAGTACAAACTAGAGGTCTCCAAAGCTTTAAGTGTCTCAAGTATTGTTACAAACCAAATTGTAAACTAAAAACTGCCGCACTCGTGAGCTTTACAACTATTGTATGGTATTATTTTATCTCTTTAGTTTACTACATTTCCCGGTTTTCGCACGCCATCATCCTCAGCCTCACGTCAGCATATTTATTTCGCCGATTGTCAGTTACAAATTACAAATCGTGTCATTATTTTCTTTATTGCTTTCAACTGCCGTTTCGTTTTGTTTGATTTTTTTTCTTCAACATTGACGTTATCGAGTATTGATTGTTAGTATTGTTGTTGTAATTTTTTTGTGGCATATATAAATTTTAGAATTATTAATGTGCAATTATTGTGATTAATTTGTCTATTTAGCATTTGACAGCGTGCGGGAATTTATAATCATTTATTATTACAAACACATATCCGACTTATATAAAAATTACATACCTACATATGTGATAGTAGTACATACAGTATAAATCAAATAATATAATTAATCTCCATGCAATTATTTTAATTTACAACAAAGCCTCGCTCATATTAAGCACGCTTTCACCCACCCCCGTTAAGCCAACACTGTCATTTTCTGAATTAATACTTCACTCAAATACCTATTTTAGAGAGAACAACCATATTAATTTCCATTTTGATATCTCTATCATAGCATACCCCCATATATGGCTACCATTTCATGCCCCTAAACTCTGTTATATACTTAGTTACATGTGTGTCTTTGTATGCCCACAAAATTTATAACAAACAATGTAATTAACTAATATTAATAGTTATCTGGCAACAACATTTTATTACTCAAAAATTTTCAACATTCTAATTAAGTCATTCACACAAATTTTATGTGTTTTCATGAACTCATAAAAGCTGTGGATTAAAGTTACGCAAGTACAGGGTGTGTCAATATTTTGTTGGCGCAGCTAAAATTCTCTGCTCTTGTGAGCGCTAATAAAGAGGAAGATTAGTAGATCTCTTAAGTAAGCGAGCACCAACAGAACAGCAAAAAAATATTAAACTCGGCTATGTTTTATGTGATGAGATTGTTTGACTTAAAATCAACTTCAACTTTAGTTTTGTAAAGCTTTCGAAGCTTTTAAAGCTCCCTCTTGTCGACTCTAATGGAGTTGTAAGACTGTTATACGTTCTTCAGACAAAATATCTATTGTTTCATCTAAGATTTTAGGAGATCAGTTTATTTGGTTTAAAACCGACTTCAATTTTAGTTTTGTAGAGCTTTCGAATCTTTCAAAGCTCCCTCTTCTCGACTTTTGTGGAGTTGTAAGACTCTCTACGTTTTTCAGACAAAATATATATTGTCTTATCTTAGATTTTTGGAGATCAGTTTATTTGGTTAAATAGCAACTTCAATTTTAGTTTTGTAAAGCTTTCGAAGCTTACCTTTGCCGACTTTTTTGGAGTTCTAAGTCTCTGACTAGTTCTTCAAACAAAAGGTACATGTAGTGCTTTCTTAGTGGGGCTTAGAAAAGCTTTATTTGTATAAATGGATAGAGCTTTTTGGCCGCCAAGCTATGTAGTCAGAGAAACTTCGTCAAAGTTAAAATGTTGACGTTTGCTCGAGACTGATCCGTTTGCGGTCTCTTTAGCTGAGATATAGTATTAAAGATTATGAGAAATTTTAAATACGAAGACTACTTGTATCAACTTTCATTGATTTGAAAGGTTCTGATATATTTTGCAGACAAAAGATACATATATGTAGTCTTATCTTGTTGGTGTTTGGAAAATATTTATTTGTATAAATGGTGGATGGGATTTCTGGTTTGCTAAGCTATTCAGATTTACCGCGCCTGGATTAAGAAGATGATAAGTTCTCGAGACTGGTCCGTTTATGGTCTCGTTAGACGAGATATATTACATAAAATCATAAGACACTTTTAGAATCAGAAGCAAATTGGTAGTTTGCACTTAGATGACCCGTAGATCCAATAACTCTTTCCTCGTTCTCTGAGAAATTAATACAATATGAGAGCATTTAGGGTCGTTTACGACTTCAGTGCAACCTCGTATTTGTTAAGATGATGGCGACATCTTGAGACTGGTGCGTTTATGGTCTCTTTAGATGAGATATATAGCATAAAATCATAAGAAATTTTTGGGATCTGAAGCAAATCGGCGGTTTGCACTCAGCTGAGTCATAGAACCAATAAATATTCCCTAGAAGTCTTATAGATAGTGCAATAGGATACCATTTAAAGTATTTTACGATTAGTTTAATAGATTAGACTTTTCAAGGAAAGACAATATAGGCATATAAAAGTCTCTTTTAGCTCCGATTTTGAGCTGTGAATTTTAATAGACCCTTTTCTTTATAGACAATATATGTAAATATCTAAGCATACCATTCATTTTATACTATATGCTAGCGATCTATACTTGTGACTATGTATATATAAATATGTATATACTAGTTACATATTAATGCATGAAATAGCTGTTTATTACTATTGCTTTCATGCGTCGCTTATCTGCTATTTGCAATCAGCTGCAAGCAAGCAAATTGAAATATTTACCATACGGATTAACTATATAGCTATCTAGACCTGTACATATGTGTATGAGTGTGTGTGTGTTTGTTTGCAATGGTGTTAAATGTCTGATTTTAATTAAAAGCTTATCTAGATAATGCTTTATGTGCATAGCGACAATTTAAGCAACGCTGTCGGCAAATACATAGAAAAAACGAACAAGTTGACTAACGCTCATAAAAAGCGTGTAATTGGATGATTTTTCTTTGTAAAAAAAGCACACGAGCATTGTGATACTCGTAAATTCATAATAATTGCATAGATATTTAATTAAATGGCAGACAAATATCTTTAACATTAATTAATAGCATTAAGAGCGTATTAAATGTGACTGAGAGACTAATGACTCAAATTTGATGGAGAATATAATAAAATAACGGTTTATTTCATTTTATTAGTTTAAAAGCGTATTTAAATAATTCGTAAAATAACAAATTAAAGATTTAGTTTGAGAAAAAATTTGATAAACATAAACCGCTAGAAATCCATAATACATTTTCAGAAAAAAAATTGAAGAAAATAAAAAATAAAAAAAAAATAAATTCAATCTCTCAAACCGCAGAAGAGCTTTCAGCTACTGTATATCATCCAATTATTCATAAATATCTTAACTACACTTATATTTTTCAATATAAACAGTGCCTTTTTGCTTGCTTGCGAACTTCTGGTCCACATCAACAATGTATCCCATAACCAATAGGGAACGCACATATGAGCTGCTATTGCTCCACAATCACTCATCATCAACTAGAATTTATAAATAAATAAACGAAATACATGAAATTTTCCATTTGCTCTCAGTTCCAGCAACGCCACCATAGCCACCGCAACCACACTGCTCCACCGGCAGCACTTTGTTGAATCACTGTGCGCGCCACTCACCACTCGCTTGTATTAAGGGGATTGTGAAATTTTACGGATATGTTTTGTCAGCACTCACAATTCATCTTTTATTCGACGGCATTATTTGTTTTTCATTCGCAAATGGCTACTGGTCATCAACAACTGCTTAAACAAATGCGTGAGATGTTGTTAGTGTTGTTGTAGTGTTTTCGATATTATTGTCAGCATAGTCAGCTAACAGTTACTCAGTTTTCAATCTCAACTACAGCTAAGTTGTTGTTGTTGTTTTTTTTCATAGAAAATTGTATACCGTTAGTGCTTCAATATTTTGTTTTTGCTTTTGTATGTGTGTGTATGTTTGTTATTTATTTATATTTACTATTGTCTTTTATGCAAAAGCTAGGAAAATATCAAATTTTATTCAATATTTGTTTTGCTATTTTGATGATGAGGATTTCACTCGGTTTTTTTTTCAGCTTTTTTCCTCGTAAAGCTCAGCTTTCCTGTGTGTGTTTGCAATTTCTCTTTGTTTTTTGGGGTTTCCGGTTTTGTGTAAATAATACATGAAAATTTATTTCACAATTTTGTGTTTACTAAATGCTTGAAACTAATAAAAGTTGGACGAACATATTTTTTTTGTTTTTGCTTTGAGTGCTGCTTTTAATATAAATTTCATTTCAAATATGGATGGGCCGGAGTTATGCCGAAAAGTGTACTTTTGATTAAATTAATTTTCGGTAATAACTGTTGGAATTTGTACGGAATATTTTTTTTTATGCAAGCAGCTGTACAAGATTAGAGAAAACAAAGCTGGGAATTGAGTGAAAGGTCCATTTCAGAATTAAAATTGCACATTCAAACAATTCAACTGAAGTGGACTAGAGTAAGAGGGTGTCTCTTGTGTTTAGTACTAGAATGCCAAGCAGATTTTATTAAAAATTGTATTCACTATTATTCACCATGAGAGGATGTAATTTTGATTTTTAATAGAAAATCCAAAAATTCAAATCAAATTTAATATTTCTATTAAGAAAAGATTAAAATAATCAGTTCACCCTTTTTCGAAAAATTGGATTTAAAAAGCAAATAAAG
Source organism: Zeugodacus tau (assembly GCA_031772095.1). NCBI lineage: Eukaryota > Metazoa > Arthropoda > Insecta > Diptera > Tephritidae > Zeugodacus > Zeugodacus tau. The sequence continues at coordinate 1,821,241 of CM062653.1, read as the reverse complement.
TTCTGAAATAATGCATGTAATTAATTTTTATTTAAGAATAAAATAACTACATTTGGAATTGTAGGTAATGCTTTGATTTTTAAAGCAGTACAGTACCATGACAATGATATCATATCATGAACCTGTTTTGTGGAATCCAGAAGACGGAAGAGAGTTCTATAACCTTTAAGCGGTTAGGGGTAGTCAGGATTTTGCATTTTCGTTAAGTGTAATATTTTAAAAATATTCTCTGAAAATTTGAAGTTGATCCGATAATAACTTTTCGAGTTATTCGACATATAACAAAGACAGCTCGGGCACTCCAACACGCTGGTGTGAAACTTTATATGTTTTTTTCGCAAAACAATGTTTTTTGAACTGGTCACAACTGTAACTCGATAACCGCTCAGTAGATTTTAATGAAATTCATACAGCTTTTAGAATACATAATAAACTCAGGTCTAAACCAAAGACTTTTTTTCAAAAATTTCGATTTTTTAGGACCAATTAACTGTTATTTTTTCCCAAAAATCTATAAAATATATTTCCTGAGGCCGCCATTTTGTTAATTTTTGAAAAAAAGTTTGGTTCAAGCCCAGGATTATCTATTTATAAAACTAATTTTTTTTATCCGATTGATTTTAGATGAATCTCCAAGGACTTATGATTGTCACCGCAAGGACCTTTTTTGAAACTGGGTCAACACAGACAGCTATAACTTTGGAAATTATAATTTTTTTTTTCAAATTTTCGTGACTTTAAGTCAAAACATTGTATAATAATGCCATATTTTTACTTTTGTAAAATAACAGTATTTAATAGCAAAAAAATTACTGAAAACTCTCATTGTCTTGTCTCTGACTACCCGTAACCCCTTAAGAACTGCATAACACAAATATTTGGAAAAAAAAGTTAGGCAGATATCCTCCAATGGACCAATAAATCTTCAAATCAAAATACAAGGTGTGTTAAAAAAATAACGGGAATTTTCGTTTCTTGAAAAACATATTTATTCATTCGTCTATATTAATGTTGTCGTCTTTAAAGTACAACCTATTCGTTAGTATGCACTTATGCCACCGCTTCTACCAATCATCGAAACACTTCTCAAACGCGATTATTTAGGATAGACTTGGGGTCTTTCAGCGATTTTTCGTTTGTTTGTAAAACGACGACCCTTTAAGGTTCCCTTTATTTTTGGCTTAAAGTTTTCATATATATCCACATAATAAAAACTATAAAATTGACAACTGGACTCACCAAAACAGCGAAACTTAAAAATTCCCGTTATTTTTTGAACACACCTCGTAAACTGTCAACTTTAAAACTTTAAACTTGCTACGAAGGATAACAGTTATAATTCTCATACACTCATCACACTGACCCCAAAAAGTAAAAAAAGTAGTTACAACCTCACCCTCCCAACTTAGCAGACACTAAAACCATTGACTCCTCACCTAAAACATTTTATGTGTGCTAATTCAAAGCGAAAATTATAAATCCCAAGATTACGTACGAAAGTTATTTTTTCGACCACTTCAAATACGTTTGTTGGCAAGAAACATCAAAGAAAATCTTGGCAGCCAACCATTGAGAACGGACGTGAAGAGCGCTACACTTTGAGAGCGCGCGCTCACACACACACAACAACAAGCAAACAAACAAGTAGACGAATTTACCGTAAAGTGTAGTCCTTCACAGTTGCTTGAAAAATTTCATCCTGTAATTAAAGTGTCCGTCCGTCCATTCGGTCGCACAAGGTAGAATGCATAAGTGAAACATATGTTGCATGATAGCCAAGTAGACGGTTCAAAGGTATGCTGGTTGTTGTTGCTTTTTGAAAAGCGAACTCAGCAATTTGCTGTAGCAGAGTAATAAGGATGTGCGCTGTGAGGAAGAGACACACATCTAAACATACATAAATGGCAATGGCAGCTTCTCGCATGTTACTTTACCCTTGAAGGCGACCAACCGCGTGCTAATTGCGTAAGCAATAAAATCATCAACCAAAACACACACCGAAAACTACTTTTCTCAGGCTGCCAACCAGCCGCAGCATCCCGCCTGTCCCGCATCCAGCAGCCAACAGCCAGCTCTATAATGCAACGACATGTGCTCTTTGTCGGTTTTATCTCTCGTCTCACTTGCGGTCTTGTGTAGCGAATCGGTTTGTTATGCTTTGAGTTGAGGGAATCCTTCAACACCCATACAAACAGCAGAAGCAAAGCAGTTTGTTAGATGATGGTTTTGAGTTTACATTTTTCGGTTTGAGAGCACACACACTCGCACACTCACATGCGGAGCGCGCAGCGGCAGCGAAAGGTAGTCGGCCGAGGTGAGTCAGGCTGGCAGGCAGGCAGACATGTGAGGTCGCAAGGATCAATTGCTAGCGCTTCAACTTTGGTTCGTTGATTTTGTTGATTGGATAATATCGAAAAACATTTGGGCTTCCCTAATTTCGACTGTGACTTCGTCAGCACCCTTGAGTGTAAGAGCGTATGAGTGTTTGTACTATTAATGGCTGCATGCCTATTTATCTAGAGTAGCGATATCGTTTCAACTTAATGTGGTAATTAATATTTCAAATAACCAATATTTACACTTTCAAATAAGTTTTGTTTGTAGCCGAAAAGGGGAAACGATAGGAAATTTTAGTTACATCTGTATCAAGCCACATGGCTTCGAATTATCATTAAAAAGGGCTAAAAGGTACACCCTTAGGCTGAACTGGATATTAATTATATTATTTTCATTATTTACTTACACATAAACCGGTTGAGAATTTCAGAGCGAAAAATTGCATGTGAATGAAAAACTTCACATTTCCAATCGAATATTACATAAAAGGGGTATTAGTTCTGAGAAAACATATTAAGGAAGTAGTGCGCTTCGATCGCTGATTGCATTAAGCAATCTATTCCCACTATAGATCCAAAATTTTGGAGATTTCATGAACTGGTACTGATTAGAATCACTTCATTCTGCAAAAAACATATAAGACTCTGGTGAAATGAGCAGCGAAAAGGATTCTTGAGCAGCATAAATTGAAAAAGTTGATAAAAAACAAGACCATTCTGGACTATTAGTTACTATAAGAAGATTATTCTCTAAATCTCAAGAGAATTGTAAAGGAGTTTGAATGAACAAATTGAAGTAGCGATAATAACTAATACCAAGAGACCTTCACTTATGAAGCAAAATCCAATAAACCTTCGTCTTTCTTCACGCAGTTCAATTCTCAGCTTCTCTATAACTAAATTTGGATTTTATTAAGCTTCTTGGTAAGCATAAGTGAGCACTTCGACATCATTTTCTGTACAAATATTTGCCAACCACTACTTCATTAGAAAGCGCGGTATTTATCAAAGACTTCTCACCCGACCCACTTGGAGCTCAGTTAGTCTTGGAACTCAGTTAGCCACGCTTATCGCTTCCGTATCAGCGTTGTTGCTTCAACAACAACACTTATTTAAGTATATTCAGTGTCTGCCGTTTAATACTTGTGGCGTGCGGTGTATTTAGTACGCGAAGAAACCTTATCAATTCGTCAAATGGCAAACGGGCAAACAAATATAGAAAATGACAAAAAGAAAGACATGAAAATTGCACATTAACAGTTTTTCCACTTCCACGCCAAAACAAACTAAAACGCTTAACGGTCATACTGGCCAAGCTAAATGGCTAACCATGTACTAAGAGATAGCACGAAGCGGGTTTGAGGGTTTGACGACTCGCAGAGACGGCATGCTTCAAGCGTGGCTATCTTCTATTTGCACAGTTGGCTGTCTACTGGATTTACTGTTATTTTTTTCACATTTTTTTGTTTGCAATCAAATTGCAACGTCCGCACTTTTCTTGTAGGTAACTGCACATTTTTCTTCCATTTTTTGTATTTTCTTTTTTTTTTTGATTTTTCTATTTTGTTCAATTACGTTTGTCTGCCTTTTCTAGCTCATCCATTTTGCCACATTTCATTGTCATTAATTTTATTTGCCATTTGTGTTATTTGTGCTCGCGTATGTTTTTCGCTTGAAAGCTTGTCTTCTGAACGCTTTTGCTGCGGCATTTTGACATTTAAAAGGCGTTCTGTGCACAAATCACCTCAGCAATTGCAAACTCAATTAACATTTGAGGGTACTCAGATCGATATGCCGTTATTTGTGGCTAAATAAATGCAGATGAATTGATTTTTTCGAAATATTTATGCATTCATTGGAAGCTTCGAAAATAAATAACTCAAGAATACAAGTTTTATTTGCATTTTTCGCACACTCTATAATATATGCTTGATTTCCTTCCACTTCCTTAGTAACCTCTCCACACGCCCACCATTCCATCGGTCTCTTCGCACAGCAAAGAAATCTACTAAAATAATCGGCCCAATCAATCCTACAGGATTACAGCGCTTAACCCCGCAAACAAAGTCAGTAAATTGCTTCCTTGCAACAACAACAACATTTCATAAATACTATTTTTGTTGCGTAATAAGTAACCTTTTCCGGGGGGTTGGCAAAATATTTGTCCGCCCGTGTCTTCGATAAATCCGTCTACTACAAACATTTTTTAGGCGATTTTCTCCGGCTTTTTTTGTATACTTCTCCTTTGTTGTTGTTAAGCAACTCTGCGCAGCCACCTTTTAGGTATTTACCCATCAGAGAGTGGATATCTACGGCATTTATCCCGGCTTTGACGCACCTACGACTAACTATATTATCCTCTACGTTTGGCATGTACAAGTAGTTGAGTAGTTCACCCCCCCGCCTCGAGCGGTGCTCAACCGGTACTCGAGTCGCTGTAAACCCTAACGTAAACTGTCGATATTGAGGTCGTCGCAACCTTTTCGAGTGACGACCACTTTATTTCATTTTATATTTACACAGTTGTCATTGTTGTTGGCTGTCGTTGTTGTTGGCCGTTGTAAGCTGCCTAAAAACCTTCGTTACTCGGGTGCGTTATAAGCTTCACAGGAGGGAGCTGCATTTGTGCTTAGCAGTTTGTGTGCTTGTATTGGATCGCTGTCCCCCTTCCTTACTCTCCATCAAAGATTTTTTAATCTATTCGCTTTATAAGTGCGTTCCCCGCTTATGACTTATGCCAATACTACACTCCTTGGATATATACGTATATATATTATAAAGGTATATTTGTTATTGTTGTTGTTGTCGCAAGCTGCTTATCAAACGGCGTTGCCCTAACTGTCGAATATCACAAACGACAATGGACTAGCATTGCATTTGCCGCCCCACAGCCAGTTTACCCAAGCACAGAGATACACACACACACACACATACATGAATGTATGAAGACATGGAGCAGTGGCTGCACACGTGTCTTCTATACTCCAATTTATCACAAATTGTCATACGACCGTTATATTATTATTTTTTTTTTCGGTGTGTGTGATTTGTAGTTGTTGTAGTTCATTTCGGGGGACAAATGTTGGTTTGCGTACGCGCTCCTCACTAAACTGCAGATTAAAATTCACAGATAACTCTTGAACGAAACGAATATGCAGCAGTCGGCTGTGGGCAACAAAATGGAAGAGGTATTTTACCCAACGCCCTAGCTCATACACACGCACATATGTACACCTCCTTTAAGCCCCAGTACTTCAGTGATTTTTGTTTTTATTTCATCTTTACGCGCTGCAGAAAGTTTTTGCTTTTGGTTGTGTGTATTTAGTTTGATTGCCTTGTGTTAGAAAAAGGTGAAAGCCACATGTAAGTATGTAAATATGTAAATAATTGGAAGGCGGTTATGGAAAAATTCCCTATCATTATATTATATATGATTGGATATTTTTATACTCTCGCAACAAAAGCTGCTAAGAGAGTATTATAGTTTTGTTCACATAACGGTTGTTTGTAAGTCAGAAAACTAAAAAGAGCTATGTATATAAACCACACTTTCTGGAGTCGTTTCCCTTACGGACCCCATTACACACCATTAAAATTGATATAATCGGATAATAACCACGCCCACCTTCCATATAAAGGTTAGGTTAAAAATTACTGAAAGTGCGTTACCTCACTAACGGAAAACGTAAGGAACTAAAAAATTAACAGAAGAAATGACAGCGGATGCACTCAGATTAAAAAAAAAAGGAAAATGGGCGACTTATGGGTCCAAACCGATAACTCAAAAACTACTCGACTGATTTCAATGAAATTCAGTACATAACATTCGGTCTAGACACACTGATAACACGGATGGAAAATGTTTCTCACATGTTTCTCGAATATCTGGTTCCATCGGTTATTCCATATCTGGTTGCAGTTGACTCATTCCGGTTCCGGTAACATCATTACCCCATATCCGGTCAGCGGTATCCGGTCCTGTTACCCAATATCCGGTTCCGGTACTTCTTATCCTGTTTCGGTTAGACCATCTCCACATCCCATATCCGGTTAGTTTATATACGGCTCCGGTTGTTCCACTTCCGGTTCCTGTTATCCGATAACATCCGATTCCACATGTATCATTTCCGGCCACCTTATATCCTATTTCCGGTTCCGGTTATCCTATATCCGGTTCCGGTAAACATATCTGGTTATCCCATATCCGTTACCGGTTACCGTGGTTATACGGTTCCGGTTACTTACTCTATATCCGGTTCTGGTAACAGAATTTCCCGTTACCCCATTATTATTACATATCCGGTGCCGGTCACCCGGCATAGAAGAGCTTCAGTGTGGAGCACCATATCACTTTGAATAGTCGTAATCTGAACCGATTTAGATAATCTTGTTGTCATATGAAAGTGAATTTTCATAAATATAACATTAGGGTACTAAATTTAAATAAAATGTTCGGTTACGACCGAGTTTTTTACTGCTTCATATTTTTCAAGAAATAAATTTTGTGTTTAAATACATTTTTTTGAACCATTTTTACGAATAAAGTTGAGATGTGGCGACTGTGTTGGAGTTTGAAGCAATGTTAGACAATTGTGAATGAGCCACATTTTTGTGTAATATGCCTCAAATAGTTGTCCCGATATAATGCAAATGTGGGCAATATCTTTAATTTACAAGCAGACAATCTCAAAGCCTCCTGTCTATTTCTGGCATAAAGAAACTGCTCATAACATCTAAAATCCCTTCACAGTTAAGAGTACTCATGACACAATGGAATTTTTGATATAAAATGTAACGGGTTAGATTCTTATATATCCAAATGGACTTCGATCTACTTCTACCATAACAAAAAGCTATTTGGAACTAAGGAACAAGTTATTGGCTAGGCATAAATTTTTACCACAATTTAAATGATTTGAAGTGAAAAATTCTCGAGCAGTTAGAAAAATAAAGAATCGTTCTTTGGGTCGAAGTCGTAGCCAGATGGAGCTGAGGTAATGACACGATAAAGTTACTGGGACAAATTCTCAACATAATTTAAAATAGTATTTAAATGAGCAAATAAGTACTGTAAAAAAGTATCCGCCAGATGACGCTTTGACAAATTTCCTTTTAAAACAATACACCTATGATTTGAATCGCTTAAACCTAGTTGCTAACAAATGTACCTATTATTAAGCCCTTTGCACTGCACCATTTAATTTTCTATGTCACAGTTAACAATTTCGATGGCATCTAATGTAACACATTAACCCAATGGCCATCGCAGATTTACAACGATACATTGTTGCATATACTTATGACTATATAACTGAAATCTCAGCGGCATTGCGCTCATTATAAAGACATTAATAAATCATAATTGAGCGAGGCGAAATTGAAGGTTCGGTGTGAAAGGCCAGCAGTATTGCAGTTTAATTATAATAAATGCGAAAGGAATAACATATTTTCTCTCTAAGCAAAGGCAGCACATACTGTGGTAAGGGGACACGCCCCGCAAAGTAGTGGGAGCGCAGAGAAATTTCGAATGCAAACAACGGGTTAAGGCAATTTAACCGTTACTAGCGCTAGTTATGCTAATAGTAGTGGTTAAAATAATAGCAGCAGATCGAGGACTGCTGGTCAGCGCTGAGGAAAATGGAAAATAATTCACAGTTGCACGTTGGCAACGCGTTATTATTTGCACTTACATATATAAGTATGTATATATGTATATATATATATTCACTTGAGTTGTGTAAATCGATGACTCAACACTGTGTACAAACCAGCGCCGCGCCGCCCAACTAAATAGAAAATAATCAGTGAAAAGCACAAATTAGGCTTATCTAATGTCTATTTTACAGCTGTCAGCGATCTGATAAAGTCTATGTGCCGCTGATTAAGGCATAAATAGTTGGTTGCAAGTAAACAAAAATACAACAACAAAAAGAGTAAAAAGCAGAAAAAAACATTAAATTTAGTGAACTCGGCAAGTTATAATGAGCGACATTCCGTCGAAATAAGCGCAAGTAAGTGTACAGAAATAATGATTGAACACCTCTAACAAGTTAAATACGGGTACTTATGTTGTTACGGACACACTTTGTAAATAGCTTGCTGCCTGCTTGACTTCGCGAGCTTTGCAACAACAAGCAATTTTCATTGCGATGTCATGCACCCGACTCTGGCTGCGATGGCGTAACTAAGCGCATTTTAACAGCGACAATAATTAGAGTAATGAGCAGCTGAATCCACAGTACGTTGAAGACTAAAAAGAAGAAGAAGAAGACCGAGCCGCGAACTAGCAAATGTAGACGTCAAGACACCTAAGTACATATAGCGTATACAAAAAACGAAAAGCGAGCGCAACGCGGTAATGAGCAACCCAATGCAAACATGCAGTTACAGTTACTTCGACTTTACCTTCGGCATTGAGCTCGAGAACGTAGAAAAGAGCCAAATACCAAATAAAAACAATGAATATCAGTTTCGCTAACAGCTTCTGACGTTTTTGCGCTAAAGCTTGCCATAGACGACAAAGCTATTTTGTCGAGGAACATTTTTTTGTAGTAAAATAGAGTCAAAGTTAAAATAGACAGTTCTTGAATGTGTTTTCTTGGATAGATTATGTCAACGGCGGTTCCTATAGCCCCCCAAAAGGTTATCTCCAGCTCTCAGGGCATTGACTCTTATGGTCGTCCAAGGAAATATCCATCAACGATAAAAAGTCTGTGGTAATATCTCTCTTCTTGGAAGTTGATTCATCCTAGACCTCAAGTCACTTGGATAAATCGATGTAAAGTTGACTAAAATGGACCTTTCAGTATGAGAAGACTTCTAATACAGTGTTCTGGAGCCAACTCAAGGTCGAAAGGTTCATTGAGATGATTCTTAATGGAACTAAAGGAAGATTCCACGTATAAAGCGGAGAAAACATGAACAAAAAAGAAGCTCGTAGCGTTTTCTTAAAACCTTATATGAAAAGTACAGCTCAAACTCTCGAAAAAATTCGTCTGTAGTTTTCGGTTTTTCATTTTTCAGTTTTCGAAGAACCGTATACAACGATGACCGCATAATCCTAACGAAATTAAACCGAGTTCCAGTTGTGACAAACGAGTTTACCGTCTGTAGACACCTTAAGAAATAATATATGAAAAATATGAATGCAAAAACAAAAAACAACCAAAAGTCATTGGTAGTGGCGGCAGATTTGCCAACGATGCCAACAGTGCCACCGTTGTTGTTGGCAATTTACACGCAGCAAACTTTTGAACAAGCAACTTGAAACCACATCAAGATAATAAGTAATTCGCAGACGAAACAGGCGGCAGCAGCAGCAGCAGCGAGCAGAAAATAAAAGCAAGTGAAGAGGAAAAATAACTTGGCAACAAAATCAGCGGATACAGTGCAAAGATTGACAAATTGCAGTGCACACACTTAATATGTCAAGTTAACCGCGACGAAGTGGGAATAATGAGCGGCAAAAACGAGCGCGAGCGGTGTTGGAAGCGTTGGCAGTGCCACAGACACAAAAACGCAGCAAAGCGTTGGAATGGCGGTTTGGAAAACTGGTTGCTTTGCTTAAACTAAATTGCAGAAAAATTAAGGCTGCGTCGAGGTGGCAGACCGGCAGGCACGCAGCCAACTAGGCGACAAACGAGACGCAAATGAGTACGCAGCGCTGGTAGGTGGACCGCTGCCCACCGCCGCCAGTGGCACGAATGCACTCACACAGCGACTGGTGGCGCGGGCGTGGCACGCCACCGGCGCAAGCAGTCAATCAATCATTGCCGCAAACAGATTAAAAAATATTAATGATAAAATAAATACGAGGAGCGGCAGGAGGAGCTGTGAACTGAGCAACGCCAAGGAATGACGCTGGGCTGACACAAAAGTTACCGAAGAACGCTTACTGAAGACATCAGCTAACAACTAGTATGTATGTATGTATAGCGATGTGTTGTATAAAATATTTACGAAATAAAAACCTCATACTCATTATCTGCCGGTGACAGACGAGTGTCGAACGAACCAACACCTTGACAGGGGGCACGCACCGCCAGCTGCCGGTGGAGCGCAATCAGTATTCACTTAAAAAAAACTGAACGCACTGCTTCGAAGCCCCCACAAAAAAGAAACAGCAACAACAACAACAGCTAATGTTGCAGAACGACGTAAGCGGCATGCAGTGGTTGGAAATTTTACCGGGTACAATTTGTCTGCAGCGTCGTCGATTCGCTACACTTGTCTGCCGCAAACGATGACAAAATTGAGGCACCGAAACGAAAAAAACAACAACAAAAAAACGGCAGTTGTTGAGGCATATGAAAGTGCGTTTGTGTGGCGAAATTGAAATTGAAATACAGAAACAGAAGCTTTTCCACGCTCATTACCGACAGCCTGCACTCATTTGGGGATGGCTATGTATATATATATGTATGTATATATATATTAATATATATTATGTAAAGATGAGTATGTGTGTATGTCTTCAAAGAAAATAATATATTAAAAGCAATCAAGTCATCAAGGCAAGAGCGAAGCAAGCGGAAAAAGAGTGCGTTAAGTGAAACGAAGGTAGAAGCGGAGAGATATGATAATAACAGCTGTTGAGGAATACGAGGGTGCCCAATTTCTTACGGAAGCTTGGAAAATCTCATCGAGACGTTTGAATGTAGAGCTTATGCACCCGGTAGAGCTTATGGTCGGTCCCTTAAGGCCCAGGATACTATCTTTGACCGGGAGAGGACATCAGCAAGCTTTCAAGCTTTAGTTACGGTCAGGAAAGAGTTACCTGGATAGAAATTAGCTGTCTCGATGTACAAATATAGAGCCTATGCTTCCTGGCAGTCGGTCTCTTAAGATCCAGGACTCAGTCTTTGAGTGGAAAGACCTACTTAGACCTTCCAGTTATAGTTACGGGCAGCAAAGAGCAATCTGGAGAGAAATAATATCAAAGTTTTGACTTAAGGGTTTAAATTAAAGATCTTTCGAGGGAAGAAAGCAAGTTCTTAGGAGTTTTGAAAGTTTCCTAGCCTCAGTTAGTATTAAGAATAGTTGTTTTACCGCATTTGGTACTTCCTGTGGGGAAAATTTCTTAACCAAATGGGTACTTGAACGATAGATTTTATCGGAACGAAGGTCTACAAGTAAGTAAAAAACTAGGTTATGATAAAGAACATTCTATGCCCCTTTGTGTTAAATATGGGATTTTTTAAGAAATGACCTGACCTGGAGCATAGCCCAAGTAAGTAATGCATGTCTTATATCAGATTCGGACCAGTAAATATCCAAAGTGTGAGCAACTTTCCACTTAAGTTCCAAAACATCTTCCACCGCCAGTTGCACTCGGTTACCCACGTACCAAAAACCAAACGTACAATAATTCCACCAAAAGCGTACCGACTTCGCTTAGCCATGCAAGAAGTTTGCCATTTAAGCCTGGGCTGTAGGTTAATGTCGGCATTTAGGCGACGAAACAAGTTTCGCATTAAGTGGCAACTTCAGACACGCGACACTTCAGTGAATACAAATAACGCCTGCAGTGCGATTGACAGCCGTTGAGTGAGCGCTAAGCGTCAGCATTATCTGTAGCCAACATTGAGTTCATCAGCGGCAGCAACAGCCAACAAACAGCCAACAGCGACAGCAACATAAAAACCAAGGCGAATCATCATCAACACATGGCACATCCACACACGGAGACACAGCCACGTCGAACAATGCATGCAGTTGCTCTGTTATAATGCCATTAACTGCCGTTATTATCATTAGTCAGCTCATGATTGCGTATTGTAGTTTGACGTCTTCATTTTCATAACCACATGAATTATAATCACCAGCGACTACGACAACGACGACGACGACTTGTCTAAAGCGGCGCAAAGTCGTTCCTCGTTCTACGGCCTTATTACCATACCCTGGGCTGGGGCAGATACTCATACACGCTGTCATTTCGTTGAAATTTACGAGTATTAGCCACAATTTTGCTGTCACACATGCTCTTGCCACGTCAACGACGCTGCTGATTGGCATTCTCCAGCCAAACCCAGCCAACAAGCCCAGCCCAGCCAAGTCAACGCGAAGATTTTCGTTCATTTATGTGTCTCTCTGTGTCTCTGTGTGTTTGTGGTGTTTGCGAGGCCCAACGCATAAATTGCGCCCCAACCATACATTTATGAGTTTTCTTATCGTTTCAGTTTTCAGCAGTTATTTTTTTCCCTCTTTTCCTTTTCTTTCCAGTGCTGCTTCTTCATTTTGCAATTTCGTGCCGGTTTTTCATGAATTTTTTACAAACTGACAATGACATTTCGATAGCTAAGTATTAACATTTGTCTACAATATTATGTGTTATCGTGCGCATATATCGTTGGCTTCCTATATACGAGTCCACATATATTCGTATTTTAGCACATAACTGTATGAATGTCTGGTTTTGGTCCCAGCGCGACAGTTGTCAATCGTCAGCCTATAATGTGCTTGGTATTGCTATTGCTTGTGTTTCTGATATTGTTGTTGTTTGCCAATTCGACTGTTGTCAGTCGTCGGCTGTCAATCGTCAGTCGGCCATCATCATTATGAAATTCATTATTGCATTGCGGTTCACAAATGATTTTGGTTGCTCCGCTGTTCTGCCACACTATTTGACAGTGTTGTTGTTGTTTCGCTAAGTTTAGCGTATCGTAATGGTAATTGCTGTCAGTCAGTTATTTTATTGTTTGCCTCTTTTTATTTCAGAAATTTTCTAGTTTTTTTTTTCTTTTTTTGGTTTTTGTTTTCCATTCTCTCAGTCCACATCCGCGTGTCTATTGTTTGTTAGTTTTGGTACTCTTCCAATTGCTTAGCTTCGGTTCTATGCGTGCTCTGTGCATATCATAAAAACTTTTGTAATTTCGTCCATATCTTTAATCGCTTTTTAGTATGTATTATTTACACTCCTTTATCATTATCGTCTTTATTTGGCCTTTGTGGAGTGAAGGAAAGTTTCTTAAATGCTCTCTATTGAATTTTGGAAAGATTTTTAGTGAAATCTTTGGTAGTGACAGTAGGTTGGATGAGTGAAGAAAGACTTAGATTGGCATATATAACATTGTACAACACTCAGCAGGGTATTGGATCCTGTAATTAATAATATTTTTTTAAAAGTCCTTTTTTCGAACTTCGAATCCAAATACTTTAATTTTGGAGGCTAAATATCGTGATTTAAAAATTAGTTCGGTCCAATACCCAGAAAAAATCGATTTCGCCGTGTAGTGTAATTAATAAAATATTTAAAGGACTTTCTCTTCCTTGTAGGGAATTAATAAATATAAAGTTTCATCCGTGTTCGACCTTGACATAGTCAAATTATGTTCTATTGGCAAAGTGTTCTCAACTCCTTTGGTCCAAATTAATTGAAATGTCTCTGCCTTGGAACTGATATTATATGAAATTGAAGAGTACGCTTAGAGAAAGAGTCAATCCTACAACAACAACAACTACATAATTTTTTGAAGTCGATAGATTCGTTAATTTTTCTCTGTTATGGATACGAGGAACGTTTGAAACATAAGGGGGAATCTCGTAGGCAATAATTGACCCATTTGACGAAGAAAAAAATACAAATGAACCATGTCACATATTATATCAACGAAAACCATGGCAAAATAGCTTCGAATTCTCTCCTTATCCACCTATACTCTATAGATTTCATCCCCAGCGACTGAAATAGGAGAGAACATTTAGAGAATGGTTCAATAGTACTACAACAACAACAATTTTATTATTAGTAGTCGAAAGGTTCGTTCTTTTCCTCGGTTATGGATATCGAGCAACGTTTGAAACGTTTAGAAGAGGAAATCTTGGAATAATTAATCCATTTGATGAAGAAGAAGTACAAAAGGACCGTGCCACATATTATATCAATGAAAACCATGGCGAAATAGCTTTGAATTACCTCCTTATCCACTTATACTCTACAGATCTGATCACCAGTGACTTTATCCTCTTCTCAGACCCGATGAAAATGGCAAATTTGAATGCAGATACCTCGATAGTAACTGTATTGAATAATAAATCGATTTTTTCCGCAAGTTAATTCCTCTTTTTAACAATTTTCCAACCTTCTTGGATTCCTGGAGCACTCGTGACATGCAAATAAATAGTTTCCAATTTTATAAAGAAATATCAAATCAGCAGTGGCACTCTCTACAAATCTATAATCATGTCAGCAGTACAAGAAACTTGATGAATTGAGACACCTTGAGAAAAAGTGGAAAATAAATTTTTAATTTGATTAACAACCGATGCTCAGCACAATTGTAAACAAAATGCTCGCAGCCACCACCACCTCGAACTCAACTATGCCGCAATCTAATTTATGTTTGATAATTAATTCAACGAGCGGCGAAAATATTTTGCCTTTGCAGCATAATGCCGCTAATCAATTTGGGATTATTCGGCCTTAAAGTTACCTAGAAATTTCCAATATGAATTTGTTGCATTAATAAGTGGTGCTACGCAATACGAGGGTGGAAATAAATCAAACAGCAGCTGTTGTAATTTTTACAAAAAGAATGTAAACAAACAAATGGCAACTCTTTCGCCGGAAAGTAAATAAGTTGTAAGGTATATGGTATATATTAAGGAACAGTAGTTGATGCTTTTGGCTTGCGGCAACTAAAAGTATTTTGCATAGTAAGCGTTAGAACACCGTTAGCTTTATTTTACCGTTATTGTATTTATGAGAATGTGTCTGTGTCAGGAGCGCATTTCGTTAGCGGCAAAGTTAGTAAATAATAAATTAAAGCGCCCGAATTCGAGTACACCGAAACACTGTGCGTGCCAGGCCATACAATATCCATGTCAAAGCTCTACAATTGCTATATTCCTCACCCTCCTCCTCCTCTGCCGCCTTGTTATTTTCACCTACACACTTTGCCATATTTTTTTCTTCTGCTGATGTTGCTGCTGCTTCGCCATTTAATTTAACACAACACACAACATGAACCGACAATTTTCAAAGAATTTCTTACATTGCTTTTGTTGTTCTTATTGTTGTTTTTACTAGCGTGTGCCGCGTGAATCGCTAAAGTTTTTGACTGTTGTTCGGGGGCATCATAAATAATGCATTATCGACGACATCTCATTTGCGCTGCGAGTGCGAGTCATGGCCACCTTAGGACCTATTCTACACACTACTGCCATGCGATTGCTGCGGAAAGTCATACTAAGGTTCACAATACTCATTTCTCGTGTCTTATTTGGTCTCACACATTTATTATATATCTGGGTATATGTATGTATAATAACTACGCACGAGTGTATATTTCCACTGTGACAACAAATGGCAACAGTCGTTTAATCATGCCACACCGCGTAGAAAAGTGGAACTGAGGAACAGAATTTCTTTGGAGCAAAAGCAACTGAGCATAAAGCTCTCGAAGAAAAATTGTTTTGAATAAATGAATAATGGCAAATTCATGTAAAAATCAATAAAATATAATTATAATGCTAAATATTTCCATCTCGAAAACTTCTACGGTAACCCTCGTATTTATGTTATTTTATTAGAAAAAGTATTTTCATGCTTTGTCTTCTTTGTACTTTCCTACAGGGTGCGTCCAAACAAATTTGCATGTGTCAAATAGAGTGTGTTAGAGAAAGGGAGAAGTGGGTGGGCGTTGTTGGGTACCGGGAATCTTGCTGAGCTTTATGTACGCGCGTGCTGAGCTCCTTCACCCGGTGGCTGGAGCAGCAACAATTTGCATAGCATAGCAGCGCTAAAGCAAAAATAAATTACAATGAAACAACAACAAAAGCAACAACACTAACACTGACAGCAACATTCATAAGCGCAACAACAACAATGAGAAAGCAGTTATGGCAACAGTTTGATTTCGTAATTTATTTGTACGCCAAAATGAACTTTTGATTGATTAATTTTCTTCTGTCTTCATTTTTATTGCCCATTTTTCTTCTTGACTCGCTCGCATACAACTCCTCGGTATTCAATTATATTTTGCATACGAAGTTATTATATTTGATGGCTTAATCATTGCACGTCGTTAAGGAGTAGCATTAAACAGTGGATGGAGTGAGTGTTGGAAATTTCCCCCAAAAAAACAACAAAAAAATGTTAGTTATTACTTGATTGCTTGAAGTGTAGCGTAAAAATGCAAATTGCTTGAAAATATTGATTATGTTATTAATTTCGAATAGTCGTGGATTGTAAATGTATGTGCCAGAAAAATTAATTAACAGCTATAAATTAGATTTTCTTGTATAATTTGTCTTATGTTGGCGATTTGCTTTGTGAAGTGTTGTAGTTTTGTGTTTAGAAAAAATATTTAAATAATCATATTTACATATATATGGAATACTTGGTTTTAAATATACATATACTGCAACATGGAGACAAACAATTGGTAACGAAAGTACGAATTATACAATGAAAGGTTATTCAAATAAAATACAGTGGAGCTTCTCTAACTCGAATCCCGATAATTTACAAAAAACACTTCCATAGTAAAATTTTAAGTTTTGTGTTATACCTCGAAAAGTTCAATTTATGTAAGAAACATTTTATTAAATTTGACTTCTATTGCCATTTCAAAAGTTGGAGTTATGGAGATCTTCGCGTTATAGAAGTTCCACTGTAATTCATAAATTTAAAATTTGTGTAAGCTTATCTAATTCTAACCTCTTTCTTAATTTGAGTCAAAGTAACTGATTTATTGACTTATTTAAAAATAGAAATTTAAAATTTTGTCAAAACTATGTTGTATATCATCAGAATAAACAATTAAAAAAACTCACAATAATACTATCCAACGAAATTATAAAATTCCGGTTATTTTTTTAACACATATCGTATATTGAAAAAAAACTAATTAATAGTAATAAATCATCTTTTTGGTTTACCATTTATTTAATTTTGTCCATTTTATTTTATTTTATTTTATTTAATTTTGTCCATTTTATTTTATTTTATTTTATTTAATTTTGTCCATTTTATTTTATTTTATTTTATTTTATTTTATTTTATTTTATTTTATTTTATTTTATTTTATTTTATTTTATTTTATTTTATTTTATTTTATTTTATTTTATTTTATTTTATTTTATTTTATTTTATTTTATTTTATTTTATTTTATTTTATTTTATTTATATTTTATTTTATTTTATTTCTTTAATTTAATTTAATAGTATTTTATTTTATTTTGTTTTATTTTATTTTATTTTATTTTATTTTATTTTATTTTATTTTTATTTTATTTTATTTTATTTTATTTTATTTTATTTTATTTTATTTTATTTTATTTTATTTTATTTTATTTTATTTTATTTTATTTTATTTTATTTTATTTTATTTTATTTTATTTTATTTTATTTTATTTTATTTTATTTTATTTTATTTTATTTTATTTTATTTTATTTTATTTTATTTTATTTTATTTTATTTTATTTTATTTTATTTTATTTTATTTTATTTTATTTTATTTTATTTTATTTTATTTTATTTTATTTTATTTCCTATCATCTAAAACCTTTCCTTATCACCTAAAAAATGTATTTACATGAAATAAAATTTTATTCGACGGTTAACATTCTGTAAAAAATATATTTACGTGATAATATGATCCTAGAACACTTTCCCAGCATTTCTATGTAAAATAGAAGTAGATGATAGTAGTTAGTATGCACTATGTAGCACTCCTGCGAATGTATGTTAATTACATTCTCACCTTCTGTTATTGGTACGTCAACTGCAGCAGCGAAGCAAGCGAAAAGTAACGATCACTTGTTGCACGGCAAACACTAACTACGATCCAACATTCGTATGTACTCGTATGTATGTATGTATATAAGCACACAAGTGTATAAACAGCGAGCGCTCGTGCTTGCATGCACATACGCACGCACGCATATAAATTGCGCACATTTTGAGGTTAGAATATAAAGGCATATATTTAAGTAATTTTATATTAAAAACGACTTACCTTGAATGTTATTATTGTTGTAATTCTTGTACACCATCAATAGAGAAGAGTTGCTTAAGTCTTTCAACACAGTGTCTTTATTTAATTGTTCCTTTTATTTGGCACCGAGTCGCCCGCACCGACGTAATATTTTCACTTCGCAAAAAACACTTAAATTTCAACGCCCGCGCTAATATTTCACTTACTACCGTTGACAACCGCACTAAACTTTAACTTTATAAACGATTTACTAATTTACGCACGATATTTATTAAATAAATTACAATTTTCACTTTCAATTGCGGAACACGGAACTTTTGCACTCGTTAAAACGGAAGCGTTTCTAATGCCAGCGGATATTTGACAGCCGCGCTGCCGACAGCAACGAATTGACATTGTTGCTGGGTATTATTGTGTAGCTGCTGCACTTTGCTTTACAGACTCGCGGTTGCCTAGCGACGGTTGCACTGATTAGCTTTATGTTTGCGAATAGTTTAAAGATTAATGTTACATATGTATATGCAGAAGTGCTTGAAATGTAAGAACATGTGGAATTAAGGAAGGTTAAGAATCCAATTAAAGAATGTTGAGTGTCAAATGTTATGTTGTATTTACATATGTACATATGTGAGTGCTGTAAAGGAGTAAGAAATTAACATTTTTTAACTATGGAGCTAATCATAAATATTTAATTAATTCTGTTAAGTATTCTGTAAGTATATATTTTTGGAAATTGAATTTAATTTTTAATTTAAAATTTTCAGGATGATAACATAATATAATAAAAAGTATAAAATAAAAAATAAAAATCCTCATTAATTCTATTTATTATTTCGATAATTGAATACAATTACTTAACCGCAGTTTTCGACTATGAAAAGCAGTGCCTATATGTACTATATTGTATTCATTCAAATAGAAAACAAAACGATAAAAAATAAATAAACAAAAAATAAGGAAGGTTAAATTCGGTTGTAACCAAACAATTTATACTCTCTCAAATAATTAATTTTATTTTCTTATGAGAACACACAATTAGACTCTTATATTAGGTTGGTGACTGGCGACAAAAAATGGATCACATACGACAATATCAAGCGAAAACGGTCGTGGTCGAAAGCCGGTGAATCGTCCCAAACAGTGGCCATGCCGAGATTAACGGCCAGGAAGGTTTTGCTGTGTGTTTAATGGGGTTAGAAGGGAATCATCCACTATGAGTTGCTCCCATATGGCCAGACGCTTAATTCTACCATCTACTGCGAACAACTGGACCGGTTAAAGCAGGCGATAGACCAGATGCGTCCAGAATTGGCCAACAGGAAGGGTGTAGTGTTCCACCAGGACAACGCCAGACCACACACTTCATTGATGACTCGTCAGAAGCTACGGGAGCTCGGATGGGAGGTTTTATCGCATCCACTATATAGCCCGGACATAGCGCCAAGTGATTACCACCTGTTCCTGTCCATGGCGAACGCTCTTGATGGTGTAAAGTTGAACTCAAAAGATGCTTGTGAAAAGTGGCTGTCGGAGTTCTTCGTGAATAAGGAGGTGGGCTTCTACGAGGGGGGTATTATGAAGTCGCCGTCTAGATGGAAACAGATTATCGAATGAAACGGCGCATATTTGAACTAAATCCGATCACTATATAAAGCATATAATAAAGAGCAAAAAAGCGGAAGAGAAATATTTGCCAACCTAATATTCGACAGAAAGTCAACTAGAATAACGAGAATCACAATATATAGTGTAGGGGATAGAGTAATTCCGAGGCCCATTTCACTCACTGTCGCTACCAATCAACATTATATTCAAAACTATACATTTAGGTACTTCATTTTTCTAAGATATCTCACATTTTGATCGATATATACGGTATAAAGCGCACTGGAAGTTTAAAAATCAAAATATTAGGCATATAGGAGCTAGTGGAAGTAACGACACGATTTCGCCCATTTTTGGCACAGAGACACATTATTATAAGAAAAATATTCACTCTTAATTTCTTTAAATTATCTGACAGACTTACCGTTATTATCGATAAACAATTATCCATAAGCACTGAGGTCCCCATGTTCGATATCTGGGGCATTGAAAGATTATACAGTTGAACTTCCCTAACTCGAATAACCAGAATCCCCAAAAAATTTCGAGTTAAAGAGACTTAAACTCTGGGGACCTCAGTGGAAGGTAGGAACCTTATGGAAGGGAGTTTGCATGAAATTCGACTTCTATTTCCAATTTAAGAGTTCACGTTATGAAGAACTTCGAGTTATAGAATTCCATTCCCATTATCATGGAATATGATAGGGTACTAAAGCGAAATACGTCCAGTAAGTTTATTCAATTGAGCTTTGATAGTTTTAGATGTTAGAAAAAACCGTTATGTGTACAAAACTAGTATACTCTGTGCAACATCTTGCGAGGGCATAATAAAAAATATGTTTTAATTTGTGTATATTTATATTTGTAAGTATATAAACCAATAAATAGTAGGAAATATGTGCGCAATACAATAGACAAGCGCCCCAGCCAGCTAGTCAGTCAGTCGTTCGAATATTATCTGCCTCGAATAGTATTTCACTACTTTTTAATGTTTTGTCGTCGTTGCTGTTGAGCACATTACTTTTGTGCGCTTAGCATTTTTGTTTTTGCTGATTTATCGAAAATGTTTTTGATTGAAGTTTTGTAGTTCGGCAAGTTGGCTGCTGTATTTCATCATGTCTGCGCATTCGTCAATGTAATAGCCGCCATAAAATGATATATTAAACCATTCAAAAGTGAAATATGTATAAATTCATGAGAGTTTATTGCGGAAAATAAAATGCGAGCATTTTACAAATACATAAACTAACGGTACTATTCGAGAGCAGAGATGAAGAATAGCAAAGCTTGCGAGTACTATGAAAAAATACAAAGAATTTTTGATATAAACCATTGATGATTGTATTTTTTATGTTTATCGGATACAATTTGGCAATTTAATTTTGTTAATGACTGACCTTGAGATTTACGACTGACAAGCAAATACATCAAGAGTGAACTACATAACATACAAATACAAATTATGTAATTGCAAAAGTTTTTTGGTGGAATTTGAGGATTGAGGATGGAGAAGAGAGATGGAGAGTGTGGGTGTGGGCGTCATTTTTGATGTGATGTAAGTTATTTGAGCTCAATATTGGCTTCTTTTTTTAATTTCTTGTGGGAAATTGTAGACAATTATTTAATACAATTTAATTTAAATAATTGTATACCATTAAATATATGATTATATTGCTTTAATATTTTATTGTAATTAAATACAAAAAATAAAATCAAAAACAAAAAAATAAAAATATCAAAAAAAATCTCCCTCTCTTAAACCCCACTTAGCTCTCTCTCTCTGCAAAAATTTGAAATTTAAAACCAATTTAACTGCCTGCTCCATCACTGCTTTTAATGTCCCGCTATAATATATGCAGTTTAAATATGACTTAATTTTTAGACCCTTTCACCCATTATCTTTACTAACTATAATAAAAAAAAAATTCAAATTACAAATTTATAAACCCATAAAATAAATTTGTCTCAGCCTAACCCAAAATATGAAGAAATGTGGCTGGGGCAAAAAGGAAGGGTTCATGGCACACAAACCAGGCGCTTTGGCAAATAATTCAGCCAATAAATACCCTAACATATTTGCGGCTGACATTTCGCCAAACTTTTAGCATATTTTCAAGTCAAATTTTCATAAACAAAAACCCGAAAAAGGAGGCACGCATCGAGAGAAGGGAAGTGAATTCACGCCACAGCTGCTTAGGCAAAGTTTAGACCCTTCAACTACCCGCACAAAATTGCTCAAAAACCACTTACCCTTACAGCCTACGCTGTTTTTTTTTTTCTTTCTCAACGCACATTATGCCTTATTCGCTAATAAACAAGATCCTAGTCATATATTTATAAGCACAGCTTTGGCGTTACTCATATACAGCCAGCATCTCTCGCACCAGTCCCTTCTCTCTCGCAATTTATCTAATACATATTTTCATTATTTGCTCTTGATACCAGTTTGCTTCATGCTTTCCCATCGCTTTTCTGCTCCGCCCATTCAATAGCTTGTTTCATAGACTTTTGAATTTATACGCTTATAAACAAGCGCCAAAGTAAATAGAAAGTCCTTTAAAAAGCAGGCGAGCAAACAAAAACTTGAATGAATGAAAATAATAAAATCTGGAAATGAGAAGGAAAAAGCAAAAAAAAAATAAAGAAAAAACCGAAAATTGTTTACGCGTTTGTCACATTTTTCACCCAATTTTTACTCGCTGCCCTTTGCACTCACACGCCACACATACAAAAACAACCTTATATCCCTCCGGAGCTGGCAAGGATGCTGAACACCCACCCACTCGGCCACCGCTCGGCCAGTGCGTAGCATACACTTGTCCTAATGAAAAAGCGCCGCCACTCCACTCCCCACGAATATTCGCACTTAAATAAACAAAAATTAAATATTAGGCCGACGCGGAGGCTGAGTTCCAGCATCGGCGCGTTTTTTATTTGCCGCTGAAGCCGTGACCAAAAGCGGAGTTATGCTTTCTGCTATTGTTGTTGTTGCTATTTTTGCGCTTTATATTTATTATTATTTGTGTTATTTAAATTTTTTGTCTCGGTTCATTGTATCGCTTATCTTTTTCGATTGTTCTGTTTATTATTGTGCTTGTACTTGTCGTTCTTGTGTTGTTGTTATTATTATTGTGGTTGTTTTTTGTATTTTTTTTTGTTTGTTTGCTGTTGTAAGATTGTGACACTAATTCGTATGCTAACAAAATGAATGTGCACACAACCACGTTCTATGGGCGCTGCCCGGCGTTAAGCGCCCTACACGGTCCACCCACAACACGCCGTTGACCGTGCTTTCTTTCCATTTTCGGCCGCTCTTACTTATGCAGGCAACGTATTTGTATGGAAAATAAACAAAACCCAAAAATACCACAGGAAATCTAGCAAAAACACAACAGTGAAACGTACAGCCAGGCACGAAGTGTTGGTAGGATATGGACCCCTACTGTTGTGCACTACAAGTATATTACTTCCTGTGATATTTATTAACAATAAATTATGAAGTTGTGCGTACATGTTTTTGGGTTATTTTTAGCAAAAGACATGGCAAAAACATACAAGCCGAAGAAAAAGAATCCCAAGAGTTTGCGAAAAACGAGCAAAAAACACGAAACCGCAATATGAAATAAAATAGAATGAACTCTAAATTTGTAGATCCTCATGTGAAATATTTATATAACTAAAATATTCGTAAATATGTATGAAAAGTCTCCAACATATGTGGGGAAGTTATGTGCTATACACTTGTTATGAAAACGTTGCCTACATTTAGGCTGATATTGCATTAGTAATTAGTTAAAAAGCTAATCAATTCTACGGCAATGAAGTTTTGGAATCAATCTAACTAAAAATAGATACCATAACCGTGGTTTTGCTAGAGAATGTATGAAAAGTCTCCAACATATGTGGAGAAGTTATATTCTATACACTTGTTGTGAAAACATTGCCTACATTTAGGATGATATTGCATAAGTAATTAGTCAAAAAGCTACGGCAATGAAGTTTTGGAATCAAACTGCCTTAAAACAGATAACATAACCGAGGTTTTCAAGATACTTAGGAATCATTTGAAGGTACAATCACCGATTTTCATCTCTGTTAGTACTGAATAGAACCACTATGACCGTGGAACTTAGCTAATCTCGAAGAAATTGATAAAGCTCTTCATAGTGGCACTAGTAAGACTTCATTCGCTGTAAGTACAGGTTCAGTAAGTTGTAATACTATTAATAATGAAATACGTAATCCAGATTTGTCCCGAAACTGTCAACCAGTGGTATTAAGAATCTAAAAGTTTGATTTCTTTCCTCTGTAGCAGACACTTTCGTCTTGCTGACCTTCAGAGAAGAACAGGACACTCTCTTATCAGCCTCAGAAGCTGTATGGACCTCACACTCCGTTCATAATATTTTTTTGTTTCCACCTCCAAAGCAATCAGGTGCGCGCTCTTAGATCTTCAAGCATTCTCTTGTGTAATTTCAGCCAATAAAGCGAGTACAAGCTCTTAACTGCCTACATGAGAATGAGAATACTATTAATTAGAACTGAGAAAAAGACACTCTTACACACCGTTTACACCGACAAGCGCCCAACCAACGTCCTACCAAAAATTCTAAACCCAAGGAGTGTTCCTCACGGCTGCAAGGTATCACTATGCGAGGCACGAAATTGGATTTTCGCTTTGAAAATGTGCTACAGATTTTCATTGATTTGTTTTGCGGGCTTAATTTTTTTGACAGCGCACTATTTCCTTTGAGATCCTGCCTACGTTGGTTTACCGTTCTTTTTTTTTTTTGCTTTGTAGATTTTACGAGTACATGCCACTTTAGAATTTTGCGAAGCATTTTATTTTCATTAGTTATTGGCGCGCGGGGCGCAAAAAACATGTTTTATTTATTTAAGATTACATGTGTCACTGATGAGAGTGATTGATGCGCACGTGTGCCATAGTGATGGCCTGTGAGTCACCGCCACAAGCGGGAATGTGGGTACTGACACATAACGCAGCTCACTCCAGGCTGATATGTGAAACTGTCGTCGAATCCTGTCACATAAGTTTGTGTGTGAGTGTAATTCTAACGATTTAGCATGGTGTTGGTAATGATGTTCGATTTGTTGCTGTTGCTTGTTAATGACATGAGTCAACACTTTTAACTTATTTTGCCGTTTCAGTGTATCTTCACTCGGTATTTGACACCCTCGCGGCGTTTTAACGATTGCGTGTGCAGAATATTGCTGATTGCCCTTGTTATGTTGACGTGTTTTGACAAGCATTCTTTCACCAGTTCTCGTCCCTGAGTTTTCCAAGTCTTTAAATTATAAAATTAACGGTAGTTTTTTGGTTCGAGGTCGATCCAATGAGTCCAATCCAATGGGATCTCTCAGACCATTTCATTAATCAAACTAGATCCGAATTCTTACGTACGAGGAAATCGAAGAATCCCAAGGTTTCCTACCGAAACATCTCTGGGGGTTTTCAGTATTTCCAGCTTCAAACTCAAGCGGCCTATAAGAATTGATCGACTTAATCTAGACTTTTCTGGTATATCATGGAACCACCACCCTATACCAAAGTATATCGCCATCTAAGCATGCTCTTAACTTGAAAGAGCTCCATTTCCCTCCAGCTCTTTCCATAAGTGGCGTCACTTTTCCGTCCATGTCCTGATGAGCGCTGCTGGAACCAAAAACAAAGCACACAAAACACAGCCAAACAGCAGGTCTTCGTACACGAAAACCATTAAAGCAGAACATTAAAACAACACAACAATTATTTCAAGGAAAACAACAAAAATTGCAAAATAAATATGGCAACATTGTTGAACAGAAAGTTTTTTTTTAGTATTGCCATCACGAAGTAAAGCAAAGCGTGGCACAGCAAAGTACATGAATCAGAGAACAGCAGGCCGAAAGACTTCACTTCACGCGAATTTGCTAAAAACATGAGACAACAACATGCAGTGCACGAATTGCTGCGCAAACAATGTCCGAGGCAACAAACAACGCCATCAAACAACATCAGTATGACATGTGTAAATCCGGCGAGGCACTGGACGGCCGGCCGTCTACCGAGCCTACAGCACGCGACCTTTGTCGTTCAAAGCTTCGCCTGCGTTGCGGAAGAGCGAGGAGCGAGGAACGCGACTGAAAGGACATGTACGAGGATATTGGTGTATCCAGCTTGACATGCAACGTCATGTTTGCGAAACTCCTTTGGTGCGAGAGCGAATGTGAACAGCACAGAATGGACGAGAAACACAGCGACGCGGCAGGGAAAACTAAGCGCTTTTAGTCGCGCCGCCGAACACTGCACCACCCATGGGACGCCAGGGGCGACTCGACGTTTTGCTGCCGAAATGAGCGTAAAATCGGACAGCGTATGTGAGGTTAAACGGTCACCTACACCCCCACTTGCCTACACACAAATGTGTCTATTGCGAAAACTTCAATCCTCCGAGGCAGTCAGCGATAGTGACAGCGCGTCACTTTATCAAAAAACAAATAAAAAATAACTGTAAAGGAAGTATGCGTTCGTACAGCAACAAAGTGCCGCTGAGATTAAACCAACGCACACACGAGAGAACGCTGTCGGACGTTGGGATAGTGGGAGTTTTACATGGGTTGGGCACTTTGAATTAAGATGAATTGTTGTCCTGCAAAAAAACAAACAAACGAACAAAGCTAACAACGCGAAGTAGCGTAAAATGAGGAAAAGAAACTAAGCGCTCTAAAAATAGTAGAATGTATAAATGAGATGTGAGTGAATACACGGAGAAAGTTTAGGGCTAGAGCATAAATAAAATGGACTCACTTCTATGGATGATTGTTCGTTGAAAACTATATCATATTGAGGTTGAGCCAGAAGTGAACCTACAACCGAGGCAGGAAATGAGGCGAAATAAAGATTGATCTTGATAGTAAATCGCAAAGACCATAAGTCGGATTGAGCTTGAGGTAATAACCCAAATCGGTAATAAGGTTGAACTAAAACTGTGATGGAGTTTGGTAATGGCACTAAGGCTATGACAGAGCCTGAGATCTGGACCTCTAGGTACAACTTGCCTTAGGAAGGTACTGAAACTAGGAGTTCGGGGAAAATGGATGCTGAAACATAAGCTTCGACCGGAAGAGGCGAATATTACGACTGAGGCAGAGACAAAGGAACTGAATGGGATTTCTGCTATAAGCTAAACTGAGACCGAAACTACAACCGAATCTGTTAATGATCCAGAGTTTCAATCGGACACTGGAAATAAGACTTGGAATAAATCTAAAGCTTATATGGGAGACTAAGATCTAAGTAGACTGAGATCTAAACGGCGTTCGAGGTTGTTAAGACGATTAAGTCAGATACGGAGCCTGAGTCCAAATCTGAAACTTAAGTTCATACAGAACTGTGACGACTGACATACATAAATAAATAGACTGGACTGAGGACATAGGTAGAGCACAGGAAAACCGGATCTTCTTTTTTAAGATATACCCAATTTTGTCTTATTGATATGCAGAACACATCTGTTATTCCATAACCTCCTGTTTTTCGCAGTGTCATATTGCCTTGAGCCAACAAGCCGTCTTAGTTATTTGTCCTTAAGACAGTCGATCATTTGGTGCTGACTATTTATGTTGCTTCCGTTGCAATGCGATGAATACATTTTTGAACACAAAAACAGACAGGACCACCAGCACCGCAGGCGAGCTTCAGCACTACCACAGTCCCTACACGACGCGCATACATACTTGTACAAGCGGCGTAGCTCGAGGCTAGCCAAGTTATCCAAAGATAGTCACACACATAGCACAAAGTGATGCGAAAAGTTGTAAGAATTTGAGAATTTGTATGTTGTTTAAAGAATATTTTTTATGCCGTTTGAACTTTGAAAAGTGCCAGCGCACAGACAGCGGCGCACAGCGAGGCAGCCAGGCAGCACAGCGGCGCGCTGGGGTTTGGGCATAACGGAAAATGAATCACTTGACATGCACATGTCACACACAAAGGCGCACACATAGACATGGAATCCGGCGACCCACTTCAAGTAGCATGAGCTGGAAGGACTCACATCTAATATGTATGGATGGCTATGCAGTTTGAATGGAGCGCCGATGGGAGACCCCCCTCACAGTGCCTGACGCAAAGTAAACGGAAAATTTTCGAACAACAATCACTAACATATGCAGATCCCCAATGGAGCTGTAGACACAAGAAGCGAAACAGCGCAAACAAGTAACGATGCCAACGTGTGAAGACATTTGCAAACAAAAAGAAAAAAACAACAACAGCAACAACATTAAACAACAACTATGACGGCAAGTGTCTGACTAAACCAAACAGCCATGGCCAACAGTAATAACATGGCATGAAAGGAACCCCAGCACCAGCGCTGGCTGTTAATGCACACCGAGCGGCGGGTTGGGGTTGGACGCGGGCGCATTTCCTACTTTGCCAGCTGAGCTGTGTTGTGCTGAGTTGTTTGGTTGGCTGGCTACCTGGCAGTGCCGCAATTTAACCGCATCAGCGAAATTTTTTGGCATAATTTCATATGCAGCAGCAACAAACCCGGCGCTGGCAGGCAGGAAGCCGGCAAACACACAGACACACCAACACAGGCAAAGCCATATGCATGAGCATTTGCACAACCGCCGTCACCGCAGTTGGTCGGTGTAGCTGCTGAGTGGCGGTGTGGGCGTGAGCAACACTATCGTGCGGCACTATCGTCTTAACCGCAAGCACACAGACACGCACACACACGAACACACTTAAGCGCTCACATAGTAATTTACGTGCAACCCTGTGTTACAGCTTGTGTGTGTGTGTTGCATATCCATTCATGCCTGCCCATATCGCACTCGCCCCATCCGCTATTTGGCGCTTATCCGGCGATCCAACGAAAATTTATAGTTTCACGCTTTCAACATCATCAACTCGCCTCTCTCACAGCCGCGCTTGCCTCGCCGCGCTCGGGTACGACGAGGCGTATGAGTGCTTTGGCACTTGGCAAAGTGCAAACACACAGCTATATGCTTTCGTATGTGTTGTTGTTGTTGTTGTTGTTGTTGTCGATGTGCATATGTATGTGGCTGGCGCTGTGGTATCTTGCCGCAAATCACCCACTAAGCAGATGTAAATGAATTCTTTGCTGGATTTCTTGGCCGCAGCGCGCTCCACTGACGCGGCAACTATGCGCTGCGGCGCGCCGCATGCCACATGTCCCCGCGTCTTTGGCGCTAGCTAGCTAGCGTAAGTGCAGTGCCACCACAAGTTTTGAGTGTTATGATTTTCAGTTCTTCATGAATTTTACATGCGCGCACATACACACACACACACACATATGAACATATGAACATATAAGCGCTAGAGTAAAGCAACGAAAACTACATAATTATTGCTACATATGTTTGTTGTTTGTTGCATGCAACCAAATGTGTTGCAATGAAAACATCAGCTCAGCGCAACTCCTTGTGGACGCTGCCGCATGCATTCAAAGCCCAGTTTATTTATTTCCAACAGTCTGAGACTGAGTGTGTGTGTGTGTGTGTGTGTGTTGCATTAAAATGTATTTGCAAATATGAATACCGTAACGCAAGTAGCAAAACCAGTAGCGAGACGAAATCTGTAGTTAAACATGCCGCAAGGCAGCCAAAGCAGTTACCACTCAAGCGAGTTGAGTTGTGTGGGTGGGGGAGACAGCCGAATCTATGGAATAATAGATAAATATGAGAATGTTGCACGTTGTCTCAGTGTGTGGCAAGTGAGTATGTGGCAAGCCGGACGAGCTGTATGCTGCTGCTACTCCTTTCAATTGTGCGCTGCGGTGGCATATGCCAAGTTAGATGGAATAAATAACGAAATTGGTAAAAGTAAATGCAACAACAACAACAACAACACAATTTTAAGCAACACATTGTAAAATAGAAACATATATTTGTTTCTTTTTGGACGAATTTGTAATAGCCAGCAGCCAATTGATCTCTTTCTGCAAGTATTGAGAGGTGTGAAGAGGATGCGAGGTGACATACAAATATCAAAAGAATAGGGAATTATAGATTAAGAGTCGAGAATTTGGAAAATTTCAGAGGATTAAGAACAGTTAAGAGAGAACGAGAAAGAGAACAAAAAACATTAGTCAGCAACAAAAACTTAAGTGAGGAATTTTGAAGTTTGGTATGTCCAGAAATGTCAGTTGGACTAACTTGAAATTAATTTACCGTGATATTAAAATCTTCAAGTCAAAGTTACAGATACTAGGTTAGGTTAGATTAGGTTTGTAGGCAGATCTCTGCAAAAACAGCAGATCTCATTTAGACAGCCTGGCGCTGTCCATTGTGGTACAAATAAAACTCCCTGTGGATCAAAGACCTTTAAGATTCAGCAAAACGCTTGGAATCCGTTACAAATTTCTTAAGACGACTAATATAGATTCTAGCTAATTCGCGAGGATCGCCGAAAAAGCGCCTTCCGAGGTGTTCCAACCTCAGTCTGGCAAAAGCTGGACAATGAAGTAGGAAATGCTTAGATGATTCCATCTCGCCTTCCTCCATACAACTTTGGCAACTTGCAACTGCCACGATCCCAAGTCTCAACGCATGGGTACCCATTGGACAATGTCCAGTAAGTACACCAATGATCGCGCTGAGATGAACCTTGCCCAGAGAAAACAGTTGAAAGTACCACTTGCGCTCCATAGAGGGTCAAAAGGACCTCGCCACTGCACAAGTACTGGTAGTTGACCAGCGTTTGACGAGCTCATGCGTAGTCTGCATGTCCAACGCTCCTGCGCAGCTTGGCCATGGACTACCAACACGCTCCCATTCCGACGTCAATGTAGCAAGAGTACCCTCCCTTGCAAGCTTGTCCGCTATACAGTTACCAACAATCCCGCGGTGACCGGGTACCCACACTAGTCGGATAGCAAAATAGCTGGAAGCTATTGTTAAGGATCTAAGACACTCCTTAACTAGCCCAGAGCGTACTGTCATCGATTCCAATGCCAGTATTGCCGCTCAACAACAAATTGGAACCCTGTCCAAACAGAAGAACCCCAATTATTTCATCTGGCAGCTGAAACTGAAGCTTTGAGCTAAAACGACAGAATCGCGAGTGAGATAGAGATTAAAACGCTGAGAAGCATTGGTACTCGAACCGAAATTGAGACCAATAATCAGCGATTCAAGAGGAAACTGGAACTGAGGCAGAAACTTACGGACAAAGTCTCAGTTCTATAGAGGAGATTGAATCTAAATAGGCTGGAATCTAAAGGAAAGCTGAGGTTGTCGAGGAGATTAAGTCAGCGGTCGAATAGAAGTACCGAAAGTTGCCTATAATATAACCTTAATTAATTCATCTGGTTGCTGAAACTGAAGCTTTGGGCTAAAACGACAGAATCGCGAGTGAGATAGAGATTAAAGCGCTGAATAGAATTGATACTAGAACCGAAATTGAGACCAATACTCTGGGATTCAAGTGGAAACTGGAACTGAGACGGAAACTTACAAACTAAGTCTGAGCTCTATAAAGTGATTGAGATCTAAATAGACTGAGATCTAGAAAATCTGAGGTTGTCGAGGCGATTAAGTCAGCTACAGATACTGAGACTAAATCTGAAACTTAAATTCATGCAGAACTCTGAAGACTGACATAGGAATGGAGGCTGCCACTAGCACTAGAAGCGGAACTGGTTTCAAAGTATATTTGGAATAATTTGTACTTAATTTACCGTTATGTTAACATCTGCATGTCAAAGTTACGGAGACAAAATACAACAAATGTGAACCCTGCCTGAAAAAGGGTACCGAAATTTGTTTTTAATATGACCTCAATTAGCACAGTCTGTCAATTAAAATAGGCTACCTCATTAACGATTTTTCGACGAAAATAGCTGCGCTCCGCGACTATATATGTACGAGACCCTCAATGTAAGTTGTTACTTAACAAACTCTACTCGAATAAGCACCGTTAAGGTTTGAAAAGACGCGTCCAGCAATCAGCGCTGCAACATATTCAAAGCGTTATACACTCGTTCTTACATTATACTGTTACATTTATCCATCCAACTTTAGGCGCGTCCACTTAGCAGTCGCTTACAGCCAGCGTCTGTCCCTGCCTTCAAAGCTTAACGAGTCCATTGACCATTTTATGTCAATTGTTGTTAATTTTACAAAGTTTATATACTTTTTTCTCATTTTTCATTTTCCTTCGGTTATTTTTCATTTTTTTTTGTAATTTTTTCGCTTTGTTTGTTTGCTTTTATTCTTTTGCTTTGAAGCCGCCTTCATGCATTTTATTGCCTTATTTATTGCTTTATGTTCGCTACGTGGGCAGCAGCAATACCGCTGCTGGTCGCCATGCCTTTATGCCTGCCTTTACATACCGTACGGTGCATATTGTGGGGCTTACTTTGTGATTACATTATTAATTTTTATCAAGTAAGTATACAAGCCAGCCAGCAAAGTAAGCAAGTAACTAAGTGAGTGCGTAAGTATGTGGTATGTCGTCGTCAGCGACGCTTTTCATGCGCTTCTGCGATTAGCTCAAGTGGCTGACAGTTAAATCAGTCAAGCATCGCGACATTTACAAATATAGAATACAAGAGTTAATCAGTGACGTATTTACTTAGTTGAGAGATAAAAGCAGATTAAGTTGTGTAGCGGTAAAGCTAACTGGCAAGGCGGGAGGTGAGCGCGGACGAATGCGCTGCTGGGTTGGAGGCGAAGGCAGTTGCGCGATGATAACTTTCAAGTGAATAAACGCTACGAGTCATTGTAAAAATACATATTCACACATATATATGAGTGTGTGTGTGTGCGTGTGTAAGTATTTACAAGTTCATGTTGAGTTGTAAATTTGTACAAGTTGAGTGTTTGTTGTGTGAACAGTTAAAAAAAAATAAAAAAAAATAAAAAAAGCAACAGTCAGTGATGTGTGTTTAACATTTTTTTCCCAGCTCTCACGGTCATCTTCTACCTATAAATAGTGTTTATTTATATTTGCTTATAAATATTTGCATGCATAAATTAATTAACACACACACACGCATACCAGTGTATACGGCCTGTTTTTATCACATGAGCGAAATTAACCGCGAAGTTTATCGATATTTTTGTAAATATTCTTGTAAATATGTATACAGGTATATAGTAGCTCATATGCTTATATATATACATGGAGGCTAATGCGTTAAACTAAATTTAACGAGTTACACCCACATCAGCGCTGACGTGTTGTGTTGTAAAAATCGATTTTTATTATAGCAGCACAGGGGTGCACTGCATAAACTAGCTGACCTAGGACAACAACGCTTTCCATTACTACAATCTGTGTGGAATAAGCCAAACATAGCAAGATATAATATAACTGATTTATTAGATAAACACACTTATGTTTGTATGCATATATCTGTAATGTATGTCCAAACTGAGCTTAAATTTTGAACTAATTCGAATTGTTGTACAAATCTACTTATACATATGTATATGTCAAAATACCCATTAACACATCTAAAATTTTACTGTGCGAGTTCAATATACAAATTCTAAGCGCATATTAATGAAATTAAAGCTCAAAATCCAAATTTAGACTTCAAACCACAAAGCTCTACGTTCAAACTCCAATTTTAAAACTCAGAATGAGAGAATATAAGCTAAAGACTGAGAACTCATAACTAAAATTTCAAAATCCAACACTCAAGAATAAAAACATGACACACGGAGTACGAAAAATTAAAATTCTAAGCTTAAAGCTGAAAAAAACGAAGCTTTAAGCTCAAGCCTAGAAGCTTAAAGCTCAAACCTGGAAGCTTAAAACTGACAAATCGAAGCATAAAGCTCAAACACAGAAGCTTTAAGCTCAAACCTAGTAGTATAAAGATCAAAAATCGCGACAAAAAGCTCAAGCCTAGAAAGCTTTTTCCCGCAGCTTAAGACTCTTTAAAATTTCAAATACAGTTTTTATAACATATTATTTCTTTTAGTTCCATTCCCCAAATCCAAACCTTTACGTTCAATTTCCTATTTTAAAGCTCAAAAATGGAGAATATAAGCTAAAGACTTAAAAATCATAACTAAAATTTCAAAATCCAACACTTAAGAATAAAAACATAACACACAGAGTACGAAAATTTAAAATTCTGAGTTTAAAGCTGAAAAAACGAAGCTTTCAGCTCAAGTCTAAAAGCTTAAAACTGACAAATCGAAGCATAATGCTGAAAATTCGAAGCTTAAAGTCCAAACCAAGTAGCTGAAAGCTCAAACCTAGTAGCATAAAGCTAAAAAATCAAAGCTTAAAACTCAAACCTAGAAGCTTAAAGCTCTTAAGAATTTCAAATACAGTTTTTTTGATTATTCTTTTGAGTCCCACTGGTTATTGTTGTTGCATTTAAAATTCTGAGCTTAAAGCTGAAAAAACGAAGCTTTAAGCACAAGCCTAGAAGCTTAAAGCTCAAACCTGGAAGCTTAAAACTGACAAATCGAAGCATAATGCTGAAAATTCGAATCTTAAAGTCCAAACCAAGGAGCTGAAAGCTCAAACCTAGTAGCATAAAGCTAAAAAATCAAAGCTAAAAACTCAAACCTAGAAGCTTAAAGCTCTTAAAAATTTCAAATACAGTTTTTTTGATTACTCTTTTGAGTCCCACTGGTTATTGTTGTTGCATTTCAAATTCTGAGCTTAAAGCTGAAAATTCGAAGCTTAAAGTCCAAACCAAGAAGCTGAATGCTCAAAACTGGTAGCATAGCTAAAAAATCACAGATTAAAGCTTAATCCTAGAAGTTTAAGCTCTTTTTCATTTCAAATACAGTTTTTATAATATATTATTCCTTTTAGTTACACTGGTTATTGTTGTTGTAGCGACATGGAACATTTCCCAAATAATTTCGAGGAATGTTGCCGATTTGACAGTCCTTGACCGTATAAGAATCCGGGTTATGTAGAACCAACTGTGGTCAGAACGGTGTCCATGAATTTATTTGTTATAAAACTTGAAAAATGCTGTAGGTATCGAGACACTAATACTTATTGAGTACAATGGAGTTGTTCAGGGTTTCTCTTACCATACTCACACTTCAACGCTGTATTTTTGAACGCTTCTTTTTCACATTTACAAAGCATATTCGCATGAATATTCAATTTCGAAGAGAGTAACTGCATTCCAAATATTCCACAAATCTGCTAGCCCTTCACATATTGACCATTCAACTTCCCCAGCAAACTCTGCACACTCGTACTGCCTAAAGTACTAAATTTTTCATAAAATTTGATGACCATTTAAAATATATTTTTATTTCTACATTTGTATTCTCCTTTGTATGCCGTTCACAGTCTATTTGCAGCGTTCACAAGTTTAATTGATTAAAATAGTTTTTTATGCGATTTAAATTAAATTTAATTTGCTACTGCCTTAATTTATGAGCCAATGGTGGATGTGTGTGCTCATATGTGGCGTAGGTTCATCAAATCGACAGTTCAATTGAGTGCATGAAAATCATATACGCGCTCACATATTCTGTTTCTACGAGTATACAAAGCCTATAGAAGTACAAGTGATGACTATGTGGTGAAAATAGAATGACAGGAGGGAAATATTTCATTTTTCATGCATAGTTTGGTTCGGTAATTTTTAGTGATTTTTGCGAAATTAATTTTTCATATTTTTATAAAAAAAATTTTAAATACTTGAAAAAAAGTTTATAGTTACTAAAATAGTGAATTTTGAAAAAAACAATTTTGAAAAAAAAGTTTTTATGCCTTTTTAAATCATTTATCATCCATTTCACACTTACTCCCAAAGTGGTTACTTTTGGACCAGTTCGAAACTAGTTCACCATTCAAAGAAAGTTCACTAAAATAATAATTTTACGATTTAAGTGTTTTAAATCATCCATTTCACACATACTCCCAAACTGGTTACTTTTGGACCAGTTCACAACTAGTACACAGTTCAAAGAAAGTTCGCTAAAATAATAATTTTACGATTTTTCTTTTCTCGAAATTGCTTCATATAAAATATCGAAACTTTTTTTTGCAAATATACAATTTCTGATAAACTTTTACAAGCTACAATCATGCTATGTCCACACACTCTTGCTTGACAAATTGCTGTACGTATGACAGACCAGTAAACTTGAGTGCTTGTGCACTTATATATAAATGTGTGTATATATGTATTATTTATTGCAAAAACATCTACATTAATGTCCGTTATTCGTATTTATTTTTAGCTGTAGAAACGTGTTGAAGTGTCATTTGTACAATTTGTTCGTCAAACTCACAAAAACAAATATACAATATGTGTGAGTATGTATGTCTATTTGTTGTTTATTTCATATTTAGCATATTTTCGCATATTTATCGGCCTTAACTTGCTTGACAAGGACGTTGCCAAAAACTTTTGCGCTGCTTTCAACATACCATTTCACTTTCGTGTTTCCCATTTTGTTTGCCTTTTTTATCAATAAACTTTAGCTCCGATTTTATTTGCTTTTTTCACGTATTTATTTATTTATTTATATGCTTTGCTTGTATGCTATTCAACTGGAATTTTGGCGCACTATATCCGGACGCACACGAGCCATACACACTCGCGTGGAGCAAATAATATTAGCAAATTCGCTAATTGATAAGGTCGCCGTGGAGGCAACAAGCAAATAAAGTTGAGAAAAAAAAGTGCAAAAAAGAGCAGAACAGCACAGAACATAAACCAATTTGCATAAACATATTCGTAAACAATTTGACTTAAATGAATTTAGTTGTTGTCGAGTGTGCTTCAGCATTTGCAATTGTTGTTGCTGTTGTTGTTTGTTGTACGTATTTTGTACGATTTTATTCATTTAGTATTGGTTGAAGTGTTTTCATTCTGTTATCAAATAAATTTATGCAAATAGTATAAAAAGCATATTCGGTTCACGGCACACGGCACACGGCACTATTGCCACAGAGACATACACACACACAGAGACACACAGACAAACGCACATCGCACAAAGTCCAAAGTCCAGTAAATCTACGCACTCTCTCCACCCCGCTCCCTCTCTCCGCAGTGCGTGCATTAGATAATGTTACTGAGCGCGCTGCTCAACATTGAAAGTTGATTGCATAAATAATTCTTTAGTATGATAATTGATTTGATTTGCTCATGGCTTTTAGGATTAATGCAGCAATATCGCCAGGTTGTTGTTGCTTGTTTACTATTTGTTTTTGTATTGGAAAAAGTGATTCAGTCGCAGTTTTATACTGAAGCTATATTAGATGATAAACAACGGGTTTTTTTTCTGTGGATTCAGGTTTAATTATTTTATGAGCTGATAGCAACACATTTATCTCTGTTCGGAGGTGATAGATAAATCAAACGATAGTCTAGTGGGTTTTTGAACCAGCGATAAGAGAATACTCGCTAAAATAGAAAAAAACAAGTAAGGAAAGGCTAAGTTCGGGTGTAACCGAACATTTTATACTCTCGCAATTTATTGAAGAAATTTTATAAAGATAACATACAAATTAACTAATAAATTCGGCATAAAGTTGAATAGAATAACGAAAATCGTCATATATAGTATATGAGGGCTGAGGTAATTCCTGAACCATTTCATTCAATTTCACCAGCAAGATACACTATATCCAAAACTATACACTCACTTAATTTTGCTAAGATATATCACATATTAACCAATACATATATGCGTAATAAAGCCCAACGAATTTTTGAAAAACCTTTAATTAGGTATATGGGAGCTAGGGGATGATATTTTTGCAAAACCTATAATTATGTATATGGGAGCTAAGAGATGTTGTGACCCGATTTTAATAATTTTTGGAACAGAGACACACTATTGGAAGAAAACAATTTCCTCTGAATTACATTAAATTAGTTGAGAGATTTACCCATATTTTCGGTTAAAATTTAACATTAAGCGCTGAGTTCAACATGTTCGATATCTGGGGCCTTGAAAAGTTATAGTCCGTTTTCGACAATTTTTTCACAAGTGATGCCACAGATCATATACTGTATTTGTGTAAAGTTTTATTTTGCTATCATCATTGGTTCCTAATGTATATGTTATAAAGTGAAGGATTCAGATGGAATTCAAAAGTGAGTTATAAAGAAAGTAGTCGTGGTTGTGAACCGATTTCATCCATTTTCCACACATGTCATCAGGGTGTCAATAAAATATTATATACCGAATTACATTGAAATCTGTCGAGTAGTTCCTGAGATATGGTTTTTGACCCATAAGTGGGCGATGCCACGCCCATTTCCCATTTTGTAAAAAGATCTGAGTGCAGCTTCCTTCTGCTATCATTTCTGTGAAATTTTGTGTTTCTGACGTTTCTCGTTAGTGAGTTAACGCACTTTTAGTCATTTTCAACCTAACCTTTGTATGGGAGGTGGGCGTGGTTATTATCCGATTTCTTTCATTTTTGGACTGTATAAGGAAACGGCTAAAAGAAACGACTGCAGAAAGTTTGGTTTATATAGCTTTATTGGTTTGCAAGATATATACAAAAAACATATTTGGGGGCGGGGTCACGCCCACTTTTCCAAAAAAATTACATTCAAATGTGCCCTCCCTAATGCGATCCTATGTTCCAAATTTTATTTTCATAACTTTATTTATGGCTTAGTTATAGCTCTTTATGTGTTTTTGGTTATCGCCATTTTGTGGGCGTGGCAGTGGTCCGATTCCGCCCATTTTCGAACTTAACCTTCTTATGGTGCCAAGGAACACGTGTTCCAAGTTTCATTAAGATATCTCAATTTTTACTCAAGTTACAGCTTGCACGGACGGACAGACGGACAGACGGACGGACGGACAGACAGACATCCGGATTTGAACTTTACTCGTCACCCTGATCACTTTGGTATATATAACCCTATATCTAACTCGTTTAGTTTTAGGACTTACAAACAACCGTTAGGTGAACAAAACTATAATACTCTCTTTAGCAACTTTTGTTGCGAGAGTATAAAAACTGGGATCTGGGAATAGGATCTGCAAAGTACCGCAGCCAACTTCAATCAAAACAAATAAATATATAAAATGGAACTCGATTTTCAGGGCTGAGATGCTACTGGTCCTTCTAAATACATTTTGGAAAACTTTAACCGAGCTGCGCGTTCTTTTGGCACTCGCTTACGAAGAAAACCCGATTAATTCAACTAATATTGTGTAATATATGACTATGAACAGTGTTCTACTATATAATATGTATTTGTTAGATCATCTCTCCATATTCTCCAATCTTAAGTCTGCTTTACAGGCTTCAAAAAATCGATTTTTTTGTTTTGTTTTAAATCTCTTCCAAAACTATCCAAGAATATGTCTTTAAAATTCCAGAGGCCAATTCAACATATTTTCGAAGCTAGAGCAGTTTTAGTGACCGAGCGTCGAGCGAAGGTGCGAATGCTCAGGCAGAACTTTAAAGCGCGTTTTCTGGAGTTTACATTTTCACAAGTGTTAGAAAACGGTGTCGGCGATAGCAACAAGAGTATATGTCCGATCGAAAAAAACCAAAGTGATCAAGCTTCAATATTAAATTATTTTCTATTTGAACTAAAAAGTTGGACAAAAGTATTATTTAAACTACTTGTTTTGCAACTTAAAGTCAATTTTTTTTTCTTAAAAAAGTGAATTTTTTTTTCAAACTTCGCAAAAATTTGGAATTTTATAACTACTTCGGCATTTTTTTAGTTTAAAGAAAAGAAACTTATAAAAATTAATAAAAATTTGGTTCGACTGTTTCAGATGCATCGCACGACCGGCACCGATTTACAAATGCAGACTCCAGGCGCTCCAGAAAAATACTTACAACGTTGAAAAAATTTCAATATTTTTTAATAATAAATATTGTTTTTTAAGCCTTAAATATAGTACACTATCGTCTTAAAATTCCGTTTACCGCAATCATTTCCTTCCCTTTCAAAAAAAATTTGCTAAAAAAACGCTTTTTTTCGGCTTCTAAAGCAGACTACTGCCTTAAAGTAACTAATTATGGAACAGCATTCTACTCTATGGTATGTTAAATCATCTCTATATTCTCCAAAAAAACATAATTGTTATATATTATATACTGACTGGTAAGGACAATATCCTTCCTCGTCTTGGCATATTGTAAAATGGCTTTTGACTGAAAAAAGAATCGTTGATAGCGTAGAAATTGATTTAGAAATATTGTTTAATTTGAAAATAATCTCTAACTCACATTATGAGCTGTCATTTAAGTCATAATAAAACACATTTCACTTCACATTACTAAGCTGAAAATTTAATACACTTTTATATAATATATATGTAAATTGATATTTATTCGAGGAAAACCGCATATATAAATATATACTTATATGAATAACTAAGCAAATGTTAGTTAAAGAATTCTTAGAATCTGTATAAATAATTTAATTTGAGACATCAGTATCATTAGTATAAGCTTAAAAGCGCCAAACTATAATTATCTGCACAGAACAACTACCAAACGTCATTTATATACATACATATATACACATGGTACATATATAATATACTAGGATATACATACCTATAAAGACATTCACAGTTATTTATATGAAATATAAATATTTTCATTAATTATTGGTATAGCGAATATTTGTGCTACGTGAATTATATAATGTGACCCAAATAGCAATCATTTTGACTATGTAGGCATTTCTCTTCATACGTCAGCACTGCAGCTTTTAGAGGAAGCTTTGTTATTTATAGTATTTGTTGATGCATAGTAATACATACTATCTTTGAATTCATACATATATCGGCTTAAGGATTTGTTAATAGTTGGTGTATGCATAATTACTTAATTATAGCAATAATATGGCAATATATGGTAGAGACTTGCTTTTATACTTTGAAAATAGAAATGGAAATTAATATGTATTTATTTTGAAGAGGTTCTAAATATATAATGAACAGAAAATAGTATTAAACTATCTTAAAAACCTATAAGATAAGCTAATTTAAGATTTTATACATTTTTTGTAGAGTTACTTTACTATCTGTGGCAATCTGTTGGCATTTGGTACTTTCATTAACCATCAACGATATCTTTTCTACTTATTAATTAATATGTCTCAACTCTCCAGCATAGCCTACTTATTGTTCCAAGATAAATAGAACGATTGGGATTGAATAGTTGAACAGACGACGCAGCATTTTGAGAACTATTCAACGTAGCTAACAAAACTGTAGTATTTCTCAGTTGGGTTTATCAGAAGTAGCATGGACTTTAATACCTTTTACATTAGTTTTGCTATTTACCGTAGTTTCCGACGAGTCCAAAAGAGAACATCGCATAAAGCTACAAATATATTTTTTTTATATCAAATGTTGTTTCGGTAATTTGGGAAAACCGGTCCTAACCACTTATTCCTGTCTGACGCTGGAAGAACTTCCATTTAACTCACGAGACAAAGTCTCTCATCATTACTGAAGCTGTATGGAGTGGTCAGTAGATATGAAAACGTCTATAATATCAAAAATACTTTGAAATTCTCTCTGAAATATATATATGCACATGAGTATATAATCCATCCAGTTTATTCTTTTTCACTTAAATTCTGATATACATAGTCTGAAAGGTCAATTAGCAATTAGCTGAAAGGTCATTTAAGTAAGGCCTCTTGTCATTCAGTCGATCTTGAATGGATTGCCGAATAAACTGAGCTGTTCCTTACCTTTTTGGGTGTCTGAAGCATACTTAAGAGGACCCCCCTTTTCTGGTAAGAATGAATTTGAAGTCTTATAAAAGAAGACAAAAATTTTACATCATTTGTTGTTGTTGTTGTTTTTTGTGATCAAACAAAAGTCCGGTCACAGGAACATCTGAAACCAAAAATTCCAACGGGATTGGAAAGAGTACATGTTTTGCTCTGGTATGAAGTGGGATTATTAATTTCGCACAAAAATTAACAAATTGGCGGACCTTTGAAATTTTTTTTTATTGAAAATCTCCTTTTTTCAGCCACAAATCAAGTTGAAAAGTAAAGAAGATTATCCTAGTTCATACCATAGCTACATATATGTATATGTTTAGAATAACGTATTAAAATTTCGAACCGATTGGATTAATAGGTTTTGAGTAACCTCATGCGACAGTCGTAAAAACACTGTTTCTAGAAAAACGCGTTTAAAATTTTGAGAAGCTCTCACCGTCGCCCGACGCTTCCTCCATGAATCGGCTATATCTTCAAGAGTTTTTGAAATTTTCACTTGAAATTTTAAAGGCACATTCTTGAATAGTTATAAGTTCGAATTAAATTATAAAAAAAATCGATTTTTTTAAACCGAAAATGGGGAGGTCCCTTAAGGTTAACCAGGAAGGATATATAATGTATGGATTGGTTCGAGAAATCAGCGGTCTTGGGATTTCATTAAATATACATATTATTTCGACTTCTGGGTGTAATAAATAAAGTAAGAGTCGAAAACGTTCTTCGAAAAGTTTAAAAACTTAAATTTTTTTTCGGGTTTTCAATTTAAGAAGACTTCATCTTAGATCAGAGCTAAATTTTCTTGGGAATTTCTACTATTAAACAATTTTAAAACTATTTTTGACTTACCAAATACAAAAAATGCCAATTTTTGTCACAAATATTAAGGAAGCAATTCGCATTTGTCAAAGGCGTAATTCGCACAAAGCCTAAAGTCTGTCGCCGCAATTACCATTGGCCTTGCATTTTATTTCTATTTAAGTTGCTCATTATTTGTTAAATTTATTTGCGCAAAAGCCTAGACCCAAATAGCGCAACGCAGTAATAATGATGATGGCTGTCTCGCAAAATAATTAATATTTAGAAAACTAATAACTCATAACTAACTAACTAACTAACAAACTAATAAACACAAATATCTCGAATGCCATGCAAATACGCATAAAAATATAAATTTACTTTTGCGGCTACACGCCATTATTTATGTGTGGTTCTGGTGCTATGCGTGCGTCCATGTGTGTGTGTGTGTTTGCACACGTAGCATAAGAACAGTGCATAGAAGAGGGCATCAAAGCGCATACGTGGCGAATGCTATGCAAAAAAGGGTTGGAACACACTGCAACCGGCGGGCGTCGACAGCAATGACCTTCGCGGCGCTTACAAACACACACACATACATTTGTATATTTATCATATTTATTATATTTAAAATTGCGTACTGTTTGGCAAATACATATATGAAATATGTGTTACTCGAACAACAAGTCATAAAATTATTATTGATGCTGAAATAGTTCTAAACTGCAACCAACATAAAAGCGGACTTTTGTAAATATTTGAAAAATTATTTTTTTTTTCTGTACAAAAACATAAAAAATCGCCACAAAAAGTGGCAAATGGCAAGGGGGTGGGCTTTGGTGGCATTGGCGCATGAGGTGTCAGTGGCAGCGGCGGCAGACCTTCGCTTTTATGCGACTACAAAGCGGCACGCTTGTTCGCTACGCAACAACAACAACAACAAGGATGGGATTTACAAGCGCGCTACAAAGAAAAAAGCAACAAACAAGGCAAATAGCTGACTACTTACAATAAAATAGTTGTATATTTGACTATATGTATGTACATATGTATGTTTGTCTGTCTGTCTGTTTACATATGCCAGCAAATGAAGCAAGTGTGTGTCGCACACATGTTGTGTATCAACGCCAATAAAGGCAGTACAGGCGCACAATTCCACAACCAGCCGGCTTGTAGATTCATTGGTCCCCTTTTCAAGCGTCCCCACCCCTCGCCACTATCTCCACGAGCAGTCAATTCCCTTAATAGCAGCCGCATTTGGCGTTCAAGCGTTCACACATCGCGCTCACTGTCCAGCGAAAGAACTGCCTGCGCGCGACAAACAGTCTGCCTGCGGACCTTACAAATCCATACATTTGTCCAGTAG
Source organism: Zeugodacus tau (assembly GCA_031772095.1). Lineage (NCBI taxonomy): Eukaryota > Metazoa > Arthropoda > Insecta > Diptera > Tephritidae > Zeugodacus > Zeugodacus tau. The sequence goes on along the minus strand of CM062653.1, from coordinate 1,777,487 downwards.
TCCACTGTCCGCCCCACAGCCAACAGCCAACAGCACAACCCAAACTCAAAACCGAAATCGAGCAACTCGAGCCAACCCTTCTATCGTCCATCTGTCCGTTGGCATTCGCGCCTTATCGCATTTAATTAAATTTATGCCTGATTTCGCTTTTCGCATCGCATTCGCTGCGCCATCAGCATGTCCGAAACCCGGTTCACTGGCGGCGGACGGTGGCATGCGGGTGTGTATGCTCCGTTGACAGCCCAACCAAGTGGAGATTACTAACATGAACATACATGCGCGCAACAACAACAACAACAGCAAACACAATGAATACGGAGTAAGTGGGGCGTGCAGGTGTGCGAGGCGGTGTAATTGAGCGCTGGCCGCCGGACAAACTGGCCTCGCATGACGACGACAGCTTGTTGCTCGGACAGCAGGTAAATGCGCTGTAGTTAATGAAGCATCGGCTGATGGGCAAATAGTTTTTGAAAATCTGGCTTGGGGCACTTCTGGGTAAATCGAATTTCGATTGAGTGTCAAAAAAAGATTGCGCTTAAATCGAATTTAAGAGTTCGAAAATCAATTAAAATGGTTTTAATATTGAGTTACATAATAAACGGCACAGCCGCCTGGAGAGCGGACGATTTGCATGGCTCACAGACTTCGGATATTAATTTGGTTAATGAAAAATTCAGAAAAATTCAGCGGTTCAGGAGAACTGTTGATATTGCTGTTAAAAGCTGTTGGACTAATAGTCCAATATCAGTTTCAGAAAGCTAAATGAAAGATATTCATGTGAAGAAGCGATAAGTTAGACTATCTATTTTTAAGAGAGTTCTAAGATTATTTATGTGATTTTTTCATCTTGCTCTTGGGAATGCTATGAAACTAGTAGTAGAGCTTTAGTATTTTCTGAAACACTATCTTAAAAATATTCAAAAAGCATCTAAAGGCAGTGAGAGTTGCAAAATTATACCCAGTTTATATTTGTAAGAAGAATCTTGACAATACTGAGTTGTTAAAGCAATATTTAACCTGTCCTATGAGAGTGTACAACTGCTGGCGTACGCCGATGATATCGATATCATTGGAAACAACACCCGTGCCGTTAGTTCTGCTTTTTCCCGCCTGGGTAAGGAAGCGAAGCGAATGGGTCTGGTGGTGAACGAGGACAAGACGAAATATCTCCTGTCATCAAACAAACAGTCAGCGCATTCACGTCTTGGCTCCCACGTCACTTTTGACAGTCATAACTTTGAAGTTGTAGATAATTTCGTACACCTAGGATCTAGCATTAACACCGATAAAAATGTCAGCCTTGAAATCCAACGCAGAATCACTCTTGCCAACAGGTCTGAGGACTGAGTAGGCAATTGAAAAGTAAAGTCCTCTCTCGACGAACAAATACCAAACTATACAAGTCCCTCATCATTCCCGTCCTACTTTATAGTGCAGAAGTGTGGACGATGTCAACATCCGATGAGACGGCATTAGGAGTTTTCGAGTGAAAGGTTTTGCGGAAGATTTATGGTCCCTTAAACATTGGCAACGGCGAATACAGCAGAAGAAGGAATGTTGAGCTGTATGTGTTGTTCGACGACATACGACATAATCCAGCGAATAAAAAGACAGCGGCTACGCTGGCTGCGTCATGTTGTTCGAATGGACGAAAGTGCTCCAGCTCTGAAAGTGTTCGATGCAGTACCCGCTGGTGGAAACCGAGGAAGAGGGAGGCCTCCACGGATATTACCAATTGGCGCCAAACTGCCAAAAGGAGAGATGCGTGGCGCGCTGTTGTGGACTCGGCTATAACCGCATAAGCGGTGTCTACGCCAGTCAAGAAGAAGAACCTGTCCTATGAGATTTTTTTAATCTTTATATTCTTTATATAATCACCGGAAAGAAACTATGCCGTCTATTTTATTTGCTTCATGTCAATAATCGGAGATCTCAAAAAACCTCAAAATTTTGATAAACCGTTAGCATAATTTCTTTCATGATTTTTTTTCTTATTTTTTTTGTTTTTATTTATTTTTGTTTTCCATTTACTTTCGCTTACTTTTATAACTGTCACTTTACTGTATCTTCACCACTAATTTATACTTAATTTGTCTGAAGTCACCCCAACACGCGCAACAGTTCTCGAAATCAGTACAATCTGGCTTGTGGACGTGTCTAATTTTTCAATTTTCGCCGCATTTAGTCGTTAACTCTTTGGTTCCCACCGTTGCTAGCGTGTTTAGCATTTTTGAAATCTCCCACGATTCAACAAAATTTATCGCCTACTATTTAAATATAAATACAAAGGCAAATATGTATATATGTGTACAGTTATATACATATATAAAATGTAGCATAATCAGCATTTGGCGTTTCCTGTATTGGCCAATTATACACAAATACACACACAGGCATACAGCTTTTTTTCTTCATTCTTGTTTCAAAAAATCGTTTGTTACTAAACGTTTTGTTTGCGCTTGTTGACATTTTTCGATAATTCACAGCAACACTATTCGAAAATTTAATTCAAGCAAATCGTTTAAGCATGCGTAGACACATATATACAAACATATGTACATATATATGTAGAGGGGTATAAATAATAGCGCTGAAAGTCTAATCAATTTGCATTGGTAATGATAAAACATTTATTTCCAATTCAATACGAGTGACAACAACAACAAACAATATATATATATATATATATTTTTGTATTTTCGACAATTCTGCGTCACTTTGTCTGGTCATTTTTATTGATAAAAAATCGCATGCGATACACAAACGTACTTATATATACTAAGTACATACATGTATATACATATATTTCTAATGAAATTCGATTGGAAAAATATTTAAAAAAATCCCAAAAATATTATCAAAAGTGACACTTAAATTTTCCCTCGAAAATTAAGCACCTTCGCGCTTATCTCAAAACGATTTGCTTCGAAAATATGTTTTTATTGTTTAACAATTCCCCAATTAATAACTGTACTACGCATACAGTAGCAAACGTTTTCGGTTGTTTAATTAAAATCCAAGTTTTTTAATCATTTTTTATCTCTAAACTTGTTACTTTGCTTTTACATACAAGTAGTCTGCTTTTTTTCAACTAGTTATCGGTAGCAAAGTTCGCACAGAATACAAAATTTATTAAACTGCAATTAGTGCCGTGCTCAATTAGTGAAACAATGTTGGTCTGATGTGCTGATATAACCAGTTTTTAGTAGTTTTTTTGTTGCTATTGAAGAAAGGTCTATCATTTATATAACTACAAAGTATAGACTTTTATTCCTGGTTTATTAATTCAGCACTTTTTAGGTTAGAATTGTAATTATATCGATAAAAATGATTAGAAAACTAGATTTCCATACAGATTAACTTCAACTTTTTTTTCCTGGAAATAGTTTGAAACAAATGAGAATATTTTAGGTTGGCAAATATCTCCCTTCCCCTTTTTTGCTATTTATTGAATCCCTTCTTATTTGCGAAGAACTTGGGCAGCCACTTTTCACAAGCCTCTCGCCATGTACAGGAACAGGTGGTAATCACTTGGCGCTATGTCCGGGTTATATGATGGATGCGATAAAACCTCCCATCCGAGCTCCCATAGGTTCTGACGAGTCATCAACGAAAAGTGTGTGATCTGGCGTTGTCCTGGTGGAACACCACACCCTTCCTGTTGGCTAATTCTGGACGCTTCTGGTCGATCGCCTGCTTCAAGCGGTCCAGTTGTTCGCAGTAGATGGTAGATATAAGCGTCTGGCCGTATGGGAGCAGCTCATAGTGGATGATTCCCTTCCAATCCCACCAAACACACAGCAAAACCTTCCTGGCCGTCAATTCCGGCTTGGCCACTGTTTGAGACGATTCACCGACCTTCGACCACGACCGTTTTCGCTTGACCATCCGCCAGCCACCATCCGCTTCAAAAATGGGTCGAGTTCGTTCTGTTTCAGCAGCATATCGCAGGCCTCGATTCGGTCCAGAAGGTTTTTTTGCGTTAAATCATGTGGCACCCAAACATCAAGATTTTTTTTGTATCCAGCCTTCTGCAGATGGTTTAAAATGGTTGGTGATTAGCTCCCATCTCCTGGGTGAAGTCACGAGATGCCACATGCCCGTCTAACTCGATGTTTTCCATGATTAGTGAACTCCATGTTTAGACGTCTATAACTGTTGAACGCAATATCCAAACTAATCATGGAGTTCTATAATATTGCCAGTTACGAGTTCTATAGCGTTTTATGCATAGCCGCGACATTTCGATTGAGTGTCAAAAAAAGATTGCGCTTAAATCGAATTTAAGAGTTCGAAAATCAATTAAAATGGTTTTAATATTGAGTTACATAATAAACGGCACAGCCGCCTAGAGAGCTGACGATTGGCATGGCTCACAGACTTCGGACAGTAATTTGCTTAATGAAAGATTTTTATTTGACTCATCAGGGAAAGAGTTGATATTGCTGTTAAAAGCTGTTGGACTAATAGTCCAATATCAGTTTCAGAAAGCTAAATGAAACATCTTCATGTGAAGAAGCGAAAAGTTAGACTATTTGTTTTTGAGAGAGTACTAAGGTTATTTATTTGATTTTTTATACCCTGAACAGGCTATATTAAGTTTGTCACGAAGTTTGTAACACCCAGAAGGAATCGTCGAAGGTATGTTGAACTGAGTCGATTTAGCCATGTCCGTCTGTCTGTCTGTCCGTCCGTCTGTCTGTATATATACGAACTAGCCCTTCAGTTTTCAAGATATCGTTTTTGCAGATGTTATTTTCTCTTCAAGAAGCTGCTCATTTGTCGGAACTGCCGATATCGGACCACTATATCATATAGACAAAAAGGTGGAAGGAACCAAATATTTTCTACAGTTTGTTCTTTGTTAGATCCATTGTATTTCCTATACTATTTTTGAATATAAAAATCCGCTTACACAGTAATCCTACGGAACTGCATCAATATAATCCATTATGCGATTGTTTTCTTAGTAAAAACCATCCAAATGTACTGAATATGTCTGTGGAACCATAAGATAACCTAGCAAGTTCACCAACCATTACTTGAGATGTGTTTCTTTCGACTTTGTTCCGAGAATATCGAAAAATTAACAAATTCTAGTGGAATTCTCACTTCTTTGATAGCTTCATCTGAGATTTCTTAAAATACAATTCTGCATTGAGAACTATTTTAGCTTTTTCTGAGATCTCTCATATTACAACTCTGCGTTTTTGAATGTCTGAGTGTTTTCAAGTCATAAATGGATGGTGTTCTACCAGAAATGCTCAACTAATAGGAGCAATAAGCGGTTTGCAGAGGTTTTAAGTGAGTTTCCATTAAATTGCAACTGGCAGCCGCTGCACCTGATACAACCATACGAAATATATAGTAAACTGCATTTAAATTTATGTTCGTGCAATCGCATCTGTGAACTCTCGGCACACAGCAGCCTCGCTCGTTGTCACGTTGCGCTTAAGTACAATATTTAATTAAAATATATGTATGTATATATGCAGTGCATATGAAAACGCACGAAAATTGAGCTCAATGCAACAATAAACCAATAGTTGGCGCAAACACACACACCAACATGCATGTATATGGAAATATAATACAAATATATGTATTAACTTAGTTTACAGCAGAGATCGCCATGTTCGTATAACCGCAACACATATAAACACACACACACACACACATCCATCTGTATGTAAGTGGCTACATTTGTTCAGCAGATGTTCACGTTTTTAGTTTGATTTGAAAATGTGTCGCATCACTTTGACTTGCCAGTCAATTAGCGAAAGCGATGAATGTTAATTTATTAAATCAACGAGACAATTGTTGGCGGCGTTGTTGCTATTTAGTTTTTCAACGGTTTGAGGTTGTTATATGATCGTTAAGCGATTGTTGTTGGCATGCTGCTAGTTTGTTGTTTGCTATATGTTGCTTGTTGTTGTTGCTGTTATTTAGTGGCTTTTTTCGCAGCAGTGGCGGCAACAAAGTAGTAGCGGTCTATTGTTTCACTCGACTTTTATAATTTGTTCACTGTTTTTGTTGTTGGTTTTTGCGTTTGTGCTTTTTTTGTAGTTTATTAAAGGTCGATGGCATAAGCGTGTTAAATTAAAATTTATTCGAGCAAATTGAAAAAAATAAATGTGAAAATCTAGTTTCGCAGTGGTGAGAATATTAACGCAATGGTATAAATTACATAAATGAATATGTGTATGTATGTGTATAGTTATGAGGTTCGCCATGTATTAAATTACCAAAGATTTGACAAATTAATTAAATACAGAAGATTAAAAAAAAAACTGTTTTTTATTTTTTGTTTTAATTTCAATACGAATTAGGTAAAAAAAAAATTTAAATAATAGAAAAAATATATTTTATCATTTTAAGCACATTTTTTATTAATTAATTATTAGAAATAAATATAAATTTCTTACTTAATTAGCCAAAAATCGTCATTATTATCACTCAATTTTGCATTTATGTCTCTCATATGATTATAAAATAAATAAAAATATATAACTTTATGAATTTATATATATCGTTGGCTTAATATAGAAAAGGCGTATCTACATTTTTTTCGAAATCGCGTTTTTAATGTATTCTGGTAGACCACTGTCAAATACTCCTCCCCTTAAAAAATTAGTGGGCTATGATCGTAAATAACGGATTTATAGTCATATAAAAAAAAGCCCTAACTCATTCGAAGTTACAATAACAACATAAAGCACTATCTCAAATAACTTCAAAGAAATTAAAAATAATAGCAAAATTATACCACAATTGAATTTGTTACCTGTTTTGAATAAAAATTGCAATATAAATGTTTTTTGCATCTTAAGTTTTTAAGGTTTTATTCAGTTTTTTCCTTCCCCTGAAAAGTAACGAAAAGTGTAGATACGCCTTTTCTATATTAAGCCATCGATATATATTTACATACGTATTTATATATACATATATATGCATGTTCATGCTCATCATCTGATAAAAGATCAGTCTTTGTCGATCTGAAAGCTGTCAGAATGGGTCACATTTCAAGCAGCGTTAATGCGAAAATGAAATATACACTGAAATATTTTATTTTATTTTATTTTATTTTATTTTATTTTATTTTATTTTATTTTATTTTATTTTATTTTATTTTATTTTATTTTATTTTATTTTATTTTATTTTATTTTATTTTATTTTATTTTATTTTATTTTATTTTATTTTATTTTATTTTATTTTATTTTATTTTATTTTATTTTATTTTATTTTATTTTATTTTATTTTATTTTATTTTATTTTATTTTATTTTATTTTATTTTATTTTATTTTATTTTATTTTATTTTATTTTATTTTATTTTATTTTATTTTATTTTATTTTATTTTATTTTATTTTATTTTATTTTATTTTATTTTATTTTATTTTGAAGCTTTTATATATCACATATCCCAGTATAATCTGTTTCAAGTGTCCAAATAAAGCATAAAAATTATTAATTCATCAAAATATTAACGAAATTATCAAATTAAGAAAATTCTAAACTCAATTCAGCAAACTCTAGCTCATCGCCAACACCAAACCCCAAACTGCCACGTACGCACACGTCGAGGTAGAAGCAGAAATGAAAAGCAGATGAAAATAACATCAAGGTACACAGAAAGTCATTAAAGGTCGGTGCAAGCGTTGCAAACCGGCAAAATGCTGCCAGCGAGTGAGTGTAGAACACAACTCATGCCAGAATGCGCTCACAGCGAGCAGCAGCAGCCGCAGCGGCACTTTGACATTTCAATAAAACTCACGCTGACAGAGGAAATAGCCGGCAAAATGAGTTTGCGCCGCAGGGATGGGGTTGGTGGTGGTGGTAGACTGCGAGCGCTTACATGGGTACACCAAAGTAGGAAGCGCGTTGCTCTGTAAAGCGCTGTAAGAGCATATGACATGAAGCAGCTGATTGTGGCAGCCAGCAAAGGCGCTCAATGCGCACAGAGCGACTGGAGCTGGAGGCAGTGGTGGCCGAAATCAGCTGTGCGCAGAGCGGCACTCGCCAAAGTAAATAGGGACTCTTGTCCATATATAAACCGACATATATGCAATGAATTAAGCATTAGCTAACTCAGCAGCAGCGGTTTGAGTGCCATAGTGGTGGGTGAGAGTAAGCATGGAGTTGGAAATGAGTGAATGAAATTTGTTGCGCCGTTGTGCGGCAGGGTGGAAAACAGCTGAGCGGTAAAAAGAAAATACATAGACATATGTGGATAAAAAGTAACGTAGGCCATGCGGGGTGCAGGGCAGGCACATAGCAGAAATGAGACTCTGAGCAACATGCATTGAGTGCATTTGTATGTGTGTTTGCAGAGTTGCATGCAGCATAAAGAGTCATTTCGTTTTGGGAAAAATCAATTATTAGCAGGATAAGTAAGTATATAAATGGGCGCAAGAGCAAGTTAATGGCAACAGAGTAACTGCTTTGTCAGAGAGGGTGACTTACGACAAGGTGAGTGGAAAAATCAATGCTATAATGACCGTCAGTTACTTGCAGATTGCTCGGAAATATATTGAAAACTGAGGAATATATCGTTGCTTTGTTGATTTAGACTACAAGTACTCCTTAGGAATAAGCACAGTTACATATATTAAAGAAAAAATGGCGACTATATAAAGTATCTGCAAAAGTTTCTTGCTAATTGCTTAAAGAAAAGTCTGCGAGTGGTGTGAGAAAACCCAAAATTTTCATTGAGTAAAATTGTATATTCATGCCAAACTTGCCTTGTCAATTTGCTTACAGCTGTTTTTCTCAGCGCTCCACAACTCTTACCATTAAACAATCTATTTTTAAGAGCGAAAGTTGATATATCAAGTCATGAGTTATTTTTGCAAATATTTCTGTGCGACAAAATAACAGCGCTCACTCATTGTGTCGCTCTTTAAATAATTATTGAAAATAAGTTTACTCAGCTAAGTTTCATTAGCTATAGCTACACTAGTTCATGAAAAATGTCTCACAAAATGAGTTTATTATTAGTACACAAGATAATTTTACTCAATTCTCTTCGCTATAAATACAATATACAGCTTGAGTAAGCAGCCTGGATGCCTCTTTAAATATAAATATAGTTTTATTTCTTTGCTCTTGGTATGAAAATATAATTCTGAGTGTAAAAAAGTCTAGCCTCTCTTTTTTTAAAACAACAATTCATCTATTATACACTTTTCCTCAAATCTATCAAGCATAATTCTCTTCAAATGCGATTTCCTATATATTTGAGGCCACAATTTGAGCGCAAAATTCGCTCTATTACTCCAATGCCTGTTAATACATGCCAGCTGATTGCCATGTGCAGCTGGAAAAGCCCCCAAAACTCTGAAACTGAGCACACAATTACTCTAGAAGTGGAGAGCATTATAAGTAGTTGAAATAGTTCCAACTCACGAGCACATTTTGAGCATACTCAACTACTTGCCTAGAACCTCACATACACTCAATACCGGCTGCTCACAGCGCACTCAGTTGCTTTTCACTCAATTTTAGCGCACTAACGACTGAAGTTTCTCATTTACTATCAACACTACTCAGCGTGTGCGCAATTCCAACTCAAACTAATCACCTATGCCTCGGCTGGCTCCACTCAGCACTCTTATTCTCGCACTCGGAAAACATCTGTGCGTGCGCAAACGGAGAAGTGAAGAAAAAAATCAGCTGATTGCTGGAGCTGCCGGAACAGATGTTCCGCACGTTCAGCTGTGCGCTGTGACAGCTACAAAGAGAGAGAGTGTGAGAGCGCGAAGGTACTCATTGCTTAACGCATGGCGCATGGCCAAGAGTTGGGGCAACTGCATGCAGCACCTTTGCACTCACTCAACTCGTTTGCACAAAGTCACTCATACAATTAAGTGCAAAACGACAATGGAACCGACACACGAACCAATGTTACGAAACGGTTTGTAGGTGCGTTGCATTGTGTCATCAGCGTAAGCGGAGAGTAGGGATCTGAAAGATACAAATCGTTAGCCGGTTGGTTGTTATGAGTTCGGTTGGTTGATTGTTTGGTTGGACGGTCGGTCGGTCGGCTGTTTGGGTTGGTTTGCCTTGCTTTGCAGTGATGGCCCGTCTGTGTATGGAAAAAATCGTTGATTGTAACGGCCTGGGTAGCCCTATAAATAGCAGCACTTTGAGCCGGTCGGATCCAGTAGCTTCGTAACAACTCTGCTGGTTAAACGTAACGTGGAAATTGGTTTGTGTAGAACAAGAAGAGGAACAATTTTTTTTTGAAAAGAACACAAGTAACCGCAACACAGCACGACTACGAAGACGACGACCACGACGACGACAGTTCACAGGCAGAGCATTACAAGCAACCAAAAATAGACAAATGACAAAGGACCGCAGTAAATTACTTTGAATACAGTTTTTAGTAAATTCGGTAAATGGTCAAAAACTAAGTTTCAACCGAAAAACTGTTGTTTAAAGTAAAAAAAGAAAAACTGTTAATTTCACAAAGCCAATAAACCAGCCAGCCAGCAAGAACAGACTTGACAAATAAACCAAGCAACCAAATCCATAGACATTCAAGCGAAAATCAAGCCATATTTTCAAGCTTTCTTCAATCAACACACAAACACACACACCCATATGCGCAACACACAGACAACCGCAACGGAAAACAGCTGACATATGCAATTTTCACTGAGTTTGTTTGAGGCGATGAAATTGCGAAATTAATGGTGTGAAATTCTATTGAGCCAGCCTTCGTACGATGCACCGCATTAAATAGAACAAATTAACAAACGAAAAACAACAACAACAGACAACAATTCAACAAAAGCTCAAAACGTAAATAATAAATAAATAGCCCCCAATTTGCAAGCAATAAAATCGGTTCACTTAACGAGCGGCGAAAGATGAAAATGTGAAATTTCGAAAATTCAGCAAAGTCCATAAATTAAATTTTTACAGCAGAAAAGTTCTTAAATTAGCACCAAAGTCAGTAGGAAAAGCATTAAGCAAGCACACACACAGAGAGCGAGAGAGAGCGAGTAAGTACCCCATTGACAGCGGCAGGCGCAAGAAAACCAGTCAGGAAGCTACCGAACAACAACAACAAGTAACAACCATTTCAACACGTACCAGCGAGCGAGCGCTCAGCAGTAACAGCGGCATCAAATGAGTGAAAAGCAAATCAGCTGCAAGCAGTCCGAGTAGTGCAGTGAGTGAGAGCGAGGCTCCAAACGCGACAACTCCAGCCAAAGCAAGGCACGTAAGCGCTAAGCAGCAGCAGTGTAACCGGAGCAAACGAGTGAGACCGCAGCGACGCTTTTGAGCCAAAACAGCAGACCACCGAGCCTTGGAGCTTAGTGCCAGCAACAGCAGCAGTCAGTAGCAGCTGAGAGTGCGTCGAGTAAGCAACGTCTGTGAAATTGGTGCAAGACGACGTAGAGGAGCTCGCGCAAAGCAACGGAACTTAGCAAAGACGAGACGACGACGACGACGTGGTACATAGCCAGCCAGCCAGCCAACCGGCCACACGACGCACAGCCAAAGACAAGCAAAGCTACTGTTGTACAATCAGCCGGCGAAAGGCTGAGCCCAAAAAAAACTTGAAAAGCTGTGTACGCTACGTTTTCGAGCAGAAGGAAGTGGCATTTATGAAATAAATCCATTTTCGCAAACAGTGGTGCAAAGCAATCCACAGAAAGCAGGAAAGCAGTCGAATTTGCCATTGAAATTGTGGTCGCAGCCGGAAAAAGTGCAGACGGTTTTCTATTCTGTTGTAACGATAAAATAGAACTCACACAGCGGCACACAGCCAAAGTGCGTGAAAGGAAAAAAGGCAACGAAAAAGCAGCGAAGCAGACGCAAAGCCACAATAAAAGAGTGCCCCAAGAAACCGTAGTAACGAAGAAAACGAAAAAAAAAACAAATCAAGGCGCAGATAAAAAGCACAAAAGAGCCGACAAAGCGCAGCGGAAAGGCGAAAATATTTTACAACAAAGTGCAGTTGTAGTGTGCAGGCAAATTTCCGGCCTACGTGCAGAAGACGTCAAACAAACGTAAAGAAAATAAGTAGAAACCAGTGCGAAAAGGCTAAAAACCACAAATTTAAGAAATAATAAAAAAGAAATTAAGTGATATTTTAGTGCTGTGAATGAGACGAAACGGAGTTGACGACGAAGCCTACAAAGCGTAGACACAAGCAGTTACCAAGCAGCTGAGCAAGAAAGCAAAGAAACTCCCACGGGACAGGCAGCCGTTGAGACCGAGACAAAATTAAGCAGAAAAACGCCGAAAAAGTGACAAATTTTACAAAATTTCTAGTGTCAAGCAGGCAGTGTAAATTAATGTGAAATTAATGTAAAGTAATGTGAAAAGTTTTCGAGGCGTTGAGTTTAACGGTAACGGCTCAAAAGTGGCGTATTGCTACTTGCGAAAGCGTAAAACAACACACAAGTTCAGGGAAACAAATCATTTCATTTTTTAAAAAATTAAAAATACTTAAAAACTTAAAAAACATAACACACACAAATTAATTAAATACAATAACAATAAAAATCGAGCAATTAATAGAAGAAACGGTTGAAAATAGGCAGCAAGCGGTGTGCTGAAATTATTGCGGAAAATCAAAGAGTGCGCATACAAAATTCGCCAAAATGTAAATTAAATTTCGAGAAAAGCGAAAGATTCAAGCGTGTTTCAGGCGAGCAAGACACTTCGAGCAAGACACTTCGAAAGCTCTGAGGCAGATATTTACAAAGCAACCGCACGCAACGAGATAACAGTTAATTAGTGTAAACTTAAATGGGAAGCAGCGGTGGAACTAGTACACAACTACTCCTTTTTTAACGCCTTTTTAAACAAGCATAATAAATAATAAATTATAATAAAAAATAATAAATATTAAACAGCAACAAACAAATTACAACAAATTACAAAGTAATGCAAAAGTAGCGATAAACAAAAAAATAAAAAGTTTTAATAAATAATAAAACACACAAACTAAAATGAAATGCAAAAACGCAGCAAAAGCAACTTAGAATAACAAATTGAAGCCAGTGTCAGAGCAGAGACAATTTCAAATTGCACTTAGTTGTTATTTTCCAATTTCGTTTTTGTTAACTAAAGCATAAAGCATAAAAAATTACAAAAAAAAATAAAATCTACTAATAGACACAACAACAAATTATCATTAATGTTTAATAATTGTTAATTAAATCATAAAAGCGAAGAAACTCAGCTGCGTTTTGACCAAAGTGAAACTTAAAGCGACGACAAAGAGGACCACAGACCGCAGCACGGTTTTCAAAACGCATTTGAAACGGCAGTGAAGTTTGAGGAGAATAGCAGAAGTTAAAATCGTGATTTGTGCCGTTTCTTGTATGCTTTCTTCAAAACTGTGTGTCTTTAATTTTAATTAAGAAAAGTAACCGGAAACGGAAACGAAAACAATTTTTGTGATTAAAGTGCATTTCTCTAAGCGTAATCTAATTGAGGCAGTAAGAAATCATACTTATATAACTAAGCAGTAAATTAAAAAAAAAAACACACAACAACAACACCAAAAAAAAACACACGACGCTCAAAAGCAAACAGAAAAATTGCGTAAAATTGTTAATTTTTTTCCAACTATCCCCCACGTTCGCTGCAGTCCGCTGCAGCGCCAACAACATTAAAATTGGCAACACTACAACAACACGCTACCACAACCACACAACCACACCAGCAGCAGCAGCAGCTACGGGCACTGCAGCAACAGCGGAAGCGGAAGCGGCACCAACACCAGTCAACGCCGACAGCAGCAGCACACCCACCACCACCACAAGCATTAAGAATCTCTTTGCGCTTGTCAGCACCGCCAGCGCCGTCAGCGCCGCTGTCGACATACCGCCCAGTCCGGTCACGGAGGCAGCCGTCGAGGCGACCACAGTCGATCAGCACAGCAGCGGCTACTTGGACGCGGCGGCTGTTGCCCAACGTCGGCAACAGCAGCGGCACAGCGCCAACGGTGAGCGTGCCAGCAGTGTTGCGGCAGCAGCGCAACAGGAGCGAAAGCGGTTTGGAGCGCAGGCTAAAGGCGCGCCTGAAAGTGAAGTCGCGAACGAAGTGGAAACGGAAGCAGCGCGGCGGCGCGTGTTCAGCGCGAGCGCCAATAGTGATATTGACGACGACAGCGAGGCTGAAGCGGAGCACAGCGAAGCGGCGCCTGCAGACGCGACTGTGTTGGACGAATTGACGCTGGCCGGTGCGGAGCGTGAGCGCGACGACGACGACGACGCGTACGGCGACTTCGAGGCACAATTCGAGCTGGACGCCGAGCTGGATCGTCACGCCAACGATTTGATCCACATCGATCAGGTCTTCGAGGAGCTGCGCCAGAAAATGGAAGTGCTCTCAGTACAAAATCAATATCAGGGACAATTCGGTGTCATCGGTTCTAGCAAAGTGAAAGGTGAGTGCGGATTTTAAACTTCTTTCGTATTTTTTAAATGTGTCTTAAATGTTTTTAACTTCTAAATGTTGGAATTTCACATGAAAATCGTATGAATTTGCAAATTGTAGTAAAACGATTTTCATGAGTTGGCAGCAAACTTTTCCGATTTCCAAAGCTTTTCGTAGTTTTGCTATTTTTGGTGTTTCTCAAATGCAAATCCTCATGATGTAAAGCCTATGTCTGTGTCTAAATCTTACACTGACTTTCACACAGTTGTGAAATTTAGGTGAAATTGTTGTGAAATTATGATTTTTTTACTGATTTTAAAAGAAGAAATGTGTGATTTGTGAAGTTATTCTTATACTTTTATCAGCATAAACTTAGGAATATCAAGTTCATCGAAATTTTTCGCAATTTTTAATGAAATTAAATTTAATGAAATTAGTCAGAAGTCAGTTAGTCAGAAAATATTTGCATAATTTTCATATATTTTTAGAAATAATTGTCTACAAAACGTGTTTAGAAAATGTCAAAAAGTATTAAAAGCATTTTTATAATTTTCAAAAATAATCTAGTTTGAATAATTTTCTTTCAAAAAAATTAATGAAATAAATTTATTTGGTAAATAAAAATAGATTTTCAGATTTTTCGATACTTTGGTTTGTTATCAATACTTTTAGTAAACTTCATATATTTATTTAAAATCAAAAATCAAATGAATAATTTTTAATGAACGTTTAATTAAATCATTTCGCTTAATTTTGAACGAAATTGTTACACCGAAATTCTTTTCACACCTCTCACACTCAATTAACACGATAATTTTATTGTCAATTAAATCAACTCCCATTTTTTTATTACCAAATCGAGCATTCTGCTTTTTATGTGAGCAATAATTAAATTAAGTAATTTTCACACTTGCTATTTGAGACCGTTTTTCAGCGTTCGAGCGTGTAATATTTTGATTAAACAAACTCCATTATTGTCATTAAGTTATTTAATTGTAATAATTAGCATTTAATTTACATTTTTTGCGCCTTGACAAATTGAATTATTGTTTATTAAATAAATTAAGCAATTTTCGCGTTCAATTTTTCAAAGTAATTGCATCCGGTCAATGACACAGTTTTATGCTGAATACATAATTATTTTGTTATTATTTTCGAGTAATTATATTGGTTTTTAACGCTAAACGCTTGTTGTTAATTTTTTTCGAAGCGAAATTATAAAAAATTATAATTTAATGAATGTAAATAATCTAATTAGTGGAATTATATGTTTAATATAAAAGGTCGACATTTCATAAAAAAATGTTAAAATAATAGATTGAAAAAAAAGTATGAAAAGTGTTGAAATTCGAAATTAAGACTGAGTAGTGTTCGAAAAATATTTTTTTAAAATTTTCAAAAAAAAAATTTTAAGAAAAAAATTCATAGAGTTTTGAGTTATATTACTAACGTACTCCAAAATTACAAAAAAACACATTTTTAATATATAGATACCGTTATATTTTCCAATATCTTCTTACATATACCAAACTTCGATTTCCGATCCACTTCAGTATAGTTCTAATTACAATTATAATCAACTCAGCGAAAGTATGCCAAAAAATCAGTTACTCAACTCAGTAAATTTTTGCTTTTTTGTTGCTTTTGTTGTTTCTGTATTAATTACATGCTTGGATTTTGTAATGATTTTTTCATGAAGTGTGGTGTGTAGTCAATTTTCAAGCCAACAAGCTGTTTTCATTAATATTATTTTTCGGTTGATTAACGGCGACACCATAGCCACTCTGACACACACACACACTTAGAAAGACACAAAAGCAAGCGTACTCATATGCTAAGCACATATGCATATAATTCATAACGCTGAGTAGTTGCATATGCACAGGCTCACACAGACACACACACATACATATGCATGTATATGTGTCAATAGAATTTTCCATCCACTAATGTACCGCTAGTAGCAAAGCCTGTTACTCCGCCAAAGTGGACTAAATGACTTTATAGTTGCCTTTTATCCAAACTGCCTGCACTCCCCTTTGACCGCCTGCACCGTGGCGACAAACTTGTTTTCGCCTCTGAGTTGAATTTGAATTATCGCAAACACACAAATATATTTTTTATGGCTGCGTGTGTGTTTGGACATGCGTTTGAGTGTGTGTGTTTGTACAATAGAGTCTTCAAATTTCAGGGTCAAAACGGCTTCAGCTGCGAAGCGCCCATTAAATGAAAATGATATATGACCACCACTTCACACATGACACTCCGAGCTGTAACGCACCGCACCGCACCGCACCGCGCGGCTTTGCACTACGCTTAGCACAGCTCAGCACTACAGCTGCTTTGCTGAGTCCGCTGTGACTATTCTTGCATGTAGAACCTTTGTTTCTTTTTTTGTTTTTTTTTCAAAAATATTCAATTTCATTGTTTCACACAATACCGCGATTTATTATATTTTTTGTTTTTGGCTTTGCTTTTGCTGCTTTAACCTTTTGTCAGCGGCGACAGAAATTCGAAATTCGGTTAGCTTCCGAACTGGATAGAATTTTCGGTGTAATTTGAGCGCCACTTAGAACAAAAGCGGACATGAAATGTATTACGCAAAAAGCACAAATGTACGAAGAAACAATAATAAAAAATAAAAGATGAAATATAAAATATAAAAAATAAAAAAAAAATTTAAGTGCAAAAAAAATGTAAAACTTAAAAAAATATTAAAAAAAAAATTAAAAAAAAAATAATAACAAAAAAATAATTTAAAAAAATATAAAAAAATATTAAAAGAAAAAATTAAATAAAAAATTAATAAAAAAAATTTTTAAATTAAAATAATATTAAAAGAAAAAATTAAATAAAAAAATAATAATTTAAAAATTTAAAAAAAAATTAAGAAAAGATAATATAAAATATATAAAAAAATTAGAAAATATTAAATGAAAAAAATGAAAAACAAAATTAAATAAAAAAGTAATTAAAAAAAATAAAAAAAAAATTAAATAAAAAAGTAATTTCAAAAAATATTAAAAAAAATATACATGTAAAAAATTAAAAAAAGGAAAAAAATTAAACAAAAAAAATATTTGTAATTAAAAAATATATAAAATTTTAAATAATTGCTGAAAATAAAAAATACATTTTTTTCATAAAACCGCTGAAAAGTGTACTCGCTACACTATTAAATGAAAAAAATTAAAATTAAATAAAAAAGTAATTAAAAAAATAAAAAAAAAATTAAATTAAATTAAATAAAAAAGTAATTTCAAAAAAATATTAAAAAAAATATAAAAAAAATATAAAAAATTAAAAAATAATAAAATAATAAAAGAAAAAAATAAAACAAAAAAATTTAAATTAAAAAATTTAAAAATGTGAATAACTACTGAAAATAAAAAATTAAATTTTTTCATAAAACCACTAAAAACACTAATCACTCACTGAAAAAACCGAAAAAAACCACTTCATCGCCGCTTTTGTTCTTACGCTAATTGCTGCCAGCGAATATTGTAAATAAAAAATTAAAAATAATTTGCTAATTGTTTAGACTATCGGACTATTGGCCGCTTAGCAACGATTCGGGGAATTCCTTGATTGCCACAAAAGCGTTAAAAAAAAACGGGAAACGAAAGTAAAAAAGTGCGGCCAAACAGCAGACAGCTACATAAATTGCCGCTTTTTGTTTAGACGAAAATTGTTTGCGAAACTTTTTTTTCCCCACTGTTTCCAAGCGGGATTCGCGCAGTTGGGCAATAACTTGCCACAGATTATTATCAGCTGTTTATAAAGTGTAGAAAAAAAATTTTGGAAATTGAACAACAGAACCAAGAGTGCTTAGTGAAGAACAGCGTAAGAAATTTTTTTCCAAAAAATTCTGAAACACATGACCTGCGCGCAATTAAGAATTTCAAATGAATTTATATTTTTATTAACTATTTGTTTAGACTACTTCAGCGGCGCGGCGCGTAGCTGCTGACACGCGTTTCACTATATTTAGCAGCTAATAGCAACAACTCAAGCACTCATAAGGTAGCAGTAATCGTGGCGCTTTTTGCGGTATTTCGCGGAAATTCCCAATTTCATAAGCGTTTTGTGCTAAAAAATGAAAAATCTGAAATCATTTGAGAAATTGTGAAAAAAAGAAAAATAAAAGAAAGTGATATGTAGTTCACCCGCATTAGGCCTTCTAGGAAATTTTTTCTAGGTGAAAAATTATTTTTTATTTTTTTTTTTTAATTAGGATTTTGCAGAAAAATTATTTTAGCGTGAAGTGAAATTGTTTGTAAAGCACGTAAATGTTAAGCTCAGGTGGCGTGAGTTTCGTTGGAAAATCGAGAGCTAGTGGGTTAACTAAAACTAAAAGAATAAAGAATAACAAATTAGAATTACTCATAGCTTTTAAAATTGCCTCAAGGGGTTCCCATACACTACATAGTACTCAGTTGGGTTTCGTAACTTTAAACTGACATTAGCTTTGTGACCGTGTGACCTTTTCCTATTTTCTAATAATAAAGAGAACCTTCAAGGACCGTCGTTTTAAAAGCATAGATGAAATCGCTGAAGGATCTAAAGGCTAACCTAAAAATCGAGTTTGAGAAGTATATAATATCGAAAGGGAACTATTTTGAGGGCGCATAAATATTGGTCTACAACTTCGCTTCCGCCGTTTTTTTGTAAATTTAAGTTTTTTTATAAGAACGGTTACAAATGTCAAAATGAGCCTCAGCCGCACTTTTCTTGGAATTAAAAAAGAAAAGAAAAATTTCCCGCAAATGTAGAGAATTCGTCTCAAAAAGTGACATTTTCAGTTGAGAATAAGTTTGGGATGCAAACAGATCTCTAAAAATATTTTGTTGGGTTAATGTTGACACAAATGTCCAAGATCGATATAAAACGATTTAATCGATTTAATCGACCAGTGCTTGACCCGAGAGACATCTATTGGAAAACGGCGAAAGCAAAGTTGTAGACTATTACATTTTTCAAAAAACGAAAAATTCCCGTTATTTTTTGAACACATCTCGTAATTTGGGTCAATGGTAGATTCCGAGAATACAAGAATTCAATTCTTTAGACCTTTCAAAAATAATAATACAAGCTTTTGAAACTATTTTTTATGTAAACTTCGTGGACTCCATCTAATTCATTTGTATGCCGTTAAACCTTTATAGACGAAATATTGTTTAAATTTACATAAAAAGAAATAATCCAACAACAAGTGTAAATTATCAGTATTCCCATCGCATCAATAAAACTAATTCCATGTGACAAACTAGCCTTGAACGCCTCGAATTTCACCACTTTCAACTAAATGTATTAAAAATGCACAAAATTCCTCTCCAGCGAGTCGCAAGCCAAACAGGAAAACCCAAAAATATAAAAGTGTGGCTTTCAAACTTTATGGCAAAATACACTTTTCAGCTTATGCAAAAGTCTATTCCAGAGCGTGGAGGCATTGTAATAACTCCCGCAAATACCCAACACACCCAGCCAAACCGACTGAAACTGAATGAATTTTAAAATTTAATCAACCACACCTCCGAAAGGAAGCAACGAAACAGCAGAAAGGAAAAAAAAATGAAACCACAAATCCACCAAAAACGCAAAAAAAATCTAAAAACTAAATCAAAAATGCAGAATTGTTAAGCTACAGCTTGCGGAGGTGTGTGGGTGTGTGTGTGTGAGTCGCCAGCCAACTAGTGTGCTGCGGCCTTTTGTGGCACTTAGTAACCGAAATACGCTCCAACAACACTACACACATACACACACGTAGCGAGCTCGACTGTGGAGTAATCGCCTTGTGTGGCTTTGCACCGCAATCGTATGCGCCCGGTTGATGGTATTATAAAGTCGCTGGCCAAACAAGTATGACATGACGCTCCAGGGATTATGCAACTTCCTGTTAATCCTGTCACTTGGG
The DNA here is from genome assembly GCA_031772095.1 of Zeugodacus tau. NCBI lineage: Eukaryota > Metazoa > Arthropoda > Insecta > Diptera > Tephritidae > Zeugodacus > Zeugodacus tau. The sequence goes on along the minus strand of CM062653.1, from coordinate 1,757,165 downwards.
CGAGCTCGAGACAGATTCACCAACGCCGCTACGCTTCGGTGTCTCTGTGTGTGTGTGTGTGTGTGTGTGAGAGTTGTTCTACACACCTAAATTCTAGTGTCGAGCCGAGTGGAGTCGAGTGGCGCACACAAAAGGCAACTTTGAATGAAAGCGTCGAGTGGCGAGCGGCAAATGGAAAAAGGAAAAAGGAAGCCAAAGTGAATTGATAAAAGCAGCAGCAGGATAAAATGGTAGCGCCGAAAGGCTGATGGTAAACCAGCTGAGTGCGGCACACAGATACACAGAGGCAGTGAAGGTGTAGTGTGGCAGCAAAAAAATAAAATAAAAGAAAAAGCTGTTGGCAATTGAAATCCACACCGAAAAAAGTAGTGTGCAAAGTTTGATGAGTGATGGCGCGGCGCAGGTGGAGGACGCGGTGCGGCAGTGGATTGCCAGAGGCGCGCACTCGTCGGCTGTGGCAGGCTTTCTAACGACACAGTCCGGCAGTCAGCTCAAGCGGTGCTGCGCCGCTGTGTCAATTGTGGTACTTTAACCCTAGTGTTCGTTAGAGGGCGCGTCTCAATGTCGCTCGACAATAGAACCCGCCGGTATATAGTACATACCTCGCATTGTCCGCTCCGCCTCTGTTTCAGCCAAAACAAATTATGGTTCATCGTCGCAATTGCCGGGCTTCGTTGGCTACAACTGATCGCTCTTTCAATTGGAAAGAAAAAAACTAAAGAGAGATGGCTTCGAGCGCGTCGGTCGCGCGGCTGCATGTGCGGCGCTTCATAGTACGCCTGTGTGCTTCGTTGCCAAGTTGGCCACGGCGTGTGGACTCTTGTCTTTTTTAACGGCGCTATCAGCTGACTGCCTGGCTGCCTCATCAGCGCATTCTTGGCTCCTTCACAGGCGCTCTCTATCGCCACTTTCGGCTCATCCACCGCACCGCGCGGCTCCATATGTTCGTCCGGTTTTTGTGGTTTTGAAAATTGCAGTCAATTTAATTTCATGTCTGACTGCGTCCACGCCAACTTGTTAGACCCCCCGCTGCCACAACCACACGTAGTACGCTTTGAAGTCGCTACCGTTTTTTTTTTTCGTTGTAACTTTTATTTTTGTTGTAATACTTATTTGCATGTGCGAGCTCACTGACACACTCACACACGCGCAGACATGAGCATGCTGTTGCCCGCATAAATTACACACTTTATTGCCGAGTGTACGCATTCACCGAAAAAAAAAACAGAAAAAAGGATGTGTCGTCTGAAGGACATTTGCATACAAACGTTTCTACGTGCTTCTGTGCTGCCTGCTCGCCTCGCCTGTGTTTTACGTCATCGCTCTTGTCGTTGTCCTTTGAATCCTTTGAATTCGCTTGGTTGCCGAGTGCGCGGCGTCAGTGCAGCTGTATGAAGCCGACGCGGCACCGCCACAGCCCACTGCATTGTTTTGCGACGCAGCTGCTGCCGCCAGCGCCTGCCAACCCAAACCCGCCAGCGGCAGCCCGGCAGCTCAATTAACTATTGAGTTTTTGTCAAACTTTTCTTGTTCAGCACACATTCACGCGCAGCGCAAATTGCATATGGCGTTTTGTTGTTGTTGTTTTTTGTTTTTGCTTTTGTTGGCACTTTTTTTCGTCGCTTTGTTTCATTGTTGTTTTTGTTTTTTTTTTTTAATTTTTTTATTCGTTGGTTGTTTGTTTGTTGTTGTTGTTGTAGACTTTCGCGTTGTTGAATTAGCTTTGGAAATTTTGTAATTAAGCTCGCAAGCGTGCGCTTTGTATGCCGCCCACCAGCGCTTAAACACACATACGCACGCGCTCACTAGCTGCCGCCACGGCCAACTCTGCTGCGTTTTGTGCCAAAAAAAAATTGCGAAAATAACACAAAATCACACAAACGGCTTATGTCTATATGGAAATCGGCTAGCACACCCACGAGTCCACACTCACACATGCAAAGTGACATACTCGCTTGTAGTGCCATATATTTTATTTGTGTTTTTGAGTGTTCGCGTGCCTCACTCACTCGCTTGTTTGTGTTTCGTGTGACGCGCAAGACGTAGTTTCCAGTGTTTCGAGACTATACAAAATTCTATGATAATTTTGGACACAAAATTTTATAAATGATGGCTTGAAGATCTGCTTTACAGGCTTCAAAAAATCGATATTTTTGTTTTGTTTTAAATCTCGTCCAAAACTATCCAAGAATATGTCTTTAAAATTCCAGAGGCCAATTCGACATATTTTCGAAGCTAGAGCAGTTTTAGTGGCCGAGCGTCGAGCAGGTGCGTATGCTCAGGCAGAACTTTAAAGCGCGTTTTCTCGAGTATTTCATTTTCACAAGTGTTAGAAAACGGTGCCGGCGATAGCAAAAAGAATACATGTCCGATCGAAAACCAAAGTGATCTAGCTTCAGTATAAAATTATCTTCTATTTGAACCAGGCGAAAGTAGTTGAAGTTGGACAAAAGTATTATTTAAACTACTTGTTTTGCAATTTAAAGTCAATTCTTTTCTTAAAAAAGTGAATTTTTTTTTTTAATTCGAAAAAATTTGGAATTTTATAACTTCTTCGGTATTTTTTTAGTTCATAAAGAAAAGAAACTTATAAAAATTAAAAAAAAAAAATTGGTTCGACTGTTTCAGATGCATCGCACGACCTCCATCACCGGCACCGATTTACAAGTGCGGACTTCAGGCGCTCCAGAAATATGCTTACAACTTTGAAACAAGTTCAATATATTTTAATAATAAATATTGTTTTTTAAGCCTTAAATATAGTACACTATCGTCTTAAAATTCCGTTTACCGCAATCATTTCCTTCCCTTTCAAAAAAAATTGCTAAAAAACGCTTTTTTCGGCTTCTAAAGCAGACTACTGCCTTAATAAACGCGAGTGGTTATTCAAGACATCTACAACTCTCTATTTGACGTTCCACGATAGTTAGATCTGGAACGGATCCAATTTATATCCGATCGAAGATTCTACTTTTCTCTTTCTGTATTCTCACCTTCCCTGGATTTGGCTCCAAATATAACTTATGCTGTTTTGACGCAGCTTCTCCCATAAGATCATACCAAATCAGTTGCAGATGACAGAAAATATAACAAAATCTTCATATGAGTCTCTCTATAGATATTTTATGTAACAAGTCTTCCACAAGTGTTTTGAGACTAAGAGCTTTGTATGTATGATGGCAACTTATTGGTGATGGATTCCATTTCCTCTCCTAACTAAATCTAGAATTCTACCAAAGCTTTCATTTCTAATAAAAGCTTGACTTTTTGTTAATGTAAAATCTTTCAAATTTTTTTTTTTTTTATCAAATTCCAAAGCGAAAATGCACCACTGTTGGTCGCGCGTGTAGACATGCCATGATGCAATAATCATTTACATATTTTTCTGGTTAATGCGAGTTGTTTTCTATTTTTTATTATTACTAATATTTTTTGTTGTTTGCGCTGTTGTTGTTGTTGCTAAGCTATTCTTGCTGACATATCATCATTGCTCTCCCACTGACATTATACTATATGGAAGCCAGTTTGTTTCTTTAAATGCATGTTTGTTTGTATGTGTGCCTGTGTCACAGTCATGTGCAATTTTGCTTTTGTCGAGCCAAAACAACAACAACAAAATGCTTACTTGTGTTACATGTTGTTGTTGGCGCACAGCTGTGGATAGTCTGGCTCTTGCCAAGTTTTGCGCCACCACCCGCTGACATTTACATATGTATAGCTAACAAACACACGCACACATATACAAATGGGTATATATATATATATATATATATATATATATATACATATATATGTCTATATATATGTCTATGTATGTCTGTCTATGTATTTTGTTGTCTCTGTGTGTCTCCATTATTTAATCCTTCCTTTTGCGCTGATGATGAACGTGTGTGTGTTGGCAATTAAAATAGGAAAAATATACAAAATATGGCAAACAAAAGAAATTTGCTGTAAGAACAGCAGTTGGCAACAACAACAGCAGCAACAACAACAACGACGACTAGAAAACAAAGCGCACCGCCGCTGTGTCTAATGAAATTTCACCTTCGCCTTGTCGAACCGCGCCGCGCCGCGCCGCACCGCACCGCAGCGAACAGAATGAATTATAAATCTCGCTGTGTGTATGCGCCGGGACCGCCTGCTTATCCGCACGCTTGTCAGCTTGACATGTTGTTGCTTATTGTTTGCATATTTGTTGCTATTGTTGGCGACTATATACATATGTACGTTGATGAAGCCACCATAAAAGCTCATTGCCACAAAGCGCTGCATGAATATGAACGATTGTACATACATATATATATATGTATGCATATATGCATATGAGCTGTTCCTAATACGGTGCAAATTATTTGTTGTTGTTGTCATTGTTGCTTTCGCTGATGCTTCTTCTTCTTCTTCTGCTGCTCTTCAATATTAATATAATTTTTCATTGACTGTTGCTAACGAAACTGTCGCTCATTGCGATTGTTGATTTTGCTTTTGTTGTTGTTGTACGCTGTCATGAATGGTGTTGCTATTGTTGTTGTTGTAATTGTTGCTTAAGCTTATTGCCAATACAGTGAATGAAGTGCAGTCTGCTAAAATGCATTTATACTCAAGTGAATGAGTCGCAAAAGGAATATGCGAACATACAGATACATACAGTCATACATACATACATACATACATCTATATATGTAAATATGTATGTATGTATATGCAGAAAAAGCAGACATAGCAGTTGTTAATATGATACCACTAAATAGATGAGCTTAAGAATTTTAAATATGCGACTGGAGAGACAAAGCTTCGATAACTGCCTACTCCTACCACTAAAAGCTCAAAGTAGGCTGCTATTCTGTGGCAGGATACTCTGCGCAGCTGGTCTACAATAGTCAACAGACATCCTAAGCATACCAGCGGCTATAAATACTCGTAATTATCGTCGTTAAAAGTAGTAGAAGAGCAAACAAAAGTAGACAAAGTATGGCAAATAGCTGTGTGGCAACAATCATAAGCTAAAAGAAATTACAACAATAACATATACATAGTACTTAAGCGAATATGGCAAGAAAAATTTCGCATATTTATCAATGTGGCAGTAATTTGTCCATTTTTTTCTTCTGCTTGAAAGCGGTGTAATGTGTGTAATGAAAGCAGCTGTAGAACTCAGATAGACATATATACTCAAATACATAAATATATGTATTACCTATATATATATACATATGTAAGCTGGTAATAGTATAAAGTACATACGAAAACCAATAACAACCTGCCATAAGGTATTGACATCAACTTTGGTCGTACGAAGCTTGGCCGTCCATACATTTGTTCGTCCGTCCGTAATTAGTTCTACATACATATTTTACATATATATAATCAAGAACAACAAAAAAACCTAATGCTTGCTTATTTATTCTACTTCATATCCAATAAGGTAGTGCTGTGTAACGCCGCGTTTGCTTTCTAAACGCTTAACAGCTGAGCAATGAAGCTTAACGTGCGGCATTTTCGTTTGCTTCAGCTAATTTTTCATTTATTCTATATTTGCTGCGGGTTTTCATTATAATTATTTTTCCAATTCAACTCGAGCGTAACAAAAATGGGTGCTGTTGCCAACTGCCCAATAAATACAATTATATATTTACGTACATACATACAAATGTATATATGTACATACTCAGGTGCTAGTGCTTTGTACGTGTTTGGCAGAGAAATTTCTTGCATTTTTCACGTTTTTATATTTCATTAAATTGGTTTTATAAGCACAAAAATTAAATTCTCACATATTTATTCAATAATTATTGCTAAAATGGCAATTAGTACCATAATTTGTTAAAGAAAATGAAAAAAAAAATTTAAAAAAATCGAAAAAAAAATTTTTAAAATTAAAATAATAAATAAAAAAAATTATTAAATTTATTTTTTTTTTATTAATTATTAAAATTATTATTTTTTTATTAATTATTAAAATTAATTTTTTTATTATTTGTTGAAATTATTTTTTTTTATTAATTGTTCAAATTTATTTATTTTTTATTAATTATTAAAATTATTTTTTTTTGTTAATTATTAAAATTAATTTATTTTTTTAATTATTAAAATTTAATTTTTTTTATTAATTGTTAAAATTTACTTTTTTATTAATTATTAAAATTAATTCTGTTTTATTAATTATTGAAATTAATTTTTTATTAATTATCCAAACATTTTTTATTTATTAATTGTTAAAATTAATATTTTTTATTTGTTAAAATTAAATTTTTTAATTATTAAAATTATTATTTTTTATTAAATGTTAAAATTAATTTTTTTATGTATTGTTAAAATTATTTTTTTTTATTAATTATTAAAATTAATATTTTTTTTATGTGTTAAAATTAATTATTAAAATTAATGTTTTTATTAATTATTAAAATTATTATTTTTTATTAAATGTTAAAATTAATTTTTTTATGTATTGTTAAAATTATTTTTTTTTATTAATTATTAATATTGCTTTTTTTATTAATTGTTAAAATTTATTTTTTATTAATTATTAAAATTATTATTTTTTTTATTTGTTAAAATTAATTATTAAAATTAATTTTTTTATTAATGTTAAAAGAAATTTTTTTTTATTAATTATTAAAATAAATTTTTTATTATTTATTATTAAAATTAATTTTTTTATGTATTGTTAAAATTATTTTTTTTTATTAATTATTAAAATTATTTTTTTATTATTAATAGTTAAAATTAATTTTTCTTATATTACCCAATTTTCCCATGGGTAATGAGTCATGATTTTCATGCCTTTTTATTACAATATTTTAATGAATTTTACACATCAATATTTTCTACATTCATTTTCATATTTCTATACTCCTTAATTATTTCAAAAATTATATTAAATATTTCTTTGTCATGAACTAATACTGTCTCAAAATGAACTACATTTGGACCAGTCTGTTAAACACCCAACCTTCCTATAAAGAACGCAGCAACAGCCACTCTTTCGTTAAACAAAAGTTACCTAACCCTAAAACTTAAATAACACGTACTCTTACTTACATACATACATATATATGTACATGTCTACATACTTATCCACATACATACATACATATATGTAAAATGCATTGAGGTATTTGAGTGCATGAATGTTAGTGCGAGCGATCGAATGTGAGTTAGCATGTAATGTAAGTGCTCGCTCATCTTCACTTTCAATATTTACACTGGCACACCTACATAGCACTGTCATAGCACAAACACACTCACATACTCTCTTTTACATGACAATGAGTACAATGAGTACATGTGTGCAACAACAATGAAACGAAATGTTGGAACGAGCGAGTAAATAAATGTTAAAGCAAACGAGCAAATGTCACGCAAGCACGTCGAAGACACGCCACCTAAAGAAAGAACGGCTGATTTCCAGCTGAGTTGCCAGGTGATTTCGTCTCATCCCCACCAACAACCAAACACCACACACCGACGTAGCATTACACTTGTTGTACAAACAACAAATCAGCTGTTTTCCGGCAAACAGCTGTTCCCTGGCAGCAAATGCAGTCTTCTCTGTGTGTGTGTGTAATTGCAGCGCCTGCGCGCTGTTAAGGAGAGCCAGAGAGCGCTAACATTAATCAGCGCTGCAAATGTCGCTCGTTAACAGAATGCTGTTAGCTACTGTCAAAGCACTGTTAAGCGCTATGGCGCTGCAAATGCAATGTATATATGCACGTGTTGTTGTTTTTAATTTCACTTTCGTTGGCCGTCAGCTGTTGGCTGCCGGGTTTTTTACACGCTTTCTAACAGCTGTTACACGCTGTACTGTACAGTACATATGTAATTATTAGGGGATTGTGTCTGTAGAGTAATGTAAATACGAGCGCTGTTACTGCGACCTTTGGACACTCCTCTGCGCTGTACGCGTTAACATAATGTTTGGGGAATGGGTCGTGTGTGTCGGCGCACAGCTGTTTCTTATTTACCATATATCTATATATATACAGCGCTATATGCGAAGGCACTCTAAGTGAGCAAGTAGCCGGCCGGTGTAATGTGCGCATGCTGCTGCCTAAGTACCGTGGAAAATTTAGCAAAAGTGGAATTGGCAGTGAAAATAGCGAATATTGACGTTTAGTAGCGAATTTGTTAAGAAATTTCGAAAAAATCTTGATTTGCCACAGGCATTAAGTGATTTGTGTTTGAAAAGGAAGTGAATTGACAAACTCATAGAAAATTGAAATCTTGTACGGAGTGCAGCGTGTGTCTTGCGGGAAACGAGCTCAGATGACAAATTTTGTAGCAACTACACATTTTCAAGCTCACACGCCTTTAGCGACCAAAATTATGCCTTGCCGATACGGTTGTATGTATAGAAAATAGAATATATATTTGTGTATAGCAGCCTCAGCTGTCAGCTGAAATGCTTCTTCCTCCATTAATTTGTGTCGCAAAGTTTCCCGGCTTCCTTTAAGTCCACGGCCTACTAGTCACTGATAATATTTTCGTTTTTAATTTTAATTTGCATTTCGTATATAAACAAAGCAACTTGTCAATTGCCAGAACCGAAAAGAAAAGAAAATCTAATTAATTCTATACTTCTGTTCTCTACTTTCAATCGATAGACTGGGCGAGTCCGCTAACGCCACCACCACCAACCACAACACAATTGCCAACAACCGGCAACCATTTGACCAGCGACAACGTTGTGCACAATCAACGCAACAACAGCAACAATAGAAGCATAAGCTATAAGCAGCAACAAGCGTACGCAGAGGAGGAGGAGGAGGAAGACGAAGCGCAGCAGCAGCCGGCGCTGCAGCTGTACGCTGAAGACGCAGAAGAGGGTGGAGACGTTGTGGACGGCGGCAATTGGTCAGCGCCACAGAAGACGCATCAACACGAACCGCAGCGACAGCATCACTTCTACTATAACAATCACCATTACGGTGGAGCCCAATACAACAACCAACACCACCATCACCACCAACAACAACATCACCACCATCAGCAATACCACCAACAACACTACAATCACTTGGAACATCACGACAACAATTACCACCATTATCAGCAAAAGGAACAGCAACAGCAACAGCAACTACAACAACAAAAACACTATACGGAACAACAACAAAAGCGCGCAGCGCACGACAAACAGAAGAAAACACCGCCGACACACAGCGGCAAACAACCGGCTATGGAGGCCACTTACAACAACAATCTGTTCTACTATGAACCACCAGTAGCGGCCGGCATCACACCGACCGGCTCGCCAACGTCGGGCAGTTGTTTCGGCAGCGCCACTACCGACGTCGATATAGCCGCGGTCAATGAGCTGGCGCAGCGCGTGCAGACGGAGCTGCGTGATGCGAAGAAGCGCCACCTGGACTGCACCGAAGTCTCGCTGCCATATGATCTCATGCCGCGCATTGCGGCCGAAATAATCAAGGCTTCGGAGCGGGAACCGTGTGGCGTGCGCGGCTGCTCGCTGTACATCGATTTCGAGTGTGAGCCCAGCAATGTGAGGTGAGTGCGTGGACTGCAATTAATGTAAACTAACCTCAAAAAAACGCCAATGCAATACTCACACATCTCTTTTCTATAATCCACAGACGCATTGCCTCGTTCAAAGTGGACGACTGCACTGTCTCCACATTCGAGCTGTATCTCACGCTGAAGCAGGACAAGAGCGGCTGGACTTCGCTGTTGCCACAGTTTATCAAGTATGTAGTAGCTCATTTGGTATGCTTTCAAAGCTGCTTTCTCTTAACTGTTCTTAATAAAAAATTGTCACAACAAACTCTCGCTTTCATTGCAGAAACCTAACACGCAGCAACACCATTTTGATAAGCCCCGATTTCATGTTGACCAAGAACAAGCTCTACTCCTGCGATTAGTGCGCGTAAGCAGGCTTGTTCCAGCTGCGGTTTGATTGCGAGAGGAGAGAATTCTTTTTTTTTATTAACTTATGTATGCATACATTACCCATCCAGCGATCTCATTTATTCTCCCTCGACGCAATCACACACCAAAACAAATTTACAACAATAATAATTAACCTAACCTAACCTAACAAAATGGAAGGACCTTGAACGAAGGGCATCAGAAATTGGTCAATTGCGTAGAATTAGCAGACTTATGTGCTATACATACAAACAAACACACATACATACATATATAGATATATGTTATTATTATTATAATTTCTTTAAATAATCAAATGGGCGTGGCTTTAACTACAACTACAAAGAAGATGATAAACATCAAACAATTACTACAACAAAACCAGGAACAACGCATAACGAGAATACTTTACTTTCTCAACAATCCCTCCGAATTTCATTATTTTAACTGAACACCACAAAACAAAGAAACGAAGCAGAAGAAGTCGAAAGAGGCAATGAGAAAAAAAACATGCAAAAAAAGCAAAAAATGAAGAAAAGCGAAAAACTGAAAACTGAAAATCTAAAACGTACGCATAACGGCAAGGCGGCGGTAGGAGCTGGAAGTGTTTGAGAAAGAGAAGTGCTCACAGTTTTCACAACAAATCCCCCCAATGAAAATGAAAATGAAAATGAAATAAACTTGGACCACAACACAGGCTTTTCGTTACGCCGAACAACAATTTCGCTGTAATAGCAACAATAACAACAACAACAACAATATAATGCAAAAAACACAACAATAAAGTGCAACAAATGCAAAATCAAAAATGCAAACAAACTAATTACAATAATAGCAACAACAACAACAACACAAACAATAGAAAATATCAACAACAACAACAACAACAGTAACTGCATATGCAGTTATTAGCAGCTTAATTTGGACTGAAAACTCAAGAAAATGGTGAATATTGAAGCAAAAAGGAAGTTGGAGGAGGAGGAGGCGGAGGAGTAGAAGTAGGAGGTAAGAAGAGCGTACGAGTTGCGTTGCCGACAAATTACATATATATTCGCATAGCGTTAGTGCAGCGTTAGTACATACATACAAACATACACACACACAACCATACAACAACAACAACAAGCATGTGCATAAACGGTGCACATACGCTGACACACAAAGCAGCGCAGAGCAGAGCAAGCGAAGCGAAGAGAGGAGAAGCAGTAAAATTAGTGGCTACTATTTTTGGAAGACTGCATTCGTTTAGGTGAAGAAGCAAAGAAAATATTTGTAATTTATAAAAGAAAAAAAAACACAAACAAAAACAAAAAAATTATAACAAAAACAACAACAAAAAGTATAACAAAGCAACGGACGCCTTATGGCAGCGTCCAACACTGTATTTATGGTAGTATTACGTGAACAACAACAACAACAAAACAAACAAATTAGAAAGCCTGCATGGCGACAGGCTGGCAAACAAACTGTTTAACTTATTTCCTTTTTCTATGCAATGAATGAACATTTAATGGCGATTTTTTCAAAAAAAAAAAAAAACCACTACAAAATTTTTTGGAAAAAAAAATAATCAAAAAAAAGCAAATAAGAAACTCTTAAAACTTTAAGAAAATGCGATGCAAAAACGCAAAAACAAACAAAGTCGATGTGATATTAATTAATGATAACTAATTCGTAGTAAGAGAGAAGCAAATTAAGATTAAATTAAATTTAAAGAAAACATAAAAGAAACAAAACAATATAACATTGGTATAAACACAAATTACAAAGAAAAAAAAACAGTTTTTGTTGTTATTATTCGTTTTTTTCTCTAAATTTTGGTTAAAAGTAATTATTCTAAAGTCTATAAAACAACAACAACAATAAGTAAAAGAATAACAGTGTGAGTGCTGGAAGTGTTGCAGCTGAGTTGCGACGAGACAATGAAAGAAAGCAAGAACTACTGAGTATAAGGATCGAAGAAAAAGCTGGTTAGGCGCTGAAGTTCACAATAGTTTCCAGACAAAAAATAATGAAAATGCGCTAGTGAGTCAAATTACTAAGGTATAAGCATGAGTGTCTACTTAGTGACTTAATGAAGCGGTTGGAAGTTGAGTTTCTGTGTCTATAAATTTTACATTTATTTAAATTTTATTATTTATTAGTATTTTTTTATTCTTTATTAAAAGAAAATTTTAGCAAAAAAATAAATATTTGATGCCACTTTTTGAAAAAATAAAATAAAATTCAAAAAAATTATTTCAGATTTTTTTTAATTTCCAAAATAATAAATTTTCGATTAAAATTTTTTTAAATACTTTTTTTTCATCAAAAATTTTTTTTTTAATTTTTATCATCAAATTTTTTTTAGAATTTTTTTTTATTTTACAAAATAATCAATTTTCGAATAAAATTTTTTTCATCAAAATTTCTTTTTTAATTTTTTTCATCAAAAATTTAATTGTTATAAATTAAAATCAATGAAAAAATTAAAAAAAAAGAATCATTAAAAAGTTTTTTATTCTTCATTAAAAGAAATTTTAGCAAAAAAATAAATATTTGTTGTAAATTTTAGAAAAAAAAAATAAAATTTATAAAATTCAAAAAAATTATTTCAGCTTTTTTTTTAATTTTCCAAAATAATATATTTTAAATACAATTTTTTTTTAAATAACATTTTTTAATTAAAATGTTTTTTATTAAATTCTTTTTATACAATTTTTTTATTATTAATAATTAAATTAAAAATTAAAAAAAAAAAATGAATCATTAAAAATTTTATAATTTGTAAAAGTTTTTTATTCTTTATTGAAAGAAATTTATAAAATTCCAAAAAAATTTTTCAGATTTTTTTTTAATTTTCCAAAATAATATATTTTTAAATAAATTTTTTTATCAAAATTTTTTTTATTAAATTTTTTTTTAATAAATTTTTTTATTATTTTTATTTTTTTATTATCAATGAAATAATTAAAAAAAAAATAAATCATTAAAAATTTTATAATTTTATAATTTTTAAAAGTTTTTTATTCTTCATTAAAAGAAATTTTACCAAAAAAATAAATATTTGTTGCAAATTTTTGAAAAAATAAAAATTATAAAATTCAAAAAAATTATTTCAGACTTTTTTTTAACTTTCCAAAATAATAAATTTTCGAATAAATCTTTTGTATTAAAATTTATTAAATACATTGTTTTTCATCAAAAAATTTTTTTTTTCAATTTTTTTCATCAAAATATTTTAGATTTTTTTTTTTAATTTTTCAAAATAATAAATTTTCGAATAATTTTTTTTTCATCTAACTTTTTTTTTTAATTTTTTTCATCAACATTTTTTTTTACATTTTTTTCATCAAAATTAAAAAAAAATTATTATAAATTAAAATAAATGAAAAAAAAAATTATAATTTTTTAAAGACTCGAATTTCAACATCAACCGCAGTTATTGTATTGCATTAAAGAAAAATTAACTCAAAAGTGAAAAGGCATACGCAAATACTCACCAGTTGTTGCTTTGTGACGGTCTTCAGAAACGGTTTAAATTTTTTTTTATATAATTATTTGTTGATTATCATTTATTTAAAGCTTTATTAAATTTGAAAAATAAAATAAAATAAATTCTAAATTCAAACAACAACCCAAAAAATCACTGAAAACTTTACTTATAATTTGACAAATATTAATCATAAATTATATTTCGGCATATTTTATGGCAAGACTGAAGTGTATTATAGATTTCGGAAAATGTTTTTGTATTTCTTTGTTATATATTTGATAATTAAAAGCAAAAGTGAAGATACATAAAAAAGTTTTTAGGCTACTTAACATGCGAAATATTAATCATTTTAACATTTGACACACAAAAATCATTTTAGGTCATTAAAAAAATATTTTTTTTTATTCTTATTACTCATTTATAAGCTAAAAAGTAAAATTCTGAATTTCAACATTTTTTAATTAATTTATTTATTTTTTCTATTAAATCTCAACGTGTCAAAAACAGTTTGAAAATATTTATTTATTAATTTATTTTCATTTTTTTAGGCATTCATTAAACAAATTACCGTTAGTTTGCATTCACATTACAACAAAAAAAAATAATTTCACATTAATTATATAAAATTATTTTACATATTTGAGGTTATACACACACACACCACATACCAACAATCATACACAAATATATGAGAAAAACAATAAATTCAATCAATATAAATGCGTGTATGTAGTAGTATAGCGCAAGTAGTGTAGCGTAGCTCTTAGTCTAGTTAAGCAAATATGTATATGTAAACAAGGAAGTAGGATGTAAAGGGGAGATGAGAAGGGAAGGCAGCATAAATTCAAAAACTGCAAATCAGCAGTTCAAATAGACAGCAAACTAAATATTACAAAAACAATAGACAGTTGAAAAAATCAAAATTACAACAACAATAGCTACAGCAACAATAAATAATAATTTTCACTATACAACAATAACAAAAATAAAAAAGAAAAAATCAACTCTGAACTACTCTACTAGCAAAACTATCGATTTCCAATAGCAGCAGTATAATCCAGTATAATCACACACAAAATCACACAAGCATAAATGTAAGCAAATGAGAAGAGAATCAAACTTTTTATAAGCCACAAACAAAAACAAAAACAAAAATTTTAAATTTAAAAAATCTAAAAATTATATTGTAAGCACCAAAAACAAAAAAACGCAAAAGCAGCAGCAAACAAATCGTCAAAATGAAGTGAAAACAAACGTAGCAACACAGGACAAAAACCAAACAAATTACAATTAGTAAGGTAGTCTGTGTGCAGGTCCGAAAACTGAAAATCAATAAGGAGTGCAAAACGAAGGCATAGGTTGTTAATCTGGTACAGGAGGGGTGTGTATTTATTTATTGAACAGAGGGGGGAAATGTAAAAAACAAATATATAAATCATATGTTTAACAAAAACAAAAACAAAAAAAAAATACATATGGGAAGGAAATTCGCGAGCAGGCAAGGCGTGTAAGAAATGAAAGCAAAAGATAAAGTCATCTGTGTTATATAGTAATGTATTAGTAATTAATGGTTATAGTTATATAAGGGAAAATACACAACACATAAATACATACAAACATACATAAATAAACACATACATACATACACACACAAATACACTTACAGCTACATATATGATATAATATTAGTTAGTGTAAAGCAAAATAAATTAGTTTATAATGCATAACAAACAGTTAATTGTAAGTAAATTAGTTAAGGCATAATAATAACAACAACAATAACACACAAGAACATACATACATACATCTAACAGACACACTGACGGCAAATAGCAGGCATTTGATTTTAACATAGTTTAAGTGAAGGGGGGGGACAATTAATTTTCGGTATTTTAGTATAATTAATAAACTCAAGGCAATTTTTGTTTTATAAATTTTAATATTTTAATAATATTATATTAGTTTATGATAATTTATTAAAAATTCCATAATTTTTTTCTAATGTCAAATATAGCGAAAATAATTTTTTGCAACTAAACTAAAATTAAATTAAATTTTTAAGCTAATAATCATCTTAAATTCGATTATAACTCTTTAAATTAAATTAAATTATTTTGTAAAATTTTGTCATACCAACCAGTAATTTTGTACCAATTTTAAAATTTCCAAAGTAACTTACCACTCTCCTTACTTCTACCGTTAGCAGTATTGATCTCATAAATGTTTTAAAGTAAAATTATACAAGAGAAATACACTCGAAATTTTTCATTTAAATTCATTTTAACGCTAACAAAAACAAAGCTTTCACAAAACTTTTTCCAGGTGAAATTTGAGGCTTTTGAAATTTAAGTGAAAGCTTGCTATGAAATTTGAAGCTTTTGAAATAAGGTGAAAGCTTCCTATGAAATTTGAAGCTTTTGAATGTAAGTTAAATGAAATTTTAAGCTTTTGAAATAAGGTGAAAGCTAACTTTAACTTCATTAAACCTTCAAAACGCACTCAAAATTAAAAAAATTAAGCTTTCACCAAACTTTTTCTATATGAAATTTGAAGCTTTTAAATTTAAATGAAAGCTTTCTATGAAATTTGAAGCTTTTGAATTAAAATGAAAGCTTACTTTCATTAAAGCTCTAACTTGCATATAAAATATACGTCACCCCCTTCAAAACTCACTCAAAATTCCAACAAAAAAAAAATTATTGTGTATATACCATAAAACTTTTTAAATTCATAATTTTTTATACTAACCCAACATTTTGCAAAAGATCTCCAATTTGAAATATCTCTAAGTATTGAAGTTATTTCAAATCTTAGTTTATAGCATACTAATTATAAAATTATTTAGACGTTAGGCATTTGAAATTATTTTCCATTTTTTATGAAAGCACGCATTTGGGTCAGCAACAAAAAAAAAAGAATTTACATTACAGCAACAAAAATAAACATACTTTCATACATACAAATGTAGCATATAAATCATACATACAGACCAAAACACAACAACAAACAATTACAATACAACAGCACGCATACAGACATAATTAAGTAATAACTGTGAAAAAAAATAAAAATTTTATGTGAATTAAGTAAGAAAATGCGAAAAATAGAACCATGAATGTGATCTATTTAATAATTGAGAAAAAAAAAACAAAAAGTTAAAGTAAAATAATTAGGCCTAGTGATTGTGGTATAAAAACAAAAAATAAAAGAAAAAACTAAAAACAAAAAGCTTTTAACTAATAATTTGCAAATTTCATTTGAAGCTTTTAAAATTTTAAAGTGAAAGCTGCAAAGAGCATGCGAGAGCGTTGTCAATAAAGCTTTCATGCTACAATTGGACGAAAGCATTGCAAAGCTGCAACGTTTTGGCATGCTTGGCAGCTTTCATGCGCCTTTTTAAGTGAAAGCTTCAGTTTATAAATGTAAAAAATTTTAAATTTTGTTATTTGAAATAATTTGAAAATTAAATAAATTGATTAAAGTTCAAGATTACACTAAATTATAATTAATTTCAGCATTTTGTGCTTTCGCTGTATAAACTGTTAAATGTAAATGAATAAATTCACGAAAACGCACTTAATACAATATATTTTATAAAAAAAAAAAATAATTTTTATTAATATTATGAAAAAAATAATAATTTAAAAAATTGAAATTAAAATATTTTTTTTTAATACTAATTAATAATTGCAATTTATTAAAGCTTTATGTGTTGCAATAAATAGTTTATTATTAATTAGAGTTTGAAGTTTTTTAATGAAAAAAAAAAATACAAAAATGCGCTTTCAGTGTGTTTTTGTTGCTTTGAATGTTTGCTTTAATTAAAATAACCACTAATTTGCCGTATTACATATTTTTAATATAAATAAATAATTTATAAAAAATTAATATTATTAAAAATGTATTTTGTAAGCAACAACATTCTCCATTTTTTTAAATAGAAAAGCAAAACACAATTAAATTCTCATTTTACGCATTTTTAGCATATAAAATTTTTTTAAAGTTGTTTATTCAAACAAAATAGGCTTAAACAAAAAAACAAAAAAAAACTATCACGTCCAGTGCTCCTCAAAGTATTTTGTAAAACAATAAGAGAACAACAACAAATCAAGCATGAAATGTGCAATGAAGTTAAGGAAAATATTAAGCAAGTGTGTTATAGCAGGCAGTAGCAGAAGAAGAAGATACATAACTGTAAAAAAATTACAAAACAAAAAGTATGTATTTAACTAAAAATTAAAAAAAAACCAACAATAAATGGCTGCAAAACTAAAATTAGTAGTATTTTACAATATTCCGAACTTATCTATGTCTATGTAATAAATAGTATGTGTGTTTTTAAAGTTTCGAATACGAACGAAAAATGTTTATTAAGCGCAATTTAAGCTAGTTGAAGAAAAAATAAAATCGTTACACAAACAGAAATAGAAACAGAAACAGAAACAAAAACAGAAACCGAAACAGAAACTGAAACATAAACCGAAACAGAAACAGAAACAGTAACAGAAACAGAAACTATTTGTCAACAAAAATATGCCGAAAATAGCCAGCAAAATGCAGAAAAAAATCTAATTTTAAATGTACACGCTCGCTTTTACCGTTAAAATAAATGCAAAATTCAAAAAAAATATTACAACAAAACAAAACAATAAACTAACAACAGCAACAACTAGTAGCAAAAATATTTCTATATCAATACATACATATACGCCGGCAACTACAAAAAACAATAGCCTAATAGCATTACAAAAATAATATTATTAAATTACCGTTACAATGTAGAACTTACTCAACACAGCATAACAAAGCAAAGCAAAAATAAACGAAAATCAAAAATTTAATTATGCTTAACAGTGTAGCAAATATGTATGTAATACAACAATAAAAAAAAATAAAAATAATGAATAATCACTACCACAACAACAAACAGAAACCGCAGACAGCAGCAACAATAAGAAAAAAATTTAAGAATTCTATACTTTGTTGTAATAAAAGCCTATAGACAACAACAACAAACAACAAATGTTCACATATTTAGCTAACCGCTAACAGATATATATATAAATATAACTGTAAATGTATTTAAATGTAAATGTAAAAATGTAGCAATTAAATTATTAATTAAAGTAAAAAGTAAAAAACAAAAACAAAAACAATTGTTAAAATAATATTTAACGATTATCCCACCATGTGATTGAATAACAATTATTCAAATTAATTTATTAAAGCTTAGAATATGAAATTACAACAAATTAAATGCATACATACACACCTAAATATATATATATAAATACATAACTGTAAAGAAGAAAACAAAAAAAATTAATTAAACTACTTGCATAGATTTGTTAGTGCAGCAAATGAATTAAACTTGAAAATACAAAAAACTCAAAACAAAAAACATTTAGCACTTTAGTAGGAAGCGTGCGCTGTCTAAGCGTTGTTGGCGGTTTGATGTGCGCAGTGCAGTGTAGCATATGCGCAGGCGCTGTGTGGATATTGGCAATTTGCTTGATGAAGGTATAAAATAAAGCAGTTTGAAAAGCGAAAATTACAACAAATGTGCTATATGCTGCTTAAATTTTGTTTTTATATTAAAAAAAAAAATTTTATTAAAAAATTTATTTAAAATTTATATTAAAAAAAAAAATATTTAAAAATTTCTTTTACAAATTTAAATTACAACAAAAGTGCTATAAGCTGCTTAATTTCGTTTTTATATAATACAATAAAATTATTTTTAATTTTTTTCTAAATAATTGATTATAAAAAAAAAATGTATTTAAAAATTTCTTTTACAAATTTAAATTACAACAAGAGTGCTATAAGCTGCTTAAATTCGTTTTTATAGAATTTTTTTTTTTATAAAAAAATTTATTGAAAAATTTATATAAAAATTTTTTTTTTAATTAATTTTCTTTTTAATTTTAATTCTATTGAATTAAAAATTTGTTTAAGTCCAATTTTTTAAAAAATAACATTATTTTTTATGAAATTTTCCACTTAATTTGCAACAAAAATAAATTAAAATTATTTTTAATTTTTTTTTCTAAATAATTAATTATAAAAAAAAATGTATTTAAAAATGTCTATCAAAAATTTAAATTAAAACAAAAGTGCTATAAGCTGCTTAAATTTTGTTTTTATATTAAACTTTTTTTAATTTATTAAAATATGTATATTAAAGTTTTTTTTTAATAATTTTTTTTTTTTAATTTTAATTATATTTAGTAAAAAAAAAATGTAGGTCCAAATTTTTGTTAAATAAAATTATTAAATTTTTTTATGAAATTTTCCACCTAATTTGCAGTAAAAATAAATTAAATTATTTTTAATTTTTTTCTAAATAATTAATTATAAAAAAAATTATTTAAAAATTTCTTTTAAAAATTTAAATTACAACAAAAGTGCTATAAGCTGCTTAAATTTTGTTTTTACATTAAATTTTTTTTTAATTTATTAAAAAATTTATATTAACATTTTTTTTAATTAATTTTTTTTTAATTTTAATTATATTTAATTAAAAAATAGTTTAAGGTCAAATTTTTTTATTTCAAAAATAATTTTTTTTTTAAATTAATTAATTTTTTTATTTTTTAATTTTTAATTATATTTTATTAAAAAATTTTTTAGATTCAAATTTTTGAAAAATAAAATTATTAAATTTTTTTATGAAATTTTCCACTTAATTTGCAATAAAAATAAATAAAATTATTTTTAATTTTTTTTTCTAAATAATTAAAAAGGAATTCCAGCATTTTTACCAGTCTTCATACCTATGCCACACAGTGTACTTAGCGTCATTATTATGCATAAAACAGCCACAGCGCAGCTGCGTCAGCACTTTCAAATACGCCCAAACGCATACACGCAAGCAACTATTACACACACATATAAACAACACAAACAAATATACTATATGTAATTAAAAAAAAATATATATATACCATAGCGATATATATGAACAGAGCAAAAAGTAAAAATTAAACATTAAAAAAACAAATATTAAACTCTAACACATGCATATATGGCATATATATATAATATATATTTATATATATATTTAACAAATAAAAAAAACACAAATGTTTCACTCACTTAGCGTTTAACAAATTTTCACTTTACTACATGCGGTTAGTAATAGTAACAGTAATTCTAATGTGTACTGTATGTATTAGTTGTTTGTTTTATAAAAATATATTGTAATAATAATGATGATGATTAAAGAGTTATGTATGTATATTGTAATTTAGTAGGTATATATATATATATATGTATATGAAGATATGAAGTTATGAAGTTATGTAGAGTATCAAACAATTTGTATTTGTATGTGAGTGCGCGTGCGCGTGATTATGTAGGCATTTTTCCAATTTATTCAATTAATTACTATTAACAAATTTAACTTAGTTATTGTATTACAAACAAATATTATCATTATTATGTATTAATAACAAATTTTCAAATTTTTCATTGTTGTTGTGTGCGCAAGCCAAACAAACATACAAACATATATATATTTAAACAAACAATAAATGCAGCGGCAGCAGCACACAACAGCACAAAACTAGGCTTCAACAACTAATTTTCATTACCATTATAAAATACAACAAAAACAAAAAACATAAATTGTGAAACTACAGCAAAAAAAATATATATAAAAATCATATATAAACAAAAATTACAAAAAAAAAACCAAATTACAACACAAAAAAAATTAATAAAACAAAAAAACATATTATGTTGCAAAAAAATCACTTTGTGTTTTTTCTTTATGATTTTCGATTCGATTTTCGCTATTCGCTATATTCGACTTATGTGTTTTCCTTTCAGCGCTCATCTTTCGTCTCATACTCGTACATAACTTACATTGTTTTGTTGTGCTTTTATTTCGCTACATCAACAGCTTTCATTTTTGAAAAAAAAAAATTTAATAAATTAAAAAAAAATGATACAAAATTGGAACAGCTGTTAAAAGCTATGCTAGTGCATAAATAAATGCATTTGAAAACTGAAATATGAAAATTTTCATAAAAAACTCGAAATTATGTTAACCAAATTTTAAGCTTTCAATACTCAATAATATCGAATATGAAAAATATTGTACTGCGCGCCTAAAAGTATGCTAAATATTGTCACAAAGAAATTTTAGACAAAAAAGAGTGAAGCTTTCATAAAATATGCTACAATACTAAAGTGAAAGCTCACGGGTAAAGGATTACAAAACTTTTAAGTGCATACTTTTAGGCGCTAAACCAGCAAACAGTGTTTTTTTTACTATCTAGTACTCGAAATCATTGGCATCGAACTTTTTGGTATTTAATATTTTGACTGTAGTACACATAATAATTTTGTCTATTGAGAAAAAATAAGAGTACCATATGTACATACATTCATCCTATAAGTATTAATCAAATTTCATGAACCCACTACGACATTGACACCTTGACACATAAAAACATAAATGTCTTATGTCTTCTTAGCACCAACATTATAGTGAATACCAAACCAAAATGAATATTTCACTAAAAATAATATTTTCGAAAAATTTTGGATGCCATTTCGAAGCCAATTGAGCTCTATAACACCGCCACTGAAGCTTTTTTAACAAAAAGCTTTCAATAGAAAATATCGCCACGGCCAAGTGAATGCTGCCAACTATCAACGATCAAAAACGTGCGTACATACAAATTCGCTAAGCTAGCCAAAAGCGCTCGAAAAGCTGCCATTATAGCAAGCAAGCTGTAACAAATACAAAATCACGGCCATTTAGCAACTGTCAACAAGAAATTGACAAGTGTCAATATTCCAGAAGTGTTCTGTTAGATATTCTTTTGAGCGATATTCATTACAGTATTTTTGGATCTCTGACTATTATGAACATGCTTAGGAGCTTTCGAAAGCTCAACTGTTATAACTGCAATTGTATGATGATTACAAAATTCCAATTTCTTTCTAATATTAATATTACCAAAAAATTTATAAAATGTAATATTGAAGCTTTTTTCTAAACCCAAAAAGCTTTTCCACCAATATGCTCATATTATATTTTTATAAAAAAAATATTTAATTTATTTTTCATATACTTTTTTTTTGACATTTTTAAACTTTTGAAGACTAATTTAAGTATTGATATTCACTATTTATTATTTTCGAAAAGCTCTACTTAGTATTAAGTCAACACTCATAAATACAAACACCTGCAAATAGACACATATGTATAGGCATCTTATAAAATTTCCTAGTTAGGTAGGATTTTGTTAGTTATTGGAAGATAATGCACATACTAGTCGTAAGTAATATATTATTAAAATTTGAAATATAGATATATAAATAAGATAATAACCAACAAGTTCAACAAACGTTTCTCGGTGTGTCTTTAGAATTTTAAATTTAATCTGTGTGTACATTGAAAATATTAACTGATAATAATTAAAGCAAGTGTCTAGTATTTAAGTATAAAGGAAAGAGCGGAAGAAGGTATAGATAAACAGACAAATAAAACAAATTAGAAATAAGAGAGCATAAATTTAGTAAGAGAAAACAAAAAAAGTTGTGCCATTATAAATAATCAGAAACAAAAAATAGTTCTAATAAACGGCTAGTGTTTGGGCGTATAATTTTAGGAAAACCACGCTAAGCTTTAATTCATTTCTTATTCATTTAGCGGCATTCAAGATTTGAGCTTTAGTGATTAAGTCTACAGACTTCAAATTAAAGTAAATAAACTTGTGTTTTAATTTTTATAATTTAAGCTTTTATTAAGATCACTTTGTCTACATTCGGAAAGCTTTCACATTTTATTTAAGCTTTCAATCTAATTTTTTATATTTTAAGCTTATGAAAAGCGTCATATTTTTCTAGTTTCAGAAAGCTTCCACAGCTTATTTAAACTTTCACAATTATTTTTTAAATTGTATGCTTATTAAAAGTGTCACTTTTTCTACTTTCGGAAAGCTTTCACATCTAATTTAAGCTTTCAAAATCATTTTTTATATTCTAAACTTATAAAAAGCTTAAATTGTCTTTCGGAAAGCTTTCACATTTTATTTATGCTTTCAAAATCATTTTTTATATTCTAAACTTATAAAAAGCTTAAATTGTCTACTTTCGGAAAGCTTTGACATTTTATTTTAGCTTTCAAAATCATTTTTTATATTTTAAGCTTAAAAAAAGCCTAAATTTTCAACTTTCGGAAAGCTTTCACATTTTATTTAAGCTTTCACAATTATATTTTAAATTTTAAGCTTATAAAAACTTAAATTTTCAACTTTCGGAAAGCTTTCACATCTTATTTAAGCTTTCACAATTATACTTTCACATTTCAATACAAAGCTTTCATTTCTTCA
The DNA here is from genome assembly GCA_031772095.1 of Zeugodacus tau. Taxonomy (NCBI): domain Eukaryota; kingdom Metazoa; phylum Arthropoda; class Insecta; order Diptera; family Tephritidae; genus Zeugodacus; species Zeugodacus tau. The sequence continues at coordinate 1,733,459 of CM062653.1, read as the reverse complement.
GACCGAAAATAATGTGTATGCTTGCAAATTTAATAAAGCTTTCATCTATTTAACTTTCTACTAAAATTTCACCAATTCTATATTAGTACTTAATAAATTCTGTGCACAAGAAATGCAAGTGCGAGCTTTGTTAGTGAAAGCTCTACACTAAAAAATGCAACCGTCGCGACTCAACGAAATTGCAAAAACAATATTGATATTAATAATACAGAAAATATATTTTAATCGCAAAAAAAAAAACAAATTACTCTGGTAACACTTACAAACAAAAAAGACTAAACGTATTAAACGTAAAGCATGCAAATTATATAAAAAAAATTATTACTAAGTGTAGATATGTATGTATGAAATCTGGTTTATTAAATGTATTTATGTAAATAATTTCAAGCGTGTGCGAAAGCTCACGCAAATTTTTGCCTTTTCTAAAAAAACCAAAAACAAATACTCAGCAAAAATGCAAAAATGCAAACTACAAATAAAAATAATATTAATAATAAATAAAATAGAACAAAAATAAAATATATATACATACTTACTTATATGGATAATACAAAATTTAATTGTAATAAGAAGTAAGAAGCGGTGTGTTAAGGCAGACAAAGTTAGCGTTAGAGCAAGGCAAAGAAACAAGGAAGAAAACACGAACAAATATTATAACTATACATGCGTAAAAATTTAGCTAGTTTTGTGAAGCAAAACGTAAGCTAAAACCAATAACTGAATGAACATTTTTAACTTTTTAAGCAACAATAAATGGCAACAAACAAACAAACAAAAAAAGAAACAAAACAAATTAACAAATTTCTCACTCTCTCAGTGTCCGTAGCATGCAGTAGATGTCATACATAAGTATAATAAATATTTATTGCAATATACATATAAACATAAATATATATATATACATATATACATATATTCATATTTCATATTTACATGCGTATAAAACAAAATTAAAATTAAAATTAAAGAGCAAACTGTAAACCAAGTGGAAAAAACACAAAAACACAAACATGAAAAATTATAAAAACAAAAATTATGAAAGGCTAATCAACGAAAACACTTAAGGCAAATCAAGTGATGGCAGTTAATAAAATAGTTACAATTTAGTTCAATTTTTGGAAATTTTTATTTAAATTCAATAACTTTTCAAGTTTGCTACGAAAGGTGAACTTCAAGCAGCTTTCACTGCGAGCTTTCACTAACAATTAAGCGCACATTGCAGTTGTAGTGCTGAAAGCTTGCTTCCTTCGCATTTGAAGCTGTCATAATTTGTGTATCGTTCTCTTTACTTTATTTGGAATATATGCTTTTAAAACTTCAAAGCTTTCATGAGCTTTACGTGTCCTTTTTTTTAATTTTGAAATCATATAATTAAACTACAGTAAAAATTTGGAAAAAAACAAACTGTCATACTGAAATGCACAATCTCGTCCATATCAAAATCTAAAAATTATAAATAAATGAGTAATTGTAATAAATTATATATATTTACTAAATTAACGTAGTAAATGTTATACGCATTACAGTGAAGCAAAATTAAAAAAAAAGTAAAAAAACTGAACATTAAAATTTTGAAGAAATAGAGAGTATAAAAACAACAATGAGCAACAAATACCGAAAAAATAATTATGAAAAATGGATGTTTATACAAAACAAATTAGAAAAGTCAATTGTCTGGCACTTGTAGAAGGAGTTTAGGAGAAACTGTTAAAAGAAGAATAAACAGTTTTCTTTTTTTCTAAATATGAAATGATACACGAAAACAAAAATTAACTTTTAAAACAATATTTTTGAGTCAAAATTATTATTTCTTTTATAACTTCAATAAAGGCGTTACAGACAGTCACTGAAATGAAGCAATTAGCAAACACGCTATCATATAAATGTCGACAATTCACTAATTGACTCAATTAAGTGGCTATCTGAAACGTTTATTGAGACCAACTTCTACTTACAATAGTTTCAACACTTTGTTACGTGTTTACGTTTTTTCTATAACTGTTCTATAAAGTCCTTATTATAGAAAAATAAATCTACTGTGAAGCCCTTAATTAACACTCAATTAACACACTATCCCTTAATGAACAATAAGAAATAGTATAAAACAACATATAATTGTCATATTACCACCAAAAACATCTCAAATCACACAACTCAAATCAAAAATACTAAAACTCAAACAAATTAGTAAAAAAGGCTATTAAAAATATACTAAAAACCGTAGTTATGCGTATACATACATACTTAAATAAATTAATATATAAGTAGTGCTAAATGGATAATAATAAAAAATTAAACAACAATAAGGGAAGCAAAGAACTGTACTGTGAACAAAATAGAAAAAATAAACAAAACCAAACAAAAACTGAGAGCAACAAACAAACAAAAATACACAAAAAACTCTTGGTAAAAATATGATTAATTAAAAAAAAATAAAATAAAATAAAAAAGATATGAAACTTAATTGTTTCTAAAATTCAAAGACAACAAAATTAAAAAAAAATATATATATACACTCAATTTATAAAAATCCGTACTACATGAAAAAGGCAGCAGACTTAATTGTATGCAATTGAAAAGCATAATTAAAGAAATTAAACAATTTAAAAGACAAATAAAAGTTTAAGCACTGAATTGATGGAATAACATATATAATTTGGACTTATGTGTTTCTAGCACCAAGTTTTCAAATGTTTCCCTAGAGCTGCAGTAAAAAAAACGAAAGCCAGACTGTTAATGTGAAACAACAACGACTAAAATTTCGATAATTGAACAAACCCTGTGCTAATTAATTAATTGAGACTTAATAAAATTGGAACTGAAAAACATGAATTATGGATAAAAACCAAATTTAGAAAATTTTTTTTCAAAATATTTTTTTTTTTCACAAAAAAAATTGAAACCTACCAAAGAACCAAAAAAATTTCAAAAACCAATTTTAGAAAATTTTTTTTAAATGTTTTTTTTCACAAAAAACAAAATTAAAACCTACCAAAAAACCAAAAAAAAATTCAAAAACCAATTTTAGAAAATTTTTTTTTTAAATGTCTTTTTTTCACAAAAAAAATAAATAAAATCTACCAAAGAACAAAAAATTTTCAAAAACAAATTTTAGAAAATATTTTATCAAAATTTTGTTTCCCAAAAAAAAGTATAACCTACCAAAGAACCAAAAAAATTCCAAAAAAAATTTCAAAAACCAATATTAGAAATTTTTTTCAAAATGTTTTTTTTTCACAAAAAAAAAAAAATCTACCAAAGAACAAAAAAATTTCAAAAACCAATTTTAGAAAAGTTTTTTCAAAATATTTTTTTTTCACAAAAAACAAAATTATAACCTACCAAAGAACCAAAAATGTTTGGTTAACTACAGAACCTACAAATTATTGAAACCAAAAATAACGGTCATATAAAACATGAACAAATAATATATTGAATACTAACAACACCTAACCTAAAAACTTTGAATTCAATAAGTCTTAACAAGGCAGCACTAAATAAGATTTAATAAATAGAAGTATTTCTGTTAATTGTGAAAAAATAAGCAAAAAATAAAAATACAAACTGAAGAACCCAAAATGAAGACAGAACAATAAGAAATGAAAAGCAAGAAGAAGAAATGCTGTAAAAAATCAAGCAAAATCAAAATTCATGTTGTTTAGCTATAAACAAAATATTTGAAGATTTGATGATTTATATGTGAGATAAAAAATAAACGGATGTTGCATGAAATAAAAATAATAATAAGAACGCATGCAGAACTGACTTGAAGCAGTAAGTGGCGAAGATTTGAAATAACAATAATGAAGAATTAAATGTAATGAAAGAGTAAAGAAAATATAATGAAAAATTAAACTCGAAAAGCATGTCTGAACGAAGTATAACTAGTTATATATATACTTAAAACACACACACACACACTGATAAAAGTAAAATACCAAAAAATCAAGTAAAAATAAAAATTTAATGGAAGCAAAAATAAAATGATTTTTAATTTAGCATAGATGTTAGGTTTCGTGAGGTAAGTATACGTACCTTTGAGATAAATACCACGAAAATCTGGCATGCCTTTTCCTTAGCAGAGTAACTTTCCCCATTTTTGAGATTAGGAAGCTCTTGTGAATATCGTTAATACCTCATTAGTTAAGTTTGAGAAGTGGTTATCCAAGATTGATGCTTCATTGACACCAAGGATAAGCCAGCCGGCGGAAGACTTGTGACGACGAATACCGATCAAATCATGGAAAACATCGAGTAAGACCGGCATGTGGCATCTCGTGACATTGCCCAGGAGATGGGAGTTAGACACCAAACTATTTCAAACCATCTGCAGAAGGCTGGATACACAAAAAGCTTAATGTTTGGGTACCAAATGATTTGACGCAAAAAAAAACCTTCTGGACCGAATCAATTCCTGCGATATGTGCTGAAACGGAACGAACTCGACCTATTTTTGAAGCGGAAGGTGACTGGCGATGAAAAAATGTATCACATACGACAATATCAAGCGAAAAAAGTGGTGATCGAAGCCGGTGAACCAAACAGTGGCCTAGCCGGGAGCCGGGATTGACGGCCAGATGGCCAAACGCTTAATTCTATCATCTACTGCGAACAATTGGACCGCTTGAAGTAGGCGATCGAACAGAAGCGTACAGAATTGGCCAACAGGAAGGGTGTAGTGTTCGACCAGGACAACGTCAGACCACACACTCCGTTGATGACTCGTCAGAAGTTACGGGAGCTCGGATGGGAGGTTTTATCGCATTCACCATATAGCCCAGACATAGCGACAAGTCATTACCACCTGTACCTGTCAATGCGAACGTCTTTGGTGGTGTAAAGTTGAACTCAAAAGAGGCTTGTGAAAAGTGGTATTATATTATTGATAATTCGTTTAAACGTTGAAAGAAGATATAAGAATCAATAGATTTTCATTTCACATAACGTATTTTATACCCTTCTCTGCTATGCTCTTACCAATAGACGATCCTTACATCATTCTCAAACAAACTAGCGAAAGAGAAAACTTTTTAACTTATTTCTAATAAGAGAAGGGAACAGATTCTACCACTAAATGAAGAATTCTTTAAATGACAAAAAGTGACCTCAACAAAGTCGTACAACTTTTTTTACATATTTTACCCGAATAATTAATTTACTACAAAACACATATTTTATTTTGAAACGCAGAAAAAACTTTTCTTTCCACATTTGGTCTTCACTAAATTAACCGGATACTTGAGTCATATAATTTATTAGTCTCTGCTCTGTACTATTTTTGTTTGGGGAATTCCCAAAGTCTGTCAACAGCACACAATTCAAGAAAACTGGTTTCTCCATTTTTGGCTTTTGATTTAAGATAACCCAATGAAGCTGGCGGTGAGTCACACTTTCATTAATTGAAACTAGAATTGATTCAGAACGCGTGTGAATAAATTAGATAAAAATAAAGAAATATGGCGTCTGCAAAATTAAAGCAAATCATCGCAAAAAAATCAATCCATTATCCATATGGAGACGGCTTAAAATCTACATCAGTGAATAAACTAGATCGAATATCTCATCTAAAAACCTTTTTGATGTATGGTATCATAGCTCACGATTCAATTGTAAATAGCCTAACCTCGAAATTTTCGACAAAATCCAAGATATTTCGCATCAAGATCACCTTCTAATCATTCATTTTGCATAATTATTCCCCACTAAAGTCTTTGCGCCTAAAACCATGCCTCATATCTACATTTAATATCCTTAATTGACTAGAGCGAACGTATTAAAAATGCAACTCTGTGTTTTTTTATGCCATTGTGTTTTAATAATTCATCGAATTTTCGGAATAATAACATTTCTTCACATTATTTAACTTATAATTGTGTGTGTTTACATTTTATTTGTGTTTTTCTGTTTTATCTTCATATTTATATTTTTTTATATTTTATTTTAGTGTTTCTTTTAATTAATATTTTCTTTAGTTTATATCTTTCTCTATTTTAGTGTACTCGTATTTTATACCATTCTAAAATGTGTGTGAGTGTGTGTAATACATATATATATTACACAAACAAGCGCTTTCGTTTATATATAAGTGATTTATATATTTGTAATTTATAGGGGTTCTCTCCTTAACTTCTCTTCTGTTAAGTGTCATTTTAATATTTTATTTTTAACTTTTTTCTTTTATAAGCTTATTTCTTACTTAATTTTTTAACATTTCAGCAATTAATTGTTTTATATTTTTTATATTTTGTTGTTGTTTTTTTATATTTAACTGACCTGGTAGCTCAACTTTAAATTAATTAGGGAGTTTCAACAGTTTACGGAGGAGTTGTTGTATTACTGTGTTAACGATACATTTGTTAGTCAATAATAATTATTTTTAATTAGTTTAATTTAAAATTTATAGTTTATTTTAATTTTCATTATTTAATATTGTTTTTTTTTTTTAATTGATAACGACTTAGTTATTTCGATCTTCGCTTTTGTTGTAGTTATTTAAATTAAACTCATTTAATTTTATTTATTATTTTAACATTTTAGTTAACCTTTAATTAAATATTTTAGACATTCTTATATTGTTTGTTTTTTAAGTACAGAAATTCGGTAATTTCAGCCTAAAAGTATGCAATTAAATTTCGAAATTATTATTTTCTATTATTTTTTTATATTTTTTATTGATTGTAGGGCGTTTAGTTTTGGTTGGGTTTTTCTGTGAAATAACTCGAAAATAAACATTTATTTTTTTTAATTTTTAAATATTTTTATTTTTATTTCGCAGCGATTTTCACTACTCTTGACTGTAATTTTTCTGCTGACATTTTGAAACTAATTTGGTACACTTACACTTAAAGTTCTTAAAATAATGGGTTTTCACATTAATTATTTAATTTTTTTTTATTAATTTCCAACTATGTTTTGAAGTTAGCTTGAGTATTTGAAGTCAGAGTTTGTGCAATGAAGGCCGAATTGTGGTTATTGTAGAACAAGTATTCTTAGAAGATTCACGTTTAATGTTAATGAGTATGAAATGGAGTATAATACGCGGGTACTAAGAGAGCGTATATGTGGTGACGTCATAATAGCGTGGTTGAGAGAGCAAAACTTTTGAAATGACAATTTTCTTAAAACAACAAATTTCACTCTCAACAGGAGATCCAATCAAAATTGAAGGAGAACAGATAAATGCTGTAGATGATTGGGGTGATTCTCGTTAAATTTAGTTTTAAATATAATATTAAGGTTAGAATTTGGATTTTATGTATTATTTGGCGTGACTTTTCGGTGCATTTTAGCTCATTGTGGTTAGAGGTAAGCAAACTTTGAGCATCTATTTAGTTTAATTTTTTTACTGTTTATGACATTATAGTTAGTAGTGGGTATTAGTGAAATTTTTTTATTTTTTATTTTACCGTTATTATTACATAGCTGTTAATTTATCAATTTTACTACGCGTTAACATTTTTAGTAAGTACATAGTATGTATGTAATAAGTTAAAATATTATTATACACTTTTCTTTCTTGTTTTCGTTTTTTTTTGTTGTTGTAAATTTCAAGTAGCTAAAGTTATTGGGTGATTTTCTTGAATTTAGAGGCCGCAGCATAAAACCTTAAAACACATATTTTACTTTTTTTAATTTAAATTTAAATGTATGCTTTCGCTACTTATTGTATTCGATTTCTGTTTTCATTTTTTGCAAGTTTGTTTGCTAGACTAGAACAGGTCTAAGAACATTGTTTGTTTATGTCTAATTATTTTTTTTTTAATTTCGTTTCTTTGGTTTTTTAGAAAAATATTTTTTTCATTCAACTTTTTGCTACATAAATTTCACTTATTAAATAATATTTTTGTTTAAATTTATTAATTTTTTTTTTTGAGTTGTGTCTTTGCCATGGTGTTTGGTGTGAAGAGTTATGCCGTTTAAACGTGTGCTGAAGGGTGCTAGTGGATGTGTGTTGACAGCTAAGTGAATTTCGATATACAAAAATTAAATATTGAAAATCAAAACTAACGGGAAAAGAAAGCGATGCTTAAAATGTTAAGCAAAAATATCGTTAAGCTTCAAATTAAGATTAGTAGTTTGTGTTTGGTAGCAAGTTAAACGCTTGGGAATAACACTTGTACATTTTTCAAAACACATAGCCTACTTTCCGTCGTATTTTTAGCAGATTTACAGTTTTTGACTCGCCGGAGTCCATATAAATTGTTTCAAAGTCTATAAATTTAATTTGTCTCTGAACACAGTGTATTGAATTTTGACATTCAAAGGCTTTTATCCTGTATGTGTGTTGCCTAGGTCAAGGAGACTCGTTTATCAGTGTTACATTTCAGCATAAAAACATATTATAAGGTCTCTGTTGCGTTTTTACGGTCAAAAATTTCAGTATAACTTTAAAAAATTAAGAAATATTTAAAATTTCGCAAATATGGCCTACTTTTAGGCGCAATACATTACAAATTCTGTTAATATATTTGCATAATTTTAGGCGCATGCTGGAATTTGAGAGGATAAAGAGCTAAAATGTATATTTTTTAAATAATACAAAGGCTTTCAAGACTTGATTTTCGAAACTTTGCATTACAGAAGGTCATAAGACGAAACTGAGAGGATTTAGAAACTGTTTTAAAATTGAAAACCCTTTGTGTATGTGGTTTGGCTACCGCGACAGCTATTTTTCCCGCTTTATGAGACCTCGAGAGTTATCTTTCTCACATTATGAGACCTAACTGTTTTTAAATTAATAGTTGAAGTGTCCTAAAACATCAACTCATCCCCTCGTGTGTGTCCTCCTAACCAAAAAAGCGCAAAAGAAAAGTAAGTAAAACACAATTTAATTTTTTTATTTTCTCATTGAAGGAAATATGGTGAAACATTAGAATTTATTTACACACAAAACTAATCTCGTACACGCTTTTTTATATTTTTATATTTTTGTTTTTAATTGTTTATTTTTCACTAAATTAAATCAACTTTTCACTTTTTGTTTTAATACTAATAAAAACTGCATATACTCGTATGTATGCTTGTATATACATACATACATATATAAATATATATATATATTAGCGCATTTGCTTGCATAACTAACACTACTACATAATAACTAAAGCAATATATTTCATAAAATTAAATTAATAATTAATAATAATAATAAAAGAACATCATCAAAGTGCCAGTTGGGTATGCTCGTAGTAAATGGATTAGGTTGCCTATATTTGCTATAATTGCGTAGATACATACATACAGATTTACCACCAACATAACAGTAGAACATAATCTTTTTGCGATTTTCTGCAATTTTTTTTTTATCATGATTTATAATTTTTTGTATTTTTTTTTTCAATTATAAATTAAATAAAAATGTTTGCTTTTGTGTAGCACAGTGTAAGAAACAACTTTTCTCAATTACTATTAAGTTTCTAATAAAGCAAATTGCAAGAAAAATATACAAAAAATAATTGAAAAAAAAAATTTTTTTTTAGTTAAAAAAAAATAAAAAAAAAATTATCAAAAATAAAATATTAAAAAAAAAAATATTAAATAAGAATATTAAAAGAAAAATAATTTTTTTTTTTAATTAAAAAAAATATTATATAGAAAATAGACTAATAATCAAATGAAGAAGTCACAAAATCTGAACAAATAAGGAACTTTTTCTTCTTCTTTTTTACGCTTTAAAGCTAAACTAATGCAATAGTGTAAGAGTATAGAGCATAACTAAATAAGTTTAAATATGTATTTAATAGCATAATTTGTGAGAGCAGGTGAAATTGTAAATGTTTTTCTTTTTTTTACTTTGAAAGTTTAAAGCATGCTTGTCTGAGCAATTAAATTATTACATATATTTTTTATTATTTTTAAATATAAGAATTGTTTTTTAGAACTATTAACGTCTAGGTGTGGTGTTCCGCTGGCGGCTAATTTAAGTGAGCTGAACACGTCGAAGCTACATGCACATACACAAACAGATACACATATGTGTAACTGCGCTTATTTCTATATATATATAATTCATGTGAAACCTGAGTCCGATGCAACGTACAGCGCAGAGAAAGTGCTCGTGAACAACAACAACAATTACTATTTTAAATATAATTTTTTTTTAAATACAGTGTGGAGTTGAAGATGCGCAGTTGAAAAAAGCAAGTAGAAGCGCCTTGTGATGTGACAAAAACAAAATTATATTGAAGAAGTGAATTTGAAAATTGCATATTATTAGAGAATTTTGGGTGTTACCTCATTTTTATATTTAGACATAATTTTTTTTGCCTATAAAATAAAATAAAAACTTATTAAACAACTCACAGCGCCATTTCGCTTATAAAGTATTTTTTTTTGCATGGAAATCAGCTTATATAACATATAGGGCAGCAGCTGCGAATGATTTGTGAAGACGCGTCGATTTTTGTTTGGAAAAATGTGTTTTTGAGAAATTAGTCACGCCAACGCTGTTGAGTGTTGCCAGCTTCTTATGCTATATATAGTAAGCTGTAGAAATTCGTGTCTAAAATTTTGTGGATTAACTTGTGAAAGTTGCAGATCAAACACACACACATTTATAGCTTGTTTCTTATAAATCTTGCTTTGGTTGGTACGTTGGGCTTAGTAGAGCCAGTAGTAGAATTGATGTCAGAAGAGTATACATTTCTATTTTTTATAATTTTTGGGAAAAGTAGAAGCTATAAACCTTTATAGAAAATAAAACTGAAACTCATAGCACAGCCTACAGGGTTGAGTGAAGTGTCTAGTGAAGCCCAATACTACCTTATTTGGCACTACACATTACTAAAACAGAGAAATGCTAATTTAATAACAGAAAATGCAGCTAAAACTACAAAACAGTTATTTGAAAACAACATTAAAAATTTTTAAAACATTAAAAAAATAAATATATTTCGAATAATTGAAAACAGAATTTCGAAATCATTTTCGACTTTATAAACAATCAGGCAGGTTCTGTAATTCACTTTCGAGTGAAATTCAAAAAAATTCACTTTCAATGCGATATTTGGTGTACTGAATTTCGATTTTACTTTTCAATTAACATTTTTTTTTTAATTTTCATAATTCACACGGATTCTTCACATTCACTCGGTTTGCAGAACCTGCCTGAGTTTGAGTTCTCTTCTTCTTTGTGTTTGTCAATTTCTGTAATTTTTATTAAAATATTTTCGCTTTCTTATAGACAAAAGAGAGAATATCAACAAATCAAAGTTTTGAAATGTCAAAAGATTGTCTTAAAAGCGAAGAGTTCAACTGCTTTCAGTGATTTCGAAAATTTGAAAATAAGAAAAAAATCGACTCACCTTGGAAAATCGGTAACTTTAAAGTACAAATAATAACAGTTAACACTCAAGAGAATTTTGTGAAGTCTTTCAAAACATCGAAGCGTATGTGTGTGTGGCTAGTTAAAATGTGCGGGGGGTGATGTGTATGTGGGTGACTGGCTGGTGAGGGTTTTGTATAATTTAAAGTTTCTTTTTGTTTTCAATATGCTTGAATTGTTATTTTGTCAATTAGTTAGATTTTCTTTATTAATTTTATTTTAATTATCGCTTGCACAGTGCATCATAATGCTAGCTTATTTCTTAGCACTTTATGCTATAACACTTTAATTACTTGGGTTTCTTTTGTTTCTTTTGTTTCTTTGTTTGTTTGCTAATATGTTTGTGAGTTGCATTTAAGTGTTTTATAACTGTTTTTGTTTTTGCTAAATTAAGTTTTATTTGTATTTTGTTTGTTGGTGTAACACCAGATACAGACACAATTACAATCAATCAATATAGTTCTCTTCTCTTCTTCTCTCTTCTATTTTGCATTTTTTGTTTTTTCTTTTTCTTTCTTTTTTCATATGTTATATATATTTATATTTTGTTTATTTGTTTAATATTCTCATCTTTACTCTTTTTGTTTAAATTATTCATATTTGTTTGTTTTGTTTTTGTTTTTTGTATTCTTACTTTTTAGTTAACACTACTCTATATATTGTAAATATAAAGCAATAAGCGTCATACATCCTTTGCGGCCGCAACGGCAACACTTCATCTAACATCGTTATCATTATCATCTTTGTTTTTATATTTAGCTTTGTCTTCTATGTCAACTTCAACTTCAACTGCAACACCGACTACTCCAACTGCATCGTCAACATTATGCCGGCGATCGCTGGCAACGTCGGCTCCTACGCTAAGGGCAACAGCTGTGGCAATGGGTGCGGCAACAACGGCGGCGGTGGTGGTGGTGATGGTGGTGTTGGCGTTGGCAGCGACGCCGACGACGCCAGCGGCGGCATTAACAATAGCACTTGCGTTAGCACTAACGGCTGTCCGAGCAACACTAGGATATCTACTAACAACATACAAATCAACACTTGCAGCAACGCCTCCTCCTTCTCCTCCTCCTCCATCTAAAGTGGCAACAACAACGTTCTCATCAAAACAAGCTTTCGAATTCGACTGTCTACTTCGTGCGTGCGGTGTTGCCAACTATGCTGTTGTTGTTGTTGCTGCTGCACTGGCATTCGTTGCTGTCGTGGCGGAGGCGTTGACGGTATTCGCATTCGGCGCATTGCTCGCATTGCACTGTATGAGGCCGCTGTGCTGCTGGTGTTGCTGCTGCTGTTGCGTGAAATGATGGTGCGCCGCCGGCTGGTGCGCATGCGCATGCTGGTGATGGTGATGGTGGTGATGATGATGGTGATTATTGTTGAAGTTCAAGTGCAAAGCGCCCGCGCCGCCATTGTTGCAATTCACCGCCACCTCGGCGTTCGGCTGTTGCTGTTGTTGGTGTTGCGGCAGGGCCGAGGTGCAATAGCGCGTCGCCGTCTCGCCGAACTCACCGCTACTCAAATCGCCCAGTATGCCACCAATAAGGCCACCACCGCCGCCAAAGACCGCCGCTGCTGCGGACGCGTGCGCATTATTCGCCTGCTTCGTCTGCGCCTCGGGCTGCGTGCAAATGGGCGGCGCTGCCGCGTCGCCATCGATGAGCGTTGTGCCCGCTGACTGCTGCTGTTGCAGTAAATTGACGTCGTCTGCTCCTCCCGCATGTTGCTGCTGCTGCGCGTGAGCGTGTGCTGCCGCGCCGCCGCCACCGCTGCTGCAGCTACTGCTGCTATTCGCTATGCCGCTGTCGGTTGTAGTGCTGCTACTGCCGCCTCCACCGCCACCGCCACCGCTACTGCTGCCACCGTCCGTTGTGGCCGTGATCGTGGACGAGGCGAGCGAACTTTGGCCGTCGTCGGTGAGGCGCAGCGCCACCTCGAGGTCGCGCAGCACGTCCGTCTCCTTCTCGTCGATCAGTGTGAAGCGTCGATGCAGTGCGGTCAAGTGCGCAAAGGTCAAATTTAAGTGGGTGTGCAATCCCAGTAGCGCGATTTCTCGGAAATGCGCCGCATAGAGATGAGCTATCACATGAAATTGCAAGCGTAGTATTTTGCGGGCAATCGATTCGAACGAACTCGGAAATTCGTTGGCATATTTGGTTGGGAATATCGACTCGTCGCTGACTGTCTTCTGCGTGAAGGTCATCACATAGTCGATGTATTGTGGAGCGGCGACGCGCGTCTTCTTGCCTTTCTCATCGAACCATAAGTACGTTCTGCGAGTGGTGGGGAGGGAGAAAAACAAAAGCATTAATATACATTATAGTGAGGTGTAATTGATTGCTGCATACCTGTTGCCGGGTCCAGTCATATCGGGACAACCAGAGGGCGTACAAAATTCACTAATAGTTCCATAAACCAGGTTCACGTGCTCGAATAGAGCCAGTGCTGCAAAGATAAACAGGAAACAAGTGTTTGTTGTAGTACTCACATACAAATATACATAGAGAATAGATAAATAACTATTTTTAGCCAGCTTTTGAGCCAACTATAGCAGATCTCGACACGATAATGACATCATACCGAGTGTATTAAACACTTGCTGATTATTTGCTGTTTAAAAACACATTTCCCCCTAAGAGCTTGTGATAAATATTTAATAATGGGCCATCATCAGCGGCACGCATACTGTAGATATGTATGTATGTGGACACATGTGAGATTTAAAGCGTCGATAATGAGCGTTTGTTAAAAATATACAAAAAGTGGTTCTTAATATGAGGTGATGTAACCACAAAGTGAGGCGGTACTGCCTAATGCTTACAGCAATGATATAATTCGCTGAAAGATTATGTATTTTTAAATCACTTTTTGGTGACAAAACAAATGTTAAATTAACTTTAAATACTCATGACGAATTGAGGAAATTAGTGTTTGTAACTGATTAAGAATTAAACATCTATATGAGCTCACTGACAAAAAAACAGAGCTCTAGAGCTTTAGAACTCAATTATATGGTGTCAGTTCAATACCAAAAGGGTCTCCATCTCCATAATAACAATCTTTCATGAGATCTTCGATCGTTTCAAGGTAAGACCGACTTCGCTAGAGGCTAAATTCCGAAGATATTCTCGAAAGACTCAACCTCATGTTAATACAATGAGTCCATAAATATGAGTCTTCCGAAGATATTCACGAATTACTGAATATATCCTAGTCGTGGTGAATTTCTAAACTCACCACACTATGTTTTATTAATACTTTGAGTCAATAAATAAAAGTCTTTCGAAGATATTCACGAATTACCGAAATTATCTTAGTCGTGTTGAATTTCCAAAGTCACCACCCTATGTATTCTTAATGCAATGAGTCCATAAATAACGGGTGATTTTTTTGAGGTTAGGATTTTCATGCATTAGTATTTGACAGATCACGTGGGATTTCAGACATGGTGTCAAAGAGAAAGATGCTCAGTATGCTTTGACATTTCATCATGAATAGACTTACTAACGAGCAACGCTTGCAAATCATTGAATTTTATTACCAAAATCAGTGTTCGGTGTTTCAGTGTTTTTATCGACAAATTTTGTTCAGCGATGAGGCTCATTTCTGGTTGAATGGCTACGTAAATAAGCAAAATTGCCGCATTTGGGGTGAAGAGCAACCAGAAGCCGTTCAAGAACTGCCCATGCATCCCGAAAAATGCACTGTTTGGTGTGGTTTGTACGCTGGTGGAATCATTGGACCGTATTTTTTCAAAGATGCTGTTGGACGCAACGTTACGGTGAATGGCGATCGCTATCGTTCGATGTTAACAAACTTTTTGTTGCCAAAAATGGAAGAACTGAACTTGGTTGACATGTGGTTTCAACAAGATGGCGCTACATGCCACACAGCTCGCGATTCTATGGCCATTTTGAGGGAAAACTTCGGAGAACAATTCATCTCAAGAAATGGACCCGTAAGTTGGCCACCAAGATCATGCGATTTAACGCCTTTAGACTATTTTTTGTGGGGCTTCGTCAAGTCTAAAGTCTACAGAAATAAGCCAGCAACTATTCCAGCTTTGGAAGACAACATTTCCGAAGAAATTCGGGCTATTCCGGCCGAAATGCTCGAAAAAGTTGCCCAAAATTGGACTTTCCGAATGGACCACCTAAGACGCAGCCGCGGTCAACATTTAAATGAAATTATCTTCAAAAAGTAAATGTCATGAACCAATCTAACGTTTCAAATAAAGAACCGATGAGATTTCGCAAATTTTATGCGTTTTTTTTTTTTTTAAAGTTATCAAGCTCTTAAAAAATCACCCTTTATGTGTGTTCCAAAGATATTCACGAATTACTGAAAATATCTTAGTTGTGGTGAATTTCCAAACTCACCACACCATGTATTCTTAATGCATTGAGTTAATAAATATGATCAGCTTAAAAATTTGTTAATTTTCTCGGATTTTTTCATTTATTTTAATAATAATATATATATATATTTTCAACCAATGGAATTTAATTTGACTAATCTTGATTTGTTGTGACTCAGAAATGAAACCAAAAAAACGTCCATTGATAAATATTGTCCATAAATCAACTAATCTTCGAAATCTGTGCTTGCTACAAATACAATTTTCGAGTGTTTGATTAAGTGTGGAATTTTTGTATACCAAATTTGTTAAATTATCTTTCTCTTTCACTTGTTAATTTCTATTTTTTTAATTTTTAACATTTTTTTCTTTTTTTAATATTTTTCTTTATTTTATTATTTTTTTTGGTTATTTTTATATTTTTTCTTTTTTTTTACTTTTATTTATACTATTTGTTGTTTTAGTTTTATATTATTTCTTGTTGTGATTTTCGTTTAATATTTTTATGTTGTTGTTTTTAGTAAATAATTTTAAATAACTTGCATTAAAACTTACTATGTGACGCCAGCCATTCATTATAGTCCAAGCCAGCTGGAAGATCCACTAAGGCTTTGAGATCGGCTTCAGGTAGCTTACGTTCTAAAACGCTCTCCTCCAAATATAATTTGGTATCTGTTGAATTTTGATCGCCATCGCGCTCTTTACGACGCGCTTTTCTGTAATTAAACAAGCAGGCAAAAGGAAACATTTAATTAGCACAAATGCCGTTACGTGAGTAATAAAGTTATTAAAAAAATATTGAAAGAAATATAAAAAATGTTATACATAAGGTAAAATCAGAGAGTTGTGATTATGAAAGCGTTAACTATCGGCTACTGCGCCAACACTTTTGCATAACGCTGGAACACCTGCACTCACATACAACAATACATACATACAGACATACATTTGTAAGCTAAAATTGATAAGTTGACGCTGGAAAACAAAGAACTTCACTGTTTACGACCCTTAGTTGGTTAATAGGCATAAATTCTTTTCGACACTTTTATTAGCAGCTCAAAAGCAGCAAAAAAAAATTGAAAAAATTACAACAACTTGGGACTGATAAAATATTAAAATCTAAATGCATTGCGCAATTTTATTGATTTACCAAGAATGCATTAATTATTGAGTGTACAGCGCCTACTTCGTGAAGCCACGTAGAACTCAGTGTCAGAGCACACCTGTTAGCTTTCCAGCGCCGAACACACACGACAAGTGTTATATTTACACAGTTGTAAATTTTTTAATTTTCGCGAATTGATTTTAACGCTTATTACGTCTGCGCTACGGTGCATTTATGCCCAGCTGCCACGCCTACAGGCGCAGGTGTTGCCACTTTAGATTGCTTGTGGAATATTTTTTTAAATATAAATTATTTTTTATCACAACAACACAAGTGGTCAACGAAATCCGAAAATCCCTCTCTCACATAAATACTCTCACTCTCATAATAAGTTTTCTCTTCAGATGAGTAAACAAACAATTGATCTTATCAATTACCGCTGTTTGAAGGCTGATAAGTTGTGTTCTTTTTTTTCTGGCAAATCCGAAACAAGTGTTTATATGTTGTACCAACAGGAAGCTAAGCGCTCTAATTGTGCAAATATTTGTTATAATGAATTGACTGCCTTGTCAACGATTTGGTTAAATTGCGAATAATGATGACTATTGACAAAAGTTAGTTGTTTTGTAAACATTTTCTTGACAGCAATATTCTTGAAGGCAATATAAGGAAGGTTATTATACTAAAATTAAGAGAAAACTCGAGAACTTCTATGCAAAAGTTCTTCAAATAAATATAAGTCTTAGTATATATACAATGGCTCGAAAACTCTATAGAAACCATTCTTAAAGTGTCTGTCATTCTTTGCGTCATCTCGTTCCAAGAATCAATGTTTTGAAACTGTTTGTTCCTCACTTTGAACTTAGCCTAAATTTATGGCATAAAAGAGCTCAACTTGTGTAGCTGCTCTTAAATAGCCTTTGCGGTTTTAATGAAGAAACTCTGAGTATCAACAATCGTCGGTTTTATTAATAATATTTATTAAGAACTTGCTTGGAATCGCTAAAAAAGCTTAATACTTATAACTTAGTAAAGTAGTAATAAATACACTATGATTCAGTTGATAGCAACCGCTCGGATTGCGGCTAGGTTTAAAACACACAGGGATGATATAAATTATGTATTGGTCTACAACTTTGCTTCCGCCGTTTTCCAATAGTTGTCTCTAGGGTCAAGCACTGGTCGATTAAATCGATCAAATCGTTTTATATCGATCTTGGACATTTGTGTCAACATTAACCCAACAAAATATTTGTAGAGATCTGTTTGCATCCCAAACTTATTCTCAACTGAAAATGTCACTTTTTGAGCCGAATTCTCGACATTTGCGGGAAATTTTGCTTTTCTTTTTTAATTCCAAGAAAAGTGCGGCTGAGGCTCATCGACATTTGTAACCGTTTTTATACAAAAAAAAACTTAAATTTACAAAAAAACGGCGGAAGCAAAGTTGTAGAACAATATATAAAAAGCATACATTTTTTAGAAGCAAAAAAGCCGCAAGACAGATCAAGGCTAGTAACTAAGTTCCACCACATTCTAACCACTCAGTAGTTGAGAAACAAGAGCGGCCCAAACAACTGTCAGAAGCAAGTCCAAACATGTGAGACAGCTGTAACGGCGAGTAATGACTCATTTGACGATAAGATTACATTTTTTATGGTATCATTAAAAATGTTGAAGCAAATAGTTGAGCAAGTCAATCAGGTGATGCAAGTACAAATGTACTTTCGTTGGTGATTTCGCGATAATGCTTGGGCAACACTCAAATCGCATGATATTCAAATGGGATATGATAGTTTATCAAAGTTCACGAATTTATCGCCCATTCATAAGCAACGCGTGTTGTGACAACAAGAAAACTATAAAACGAGAAATGCAATAAATTTTATATTTACAACTTCCAGTAAACCAATAAACCTGCAAAAAACAGGCCTTTTATCAATCGCCATAAATATATATAAGTTAGATAAATGTCTATTTTGGGCGCTCAACACCCTACTGATCCCCCCCATAGGCGGCACTCACCCGGCTACGCAGAGTATCGTCTCGACCGAGTCCTGCGCATATCTGTAAATGGTGCCGAGTGTCTCACCGATTTTCGTCGGTATCTCCGTAACCTGCCACATAAAACGCACCGTTTTCAACAGACATTTAACCACAAACGTGCCGGCACCGTTGGCGGGACTCTTTTGCGACGCAACACCTTTGCGCGTTGGTGGAGGCGGTGGTGTAGGTATCGGTGCTGCTGACGCTGAAGTCGAACTCGAATTTGAACTAAATGCGTGTGTTGTTGTGGTAACTGTTGTTGCGCTTGATGCTGTGGCCGCCGCCGCCGCCGCTGCTGCTGCTGCTGCTGCTGTGGATGTCTCTGAAATGGCCGACGAGTAGGTTGAGGAGGAGAATGAGGACTTGGCGCTGCTGCCGCTGCTCTCGCTGCTGGAATTGTGCGTCCAATGCGCGGTGAATGTGATGACCTCGGGATTGAATGTTACCGTGGTTGAGGTTGTAGCGCTGTGGTTAGCGGGCGCTGAAGCGGCGTGTGAATGTGTGGGGGAGTGGTGTTGTGACGCTTCTGGTGTTGCTGTTGTTGTTGTGTATGATAGCGCTGGTGTTGTATGTGTTGTCGCTGTGTTGTTGTTGTAATTGGCGGGTAAAGAGCGTGTTGTTGCAGTATCAGCGGCGTTCTGGAGCGTTGTGGCGCTTTCATCGGTGATTTTACTGTTGGCCGAGGCGAAACTCATCGGGATTCAGTTGGTTTGCGTTGCTTGCTTTGGTTTTATTTGGCACTTTTGTATTTGTGTTTTTTTTTTGTGAATTTTTGAGCTTTGCTTTGTAGCGCTTGTTGATTTTTTTAAATTATTTATTTTTTTGGTATTTTTTTGTTGTATAATACTGTATGGTTTTCACACATCAAACGAATTTCAGCAAACTTTTGGCATTTGCGACGCTTGTTTAATTAATAAATATTTTTCTTTTTCAATTTTTTTTAAATGTTTTTTTTTTGTTTTCACAATTTCACGAATTTTTGTAAATCTTTGGTATTTCTTGTGTTTCCACAGTCCAGCTGTGATGCAATTAAATTTTCTTTAATAAATTTTTTTTTTCTGCAAAATCAGCACTCACACACCAGAATTCTAGAATTCTTTGCTTAAGCACACCTGCTTTTGCAGTCATTCAAAAACTTAACACACGTTTACTCTAAGCGCGCTGCACATATCTAAATGAAAGATTAAATTTTCGTTGCTGAGTTTTGTTATTTATTTTTCGCTTTTTTCGACTTCTTCTTTTTTGTTGTATTTCATTAAAGTTCCAGCGCAAATCTACTTAATCATGTCGCTTTGCACTTACGCTATTAACTAAACCGCCGCTCATATGATTCAGCCAGCCGAGTAGAGTAAAGTAAAACAAAAAACAATCACAATAACAACAACAAGTAAAAACCACACAGTTTCTTATCTCAATCACAGTGCCATAAAATGAAAAAAAAAGCTCCGCCGCGTGTTGTCGCTGTCGTTACCAAAGTGTGTAGAGTGACGAGCGTCACGGGCCGAGGGCCATTATTGTTTCCTTAGGGGCCGCTTGTTTCACACTAACTCCGCACACAGGTCGGTTGACAGGCAGTCGGTTGTTGTGTATTGAGACATATGCACGCTGAGTGTCAAACGTAACAGCAATCAAAGAGCGCACGCTGCTCTACTATTTGCCAGTCAGCCCTGCGTCGCAGTCAGCGGCAGTAGATTGAGTACAAATACACACACACACACACATAAAAATCGCACAAACTCACAGAGATACACAGAGAATGGCAGCTTTCAATAGCTGATATGACAAGGTGAGCGAGGGGTGAGTGCGGGTCGCAGGCGCTTGTGGGAATAGCGCACATTTCTGCATATATGCTCACAGTTTCTCGCAAGTCATTTAGATACATAGCGCTGGCTACATACATACAGGCAGACAGACATATGTAAACATGCAGTTAGTAGGTGCTACACGGCGTATGTGTAATCTTTTTGCAAATGACAGCCCCCACTCGCCGCTCTATTGGCTTGTGGTTACACTGTGTTCCAACATGGTCAGTCACAGTGGAACTTCGAAGGGTTACAGAGCTTCCTTCTACTCTTCCGACTGTTAGATGAGCTATTGACACAACAGCAACAACAACTTTAGCACACACATATACACCTAGAGAAGTATATATGAACCTTTGAGCGACACAAGTGCTACAATTAAACAGAAAAAAGACGAAAAAGACAAGCGAGGAGTGCCATTTAAACTCACTGACACATACATAGACAGACTTCTTTATGTCTCAGTGTGAGTGTGTGTGAATGTCTTTTGGTGTCTCAGTCAAAGCAAAGCAAAGGCAAAAAGCAATCATCATAATGTAGGCATTGTTTTCGACTCTATCGTTGTTATTACTACTATTATTATTATTATTATAATTTTTGCTGCTTGTTTATCATATCAGCCACAACAATTGCCGTTATTTGCTTTTGGCTGACTTTTTTGCTTTTGCTTTTTTTATATTTTTTTCATGTGTGTTGTTGTTAATTTCGACATTTTTTTTTCTAGATAAACGAACGATATAAATCGCCTGTCACTTACATGCAATCAATTTTCGGCACTAAGTACTACGGACACAAAAACAACAAATAACGCATGTTTAACCAAAAAAATGTCCAATAATGAAAATAATTAGCTGATAGAGTGAGGGGGAAAATGATATTGAAAGAGAATTTTGTTAAGAAAGTTATTGATTTCGGACGAGTTAAGGCAGTATTCTGCTTCAGAAGCCTAAAAAAATCGTTTTTTAGCAATTTTTTTTTGAAAGGGAAGGAATTGATTGCGGCAAACGGAATTTTAAGACTTAAAAAACAATATTTATTATTAAAAAATATTGAATTTTTTTCCAAAGTTGTAAGTATTTTTCTGGAGCGCCTGGAGTCTGCACTTGTAAATCGGTGCCGGGGATGGAGGCTGTGCGTTGCATCTGAAACAGTCGAACCAAATTTTTTTTTTCAATTTTTATAAGTTACTTTTTTGTATGAACTAAAAAAATACCGAAGAAGTTATAAAATTCCAAATTTTTTGGAAGTTTGAAAAAAAAATTCACTTTTTTAAGAAAAAAAAAATTGACTTTAAGTTGCAAACAAGTAGTTTAAATAATACTTTTGTCCAACTTTTTTATTTCAAAATTTCAAATAGAAGATAATTTAGTACTGAAGCTAGATCACTTTGGTTTTTTTCGATCGGACATATACTCTTGTTGCTATCGCCGGCACCGTTTTCTAACACTTGTGAAAATGAAAACTCGAGAAAGCCTGAGCATTCGCACCTGCTCGACGCTCGGCCATTAAAACTGATCTAGCTTCGAAAATATGTCGAATTGGCCTCTGGAATTTTAACGACATATTCTTGGATAGTTTTGGAAGAGATTTAAAACAAAACAAAAAAATCGATTTTTTCAAGCCTGTAAAGCAGCCTACTGCCTTAAAGCTCACTAAAGGGATAACATTAAAATCCCAGATTGAAATTTATACACAAAATTTAATTATTTTGAAACGATTTAATAATTTTTAGGACTAATAGCTGACGAAATGTGAATTTCTATATGGAAATAGAGCCTTATAGCTCTAATTGCTAAACAAATTTGTTGATAATAAATCATAAAAAATATTTTTTTTTCGGTATTTGTTGTTGTTGTTATCTCATATAATTAATTTAGGTTAGCAAACTGTGTCAATTCTATTATTATTTTTTTTTTCGCTACAAAAATCAGCTCAACAATAAATAATTTTACTGTTTCATTGTATTTCTCTTCAGCTCAGCAAATAATATTGTACATAAAATAAACATTAAAACACAGACATTTACTACATAATTCCATTTGCACTCAGTTAATGTGGGTTTGCGCCTGTGTGTATGTGTGCATCCATTTAAAAGCATTTGATTTTCAATTAACAATCCAGCAGCCGTCGTGTTGCAACAGAAATTATTGTTTCAATCAAAAATAATAATAAAAACCAGCTGTCAGCGAAAATGTAAATAAACAACGAGTGGCAACAACAACAATAACAAAAAATGAGAGTAAACAAATGCAGAGCTTGCAGATCTTTATTGACCGCAAAAAAATGGCGAAATCAAAAGCGATTTTAAGAATTAAATGTTTATATTTACTTTTGCCTGTGGGATTGTATATATATATATATGTGAGTATAGATGTGTATGTGTACTTGCAAATGGCAAGATGTCAATTCACAGTGCTGCGCTAAATGGCCAAATGTTTTGCAGTTGTGTACATAAGGAAATGTATGAATTTATTAATAAAGACTTCTTTTTTTATTTAAAATGAGCAACAAAGTGAAATAATTTCACATTTCATCCAACATATGGTTATAGAGAAGCAGTAATAAATTTCAAAATTTTTCAAAAATTATTATTATTATTTTTTTTTTCAATTAATTTTTATAATTTTTTATATGTATTGAAATATAACAAAAATTTTATAAACCTCCCTAAAACCACAATAGTTATTGTTTAGGCAACGAGTTAATAAAATATTTTTTGATTATTGGATTGTAATTTTTTTAATTTCTAAAATTATTTTTTTTTTTCGAATTTTTTTATTTTTAGATTTTTTTTTATTTTTAGAATTTTTTTCTTAAATTTTGCATATCCTACATTTAGAAAATGAAATGGAATCATGCAGTAATATTATTTAAATTTTTTTAATTTCTTAATTTTTTTTTTATTTTTAGAATTTTTTTTTATTTTTGGAATTTTTTTTTATTTTTAGAATTTTTTTTAATTTCTAATTTTTTTTTTATTTTTAGAATTTTTTTAGTTTTAGAATTTTTTTTTAACTTTATTTTTCGCAAACTCTGTATCTATGAAATGAAATGGAATCATGAAGTAATATTATTTCAATTTTTTTAATTTCTAAAATTATTATTTTTAGATTTTTTTTATTTTAGATTTTTTTTTTATTTTTAGAATTTTTTTTATTTTTAGAATTTTTTTGATTTCTAAATTTTTTTTTATTTTTAGAATTTTTTTAATTTCTAAAATTATTTTTTTTTATTTTTAGAATTTTTTTTTTAACTTTATACATTTTTTTTCTTAAATTTTGCATATTTTTCGCACACACTGTATCTATGAAATGAAATGGAATCAAGAAGTAATATTATTTCTTTATTCATGCATGCAAATTACCGAGTTGAAATGCTGAATTGATTCATTTTCGCAGGCAAATAATAGAAAATGGAAAGTAAATAATGAGTGTGTGTGAAATGTTATTTAAATATGCCTGTTTATACAATCAACAAGGGCAATTAAGGGCAAAAACAGAGAAAATATACTTAAAAAAAATATAAAAACTAAAAAAATATTAAAAACAAAAACAACAAAAAATTATACGGACCACAAATAATTTAAAAATCAAAAAACTGCGAGAAAGGATAGTGAATATTTTTCATAAAAATAATAAAAAACCAAATTTATGAAAAATTCAATAAATATACTAATAATTTATTTATGAAGTCCATTAATAAAAAATAAAAATAAAAAACCATGAAAAAACAATAAATGAAGTCCATTAATAAAAAAAAAAAAATAAGAGAAGTCAATAAATAAAGCTAACGATTTTGCAAGTCATCTCACTTGCATCAGCGCCAACAACTCCCACAACAAAGCAACGCAACACCACACCACTACCGACGAACAAACAAAACAAACAGCAAGGGCAACAGTTATTGCAATCAGACAAGGCGCAGATAGTTAAATACAAGGTAGATAATCTGCGTTATCTGAGCACTTCTGCCGCCTGCTCCACTTTTGCGTATTACAACGCTGATGATGACATTATTAACAACACACGCCTACGCGCTGAGCGCAGTGGTAATACACAGCAACAGCAAAAACAACAACAACAAGAGAAACAATAATAAATACCCATGTTGGTACAACTTGTTTTTTTCGACAATATTGACACACACACACACACATACACAGATATACAACTGTATTTGTATTTAATCTTTCGCCCAATTGGGCCATGAATATTTATTAAGCATTTGTTGTTATTTACGAGTTGTATTCCCTTAACGGTTGTAGGCAGCAATATTAATAGCGGTAAATACAATGGTGTCGCCGAAGCAACAACGAGAAGGAGAAGAAGCAGAGGAGGAGGAAAACACATACAACAGTTGCAACAATACACGTTACAACAAAATAAACAACAACAGTAAAGAAGTACGAAGTCAAGCAATCGGCGGTGCAAAGTTGTTTTTCGGTGGAGGTGCGCCTCTTGCCGTGTTGCTGTGGCGCTAGAACCTTTAATTGCAGCGGCCACAGCAGACCAGCGCAATTATTACAATACAATATGGAATAATTGTTGAAATTCAGGCAGACAGCTGTTGGAAGCGCGAACGGTGGAACGGGCATTTGTAGACACGAATGCGCTTGTGGGCGGAGGGGTATGTGTAAATATACAGTTAATCAGTCAATATGTAATGAGTGTACATAAATTTAAGCCAATCTACACGGGTGTCTAGAAAAATATGAATTCGGTGCAAGTGGAAAATTTTTGGTGAGCTACAATGGCTGGAATGCAAATCAGAAGAATCTTAGCTAAATAGAAGAGAGAAATAATTTGTAGAGCTGTCTAGTCGATTTCCTGTGTTTATAAAAGAAAATAGTTGATATTTTCGGGTAGCCAAGGAGCATTATTCAAGCTTCTGTACTTGATTGATAGTTAAATCATTGCCAATTCTCTCAAGATGTCACTAACTGACGCCACAATAGCACACAGACTTCGTTGTTAGTCTCTTTGTTTGAATAGTGACTATTACTGCTCAATGCGTACGCTCCATTCACTGCTAAGATGACGTCACATTAGCCTTATTCTCTCATTCAACTCTTGTCATTGAAATTTTCCATAATCTGAATCAATATTTGTTGATAGCAAAAGAGAAGGATCCACTCGGATAGTAGAGCGGCGATACAAGCTCTAAGTTCATTGAACATGCGCTCAGGTCTATCCTCACTGTCGGTGGCATCGTTATACTTTTCAATTAGACTAGTCTGGGTTCTGGCCACAGCGGAATCGCGGGGAATTGTAAGGCTGATGAGGTCAGGGACGATGGACTCACTATTAGAAGCATGGAAGCATGTAGGAGCATCATTGTCCTACTGCGGTCTGCTATTGGACAGATGGGCTTCAGCTGAGCTGGGTAGGCGCTGGTCAGTTACCAACACATGCTTAGTTGCAAGATACTTCTGACCTAAGGTTAACCGCGGTAGGTCTACTGAACTAAGTAAACCTTACCTCTCCTTAGTCGTAGGGGTTATTACTGGCCATTGCCCCATTGGGATCCACGCTGTAAGGTTAAAAATCTTACCGGATGCTAGCTGTAGAAGCTGCATGGAGGAGGATGAGATGGAATCTATACTATGGATTCTCATCACTTTCTTCTGGAATGTCCCGCCTTTGCGAGATCAAGAAAGAGATTTCTTGGATCTCACTTTTTAGAACAGGCTCGCGAAATAGCGAATATAGAGGTTAAAAATCTCTGCAGATTTGTAGTAGGTTCAGGGCGCTTTGTCGACTCCTAATTTGTTAATCTAGGGGGGATCCAGGCTTCACAAAGGACTATATTTTAAAGTCTACGTGTGTTTTCCCTTTGGGAAACAGCCTTACAACCTGACCGAACCTAACCTAAAAGAGAGGGAGCTTGAACATATTATTCAATATGAAAAGTCTACGTCTCATAGCAATATTTTTTACTTATATAACATAGCATTTGAGATAAACCATTGCCATATATTTTCCTAAGTGATTTTGCACATTTTAATCCTTTCTACAAACCCGTCACAAAAAAGCTTTAATCATAAGCTCGAGCCAGCTACGAGTATTAAGTAACATTTAAGCGCAAAAATAATTACCAACTCGCCTTCACTCCCCACTCTCACCACATAAGCACATTTGTCATAAAATGAAAGCAACAGCGACAACAACAACAACAAAAGCCATTTAATGCTGATTACGTATAGGAAAATTAATTATTTCCAGCTGGTAACAAGATATGCCAGTTAACCCCTTTTCGCCAGCAGCGAAGCCTGGTTACCCCTCTCTGCAGGCTTTCGCACGCCACCATTTTCACGCGCTCGCTTGCTTGCCATGCTATAGTGTGACAGCATGGCTTATCAGCGAACATATGGCAACGCAATACAGCTGGTATTGCCACATCGCGCTGTCGTGACACACTAAATAGGTAAATAATTCACATTACACAAATGAGTACAAACGCAAGCGTGTGAGTGTGTGTTTGTGTATACATAGAGCATGCGATATGTAGTGCGAGACTACAGACCATTCTTATCGCTGCGCGCATGCAACATGCAAGTGAAGAAGTGTGAGTGTGTGTGTGGGTGGTGGTGGGCAGGGCAGTGCATGAGTTTCACTATACTATGGAGACGCAACAGCTTGACAGCGCATTGATTGGCATTTCAAGGTCCCGTTACATGTGCATTGCATGTCACAAATATGAATTGTGATTACAGTTACACATGTACAGCATTTATGTGTGTGTGAGTAAAGTAATTTGTATGAAAATTCATAGTGAAGGCGCTACCGTGCAGCTAGTTAGTCCATATGCTGCGTTTGATAAGCGTTGCATGCCACTGATACACACATTTACACAAAAAGCCTGGAAAATGCATTTTCTTACTCGAAACAAAGTGTCAGTGAGACACATGCATGAAAGCACACACGCTTCTGCCACACTAAATACAAGTGAAATTGCATTAAGTGCAAGGCTTTCAGTTGCGTCACGTGGAAATTAGTGAAATTAAGTGCACAGCAGGAAATTTCTACTCAAAGGTTGCTTCTTCATCAATATTATTAAAATTTCTTGCGAAAACCTGTTGCCTGACGCTCAATGCGACGCGTCTTTGTTGTTTTAAAGTAAATGCAGAAATTAAAAATTAACTCAGCACACCTCTACTTTAATGCCATGCGCTGGAAAACGAGTTGGCCGCACTAAAGATAATCACCTGAAATTCGTTTATTTTGTGGTTGTTGTTGTTGTTGTTGTTGTTTCCACCACCGTCAATTGACGCATGCAAATGAGCAAAAGCAATAAAATCACTTATTTGTGTTAATGACTCTGTCGATCTTTGTTGATTTCGCGATGGATGAGGTAATATAGGGAAATGGCAACTGGTATCGCAGGCGCGGATCAACAGTGCGTATGAGTGACGTCATTTGGGTTAATTGCGTAGTATGGAGTTAAACAAGCAGAAATGCAAAAAAATACAAAAAAAAGTGCTGATAAGGATGCGAGTATGACACATGAAAGGTAGCTGAAGTAGTTGGAAGAGTTGAGGGTGTGAGTACTAGACCAAAGATCCAGGATTCTGAGCCAGGAAATCTCATTTACTATTTTCGAATTAATTTTTTGACAGTCGCTGCTCAATATAATATTATAGATAATAAAAATGAAGAGTAAAAATTTTCAAAAATAACAAATTGACTTTCCTTCATTCAGATCTTCAAGTTTCTTCTCGGAGATGTACTACCTAATTCGTAATTAGTCGCCTAAACTTACGATCTGCCCTACCCATTTGCTTCTCTAAAAATATATATCACGCTACAGCAACTAATCGCACCAAATGTTGCTATAAAATCGCTGACAAATTGCTTTATCGAGAAAATGAGTGGCAATAAAGACAGTAATTCCAAATAGAATCATAAATAATGACTACAACCAAACCCAGCTGCACAGCTGCACACATGTTAGCAATAACGCTGGAAATGTAAAGAAATTAGTAATTCATTGGGGGAAAATGTTTTTCAGCACGCGCTGTAAAATAGCAATTATTGAGAATACTTTCCGCAAAATTGTCGTGTGTTTACATACAACAAAGTAAGTAAGTAAGCAACTAAAGTAATATTAGCAAATTGCTAAGCACAAACAGCAGTGGCAAGTCACTGTGACAATGACAAATAGCAAAGGAATGACTCTTTTTTTGGAAAAACAGCAAGCGAGACAAACATGTGAGTAGTGAGCACGGTAGCGAACAAACAATTTTTCAATAGCAAAAACAAAAATAAAAAAAAAACATTTATAAATATTGCTTTGATATATCGGCGCAAAATAATCACATGTTTCCGATTTGAAAATAACAAACATACGAACATACGAACATACAAACATATGTACATATTATATGTATATATATATATGTGTGGGCCTACCTTATACTCGAAGTGATAAGATATCTCACTGCTTGGGTGTTTTGAATGTCTATGCCAAAAGGGGGCACAGGCGACAAGTAAAGAACAAAGAACAAATAACATGACTTACAACGCAAAATATGCCTTTTAATCAAAATTAATAGATTTAATGTGTAAAATTATGGGCAATTCTAGGTAAAATGTCTAGGTAAAATGTTCACAACAAACGTATTTGAATGATTGTTTAATGTGGAAAAAAAAATTAAAAATATAAAAAAAAAATATAAAAAAATAAAAATAAATAAAAAAATATATAGAGAATTATTTCCAATCAAGAAAGCTTTTAAAAGTCAATGAAGAATGCTTAAGAAGTATAATATGCATACTCTTTGATATGATCTATTGCAAAAACGATCTCAAATTCTCCATGACAGTCCCTTCTGCATAAACAAGACAGACTTGGATTTTTATCTGGGCACCAATGTTTCTAAAAATATTTTCATGAATGATTTCCGGCGTTAAAACAACAACAACTTTGGACGATTTTTCGATAAGTCGAATTTGGAAAGCAATGATTTTAAATAATCGATAACTACATTAAAATTACGATTTTTAATTATCGATTACTTTGAAAATATATCGATTATTATTATTTTTTATACAAAAGTAGAGGAAGATAATTATTTTATGTAGAGAGAGAGAGAGAGAGTGAAAAACAGATGAATCAAATAATCAAAAAATATATTAGCAGTAATACAGAGCACAGACAGGCCACAAAAAAAGTTTCTCATATTTATCGAATATATTAGGTCTACAACTTTGCTTCCGCCGTTTTCCAATAGATGTCTCTAGGGTCAAGCACTGGTCGATTAAATCGTTTTATATCGATCTTGGACATTTGTGTCAACATTAACCCAATAAAATATTTGTAGAGATCTTTTTGCATCCCAAACTTATTCTCAACTGAAAATGTCACTTTTTGAGCCGAATTCTAGACATTTGCGGGAAGTTTTGCTTTTATTTTTGAATTCCAAGAAAAGTGCGGCTGAGGCTCATCGTATGCTTTCGGATACGTACGGTGAGGCTGTCCTAAGTGAAAAAACATGTCGCGAATGGTTACAACATTTTAAGAATGGCGATTATGAAGCCAAGGTCATGCTCTGCATTTGGTAGGACCAGCTGGGGGTGATATTATGAGCTGCTAAAGCCAAGTAAAACCATCATATGAGATCGATACCGAACGCAATTGATGCGTATGAGCCGAGCACTAAAAGAAAAACGGCCACAGTACGAGGAAAGACACGATAAAGTCATTCTACAGCATGGCAATGTTTGGCCTCACGTCGCGAAGGTGGTCAAAAAATATTTGGAGATGCTGAAATGGGAGATCTTACCCCACCCGCCGTATTCTCCAGACGTTGCTCCATCTGACTACCACTTGACTTGTTCCGATCGATGGCACACGGTCTAGCTAACGAGCACCTCAGTTCTTATGATCCGATTAATTCGATAATTTTCGTTACAATTTGCTTCATATACTTATACACCTTTCAAGCGTGCTATAAGTGCAATATAATAAAGCAATATAGAATTTTTAATATGAGTCCCCATCATTACTGACTTTTATTAATGAAGTAATTTTCAAGAGTCACGCTATAGTACTAAAAGAGTGATTAAGAAGTATGCGGTAGTACATTCAAGTTAACTGCGTTTTTCTTTGTGCTAGCTTTTAGTATTTTCTGAACATTGACCATTCAGAAGTGATATCGATTTTTTTGTGAATGTTGTTGAGATCAGTCCGTGGTAAAGACTCGATAAAGTATATACATACATATAAATTTACTTCTTATGCTTCAAATTTAATCACAAAGTCATTATAGAATACAGGAACTAGCCCCCATTGAGTGACTGCCCTTGACTTCATTTTTTGCACGAACAACAACAGCAATATGCACGTTAGAAGCTTCCGACTTTAAGCTTGCTTCTTCTGTTTGCCGAAGACTGCAGCTGCAAATATGGCGAACTCGCGCAGCTCATTCATACATCATATGTTTAGTTTCGCAAACAGGTTCACAATAAAATTAAATGGCTGCTTTTTCCTCAAACAACAGACGTCTGCGATTGACGTAGGTAAACATTTGCATGCAACAATAAATATGAGCGAACACCTAGAGACCACCAATATATTAATGGGTGAGAAAAAAAGTTGAGAAATAAAAATTTCAATTCTTTCGATTGACACGAACATGAAAATACGCGACGACGACAATAGACTTTTATGAGATGGCAACAACAGTAAACGAGGAAGAATATCACACAGGTAAGGCCAAACACAGCGCCGAGCCAACGCCGGATGGTGGGCAAGTGAGCAGGGGAAGAATAAATTTTAATAGAAAATTGTTGACATTTCAATTGCAAAACAGCTGAGTGCCATCGTGTGTGGTGGTAGTATGGACGAATGAGTGGCGGCGGTGGTGTTGAACGTTCGCATGACGTTCGCAAAAGCTTCGACAAATCGCAATTGCGTGGTGCAGCTAAGGTGGAAGAACCGTAGAGCGCCAGCAGAGAGAACGCGGTGAGCAGTCGCATGCAATGCAAGCGCCACGAAGATCGCCAAAGAGACGCAGCAGAGCGCTCGGCGCACAAGCGTTCAAGTAAATTGTAAATTAAGCGAATCGAATTCAGCTAATCAGACAGTTGAAAGTTTAATTAAAACGACAATTGCTTGCGTTTAAATGCGACACAAGCCAACAACAACAAGAAAAGCAACAAAGCGCAGAACAAGGAAGAAAATTACATTAGTAACGCATAATGAAACAAAAAAACACAAATGAAGAAAAGAGCGAAGAAAGCACAAAAACAACAACAACAGTCAAAGCAAACAATTAACGCTCTTGACGTTGAAAAGAAGCCCACAAAGCGCATTGAAAAGCTCAGCGTTTATACCGTGTATATATAGATATTTTTAAGGCTTTACAAATTTAGCCAATTTAGCCGAAGACGGGCCAAAACAAACGAAACGAAGCGTACAACAACAACACAAACAACAAGTCGATATGTAATTCGCGACCAACAAATTGTGGCCAACGAATTATTGTCAAACAATTATGCGTCAGACAGCCAAAGGCCAAGAGAAAATAATATTAATATTTTTGAAGTAAAAGAAAAATATATATTAACTGCGCATAACAACAAACAAACGTGAAATGAGTAATGTCACATTCGCATTCACTTTGCAATGCCACTCACTACTCGACGCGCCTGACGAATGCCACACATTTTTGGGGGGAACCTTACAAAATCCGTCCCGAATTCGTCGGCCGCAATGACGTCCATGCGGCCAATGCGGAAGAGACACGTTAAGTTTCATAATTTATTAGCTACATAGTGTGTGAGGAAGGGGATTAAACAAAAAAACATGATTTGATGCGTGCGAAATACACACAAAATATGCAGCGGCCAAATGAGTTTGTTTCAACACGGATATTGGCAATAAAAATTTTGTGTGACTTTTATTAGGTTGCAATCAATATTTATGGTTGGCACTTGTGCATGGAACTAGGCAAACATTCTTGGAGTACAAAATTTCCGCTGAATGATCAGTGATCAGTTTCTGGTTTTCAAAAATCATTTTTATTTATTAAAATACAGTTTTAAACTGTTTTAATTGAAGACATTGAAATCACTCATAGTAATCTAAGATTATTATCACTTTTGTTGCTATAAACAAGTAGTATCCAACACAATTTAAAACGAAGATCACTTTTTATGATCACAGAAGTTATCCATATAATTAATACAGTTCCGAGTCCATTTGTATGAATGTTGGTGTTGAAGATCACAGTCGTACACTAATCCGACGAACAGAAGATCACTTTTTCATATTTTTCTTAATGAAGATCACTTGTGTATACTGCACTTTGAGCTAAGCTTTATTGATTATATATTTTCACGACAAGAAAATAGGTATCACACTTTCATTTAAAATCCCAAATCATAGTCCATCCTGAAGACAACTTATTTACAAATTTTCACGATCACTTTTATGTTTCCTCATAAAGCTCATGACAGTTTTTTATTAATATATTCCACATTTTTCACAAAATTTTATTGAATTGAGAACACATCTCTTGTTCTCTCGTCTTAAATCACTTGAACGCACTTCACTTGATCGCCAGCTGTGTAGATCACTTTTACACTGTAGACTTCAAAGCGATTTCATTCACTAATTCTTTGAAACTTTCAGAACTGGAATTTTTATGCTGACCCGTATAACAATTAGCTGCATTATTGTTGTCATTACTAGCGTGAATTCGCACTTATTGAGTCACGTGATCAAGACAGGTATAGGTCTAGACAGCTGCTAATTATTGATATAATTTTTCCAACATAAATAATTTATAATTTGAATTTTTGGTGAATTGAAATCAGCGTCAGAGACACTCATAAGCAATATGCGGGCTTATCTTATACTTTAGTACTACAGTAGCGATCAGTGATCTACACAGTGCGGTGTTGGTCAGCTATGATAAGTAAAATTTGGTTTATTATGATGTTGCTATTGGAAATTTTTGGATTCTTACACTTATTAATCATTTCTGATTACAGGGGTATTGAAATAATATCTATCGAAGAAACTCTAAGTCTCTCATATGACGATCAGTGATCTTTATCATCTGATACTTATTTACTGATATTTCACACAATTACGGCTTTCGGAGTGCAAGAGCAGTGATCTTCAAAGAGTCTTCGAGCTCAGATTAGAGGAAAGACAACATTTTTGGTATACAATTTTTTATTTTCCGAAAATTCCGTTATTTTCTCAAAGCATGCCTTAATTTCGCACTTCTGTGGTTCACTTCATTGCTGCGTATATTCGTATTTGACTTTAGAACGCATTATCAGAGTACGAATATCAATTTCCTTGTATATATTGTATTGGCTCACGCTATTTTCGCATAAGCAAAGCTAATTTCTGCTATTTTCAGTCAAATGATTTTTAATTGAAAGCAAATACGCTTATTGTTACACAATTTCCGTATGTTTTAAAGTGTCAGCAGGTCAATTTATGCCAGCGCAAGTGATTCATTGTATTATTGCTTCAAGCAAGGGCAACGCGATCAATCAAATGCTTGCGTTGTGCTGCTCCAATTCACACTCGACAAGCCATACAAGCACATAACCAACCAAAACACGTTTACTACGCGGCTTCTTGCCTTTAGAAGCTATGTAAAAATTTGCAAAATTATGAAATACAACAAAAAAAAAAAAGAAATCACAGTGACACAGGTAGCACGGCACGTTACACACACGTTCAATGATCATAGCTACGGTTATTACTAACAAGTTATTAGGTTAGTTTTATTTTATTGCGTCTATTTAATACTTTTGCTTATTTTTCAGTTATTTTTTCTTATTTAGTTGTTTATTCTCACGTCAATTTTGTCGCGATCGCCGTAGCAATTACATGGTCATGTGCACCAAACAAACAACTAACCGCTCGACCGACCGACCAACTAACTAGCACTAGCTGCGCCAGCACGGACAACTGTCAGCGCAGCCCCGACGCGAGCAATTGTGTACAGTTTTTTGCAATCCGCACCGCAACCGCGTCTCACCCAGCATTCTCATAAGCTCATTGCATATGCTAGCGAGTGCTACGTCAGCTGAGAGGGCGCGCGTCATCCGCTAGACTAGCGATTGCGATTGCGATCGCGCTGCTCACGATCGATATGCTATAGCAAACTTAATGAGTGTAAACGCCGACGACGATAATCATAATTCAACGCTGAGCGTCGCGCCGTACCCAAGAAATACATAGTTCTTTGAGCGTCAACACTTTGTATTAGCTAGACAGGCAGGTTGGCAGGCCGACCCACGATCGATGGTTGCTTCGGCGCTGCAATTGATATGTTATCTTGGCGGACAGCTCACGGAAGTACACGCATACATTTGTCTACACTCTAGCAGCGAGCTTTATAAAACCTTTTGCACCTCACGCCATTTCTTGCGTTTGCTACTATGAAACGAAATACTGTCACATATGTTTAATTGCGTCGCTTTTGGGCAACTTTTGGATTGTAAGCTCTACAATATGACCAACAAAAATCAGCTGTTTTTTATTTCGTTGTGCTTCATATCGAATCGATAAAGCAACGCCTAATCAATAACTTTCGTTTATTTGCCTTCGTAATATTGCCGTTAGCGCCCGTCTTATGAGCGCCTGTGAAAAGCATGATCACTTAGATACACAAAAGTGAACTTATGAAATGACGTCACTGCGAAGATTGATAATTTCGGCGTTCGGTGATCGTCGTCGCAACAGTAATTGCGACAAATATCGTTCGATATGCGCACGAATTCGACGCCAGCAATGTCACAGCGCACAGCGCGCCATAACTGGCCAAGCGCACAAATTGCAACGCTGCAACGGCGCTGTCACCGAACGAGTTTGCCAACGAACGCGGCAAACATACGATCCGCCGCGCTGCTGACAAGCCAAGTTCAAATTTGTTAAAACAATTAATTTTAGATTTGCACTTTTGCATTTGTGCCTTTTGTGCTGTTGTAAAATTTAATTTTTGCCCCGTCATTGTGTCACGTTATGTGATTTGTTCGTGTGCGATTGACCAGCTGATCGTTGCCACAACTACAACAACAACAACAGCAAGCCATATAAGGAACGAACGAGCGTGTTAATTTTATTTAATTAACCCAGCGCGACAGTTGTAGGGGAAGCAAAGAGGGAAATGCTAGCGGTGAAAGCAAAAACAGCAACAAAAACTAGAATATTAAAGCCATCTATCTATTAGCTGTAGAACGCTTCAAATGTCCGCTGCTGAGTGGCATCAATTAATGATCACGTTGTTTGTGTTATTTCTATTATATTTTTCATTGTCTATATTTTCGCTGATTCCACAATAATTGCCACTACTTTCCACGACGTTGATTGTCAGCACTAATAATTGCGAATCATAAATTCGAGCTGTTGAAAAGCAAAACGCGCCTCCTCCAGCGAGAAACAGAGGTATGGAAGCGTGTTGTTGGAGGCAGCAGATGAAATCGAGCGTAAACGAATTTGATATTTAGGAATATTAATGTGAAAATTTATTGAGATTTATGTTTTTCACTCTTATGAGGTTATGTATTATTTATTTGTTTACAGGAATCGTCAAAAGGTCGCACAGAGTGGAGCGAGCGGCAGAGAAAACAAGAAAAAAACTTTTTAAAATACGCCGAGTTCACAGTGCAAGGGTTTACTTATTTCCCTTACAACTCACGCCTCACTATGTGCTCAACCTTATTATTACTGACGCTTTAGTAACTGAATTATTAACGTGTCGCCTGCTAATAGGTAATTTTAGTGAATCCATTAGATTAATTATGGCGCTGCACTAAATTTTCGAAAGTCTCACAATTAACGTATTTATTTATTGTTATTTATGCAGTCTATATGCATACTATTATTTGTAATTATTGTTTACTGTAATTAAGTCGAGTGCCTTAGAGTGGATTCACACCCTCGCTGTTGCAAAATGTAAACAACAGTTATATAAGATTATGCATATGCAATCGAAATAGGCAGTTTCCTAGGAAATTATTAACTCGATTCTCACATATTAAACCCTCACATGAAAATAAGGGTTAAACAATGGATTTGCAATTTTTTTTTCGCAAACGAAGTGGAGATTGGAGGTGGAAAAATGATATAAGAGAAAGTAAGTAGTAACGATGATCCCATCGGACGTAGTTCGTGGTTACGAAAGAAAATATCAAAAATATTCTCGGTTGGTTGGGTTAAGAAAAGGAAGGAACCTGTTAGGTCATAAAAATGTGGGGAACGTGAGAACTCTGTGCAATTTGGGATCCACGCGATCTCACACTAGATCTATTCACCGTGTTACGAATCCATATAAGGTATGAATAATCGCTTGAATTGGACTACAATTTGCTTTGATATGCGGGAGTACCCGGGATGCGGCCTCCAGCGACTTTTTCCCCTGTCTTCAGACAACAAATCAGAGAAAGAAGTCAATACATAATCGCCGAAAATGAAACCTATTTTAAAGCAAGAGACAAATCTTACAACTAAAATGATATCCAGAAGAGGGAAGTCCCCTGCAAACGCTATATCGAACCTCGAATTGAGCCAAAAACAAGAAAAAACCTTAACTTCGGCTGTACCGAAGCTAATATACCCTTCACAGGTGCATTTCTTTTAGTAACTACGTGTTTAAGCAAATCTAAAGACGTAAGAAAAGGTAAGTAAAAAACAAGCCTTTGATTCCGATCGTTCAGTTTGTATGGCAGCTATATGCTATAGTGAACCGATCTGAACAATTTTTTCGGAGATTAAATTCGGAGATTAAATTATTTCTATGAACAATAATTCACATCAAATTTCGTGAAGATATGTAGTAAAATGCGGAAGTTTTCCATACAAGCCCTTGATTCCGATCGTTCAGTTTGTATGGCAGCTATATGATATAGTGGTCCGATATCGGCAGTTCCGACAAATGAGCAGCTTCTTGAAGAGAAAATAACATCTGCAAAATTTCAAAATTATATCTTAAAAACTGAAGGACTAGTTCGTATATATACAGACAGACAGACGGACGGACGGATAGACAGACGGACATGGCTAAATCCACTCAGTTCAACATACTGATCATTTATATATATCTATACTTTATAGGGCCTCCGACGCTTCCTTCTGGGTGTCACAAACTTCGTGACAAACTTAATATACCCTGTTCAGGGTATAAATATGTCCTTCTTTAAATCGACTTTGTTAACTTGCCTGGCAGAGAGTCATGAGATGGGTCAGCCGTTTTTTTGATTTTGTTATTTGCATTGCACTACTAAGGGTCCGGTATATTTCTGACCGAGATCTAACAATTGAAGTCTCGCAAGCCATCACCTCTGCTTAATATTAGTTCCATAGCAGCCTTAAACTATTTCATTTCACCACAGGACATGCACGAGTATCATAAATATTTTCATACCGCATTATCGCAACAACTTCGCAATTTCAGCTGACCTTCATATTTTTTTGCGACGCAAAGACATAAAAAATTCCATCAATATTTTTAATGCCAATGGAGCGGCGGACAGCACGGTAGCTACTAGCTGCGGATAGCTTACAGTAATCCAATTTGACTGAACCTGCCCGACTGTGTTTCGTGTTGTCCTTTTATGGCGACAAACAAAGGCAGCAGGAGCAGGAGCAAGAGGATCGAGAGAGGAGTAGAGAGAGCAACATGCTTCAGTTTGCATGTCATTTCATTGCTATGTGGCACTATAACCCGGATGACCTTAAGTTGTTTTTGTTGTTGTTTTCGCTTTTTAATACGAATTATGGTTTATATGCTGTTTAAAACCACGCCTTAAGCTTCCACCAACACACCAGCGTTTCAAGTATAAGAGGCGCTTTGGCATTCAATGCTTTTAGCGACTATCGTTGCTTGGCATATCCTGTTTAAATGCGACTTTGCATAGCAATTTCTGGAGAAACACACACGTGCTCGATGGCATGGCATGTGGGTGTGTGTGTTTGACGAGAGAGGAAGCGCTGCATAATTTCGTTGTTTTTCTGTTGAGTGTGTTGAATTGTTCTTCGTACTCTTGTTGTTGTACAACAAATAAACGCATTGTTTTCTTTCAGCTTTTCCATTATTTTAAGCTATTACGATGCTCAACACGTCGCCGCTGTTCAATCATTTGTTCGCCATATTTTATTGCTGAGCGAATGTGTGTGAGTGAGTGTGCGAAGGTGTGTATGTGTGTGGGTCAAGGATGCCAGCGCGCTATTAATTGTTTGATTTACGACTTGGTCATTCCACACAGTAGCAATTCACTTTTTGCGCTTTCTTTCTGAGCGGTCTGCGGGCAGGCGGGCCATTAAATGGATTAAGAACAACAAGTTGACAAAGGTGAGTGCGAATGTGAGTGAGTTGGTGTGGCTTTCTTGTAGTACAATTAGAAAATTGACTATAATTATGAAACGCTAAATGTGCACGTATAAAAATAGTTGGAGGCGTGCCAATAATGGATGTCAGGCGATTGAGGTTTTGAAGAAAAAGTAGAAGTAAAACATCTGGATATAAAGAATTCGCCATGCTCAAAAGTGATTAGTGTGACAGCTTCAACGAATTGAGGCGTGAAATTAAAATTAATAAATTTCAGTAAAAACTCGTGATAATGATATTTGAAAAAGAATTTAAAAATATATTAAGAAAATAAAAATAAAAAAATAAATTTTTTAAAAATTATAAAAAACGAAGAAAAAAAAAGAATATTGAAAAAATATAAAAAAAAATAAAAATAAATATATTAAAAAATTTTGGAATATAAATTACAAAAAAAACCATAAAATACAAATGTTAAAAAAAGAATAAAATTATAAATATAAATAAAAATAAATATATTAAAAAAAATAAAAGTAAATATATTAAAAAAATTTGGAGATAAATTAAAAAAAATGTTAAATGTTAAAAAAAGAATAAAATTATAAATATAAATAAAAATAAAAATAAAAAAATGTATTAAAAATTACTAAAAAATATAAAAAACTAAGAAAAAAGAATATTAAAAATTAAAAATAAATATATAAAAAAAAATAAATATATTAAAAAAAATAAATAAATATATTAAAAAATTTTGGAATATAAATTACAAAAAAAAATACAATACAAATGTTAAAAAAGAATAACATTATAAATATAAATTAAAAAAAGTATTAAAAATTATTAAAATTATAAAAAACTAAGAAAAAGAATATTAAAAAAATAAAAATAAATATATTAAAAAAATTGGAAAATAAATAAAAAAAAAAACCATAAAATACAAATGTTAAAATAAGAATAAAATTATAAATATAAATAAAAAAATGTATTAAAAATTATTAAAAAATATAAAAAAACTAAGAAAAAAGAATATTAAAAATATAAAAATAAATATATTAAAAAAAAATAAAAAATAAATATATTAAATAAAAATAAAAGTAAATATATTAAAAAAATTTGGAAGATAAATTACAAAAAAAAAATAAAATATAAAATACAAATATTTAAAAAAGAATAAAAATATAAATATAAATAAAAACAAGTAAGGAAGGGCTAAGTTCGGGTGTAACCGAACATTTTATACTCTCGCAATTTATTGATGTAATTTTATAAAGATAACACAAATCGACCCATATCTTCGGCATAAAGTTCAATAGAATAACGAAAATCATCATAAATAGTATATGGGGACTGAGGTAATTCCTAAACCGATTTCACTCGTTTTCACCACCAAGATACAATGTATCGAAGACTATACGCTCGCTTAATTTTATATTACTTATAATTAGGTATATGGGATCTGGGAGAAGTTATGACCCGATTTTTACCATTTCAGGTACAGAGAGAAACTGTTATAAGAAAAAAATTCAGAGGGAATGAATTACATAAAAATATCTGAGGGATTTACCTATATTTTCGGTGAAAAATTACCCTTAGCACTGAGCTCTTCAGGTTGGATATCAGGGGCCTTGAAAAGTCATGGTTCGATTTTGACAATTTTTTCACAAGTGATGGCACAGCTCAAATATAGTATTTGTGTAATGTTTTATTCCGCTATATTCATTTGTTCCTAATGTATATATGTATTATAAAGTGAACGAATCAAAAGAATTCAAAATTGAGTTATATGGGAAGTAGGCGTAGTTGTGAACCGATTTCGCCCATATTCCAGCCGTGTCATCAGGGTGTCAAGAAAGTGTTATATACCGAATTTCAATGAAATCGGTCGAATAGTTCTGGAGATATGGTTTTTGACCCATAAGTGGGCAACGCCACGCCCATTTTCCATTTTGTAAGAAAATCTGAGTGCAGCTTCCATCTGCCATTTCTTATGTGAAATTTAGTGTTTCTGACGTTTTTCGTTAGTGAGTTAATACACTTTTAGTCATTTTCAACCTAACCTTTGTATGGGAGGTGGGCGTGGTTATTATCCGATTTCTTTCATTTTTGGACTGTATAAGGAAATGGCTAAAATAAGCGACTGCAGAAAGTTTGGTTTATAAAGTTTTTTTGGTTTGCGAGTTATATACAAAAAACCTATTTGGGGGCGAGGTCACGCCCACTTTTCCAAAAAAATGACATCCAAATGTGCCCCTTCCTAATGGGATCGTATGTTCCAAATTTCATTTTCATAACTTTATTTATGGCTTAGTTATGACACTGTATAGGTTTTCGGTTTCCGCCATTTTGTGGGCGTGGCAGTGGACTGATTTTGCCCATTTTCGAAAGCAACCTCCTCTGGGTGCCAAGGAATGTGTGTTCCAAGTTTCATTAAGATATCTTCATTTTTACTCAAGTTATCGCTTGCACGGACAGACGGACGGACAGACGGACAGACGGACGGACAGACATCCGGATTTCAAATCCACTCGTCATCCTGATCATTTATGTATATATAACCCCATATCTAACTCTTATATTTCTTGGTGACACAAACAACCGTTAGGTGAACAAAACTATTATACTCTGTGCAACAGGTTGCGAGAGTATAAAAAAATATTTTGAACAGTGTTGCCAGCTAGTTCGACTACATATTACAAAATAATTCCTACTTTTGAATTTAGTGAATTACTAAATAGGATTTCTGTCAATTATAGTCATTAATAACGCAAGCTAAACACTTAAAGGAAGCGCAGCAGCTAAGCTTTTATTCCACGAAACAAATGCATCTCTACCCGAACGTCCTACACCGTGCCACCGCACTTTTAATGGAAATCCAAAGTAAATTGTCAGCCAATTGTCCAAGCTGACCCAATTTAATTTCTGGCAATTACGGCTGCTACAATTCCAGTTGCCAGTTAAATTGTTGTTGTTGTTGTTATATTTTATTTCATTTATATTTATATTTTTTTTTCATGCACCATCAAGACCCGGACAAGCGAGTCGAGATGCTACGGATCATTTTTAATTTCTTGCCGTGATGTCTTCACAGCCAACAAAGATGCAAGAAGAAGCAGAAAAAATTTGCAAAAAAAAATACAAAAACAAAACAACAAAAACCACGTACAAATTTAAAAGTATAAATTTAGCGCAATGAAATTCGCTTGGTACATGCGCGAAAAATAAACAAGCAACACAAAGCAAACGGGTTCTGGGAAATTAAATAAATTGAGAAATCATTCCAAGACATAACAAACAAATTTGGCGTTGAAAGAAGCCTTGCAGTTCATAGAATTTAGAATTTTTTGTAGTTGTTGTAGCGAATTTTATTTTGGCGAAAATCATTTAGCGGCAAATAAATACAAAATTCAATGGAGGAAAATGATACCCGAGCACATCCGTGTCGAGAGGGGATTTAAGAGGGGGGTAATGTTTCTTAGAATCACAAAAA
Source organism: Zeugodacus tau (assembly GCA_031772095.1). Lineage (NCBI taxonomy): Eukaryota > Metazoa > Arthropoda > Insecta > Diptera > Tephritidae > Zeugodacus > Zeugodacus tau. The sequence continues at coordinate 1,691,044 of CM062653.1, read as the reverse complement.
ATCTTGTTTTTGTAATTGCGATTGTTGCATAAGACGTCAAAGTCGCAAGAATTCTATGTGATTCTGTTCATATTCGCTGGAATTGTGCATAAAGCTTGCAACCAATTAGTATTTGATTCGCAGATATACAGCAACAACAAAAGCAACAAGCGCGCACAAATGTATGCAAAATGTCCAATGAATATGATTTTTTTTTAATTTGTATAACAACAACAAACGTTGATTGCTGCTTACATGAATCATATTGGCGATAAAACGCAGGCAAATGATGATATAAAAACAAAAACAACAAATTATAAAAAATTAATTTCTGTGAATTGGCCAAGTGATCAAACAATAAATCGTTAAAAATCCCGTTGGGACAGTATAACAAAACAAAAAAAGAACAACAACAACAATATAAAAAGAGAAAATTCATAAATATACATAAATAAATGTAAATACATACATACATACATATGTATGTATGCACAGGGTGGCACGTACCAAAAGTACAAAAACCAAAAAAACAAAAAAAGACGGACACACATGACTTTAAACGTGTTTTTGAAACGCGCCTTCGTGTGTGTCGCTGAGCCAATGAGTCAGCAGCGCTTAAGTGCCGGAGACAAGGCGCTCAGACATGTGTGATTCCGCAAGCGCACAAGCAGCGCTTTAATATTTTCTTTTATTTATTTCACTTTAATACAAATATAAACTTATATTTAAGTGTAAGTGTGTGTGTGTAAATTAAAAAAAAAACACTTAAGCAGCCAAACAAGTTGCGAATATTGCATGTGAGCACACCAAAAATAAATCGAAAAGCTACAATTAGCTCATCCAGCTGAGCTTAACGGCAATTAAAAGTACATTTATAAAATTTCCAAATGTATAAATACAAAATTGGGTTTTATTTGGTAAATTTGTTGCTTTTATTTACGAAAACAAACTCATATCAAGATTTCCGTTTTTATAAGCTCTCAAACCAGGCCTGCACAAAGCTTTGGCTCAATCCGTTGCTTATATTCGTTCCTGCAATCGACTTCTATACCAAAAGTCAACTGATTTGCTCTTCTATAATTTTAAAATCAGTTTTCATATTGAAAATTATGAAAGCTCTTAAAGCTTTCATTATACAAAGCTTCATTTGCTCTCCTAAAACCTTCAACTTCTTTAATATTGAAAATTTCAACAGCTCTACAAAGCTTATTATGAAAGCTCTTAAAGCTTTCATTATACAAAGCTTTATTTACTCTCCTAAAATCTTCAACTTCTTTAATATTGAACATTTCAAAAGTTTTACAAAGCTTTCATTATACAAAGCTGCATTCAACAAGCTTTCATTATAAAAAATGAGCTTTCATTAAAATTTAGCAAAAAATACGGAAATAATTCTTAAAGTGAGTTCTACAATGAAACATAAAACGTAAAAAAAAAAGCTTTTAACCAGCTACAAGCCGTATTATCACAAAATTTAATACTTTTTATTGAGCCCGACTCAGTGTGAAACCACATTGACTACATTTTCACTGGCGCTAAAGGCTCTGAGACAAGACCAAAAGTAGCGCAAGCACTAAAATCGCCACCGGAGTCAAGCATTTAAAGTAACGCTAAAATTTGCACAGGAAATTAAACGCTCAAACAGTATTCTCTAGGGCAATCGGTCAACTCCACAAGCTAGAATTCAATTTGCGCTGCGCCACTTTGCGCTGTCACAGACGCCACATGTAACTACAACAAAGTGAAAGAAAAAATCAAAAAGTCGAAATTGAAATGTGTGTCAAAGTGTTTAGCCTTTGCAATTATATCCGCCTGGCTTAAGGTACACCAAGTGGTTAAGCCCAGCAGCAAAGCTGGACCCAAAAACATCAACAAGCTGACACTGACTGAGATTGTTGTTGTTGTTGTATGTTGTTGTTGACAAAAAACAACACGTACCAACGGTGCTGCTAATGAAGGTAATTGGCGAGTTGTAATTGTTGTTATTTTAGGGGCTGTAATCGGTCTGGAGCTGTTGTTGTGGTTGTACAACTTCTTGAAACTCGCGGCGTGACAAATGGAGAAACAAGCGTAGAGAACGATTTAGCAGAACAAAATAATGAAAGAATTCGGTGGAGACAGCGAGCGCCAATGAGTTTCGTGTTTTTAAGCGGAACCAAGCGGCGACCAATAGAGAAAGCAAGAACAAATTGTATGAAAAAGTGCGGAAGAATTAAGTAGTGCCATAAGACGAGACGGATTTAATTTTCATTTTTTGTAATCTCTAGATGCAGTAGAGTCTTGCAACCAATGCGTGCAACTAGTGCTCCACTTCGGAGGCAATTTGGATTACAAAAGCGCTTTAAAAAATCGGGCGTATGATTATTAAAAAGATCAAATAATTTCAATCTAACAGTTGATGACCGCAGCCGCAACCAATTTGAGGCAAGGTTGCGTTGAAACTACGCTTCCAAATTGGACAGCTTGTGCTAATGAATAAATAATTACGCAGCACGAACTCTCAAATCGAATGGTTCATCGGTAATTTAGTACTTGTTATAATTGACCATTTACCGATTTTGTAGCATTTACCGGCGCAGCAAACGTCAAGCAACATACACACACACACAGAGAAACAGAACAAAAACGAAAAAAAAAACGGTGGCAGCACCGCCCTCAAAGCTTTAACACGCAAGAGTAGCCAAGCGCCAAGCGGCAGCAGACACAGACGCAAAAAAAAGAACGCAATCGAAAGAGGATGTACCACAAAATTGCTGCTGATTAACCAACCACCAGCTGCCCCCCGCCAGTGCCATGTTAGAACATACATAGTACATTTCCAATTGCAGACCATTGAAAAATCGATCAATGGCGCTTAGAGTTGGGCTTGTGTGTGCGATTGTCATCAGCGCAACGCTTATTCGCAACAGTTGAGTGATTAAGCATCAGTAAAACGGTGGATCGATCGATTTGTTGAACAAAAACCACAATTGACAAAAGTTATAACATTGCTTGTAAAAAGTAAGTGACGCTGAAAGCATAAATTTCAAATCAACGGAAGCGTAACCAATGACCAGCTGCTTCAGCGCACGCTGACAAAACGCTTAGTGACTTACTATTTACATATTCAAAGAACTATAGCCAATCCAGATAGTTATTGTGTTGTTGTAATGAAGGTTTTTGATGCCATTATCTTCTTGTAATAGACTATAACCTCCTTTTCCGGTTCTTGAAAAGGTGAAAATCCATAAAGAACTTCCACTGTATCCTCCAGATCTGAATCCGGATCTCAGCATCTGTTTCCAAATTCCTCCAAAGTATTAAAAGTCGAACGATTTACCAGAAATCAAAAGACTGAAAGTATTGGTTTAATTTCTTCTTCTTCTTTTTCTTGACTAGCGTAGACACCGCCGAGTCCACAACAGTGCGTCATTCGTTTCTTCTTTTGGCAGTTGGTATCGCCAATTGGTAATGCCAAGTGAAGCCAGGTCCTTCCAACGGAGTAGAGGTCTTCCTCTTTCTCGGCTTCCACCAGCGGGTACTGTATCGAACACTTTCAGAGCTGGAGCATTTTCGTCCACTCGAACAACATGACCTAGCCGCTGTCTTTTTATTCGCTGAACTATGTCAATGTCGTCGTATATATCGTACGGCTCATAGTTCTCCATTTTCTGCGGTAATCGCCGTTGTCAATGTTTAAGGGACCATAAATATTCCGCAGAGCAGAACAGAACAGAACAGCGCGGGTGTTGTTTCCAGTGATATCAATATCATCGGCGTACGCCAGTAGCTGTACACTCTTATAAATATTGTATTTTCTCTGTTCAGCTCTACAGCTCGAATTATTTTTTCCTAGCATCAGGTTAAAGAAGTAACACGATAGTGAGTCACCCTGTCTGAAACCTCGTTTGGTATCAAACGTCTCGGAGAGGTCCTTCCAGATCCTGACGGAGCTTTTGGTGTTGCTAAGCGTCAGCTTACACAGCCGTTTTAGTTTTGCAGGGATACCAAATTCAGACATCGCTGCATAGAGGCAGCTACTCTTCGTGCTGTCGAAAGCAGCTCTTCAACAAAGAGAGTGTGTGTGTCGATCCTCTTTTCGATCCTCTTTCGGGTCTTCTCCAAGATTTGGCGCATGGTAAATATCTGGTCAGTTGTTGAGATTGCAGGTCTAAAGCCACACTGATAAGGTCCAATCAGTTTGTTAATTTAAGATTGACAATTGGTATATTGAGCTCAGAACCTCCTCATAAAAGCGTTCAAATCTTCCTTAATTTTTCGATATTAATCTGATTTTTTCTTAATCTATTAAGCCATAGTGGTTGCTAATATTTCATAGTACGCTTTGCCGCCTTACAAAATCTATGTGAACCTACATATTCTTCCAAGGAACACTCCGCCCTCTCACCTTTAAAATTCAATAAAATCAACCACTCAACGAAACAAATTTCCAAGAACACCACTTGAAACAAGAAGAGAAAATCAGAGAAACAACAACAATAAACGATTATTTAATCGCAACCATTCAACACCTAAGATGTGGCAAAGATATATTGATTGCACAATTATTAACACCTAACGGCAGCAGGCAGGACTGCACAGATTTCATAACGAGGAAACACAAGTGTACGAAAGTTTAGCAAAGTTTTGGTGAAACAAAAACAAGAACAAAAAACAAAAATTAAGTAAAAACTTCAAGTGTAGAAAGCAAATAAAAGCGATAACATTCTACTAACTGCCAGCAACCAAGGAAACAACAATTATAACAAAAACAACAACAAACAACAGTAAACTAAAAGTGTAATATAGAAAAACTATTGGCAACACGCAACTTAAACTCGGTAAGGAAAAACTTTGAGTGGCAAAGGAAACTTTATAAGAAAATGAAAGAAGAAAACAAAAACAAAAACAACGACAACAATGCGAGGCAATTGAGTATAAAACAAGACAAAAAGTGAAGAAAAATGTCGACAGTTGTTGTTATTGTTGTTGTTGTTGCTGCTGCTGCTGGCAAAGGGAGCAATGCTGCCGAAGAGAAAAACTAATTACCAACTATTGCTAACTGTACTATGTGGCAACAACGGCAATAAATGCGAAAGCAAAAACAAAAACGTAACGTAAAGAAACGGCATAAAACTGCAACTGTGCAACAAACCAAAACTCGAGCAACAATCGCATGCAACAACAACAAGAAGTTGAAAAAAAAGTAAAATAAATTGCAATAACAATAGCTACAGTAAGCAGCACAACAAAGCCGGCAAAATGAGTTACGAAAGTAATAAGTCACGTTATTGGCGTATTGCCACAGCCAAGAGGCAGCACAAGTTAGCTGCTGACTACTGCCTGAACAGCAGTTGGAGGCAGCTACAAGAAAGCAGTAAGCCGCGCCAACTGGTAGCCATGGTTGCACAGGGCGGCTGCGAAGCAAAGGGTGAGGCATTGAGGAGCAAAAAAACAACAGAAAAAATCACAACAAATGCAACAACAAAAACAAGTCAAGAAAATCAGCGAGTTTAGGCTGCTGCCTTGTTGCTCTACTGAAGCTGATGCAATGGCGAATAGCAGCAGCAATAATAATATGAATTGTTGCAACAAGAGTAACAACAACAACAACTACGCTGCATACTCATATGGACGCTGCTGGTGTGCTCGCATGTGGCATGAATGGAAAGTGCGGCAATAGAGCAATAATAATAATAGCGGCAGCAACAATTTAACATACAACAACAACAACAACAACACATACATCTAGCTTTGATTTCGCTACTGGCTTGGCTTGGGCTGCTGGTTAAACTTCCTGCTGCCAGTTGTTGTTGTTATTGTGTGCACTGAGTGAAGCTGCTGCTGCATGGATGCGCCCTAAACTGTGGCAGCGTTTTGCGAAAGCAGGCCATTATTTCTATTGTTATGAGCGATGTTTTTGCCATATTGTTGTTGTTGTTGCTCTTGCTGTTAACAATTGTTTCGCATTACTATTACTACTACGATGTTGTTGTTGTTGCTGCTGCTGTTTACTGTTCATTGTGTTGTGTATTGTGCGTGTGTGTGGCAAAACTTAACTTATTTAATAACCGCAAATAAATGCACAAAGTTCGTACTTAAGCGCCTTCGCGCTGCCACCATTAGCGCCGTGTTTGGGCAACAACCTTCGACTGTCGACGCTGTGTGGTGGCAGGCTACCAACGCTAACAACAAAACAGGAAGTGTTGTCGGCAGCGGCAGCAGCAGTGGTCGCGTTAAAATGTTTTGTGGCAGTGCTGAGTGAGACAGGAAAAGCCCATAAATGGTACAATGCCAGCAATTGAATTGATTCGAACGGCGCGTGTATACTTAAGTATATACAGATATATGGGTGTGTGTGAGCGGGTTGTTGCATATATAAACCATAACAGTCGAGTCATCATGTACAGATTTATGTACGATGGTCTATTGTGTTTTTGAATTATTGTTATTGTTGCAGCAAAGCTATTAAGTCATAGTGGATTTCATAAGGTCACGAACTCGGCAAATCGCCGGTTTCGAAAATTTTACTTATTATGAATACAATTGTTTTGTATTGGTTTGAAAAATATATATGCGGAAGTGAGTTCTTAAACAGAAAAGAAAAAATAAAAACAACAATAAAAAAAGATCTTATTCGAAGTCATCATAGAGTTATCTCATAATTCCATTAATCGGTTGAGAAGTATTTGAACAGTCAGTGGTACGAATGAAATTGTTAATTGGAATGAGTAGAATGACTAAAAGTACTCACATTAGAAAGACTTTTAACTTGAAACAACTAGAACAACTTGGTTCTTAAGTTCAATTGCGAAATAGTCTCAACTATCTTGAAGTACACATCCCTAAACTGAGTTCCTATAAGCGATTCCAAAGCATAAATAACTTAGAATTAAAATCATTTCCATCATTTTCATTTGATATTCCTATATATTTTCTGTCCTTTCTTGATAGCTTACTGAATAGTCCTCTGTTGACTATGATATGATCCAACAGAACCGTCAGAGATTGTTACTGAAAACAAATTTTAGTGAGCTATAGAGTTTGAATTTTTTACATTGGGGATCATTGTCAAGATCAGCATCCTCCATCGAGTTCCTATAAGCGATTCCAAAGCATAAATAACTTAGAAGTAATATCTTTTCTATCATATGAAGATTCATATATATTTTCTGTCATTTCTTGATAGATTACTGAATAGTCCTCTCTTGACTATGGTCTGATCCAACAGAATCTTCAGAGATACTGAAAACAAATTTTAGTAAGATATAGAGTTTGAATTTTTTATATTGGGGATCATTGTCAAGATCAGCATCCTCCAGAAACAGTTTAACTGATTTTTTTGTTTACAGAACTTCTGTCAATGAAAAAGGAACTTAGTAAAGTGGTACAAGAATCTTCTTACCAAGGATGTGAGCTCCTCCTTGAACCACAACTTGATGAAAATTGCGAATATTTAACGGTTTTCCAAATTGGATTTCTTTCGATTATGGAAGCCTTGAAGTACTTATCTCAACAGAATCTCGAATATTAAGCGATGATGAGCATATCTATGCTAACTATGCTAACAACCATTTAGCACAAATTTCGAATTTTCACATCTTATTAACAATTTTTCAATGTCACTCTCTAGCGAATAACGCTATTTTTAGTTTAGTAAGCGTTGAGTTGACTATGCCGAATTTTATGTAAATACAGCAGAAATTGAGGAAGTTATAACCGTTAAAATGAGCTTAGTGGTTAAACATAAATTATAATTTTTGGTCATTTACTCGAAACGCCGAAATGAGCAATAATTTGAGGTTATGTGTATGAAGAGATAGGAAGGAAGCTAGTTAGCGATTTTGTTTATTTTTTTGACAAACTCTTTGAACTGTTAAGATGTTTGTTGTAGAGTAACACAAAGCATCTCATTTGCTATGGACTAATGACATACAGAACAAAATACGAGTTCACACATAATATAGACGAGCTCAAGTTGGCGAGAATTTGTACAAAAAATTAGCATTGGACACAAAATAAGCATAAAAAAAAAATGTTATCACAAAGAGAAAACAACTACAACAACAACGCCAATGAAGTAATACCTCGCTACTGTTCAACGTTAATTGGCAACAAAACAGGTTCGAACGACACTGACTGCGATTTAAGCCACTACCAAAAGGTCTACTAGTCTAACTGGAATTTCAAGTGATTTTTTTCACATTTTTTTTTGTCTAAAAAAACACACCAAAAGAACAGTTAACAAAAGAAGAGCAAATAATAATAATAAATTAGCAAACGAAAATTGCTAAATCAACAAAGCATCATAAAACGGACCACAGCAGCTGCGCGGCTACTGGCTGGCTGACAGCTGTCGTCAACCGCCAAGTGTCGGCCATAAAAGTAGGCAATTACGATTACAATTAAAATTAGCAACTAACCGTAAGCAAATGACCTGGCTGACAGCAACATAAAATCGCTAAATAACTATTTGGCTTAATGGGTGACTAGGTGAGTCTCCACACCGCTGACCAACTGCACTTGACAATTGACGCTTGCGCAGACTTGTTGGTGGCAGCAACTAATACTCGCAACAACAACAACACAGCAGCAACGCAGCTAACAAAACGCAAGTCAAGTACCATTGTCGAGGTAAGCACAATAATTTTCAAGTAGTAAAATATTTGTGAGATAAAAGAAGCGCTAAAAAGGGTTGGCAATAACAACACAAATACGTGCGAGTCGCTGGCAAGGCAAACACCAAACAATTGCTAACAAATGAGTAACCAACCACAAAAGATGTGACTGCACAGCAGCAGCAAATGGCAGCGCTGACCGCAGGAAGTACAAAAACAATAATAACAATAACAACAAAGCTGCGCAAATAGCCTCGCAACAACAATGGTGAGTTTTAGCAGAAAAAAATATAAAAAAAAAAATTAAAAATAATTTTGAAGGCAAAGTCATAAGACTTGAAGTGTCTTTAAGTAACAATGAGTGAGTAATAAGCAAAATTAAGAAACTGCTAAAGAATGCCAACAAAACTGACAGCTGACTGGTATGGATGCTAATGGCTATAGATATACATTTGCAGAAATATATCAGTAAATATTTGGTGAAATTATAAAAAAAATATATATAAAATATAAAAAAGATAAAAAAAAATAAAAATAAAATAAAATAAAAGAATAAAAATAGAAATAGAAATAAAAAAATAAAAAAATTAATTAATTAAAAAAAATATATTTAAAAAATATTTTAAAAATAAATTTAACTACAAAAAACATATTAAAAAAAATTAAAAATTAAAATAAAAAAATTGAAAAAAAAATTTTTAATAATATAATTTAAAAAAATTTAAATAAAAAGAAAATGAAAAAAAATATTTAAAAAACATACTCAAAAAATATATTAACAACAAAAAAAATATTAAAAAAAAATTAATTAAAATAATATAAAAAATAATTTAAAAAAAAAACATACACAAAAAATATTTTAACTACAAAAAAAAAATATATTAAAAAAAATTAATTAAAAAAAATTAATTAAAAAATAATTAATTAAAAAAAATATTAAAAATAAAAATACAAAAATTTGAAAAATGTATTAATAACATAATTTAAAATATTTTAAATTAAAAGAAAATAAAAAAATAATTAAAAAAACATACTCAAAAAATATATTAACTACAAAAAAAATATTAAAAAAAAATTAATTTAAAAAAATATTTAAAAAAATATTAAAAATAAAAATAAATTGAAAAATATATTACTAATACCATTTAAAAATTTTAAATTTTATCAAAAAAGAATCATACTAAATAAATTACTGTGGCGAACGGCACTCACACAGACACTCCTGCTAGTAGGCCTTGACGCAGTTCAAGCACCCTGTTTCACACAAGAAGTACGCAGAGCAGCATTGCGCCGCTTGTAATTAGACCCACCAAAACTAAATGAAGCACAAAGAGAAGCAAAGGCAGCAAAAAACCCGAACAAACAATAATAATAAATAAGCAAAGAAATAAACAAAAAGTAAAAAAGTGGACACTTGAATATGAGCAACTCGTAGTACTTGTATTTATTTATTTACTTTTGTTTCGCTTTTATTGTTATTTTTGCTACTCGAATAGCCGCCTGTACAGACAGCCTAGCATCTCGACTGCAGCAATAATAATCAGCAGCATCAGCTCGAGCGCCATTAGCACGGCAGCGCGGCAGCACTTTGGGGGCAGTCAACTTTAATTGAATTACCAGGCCGAGAGGTGCGGTTGCCACACACACGCATTGACCGCTTTAAATGCGCGCAGTTGCCACAATGTAAGTATGTGGTTCAATGCCTTGACTTTGCAATTTAAGCGCAGTTAAAAGTTCAAAGCAACGTTAAGTGAGTGAGCGAATGAATGAATGAATGAACTCTCACATTACAACTAACCCACGAGCTACATATTACGGTGTCTGCCATTGAGGTGGACAACAAATGATGCTGCAACACAACCGTTTGACAATTCATTTAACAACACTCATAACTGTCGAAAAAACAACAAGGCGAAAGAAACAAACGGCGTCGAGTGCAGGTCAAGAAAACTGGAGACACTGCTTGATGGATGAGCTCAGCTGAAATATGATGCAATACACTTGAAATGCTTTCGAGCACGTACAGTGTAGGCAATGACGTCGGCTTTTTTGTGAATTCAAACGAAGTTTTGGAATTTTTGTAAGGTGAGACTACGACTTGAGATCGCAGGAATTTCAGGTGTTAGAAAACTTAGAAAAATATGATCTCTGGAATAAATAAAAATAAAAGTCATCTCAGAATACGATGAAAACGGACACACTGTTGAGCTTGGGAATGCTGTTCAGCTAAAAAAATGAATCTTGTAGCTAACTTACATTCGCGGCATGTGAGATCACAGTGTTTTCACCTCATACCAACTTCCTTTTAGAACACTGAGTCCATAGCACACATATAAAGGGAGCTCAGATCACAGCAGATAGGGCTCATAGAACCCAAATGTGTCGAGACACTCTGTATCCACAACGCTTCTATCGGCATCAAAGCAAATTTCTTATAGAGAGGACCTCATGGGGACTTCTTGATGCGTTTTAGTACTAAAGTGGAGTCATCCCAACATCGTAAGTTCGTCGGTACTCTCTCTTGATCTTCATTGAAGATCTATCGTTTTCAAAGTGGATCTCCAAACTTTTTAAACCCAACTTTAGTATAAATACTTAAAACTAAAATCGAAATAAATAAAAATCAAGAGTGTAAAAACTTACGCTACAAGTCCGCCCAGAAAGGCGACCGGACCGCCGCCGATGAGACGTATCTTCCGATGACACGAATCGAACAGTGAGGTGCGCGTCGGTGCCTGTGTGGTTGGCGACATCGCAACGACCGAAGTGACGGACGCAGCGCTGGAGGCGTTCGAGTTGGTGCTGGAGATCGCGGTGCTCTGTGTGCTGCAGCTGATATTGCTCGCGTTGCCAACACTAGCCGCCGAGGCCGAAGCGGACAGCGGCGGTGCAGAGAAGGCCGAGTGATTCGACGAAGCCGTCGAGGAGGCGGTCGATGATGACGATGAGGATTTCACCAGCGATGTGCCTGTGTTGTTGCTGTTGCTCGACAACGCAGCGAATTCCGTCTTCAAATAGTTATTATTATTGTTGTTGTTATTGTGATTGCTGCCGCAGCAGAAATGATAGTTGTTGCTGTCAGCTGACTGCTCGAACTGCTGTTGGCCGTTCACTGTGGCTGCAGCGACCGTTGCGGGCGCATAAACGTGTTCCACCACAGCGGTGGCGATCACACCGTTCGTTTTCGAGCGTGAACTCGTTGAATTGGTCGTTGTTGTGGTTGTTGTTTTTGATTTTTTGATACGCTTAAACGAAATAAACGGTGTCGATGACAAGAGGCTGCGTGCGGCCGAAATCGGTGTATGTGCCACCACTGTGGTTGTTGTTGCTGTTGCGCTCGCTAAGTGCTCTTTCGCAGCCGAGGATGATGATGATGATGTGGTGATTTTCATGCCCTTCGTTTGAAATCGATAGCCAGTGGTTTGTTTTTGCTGTTGCTCTTGATGCTGCTGGCGATCATTAAAGAATTTGTTAGACGTTTGCTTTTGCTGTTGCTGTTGATATTGCACCGCAGTTGCCGCCGCCGCTGCTGCTGCTGCCGCACAGCTGCTCGCCTTCACTCCGACGGCCGGGGAGCCGTTCGCAGTGACAGCGCCGTTGGGACCCGCGCCGACGTGGAACTTCTGTAGCAATGGACTCGTCGTATTCGTACTCAGTTCCACGATGTGTGTGGGCGTTCTCAACATAATTTCGAAGGTTTTGTGGCACCTCGCCAAGAGGTGGTGTATCAAGTTGGTTCAAGATTGCTTGGTTGGCTTGTAGAGAGTTTGTAGACGGTAAGAGGATCACAAGGTTTGTCAAGCTGGTGCGCAGGTAATCGCACGCTCGTTCAATAATTGTTGCTTTTCGCTTTTATGATCCGTTTCGTTGTTATTGTTATTATTTCACTTTACGCATTATTTTTGTTTGATTTACTGACGAATGTTTACTTTGTTGCGCATTTTTATTTTCACATCTTATTTTTTCTTTTTCTTTACCTTTGTTATTAATTTTTTTGTGTGGTCTTTATCGTTGTTTTGTTTACATACTTTGTTCTTGTTGTTGGTTTATTTCACAGCATAATTGGCGTTTCTCCCACTGAAATGTTATAGTTCTCGGCGTATGTTTCTCAGAAATCTTACGGAAATTTCCAAAACAAAATAAAGCGCTAAAGTGGAAAAGTATATGGAAAATTAGTTTGTGCGACGTCTGGGTCAACAATTCAACAGTTCGTGTTGAATTCCTGAGCCAAGCGTTTGCTAGGTCATGCAAACCATCAGTCAGTCACTCAAACAGTCGAAACATTCATTAATGCAATGACCTCACCACTTCCTTCCGCAGACCGGCCATTGACCACGAGCGCAATACTGGAGGTCAACCGCTAGCTAACAATTATACTAATTTTATTATTTATTATTTATTTTTTGTATTTTCAATTTTTTTTGTTTCAGCCATTGTGACCCGCATAGCCTCGCGCTTTTTTATGGTCCAAAGCGTGTGATTCTTTATGCTTTTTTGTGGCAAACTAAGTACCGCGCATTTGTTTTAATATCGTATTTACGCATATCATTAGCACAAAACTGTGGTTAATTTCTGTTAACCACACACAAAAAGAACTGCTTACAACCCACACATAGCGAAATCACACGCAAAACAGTAATAATAAATGAAATAAATTTGGAAAAATTCACAACGAAACATAAACTTAGCTGAGAACTCATGAAAGCTGAGCTTTGTGAGAAAAAATCATGAACAACAGCATGAAAATATTTGGAAATCGGAATCTACAAATATTGTGAATAATCAGATTTGTTTGTGTTTGACCGAAAGCTCAACTTAAAGCTTTCGACATTTTTTTTTCGAATTTGGAATGGCTTTTAGTGCGTATTTTAGTGTCAATTCTAACCAAAAAATTATGATTGTGTTTGACTGAAAGCTCAAGCTTTCGAAGCTTTCGAACGATTTTTTCCTAACTCTGTATAGCTTGTCTCTCATATTTTAGCATCAAGTTTGATAAAAAAAAGTGCTCGATCGAAAGGTCAATATAAAGCTTTCGAAACTTTTCAAAAATGTTTTATTGTGGTGTACCGAAAGCTGTCCTTGAAGCTTTTGAACGAATTCTTTACAACTTGGTATAACTTGTCTCTCGTATTTTGGCATAAATTTTAATAAAAAAAGTGATTGATCGAAAGCTCAATATAAAGCTTTCGAAGCTTTTTGTGACTTGAAATGGCTTTTGTCGCGTATTTTAGAGCCAATTTTAAATAAACAATTCTTATTGGCAATCGCTAAGTAAGCTTGAAAGTTCGTTCATAACACAATATACGAAAATGAAAGCTGTTGAAAAGTGAAGTGAGATTTTTGTTTTCGGAAAAGCTTTTTTTTAATTAACTGAGCATAAAATAGTCGGTATTTTAATATTTGATATTTAAATTAGGTTATGGAACTGAGAAGTGTAATTGCAATAAAAATTTAGTACTTGAACATAAAATAATTAAAAAAAAAAAAAAATTTCGGAAAATAAAAAATTTATATATTTTTGATAGAAAAAAATGTATTATATAATTTATTTTTAATAAAAAAAAATAATATTTATTAATTACTTTTTTAATAACTTTTTTTAATTTTTTTCTTTTATGAAACGAACCAAACACAGTTGCGCAGAAAAAAAGTTCAAAATCGCAATAGTAGCAAATCCACATCCGATCGCGTCACTCAAATAAATCCGCTTTTTACTTTGAGATTTATTAGTTGCTGAATTATGTAGAATAATAAGCTTTTATTATTACTTTCGTTCTATGTTTTGTTGTTTGCCAACCACAAGTTCCGTTTTGATTTGATTTTTTTTTCGCTTATTATTTATATTTTATTTTCGGCGATAAACGACAGACGGAACTAACATAAAATCATAGAGATTTTATGACTAACCCGCAACATTTGCTGCTTGCCGACTCAGTAACATTCACAGTTCTTTTTTTCATGACTAAACCGTAGAGAACACACGTTCGATCGAACCATTTTGATTTACGTGTGAACACTCCAATGCAGTCACACAGCACACACACACTCACTCGCACGAAATTAACGTCACATTAAATCGCACCATATTGACGGAATTGATTATGATTTCACATACAAAATGGATGATTTCTCACAGCGCTGACGATCGCTCCCCTTTAATGGGCTGGACACTTGGTCGTTATGATGGAAAATTTCGCGTATTACAACAACGAAACGAATGCAATAAATAAATAACAACAAATGATGTGAAAACCACAGAGCGACCAACAAACAGTAAAATGCGAAGCAAACTAAAGCAAAAAAAAAATTGTGGAACAGCTGTTGCTCGATCTCTGACCAACATCGCGGTATCAACAGCGCTGGCAGCGGCGATTTAACGACCTCGAGCGTCACACAAATACTTGCGGTCGGTCGGCTTGAGCTGCTGATAAGAACGAGTGTGTACGCTTACAAACCGGGTACACACAAATGTATGTATCTAGTTGTCACACATATGGCATCTGTATGTGTTTATTATCGGTGTATTTTCCTCGTGTAATCTTTAAACTCAATAATACTCGCTCGCCTGATTTGCTGGCTTTGCTTTTGTTTTTGTACTACAAGTGATATGAGCGCTCATGTATGAGTAAATAAGTGTAAGATTACATGGTGACTACATGTGTAAGCGCTTACATACGTGCGACCGTCCGTCCGTACATGCCGTCTGACGCATCAACTTTGCGTGCGAAACTGTAGACACTAAAGTCAAGCGGCGGCGCCGACGCTGAAACATGTCGAGCGGCACGGTCGCGCACAGCTGATAAAGGGCCTTGAAGTCGCCACGACAGCCAAAAACAAATGAGCCACTACCGTAGCAACAACAACAATCAACACACACACACACATACGAGTGAGTACGTACGCGTAGAGCCATAGATAACGTAAGCTGAACTTTCAAGGCGAAGTAAGCAGTAAAATAGACTACTTACTTACTTATTTATTACAATGTACTGAGTATGCAGTGTTTACTTAGAGGTCACTTGATTATTAGTGACTTTGGAAAAATTAAGCCTCGAAATTAGAACAATCAGTGGCAACACGTACAACTAACTAATGGTCAGCTAGCTACTAATTTGATACACAACATCGTATACGCTTTAAGAAGGCAAAATATAGATATGTATAGGGCTTTTAGGGTCAATGATTTGATGGTAAATTAATGCAGATAATTATTTACATTGAAATGGACTTGATATTAATGTGGACACTAATTGTAATCGTTCAAGATATTAACTCTTCACCTTTTCATTTAACCATACAACACTTTTTTGATAACAAATATAAATATTAATAAAACATACGCCGAAATGTATGCTTCAAATTTTGCTCATTTTGCTCAATTTCTTTGTAATTCTCAACAGGTTTATGTTTTAAATGTTTCATATATAACTAGTTTAGTTAGATTAGATTACAGAACTGATCTCAAACAACAAGAGATCTCACATGGACAGCTAAAGTCGACAATCCTGTGTGATGCCACAAACCACAAGAGATCTCACATGGACAGCAAAATTGTCCGTACTTTGTGACGCCACAAACTCCTCGTTATAAAAGCCATATATCCACAAAAGCCAAAGCGCTTTGTCATACATAGTTCACATCATTCAGATATATGTTCTTTTGCAAGAAGTGTGAATCAAATTTATACAAATAATTCCAAAGAAATTGGGTTAAACCAAAGAGAAAGAATTTTTAAATTCACAGAAATCACAATATTTTTTAAATTTATGTTCCAGCGCACTCACTTCAAATGAGTAAGTGTACACATTTCGTGATTTCGCCTAAGCATTTGCAGTTTCATTAATTTGCCTTTTCTCACTTTGATAAACCCATAAAAATCACCGAAAATCACATGATGCAACTCACACCATTTCGCCTGCAGCTATGACTCAATCGGCAATGCGATGAAATAAATAATGGCACATAATAATTATTGCATTATACAAATGTGTCGTACAACAATAAAAACAGCAGCAGCGATTACAAGCGATGAATCGCATGAGCCGTGCTCTTTCGCTGCTCCAAAGGCAGTCACGAACAAAAGCGCATCAAGCGTTGCATAAGGGAGCGCGAGTGGGAACTCTATCAAGCCACGTGGCTACAAAACAACTGAGGGAAACGGAGCTAAGCCGCACGTTTCAAACTGCCAGGCATTTTAGATTAATTTGAATTGAAAACTTGCGCAACCTTCAAAGCATCTTAGCAACAAAGTGTGCAGCGAAGTAATCATATAAAATGCAATAGCATAGAAGAATGGAGGTCGAATTTTGGGTGCGGAGCGAAAGTATTTGTGCCGGCAGCGGGGAGGGCACATCTATATATACGGTGGATGGTATTTGCAGCAAAGTTCAAGTGCAAGTGGAATTTTCTATTAGTAGACATACAAGTTTCCATGGTTAGTAGAATCGTTTTTGGCAACGATTCAAGAAAAAATTGAAAGAAAATATTATCGAAGGAAATACAACGAAAAAATAATAATAATGAAATAAAGCATGAAAGTGTTGCGCCACAGCAGCTGCAGCGTGCAGGTACGAGTATAATTTGGCTAGAATGTAAACCAATGGCATGCGCATTATATGCTGAAGAGGTGGATATATTTGTATAAGTACGGAGATATCTACAGATGTAGTATATAGGGAAGTGCCGCGTTCTACGCTGACGCGTGCTTTTAATGCGAATAAAAATGTTGGCGTTGCAATTGAAATTGCTAAGAAACAGCAGAGAACGCTTGCAACACTGCAGCTACTTACATACAAAACTATATTTAATTGTTTTTGTTGCTTTTATTTCATATTTAATGTTAGTTTGTAACGCGCCTCGCTTAATTATAGCAGCTGTTTTGCTTATACCGCTAGCAGCCGCACGCGCACTTAAGTACAACAACACACCTGAGTTGTAGACAGTATCTTCAATTGCTGTTTTTGTGCTAATTGTGCGGCTAAGAATAAACAAATATTTATTTATTGATTTAACTGCGGATGCTTTTAACGCGGCGCGCAAATATTATTTAAATGTTGCAGAATTATTTTTAAATTTCACAAAAATTTTCTCTAGTATTTATTTGCATTATTTTACTGCGTTCTAACGCCATATGAAAGAGAAACAATTGAGTAATGGCTTAAATGGCTCACATATGTTTATAAATAGTACGATACAGGCTAAACGCTGCTAAGTACAATCATATGCGGACGCGGAATGCCCCGCGCGCACAACGCGCTACGCCCTTTATGAGTGTGGAACAAAGATTTTTCGAAAATTTCTTTGAAAAGAAAAGACAAACACTTTACTTCGCATAAAAATAAAAGCAGGAAGCAGGAGAAGAAGCAGAACGAGCAGCGTATGCAAAGCCAAACCATATGCGCATAACATAAGTACATATGTTTCCGAGATGACTATCGCGGCGCGTTGCCGCGCAGGTTTAATTAGCTGTGACAAATGTACCGCGTCGCGTCGCGCGCAGTGCGCTGTGCACTATGCCAGTGCGCCGCGCACAAAGCGTTGCGTTGTTGCCGCGCAATGACTCTGCAAATCCCGATAAATCTAAGCCAGGCGCGTCTTTGTCTAATTACGCTTTGTGCATTCTTAAGCGATATGCTTGCGCTTTTAAGTGATAAATATCTCAAAAGCTGTGCGGCGCGCGCACAAAAAAATTAAAATAAAAAATAAAAAAAGAAATTAAAGCAAAAATGACAGCAAATCACACAATTGTAGTGGAAATAAAAAAATATAAACCTTCCAACAAATTATTTATGCAACTCTTTCATATATGTAAGTAGAAAAGTGGGGAATAACCATTAGTCAGTCAAGATGGCAAACGAAATTTTGAAATCGCCGCAAGTTACCTGAAGCGTGAAGCAAATATCGCTGGTAAAGCGCATGAACTTTCATTATTTCAATCCGCTATTTAGCGCTATATGTGTATGAGCGCGCTGCAACACACACAGCAGCAACAACGCGTTAAGAATTCTTGAAGCGTGCTTTGCTTTCGTTGCGCTTCGAGTGCGAATATTAAGACGCTTAGCTCGTGATTTGTGTGGTAAACATTTTTTCTTGGAAATATACAGCAGCAATGTAGGAAATCATTCTTCATAATAATTGCGATAAGACTAGAAGACCAAAACCACAAATATTTTATCATTTTCCACACATTATTTCAACAAATTCCACTAAACAATTTACTGTGAAACCAATAGAACACTCATTCACTAGCGCTTAGTATGAAACTGTTTCTTTTTTATATTCTGAAAATGAATCTAAATTAATACTTAGCGCACAGTTAAATGCTTAAGCTTGAGTTATTGTTGTTGCCAACGGTATTCTTCGCATTGTTTGCATACAATTTTTTAAATGTCAAAGAGGCGCGTTGTTGCATATGAAATTAGGAAGACTGCGTCTCAATTCCCAAACGACTTGGTCTCACGTGAGCTTATGAGCGCAGCTACGAAGCAAAGCTCGGCGTACTGAGGTGGCGACAAGTAAATTTGCTGTTGACGTTAATGTTGTCTGGCCCGCCCATTCAACGGCACAGCGCGGCGCTCGCTCTCCTCAACTCACCTACTCAATCAACAGCTCAGTCATTAAATTACTGCACCGGCTGACTGCTTAATCGCTCGACTGTTGACGAAGCGACGGTGTGTTCGTTAGCTACTCGGTAGGTAGGTAGGTAGCTAGGCAGTCAACTGACTGATTACCCGTTGAGCGCGCGTTGTGTGTTTATGCATCTGCTGGAGCTACCTACTAGCCTGTCTTCGACCGATTAATGCTAATGTGACTGGAGGTTGAGGCGCATAATGAAGCTCGAAAGTAATTTCCATGTCGTCGTCGTGCTACAAACAACCGAACCTCAGCAGCATCAGCTATTTAAACAAATCAAGTGTTAACTGCCGAAGGGTTAACGGTGAAAGAATTTGTCTACATGGTTTGTATGCCAAGCCATCGACAGGCAGGCCACTTAATAACTATGCGAAGTTTGTTGAGGTTAAGTTAGTCGCCGGCCGGGCTAATGAATTTAACACAAACATAATTTGATGAGACATCCATAATGAAAAGAAAATCGATTGAAGTAGGGCAATGCACGGTAAATTCTTCCAAAATGGCTTATATAAAAGTCGGCATGCCGGCATGTGGCGCAGTTAACAACAAAAAAAATTAGAAAAGTTTAAAAGTTTTCGTGGACATGTGATAAATGCAAATTAATGTAGTCTCGGAGGCGTATTTAGTCAGGCAATTGAGTTGACCAGACAACAGCTGTGCAAATGTCCAACACGTGCAGCCAAGTTTATGGACACTTTGTGAGCAGAGGTCAACGAAAAGGCAGCGAAACTATTGATGGGAACGAAATTTGTTTACTTTTTGAACAAAAAAAAGTACTTACTGCCGAGACAAAGCTTGAAAGCTTTCGGCAGATACTACTTAAGCTCATTGAAGTGTTGGATTGGGCTCAAATGGAAGCAAAAAGTTATTAATGAAATATAAGATTCAGAAATAGCACCAAAACAACCAGCTTTATTCTAGCACTCAAGCTTTTTTCGAGCTTTCGAACTTTTTTTAAACATACGAGCTTTTTTGGAGCTTTAAAGTTTAGCAAACATTTTTGTTGAGAGTTAAAAAAGTTTACATAATTTTTTTTAGCATTCTTTCGAGCTTTCAAAACTCGTAATAAAGGATTCTTATATGAACTAGACGCCCGCGAGCTTTTATACGTCTTCAAGCTAGTGAGCTATAATTAGAGAATTACAATTCTTAAAAAAAAAGTGAGAGCTTTTAATAATTATGCATTAATATAAATTCCAACGAGCTTTTTGAGCTTTTAACTTGTTCATAAATACAGGAGAGATTGATTTGCTGGCCACAGTGTGACACATTTCTTTACTGTTACAATGAATAATTTCAACTGCGCAGCCATTTGACGCCCCAAAAACATTTTTTACGACCAAATGTACGACCATTAAAAAAGCGGGAGACGACGTACGCGCTACAATTTATCCCTTTTGTTGACCCATTTGCGCTGGACATACCGCAAATCCATAAACCAAGCAACTACCACAATGTTGATTAAATTCGCCAACAGCTCAAACAATCTATGCGGCAAGCAGCCGGGCCACCAAGCTACCCACGCCCAGCGAGCGATCGCTAGACCAGGCGCCAGCAAACATTGTGCTCGCTTCGGTCGCTACAATCCTTAAATTGCGACACTTCCTTTGCAACAACACTTGCTACAATATACTTTCGAGTTGAGTTTGCAACAACAACAAAGCGTTTGTGTTATAAAGAACTCAGCGGCGCTGCTCAGTTTGTCGTCGTCAACGGGAATTTATTGCTTTAATTAATCTGCAGTTTATAGTTGCCACAACCAGCGCCAGGCCAACAGCAGTGAT
Source organism: Zeugodacus tau (assembly GCA_031772095.1). Lineage (NCBI taxonomy): Eukaryota > Metazoa > Arthropoda > Insecta > Diptera > Tephritidae > Zeugodacus > Zeugodacus tau. Next base: position 1,670,052 of record CM062653.1, on the reverse strand, counting down.
GAGTCATAAAGTCCTTTATTGGACAAGAGCGCCACACACATATGGAGCGGTGGAGCGTCGCTGGAGAAAGACAAAGATTGGGTGTAGAATGTTGTTCTGCTGGCATGTTTCTGGTAAGTAGAACAGCAGTTTGTGTCTTTTTAGCGTGCTTATTGCTCTTCTTCTTCTTCTTCTACAGCTATTTGAGCCAAGTATGCTGCAGTGTGAATAATGCGGTACAATTCCCGTTAAAGGGATGTGTGTTTGGGTGTGTGTCAGCTAATAAGTGGAACTTTGCTGCAAAGGTAAGACAAAGTAAATTAAAGCATCAACCAACCACACACACTCAGGCACTGCAGACCGAAGCGTTGAGCGAGTAAATCACCCTTTCGCTGCAGTCATTTTGTAGCTCATTCAGTTTCGGTTGGTCACAGTTGGTCCGCATGCAATTTCATTTCAGATTTATGACTGCCATTGGACGCAAGGACGCGCTGCAGCAGCACCAGCAAAAACAACAACAACACCAAGTAGCAACTATGTATGTAAAGTGCAATTAAAATAAACCAAAAAAAGCAGAGAATTTTGTAGTGACACAAAATGGAAATCAAAACAGCAGGTAACAACAACAACAACAACTTTGTAACATGGTGACAGCTGCGCAACCTGGTGAGCTGACACTGAAATGATAACAGTTTCTTCTTTGAACACACATTAAAAGTTCTCTTCATTAACTTTGTGGAACTGAAAGTGATGTGTTTTTGTTGTTGTTGTTTTATTGTTGTAGCGGGTGTATGAAGGGCAAATAAACATGTCAAACGGTAAAACGTGAGCAACAGTTGCAGCAAATTGACTGAGAACCAAGCCAACGACACGCTGACTAGAAAGTTTTTGTAGAGTTCTCAAGCGTTTAAGCGCCGAAAGCTATGTAAGTGACCCCTTAGCGCTTGGCACTGGCTCGCTGGCGATGGTGTCGCAAGCGCGAAAATGATAATTGCTAGCCAGCAAGGAAGTACAACGGCGACAACAGCGAAATAACCACGAATTTATTAAACAAATTAGCGTGGCGGCGGCGGCGGCAATGTGACGACAAGCGCGCTCTGGTCTGGTAAACACAAACAAATACACATACTTTGTTACATTTACATAAATATAGAGCACGAAGACGCTACGCGAAGAATGACAAATAAAGGTGGAAAAACTAACAATAACAATGCAAGAAAGTAGAAGACAATCATTGAAGGCAGTTAGTCTTCAGCTTCATGACGGCGCCGACGCTTCATGACTTCAATGACTAACCTCGACGCGCGCAATGACAAAAGATTGACCTATTAAATTTCCCACAAATTACACCAATTACAGGGAAACAGTAATTCAGCGAAAACACACACACACACTGCAGTGAAAAAGAAACTTTGAAAGGTAAAAAAGAAGAAAAAACAATATGAAGTCATGCGGTGTGCAGCACAGGCACAGTGGCGCAATTGCGCATGAGTGAGAGTTACATTTATTTTTCATTTTAATAATTTTAATAAATAAAATAAAAAAAATAAAGTACCGTTAGTTTTGTATTGGTTTTAGTAAATTTACAGCAGATTCTATCATAATTTTAACATAAATATTCAAAAAAATATTTCCTTTTTAAATTTTATTTTTGAAACCTTATTTAAAATTTTTTTTGAGAATCTTTTTTTAAACTTTTTGTTTTGAAAATTAAAATTAATTTTTTAATTAATTTTTTTTTTCAATTTATTCTAATTATATTTTTTTTAATTTTTTTCTAATCACAAATTTTTTTCTAATTAATTTTTTTTTTAATTAAATTTTTTATTTCTTTTTTAGTTGCGCATAAATGGGGGTTACATTTATTTTTTTATTTTAAAAAACTACCGTTAGTTTGGTATTGGCTTTAGTAAATCTATAGAAGATTCTTTCATAATTTTAACATAAATATTAAAAAAAATATTTCTGTTTTAATTTTATTTTTTGAAATCTTATTTAAAATTTCATTTTTGAGAACTTTTTTTTAACTTTCTGTTTTGAAAATTAAAATTAAATTTTTTTTTTTAATTTTAATTTAATTTTTTTCTAATTAAATTTTATTTTTTAAATGTTTTTTTTTTTAATTTTTTATTTCTTTTTTATTTGCGCATGAATGGGGTTACATTTATTTTTTTATTTTAAAAAAGTATCTTTAGTTTAGTATAGGTTTTAGTAAATTTACAGAAGATTATTTCATAATTTTAATATAAATTAAAAAAAAAAAATATTTCCTTTTTAAATTTTATTTTTGAAATCTTATTTAAAATTTTAATTTTGCGATTTTTTTTTTTAATTTTTAGGTTTGAAAATTAAAATTTTTAATGATTAATTTTTTTTTAACTTTTATAATTTTTTTTTAATTCTTATTTTTTTTTTTAATTTTTTTTTTTTTTTTTTTTATTTTTTTTTTTTTTTAATTTTTTATTATTTTTTTTTAATTTTTTTATTTTTTATTTAATTATTTTATTTCTTTTTTAAATCAGACATTTAATGCATATTTCTTTGATACTTAATATAGAAAAATAATATTTTTTTAATTAGCTAAAGACAAATGTGAAATTTTTTACTCTAGAAAACTATTTTTTTTTTTTATCAAATAGCTTTTATAATTTTTTTGCTATCAAGCGAGTTTTTGATTGACTTTATAAGCCTTGATTTTTAATGTATTTAATAAAAAAAATATTTCACAAAATTCTTGCCACATTTGCCACACTGTGCGACTGCTTATGACTTTACGGTGGAAAACCGAGAAATCAAACGACCTAACCATCAAGCGTCAACCAACCAACAACCGAGACACCGACGATTAAGCAACAAACTAAGAGAAAATCGTTCGTGGTGCGGAATTACAAAAGTCAGCCAACAACAACAACAACAACAGCAACAATACAAACTGAATTAAAAGACGACAAATTGTGTGGTGCTGTAAATAGCAAAAAAAAAATCACGAGAAAAATAAAATATACGAATAACAACAATAACAACACGACAGGGACGACATGAATAGCGGAAAATATTAGATTGCATATTTGCACAATTCGCAGAAGACCCAGCGCTGATTTGTAGCAATACATTATACATGGTATGCGTGTAGGCAGTGGGTGGGGCGTGAGGGCGAAAACAATGGCAATCAAGCAATCGCGAAGATAAAGAAAAAATACGAAATTTAAATTAAATGAAAATAAAAATCAAATATTTTCAAAAATGTAAAGCAAACTGCTCAGCGCTTGGCAGCAAGCGAACAATGCAAGCAAAATTAGACAAATGCGAATAAATGTCGGTTGAGTGGATCACGAAGTATATTTAAAATTAAAAATGTGAAAAGCGAGCGGAAAAGCGCATAAAACGACGACGGACCGCAAGCAAAGTGGCGTGAAATGAAGACAGGCAGACACAAGACGCAAGAAAGAGCTGCCTGAGAGCTTCAACGCCCGCCACCGCCCACAGCCAGTTCACAGCTACAAAAAGCGGTGGCAGCGATTTCACTGTGTGCGTGCGCATGCAATTTCTTCGTCGCAGCGAGAACCGACAGCGAAAACTGCGTAAATTAAATGAAAATTCGCTAAAAGCCGAAATGGGAAATTTTTGCGCTGTGGAATTATGAAGATAGAAAAAAAAACAAAAAATGAAAAATAATTATTAAAACAATAGACAATAGTGGCGGCATAAAACTCAATTGCAGCAAAAATAGATTTGCTACTCGTAGGGGAGAGGTGGCTTGTGGCTTGGAGCGTTGGAAATTAGTAGTGGCTTCACAGCCAGCGGAGATGAATTATACAACAGTGCAGTAGCAAAAGCGGTAGACAGCTTTTTATGGAAGTGTCTGTGTGTGTGTGTGTTTGTGTTATGTGGGTAGGCGGTATGTGGTTGGCGGTTGCTGGTGAAACTTTTGCGAAATTTTCACACGCCGCTACACATTGCCACACACCAACAAACACACAAACGCTCTTTCGAATGGGATTTTGTAAGAAAAATGTTGTGCTAGTTTTTTTGTTGTTGTTTTTGTTGCTAATGAAAAAATTTGTTCATCAGTTAGTTTCCTTGTAAGACAGCACCTTTACTGCCACACACTAAGCTTGCTTTGTGCAACAACATTTTCTCGCGCACTCTTTGTCTTCGGCTGCTACTAATTTGCAGTAATTTTTACCTTCAGGTTAGTCAAAGTGCTCAATGTAATGAGGCGATTGCGAAAACAACAGCAACAAAGTATCTACAGCTGTGTGGAGAAAAGAAATCTCCGTCGAGGCGCTAATTGAAGTGCAAATGTCGTATGAGAAACGATGGTGGTGGTGGCAGGCGGTGGGAGGGTGCGAATATTTTAATGTTGCGAAAAACTGACGATGCTTGAAGGTGATGATGTTGTTGAAGCCCCCAAACAAAAACTGGTTGCTTGTTTCACAAAATGTGGGTGGTTGGCTACCAATTTGCATGTAAATAGGTCAGGGTGTATGCGTCACATAAAAAATATGTTCACAAATGGCTTTGCGCAAATGTTTAACATGCTGTTTATTGCTAAATTTAAATACTTCTGCTGTAAAGCGTAAAATTATGAAAATTCCCGTTAAATTGCTTATTGTTAGGGAATTAGAAACGTGTATAAATAACTAGCAGACTTTTCTAGGCTCTTTTCGTATTCAGCGCGTTATTCAGCTAGCTTACACTCAAGCTGAATACGCTGAATAAGCGCGGAAAACCAAAAAACTTGAATATACTGGTTAGACACTTTGAAATCCTTGCGAAGAGAGCTACGCTTACAAGAAATATACTATTGTGGATCCATATTTCAAAAAGAAGTAGACGTGAACTTATTAAACTCAGTTTGACAGCCGCTGACAATACCAACATTAGCATGAGTCACATGTGAAACAAAGATGACTTTAACAATAACTGTACAACAGCGTTCCTTGTATAAGAAGACCATACTTTAAGCCGCAAGAGTAAAATAAATCTTTGCTACACCACCATTACACACTTAAGTATGACTAACTCTTCTGAAGGCTTTACTAATCTCTCATTTCCACTCTTTCTACAAATTTCACAACTTTCTCCGAACAAAGAAAGATGAATCAGCCAAAATCAACCTTCAACTCATCTCCAGCGCCCGAACGCTTATGGCGGATTATCTCACTGTGCGCTTCTACAATTTCATCATCGAAATTGCGACTTTGCTGACACACTCCGAGCATATAGAGGCACACACACATACATTCAAAGGCGTATCCTTTTTCGTAGAGACCTTTCATCTCAACGTCGTCCTGCCAACTTAAATGCGCGAGTAATTACATTAGTATTGACACATTTTTCCTTAATTACTGCGCGTGTCATTAAAGACGGCCCTTTCAGTGTTAACACGTTATTTGCCTTGTCATTTTTAGAAGAAAAAATAAAGAATGTGTGAAAAAGCGAACAAAAAGACTAAAGAACAAAGGAGCGGAAGGCGAATTCCGGCGCTTGAAGACACTTGCAACGCGCCGCGCAGAGGCGTCGTCTCCAATTTGCGAGTAAACGAGTCGGCCAAATAGTGCGGATGTAATCCGACGAGTTCCGGCCTGTCTTTGGCACACAAGCACCGCTAATCGATGATGAAAGCAGGATGATCGAATAAAAAAGTGATGAAATAAGCAGCACACAAGCCGAGGCAAGCACACACGTGTGCAAGTGTCCTTTTGGCACCGTTACCAAACAGGAAGATAATAATAAATGCAATAAAACAAAGGTGGCAGCAGTGACGAGCAAAAAATTTGCAGTTTTTATAACCTCATTGATTTTTTCCATTATTAAATTTCATTATTTGCGTTTCTCTTTGTTGTTGTTGCTTGCTGTTGCGCTTAGCTGTTGCAAGTGGCAACATCCTGCGGCGTGTGCGCTCACAGCACTTCCTGCATTGACCTTCCTTGCAGCCAACGCTCAGCTGCTGTCAGCCAGCCAAAACTGGAGGCGGACAGCAGTGAAAATAACAATAAAAACAACAACACTATAAATTAAAAGAAGAAAAGAAAAAAGAATCAAAATCGTTTGGGTATTTGTCAGTTTGCCAAGCAAGTCGTTGCTGACTGCTTTTGGACATTTACTGGACTGCTTTTGGACATTTACTGGACTGCTTTTGGACACACACACAGAGACACATACAGTACACACTTCCTTTCTGTATTTTATTGCCTTCCTGTGCCCATTCCGCATGGGACCGCATGCGGCAGCATTGCGTTGCATCAAAGCCGATTTGTGCACTCGTTGACGGCTCTTCTAGCTGGGCTATAGGTCAAGAGTTGTGCTGTGGAAATGCCAAAATCTGAAATCTATTGCTAAAAGTTATGTATTGACCTTTGGCCTACGCAGATTTGTGTAAGAGGCGGCTTCAAAGGAAACACATTTTATCGGATTTCCAGGATGTTAGCTCAATAAAACTGCCACAAACTATTTATACATATTTGCCGTTACATTTTTTGTCCTTAGAAATCTCAGAAAGGATGTGTTGCCATAAAACTACATGAAACTCTTGCCACTGTAGCCTCCGCATGTAGAAGACCATTCAGGATGCTGAGGCAATAAAACTGTCTTAAGCTGACCAAAACGAATCGTTTTGAACTGATCCGTTTGAGAGAAAGGATGCAGGATGAAGCAAGGATGAAGGACATATCAACTTCCCGCCATTGAAAATTCGTAGTTTTAACGCCAAACATTATTTTTTTTTATTTCCAAAACAGCGAAACCGTATCAAAAAAGAAAATGGTGATTGCTATCTTCAATATTGGAATCAAAGTTCTTTAAATGGCCGCCAATTTATAACACCTAAAGACAGCATTTGGGTACGTAATCATTTTCGTAGCTGAGACAATTATTAATATCGCGTACCGATCGTGCTCTTCCATTTTATTTCTTTCGCAGTGCTCACGAAGCTCCTCGTTGCTTCTCTTTTGCTATCCAATTTCATCATCTATGGGTTTTTGAAATGAGAGCTCTCCAGTTATCCACGAAACTAGAGACATCTCCAAGTTCTTCTTAAAAGTGTTTTAGAAACAGATTCTTTCATTTCTTCGCCATTCAAACACTTTTCATTCACAAATCGATTTTTCCACATCGAACAATTTTCAACGGTGGCATATAAGGATTTTAGGCTGCTGTCACCCTTCATCTACTCACGCGCAATCGCACTTCCTTGTGCCAACTAAAAGCCCACACACTTTCCGGCTACCAGAGTAGGTCTGAGTGTGTGAATGTGCGCTAACTCACCCCAATGCAATTGCGCGCTACTCTCTCTTGCCACTGCCACTTGCCACCACGTTGCATGCCACTTTTTGCGTGCCCCGACGTCGCATGTGTGTGGCCAGCAACAAATATTGCCGCTATTGTCGATTGTTTAGTTAGTTGGCAAGTGATTCAACTTGGCTTGGCTCGGCTGCCTGTCGCACGCAACTGTGTATGTGGCATGTGTGTGTTGCATGTATGTACTTCGCTCGCAGCAATTTGCAATATAATGCAATATGCGTCAGCAACGGTAGCACATATGCCTCTGCACATGTAGCGGTTTATTTGCACTTCCCAAGCAGCCAGGCTCTTCACACGCCATGCCGAGCCTCCGTGCCACTGTTCGTGGTCCCTCGTTTCCGCCTACTGTTTGTGCCCGCATGTTTGTTTGCCCAGTCATCTGTCGCTCCGTGTGAGTGTCCGTTTACTGTGCATATTTGTTTGTCACTCTGCCAGTTGATAGAGTTCGCCTCGCTCACGGGCGCACTCGTCTTTTTTTCGTTATTATTATTTACGTTCCTGACATTCCGCGAGTCCGGGCTGTTGCTGTTGCTGACACCGCCACTGTCATTAGCGTCAACGTCAGCATCATCGTCAGCAGATACTCTACATACATACATACAAAAGTAAGTGTTTGTTGTTGCTGTTGTTTTGGTATTTTTCGCCACTCATCGCTATCGAGTTCCTTGCCAAGAAACAGGCAGCGCGAACAGCCCGAGCAGCAGCACATCAAATAATTTTCAATATTGGAACTTCCGATGACGGCAGCGAAATCGCAACAGCAACAACAAACGCTAAAACAACAACAACTGCAGCAAACCAACCTGCCGACATAAAGTAACATACAAGCGATTTTCTGCAGCTTTGTACTTGTATTCTTGTCTTCATAGCGAGTGTCAGCGCTGACAGACAGGTGGACGTATAGTCTGACCGACAGACGGACATATGAGCTGTCGTCTTTGCTGCTGTTGCCGTCGCGCTATTTATTTAGTGCTGGTTTCGCTGTTGTTGTTGTTGTTTGCTACCATTGCCGTGTCGTGCCATTAGCATTGTTGCTGTTTTTGCTTTAGTCACACGTAGAAAAAACCAAAAAATAAAAAAAATCGAAAAAATGAAGGAAAAAAAAAACAAGTCGAGCAGGTGACACCAAAGAAACACTTTCGCTTCACTTTTCGTGTTCGCGCTGTGTTGCTTATTTATTTTGTTTATTTTAGTCGTTTTTTATTTGTTTTTGGCTTTTATTGTTTCAAGTTTCGTTTTCATTCTTTTTAATGAATTAGATTTTTGCGTTCGTTTTTTTCGAATTTTTTTCTCGTTGAATATTTAAGTGTTTGCATTTGTTGGACATTAGTGCTTATGGCTTTTAGCACCTAGCAAACACATACAAATACATTTCAATAAGCATAGCTGAAGTGAACAATATGTCCAAGCAAAAATAATCAAAAAAAATACAATTGTGCGTTGGCCAAAGTATTCAAGAACCATAAAAATGCTCGACATACCAAACACCAAACACTTAGACCTCGCACTCGTAAATACAGAATGGCTTTGAAACGCTGCTAAAATATGTGACAAGTGTACATAAAGCGTTTATGCTTTGGCAGCTGAACAGCTGAGCTACACAAATTACTCACCGAACAAAATATAATGCTAAACAACAACAACAGCAACAAATCATTTCTACATCATCATAACATGCGACAATTTTTGAACTTTTGCTGCTTTTTCGTTCGTGTTTTTTTGTCTTTGACACATTAGTACTCGTATTGAGTCCACAAAAAAGTGCTCAAGACCATTTATTTCGGTATATGTTAAATGTTAAGGCTTAGGCCGCACGCACTGTGGGGTTTGTTGGAGAGTTTGTGTGTGTATGTTACAAGGAGAGCTGTAGGAGTTTGCTGACTAATTTGTTTTTGATATAGTGAAATGTTTAATTTTCAATATATAAGAGGGGTCTTAGTTTTTAAAACTTTAACCACACTTTAAATACGATATACTATATATAATATAAATTAAAAAAACCCAATTCCTACTCGTAAACCATTACTAGAGACACACTCAAGGACCCTTGGTTGCTACCCAACTCTCAACCAATTTTTATTGATCTTAAAAATCTTTATTGAACTCGTCCTTACTTCCTATTATTATATATAATATCGTTGGCTTAATATAGAAAAGGCGTATCTACATTTTTTTCGAAATCGCGTTTTTAATGTATTTTGGTAGACCACTGTCAAATACTCCTCCCCTTAAAAAATTTGTGGGCTATGATCGTAAATAACGGATTTATAGTCATATAAAAAAAAGCCCTAACTCATTCGAAGTTACAATAACAACATAAAGCCCTATCTCAAATAACTTCAAAGAAATTAAAAATAATAACAAAATTATACCACAATTGAATTTGTTACCTGTTTTGAATAAAAATTGCAATATAAATGTTTTTTGCATCTTAAGTTTTTAAGGTTTTATTCAGTTTTTTCCTTCTCCTGAAAAGTAACGAAAAGTGTAGATACGCCTTTTCTATATTAAGCCATCGATATACTTCTCTGTCGATTGAAGACTGTAAACAGCGATATTTAGACATGGGTCAAAATAGAACCAGCCGATCTAATACTTTCGAAACCTTTCTATGTAATCCAATCGATCGTTTTAGACGGGTTCATTGGTCTAAGATTCGGAATGGATGTGAAAAGAAACAAATGTGTCTCTTTATAAGTAATTTCAGAAATTGAGAAATTAAAGAGGAAGATTAAAGTATGCCAATCATGGAACCAAAACCACAAAATAGTAGAATTAAAATATGACTAAAGCCTGGAAATATATATGTTGTGAGCAGCATATTCCAAAGGTTTTAACTGAAATATCGAACATTTACTATTGGTTCCCACGACAGTTAGATCTATATATGTAATCGGAACAGACCCACATATTCTCTAAAACGGGTTCTCGCAATATTTATACTTTTTTTAATGTTTTTTTTTTTTAATTTTCTTATATATTTTTTATTAGGTCTAAAACTTTGCTTCCGCCGTTTTCCAATAGATGTCTCTAGATTCAAGCACTGGTCGATTAAATCGATTTTTTTATATCGATCTTGGACATTTGTGTCAACATTGAAAATGTCACTTTTGGAGCTGAATTCTCGACATTTGCGGGAAATTTTGCTTTTCTTTTTTAATTACAAGAAAAATGCGGCTGACATTTATAACCGTTTTTATACAAAAAAAAGCCTTAAATTTACAAAAAAAAATGGCGGACGCAAAGTTGTAGATCTTATAGTTTTTATTATTTTTTTTTAACATTTTTTATTTTTTTGTAATATTTTTATTTTTTTTATATTATTATTTAATGCTTTAATTATTTTCTTAAAATTTAAGTTCTAAAAATCTATCTTTTCTTTTGAGCTTAACTACAGACTAACTTCAACAACAAATTTCCATGAACGTTACACTTCTCTTTAATTATAACCTATTACTACCTACTATTTTTTTAATTTTTAAAATTTAAAATTTAAAATTTTTTTTAAATTTTTTTATTTGTTTTTTAATTCTTTTTTCATTTTAATTTTTTTTTAATTCTTTTTTCATTTTAATTTTTATTTTAATTTAATCTTTTAATAATTTTCCTAAAATTTTGATTATTAAAATTTCTCTTTTCCTTTGAGCTTATGTAAAAACTAACCCGGTCAACTAATTTCCATGAACGTTAGACCGCTCTTTAATTAACACCAAAATTAGTTTTAGTTCACTTTTTATAGTACTCCCCACAACAAACCATATTAAATGCAATTTTAATTATTTTTAATTTGCCAAATTCACATTTTATTGCAGTTTTATTGCCATATGAGCCATCAAACACTACACACAAGCGCAGTAAAATTGTCCTACTCAAGTGTAGAGCAATCAAAAAGAATAATTTGCATACTTGGCACCCTGTACTACACGTGTAACGCGCAATAACGCCAAAATTAAGCGGTAAAAAGTGCAAAAAAAACAATTTTCGCTGTGTTTTTTTAATTTGTGCGTGCCACTAACTTAATTTGCTTTTATTTGTGCGCAGCAATAATCGCCAATTAAACACGCACATTTTGTATGAGGTCGCGTATGGCGTTTAAGTTTTTGGCGAGCGATGATTTTAATTTACAAAATACGAGCCACTCTGTAGAGAATGAGCAAGCAAAAATGGCATTTGATTAAATTCATTTGACTTCAATTGATTTTACGAGCGCGCAGCAAAAGCAATCATTGCAATCAACGGTGAATTTTCAACAAAGTTCGTCATTTGTTTATTGCTGTTTATTGCATATGGTGAATATAGATGAGTCAAATTTAAAATTATAATTTTTGCATTTTAACTATTTTGTTATTTTTTATACATTTTTTTTCAACTGAGGAAGTTGGCGCGCGCAGTGCGACACAATATGCGCGTTGGTTTGACGTATCAAGCGTGGCGTTTAGCGGTAGTTCACAGCGCCAAAGCGCCAACCTTCAGCAAGTTCAATAGCACCCGTTGACGCCGGAAAGTGTTGAAAATGTGAACAAAATGTAATCAAAGAAACAGAAATAACGAAAATATTTGAACTAATCGTCTTTGCAATAATGAAAGGAGCGCGTTAAACGCGATTTAAGGCGGAGGTCGATCACTCTGCGCGCCAAACGCCGGCCAACGGCCGCGTATTTTAAACACCAAAAGCAAAGCTCTGGCATTCCAATTGTAATTCACTTTAATTGTAAGCGTTTTAGTTTGCTTTTTGTTTATCAATTTGAAATTGTTGTTCACTGATTATTATGTTTCCATATTGTTGTTGAGCTTTGCAAGCGAATGCTTATAATTCAGCGTGGGAATTCAGCTGAAGGCTTTCATTTCAAGCTTGCGATAAAGTGAACTGATTATTTTAAAATATTTTTGGTTGCTTTTGATTAATATTTAACATTAATTTTTGCAAAAAATAGTTCTCACATAACAAAAACACCCTGTATTTGATATGAATATAGAGCAGCAGCGACGCGCGTAGGCCTAACACAGTGCGATCGCGCCACTTCTGTCGTCAGTACAAGCTCACAGCATAAATCACGATTGCAACCGATTACGCTTACGTCAAACAACAACAATAAAAACAACTACAACAACAAATATAATTATAAAACGTAGCGAATAAGTCGTCAACTAAGCAGTTAGTTAGTCATTTGCGCGCTAATGAAATATTAATAAGAATAATCCAATGTATAACTAATAAGAGTTGAAAGAAAACAATAACAACAAAAAACCAAAAACAAAACAAAGAAAGAAGGAACCAGCTAACAACTTCCCGCACGATCATCACACACATACATACATACAGCTGTAGATTTGAAACTAGTTTTTGTTGCTATTGGCCGTTAAAGGTCAGACAGCAAATCTATAGGAGCGGCGGAACAAGTATCTAATACACAGAGAGACACATATAGACAACAACAAACAGTAAATTGCTGCGCTACGAACTGACGTTTCTTCACACCACTTTTTCATGCTACAAAGCCACATACATACATATAGTTCAATGAGAGTGTGTGCGCTGGCGATCACACGATCAGGTCCGACTTGCTGGCGAGGCACCCGTGGGCCGGTCTGTTTAGTTCACACAATATAATCTTAGCTACGTCAAAGCAAGAAAACAACAACAAAAATAATAATGAAAAACCAAAAACCACCAACAGCGCTTAGAACCGGAGTAGGTTTATAAGACACCATGTACGAGTACAAGCCGGACTGCGTTCAAACAGCTGGCGGTTTTGACGATCGTTGAGTTGGTTGCTTTGAAAAAATACAATAATTAACAAATGAATAAGTTTTTGTTTCGAGCGCATGAAGTCCAAGCTGTTGCAGTCCAAATCAATGCAGTTTGCGCGCGATAAAGGGGTTCTTTCTTATTGTTTGGACAAACAAGTGATCATGTGCTTGGTTAATCGATAAATTAATGCTTGTCTGTGGATTTTTTTCTACCTTTTTTCGTATAGTTAATGACTAAGCTTTGGCTGCGCGGTGAGATCATATCAAGATGATGTCAATTTTGGTAGACTTCATATAGGAAAAAAGACGAAAATCGAGCCGGAGATCGACCAACTGGAACTACCAACTATACTTTTCGTAGAACAGTCAGTATCAGCTGATTTTTACGAGTTTGAAGCACCTTTTTCCGGAAGTTTTGAAAATTTAAAAGCTTTTATAGCACCAAATGATCTGCGGCGCTTTCAAAAAAACTGTACTCAGAAAGCCTTGAACTTCTGAAACATCAAACAACTCAAACACTTCGATCGCAGCAGATAACATACATCACAGAGGGTTATATGCTGCCAGCAAAAAAAGTTACAAAAATATAAACATTTAATTTAGTTATTGTGTGCCCGGTAGCGGAAAGATAAAATACGAAAGATATCACGCTAATGACACAACAGTGCCGCTAGTAACAGAAACAAGGAAACAGCAATGAAAAGAGCGCAAGCAAAAAACGCTAAATAAAAGAGCCGACAGGAAGATCAAAAGAAAAAAGCGCGGCGCTACAGAATCAGAGAGGGAACCGCAGCCGGAGCCGGGGCTGCAGCGTAGAAGAATGACACACAAGTGCAATGCAAGCGGTTAGATACAAATACACTGAAGTGTTACGGCGATGCATAGCGAATAAACTTGCAACATGGCAGGTGGTATGCAGCGAACCGCATACAGTTACTCAATAATCGTAAATGAGAGTGCACGCGTAGCGAATGTGAGTCGGAGAGGGGTAATGGATAATGCAACACAGATGATCGTGCTGCGCGTGAATAGTAAACAAATGAGCGGTGAACAACGCTAATCGGAAGAGAGGGGAGTGGAGTGGCAGTGGAGACTGCGCGCTGTGGAGTTTTGGAGCGCTTCGTGTGGCGGGTGAGTGACTGACTGGCAAATAGGCGCGCGAGAATCAACACGCTGACAAACGAGCAAACAAGCAAATAAACAAATAATAAAAGTGGGCGATTAAATATTTGTGCCGCGCGAGACGAGTGAATGTAATGCGCGATGGCAGACTGGCTGTGGCGCTACAAACGCGACTGACACAGTGACACTCTATAAACGAGTAAATGGCAAGTGAGTGGATTAAATTAACATCGCCGCTTTAGGCTAATCGAGCAGTACGAAGAATCGAGCAGCGCGAGTTTGCCCTTTTCGTGTGACTTGGCGCCAGCTGCTGCAGCTCAAGCGCGCACATCGCACTCCCACATCAGCGACGAACGAGCGACAGCTTCTATTAGTTCGCTTTGGAAGTGTAAATGATTGCAAATCACTGAGCGTGCAACTGCAACTAAACTTTTGTAGCACCCACACACACCGAAACAGCAACAACAACAGCAGCAACGATTGCGCTGGCAAATCACGAACTGAAAATGAGCAAATAAACAATCATGTTTGCTGTTGTTGTTGTTACTGTTTGGTCGTGTTGTTGTTGTTGATGAAGTGTTGTTACAGTTGCCCGCATTACCGATGTTGCTGGCGCTGCTGCTAACTACAACTACTAACTTCGATGTTTTTGTTGTTGTTGCTTTAGTTATTATCACGTCGCTCGCAGTTAGCTTAGCCGTTACAGCAACGCTTGTGCCATTATTCCAATTCTAAGTGTCAGTAAGGCAAACAGACAGCCAAGCTAGAGTAAGCTAGTGAGTGAATGAGTTAGTGAGTAAGTCAGTCGGTCCGTCAAAGCGCAGCTCAGTCAATAAGTGAGTTAGTCAGGCACTTGTTTGCTGCGCTCTTTGTACGACTTGCTCGCTTTTGCTGACGCGCTGCGGCGCGGTTTCGCTTGGACGCTCGTAAGCGCAACAGTCAAGCGCTAGCGAACGCTAACCAAGCGCAGCGCAGTATCCACAACAACAACAATACAACACAACAACAGTAATAATCACAGTAATACGAGATATATTAGTGACTGGAAACAACACAAATTACGGAGCAGTGCAAACAACAACAACAAACTCAATCGATGTTAACTAACTGCGCTAAGTCTAGGCGCTTGGCAACCGAAACTCACAAACTCATAATGCAACGCTGTAACACTTGAGAATGTGGAAAATGTGTGGAAAACGTGGAAAATGTTGAAAGGGTATGCGAAGAGACGAGGCAAAAAGTGCAACGTGAGCGGCGGGCGGCTCAGCTCTGCCAGTCAGTCACTGAGTTAGTGAAGCAAGCCAGCAGCAAATAGTCGAGTCGGCCAGGCAGCTAACCAAGCGATGAATCAGTTAGCGAATTATGAAAATAAATATCTATGTATTAAAGAAATTAGCGAATTGCAGTTAAAAAGCAGCCGTTTACTAGGCTATGTAATGCTCGTGTGTGTACGAAGAGTAAATAGAGGTAATGTTATTGAGCATTTTTGTGCCAATAACTGGCGATCAGTGATCTGAATTCACTACATGTGTAGGTAAATATTATTGTGGTGCCTTCTATTTATGGTATTTACAGTATATTATTTGCGAATATCATGCGTATCGGAAGAAAGTCTATAACCGTACACCCAAATTATAGGGTTTATTTGACTTTCCATTTTGTGCGAGAGGAGAATAAAGCAGAGGAGGTAAAAAAATCAAGGAAAAATGAGAAGAAAAAAATCATAAAATCACTGAATATTGCTCTTTTCACTTTTATGCTAAAAGTAAAAAAAAAGCAAATTTAAAAATTTGAAATTTTAAAATTCCCGTTATTTTTTGAACGCACATCGAAATTTAAACTTTTTTTTAATTTTTTATCGAATAAAAATAAAAATAAAATAATATATTTTATGCTTAAAGTACAAAAAAATTTTGAAAACTTAAATTTTTAAAATTCCTGTTATTTTTTGAACACATCGAAATTTATACTATGTACATATTTTTATTTTTATACTCTCGCAACAAATGTTGCTAAAGAGAGTATTATAGTTTTGTTCACATAACGGTTGTTTGTAACACCCAAAACTAAACGAGTTAGATATAGGGTTATATATACCAAAGTGATCAGGGTGAAGAGTGGAGTTCAAATCCGAATGTCTGTCTGTCCGTCCGTCCGTCCGTCCGTCTGTGCAAGCTGTAACTTGAGTAAAAATTAAGATATCTTGATGAAACTTGGCACCATAGGACCATTGGCACCATTGCTTTCGAAAATGAGCAAAATCGGACCACTGCCACGCCCACAAAATGGCGAAAACCGAAAACACATAAAGAGCCATAACTAAGCCATAAATAAAGCTATGAAAATAAAATTTGGCATGAAGGATCGCACTATGAAGGGGCATATTTGGATGTAATTTTTTTGGGGAAGTGGGCGTGGCCCCGCCCCCTACTAAGTTTTTTGTACATATCTCGCAAACCAATAGAGCTATATAAACCAAACTTTCTGCAGTCGTTTTTTTTAGCCACTTCCTAATACAGTCCAAAAATGAAAAAAATCGGATCATAACCACGCCCACCTCCCATACAAAAGTTAGGTTGAAAATTACTAAAAGTGGGTTAACTCACTAACGAAAAACGTCAGAAACACTAAATTTCACATAAGAAATGGCAGATTGAAGCTGCACTCAGATTTTTTTACAAAATGGAAAATGGGCGTGGCGTCGCCCACTTATGGGTCAAAAACCATATCTCAGGAACTACTCGACCGATTTCAATGAAACTTGGTTTGTAATAGTTTCCTTACATCCCAATGATATGTTGTGAAAATTGGCCAAATCGCTTCACAACCACGCCTACTTCCTATATACCAGAACTTTGAAAACGATCTGAATCGTTTACTTTACAATATAACGGGTGATTTTTTTGAGGTTAGGATTTTCATGCATTAGTATTTGACAGATCACGTGGGATTTCAGACATGGTGTCAAAGAGAAAGATGCTCAGTATGCTTTGACATTTCATCATGAATAGACTTACTAACGAGCAACGCTTGCAAATCATTGAATTTTATTACCAAAATCAGTGTTCGGTTCGAAATGTTTTTATCGACAAATTTTGTTCAGCGATGAGGCTCATTTCTGGTTGAATGGCTACGTAAATAAGCAAAATTGCCGCATTTGGGGTGAAGAGCAACCAGAAGCCGTTCAAGAACTGCCCATGCATCCCGAAAAATGCACTGTTTGGTGTGGTTTGTACGCTGGTGGAATCATTGGACCGTATTTTTTCAAAGATGCTGTTGGACGCAACGTTACGGTGAATGGCGATCGCTATCGTTCGATGCTAACAAACTTTTTGTTGCCAAAAATGGAAGAACTGAACTTGGTTGACATGTGGTTTCAACAAGATGGCGCTACATGCCACACAGCTCGCGATTCTATGGCCATTTTGAGGGAAAACTTCGGAGAACAATTCATCTCAAGAAATGGACCCGTAAGTTGGCCACCAAGATCATGCGATTTAACGCCTTTAGACTATTTTTTGTGGGGCTACGTCAAGTCTAAAGTCTACAGAAATAAGCCAGCAACTATTCCAGCTTTGGAAGACAACATTTCCGAAGAAATTCGGGCTATTCCGGCCCAAAATGCTCAAAAAAGTTGCCCAAAATTGGACTTTCCGAATGGACCACCTAAGACGCAGCCGCGGTCAACATTTAAATGAAATTATCTTCAAAAAGTAAATGTCATGAACCAATCTAACGTTTCAAATAAAGAACCGAAAAAAAGCAAATTTTATGCGTTTTTTTTTTTAAAAAAGTTATCAAGCTCTTAAAAAATCACCCTTTATAAAGTAAGTACTAGTGAAGATATCGATGCAGAACTTGCACAAATTTTATGTTAATAGTGTGGCAGCCCCATTCTAAAAATCGCCGAAATCGGACCATAGGTTTTTACGGCCCCATATATCGAACACTAGGACTTCGGTGCTTCTAACCTAATATTATGGTTTCCAACATTCAATGGACTTTATACCATATATATGACGAATATGTGGGTCAAATTGTGTATTATATAATATAAATAAAGTTAAATAAATAAATTGCGAGAGTATAAAATGTTCGGTTACACCCGAACTTAGCCCTACCTTACTTGGTTTACTTAAATATTTTTTATGCTTAAAGTACCAAAAAAATTTTGAAATCCTATAATATTGAAATTCCCGTTATTTTTTTATATTATTTTATGCTTAAAGTACAAAAAATTTTGAAAACTTAAATTTTTCAAATTCCCGTTATTTTTGTGTTTGACACACACCGAAATTTAAAATATTTTTATTTTTTTTGCTTAAATATTTTTTTATGCTTAAAGTGCAAACAAATTTTGAAAACTTATAATATTTGAAAATCCCGTTATTTTTTGAACACACATCAAAATTTAAACTATTTGTTTTAATGTAAAATTATTATATTTAATATTATTTATTTATAATTTCTCTTTTTTTTTTAATTTTAATAACATTTTAGTCAAATTCCCTTCACTCTCCTTTAGAATCACTTTTTTAGTCTTTATTGAATCCAAACTAATAAATTATTTCACTTTATTTACTTTTCCAATGGGAAACTGCATTTTAAGCACTCAATTAAACTAAAGCATTCCGCACCATTAAAAGTAATGCATAAATTAAAACTGAAAATAAGTAAGTACTTCATTATAATGTGTGTGTGTTCGTATTGCCACTCTTTTTAGAATCGTTTAACCGAAAAAAAACTGTTTATCTGCAGCAATAAACTAAATACAACTGTCAAGACGTTTCAATTCACAGCACGTTTTTCTGTTCGATTGGCTTTTGGGGTCACCTACTTTTAATTTCAAACTCATTTACGCGCTCGAAAGGTGTAATGACAGCAGAAGTCGAGAGTTTTTCAGCGCTTTTTTGCTTTTTTTATGGGATATTCTTTGCTTTGTTGCGCTTTTGGAAAGCGTTTTAGTAGCGCGTTGGAATTTTAGCATTATTTTTTCCGTGTAAGTGTTAGTAAAGCTCATTATATATTATATAAAAGGTGTTTAAATATCGTTCAAATCTTGATTTAAAACAATTTTGGGAATATATTCTTAAATAAAATGACTGGTAGGAATCGATTCAATGGATGAAGCGAAGCAAAAATAAGCTTTCTGAGGCTAATACTGGCGTTTAAGGCAGATATCTTTGAAAGAAAAGCTTTGGAACATGTTTTACATGGAACATATAGTCGCCGAAAACCTCTTGAAAGTCTTGAGATCATGGAACATATGAAGAAAAATAAAATCATTGAATTACCAAAGATCGAATCACCGGATCGTCAACGAAACACTAAGATAACCCATAAGAGATGTTGCAAAGATATGCCTACGTGCTTTCGTTTATAATGGAGGCATTTACTGAGAGAAACTTCAAGGTAAAGAGATGAAAAACATCAAAATTGTTGAAACAAAAGATTTATTCATTCGAAAATCTTGTTTTTATGTTCTTTAACTTTTTAGGCGATATTTTTCAGATCACAGGAAGCACTGTTGGCACAAATAGTAGCGTCATTAAGCCTCGTTCCCAACAAAAGTCATAATTTCGCATTTCTATCACATGTTCTCGAAACACAACAATGAAATGTAGCTACTGATTGCAAATTTCTGATTACTTCGATGACTTTCCATTTCACTTTTTAAAATAGAAACCTTAACTTATCAAAAGAAGGAAGGCTTGTTAAAATATCTGTGCAATGCAAAAACAATAAAAAAATCGGCACATTACTGCCAAAAATAACGCAACAACACAAACGGCAACTTCTTTTTTATCAGTTAATTAATTTTCAAATCAATCATCTTCACCAACTGCGACACAAATAATTTGCGTAAAAATTGCATGAAACAGCGCTGGCTTCTGCGCGATGGAAAGCACAGTGCTCCATATTCGAATGGTTCGAATTGAAGCAAATGAAAATCATTGAACGCTTATCCAATCACTTAATTTCGCAGCTCATACACTTTACGGCACATGCCATCACTTTTCATTACACAATTTTCTCATCCTTCAAGCACACACTTCAATCACAGTTTATGACACACACCATTGACATCCATTCGATTCGTCCGCGCCCACAAGCCTCAGCGCCTCAGTGCCTAAGCGAGCCAGCCAATACATCCGCCCGCATAGAACACAATTCTTATTTGAATGGAAAATCCATTTGCATTTGAGGAATGGAAAAGCCGTTTCCTTGACAAGCACAAGGTGCAGACACACACAGACACCGCCGCAGAGCTCAGCACAGCTACCAGCTGGCACAAGTGACTGACAGGCGGTAGCACGATAAACTTGCCGTGATGTACGGGGGCTTGTAGATTTGTATACGATTCGAAGCAATCACGTCAAAAGGCGACGTTATTTAATATCTATGCAATTCAATCAATTTTTAAGTGGTAAGACCGTTTCGAAGGTAAGTGTAAGAGTAGACCCACACAACGAACGACGCTAGTGAGCTTGATTCGAGGGTTCGCAGGAAGCATGTCAGAAGGGAAGGGAAGTCAGCGCTGTTGCCGAGTTAAAATTCATTTCATTTCCGGCGAATATTTATTTCGTGCTTCCTACTAACGCCACAGCAAGAGGATATGATTTAAAGCAAAGCAAGACGAGATTATTTGCCGTTAAAAGCAACCGCCCCACTGACAGCTTTGTAGAAATGCTTAGCAGTGGTGCAGTGCAAGCGAACCACCCACATGGCAGGTGGCCAGGCGCATCCTACAAAATCTTTCATTTCCTATCGGCTGGTGAATATCTAATTTCCTGAAGGCTACCGCAACCACAGAGCAACTGCTTCTTCTTCTTCTATGCTTGACAGCGATAATTATGGTTATGGCTAAACGTCGCTAACAACAATGGGTTGTTGCTGCAGATGTTGCTGCCTGACTTTGGTTGGCTTTGCTGACCGAGTGCCTTACAAACGCCAGCAATCGACGCCAGTCCAGACTGGATTTAATTGCCAGTGCCCACTGCGAGAGTGGCGCTCGCACGCTCGCATGCAGCTAAGTTGCTCGAGTGCATTTGTGTTTGTTTGGACAAGTTTCAAGTGCGTTTCTTGCGCTGGCTCGCTAGCTCCTGGTTCCCTGACTGGTCGCTTGTTGACAGCCAGCTGCTCTATCCAGCTAGCACTTGAACGCCTGTGACTGACACAATTACGCCAACACACACACACACACACTGCACAAAATTTATATATGTAGTATCTATGTATGGAGAAGTAAGCTCGAAATTCGAGATCTCATGGCGGTCACAATGGCATATATGTATGTTAAAGCAAAAATAAAAAAAAAAATAAGAAAAATATTATAAAGCAAGCAATATTTGTCCATAGAAGGAGGCAGTGGATCCAGTCAAGTTCTCAAATGACTTCGTTGATGAGTACGCTCATAATGACGATACTCTTGATGATTCTGATGATGAGGATTATTATTCGCCCATAGGCGCACACACATACACAGGCACACAGCTTTTAAAAGACACACAAACTTCACTGTTTGGCTCGCTCACTTTATTTTAATTTTCAAATATTATTATTTTCGTATTTATTCCAACAAAAAGTCGTCGAATTTCACAAGTTTTGCAACTGTTTGACGACGATTTTCTTCAGATTCAGCAAAATTTTGCACACTCAACATCTGTTTTGCACTTTTCACACACACGCGAAGAACGTTTCGCGAAATCGAAAAAGAAGCATAGAGAAATAAAAATTGCATTCAACTGGCGAACGGCGAGCGTACCGTTGTTGTCACACTGTTGTTTTGTCAACGCAGACGTTTCGCACGACAGCAGACAGTGGGCCTTTCAAAGTGTTCAAAGCGTCCAATTGGTGCGTGTTCGAAAGCCACAACAGTGAAACAGGTCAGGCCTGTAATGTGCGACCGTCCGTTTAAACTACCGACCGACCGTGCGACCGATCGAACGACTAAGCTGAATAAGCGTGCGCTCTACTACTACCGGATTCATCCAGTCTGTCCAAAAGAAATTTTCATACTGAAGCAACTGAAAACCGCTCCGGCTCTGAACAACTTGAGCTGAACTGAACTGAACTGAATTGTGTTGACGACGCTGCGTACGCCAACGACGACGACTACCATTATGGCAATCATCACAATCAGCCGCTAGTCAGCCACCGAAAAACCAGCCGAGCCAGCCATTCGGGTACGTCGGAGCAGTCGGAGTCGTCGCAGTCCGTATTGCGTTGCGTCTGTGTTGGTGTTGGCATCTGTGTGGCCGTCATGTGCTAAAAATACAAGTACAAAAGGCAGCGCGACCTGCGACTGAGACGACGACGTCTCCGTTGACGTCGCCGTTTATGGCAACGTCTTCATTGGCAGCGCGCCGCTAATGACGTTGCGATGATGATGAACAGTGGCGAGAAACGCTAAATTCTCGCGGTAATTATAGTTTCGTTGATTTCAGAGAGCATGTGTTCGAGCATAAATATTTCTTCACACTCGATAAATAATATATTTAAATTTTAGAACAATTTATATAGAAGAAATAGTTATAATCTTACAGAAAATAATATTTTATGGAACTGAAATGGCCTCACGAGATCTAGATCTTCCGTGGAAAGGCCATAGTAAAGTCAGAGGTACTTATTGGTAAGACTTTAAAGTTCTGAGTTATTGATTAGTTCATTAGTAATAATTACAGAATCTTACCAAATTTAGTTAAAAAGATACAAAGGTGTTGAGATTTGTACATACCTGAAAATAGAAAAAGATAAACATTAGTATTAAGTGTGAAGACAGCAGTTAAAAAACTATAATGACAATATAAATTATAAACAGTTGTTCTGTGATCTTATATAACTACGGAAGAGGTGATTATCTATCCACACTGTACTCAGGTTGCTCGGAGACAAGATTAAGACGGTTCTTGGCCGAAGTAGAAACTTCTATATCTGGAACTGTTCTCTTTTCTATTTAAATCTTACATGATCTCAATAAATAATAAAGATCCAGTTCAAGATCTACTAAAAATAGTTCTGGATAGTTCCAAATTTTCTTCGGCATGTTTAGAGACAAGATTGAGGTGGTGTTATGCCGAAGTAGAGACTTCTTCTATCATCTGAAACTGTTTCCTTTGCTATTTCAATGTCACATGACAAATATTGGAGATCCAGTTAAAGTTCTACTAAAATTGAAAAAGTTAGATCCAACAAGGAACAGGACAAATAAAAGATGGCTAAATCCGATTTGAAGACTGAATTAATTAGGAACGAATCTTATGACGAAATCGATTGTTGATTGTTGTTAATATGTACCGGATTAAAGTAAGTGTCCTTCAAACCTAATTTTTTCAATAAAAATTGATGGAAGTCTCAAGGCGACCTCAATAGTTTCCCAACAACTTCAGTACAAGCTAGACAACGTCATAATGTCTTCAATCTCTTCCACAGCCGGCTCAATTGTCAATCCAAATCACAGTCGCACCGTGGTTCTGCGCAGAGGCAGCTTGGAAGCAACCTGCCAATGGAGTCTTCACTACTTTCCTACCTGTCAGTCGCTATCAGCTACTTAGCCATCAAAATGCAACGCGCTTAGCATACTAATGCCAATAAAGCCACGCTTGGCCAAAGCAAGAGCAATGCAACAACAACAATAGCAACAACAAACGCTTAATGGCACTAACAAGCCAACAATTGAACACTAAAACTTGACAAAGACCGAAGAGGCAACCAAAAAATTAAAAAAAAAAATTGAAAACAAAGGGAAATGGACATGCTGACTGCCGAGTGCCGTGTGCCGTGTGCTGTTGTTGTAAAGAATAAATAAATAGAGAAGCAGAAAAGTGGTGCCACTGTGCGACCGAGAACCGAGTCCATGGGCAGCAGTGCAACTATAGAAACAACGCCACTAGAATACTAAATGCAAGCCATAAAGCAATAAAATGAACAAAGCGCACCAGCGCAAAACTACAACAACAAAAACAAAAACAAATAAAGAACGGAAAGCGCAGAGAAACTTTGCATACAAGTAGAAATCTATACCACAAGCTCCATTAACTGCACTGACTGCATTCGGTTTCTTACAGAGAGAGAGTCAAAGATTCGGAGAGGCAGCGTGTTGTATTGAAAGTAACTGTGGTGGAGCAGCTTGTGACTGGAGTGGGAGAGTGGCAGCGCGAGAGAGAGAGTGTGTGTTTTGGGACGTGAGGCAGTGAATGCTGGCGACCACTTGTTTAATGCTGTTTTTATAGCTTTGGCTTAACCAAATGGCCTAGTCGTCATATGGTTTCACTGCAGCATTGTGACTTTGTTGTTGTATTTATACAGCCATTGTTACTTTACTTTACTTTATGTATGGTGTGTATGATTTTACCGTTTACTGCAGTGCTCGGATATGGTGGTCTCTCATTTGCCAGCGCTAGTAATGTCAGCTGTGTGCTCGAAACATTGTTGAAGCACTCATGTGGAATAGCAATGATTTCTGAAGAGAGATTTATGAATACTAAGCGCGGGTCGACACTCGATGGAGCACGTGATTGCCTAGTAAGTGTAAGACAGTGTTGTTCTTTTTGGCAGAGCCGAGTTAAAAATTTATGAGTTTCTTATTAGAACGCGAGTTAATTGAAAAAAGAAAATGGCAGGTGATTTGAAACCGCAGAGTTATGACTTGGAAGAATAGATATATCACAAGTCTAAGAAATTAATCTCAAGACATCAACACAAATTCTTGAAGAAGTAAGATAGAGTCATCTTTATGATATCATACTTTCAATTAAGAGAACAGCTTCACAATATGCCTAGCAACACTGACAGTCATTAAGCTTGACTTGGCTAAAAGCGAACGCGAGATTCTTCCAAGTCATAACTCAGAACCCACATACAACCAGTCAAACAATGAAACAGCTGTACATACACACAGACACAAAGACGTGATAACTTTTATGTAAATATAAATAACTGTTACACATCTTGCATCATCGGTTCTCATCTTTCGCTCTTCCCTTGAGGCCTTTCTTCCATTAGCTACAACGACACAACTGAATAACACAAATTTTACGATTATCATCAAAATAACGTTTACAAAACGTCCATAAAATGATGCGATAAATGCTTACAAATCAACAACAAAAAAAAAGAGTTAAAAATAAAATGAAATAAGAAAAGACAGCGCAGTGGAAGAAAGAGATTAACGGCAAAACGAGCCAAAGAGTAAAGATTACCATAAATACAAAAGTCACACACACGTATAGACTTCAATGACAAACTGACAATATGACTGGTCTAAATTTGTATGTAAAAATGTTGTTAACTTACAGATTTACAAGTATGAGTAGTGGCATAATGGCTGTAAAAGCTGTTAAAGACAGAAAAGGGCAGACACATTAATGACAGCGGCTGACAGCTGACACTTGCTGGCCCACAATGCTTAAACCGAAGACATACGAGCACAAATAGCCATGGACCATGGTTGCTGTAATGACTGAGAATTTTAAACGAAAAATAAGAAAGAGGCTGGAGCTCAAACAGCATAGAATGGAGAACCAATGTAGTAATGATGAAGTGCAGAGGTGAAAAGTTTGGGTCATGAGAAGCGTTAAGAGTTTTTTTTCAATGCGCTCACATATCCGGAATATGTTCTATTTTTTATTATATAAAATAGTTCTGAGAAGAACTTTGATTTAAGATGTTCGTATATAGTTTTGTTTATATCAAACGGATTTAGAACGTCCTTAGATTCGATAACTTGTCTAAAACTTCGGATAAAACATCTTGATATTCTATCAATCGCCTTGAGATTAGTTTATAAGGTCCATGTTTGATGAATTAGATGTTCGTCAAGATGATAGAACTCAATGAACGGTTTCAACATTGCACAGTGGTTCGGCTTGTATGAAGCATGTATGCATTGGTTGGGAACAGCTAAGACTTTTAGATCGAAATCTGACGCTCTCAGAAACTTTCGACTGCATGTTTAAAACTAGAATTCTTGACTGCTATAGTAAATAAGTTAATATGCAAATTACTGTCTACTTCACAAGGAGGTGGAGTGAAAATTGGATTTGGACAATGTTCCGAAATGTTTAGACTGGGTCACTTATGGTCTTGATTCCAATACTCAACAGAACTATTGAAACAATTACAGTTGAACTTCCATAACTCGAACTTCTTTAACTCGAAGTTCTCCATAACTCGGAGTCTTCAATTGGCAATAGAAGTCAAATTTCATACAAATTACCTTCCATAACTCGAAGTCTCTATAACTCGAAGTTTTTTTGTGGATTTTGTGGATTATGGTGATTCCAGTTAGGGAAGTTCGACTGTATATACTTTTTGATTGTCAAAATGTATAACTTTTAAACATTATCTAAGTACACTGCCTTTCGAGACACACTGTACCTTACTTTGTTGCCATGAATTGCCAAGAAACGAGTTTAGTGACAAAAATCTTCGAAATGAGGTGTAATAGTAAGTAAAGTGTTAAATTGAAAATGAAAACTAAAAAAGATTCTCGCCTCATTTTCACTTTATGACACTTCCCCAACAACTACAGGGGCGCAGCACCAAGCGAGTACAAAGAAAATAACTAAAAAGGGGGAAGAAGATGGAAAACTGCTGTGAAAAGATATTGTTTAGTTTAGGGCAGCTTAACTGTTTTATGGAAGTGCAAACAAATGGCAGATGAGAACCCTACTGCGCTGCAGTATATAGGTTTTTGTGTGTGTGTGGATCGGGGGGAACGATGCAAACTAGCACACGCTCGTTGTTGTTGTTGCTTTAGTTATTGTTTTAATGTTAATATTTTGTATTATTACTGCTATTATTATTATTGGTGTTGTTGTCAGCTGTAATGATGTCAATGTGGGTAGAAATACGCACGAATATACTGCGGCACCAGCACTGTGACATACACTGGTGGCCACATAATTAGGGACAAAATAAAGTTGACTAAAACACGCGTTTCAGTTCAATGTTTTTAGCACTAAATTTTCGCCTAGAGACCCACTGTAAATTGCAACGGTATATTATAACTGTGCTCAAAAATGTAGCACGTTTTTGAGTGACAAATTTAGACACTTTTACTAAAATTCGGCGGTTTGATGAATTTATAGTATTTTGAGTGTGCTGGTGCTTGGTCACCAATTTTAAGGACACCAATTTTTTTTATTGGATTTTTTATTATTTTAACACAAAAACTTGCGGTAAGTTGTGTAAATCATTTGTATATAATAAGAATACGTCCGTTCTTTTCGAATGTAACTTTATTAATAATCGTAAATTACAATTCTTAAAACTAAGAGTAAATTACAATGAGCTTAAAACTAGTGTGAGAGCAAAAATGGGTATTGTTGTTATTTCCAGAGAAAGTCCTTATTGGAAAGATCAGTTTGCAAGAGAGTAAATAACGAAATGGAATGAATATATGTGAGAGGCTAAATAGTAGATGTAAATAAAGATTGCAATTATAAATGTATGTTGTTAGTAGTGAGAGCATTGGTATATGACTATATTAACTAAATATTCAATATCAAATAAAATAACTGTTAGATATGGGTCGAAAAAAGAGTTGTACTCCAGAATTGAGGAAAATGATTATTTACAAGTACGTGAAGGAAAAAATGTCCATTAGAGCCGTAGCGAAGGAACTTTTATGCTCAAAATCAATGGTTCACAATGCTTTGATTCATTACGGAGGACAGGGAGTAAAATAAGAAAAAAAACGGCCCAGAAAAACTACTTCAAAGGACGATCGTGTAATTTGTAGAGTTTGCAAGGCGAATCCTTTTTTAACTTCCAGGCAAATTCTTGGCACGATAAAGGATCAACTGACCAACGATGTATCAACACGAACCATCAGATGTCGTCTTCTTGAATCGCAAGAAAAAAACCGCACGTATCAAACAAAAACTTAAAGAGTCGCATTAAATTTGCAAAGGGGTATATCGGAAAACCCTTAGATTTTTGGAAACAAATACTGTTGAGCGATGAATCCAAGTTTAATTTATTTGGTTCAGATGGGATACAATTTGTTCGTTAAATTTTCAATAAATCTATACCTTAGAAGATAATAAATATGGTAACTGAAGTTTAAAAAAATATGTCGCTTTTAAATTATAAAATAAACCAATATTTTAAAAGAAAACGGAGTGTCCTTAATTATGTGACCACCAGTGTACATACTGACATACATACAGACAAACAAACAATGGGGACAACAACAGGAACTATTTGTAGGAAAAACACAAACACATTTTCTTTCACCTTAATTTTATTTAATGGGAATACTGAGAAAATCTATGCGGCACAACCAACAACAATAACAATAACTACTCTATATGTATATATGTATCTAAAAAATAATGGTAACATGCAGATTATAGGCGCGTAGAAGCTGTGAGCTAGTGGAAACCGGCCAGCAGCAGCACCAACAGCCACAGGAACCGATTTAATGACAA
Source organism: Zeugodacus tau (assembly GCA_031772095.1). Lineage (NCBI taxonomy): Eukaryota > Metazoa > Arthropoda > Insecta > Diptera > Tephritidae > Zeugodacus > Zeugodacus tau. Next base: position 1,641,460 of record CM062653.1, on the reverse strand, counting down.
CAACAACAACAACAAAATTACAATAATTATGGCAACTGGCACGCTAGCAACTAGTCAGAGCGGAAGAAAGTGACGGCAAACGTAGTTGTTGTATATATAGACTATTTGGACTATATAGTCCATATATACAGTACATGTGTAAAAGAGCATGTAACAAAATTAGAACTTTTGCTGTTGACAAATGTTCAATGACAAGCAAACGACTCGAACATCAACAATTAACAAGAGCATCAGCGCACAGTGTGGCGCAATGTTGTTGCCGGCCAGGCCAGCAAGGCTAAAATGCCAAAAATAAGTTCCAATGCCTGTATATATTTACAAAAATAACAACAACAGACAGCTAGCATTTGTCAAGCCCATAGAGATACATGCACGCGCTTGCGGAAGAAAGCCTCAGCGGGTGTTGCAACATTGCGCTGTAATTTCGGGTCCCCAAACAGCTGTTTTCATTAATTGCTGTCGGCCCGCTGTCTCAGGCCTCACACTACTATGTAACTATCAGTTTTTACGCAGCTCGTATTCCTGCATGTGCTTTGACTTTCAAGAGATCGCGGTCACATGACACTACTTCCCTTTGCTAATAGCTAGCAGCACTGCAGTGTGACCTCTAACCCTTTTTTACATTTCCTTTCACTATTTTACTGCCTTCCCTTAATTGCACTGCTTTTCTAACAAGCTTTATGACCACCAACGCAAGTAAGAACCAGTCGAGGAGTTCAACAATAGCGCGCCGTCGGCCTTCTGCGCTCTGGGATATCCGTTTTCATCTCAACCGACCAGCGCGGCGAATTGTGCAACCAAACAGCAGAAAGTCATTCATTTACAACTCTTCTCTGTTTTATTATGGATTGCTTTTTTCGGTTAGCTGGTCAAAATTCTGGAATCACAAGATTGTTTTCCATTTTTCATTTCGCTACGCCGCACTTTGCAGTGGAAAATTTTTCATTATTGAGCTGAATGTATGAATGAATTTGTTGTTGTTATGGCATTGACACAGAAGACTGTTCTTGATTTCGTTACCTATCCCTATTATTATTAGCTATTACCTATCCTCTTCTGGCTCTTCTAAGTTGATCACGTACACACTGTCAAGATGTGGCTCATGTGATTGTGTGGCTTGTATCGCTATCTCACCTGATTGTCATAAATAATAAATATTTGATCTATTTAATGAATCTGTACATTCGTTGTTGTAACAGCTGAAAAGCAGAAGGTACAAAAACTAGAAAATATTTAGTCATGTGTTGGAAGTCGATTTGTAAATCGGAAAGTACGCTTATTTGTAATTTAGACTGTCGATTATATTATATAACTGCAATGGAAAATTACTAGTAGACTATTGGAATTTGAAATCATTGGGGGTCAACTCAAGTTTGATGTCTCTGACGCTTGATTTCTAAGTTTTTGTACTAGTAATACATGACCCCTTTTTCATTTATAACGTCCAAAGCTTTCAAAATAGAGAATGAAGAGCATCTAACTTAGTTAGTTCTTTCTTGGAGCTCTGATAGTATTGGACGAAGAAAGTCGGCTATCAAAATTAGACCAGATCGAATAATTGAGGACAAAAGTTCGTCCGGATTTGATATAAGGATACAAAAATTCAAGCGAATTTCAAAATGATTGATATGGTAGTTAATGGAAAGCAGTAGTAGTAATTTAGCACAATCCGAACACTTCAATACAGAGAATTCGTTGAAGTATGACATTTCACCTTCTAAAATATAATATAAGTATTGCTAGATACTATTGATTTAGGTAGGATATGAGATGATTGAGCAGACCATAGAGAAACTTAGGGAAGAGTTATAACAAAATTCAACCAGCTTTATACAAATATAGTTGAAATTTCCTCACTCGAATTACCATAAACCAAAAAAAAACTTCGAATTAGAGAGACTTCCGAGTTAAGGAACGTAATTTGTATGCAATTTTACTTTTTACTCAAGAGTTCCAGTTATGGAGAACGCCGAATTATGGGAATTCGAGTTTTGAAAGTTCAACTGTATAAATAACTTTATAATCATAGAGATACACAAGTTTCCTGTTCATTTAGTCTGATTTCTATTAGAGAGAACGCCTATAATTTCTACTGAAATTTTAATTTTGAATTTAAAGTAAGAATATTTTTGGCAATTTATATTCAAAATTCGTTTGTTCCTCTTAGAGGCACGTAATTAATCTATCTACCCCTCAGTGGCACTCGAAAAGCGAATAAAACCATTTTCAATTAATTGTTTCAAACTTTTTGGCGACACCACAGTGCAGCCATACAAATTCGTGTTGCATTTAAATTGGTTATTTCCAAGTACCATGTCACTACAGGCAACACCGCATGCATAAATACTGACACAAGCACACACTTCTGCATTTCTGCATTTCTGTATGTATGTATGTATATATTTTTGTATGTGGAAGCAGTTAATGCGGCATGTAACTGCATTGGCGAGGACTATATTCACAGGCAAGCGTACTTACAGTAACGACCGATTGCGGAACAGAGGTGCTGCTAGCTGACACTATAGATATTATATAGAAACACACATTTATACAAGTGCCTGTGTGTATGTGTGTCAGCTAACCGCTTGTATGCGCAATTTGCTGCAATTGTTGCAAACACTCAAATAAAATATGACAGAAAAACCAACACAATTTAAGTCAAAGAGTACCCAGTAGTTCGGCTGGTGTCAAGCGATTACTAGAGCGCTAAATCTACTAGCGATTTCATGCATTACTAGTAATTAGTCTTTTCGCTAATGATTTGTAATGCAACGAGGCATTACTCGAAAAATGAATTGGCAAAACCCACCCCTAAAAACAGTACTCTTGTTTTTTTCATTTCGCGCTCTCTCTCTCGTCTCTTTTGTCACACAATTTTTTTCCAAAAATTTGACGCGTCATTTCACATTTTTCCGACTAAGAGGAAGATGTGTAATTTGCGTACGGAAAATTATAGAATATTTTTACATATAGTGAAAAAGTATTGTGCAAAAAAGTGAAAATTAATTTAATAAGTGAATAAATGTAATAATAAAATAAAAATAAGAACGCAAGACAAGAAGAAGGGAAAAACAACCACGGATGGAGGCGCCAACACCGGATCATCACAAACAACAAAATCACCGCAGATCACCCAAACTCTGCAACCCATAGCGGGATTATCCACCCATAGATCAGGTTATATACTTAATATAATTGAAAACTTATTATTACAACATTATTATACTAAAAACTAATAATATTTTTTATTTTGTACAATCATGTATGTGTATTAAATAATAAATAAAAATTAATTAACATAGCTAATAATAACAAGTAAGGAAGGGCTAAGTTCGGGTGTAACCGAACATTTTATACTCTCGCAATTTATTTATTTAACTTAATTAATATTATATAATACACAATTTGACCCACATATTCGTTATATATATTGTATAAAGTCCATTGAAAGTTGGAAACCATAATATTAGGTTAGAAGCACCGAGGTCCTCGTGTTCGATATATGGGGCCTTGAAAAGCTATGGTCCGATTTCGGCGATTTTTAGAATGGGACTGCCACACTATTAACATAGTATTTGTGAGAAGTTCTGCACCGATATCTTCACTAGTGCTTACTTTATATATTGTAATGTAAACGAATCAGATCGTCTTCAAAGTTCTGGTATATAGGAAGTAGGCGTGGTTGTGAAGCGATTTGGCCTATTTTCACAACATATCATAAGGATGTAAGGAAACTATTACAAACCAAGTTTCATTGAAATCGGTCGAGTAGTTCCTGAGATATGGTTTTTGACCCATAAGTGGGCGACGCCACGCCCATTTTCCATTTTGTAAAAAAATCTGAGTGCAGCTTCCATCTGCCATTCCTTATGTGAAATTTAGTGTTTCTGACGTTTTTCGTTAGTGAGTTAACCCACTTTTAGTAATTTTCAACCTAACTTTTGTATGGGAGGGGGGCGTGGTTATTATCCGATTTCTGTCATTTTTGGAATGTATAAGGAAATGGCTAAAAAAAACGACTGCAGAAAGTTTGGTTTATATAGCTCTATTGGTTTGCGAGATATGTACAAAAAACTTGGTAGGGGGCGGGGCCACGCCCACTTCCCCAAAAAAATTACATCCACCTATGCCCCCTCATAGTGCGATCCTTCATACCAAATTTTATTTCCATAGCTTTATTTATGGCTTAGTTATGGCACTTTATGTGTTTTCGGTTTTCGCCATTTTGTGGGCGTGGCAGTGGTCCGATTTTGCTCATTTTCGAAAGCAACCTTCCTATGGTGCCAAGAAATAAGTGTGCCAAGTTTCATCAAGATATCTTAATTTTTACTCAAGTTACAGCTTGCACAGACGGACGGACGGACGGACGGACGGACGGACGGACAGACAGACATTCGGATTTGAACTCCACTCTTCACCCTGATCACTTTGGTATATATAACCCTATATCTAACTCGTTTAGTTTTGGGTGTTACAAACAACCGTTATGTGAACAAAACTATAATACTCTCTTAGCAACTTTGTTGCTAGCAACTTTGTTGCGAGAGTATAAAAAAGTAATATTATTAAAGAAAATAAATAATTAGTAAATAAGAATAACATAATTTTTAAGGACAAAAAAGGGAGGAGATAGAATATAATAATAGTAGAAAATAAGAAAATAAATTGAAAATAAATATTTGTACATGAACTAAATAAATATATATTTATTTGTATTTCGTAAACATTTGTTTTATTTTTTGTAAAATTGTTGTTTTCAAAAGTTTTTCTCAGGCGTAGAACCACAAGCGTTATTGGACGAGTAGAATCGTTAGCGATTTTGAATTAATGAAACCTCTAGCGTGTTCGAATTAGTCAAATCACTAGCCATTTTGAATTAACGAAAACGCTAGTGATTCTGTACTAGTGATTCACTAACGATTTTGGAACTAGTCCTTTCACCAATGACTGGTAATGCATAGTCGCACCGCTCGATTACTCTCGTAGGACATTGCAATGTAAAAATCGTTAGTCAAATAACATTGCATGTAATCGGGCTGGGACCGGTGCTAATGATTCGGGATTAGTTATATCGTTAGCTCTTCTCCGATGGTACCGAACTACAGGGTAGTACATATAAAGAGACATCAGTACAAATGTGTGTATGAATGTGAGACTGTTGTTAAGGTGTTGTTGTTACATGTGTATCGATTGCAGGTTAGTGTGAAACTGAATGAATGTCAACTTTATAGGTGAGCAAATACGTTTATATACATACAAACATACATATATACACAGTTGCAACTATGCTAATAACCCAGCGTAAATATGTATGTATTTGTAAATGACTGCGTGCAACTTCGCTAGAATGCGACGTCAAACGACCGCACAATAATGCATGTGACAATAGACAACACAAAAACAACAAGAATAATAATAATAACAACAACAGAAACAACAACAATAGAATAATGCAAAAATTAGCAACAAACGACAACAAACAACAACTAAAGTGGCAATAAGCATTGCAGCAAAAAACGCTGAAAATAACAACAATAAAAAAACTACACGACACAAAGCCAATGTGTTGTTGTTACTACATATTTCATATTTTTTCCGGCACTTCTGATATTCTACTATTGTTGTGACGTTGTTGTTTCTGTTTTTTACCCACATATTGCAAATGAATTTATTTACAGGTGTGTATGTGTATGTGTGTGTTGTTGTTGATGTTTTTATTTATCGATGGCCTCGCGTCAGTTGGTCACACCACCATCGACGAGGGCAGTGGTGTCTGATTGCTGTTTTGATTATTATTCTTGTTGATGTTGTTGTTGTTTTTGTAATTTATTGCTACCTTAGTTCGCAATAACAACGCAAAATAATGTAAAACAGCAACAAAAAAAGCAACGCAATTCTCACGTATAGAAGTCTATACGAAGATGCCCTGTAGGAAATTGAACATTTTGCAATTCAGATGAAAATAAAATCTAAATTAAATACAAATCCTTTACAAAATGCTACTAAGCTCGGCATCACGGTTCTAGCGCCAAAAAAAACGCCGAGGAAAGTCTTCAAGCAAGCTAAGCATGCATCGAAGATTAGACTTCTGTAGAAGTAAGATATAAATATAGACAAATAATTACCATAATTATTGAAAAATACATTTATTAACCTCAAAAACTTAATAAAAACATTAGATGTAGATACGAGGTGTCTTCAAAAAATAACGGGAATTTTAATTTTTTGAAAAAAAAATATTTGTTCATTCGTCTACATTAATGTTGTCGCCTTCAAAACAGTCTTCAGTCGATATTACCAGCGCTTCTTCCAATCGGTATAGCCTTTAGCTACATATATCAGCGAATTCTCATTTGCTTGTAAATCGACGGTTCTTTTTATTTTTGGAAAGAGGTCGCATGGAGTCATATCTGGCGATTAGGGAAACTGGGGCATCGTTAAATTATTGTTTGTGGCTAATACCCCTAACAAAAACAGCTAAAACAGCGGCTACCCTGGCTAGGTCATGTTGTTCTAATGGATGAAAGTGCTCCAGCTCTGAAAGTATTCGATGCAGTACCCGCTGGTGGAAGTCGAGGAAGAGGGAGACCTCCACTCCGATGGAAGGACCAGGTGGAGAGGGACCTGGCTTCGCTTGGTATAAACAATTGTCGCCAAACTGCCAGAAGGAGGGATACGTGGCGCGCTGTTTTGGACTCGGCTATACCCGCGTAAGCGGTGTCTACGCCAGTCAAGAAGAAGAATACCCCTGACAGACGGCGGCGTTAATTCAGATTAACTGCTTTAATCAGGGTTAATTCAAGAGTTATCTCAGTTAACTCCGTTTGCTAACTCCCATTTAATCCTCAAAATTTTAGAGAGTTAGTGTAAGTTCGTCGCATTTTCGTTGGCAACATTGTTAAACATGGCCGCTTTTAACCTATTGTGAATGACTCCACGAAAAAACAACGAAATGTGAGCTTTTAACAAACGAAAATCGCCCAGCTCATAAAAACACATCTCTCCGCCTGCTACAGACAAAGTATGAGATGAATATAGCTGCAAATATGAACATAATAAAAAAATTATATTTTGAAAAAATTCCCGTTATTTTTTGAACACGCCTCGTATATGCATATTTCATATTCTATTCTACAATTACTCCCTACAGGGTTGCATAAATTCGCACACAGCACAAGTTTGTCATATAGTATATAACTGTTTGGGAATAGTGGAGCACGGTCGTGCAGCTAGCGAACAGTGGGTTGGCTGCAAACCACACGAGAGGGGGGCAACACAATAGTAGACCGACCGATGGGAACTAAGTACATGCGGTAGTGAACGCGCAACAATAAAATGCGTTTGCGCGTGTGTGAGCGGCAATGACGTCACAATTACTTCGCATTTGCCATATTACTAGACGCGTTTGTTGGTTTTGTTGTTTTTATTGTTGCACTTACTGCCGTGTACTTGCTTGTCTGGCGAAATTTGCCGAAACGAACACAAACACACACACCTGAGCTCATGTACTTGTATGTTTGTATGTATTTTAGTGCACCCAACCGACAGGAGTTGTAGCCATAAAAGGTGGATATGAAATGAAATGGAAATGGAAATGAAATGAAAATACGCAAAAAGCGCATAAAACGAAGCGAAATACGAAATCTAGGTAATAAAAACACCGGGGAAACAAGCACAGAAAAACTTGCTGCGCTGCGCTGCATGGGCAGCAGGCAGTGGACTTGAGTCCACAGATTGTGTGGAGCAAGCAAGCGCGATAAAAAGAAAACACTTGAAACGCATAAAATTGTGGGCAACAAGCAGACACAATAACAGGAACTTGACAGAACTAGCGCCGAGGGAGAAAAGCGAAATAAATCAAAAGTGCCATGGCGAAGGCAAAAGACAAGAGCGCACCAAAAATGGCGAAATGAAATCGAAATCGAAATCCACTTCAGCGAAAATGGAGAATAAAAAAACTTAATTGAAATAAAGTCAAATGCGATTTAAAGTAAAGTAAAAATAATCAAAAAAAGAGAACAACAACAAAAACAGTTGAGTGCCCGTGATTTATGCGTTTTCGCCATTTGCGACGCTAATCCAACAAAACGCTGAATGGGAGCAGCGCATCAGAATGAGCAAATCGAAAGAAATGCGAAAGCGTATGAATGAATGAATGGGTAATGGGTAATCGCAGCGAACTATAAAAGAAGCTACAAGCGAGTGAGACCTTTGGAAAGGGTGCCGTGCGATGTGTGTGTGATTGTTGTGTGGGTCTATGGTTAGCTGGTTTCTTTAAAGACTTGATGGTCGCATATGGAAATTAAAGCTGTTATAGGTGCTTATTCACATAAATATATGCTTTGCATATACGAAAAAGAAACTAACGCAGAATAGCAACAGCACGCACACACCAACATATCATAATGGAAAACAATATGCATAATGTAGAAAAAAAGAAATAAAAAATAATAATAAAAAAGTTAGCGAAAAAATAATGAAAGTGAAGCTGAATGATAAAAAGTCGCCGGTGACAGCGCAAAGGCATGGCACGAAAGGGACTGCGTCATGCAGCAGACTCGGCATGGCGGTGGATAGTCGCTGGTGGTGCAAAATGAAATCTAAAGACTTGTGGGAACTAATTAAATTGGCATTAAACAGTGAAGAATCAAAGAAGAAAAGCAAAGAAACCATGGAGATTTCGTAATTGACAAAAATTAAACATATATGGAATGAAATTAATGAAATCAAGTCCAATTAGATCTTAAAGCTCTCTCTTTGTTCGTAAATACTGTTCTTTCTAGGCTAATAACGAATTTGTAAACTAATAACTAAGAACTTTTCGAAGAAATTATATCCATAATTTTGTAATGAGTCAGAAATGGGCTCTTTAATAAATATCTAGAGATGATCCATCTCAACTGATCAGTGAAAAAGGTTAAAGAAAGACTTCAATTACTCTCCGAAGGCTGAGATACGACCCAGATCGATTTTAAAATAACAGGAACCGCTGATATCTAAAACATTTTATGATTTCACCTCAATTTGGAGGGTTCTACCGAGTCTATCACCAAATATATCTAGCAGAACCATAGAAGGAAGGCTGGTTATAACTTCTACCGGGTTTTTCAGCCCTATTGTTGAGAAAATCAGGTTCAAGTGGTATTCCGACTTCCAAATAAAACGTTAAAAGCTCGTAGATAGAAGATTATAGTGGGTTAAAATATTTATTTCCGCTCGGAGAGAAGAGAAGGCTGCCCCAATTTGGAGGGATCCACCGAGTTTATCACAAAATATATCTAGCAGAACCATAGAAGGAAGGCTGGTTATAACTTCTACCGCGTTATTCAGTCCGTATAGTTGAGAAAATCGGGTTCAAGTGGTATTCCGACTTCCAAGCTAGTAGATAGAAGACTCTAGTGGGTTAAAATATTTATTTCCGCTCGGAGAGGAGAAAAAGCTGCCTTAATATGTGATCAAGTGGTGTCTGAAATCGATAATCAAATAATAAAATTTTCTAATGGACTTTTGAGCAGATTCAGGAACTCAAAACTAATTTTAGAGTGGTCTTAAATTACCGTTCCTAACAAATTAAAGACCTAGAAATTTGATTAATTCCACTAAATTCTCTACCCGATCTCTGTTGTTTATAGAAACTGAACTTCTATCTAGGCCACAAAGAGACCACATGAAATCCAACCTATAAGTAAATAGTATTTCTCCAGAAGAAATCATTCTTCCTAGGCCACTATGAGATCACATGAAATCTAACCTCAATATAGCTTTTTTTCCAGAAGCTAGCAAATCCAATAAGAATAAAAAATAATCGTTTAATGGATTTAATGCAATGCCAAATGCAAAAGCGAAAAAAAAAACAAATGATAAACAATTCCGGAAGTCCACTAAGGGGATCCAAGTACACAACGACACGTGTGCCGTGTAATTGAACAGCCGAACATATGCAGAAAAGCTCGACGCCCTCGCCATGTTGGCGAATCCCCCAAGCTATTAGGGGGCCACTGTAATTGCGTAGCGCACTAAATGGTTTGTGCAATCCCACATCTGTGCCACAAGCGCCGGGAGTAGTAAATGAACCAATCAAAATGTGGTGAGGCCGCCGAGCCGATGAGTGGAGGGGCGCACAATGAAATGGCGAAGTGGGTTACTGCATACACACACACATACACACGCATTTGCATGTACCCTGCCAGCCAGAGGTGGTGAAAAAGCTAGTTAAACCGAAGTTTTTTAAACCCACAAAAGTGGTAAAAAATGTGGTGAGTTTGCCACAGGCCAGCATAGCTGCTTGTGAGTTTTTTAACCACTATTCCCCTCACACGTACGAATACAAAAACAAAACAACCCAAACGTGTGCGTTGGTGTTAGTAATTGAAGAAACATGAGGGGAAAGTGGTTAGGCCTGGCTGGCAGGGTATCGATTTATTTATAAACTTTTTGCAAAATAGTAATTTACATATTGTTTACAGTTTCTGGTGTGTTAAGTTGTGTTAATTGTTGTTATTTAGTTTGCCCCCGCAGATTGTAACAAAATAAGACGTCGTTGGCGGCGCGCGCTCCCCCGCTATTTTCGAAATGGAAAATTCCTGAAGGTGAGAAATTCGCAAGGTTCTATGCTACAACAACGACACAGTTCAGCAGAAACAACAAACAACAATTTGAATGAGAAACAAGGAAATACCCCCAATGAGTGCGCAACAACAACAAACGCACACACACGCACTCGCACCTCTGTTGCTAAAGAACCAACCAACAAACAGGTCATGAAGTGGTTGTTGCTGTGGTGAAGGGTTGCTGGTTGAGCATGCAAGGGGGGCGGAGGAGAGGCATAACGAAACAGATGTTCAGCAGCAATCGAAAGACACATATACACAACAACAACCCACACAAAGTCACTTACGTGTGTGTATGTGTGTTTGTAAGGCAAATGGCTCTGCGCAAAATCGAAAATCAGCTGTTTCGTGCTGTCGCCGCACGCAGTCACAGCTGACGCAAATGGCAGTCAGCAATTACTGTGGAGCGCTCCGAAACGCTCGAGAGCGCCAACACATGCTGTTGTGACCTGACTTCAAACACACACACACACACATACAAATACAAATGAGAATGAGATGAAAAAAACGTCGAATAAACAAACGAACAACCGAGCGTTGGAAATACTTATAAGAAAAAGTGTAGGCAACGGCAACGGTTCAACCACCAGCTAGCTATCCACATTTGGAAACGTCAGAGGCGCGCACAACCTGAAAACAAACGTTTCTATGAGAACGTGCTGTGCATAACAAATCGAGAGAAAAAGGAGGCAAACACCGAAGTAGACTACACTACAGCTGGAATCAGACACATACACACATGCAGTAACAGTAGCAGCGCAGTTGTCAGTGCTGCTGGCAGCGCAGTCGTAGCACTAACATCATTATCACCTCAGCGAGGCAGCGAAGCGGAATTGAATAGTTTTCAACGCGGCAAAGAGAGCAGTCGGAGAGCGCGAACAGCTGCTGAGACACTATTTTAGAATGGGCTTTACTGACAGTGATGTTATTTTTGGAAATTTATGATATTTTTTTAAGAAAGTGTTAATTTTTTATTAACTTATACTATGAATTATGAGTTCTTGCAGATTACCCGAGCACTCGAAAACGGATGGCATTCGGTTTATTTGCCCATATATTCTATGTATAGCCGTGTTTCGAAAAAAAGTTATGTTGAAGGTCACCGGTGTAAAAGATTTGGAGATTTTCTATATCAGTCAAAAGCTTGAGAGAATCTCATGGTATAGAAGAAACATTTCTGAGAGCAAATGAGTTTCAATTGCTTTTGACCTTGAAGCACTGTACTTAGAATCAATTGAATAAGTCCTCAAGAAGCTGTGCAAATCAATATTTATTCTAAGGAAGACCTAAAGAGTACTTTATTTATCATTTGAGACTGGATTAAATTTATATGTGGTCTGTTCAAAAAATAACGGGAATTTAAAAAATGAATATTTCAGGGGTTTGAAGAGTCCAATTGTCAATTTTTCAGTTGTATTCATTGCTTTCTTTGTCTGTGGCAGCCGCCAGGGTTAGACGTGATTTTATGATCTTGGCGATTTTCGATTTTTAAAAACTCACACTTCTTTGCTTATTCGTGAATTCTTGGACAATAACAATACCGCAACAATCCCTTGCCTCCATATTAGCCAGACATGACCCCATGTGACTTTTTCCTATTTCTAAAAATCAATAGAACCTTAAAGGGTCGTCATTTTACAAGCTTACGAGCTAAAAGATATCCCAAAAACCAAGTTTAAGAAGTGTTTCGACGATTGGAAGAAGTCCTGACATATGTAAGTGCATATAATCGAATGGAAACTATTTTGAAGGCAGAAAAATTCCCGCTATTTCTTCAACACACTTCGTATACTATTTTTCATACCGAAGCGAATAATTTATGGGAATATCAGCTATAAGGTCGTAGGACATGTTTCCTTGTTAGTTAAAACGAAACGGGACCCTAATTTATATACAACCAAGGTCTGTTACCACACCAACTTAACCCAAGTCTATTTAGGAAATATTTTATGCATCTGGAACAACGAGAACTATAATGGCTGAAGGACAACCTAACCGCGAATTTAATACAGCTAATATTGGAGAGTAGTGAAACGAAAAAACAACTTGTAAGGGGTTTTTCAAAGGGACGCTACACGTTTCATTATTGAAAGATATACGATTCAACGAGTCGAAATTATTAAAATTTACTATTGAAATTCGGAGTCAGTGACCTCAACTTGAAGAGCGCTACGTCCAATTTATGGTCATCATTAACGTCCTGTCTGGACCGCTCAGTAATAACCCAGTATTTTTGGCTCGAATTGGATGATATGGACTTCGACTATTGGTTCCAACAGGACGGAGCCACAAGCCACACAGCGAATGTCACAATCGATTTATTGAAAAAACTTTTGTAGGGCTCTTATCGAAAAACCCTTTACAAATATAAGCGGTCAAGGGGATTCACGGCTTTATAGTCGGTCATACTCTGGAACCACAGCGGTGTTCCACAAAATATGTGTAGAAGGTTTTATGTTGGAAGAAAAACAACAATAGGCTCAGGTTTTCAAAAGTTTGAGAGTTCTGTTAAAAGAAGAATGCGTCTTCTCCAACAGGTGACCATTCTACCAAAAGTAGAATGACCTTACTCCACTCAAATAATTTGCATGTCCTACATAAGAAACTTTGCCTCGCATGTCGCTTTTCGAGAACCAAATTTCAATATTTCTGACCTACAAAATTCATTTTCAAATCAAAGCGAAATCCAGCACAATCGCACATCAAATCTCGAACGACTCACTTTATATACGAGCGTTTTTTTTTATGTTTTATGACTTATCGTGATGTGTGTATTATACTTTTGCTCAAATTACGGTTAATGGGAATTATGGTGAGCGCCTCATAAGCAGACAAATAAATATGGAAATGCACAAAATATATATTTGATGCGATTGTGTATTTGCTTCTAACGGTTTAATGTACAGTGAGCGCGAAAAAAACGCAACGATGTGGAAACAAACTGACATGCAAAGCGGCAATTAGGGCGTTGGGTCGGCCGCCGAGCAAACAGGTCGAACACTCAGGCAGTCAGTTAGGCAGTCAGTCAGTCAGGCGGTCGGTTGAGTTAGTGAAGGCGAATGAATGCTCATGGACCATAGCGTACGCCATGCCAAAAAAAAAAAAACAAATAATAATATGTAAAAACAAAAACAAAAATAAAAAACAAATGCGGAATAATCATAAATAATAAAGCATTGTAAGGTCACTCATTTTACCCATTTTTTATACAAATTTTCCAAGAGACGAAACAATTATGAGCAGACATAATGAAGCAGTGAAACATAGAGGTAGTAGTAGATATTATTTACGCCGTCTATTTTCATAATTATAGACGCATTTATTTGGAAGTTGAGTCTATAAGTAAGTGATTCTGTGATTTTCTGCTAGATCGCAAGACTGCGAGACGCTGGCTCCACTAATTGCAGGCTCTTAGATCAATTACCAAAATTTCAGCCGAATGAAGTGGGCCTCGCTGATAGCAGTGAGGTTATGTGCGATGGAGAGAGAGGAAGAGGGACTAAGAAGACTTGGGCTGAGTTATAGGAAAAGCGAATATGTTATGTTTGAATGACCTAGAGGGGACTGAGTGCCGGAGACAGAAGTGGCTGTGGAAAAAATTGGACTATTTCAGACGCCAACCAATATACATTGGTTCGTAGACGTCTACAGCAAATAATAAACAATTTCGTTTACAAAAAGCTACATAAGCGCCGGCCAAGCGACTTGAGTGTTTTATTTTTACTATATTTAGACACCATTGGTGGTGTGGGAGATGGTGGCTCAACTGTGTGCGTATACAACAACAACAGCAAAAATTTGCAAACAAATATCGATTGCACTACAAATTGAAGAGACTTAAGCAGGGAGGCGAAGACCTATAAGTTTGGTGTAGTTTCACACCTTAGCGACGCAAGTCGTATATACCGTTAGCTAAGACAAGGGGGTTCTAAATAAGAAGCCAAAAATTACAACAACAGCAATGCACACAAATTAGACTACCCGCGCGGTGGAACGAGCTAGACAGGTGTTATTTTTAGAAAGGCTTAGAGAAAAGTAATTTGTGCAACTTTGTAACCAAATTTTGGTCAAGGGTAAAACGAAAATTTAAGTAGCTGCAGTAAAACTACTTAACGCTGAACGCTGACAAGGCGCGCTTTGGCAATTTACCTACAAAAACAGGTTACCGTCTCCTCCACATCCAGTGGCAGTGCTAGCTGTGTGGCGGCGGCACCACCGCGCACAGCGCGTCCAGGAACATTGTGGCGCGACGTCGAGGACGACGACGCATGCAGGAACGAGGCACCCGGAAATGTTGCGGTCGACGCGTTCGCGCTCGATGCACCGGAAGCGGATGGTGTCTGCGGCACCGAATCCGCCGCATCGGAGGCCAAAGGCACGGCGGAGTAGCGCACGAGTATGGCGCGACTGACACGATTGCCGCCCGTCAAGTTCGAAATGGCCCAATTCATTGTGGTGCGTCGGAAAGGAGCAAGGATGCGACGCGTATGCACCGAGTGCGTATGAAATGCGAATGCACGGATTCACTACACACAATGCAAATGCGAATGCAAATAGTGTGGCGGCTCGAGTGGAAGCAACAAACCGCACGAAATTGTCGAATGCGACTGAAGCCTAAAAATCGCTGGCGCGCACACAAAACCAGCTGGCAGTCGTGTGGAAAGTGCAAAAAAAACAACAAAAATATTGGTGGCACGACTCTTGAAGCGCCGATGGTGGCGAAAATGACGCCTGACATAAATGTTGGAACAACAACAACAACAATGAAACTTATTGGAGAAAAAATAAAGCAGAAAAACCGGAAGGAAAATGTGGCGCACAAATGAAAGGCACAGTGATATGTTGATGGAATAATAACATAATGTGGAAGCAGGAAATGAATGCAAAATTATGTTTTCGAAAGTAATTTCAAGGTAAAAAATAAATATTTTTTTTTCGGAAAATGTAAATGTATGGAATAGTTGATGGTTGCAATTAAAAAAATATAAATAAATAAATAAAAATCTGAAAAATATTAGAAAACAGGACACACGGAATATTATAAACAGAAAATAAATAAATAAAAATAATAAAAATCAAAAAAAAACAATAATCAAAATTAAAAAAAAACTTAAATAAAAAAACAATAATAAAAATTAAAAAAAATTGTATAAAAAAAATTAAAAAAAAATTAAACTAAAAAAAAATATAAAAAAAAAATTAAACTCAAAAAAAAAATAATAAAAATTAAAAAAAAAATAATCAAAATTAAATAAAAAAACAATAATAAAAATTAAAAAAAAAATTTTATTAAAAAAAAATTAAAAAAATTAAATTAAAAAAAAAAAATAATAAAAATCAAAAAAAAACAATAATCAAAATTAAAAAAAAACTTAAATAAAAAAAAATAATAATAAAAATTAAAAAAAAATTTAAAAAAATTAAATTCAAAAAAAAAAATAATGAAAATTAAAAAAAAAATTATCAAAAAAATAAAATTAAAAAAAAAAATTATCAAAAAAATAAAATAAAAATTAAAAAATTGAATGAAATTAAAATAAATAAATAAAAATTAAATTAAATATAAAAAAATACTTGTTTCTAAAAGTGGAAATTAACAATTAAAAAATAACAATAGCACTACACCGTACTCGCGCTTGACTTCTCCGGCGATCTTTCGTTGCAATCACCGTTGACCGTGGTCGGAAATCAGACAAAAGCGCGATTTAATGACCAAACCAAAGCAGCAGCAGCAGCAACAATAACAACAACAACAAAAGCAACTGCAAACAATAAACTACCCCAAACCAACGCCAATTGTGGCAGTGTTGCACGCATGCAAGTGGAGAAATAGTGTTCGCGGCTTGGCGGCGTGGGTGGTCGCTCGGCAGGCAGCGAGAACGCGCAGTTAAAAATGAAAATAAATTAAATTCCGAAGCCGACTGCTTTAGTACTTGGCTATTGTTACGGTGTTGTTGTTGTGGTACCAATGTGTTGTTGTGGTACCAATGTGTTGTTGTTGTTGTTGCAGTGCAAAAATCAATCACGTACGCAAGCGAAAGTGATTTCCTAGACACTTGCCAGCGCTCAATGGCTGTGTTTATCTCTGCGGCTGTGTGTGTGTGTTTGCTTTGTAGTTGTCGCACTGCCGCCTTCTAATTTAATTAAAGTTTGTTTAATGTTTTCTCAAGGTTTTTATACACCTCTCACAGCACGCTTCCATGCCATTTCATTTTCAATTCACAAGCTCCCATTTTGCCACAGCAGAGATGACTTTTCAGCTGTGGCACACACTGGCGCTTTTTATGACAATTGTTGTTGTTGTGGTTGTGGCTACAGTTGCAGTGTCATAAAGTTCTTTGTGTTATACGGAGGAGGAGGCTGTTGAGGCTGCAAGAGCAGCTGTTTGTTGCAAGTATGTTTGTTTGTATGTGTGAATACAGCACTTAAGTGTGCAAACTTAGTCACTGGACTGACTGACTAACTGTGTGATATATGATTTTGAGTTTATGATTGTTGTTGTTGTTGTGGGTTCTTTTTTTATGACAGTTGGTGCTAAAGTGTTGAAAATCAATAGTACACAATTTGCACTGCTGCCTGCTGCCAGCAGACTGATATCCGACACTCACGGCGACAGCACAGATACCAATACACAGATATTCACCTATAAATGCCTGCACCTCTTTAGCAAGCAGCTCGTTGATGCCTATGATGAGCGATGGCTGAGCCTGGGTTTGAAGTGACAGCAGTAGCAGCAGCAGACATATGTGACATGTGGCATAATTCTGAACAGTCACACACACAGAGACACGCTTAAAAATGCAAAACTTGCATAAACTCTCACATACAAATGTATATGTAAGTCATCTGTGTCCATGTAATATGGACCACTTTTCATCTTGCCTTTTCCACATTATTGCAATTTCTTTTATTATTATTTATTTTTCTTTTTTCTGTTGTTTTTGTTTTTGCTGCCGCAAAGGATTTTCTGTGCCACCGTTGATGGTTGGCCTCTTTTTGCCAATTCCGTTTCCAATTATGCAGATTATAAATAAATAGATATGCTAGCGTTGCCACGTTTATGGTAGATACGTACGTGGCATAAGTCATAGAGAGCACCTAAATACGTATACAAACATACATATATACTTTTATATACATACATACATATATATTTAAATATATTATATTTTCATGTAATTTGTTGTTGTTGTTGTTGTTGTTGCCGTGCTCAGAATTTTCATTTCACTTTTGCTAAGTTAATGAATTTTTTAAGAGGCAAAGGACACTTTAGTTGTGCTCACTCTCAGAATCACTAGAGTATGAACATGTTGTTGTTCTTGTCCTTGTTGTTGTTGTAGTATAGTAGATACATGTTACGCTTCTTACTTAACATTTATTTGTATAAATATTTGAAAGAAAGTAGCAAAAAGGCTAAGGAGTTTAAGGCAGCATCTACGGAGCAGAGTAATGGCGCCTCTGTGGGATATCCAAAACAGATATTTCTCTTCAAAATTAAAATTTCAAATGTGAAAAGGCTTTTAACAAATATTATTTGCATCTCTTGGGGGACCATTCGACTTAAGCAAGGCAAAGTGGCGTGGAATTAAGTGAAATTGAAGGAAAATATGTCAACTATAAGATGTAATATTCATGATGACAATGAAGCCTTGACCAAGAAGATAAAACCTCACAGGTAAGAGTAACGCACCTTGAACTACTGACTGGATCAGCTTTTGTGGTGGAAATAAGGGAGGAGATTAAAGGTTATCAGTGGAATCGGTTCCCGTCTACGATGGTTCTTCATGAGGAACATTTTAAAGTCCGAAAATAGCTTACAGGTCGGGGCCATACATTGTCTATCGAGAGGAGTCTATTATTTTTATGTTTATTTCTATTGTTTTTAGAATTCTTAACGACAAGAATTTTAGCTCCCGAAGCATCCAAAGATAGCTACACACTAAAAACAGCCACAGCGTGAAACCAGAGTGACCCGTGCGCAACTTCGACTTGGATATTGTAGCAGGTTAAACTCCTACTTATTCAAACTGAACCCCGACACACAAAATACAATGAGTCCCCGCATGAGACTAACCACCTTTTTGCATACCCAACGAACCCTACTCATCTAACACCCCTTTCCCTTTGGTCCGACCCCTTCGAAACAGCATGTTTCCTGTGCCTCTCGTTAGATGATTTCGACGACAACGGATAACCTCTACGCCAGGTAAGTATCACGACAGTCGGTTCTACGTAACCGGAACGGACCCGGAATTTTAACCGGCCAAGGACTGTCAAATCGGCAGCATTCCTCAACATTATTTGCGGAATGTTTTATGCCGCTACTACAACAACAACAACGACAACTAGATTTATGTTTTCCATTCCGGCAGGGATCGGTAATCGTTACAACAACAACTCCCTCATCAACCTTTACAAGACTATCTTGCCCATATATCAAATTGACCAGGGAATGACACAGCTACAACAGATTGTCAACAAAAAGCAAATTGAATACAACATTTACATGATATTACAACAACAACACTGCAGTAAAAACGTTACACATTTCTGGCACAAATCCACAAAACTCACGCAGTGAAAGTTCAATAGAAGGCTGAGTGCAAAATCAGCCAACTAAATAAAAAAATGGAAGGAAAAGAAAAATCATAAAAAAGCACAGATTTATTGCCCGCAGATTAGCGACAGATATGAGCACGAGGTCAACGCATTCGAAACGCTTAAGAACCGAACGATAAGCTAAGACGACATATTAGAGGATTTACTGAATGCCGAAATGACCTTCAGACAAGTGAAATGACAAGGTGAACGGAACAGCTGCTGGGTTAGGCAGTAGACGCGCTGTAAAAGGGGAACTAATATTGCCTCAAAGTCGTGCAAAAGCGTACGATGATTGGAGGCTTTAATAAATATCTATTTATGTTTGTATTTGGGGGACTGAGCTGGATAAACGGGCGTGAAATTCTTACTTTCATATTACTTTCATTTAAATTAAAGAATTTCGAAATGCACTGAACAATTTACAGCAAAATAATTATTTTCATATGGCAACACTGTGCCTGATGTTAAAACCTTGACAGCTGTCAATTATTTATTTATTTTAATTAAAAGATTAATTTTAAAATAAATTTATTTACAAACATAGATAATTAATTTATTGTATGAATCATAAGAAATAGTTGGCAACGCATTAGTCATCCATTCGATAGCGTTAAATCAGGTTTAATCGGTATTTGGTTGGTAAACAATTCAAGCTCGCTGTAAAAAGCGACGGACACAAGTGTTTTAGTTCTGATTGATTTTATCTATAATTCTCTGGGTTTACAGACAGCTATGTATGTGAGTGTGTAGACGAAACAATTGTTTAATTGAAATTATTAAAACTCGTAAGGAATGACTATAGCTTGGCATGCATGTACCTATAATAACAATTAAGCATTTCAAAATTGAACACAAACGCGATAATTCAGTATGTAATTAAGATGAACCAGATAACGGCGTGCAAAATAATCAACCCGGCTCGGCTGTCTGGAGACTGAGCCGTTCATCAAACGTCTGTCTACGTGCCGCGCTACAGCGGCTGCTAGACACAGCGGCTACCGCCCGCTCTCAAGTCGTGCCCGGATAAATGGCATTATTAATTAGCATTAAATATAATTTATTTAAACAATGCAATTTTCAAGATTTCATAACACTCAAGCAATCAAACAAAATTGTCTGACACAATTGCGATTATCGACAAGTTAAATACAAACATGAAAACGGGCAAATAATCAACAACAATAAGTTAATGTAAAATTAACAGAAATGAAATAATAACAACAACAACAATGCAGCAGTAACAATCTTTCGTCTGTTTACCAGCAAGTCAATGAACTGATAAAAGTAAAGCCGTACGACTTGTGGTCTTGCTGTATTGCTGTTACTGTTCTGATCCGAGACTTTTGTTGGCATTGCGTATTATCTTGAAAATATATAAACAAATAATAAATATTTGAGCGAGCAAAAATGAAATGTGAATTGTAAATGTATGAGCGGTTAGTATATTTGCGCTTGTTGTTCTCTATACACAGAGTTAAAGGTGGGCGGCAGCAGCTAGTTGCTTGCTACAACTACAACTGCATTTGACGTATGACGTTTAGACAATAAGCAGTTAATTAGCTGCTAGAAATAGTACACAATTGCAAGTTTAAATAGAAAGTCACTTGAGATAAGCAATTTCCGCAAATATACTTAGCAATAGCATAATGGGTGACCTCAATGGCAAATACAATTTAGAAATGTCAGTACCGATCAGTATCACAGCTGATTGTAGGTAGTCGGTTTAACGAGTGAAACAATTGAGTCCGGCAATGGATTTTCTATAATAAAACAATATGTAAAAAATATTTAGATTTTAAAATAGATTTGATTAAAATTAAAAGTTTTCCTTTCGATGTTGTTGGGTAAACTTTCTTCTTTTAAGGCTTTTAAGGCATATCCTACAAATAAGAAAAATATTTTGCTTCAAAAATAAGACATTCTAAAGTGAGACATAAACTTCACTTCATAACTACTCAATTTTCAGCTTCATTAGACTATCAAGAACTATAAATCTGTATAAAACAACAATCGAGAACCACAAAGCCTGCGTAACCCAAATCACTACACTTCTAATTAATAAAGTTATAAATCACAAAAGCACACACAACTGATCCTTTTCGCCAGCAAAGCGAAATACTTCGAATGCTCTGCCACAGAACCCAACCACTCAGATTGTTAAGTGACCCCACACACAAGGGTATGTCTGGCAGACGACGACAATGCGTAACAAGAAACTGTTTGTGCACAAAACAAAAACAATACGTAAGTATTTGTGTTACAACAAAAGGCATAATAAATGGCAAACACAAAATATAGAAATTTGCAGACGATACTTCAGCAAAGCTAAAGAAAGCACAACGAATTGAGAAATCAATAAGTAACATCGATTTGGCCGAACTATGAATGTGAAAAGCGTGTGAAAAATCCCAAAATACATAACAAAACAAACAAGCACAAAATTTTCCCAAATATACGATTATGTAGACATACCTACAAACAAACATGAGAGTGGCAAGCTATTTTAGAACTAAAGCAGGAGAACAACAACAAAAGTCCACACTTAACATTTTCTTGAGTGATTCAGAAAACGAAATGGCTTAGATTTTTTGGTATGAAAGTGTATTTTGTGTGTGTGTGTTGTTGTTGTGCTGTACGTGGATAAGTGGGTGATATGATAGGATATATGGCAAATGTAAATGAAATGAAAAATGACATAGTGTGGCTTTAACTTGGAACATAAGCAAGCGCATGTATAGAAAATGCATAAAACAGCGGTAAGGAGAATAGATTATTGTGCCAAGTGGTAGTGGGCAACAGCAGGACAGCGCACGCAAAAACAGCAGCGGCAGCAAGATTACTTGCTTGTGGTGGCTGAATTAGTGGCAAAATTTGTTGAAATGAGGGCAATTGGCAAGCGGCCAACTAAGCGACGAAGCAATCGGCAAAAAGTGGCAGGCAGTCATAGCCAGTATTTATATACACAATATGTGCATAAGTACATTGTACACACAGCAGCCAAAAAAAAAAAACAAAAAACAAAACGAAAATGTACAAAGTATTCAGCTATGATATGTACAACATTTTGTACATATAACTGAATCTACGTATGTGTCCCACAGCAGGTGCACCCACAGCAAACAACGATGTGACGGCTGACGTGAGTGCCTGGTGTTGGGCCTTGCTGACATGGGGACGACAGTTTTGGAGAGGATTTTGTCACAATCTAAGCTGTGTTGCTGAACTCGGTGAAACTTGATTATTTTGATCAACTGCTACGGAATGGTCGAATATATCTTTAGTTTTACATAAAACAAATATTAACATGCTTCACAGCACAACTTTCGAAAATAGTTATTATTTAGATTCAAATAAATTGTCAGTAACACTTACCCCATAAGCCAGTCGACGGTGTCGCGCAAGTACTCCGGTATACGCTCCAGTTTGACGGCTGTGCGATGCGTTTAAGTTAGAAAAAAATGTTGTTGAATTTGCTGCTAAGTTAGGTTTGTTCGAATTGGAGATGCTCCTAATTAAGGGCTTTCGCGCTTGCACTTGTTCTTAATGACGTTAAAAACACTTTTTGATAGTGTGCTGGACCAGCTGCAGCGAGTGATTTATTAAAAGGGGTGGGAGCACGCAATATATGCTAAAACTACCACCAATACCACGAGCACTAGGCAGCAGAGCTATGACCTGAGCCACAGTTAGCTGGTCCAAATACAACGAGAACATTCACACGCACACTATTTCCGTATATATCTTTCGCTTAATTGCTAAAATACTTATTAATCCACTTGTTTTCCAAACATAAATAATATTGAATAACGCAAAGAAAATAAATTGTGAAACACTGTTTTTTTTCTCACTGTTACTGCAACCACTTTCCTGTTTGTGTCACTCGCCACTTTTTTCTTATTCGCTCTGTTATCTCTACGTTTGCTTTGCAGCTTTTTTCGACACTTTTTGACAATATTTCTTCGACGCAGTGGAAATTCGAAATTCGTATGCAGAAGATGCCAAAGCAGAAACCATGAAAACGAATGAGATGACCATAAAAGACGTAACGATACGTAAGCAGATAAATGTAAACTTTATTGCACTGCCAAGCAGAACTAACAAAAACAATCAACGAATACGTCACACAATACGTACTAGCGAGACAGAGAGAGCACTATTGTTTATCCAATTCGAATTTATTTGATGTGCACATTTCAGTCCCACCAATAGCACTACAGCGAGGTCAGATGTAAACGCCAAACAGCTGATCGCTTGAAAATTATTCATCCACTTAATTTTGAACAAGATACACCGAATACATATGAATGCATCACATTAACGAGTTTTTTACATTTGCCTTTTATTTAACTTTAGACTGCTGCACACTGATGGTAAATACAATTGTTTCTATTTTTAACTTGAAAACACGTCGTCAGAACAATCTGCTGCTTGCCCAAATATTAACGATTTAACAAAAAGTTTTCGAGCAGTCCACTATTTTTAGAATCGTTAAGAAAAAGACAGTTGCTTTGCTTGCTTTCCAATCAGACAAGTCTTAATTCTCTGGCTGTGGGAATGGCCGATATTTTCTAGAAGCGTTTTTGTTTGTCCTTCACAAATTTATCTTATCCTTTGTTCATATTTGCACTGGTTATCAAGAATTATTGTGCATAATGTTTGTGCTCTTTTTCGCAAGAATATAAATATTAAATTATGTCGAATATCCAAACAATCATTTAAGCAATTGCTTTGCAAGTCTTTAGGAATACGTCCTATATTTTAATACACAATTTCCATTAACTATTTTACAATTGCAAGCTTATCGGCGACGCTGGAAAAACTTTCAAACTTCCTTTGCAGAATTTGCAAAACAACATACGATAAGATAAAGAGAAGAAGCGCGATAAAGTAACGAAGTGCTGCCGTATGTACAAGAATAAGACACAGGGTGATCGAAGCAACACTAGAAACGAAATTATTCACGAAAAATTTTAATAGTCTACGTATCAAAAATATGAATTGAAGATGGACTGTGAGTGGTAGTGAGCTTTATACGACTTTTTGTGATATTTTATATGAAAAACATCATCTAAAATGCAAATAAGAAAATTAAAATAATTTTGAGTACACATATAGATATGGCAACACTACATTTTGTAAGAATCTTTTTCGGTTCTTCTCTACAGCTGACTTTGACATTTCGGATTGTATAAGAAGTATGTGAAAACAACATCGTAATTTGTGAAACTACTAGAATCATACACCAGGAGGATTTAAAGGCTCTTATATAAAATGGTAAGTTCCCTGGAATACCTTTGATGATATTATTTATTAATGAACCTTATTTGTTTAACAGGCAAGTTCTATTATTGTCGCCGGCATTGGTCTAGCCGCTGTTGGCTTCGCTGGGAAACACCTCATGCGCCGCATGCCTGCTATGGCCACCAAACTGAATGAGACCATGAAGAATCTACCAAAATTTGATGCGGAAAGTTTGGCAAACTCCAAGTACTACAAAGGTGGTTTCGATCCCAAAATGAATAAGCGCGAGGCGTCTTTAATATTGGGTGTGAGTCCCAGTGCGTCAAAATTGAAGGTTAGTCAGTATTCTTTGCTATTTACTATTCTTTAAGTATTAATAATTTATATTAATTGCCTTTATTTTTTAATAGATAAAGGATGCACACAAAAAGATTATGTTGCTCAATCATCCTGATCGTGGTGGCTCACCTTATTTGGCGGCGAAAATAAACGAAGCCAAAGACTTCATGGATAGCGGCAAATGAGCGTTGTAAATTTCAAGTGTAAACTAAAGTAGCAATTAAAATTAGCCATAGTAGAAAAGAAAATATTTTTAAATTCAAAATTTGGTGCAAAACCTATTTTTATAGCAAATAAAGTCACCAATAAGACAAAAAACAAATATTTGTTAATAACTGGTTTTTTTAACTTGAAAGAGATTTAAATTTATTATATCGTATATAGTTGTCTATAATATAACTAAAGCATGCAGATCTGCGCCCCTCAAATGTTTAAAATGAATTTCCCCCTTCAATTTATTGGCGGCCCTTTCTTTAGCTTTGGCAACATTGTTGGCCCCAACTTTCTCCGTAGCCAAAATATGTGTTGACGTAGTCAAATGTCAAAAATCACTCGACAAGTGGTTGGAGCAACAGATCCGCAGCAAGTGCTTTTCGTTTTGTATTAACCAACAGTTGTACAAGTGAGTTTTCAAAATTATGAATTAAAGTAGCGGCATATTAATTATATATTTTTTTCTGCAGTTTCCCTTACAAGCGTGCAGCAAGCAGCTAAATTATAGCAAAATGCGCCAACTTCGTGGTAAAGTGAAAGAGACACGCAAGCAGAAGAAGGAGCGTAAACTCGAGAATCTGGAGATACAAAATCAGTTGAAAACCATTGTAATACCAGCAGTTTGTGTCTTGGCACTGCTCATTGTTGTCTTCGTCTATTTCAAAACGCGACCGGCGGTGGAGGTGTAGAGTTAGTGTTTATATATGGGTATTCTGATGTATCCAGTAATGTGCGCCTTCAATGGCCAAAACGAAAACTAGACTAAACGTACTGACCGGCAACAGGCAGTGTGAAATTTTAAAGTTACTTATGGAGTAGTGCTCAATGACACACAGTGCTGTGCACTGCCAACTATTTTTCCAATTGTTGCGAATATATTTTAAGGCTGAAGCGCATAATTAGTTTGTAATATCATATTTCAGTGAAAATTTTAAATTTATTTGTGAGTCTCTAAGAAATCAAAGTACTATATGGTGTTGCGTATCTATCGCTTTTCTAGAATATCATAGAACCAAGAGTTTTAAAGAAAACACTTGTACAAATATTAGAGCAGTTGACGTCAGTGCTTCTCCCAGTAATAGATGGTGCACTGTTATAATTAATATATGCAAACATATGTGCATATATGTATAATATTTATTAAGTCTATATATCTATATATTACTCAAAATATATGTGTTTATACATAACTGTATATTTTAATATATATGTATATGTATGTTGAGAGAAAATAATAAAATATTATATTTTATATAACAGAAATTGGTTTCAGTCATTAGATGTGCCATTATTATGTAAATAGCTGAACTTTAGAGTTCATGAAGAGTCTCTGCACGCGCCACGCATGTAAAGTTCTATGTGTGTATGAGTAGATATCAAACCGCTGATTATTTAGTAGGCATTTATCAGTGTGTTAAACTATTGATAAGCAGATTATTTGCTTATTATTGTATTTTAAAGCGATTTAAGTGTTTAGAAAGCATATTCACACTGTACATATGTAAGTAAAGCCTCGCTAAGAAGTGCAAAATGATTGGGGATACTTACCACTTCTGAATCAAGAAATGCAATAATTTTCATAAAAACTCATTTTGATTAATTTTGTATACATTTATTTGTTATTTGTTATATTTTAAATTTTCATAATCATCACATTCTCTTCTGCTACAACTCACAAGTTTCAGTTACATATGCTATATATACTAAATATATGTATGTTTGTATGTATAACTATAATATGTTTATAAATTAAAGAAGTTTGCATTAATGGCTGTATTTAATTGCATATAAATATGTATATACTATGCAGCGCACAATTTCAGTAAGAGGTCATAACTACTATGGCTAACACTAACTTACGCTTACAGTTTAAATGCATTCATAAAACTATTGTATTTTCAGTTAATTGAAAACAAAAATATTAAAAAATATTCGAATTTTGAAACAAAAAATATAAATTATGCTCTATATTCACGGTAAATGCTTAGGTCAGCCTAAATGTATGCTTTAATATTCTGTACCAGGGGTACAGGTACAGGGGTTGAAAAGCATTATATTCGAAATTTCAGTTTAAAAACCTTTTTTTTCGAAAAAAAACAACAAATTCATGAAATCTGGAAATTAATCGAAAGAATAACGGTACTCTTACAAAGTCAAAATTTTTTAATATATTGAAAATTTAAAAACTTGAATGTTTTAGTACCAAATTGGTCTAATCCTACACATATTTTACGTATACATCGTGGTTTTAACAGGTATAAAAGTATGTTTGTTTGAGTTGATATTTCTTATTTTTTCGATTTTTCAAAAAAGTAATATTTTTAAACTTATTTATCAACTTTCATCCAAATTTTTAATATAAAAGAAAAATCTAGTTTGAACGTCAGAAAATAACTCTTTTTGTGGAAGTTCAATATTACAAAGCTTCAAAAATTAAACCAAATATTTTTCGAACACCCAAAATATTTAAAAAAAATTTCAAAAAAGTAAATTTTTAATATTTTTTTATCAACTTTCATTGAAATTTTAAAAATAGCAGAAAGAACTTATTTCAGAGCCAGAAAACAACGTTTTTATGGAAGTTCATTATTACTAGCTTCAAAAATTAAAGCAAATATTTTTTTGAAAACCGAAAATATTTAATTTTTTTTCAAAATATTTTATTTAGTCTCCATGCAATTACGTATTTGGAAAAATTTGTTTTTAAATATATTTTTAAACATTTTCGTATTCTAAGACTTCCCTAAAGTGCCGTTATGCCTAGCTTACAGTATTTATTTATTTATTTTTTTTCAGTATTATTCAATATTTACCCATTTCAAATGCACACAATTGCAAAAATTAAAAAAAAAAATCCATTTACAGTTATTTTAATATATAATTATATCAGTTTGTTTTTATTAGAAAATGTATTTATATAATATATAAATTATTATATACTTATGTGGTAAATACTTCATTATTCATTAAAGCGCCTAAAATGCTACTACACTTTTCAACACACTTATATATCATTATTTTTCACACGATTTTTTTTTGTTTTTTCGCAGTTTATAGTAGTTTAAATATAATACAGAAATATGCACTTAACGGACATGCGTTTACAACAAAAATTTAGTATGAAAGAAAGAAGTTTCTAAAAAAAAGTTCTACAAAATTAACACGCACAAACACACTCCTATTGGCACTCACGCAGTTTACACACACACACAAATGCATACACTCGTACTCTCCTCTCTCACACCCACACACACTCAACGCCATTTTGCATGTACTTTTAAGGATAATTGCTGGTACATAAGTATTAATTTTAATTTTCATTTAAGTTAATTCATTATTAATTTTATGCTCTTATCAGCTATTGAACTTTTTATAACTGTTTTCTTGTTTACGTATATAAATGATTTGCTTCGCTTCAAGTTCAATTCATAATTTTCTCTTCATTCTTATGCTAAAACATGTTTGTTCTTGTTGTTGGTGTTGTGCATAAAATTCGCAAAAGAGAAAGTAATTATAATACAAGTTTACATAGAAATGCGCCTAAAAGTAGACCTTCACTTAGTTTACACTAGCATTCGAGTAGTGTTGGAAGGTCTTTGACAGTTTTGGAACTTCATTGCTAGGCTTTTGTTCGAGTTTACTTCATTTTAAATTACTAAAGCGCCTAAAAGTATGTTACAATGAAACATTGAAAATACACAAAATTGCAGCATGCCAAACATTGGTCGAAATTTACGGAAATCTTCTAGGTAATAACTTGCTAAGTGCTTGAGCGATGGAATTTTGTGTTGAAATTCAAGCGACTTGAGTATGGCATAGAAAAGCAATTAAACCAAAATTATAAATTTTTATATTAAAATTAAAAAAAATTAAAGCGTCTAGCAACATTTAATTGCCAAA
Source organism: Zeugodacus tau (assembly GCA_031772095.1). Lineage (NCBI taxonomy): Eukaryota > Metazoa > Arthropoda > Insecta > Diptera > Tephritidae > Zeugodacus > Zeugodacus tau. The sequence continues at coordinate 1,612,556 of CM062653.1, read as the reverse complement.
AGGAAAATTATGTTATTTTTTGCCAAAATGTTTTGAAAATTCTCTAAGGTAAACGCCAAAAACACTTTTGACGCCTAAAAGCATGCTACGCGATTTTTATACCATACTCTCGCGCACACATTTTCCACTCTCCTAACACTCGACTGCACTTAACCTCACAAAACACAAATTAAAATTCATCAAAATTTCGACGCACTCCTAAGCCACACCATTTGCCCGTGTCCTTAAGCACTAGCAACAACAACGAATCACAGCATATCGGCAACAACACCGCCAAACCACGCCATATAGAGCGGCAGCAGATACAACAACAACGCGCGCCGCAAAGACATTTTAGGTGCAGTCTTCGCGCCCGCATTCTCACTGCCACCCTTCTGCTCGTTCAAATCATTATCGTCGACGTCATCCTCGTCCTCATCAATAGAGTTGGTATCACCGCCAGCAGCGGCACCATCAGCCGTACCGGTGCTGCCTGGATATTTGGGACGTGTTGTATGCGAGGAGTCCGTAATGCGACGCTCCTCCACGTCTTCTTCGTCCTCGTCGTCGATATTGTTCGCCGGCATTGAGCCCGGACGGTCGGTGGGTTTCAGGTGTGGTGGTGTAAATGGACCGCCACTTAGACCAGAGCCCTCATCGTCATCCTCGTCGTCGCTGCCTGCGCCAGAGCCAGCGCCGCTGCCGTAGAGAGCATCTTCTGAAACGGAACAACAAGAAACGTAAGTACGGCTGTTGCGCACAAAAGTATGCTTCGTTTTGGGACTTACCTTGATCGCTCCAATCTACATCCTGGCCATTGTACGCATTGCGCAAATGATTGATGACATTCTTCAGGTAGAACAGTTGTGTGGCCACTTGTGATGTTTGACTCGTGGTTGCTGGATTGCCGGGGAATTCGGGATTGCGGGTCTGCTCGGTGGTCACAGGATGCATATATCTGTATAGAAATAATATTATATCTGTTTTAAATTTGTTCTTATATCAATTCTCTATGCACGCGTCACTCACCTATCAATCGTGTGTCCATTCCAGCACATGCCATCGACATCGGAAGACGTGGAGATCTCATCGTTGCTGCAAATCTGATGCGGCAGATTGGACCAGAACTTCTTCGACTCCTTCACACGCTGTCTAATCTCGCGCACCAACTTATCCAGATTCGGATCGTGTCCATTGTCATCGTCGTTCTTGCGATTCTGCTGATTCTTGCGTCGCTTGCCACCACCGCGTCCGCCACCATTGCTCGCCGCACCAACGCTGGTGCCCACATCCTCATTTGCCTTATCGCCATCCGCGCTCTGCTCCTCCGAGATAGGCTCAGCGGCGCGTCGCTCACGTAATACAATCGCATCATCGACGTCCGCGTCAATGTCCAAGATGTCCGACTCGATTTGCTCCGCGGGCACCTCGAGCGTGGCGCGTTTACGTATCACTTTCGAATCGGAGCTGGTCAAAATCACAGACGACGGCTGTGGGTGTGGCACGGCGATGGTTTGGCTAAACTTGGGACTGACCGAGCGACGCGTGCGGCCGATACTAGGACGTCCGCAGCCCTCGAAGACGCGCGAGGTGATTGACTGACTGGATTCCTGGAAGAGAGGAGTGGAAATTGTGTTAAATATAATATGGAAATTGTAGAAATATAAAATATTTTTTTTATTATATCTAGCGCCTAAAAGTAGGCTATGACCTCAAATATAAATTTTAAATATAACGAAACGCTCTATGGTTATATACACACCGCCTTGTCTTTCGAAAAAATTTAAATAAATTTCATATTTTCATTGAAAAAAATACAAAATTAACAACAACAACAAAATTGCTGTATAACAGCAGCCAAACCACAGCCGCGTCATTGGTTTCACTGCAGATACATGTGGCAGCGCTGGAAAGGCTGTATGGCTACGAAAGAGTCATGTGAGTTCAAATGTTTACAGTAAAGTACATATGTATCTATATGTATCTATAAATATATATATTTAGCTTTACATCTGTTTAATATTGTCTACCACAATTCACCTACTTTCAGCGCAAATGGGCTGCAATGGCAAGCGATTTACTCAACTGAATAATGGAAAATGATAAGCGAACGGAGAAATATGATGAATTACCACTTGATAGCCAACAAATACAACTACAAACAAGTAAGGAAGGGCTAAGTTCGGGTGTAACCGAACATTTTATACTCTCGCAATTTATTGATGTAATTTTATAAAGATAGCACAATTCGACCCATATATTGCGTATAAAGTTCAATAGAATAACGAAAATCATCATAAATAGTATATGGGGACTGAGGTAATTCCTAAACCGATTTCACTCGTTTTCACCACCAAGATACAATGTATCGAAGACTATACGCTCACTTAATTTAATATTACTTATAATTAGGTATATGGGATCTGGGGGAAGTTATGACCCGATTTTTACCATTTCAGGTACAGAGAGAAACTGTTATAAAAAAAAAATTCAGAGGGAATGAATTACATTAAAATATCTGAGGGATTTACCTAAGTATATTTTCGGGGAAAAATTACCCTTAGGCACTGAGTTCTTCATGTTCGATATCAGGGGCCTTGAAAAGTCATGGTTCGATTTTTACAATTTTCTCACAAGTGATGCAACAGATCATATACAGTGTTTGTGTAAAGTTTTATTTCGCTATCTTCATTGGTTCCTAATGTATATTTTATAAAGTGAAGGAATAAGATGGAATTCAAAAATGAGTTATATGGGAAGTTGTCGTGGTTGTGAACCAATTTCGTCCATTTTTCACACGTGTCATCAGGGTGTCAAGAAAATATTATATACCGAATTTCATTGAAATCTGTCTAGTAGTTCCTGAGATATGGTTTTTGACCCATAAGTGGGCGACGCCACGCCCATTTTCCATTTTGTAAAAAAATCTCAGTGCAGCTTCCTTCTGACGTTTCTTATGTAAAATTTGGTGTTTCTGACGTTTTTAGTTAGTGAGTTAACGCACTTTTAGTAATTTTCAACCTAACCTTTGTATGGGAGGTGGGCGTGGTTATTATCTGATTTCTTTCATTTTTGGACTGTATAAGGAAATGGCTAAATTAAACGACTGCAGAAAGTTTGGTTTATATAGCTTTATTGGTTTGCGAGTTATATACAAAAAACCTATTTGGGGGTGGGGTCACGCCCACTTTTCCAAAAAAATTACATTCAAATGTGCCCCTCCCTAATGGGATCCTATGTTTCAAATTTCATTTTCATAACTTAATTTATGGCTTAGTTATGACACTGTATAGGTTTTCGGTTTCCGCCATTTTGTGGGCGTGGCAGTGGACCGATTTTGCCCATTTTCGAAAGCAACCTCCTCAGGGTGCCAAGGAGCATATGTTCCAAGTTTCATTAAGATATCTTAATTTTTACTCAAGTTATCGCTTGCACGGACAGACGGACGGACAGACGGACAGACGGACGGACAGACATCCGGATTCCAAATCCACTCGTCATCCTGATCATTTATGTATATATAACCCCATATCTAACTCTTATATTTCTTGGTGACACAAACAACCGTTAGGTGAACAAAACTATAATACTCTCTAGCAACTTTGTTGTTGCGAGAGTATAAAAATGGAGCAAAAATAGGCAGGAATACACACACACACGCACGCACAAGAGTTTCTCAAGCATATCTCCGTTGATGAAGTGCCAAAACCAGTCAAGTACTGGGCAAATATGGTTGGATAAATGAACGCTTGAACCCACTTGCAAGCCCACGTAGCTATGAATATACCCACTACATACATATGTATATTTACAAGCGCATATCTAATCACTATCAGCGCCGCATTGACACCTCACACACTGCAAGTTGTTGGCACTCGATGCGTTCATATCTCACGCTGACACGCATACTCATACTCAGTTCACTGAATGTGAGTTACAACTACATATATGTATGTATGTATGTGCCGTCAGTCGATTGCAGCAAGTTAACCGCAAAAGTGGTTTTCAATAGCTGAGTTATGCCCGTAACTATGTGTGTATGTTTGCGTAGAGATATCACATTTTCCTATTCGCCGTGTGTGTTGACACCTTCCAGGTAGTCCCCCCACAGCTAAGTGGTTGATTGTGTGATAACTCAACACTTTGTTTAGCTTTCAGCTACCAATAATCGATTATTATGTGCGCACTGTGTTGTGTTGTTGCACTCGCTGCAGTGCAATGAAAGTGAAATGTCTGACAACTTAATGCTATCAATTACAGGAAATCAGATAAAAACGCATATATACGGGAATATACTATATATTAACGCTAGTCTACTAGCTCACCATATATGCCACATACATACATTCATAACAATTCACACAAAGTATGCAAGCCTATGTGATTATAATAATAAATGCGGCAGCTTACTGCATATAAGCTATTGAATGCGGTCACAGATTTACTTGCTTATATTACTTTTATTTAAGTAGAGGTATCGTATGAATTAATGAAATTGTTATATATTAGCTGAAATAGATTGAACGCATTAGCGGAAGAATTGTCTTGATTTGGCTAGCAGTCATTCAGTATCAGTTTTTGAAAAAAATATATATTAAATTTGCCAATACAATTACTATTTTTAACGTAATCAGTACTGATATTAATAATTATGCGAATAAGTACCAGTAGTAAAACCAATATTAATACCAGTAGCAGTACCTGTAACAGTACCAGTATCAGTACCAGTACCAGTACCAGTACCAGTATCAGTATATATAGCAGTATCAGTACAAGTATCAGTACTAGTACAAGTACCAATACCAGTACAAGTACCCGTACCATTACCATTACCATTACCAGTACCAATACCAGTAGCAGTAGCAGTAACAGTACCAGTAGCAGTAACATTACCAGTAACAGTAGCAGTACCAGTACCAGTACCAGTGGCAGTACCAATACCAAATTCAAGATACCAATAATGAATAATACCAATACTATAATACCAATAAAATATCATTTTCAATACTAATATTAATACCACTAGCTTAACCAATATCAATTCCAATCTCCAATATTAATACCAGTACCAGTACCAGTACCAGTACTAATACCAGTACCAGTTCCAATACCAGTACCAGTATCAGTACCAGCATCAGTACCAGTACCAGTCTCATTACCAGTACCATTACCATTACCAGTACTAATACCAATACCACTAGCTTTACCATATTACCATCTCAGTACATTTACCTTACCCAAACTATCAATACGATTACATCAATACAAATACGAAATCCATGAAAATTCGAAAATTTGCTTTATAATCAAACCCACTTACATTTCACTACCATTAGACACCCACCTTTCAACCTACGTAATCTCAATAATCCCCAAATTAGAATTAAAATTAAAATGGCGATTAATTTACATAATGGGTGTGTTTATTGGTGCAACACCCGTCGTTTTCTTTGAAGTACTGATTTATCTGCATATACAACAAAAACTTTTCAAGGTCTGAACCAAAATATACCGTTAGTCTATAATAGAACAAACCAAATGCTGGTGGGTGTCTGGTTTACTAGCAATAAATTAGCAAAGTTTCTTTGAATTTCGTAGAAGACTTGCGAAAACTTTGCGTATAATATTTGCAGATAATCCATTTTCGCGCCATGAAAAAATACACAAATGAACGAGGATAAATAAATACCCAAAATTGAGGGAAATAAATTATGCCGAGCGATACGTAAAGGCAGATATTGAAAACAGCTGAGCTGTCAAATTGCGGAAAACACCTTACGGCGGGGGCCCACGCACTCACATCTGGGCCAAACGGTGAACTATTTTTATTTTAGTTATTTCTTTTTTTGTTCGAAATTTCACACAAATCAACGCGGAATCAAAAGAAAAGCCGAAAATTAGCTGATCAAAGCGAAGGTGAGGCAAAAAGGAAATAAACAGAAATTGAGGAAAAATCGCATCGCCGCGGGTTATAAATTTCACTGGCGAACTGGCAGAATGGAATGTAAATTTAATTACAATAAATAAACAAATTATCAAAGCGCTGAGGCTAAACATAATAATAAAATCCGAAACGAAATCGCAATAAAAGTAAACAACGCAAACATTCAATAAAACTGAGAAACAAGCCAAAATAAATTGAAGTAAAATAAAATCAAAAAATCAAAAACTGAGCAATTTAATTCTGCGCTGACTCAGCCAGCCAGCCAGCCAGTGGAGTCCATGTGGCAACGAGAGAGCAGCTGACACACGTTCGTGCGGCGTGTTTGTAAACAGAGGCGGTGTAATAAATTTGCGAAACTTGAAAGCTCGATGCTAGAATTTTAATTAGCAAATGAAGTGTAAACACAATGCCTACATAGCGACTTCAAACTTGAAGGAATGAAGAAATAAAAGGAAAAAAGTAAATTGATTATAACGCGCGTCTAAATTGGCAGATGATGCGCGCTCTCTAATAGCCAAGCGGCAATAAATTTAAATGTTAATTAAGCGAAAATCGAAAATATATAAATTTTATTTATACTAATTTCCGCCTCACACAGCCAATGGCAGCGTAGTTCAAAGCCTCGTCATTAGCAAGCAACAGCATCCGCAGCATTAAAAGCTTTGATTTGTTGGCAGTGATGACCGAATGGGTGTGCGGCACCGCGAAGGCATTAAACTAGCACGCCCTGCTAACGCTAACGGTACTCAGATTTAATTTGACAGGCGAAACTCGAGGATTTTCAGTGGTAGTTGGTATGCGCATGCGCAGCGGACGTTTGAATGAAGTGAGAAAAACTCAAATACAAGAATTTGAAACTCTGTTGGGAAAGCAATCAAACTAGCTTTGTTTATTATGGAGCAATAGGAGGCGGAGGAGCAGAATTAAATTGTCTAATTATACCCTGAACAGGTTATATTAAGTTTGTCACGAAGTTTGTAACACCCAGAAGGAAGCGTTGGAGGCCCTATAAAGTATATATATAAGTGAACAGTATGTTGAACTGAGTCGATTTGACTATGTCCGTCCGTCTGACCGTCCGTCCGTCTGTCTGTCTGTCTGTATATATACGAACTAGTCCTTCAGTTTTTCAGATATCATTTTGAAATTTTGCAGATGTTATTTTCTCTTCAAGAAGCTGCTCATTTGTCGGAACTGCCGATATCGGACCACTATATCGTATAGCTGCCATACAAACTGAACGATCGGAATCAAGAGCTTGTATGGAAAACTTCCGTATTTTACTACATATCTTCATGAAATTTAGTGTGAGCTATTGTTCATAGAAATAATTTAATCTCCGAAAAATTTCTTCAGATCGGCTCACTATAGCATATAGCTGCCATACAAACTGAACGATCGGAATCAAGGGCTTGTATGGAAAACTTCCGCATTTTACTACATATCTTCACGAAATTTGATGTGAGTTATTGTTCATAGAAATAATTTAATCTCCGAAAAAATTGTTCAGATCGGTTCACTATATCATATAGCTGCCATACAAACTGAACGATCGGAATCAATGGCTTGTTTCGCATTTGACGTGGTATCTTCACGTAATTTGACATGGATTACTGCTTAAGCTAATAATATAATCTCCGAAGAAATTGTTCAGATGGGTTAACTAGATAACCTTAATGTTTTTAGCAAACAACCCGGCTAAAAAGGATTAGTAAAATGTTTTCTTTTTTTTTTTACTTACTTTTTCTTACGTCTTTAGATTTGCTTAAACACATAGTTACTAAAGGAAATGCATCTGTGAAGGGTATATTAGCTTCGGTACAGCCGATGATAAGGTTTTTTTTGTTTCATAATAACTTTTTATAACTTTTTCGAGAATTCCTTTAAAGATGGCTTTGACGATACTTTTTTGTAAAAATTTTAGCAAATTCATTATTTAGAAGGAGCCAAATAAACTTACAAAAATTCCACTTTAAATGCAAAATTTTATAGGCACAGTGGGACTTTCCACTAAATATGTGATCAAATTCGTTACTTAGAGTAGACTTTTGACGTAAATTGGGAACTCTTTCTATAAAAAAAAAATGTAGAAAAAAACTCTTAAACGCCTCATTATAATTTTACAAGCGCTCGAAAATAAAATTAGCACATTTAATGGCCAATAAAAATTAATTAAGAAAAACAGTTAAACTAGTTACATTAATAGAGCTTCATAAAAATCAAAGCTTAAAATTTGTCAACTTCTACAGTTTCAGTTCGTTTATGCTATGATTTTTATGACCCACACTTAAAACCACAAACCGGCTTGAAGACCAAAAATGTATTTAGTTTTCACCAAATTTTATGTAACACGCTTCGAAGAACGACTTTTATGTGTTTTCGAAGATGATTTGAATTTTACGTGTCGTACTGAATGAATTTCACTTAAAAGACTTTAATTTCGCTCAACTATACATGTAAAACACAGTTCATTCAACTCACCTGGAAATTCATAATCGCCTCGGAGATTTTGATATTAATCGGCTCGACAACCATGACAATATTGAATGAGCCCAGCAGCCGTTCGGCGACCTTGTCCATGGCGATCGCGAAATTCTCCCATTCCGTGTCGAATTCGTGCACATAGTGCAAACAGCCTTTGATCACATTGACGCAATAGTTCGTGCAGGGCTTTTCCGCATAACCCTTGCAGGCGCCGCAGTGTTGCATTTTCGTGAGCGCGGCCGTGCAGTCGGCATTGAGGCGTACCTAGGGGGTGAGAGAGGAGATTATAAGTATTTATTTTTTGAAATTTATTAATATAATAAAATAAAAAAAATGTTTTTTTTTGTTGTAACGCTACTCACATTCATCATCTTCTTCGAGACTTCGGCGGCTGTATGCAGCGCCTGCCAATAGGTGCGCGTCGCCACAAAGGAACGTTTGATTTGTACAGCCAGCTTATCGGGCACATCACCGAAGGGTTTCAGTTCTTTCATATGTTCGCTGACGCATTTCAGGAATCTGTAAGTTAGAAATTAGAAAAATGTTACAGAATGTGGAAAAATCACTATGGAAGAATCTTAAAAATGTTCAAGTCCAGAACATCTTTATAGAATATATTTTACGATTCGATTTGTGAAACCTAATGCCTTTTAAAACTCCAGATTTTATGATCCTTTGAATATATTACTGCATACATACCACTGTTTTCAGTATTTTAGGTTATTTAGCTCTTCGAACTCGTTTGAATTCGGACCTTTAGACATTTTTTGGTTACTAGAACTTTTTCCAAGTTAATTTATTTTAAATAAATATTTAAATTTGAATAAATCACCAAGATTCACTGAACCTTTTAGTCAGAAGAGCGCTAAGTTCATGTTTCAACAAAGAAAGAGCGAAAGCAGCAATGACAACAAAGAAAGCTAAGTGCTTCAAGTTTACACTTAACCCTTTGAGAAGGACAAATAATAATAAAATAAGAAAAAGTAAACAAAAACAAGAAAGTTAAATCCTAAAGGCTGACAATGGAGCGCGGATTGTGGAAAGAAAAACAAAATTTAAATAAAACAAGTAAGGAAGGGCTAAGTTCGGGTGTAACCGAACATTTTATACTCTCGCAATTTATTTATTTAACTTTATTAATATTATATAATACACAATTTGACCCACATATTCGTTATATATGTTATATAAAGTCCATTGAAAGTTGCAAACCCTAATATTAGGTTAGAAGCACCGAGTTCCTCACGTTCGTTATATGGGGCCTTGAAAACCTATGGTCCGATTTCGGCGAATTTTAGCATGGGACTGCCACACTATAAACTTAGTATTTGTGCAAAGTTCTGCACCGATATCTTCACTAGTACTTACTTTATATATTGTAAAGTAAACGATTCAGATCGTCTTCAAAGTTCTAGTATATAGGAAGTAGGCGTGGTTGGCCTATTTTCACAACATATCGTTGGGATGCAAGGAAACTATTACAAACCAAGTTTCATTGAAATCGGTCGAGTAGTTCCCGAGATATGGTTTTTGACCCATAAGTGGGCGATGCCACGCCCATTTTACATTTTGTAAAAATATATGAGTGCAGTTTACATCTGCCATTTCTTATGTGAAATTTAGTGTTTCTGACGTTTCTCGTTAGTGAGTTCACCCACTTTTAGTAATTTTCAACCTAACCTTTGTATGGGAGGTGGGCGTGGTTATTATCCGATTTATTTCATTTTTGGACTGTATTAAGAAGTGGCTAAAAGAAACGACTACAGAAAGTTTGGTTTCTATAGCTTAGAAAGGTTTGCGAGATATATACAAATAACCTATTTGAGGGCGCCCACTTGTAAAAAAAATACATCCAAATATGCCCCTTCATAGTGCGATCCTTTGTACCAAATTTTATTTCCATAGCTTTATTTATGGCTTAGTTATGGCACTTTATGTGTTTTCGGTTTTCGCCATTTTGTGGGCGTGGCAGTGGTCCGATTTTGCCCATCTTCGGAAGCAATAAGTGTGCCAAATTTCATCAAGATATCTTAATTTTTACTCAAGTTACAGCTTGCACAGACGGACGGACGGACAGACAGACATTCGGATTTGAACTCCACTCTTCACCCTGATCACTTTGGTATACATAACCCTACATCTAACTCGTTTAGTTTTAGGACTTACAAACAACCGTTATGTGAACAAAACTATAATACTCTCTTAGCAACTTTGTTGCGAGAGTATATTGAAGAGAATTTCTAACTCCAGCGAAGTCTTGTTACATTTTTACTTCTGGCTGTAAATATGTATAGAATAATTTCCAGGAGGTGTGAAAAAGTGCAGCATTTAGCTTATATATAGACACGTGATGCTAACCATTAGCGCTTGAGTGTGTCTGTGCGAAATGCCTGTGGCACTTGTAGGTCTGCACTGTACTGCTGTTGTTTTTATTGTTGTTGTGATATTATTGTTGTTGTTGATTTTATTATTGTTACAGCGCGCATATTTACACCGACGCCCCCAAAGCTATAAAAACTTTTGCAGCGGTGCTTAGAGGGAGTGAAGTAGAGATAGAGGAGGTGAAGGAAGAAGAGAGGGAGAGGAGGTGCGGTGTGGTGGCGCGGCATTAAATGTAGAAGAAAATATTTTTTTGTATGTTTGTCTGTATGTGTTTGAGTGTTTACATGCATGCTCCATGCACTTAAGATCATTTGAACACGGCTTGTTGGCCCAGTCACCGCGCTTCCGGCCATTTTTCGCTTTTATTTGCTTGTGAATGAGGTGTGCTTGTGCTTTATGCTTTTTCGTATTTGTGTTCTTGTGTGCATTTGCTAAGTAAATGAGCGTGAATACATATATGACAGAATCAACTTTTGTGTTGTTGTTATATGCTTTTGTGCTGTTGTTAACGCTGTTGTATGCGCCGAAGTGTCAACGCGCCTTTTCACAAATTTGTTGTAAATGACTTTTGGCGATTTTGCCTTTCCTTTCTGTATAAGTTCTAATAAAAGTGGACATTTAAATGTCTGTAACCGGAGTTAAACAGTTGAACTCTAGTACATATATATAAATATTGGACTCAAGTACATATATTATACATACTTCTATATACTCATTCATACATTTATATTCACGAATTATGCCTTTCTTCACTTTTTTCTTATTCTCAGCCATTTCTTCAACCGTTATTTCCTTTATAGTCCGCAAAAATATTCCTCTTCGCTTTATTTGCAACATTTTTAAACGCTTTGGTCAACCGAAATGCACGCGTGGGTAACACGAGCTGTTGCGGTTCGGCCAGTCTTCCTCACAGCCATTCGCTGACCATCAAATGCTGACATGCAAATGTGTGTGTTAACAAGTGCTGTTTCCGCAAGAACTTGACCCCTTCATGTACGTTTACTCTTTCACTACGTTTTTGTTTTTGTTTTTTTTTTTTTCTTCTGAAGAATTACAAGAATTACTCATGCCTGCTTTTGAGTACATATCTACATTCGTTACATAAATACATAACTTTTAAGCGCTCAGTTTGCTAATCAAAGCGGTAATTTAAGCTGTTTGTCATGGTATTTGACTTTCGGTGACAAGCTTGGTCAACACTACTTCCCTCGCGCACACACTTTCATTGCTCAAAGTCAGCAAAGAGCAATGAAAATTGAATGTGAGTATATATGTATGTTTGTTTGTATATGTATTTGTGAGAGTTTCAGAAATTTAAGCCAATTGTGTTAATTTTTGGTGCGTGGCAATGGCTTTGTTCAAAAAGGGACGTTGACAGCGAGTCGGAAAGAAAATTCGTATCAGTTTTGTTGTGGTCACGTGTTTGTAAAACCTCTTGTTATGCCTTGAGACTTAAAAATATTATTCTCTAATTATTTTAACCACAATATATTTAAGATATTTAGTGGAGGTCAATGGCTTACTTGTGCTTTCTTCATATAAAATATTGACTGAAAAATAATATGCTTAAATTACACATATTTCTTCAACACTGCGCTGAAAGCACTTCTTTAACAAAATCAAAGCCTACAGATACTTAAAACCTTAGATCCTCATTCCAGCACCAAGTTTTTGTTGTTGCTTACAAAATTGAAACAAAAATGTTCCGTCAACACTGCGCTGAATTCACTTCTTTAACAAAATCAAAGCCTCCAGACACTTAAAACCTCAGATATGCACTCCAACACCAAGTTTTTGTTGTTGCTTACAAAATTCAATCAAAAAATTTCCTTCAACACTGCGCTGAATTCACTTCTTTAACAAAATCAAAGCCTCCAAACACTCAAAACTTTAGATATGCGTAGCAACACCAAGTTTTTGTTGTTGCTTGCAAAATTCTATAAATAAATATCAATAAAACTTACTTCTCTTCGAACGTTTGTCCATTGAGCACTTGGAACATCTTCTGGTAGAGCGTGTTGAAAAATTTGTCCATCACTTCCAGCAGATCGATGCGTCCGCGTGTGTAATAATTTTCCAATTCATTGAATAAATCGGAGAACACATAGGAGTTTTGCTGATAGATGACGCCATAGGTGCGTGTGAACATTTTGTGGAACTCCTCTTTCGATTCGCCCAAGAGCTTACGGAATATGGCTGCAAAGAAAGAAGAGATATTTTAATAAATTGAATAAAGCACAGAACGGAAATTCTGTTAATTAAAGAAACTGAAAAATAAACTAAATATTTAGAATAAATCAAAAAATCCACTTCGTCATGGTGGCTAATGTGCACGCTGTGCCACTTCACTCGGCGCAAGCGCGCGAGACATCCGCCAACGTTTGTTGCCGCTTATTAAGCGATTTAAATTTGTTTATTACTGTATTTGGGCGCACCAAATTAGATTTGCCTTGTTTCAGCATTAATCGAACATAATTGGAAAACTCCACATCCGGCAGCGCCACAGATGATTGTTGACACAAACAAGCGACGGCAACAATAATAATAACATACATTAAATAAACAGCAACAAATGAGTTAAGTATATGCATGCAACAATTTGCGGCAACGCTACGCATGCGCAACACGCCGCTTGGGTGAACGGTTCATTGCGCAGCCACTTGTGTTGCCGGTAGGGGAGGGCAGCCGCCTAAGCGGCAGCAGCAAAGCCGCTGTATATTGACAGCGTGTCATGTGACATGCCACAGATTTGTGTGCAACCCTGCGCTCTTTGCGCTCAACCGCTCATCCATCTTTTTTTTGTTTCAAGTGGGTGTCAAGTTAATTGTGTCGGAGAACATTAGGCAGGCGCGTACTGTGAAATGGTTTAATTTCTCAAGTAGCGACCCTCGACCTCTTGACTCTTGTGTGCGGTTTCTAAATTTAAATTTCGTGTAATTGAAAAATGATGCTCGGCCGTTATTTGAGCAACATGAAATTGGTTTCGGCTTACTAAGCGAAGCACTTGAAGTTGAATTAGTGAAATTATATAATTTTTGACACCCATTTAACCACAAATTTAAAGTGACACGCCTCTTTGGGGAAATGTCATGGCTCCTTGAACTCATATAATCGCTAGTTATGCCATCTCTTAGCGATTATACCAGTTTATTGTATTTATACCAGTTGCTTGTTCGAAACGCCACTCTCTAAAGATTATTCAGACATTAAGGGGCTCGAATAATTTGTAAGAAAGCATAAGATCTTTCTTCTTGAACTCATATAACCGCTTGTTATGCCAGTTTATCGTCATTATACCAGTTGCTTGATCGATTCGTCACTCTCTAAAGCTTATCTGGTATTGTATGAGACTTGAACAATTTTTAAAAGTGTGAAGAGCTTGCTCCTTGAACTCATACAATCGCTTGCTATGCCATCTTTTTAGCGATTATACCAATTTATCGTCATTGTACCAGTTGCTCGTTCGATTCGCCGCTTTCAAAGAGTTATTAATTAGACAACATGAATAACTTGAGTCAAATTAGTTAAGCTCAAGGCTTGTATGTTTCCCGAATTCATATTTCTAGTGGACTTAAGCTGAGTCTTTATCATATTTCTATTAAAAGGTATTCCTTTCTTCTTAATTGGTATAAATTCTTCTACTTACAATTATATTTTTGCGCTTTCGCCGCCAAAGCATTCGACAGCTTCGTAATCTGCTCTTTGGACTGCTTCTCCAGATGCATGCGCGATTGCAGCGCCAGACGCGTTTCCATATTGAACGTGCAACAAGTGCCGACCGAAGGTGTTTCACAGTAGCGCAGACCCATTTCTGGAAAAAAATAGATGAGGAAAAGTAAATATTTGTGTGTAAAATAAATTAGAAATGAAAATAATTAAATAAAAAATAAATAAAATTTTTATTATGAAATTCTGAAAATGCAACGCTGCTAATTGAAGTGTAAATATTTGTGAGATTATTCAAAATTCCACGGAAATTAGATTGCAGACCCAGCAATAATAGAAGACATGATGCAGCAGAGAGCAAAGCAGCTTCGCTGCGAGCATTTAAATTCTTTGGATTTTCTCTGATATTTAAGTATCTAATGACCCGCTAGAATGCCTTATAGCATTGTAATCTTGATAATAATATTTATTTATGTGTTTGGACACGCTTCCCCGAAATGCCACTGTACACGGGATGCGCTGCAGCGCTTCCAGTGAATCCCTTACAAGCGCTTCAAGAGAAACACAATGCAATGGGCATGCAAATAGAGTGGACACAGTGGAAGCTAAGTGTACATATGTAAATGTTTGAACATGCAGACCCATGTACCTCGACCATGAGACACATACTTAAAGGCTGCCTTGTAAACCGCTGACTGCCACCGATTGCATACAGCGAACTGGCTCTTTTGGCAGCCTCAGCTTATTTACCTGAGTCATTAGCAGAGTCTACTTTATTATTATGCTGTGAGTGTGTGTGTGTGCCTCACTGCAAGTGGAGCCAGTTAAGACACGAGTTCAACGCCGCTACCTTCAACTTAAACCACCGCCGTGCGACCTCTCTCTCGCGTTTTTGCTGCTCTTGCATTATACCATTGCCGCGTTATTCGGCGCGGCTGAAGTATTCGGAAATGAAGTGTAAAGAATCCCAAAATCAATAAGCGCACTGTTGCATGCCACGAACGGCTGAGGTATGTGCACCTTTCGCCGGTTTGAAGCATGTAGGTGCTTGCCACACACAAACTTATTTTTATATATATACACACCACACCAATACTACTTCAACGGCTTTCGTCAGTCCGTTCGATTGCGCGCAATTACATCGAATTATGAGGTGTTTTGGAACGCTTGAACTGCTTGGCGTGCCGCGACCTGCGTTTGTGGCTTTCAAATATACTGAAATGTGTTCGTATGTGCCACAGGCATATCTCGTTAAATAAACAGCGAAAAGCAAATAAAATGGGGGAGCAGCAGTTTTTAATGAATCATGTGTGTTGGAAATGCGCCTCAGTTGTGTACAAAAAAACAAAAAATAAACACAGCAACAAATTTTGAGTCGAAGAGCGCACAAAATACAGTTGGAGCATGCATCACTGTGTGGCATGAGTTGGCTCAGCAGTTTGTGCTTTCCACATTAGCGCTATTTTTACGCTTTCTCGGCGTTTTATTGCCACCACCTACAGATGCTGCACGGTGTATTGCAATTTGTTGTTATTTTTGTTTTTGTTTTTTTTTACATTCAATAAATAAATTTCGACATATGCCTCAATGCAGGTTGTGAGTTCAAGCGCTCACGCACACACCCACAATCTGCCTTCACATATGTATACATGTATTTGCGCCTCTGAATGACGTGTGAAGTGGCAGGCGAGGTAGCCTTGCCACATGCAGCATGGCGCAGCGCATTGTTTGTGTTGAAAAGCAATTAATTATTTGAAGCAAGAAATCGCTGCCTATTAGGCCGCTTTTAATTGCCTCGGCAAACTACTTTGTTGGCGCTCAGCGTGAAGCACCTGCTGTTTTTGGGTGGCACAATGCAAAGAAGGAGAATTTGTTGTTGGCAAATGATTGTGTTGCTTTGATTGCTTAAGTTATTGCTAAAGATATGCTTAGAGATTTCAAAATATACACTTAATTAATGTAAATCAAATATTATTTTTACTAAATAAACGATTTTTTCGAATTCCAAAGCGTTGCCACCTTATGAGTGTGATAAATGGATTTTCGAAATATTTTAAATTATTTTGATTGTTGAAAAAAAATTTGAACATATTTTTGGACTAATTAGAATTTTTTAACATTTTTTTACAACAACAAAAACTGGAAAAATCGGAGTCTTATCTAAACCTCATAGGTTGAATCCCTCTTAAGGGGTTAGGGGTAGTCAGTAGTTTCAAAAAATCAATTTTTTTTTGCATTTTCGTTAAGAGTAAAATCTTAAAAATATTCTCTGAAAATTTGAAGTTGATCCGATAATTACTTTTCGAGTTATTCGACAAATAACAAAGAGCGCTCAGGCACTCCAACACACTAGTGTGAAACCTTATATGCGTTTTTCTCGAAACTATGTTTTTGAACTGGTGACAACTGTAACTCGATAACCGCTTAGTAGATTTTAATGAAATTCATACAGCTTTTAGAATGTATAATAAACACAGGCCTGATCCGAATGATTTTTTTTTTTCAAAAATTTCGATTTTTTTAATTTTTAGATATTAAAGTTTCAAAAATCGAAAAAAAATCCCTGAGGCCACCATTTTGTTAATTTTTGAAAAAAAAAAGCTTCTATCAGGACCAGGATTATCTATTTATAAAACTAATTTTTTTATCCGATTGATTTTAGATGAATCTCCAAGGACTTATGATTGTCACCGCAAGGACCTTTTTTTGAAACTGAGTAAACACGGACAGCTATAACTTTGGAAATTATAATTTTTTTTCAAATTTTCGTACTTTAAGTCAAAACATTGTATAATAATGCCATATTATTACTTTTGTAAAATAATATGATTTAATAGCAAAAAAAAATTACTGAAAATTCTCATTTTTTCGTGTCTCTGACTACCCCTAACCCCTTAAGTTTTAAATATAGTCACGTGCATATTATTTCCTAAACATCTTTCCCTGCATTCATGCTATATGTATGTATATATTTTACTGGAACAACAATAACAACAACAACAAAAACAACCTTTTATGGCGCTAACTGGCGTTCGTTCTGCTGCTGTGACCGTCTCTACATTTGTGGAAGGGCCAAATCGCTGACGACACATGCATAAATGTTGCATGGCACACAACGCGGTAGTAGTATTACTTGTAGTACATACTTCTATATATATTAAATACATACAAACATACATATCCATTCTCATACACATATGAATGTATGTATGTCTGTGGTGGCTTGTGGAAATATACGTATTTTGTTTGTTGTCGTCGCACACTTTTATTGCCAACAATTTGGTGTAATTGTTATGACGGCGAAATGTCAAATGTTTTTATGCGAGCAAACACATACAACAACAACAACAACACACAACCATGTGCATATATTTATATATAAATATGTGTGTATGTAATGGGTGCTATGGCGCATGTAAGCATGTGTGTTGTACATGCTTGTGGGCACTTGGCATAACCATATCGACCTTATCTAAATTGCTTGGACCATAATTATAACAATGTATGCTAACGCGACGAATTTAAGTGAGTTAGTGGAAGTGAAAATGCGAAATGAGAGATGAAAGTGAGTGGCAGTAAACCAAGTGAATGAAGTGAGAGGCAGTTAGAAGTGCTGGGAGTTTTATGAAGTTGAAGGAAATAGTGAATTTTCGTAGTTTATTATGTGAAGTATTAGTTTTTGGGTCTAATTTGGTTGCTTAATGTTGAAAGAAGCTGTATTTTGTGTATTTCTACAACTTTCTTTGAACTAAAGTAGCGCTGAATCGTTTTAGTTACTGAGTATGAAGCATAATTTTAGGCGCGAAAGCACATTTATTGCTTTAGGGAGTTTGAAAGCTAGAATTTATGATTTAAAAAGACTCTGAGAGAAAGAAAATAAAATTTTAGCAACCTTTGATCCCATTGAAGAGCTTTAAGGGATTATGCACAGTTAGGATTTTCAATAAATCGATTATTTTTGGGTTTTCTTAATATATATATATATATATATATCTGAGTATACACACACAAAATTTCAAGTCGATCCGACGAATATTTTCGAAGTTATAGACACATTAGTGAAGGCGCGCCGAGAGACCTCGCAGTAGGGGACAAAACTTTAAACTCGTTTTTCTCGAAACTGTGTTTTCAAAATCGGTGAGCAAGATTTCTCAGAAACGGCTGAACCTATCGGTCTGAATTTTTTACACTAGCTTCTTAACCATATTTTTTAGTAATTGATCGAAGGATTTCTCCATCTGATGAAACTTTAGTATTTTTATAAACAATTAAAGACCCGAATTTTGGTCGAAAATCGAACCTTTTGCTTTGAGTAGCCGCCATTTTGTCAC
This sequence comes from Zeugodacus tau, assembly GCA_031772095.1. Classification (NCBI taxonomy): domain Eukaryota; kingdom Metazoa; phylum Arthropoda; class Insecta; order Diptera; family Tephritidae; genus Zeugodacus; species Zeugodacus tau. The sequence continues at coordinate 1,593,770 of CM062653.1, read as the reverse complement.
AAAACTTTTTTTTGCTTCGACCAATTACTAGATTATTTATTATATTAATGAAATTGATTTTTTTTTTGCATTTTAGATGTTCCAGTCCAGAGATATCGTACTTACCGCAAGATCCCTTTTTTGCGGACCTCTGAAAAATTGGCAATATCAACGTTCCCGATAATTATTTTTGGCAATAAAAAATATGTGAATATAGTTTAAGGTTGTCATAATATACCTGCCAAGTTTCAAATCAATAAACCAAATAGTTTGCTTAGAAAAAATTCTTGAAAAGTGCCTTTTTTTGACCTCCTAACTGTATATAACCATTTAACTTCTCTAAGAACGGCGCTGGAACTCAACTGATGGAACTTTAAATCAAAAAAGTGAAAAAAGAAGGTTGGAAAAATACCGATAAAATATTTTCAATGTCGAGACGAAGTCAGAAGATCTAGAGATAAAGCATCAAACTCGCTTCAATAATATTTCCTCCGCTAAGTTAGTTAATTATGAGCTATTAGAATCGGACCTCAAAATAAGGCAGTATTGTGCACGATCTTACAGAAACCTTACATCTTTAAAACACGCACTGACTTCTCTACAGTATTTTCCTGCACGCTGGCAGTAAGGAACATGTCTGTAGCTATAAACTATTACTCGGAGCTGCTAGGTAGGTAGGTTGGTAGGTAAAGTGGATGTCTCACGACGCACTTAGGCCTATAGGAGGCCCATTGTGACTCCAGCGGAACTGTAGTCCTCTTATATTTTAACATATTCTCTCTGAATAATCGTGTGGTCTTGATAAACTTGTGCAATTCAGCTCAAATTTTATAACTACTTCGGCGCTTCTAAGAGTAGAGTAAATTTATCCATGTCTGTCTCTCCAAAATTTCTTTAAAAACCTGTCGACTACAAATATGTCTTCCTTGAGTCGCCTTCATCCAATTAATTCACCATAAAACGCTGAATTCTACAAAATTAACTCGCACAAACGAAGTGTGTTCTCCATTAGGAAGTCACTTGAGATTGCCACAACCAACAGACAGACAACGGATACCGTTAACAATGAAAACAAACACGACAAATTTACAAAACACAAGACACAAAAGCAATAAACTCAATAAAAATCCAATTGTTTACATAAACAAATTTGTTGAATGCCATAAAAATGCAGTTTAAAGTAAACGAAGCGCAATTGAAGCCAAAACATTGAAGCAAACAAAGTCTGAAGAAAGAATGGAAGAAGGGAACAAAGCGCAGAAAAAAATCAATATTATTGACTTTGGGTAAATATCGGAGAGTTGTACGAGCTGCTCGGGATACAAAAACAACAAAAACAACAAAAGCAATTGAGCAGCGAAACCTAAAACACGAAGGAGTCGACGAGGGCGAAGCAACTTTAAATAAAAGTAAGCCATTAGCGAAGAAAGGCACAATACAAAAACTCATTAAAGTGTAGCATAGAGATTTGGATAGACAAGGAAGCGAACAACAGCAACAACAACAAAGAAAAACTAAAACAAACTAAAAAGCTTTTAATGCCCGAAGTGCGAGGGATGGTTATGCCGGCAAGTAGCAATTGTCTAGCCATTTCAGGGTTGCGAACAACAACAACACTAACAATGTGTAATCAGTCAGCGCGCACACAAGGCACACAAAGAAGGTGTCAAGCCAGTATAATAAATGACCTTTACCAAAATGGCAACACTGCACACTTACCGTTAGGTTTGTACTCTGTGTTTGTATATGTATGTGTGTGTGTGTGTGTAAGTGGCTGGTTGAGGGTGTTTTGTGGGAGTTAAAGCTGAAGTGCTGTTCATGAAAAAGTTCAAAACTCTAGGGCGAACAAACTCTGGAGTTAACGGTACATACATATAACAGTATAAATATGTATGTATGTGTGTTTGAGTATGTTTTGGTAAGCGTGTGTTGCCGCTGTGATTGCTAGCTTTGGGGCGTCAGACCAGACCAGCTGAAATTAAACATAGTGCTCATTTTTCCATATTTTTTTGTTTTTGTAAATGAAAACTCAGTTGAACAAAAATAAACTCTCCAAACATAAATACATACATACATATATACTAATTTATATATGTGTAGCTATGTATGACAAAAGGCTTTGTGTATGAAAATCGATTTAGCTTTGTTGCAAAAGTAGTACAACTTTAACGGTTTGCTTGACATGTGGCTAGTAACTGAGTATATACATATATGTAAAGTAACAAAAACAACCCTGGTCTCTAGCAACAAAGAGTGGGTTAAAAGTAGAATGGAAATATGCTAGTAAAAGAGAGTAAGGGTAGCTCACAAGCAAAGCACAGTTATGTAGAGGATTTCAGGGAAAACTCCATAGAGGAAACGGAAAACACGGTGGACTGGGTGCCGAGCTATGCAGGAAATGATGCCGAACGCACTTTCAGATTACAAGAAGAATTTCACTAAAAAAACGATTTAATAAACCGTTAAAAACACAACGGTACAGGCGTAAAAATTTAAGCTTTCTAGCTGGCGAAGGAAAATATGCAACAAAAACCGGGAGGAAAAATGCACAGGCGTTAAAGCCCGCAGGAGTTCACTTGAAGCACGCAGCGACGGCGGAATGAGCAAATGATAGAGAGAATGTTGAAAAATGAATGAATGGACCGGAGGACTACAGAACCGACAGCTACGCATACATGCAAATGAGCAAAAAGGGCCGCCGCTGTGTGCGTAACGAAGTTGAATGGCCAACAACAATGGCAGCGTACAACATTAACAACTGGCAATAACATGCAAAATAATTCATGCGGCATTAGCCAACAACAACAACAACTACAGTAGAGTGAAAGCACCGTTAACAGTTCACACAAAATGTAATGAAACAAGCTGTTGAGTATTGACAGCAATGGCTAGCACAACAGCAACCGACTCTAGAGGCACTAACTAACTGCGAGCCAAAGCAAATTCATTGAGCCCAACTAGGCCGGCTGGCGAATGTGTCGTTTGCGCCATGCCGACTAAGAAATCCATTTAAAATGATTTACTGTAACGACCTAAAGTAAACAAATGCGCGCAAAGAGGACTCGAGCGTTAGCATTAGAATGCCGTGCCCTGAAGAGCAGGCGGGGCTGCCGAGCCCAAACTGGCAAACAGCTCGACCGCATCCAATATGCAGCCTGTGGTGATAGTGCGGAACTGAGCCAAACAAACAAACAAGCGCAACCCTCCAACAACTGAGGGACTAAAAGAGACTACCGTTATACGTATTTATACCGTTACACAAATATATATTTGTATGTGTGTGTGTAAATAACTGCTCCAGCTTGTTTTTACCAACCACCGAGTACACTTCAAGCACTTGCCGCGTATTAATGCCGAGTTGGGGACTCTACTATTTAGGGCAACAGTCCGACTCGTGTTTGTAGCGGTTTGTGTCCCTTCGCAGTGTGTGTTTGTTGAAGGTGGTGTTGCTGTTAGTCGGCAAAAGTTGTTGTAGTTGCAAGTGTAGCCATTTGATTGCCTAGCTTAGGGTCTGGTTGGGAGAGTAGACTAAGTCTTGTCCCTGGAGTATATGGTATATTGGCTTGAGACACCGAAGCAGAGAAATAGAAGAAGGCAGTAGAAGAAGCAAGCCCTAAATGAAAGAAAAATGTGAGAGATCTGAAGTTTATAAGGTAGAAAGGTATTATATTGTGGGTTCCAAAGACCTGAAGACCTGAGATCATAAGGTAAAATCTACTATTTAAAGAGCCTCTACGAAGTTTCGAAGCTCCAAATTTTTAAAACCATATAATTGAGTAATTCTATAGCTTATTGGTGCTGATCTGACTACGAATATGCCTAATATGGTCCATATATCTCAAGGATCTAAGAATTCTTTACTGATCCCTACTATAAAGCTGAGTCAAGAATCCAAGAATCCCTCGTGTAGACTCTCATTGAGACGGAATCAAAAAAAAATAACTGTTGTGGAAACTGTTCACCGACTATCCGAATACTCCACATTCTATTAAAATGGCAACCGAACCTCTGCGTATCAACTTGCCGTAGTTACAAACGACGCGACGTATACGCGAAGACACACAAAAATGTTACGTCGCCGAAGTAACAGGCGCACAGCTCCGGCAGCCGGCAGCCAGCAGCTACGAACTACGCTTGGTAACGGTCGATAGAGACAGACGCACATGTTTGTGTGTCGTCTCTTCTTTCTTTTTGTTCCCTTTTTGTCTGAGAACAAAAATTGTCTGGCTACGAAAAGCGAAAATGGAAGTAGACAAGAGCGTTTGTGTGAATAGAAAAGGACAACGGGCGAGCAGCGGATGAGGAATGTGGGAAAAGCGGAAGTGAAAAAGAAGCTGAAAGCTGTTGAATGATGGAAAATGGCAATGTAAACGTACGCATGTGGCTGAATGTGAGCGCAAGGTACGTCAGTGCGCGCCGGTGAATGAAAAAAAAAAGAAGCGAGAAAAACGAGGGAAAATAGAAGAAAAGCAAGGCAGAATGGGGTCGTTGTACGTTTTCAATTTCACTTTCAATGCATGACTACACACAGGAAGTGGTGGAGGAAAGTGTTGCTGTTGAGGAGTGGGCAGCAACGCAGTTTTCGCTCGCAAGCAAATTTCATTTAGGCAGTTTTCGATTTTCACAACCCTGCGAGCGCTGTGCGGTACTTGCGCGGTAGGAAGTGAGGTTAGTTTATTTTCGTCATTTATTTTTGCTCTCATTTATTTTGCTGCACAGTTTTTTTGCTGAAAGGTGCTTAACGTCGACGAAATGGAGGCAAAAAAATATGTGGAAATTATGAAAAATGCGCGCGGGCATCAGCTGGCTGCCATTTTTTCGTTATTTTTTTTTTTGCTTTTTGTTTGGCAATTAAGGAAAGCGACTTTTCATTTTACTTTTGCTCGTTTTTTGGTGTCTCGCGCGGAAATTACATTAATAGCGCGCTATCCTGCCTCGCCCGGCTGTGTGCCTGTTTCGCCTGTGCGCTGCGGCAAGCGTCGCGTTGTTTCTCAAGTCTACAACTTTTCAACCGCTTCCTTCCTCACTGAGTACGCTCCTCTTTTGGCGGCTGTAGACACTTTGTTTGTCTGCCTGGCTGTCTGTCGGCAGCCAGGATGTGGCAGGAAGAGGTTAAGTGTTGCTTGAGGGCGCATATCATTTGCCGTTGCGAGAGTCTTGCCTTTTAACTCTTCGACAACTGCAGTTTGTGTGTTTTTATTGCTCTTCGCTTCGTCTTTGTCATTAAACTTATGTCTTCATTTCGCTGTCTACCGCTCTGCCTACTTTATTAGTTCTCGACTGCAATTTCTTACTTTCTTCCTGTATTTCGTTGTGTGTGCGCGCAAAAGTTTCAACTTCTCAACAAAAATATTAATTTAATTTGCACTCTATAAATTCGTAGCCGTAAATATGTAGATTAACAATGAACCGTCATTTGAATTCACATTTCCGTGCTGCGGAAATTGCTGGGCTAAAGGAAAGGTCTATTCAATATGGTTTGTTGAGTTCCTCAAGTGTCTTGCTTTCGCTTTCAGGCATAGGAAATACTATAAATTTGTTACAAGAGAGCAATGAAGTGCTGAGAAGGGAGACTTTGTAGCGCTTAATTCAATTTCAATGCAATTAAAAGTGGAAATGTTGAAGAGGCATATTAAGGAAATAGAGTCTGCATTTAATTGTATTAAAATAACATTTTTTTTTGCTAAAAATATAAATTTTTTTCTAAAAATATTCCTTTTCAGTGAGTTATTATTGAACTTGATGGCAACTAAACGAAAGCATGCACATAAAAATATGGTGGGAACCCAGTTTGCCTTTTTTATTCAATAGGTGAAAAAAAATTATAATTTTTGTCGATATGGCAACTCTACTCTAGAAATGTTGATGTAGAATAAAGAAATTTAGTCTACATTTAATTATATTATTTTAGTATTTTTTACTTAAAATATATTTTTTTTTACCACATTTTTTTTTTTAATAAGCCTTTCCAAGAAATTTTTATTGAACTTTGCAACTAGGCGAAAACAGACATTTTAAATATATGGTGGCAACCCTATTCCCCTCTTTCATTCAATAACAGAAAAAAATTAAAATTTTTGTCGATGTGGCAACTCCACTTTACTTCCTATTTTCCTCACTAATACTAACAACAACAATTTCCATATAAATTTTTGCATTCCTCTTCTCCCTATACTACATACCCCACCATTATACTCCTACTCACTCGCCATCTGGCTGCACCTAGATTTCTTTGGCACATTTGGCATTGTTCGAACAACAAATTTTTGTTGTTACAACACCCACTATTGCAACCGGCCTTTGCTAGCACAAGAACACTCGCCACACATGCTTCGGCGTGTGTTGCATATGTCGATTGTTACCGCAATGAAGCGTATCCGCCTGCATGCCATAATTCCGTTGCCGCTGCAGCAGCTGCTGTTGTTCGGTTCTGCTCCACTGACGCCTTGACATTACGCGGAATCGCGCGAAGCTGAAGGCATTGCTGCTGTTACTCATTAAAGCAGCTTCTTTGCATTGCTTTTGCTGTACTCATTTAGAAAAGTATACACTGTTGTTGTTGCATGTTGCACGCATTGTTTCGACATACATGCATTTATATTAAATATTTCCCCCCTACTTTTATGTCTTCCCTTTGCTCGTCGCAGTTGTTTAAAGAATGTAATTGTTGTTATTGTTGTTGTCATTGTTTTATGTATGGAGGCAGTGGAATCAATACAAAAATCAATTAAACGTGAAATATTTGGTTGCTATGTGTAGATAACTGATTCAATGAGCTTGCATTTCGCGCTTGGTTGAAGGTCATCGTTATCTAGTGGCTGCAATAAGCGAAGTGAGCTGGAGTAGCATTACAGCTTATTAGCAATGCACTTATATACTTATATGTAGACTAATTAATCAGATATGTTTTGGATTGTACTCCCCAAAGAGCGACAGTAAAATATTTACATTCATCTGAGACAGGCATTTTACATAAATTATACCACGCTTTGGCAGGGGAATTGGGTATTGAGGCAGAACCGGCAATTTTCCAGCGAATTTTTGAAAGATTTAATTATTTTCATAGTGAGTGCACCATCAGTATAGTGGAAAAGTGGATATTTACGTTTCCATAAAGACTCTCTACACTTTGAGAATCCATAATATCCCAGTAAAGTGTCAATAAACTGTTAAAAAATTGAGGAAACAGTTTAAATGTGATCTGTATAGGAGTTCGTAGACAAGGTGACTCGCTAAAAAATCGTTCGAGCCGCAGAGCTAAACAGAGAAGGTACAATTTTTTATAAGAGTGTACAGCTACTGGTGTGCGCCGATGATCGATATCATTGGAAACAACACCTGCGCCGTTAGTTCTGCTTTTTCCCGCCTAGATAAGGAAGCAAAGCGTATGGGTCTGATGGTGAACGAGGACAAGACGAAATATCTCCTGTCGTCAAACAAACAGTCAGCGCACTTGCGTCTTGGCTCCCACGTCACTGTTGACAGTCATAACTTTGAAGTTGTAGATAGTTTCCTCTACTTGGGAACCAGTATCTACAACACCAACAATGTCAGCCTTGAAATCCAACGCAGAATCACTCTTGCCAACAGGTGCTACTATGGACTGAGTAGGCAATTGAAAAGTAAAGTCCTCTCTTGACGAACAAAAACTAAACTCTACAAGTCCCTCATCATTCCCGTCCTACTTTATGGTGCAGAATCGTGGATGGTGTCAACATCCGTTGCGACGGCACTAGGATTTTTTGAGAAAAAGGTTTAGCGAAAGATTTATGGTCCCTTAAACATTGGCAACGGCGAATACCGCAGACGATGGAATGATGAGCTGTATGTGTTGTTCGACGACATAGACATAGTCCAGCGAATAAAAAGACAGCGGTTACGCTGGCTGGGTCATGTTGTTCGAATGGACGGAAGTGCACGAGCTCTGAAAGTTTTAGATGCAGTACCCGCTGGTGGAAGCCGAGGAAGAGGGAGACCTCCACTCCGATGAAAGGACCAGGTGGAGAAGGACCTGTCTTCACTTGATATTACCAAGGAAGAGGGAGACCTCCACTCCGATGGAAGGACCAGGTGGAGAAGGACCTGTCTTCACGCCAAACTGCCAAAAGGAGAAATGCGTGGCGCGCTGTTGTGGACTCGGCTATAACCGCGTAACCGGTGTCCACGCCAGTCAAGAAGAAGAAGAAGAAGATAGGAGTTCGTAAGGTTATATCAGTTTAGCTGATAAATATGTTGTTGCCTTTTTAAGCAGAAAAATTATGTATAAACAAATACTCGCTGCTTTAAAATGCTTGAAACAAACCAGAAAGCTTCCACAGCATGTAAATACTTGCCACACAAGTCTTTGTGACTGCAATTTTTCTGCTGAACCCGTGCGAATTCAGGCGAGTTAAAGAACTCAGCCAGAAAGCCATATCACCTGCGTATACATATGTATATAAACAACTTGCCACATCCGAAACACAGATGGCTGGCTGTCTTGCCGCTGCGCACGGGAAATGTGGTGCTAAATGTCTCCGCATATGCATTTGTCTAATTGAATGCCGTTCATGCGCTTTGTCTGGGGCTGTCTCCGATTGCTTATCCACCAACTGCATAGCTACTATATAGCCATCTAAGACGCGTCTTTCGCCTGTCGATATGTTGGAGATTGTTTACACTGTATTCTAACTGCTTGGCTGGCAGTGTTGTTGTTGTTGGCATTGTTGTTATTTACATGTGTTGCTTTAAGAAGTGTGTTGCTGCTGCTGCTCTCACTTCTGCTGCTGTTGCTTGTTTAAATAATGTTGCCGCTGTGTGTTGCCATGTTGTTTGTTGTTGTTGTTATACATTTGCATTTGTTGTTTTTCTTTTTGTTGTTGTTTCATCGAGTGTTTTGTTTTTCTACTTTTCATTTCAATTGCAGCTCGTTTGGTTGCCTCACAAGTTCTTCTGGCACAACTATTGCTGCAACTATGCCACAAAACAACTACTGTTAGTTGCATATATATATATGTATGTATGTATGCAAGGTGTTGTCTGTGTTTGCTCTCCGTTGTTTTCATACACAACCGACTGCATCTCCGCCGATATGTGTCGGTTCTGGACTCCAGCACTGCTTCAACGTTTCCTGTGTGCCACTTCAGGCTTCCTGTGTCTTCAGACAGACGAGACGAGCCATGCCAAGTGCAAACTGTGAGCATGTAGGTGGTCGGTGGCTAACACATTGGCAAACATACCACAAATATTTAGGTTCACCCTTTCACCTCACTCTCTCCTCTGCTTGCCTCAACCAGCAGCCACACAGTGTGACATCAAAGCAGAACAACAATTAATTTTTATTCTTTAATTCCATCGATTGCGCTGCGAATTAACACACACTAATTTTATTGGCATGAAATTTACGACTGATTCGCCCATACGCCTTTGGTGCCCGCCCTGCCCGGCTCGGCTAGTGCGCAGCGTGTACAAGAGTTGTGCAAAAGCTTCATAAAATTAATTGAGAGCATTCTTCTAGCGTGTCTGCTGTGCGCAAATAGTCTTCGACCGGCGAACAGTGCGAGTAGAAGCCACCGCTGCGTCGCTGTTGGTGTCTTGCAGCACGCATTGCGGCACATAAGCTGTGAGGCATGCAAAACTGGCGGCGGCGGCGGTGAATCGATGCCGTAAGCAGGCAAGTATTTCTAATAATAACAACAACAACAACACACTCATCTTCTTCATCGTCTTCACTTAATTTCTTGATATGATTATTATCATATTGAATGCGTAGGCCAGCGGGTGGCTCGATTGCTGCTTGTGTGTTTGGGCCAACAACGCGAAGGCAAAAGTTAATTCGCTGCTATTGGCCATTGTTATGGAATTTTGGTAAATTGGAGATAATACAATAATAATAGTCAAACAGCAGTGGTGGCCACAGCGTTGAAAGCTTCAAGTGCTTGGCCTACTTGTTAGGCTAATTAGAGATGGCAGCTAGAAATCTTCAAAGGTGAATTGGAAGAAAAATTTTGGTGGAAAATTAAGCGTCTATGTGTACTTTACCAATACCAAAGAATGTGAAGAATTCTTTTTTGTAATAATTAAAATTATTGCCTTTCGAACCACCCTACTGTGAGGCTATATAATTATGTTCTAAAGTCCAGAACTACTATATCTCTGACCTTAACCACACCTTCCTTCTCACCTTCGCGCTGTCAACGGTAATTAGCTCCTTTGCAAGCTAGTTGTCTATACATGCCACATGCATGTTGCATGCACCCTATAATTTGCATTTGTAACTCGCTTTAAATATGCTGAGCTGTGAACACTTAAATTGCATGCGCCATTAAAAAACAGAACCGGCAAAATACCGTCATCGATAAGCAAATTTAAATTAAATTCACAACAACAAGAGCAACAACACTTGCAATAACAGCTGAGCAGGAGCTGTGGCAAGCAGTATTTGCAACATCTGTGCGAAAAGTTGCTGCCTTTGGCTTGGCGAACTTCCTTTAGCTGCGATGAGAGTACAAAGTTTGACTAAAAAGTTTATTGTTGTTGTTGCTTTTTCTCCTTCCTGCATGCAACAAATGCACTTTTAAGTGGTTGCAACATCTGTTCCGTTTCTGACTCAGGAATACAGCGGTTAGTAACTGACAGACTGACGACTGACTTGTTGATTCAGTTCTAAGCAAATTGGCCGGGAATTGGAGTGTGAAGCGGGTACTTAGGTCTTATACGAAGTATAAATCTGAGCTTTTTGTTTTTGTTGTTGTATACGTATAGCATAATTTGCCACAAGCATACCAAAAAATTAGCTGGTGGTTTAATGTAATTAGTATAGGCAATATTTGGTTTCGGGATCCCGAAAAATCAATTAATAATTAATTATTATTGCGATAAATTAAAGTAGCTGAAGATTTAGAGTAATATTTAGTTTCGGGATCCCGTAAAATCAAGTTTGGATTTCGGGATCCCGAAGCACGAAAATCCAAAATTCATTATTATTGCGATAAATTAAAGTAGCTGAAGATTTAGAGTAAAATTTAGTTTCGGGATCCCGAGAAACCAAGTTTGGATTTCGGGATCCCGAAGCTCGAAAGTCCTAAATTAATTATTATTGCGATAAATTAAAGTAGCTGAAGATTTAGAGTAATATTTAGTTTCGGGATCCCGTAAAATCAAGTTTGGATTTCGGGATCCCGAAGCACGAAAGTCCAAAATTCATTATTATTGCGATAATGAACGATAAAATGAATAAAATTTTCGAAAAAATTTTAGTTTTTCAATTTCGGAGTTTACGGAGTCACATTCGGGATTCACATATTCATTCGGTATTCTCAGCCTTAGTATACACTAATTTACATATCCACATGTTTGTATGTATGTTTCTGCAAAATTGCGATTTATATTAAAACGTTCTCAATTTGGTTGCTGTTATTGTTGTTGTTTGCTTTTGGCCATGTGGTTTCCTTTCGGTCTGTCGTTCAAACTGTTTCGCTGTTCTCACTCACCCCATTTATTTCAACTGTCAACCGTTGTCTACATTGTGAGTGATTGCTGCATGCATGGCATGGTCGGCAAAGTTGATGCCAAAACAACAACACCAACAACAAAATCATTGCAACACAGTTGCAACAAACAATGGCCGATTGACTGAATGCTGGACTAAATGATCAATTGACTGATAGGCGGCAAATGTGCGAAGTTCATGCCACCGCAAACACACATACATATATATATAAATGAACAATCAATAAATGCTTGTGTATGTGTAATCGGTGCATTTGCTGACAAATGTTAGTTCATTGTGTGTCATGTGGCAGACAGCGATTATTTCTTCAATTTTTCGTTGATTGCCTGCACTCACACTTTCACACACACACAGTGGCAGCAATACAATAAAATTGCCTATAAATGTTTAATACATATTCGTATGTATATGTGTGTGTGTGTCTGGCAGCATATTCCAATTTCGCATTGTGGTTTGTCGCTTGCTACATATTACATATGCCTGCCCCAGCATGTGGCATTACGGCCGTGTTGCATTGTGTGGCTTAAATGCAGTCTCCGCAAGAATTGTAGGAAGTGTCTGACATTTGTTAATGACACTGAAATTACTCAATCGGCAAGTGTTTGTAGAAATTACTCTGTGTAAAAGAGCGTTGATCGGCTATTATTGACAGTTAATTATTGCCCATAAATTTAATATAAAAAGAAAATTGTTGTAATTCTTGCTAAACGACTTGCTATTCTTCGATATCTCTGAAGAATTCTAACAAAAGGAATGGAAAATGGAATAGAAGTAGTGGAAAAAGATTTAGAGGAAATGAGAATTAAAAAAGTTCTCAAGTTTTAATAGTCTCATAGTGCTATGCCTCATATTAAATGTCGGACTATACCTATAGTGGCCATATTTCAAACGGTCAATATAATAGAAGTGCGTTAGAAATCATTTCCCTGCCAAAAAACGATCAAACATCAATCCATTTCAGTGATTCAGAGAGTATACGTGCCATTTTGACTAACAGATTCCATATACCAATCCATTTCTAAGCATTCGTTGCCTACATTTCGGCGCGGAGTTGAAATATGGTTAGATTGTCGAAAGTCGTAAATTGGATATTGATCCAGTACTACTAAAAAATATTAATATTAAATATATCAGATGATTTGAGACCTTTTTTCGTACACCTTTTAATCCCACAAAAAGAAGATTTCAAATTGGAAACCGACAATATAATACAAGTGCTTTAGAAATCATTTCATCGCCAAAAAAATATCAAACACCAAACCATTTCAGTGATTCAGAGAGTATACGTCCCATTTTGTCTAACAGATTCTATATACCAATCCATTTCTAAGCATTCGTTGCCTACATTTCGGCGCGGAGTTGAAATATGGTTAGATTGTCGAAAGTTCTAAATTGTATAATAATCCAGAACTAAAAAAAAATATTAATATTAAATATATTAGATGATTTGAGACCCTTTTTCGTACACATTTTAATCCCTCAAAAATAAAATTTCAAATTGAAAACAAAAATTAATAATTTTGTTGGGATTTGCTGTTTCTATGAAGGCATAGAACCATTTAATTTGTGCCCATTTTCCTAATATTTCTTCTTAATGAGCTAAGCATACAGTATCATGATTTTCTAACACTACACAATCTATTTTGGACTTCCGTCAGATCTCTAAAGACACATATATTGCCATTTTTAATTAATTTTAATATCAAACAATTAAAGCCAAGGCTTTTTCTAACAAACTCTTTCGCAAAACCAGTCTTTTCTTATCCCACTATCTCAATCATATCTCAAAACATATTTCCACAATGCCACATCCGTCCACAAATAAATTTCTTAGCGTTTTTCTGCACCTCCAACCGGTCTTTTAACACACTACTCTTGCGATTTTGTGTTCTATTGCACACATATACAGATTTGAGAGAACAAAAAAAATGTACTACCAAACCGCCTAAGACCGATGCGAATCGATAAAAACGGCTTAAACAAATCCACAAGCCCACAAATCTACTCGCGCAGATATTGTGGCAAATACCGCCAGTGAGCAGTGGCAACTACAAGAAGGCGTTGCACGAGCTGCTGAAATGCGGTGCTAATACATTTCAAATTGTATACATTAACCTCATTTGTTTGTTAATGCCACGGAGAGGAAGAAGTAGAAGCAGAAGAAGTGGAAGACGAAGAAATAACAACACAAACAGCCGACTGTTGTTGCTACAATTGAGGTAGTATAAACCATGGAAGAATTGTGCAGGCGAGAATTGGAAGTTGGACTGCAGTTGGACGACAGAGGACAGACGCACAGCAGCATTTGAGATATATTACTGTGTAGCAGCTGTTTAAGGCTTTTGCTGCCACATGTGGCAAGTTGCAGTTGGCGTCGCTAACAGCAGCAGCAACAAGTTTATTTCCTTGGCGAATGGCTGGGCTAGGAATGTGGGCTTTTTACGACTGTCATAAGAATGTTTATCTGCAACTACAACTCAGCTGGTGTCTGTGCCTCTGTGTCTCTCTGTGTGTGTGTGTGAACGCTCATAAATATTTGCCAGTTTATGCGCGCTTAATGAAGCGTTGCAAATCTTCATACAACCAGCCAGACTCAACTTGCACTTGAAGCGTCGCTTGCGGCTCCTAGTTGCAGTTGCCAACAAGCACTTGTATGGAGTTGCAACTTCAACTGGTGGCGTGCGTATTTGCCTACAATTGTGCGGCAAGTATCTTTTCTTTGCGCTCTTCAGCAAGTGCATTGCTTTGCTTGTGGAAACGCATATCCACAAGTTAATTGGCCTTTTATCTGTTGACTCTGGCTCTGGCACTGGATCTGACTCTGGCTCTTAGAAGTGCACTCGTCGGCTTGCTTAACAACTGCCTATTCATTTGCTTACGCACATATTTACTTAACTATTACGAGTACTAGTGGAAATGTTAAACTATTTGACTTGCAGGTGTAGTGTATTTACTAGTAATTAGTAATGTGGTAGTGGTAGTGGGGGGCGTATGAGTGATATTTTGCACTGTAGTCGCCATTTTTTGTGGCAAATAGAAATGTAATGGCGGCTTTTTATGAGATTAAATGTAGAAAATTGTAAACAAATTTTAGCATAAATATGAAGTTGAAAGCGAAAAAGTAAAAAAAAGGATAAATGTTGAGAATTTTTGCAGAAAATATAAAAAATATTTTTTTATGATTTTTTCGTATAAATATAATTTTTATTGCTATTAACTTTTGTTGCTATTAACTTTTCTAAGCTATTTAATTACTTTCTGCTTGCCTAACAAGCCAATTACTGTAGACTACCTCAGCAGCGCAATATTGAATGCTTTTTATTTCTAATATTTCTAGATACTTGTTGTCTTCTACTTCAAGTGTCACTTCAGAACCCGTTTTGTTGCTTCCAAATATTTAATAAGATACAGAAAATACCCAATAAAATACAAAGTAATTTAAATCAATTTGCTAATGATTCCATAAACTCATGGAGGGCTGATAAAAAGCAAACGAATAAGCAGCAAAAACGAATAAAAATTTAAAGCGAAAGCATTAGTAACACAAAATAGCTTGAAGAGACAAATGGAGATTGGTGAAATCATGCCAGCAGCCAACGAGGAGTTGACAAATAATAACAATAAATAAGCGAATTTTTACGGTTCAAATTTGAATAAATGGAACTAGAAATTGGTGATAAAGAAAAAAAATAAATAAAAAATTAAAATATATATATGTAAAAAATTAAAAAAAATATGAAATGATACACAAAAATACCAAAAACCTCAAAAGAATATAAAAAAAAAATTAAAAATTGAAAAATAATAAAAAATTAAAAAATATATAAAAAATTAAAAAATAATATAAAAAACAAAAAAATCTCAAAAAACCGACTCAAATTATTTATGCTACATGATTTTTGTATAAAGCGAGCGATCAATCTGAGCGTGGAAAATCATTTTAACGTTTGTAGGTTATAAAAAAATGTATATTTTTTCCAAATCAATTTAAATTTGTCCACATGCTTTGGAACTCACCCAGAACACAGCTTGTCGCTTATAGCAAATACAAATGTACAAATATATCTATATATATACTAGCTGACCCGGCGAATTTTGTACCGCCTAACAGTCAATGAATGTGGTGTTACAGATAAGCAGAACTTTATGATTTTTTGAAAGCAATACAATGAATACATATAATATTTATAGCGGCCCGGTACGTGCTTCGCTACGTATAAAGTGAAATATAAAATATAACTAATTTATAAAAAAAAATATATTTAATTATTTGCTAGCTATCCAAAACATTTGGATAAACAATATTTTTTGTTTTTCCATTTTGATCATGAATAAACAAACGGCTGGGGGTACCGACTCTGGAACAGGCAACATAAAGTTGTCCATGTGAAAAACATGATTCCTCCAAATTCACACCACAAACGTTAAGTGTTTGCCCTTGAGCTTTGTTGATAGACATCGCAAATGATAAATGCACAGGATATTGTAATCGTTTGAATTCAAATGGCATATCAGTTGGAATCATAGGGATACGCGGTATTAAACAAACTTCTCCTTTTGATTTACCAGTTAAGATCGTAGTTCCAATCAAATTTGGCAATAAATTTTTCACTGCCAATCTGGTGCCATTACACAGTTTTGGTGGATTAATATTTCGCAATAATTCCACTTTCAGATTCAAGCAATGCGGTGGCATACCAGCCGGTTCTAATGAATTTAAAAATTCAGTTGGATAATTCATTGCCTCATTGCCATGTTTTGGCCTAGTTGGAAATTCGCTTTGCGCTATATTTATTTTTTTCACAAATTCACACAAACTTCAATAATTATTAAAAAAAAATATAATAACTAATAATTTTGCACCGCGGTAATTTTGGACACTACTGAACGTATGGGGCCAAAGAAAACGCTCCGGCGATGTTTACACTCCAATGTCATATATTCTCCTAATTTGAATTTTCTTAATGCTAAGAGTCAAAGTTCTATATACCTACAAAAAACAAAATATTCATGTATTTCTTTATGCAAAATAAATGCACCGTAATATAGTTCGATGTCTTTTCAAAGCCTACTTTGTTTGTCGATCTGCCTGCTACATACATACCTACATGTTGATATAAATATAATGCAGTAAGTTTGTAGGTGGGAATAATAAGTATGGTAGTTAAGACGAAAGTTCATAAATTTTGAGAGCGAAAGAGCGTAGCTAAGTAGGTAACAAATCGTTTAGTAAATGATTAAACTATTATTGATGTATGTATGCTAATATGAGCGCTTTTCAGCTTTCCAAGTAGGTACGAGTTAAATAAACAAAAATGTAACATAAGTATGTGTGGTGAATTTTTTGAAACATTTTGGAAATTTTTGAAACATTTTGGCCGATATCTCGAGACCCTAGTCACGGAGCGGCATCAAAAATACTCTACACTATAGAAATCATCAACAGCTTCCATTTGCTACCCATATTGTACAAACACATCCTAGGGTTACCCGGGTCCACGTTTTCGCCTATTTCTCGAGACCCTGGTATCCGATTGATTGTCGATTGATTGCCTGGTATCCGATTGATTGCCTGCTACATAAATACCTACATGTGTGGTGAAATTTTTGAAACATTTTGGCCGATATCTCGAGACCCTAGTCACGGAGCGTCATCAAAAATACTCTATCCTATAGATATCGTCAACAGCTTCCATTTGCTACCCATATTGTACAAACACATCCTAGGGTTACCCGGGTCCACGTTTTGGCCTATTTCTCGAGACCCTGGTATCCGATTCTTAAAATTTCAAAACACAAACCATCTACTGAATAGTCCAAACAAAGCCTAAAAATTTGGTTTGGATAGGTGAGCCCGTTCTTGAGTTATAAGATTACCAAGGAAATGTAACTTCTTTTTATATATATAGATATGTGTATCAAATTGCCTCATTTAACTATTTTTTACCGCTTGATGTCATACTGTTATATTTGTAAACTCGTTTTTTTGTTTGTTTCTTCATGCTTTTCGTAGACTCGATAACTGCGCCCCCAACCGCCATGAACTCTGGTTTCATTAATTAAGCAATAAGCTGTGATTAATGACAAGCCATTAGAATAATAAAATGTGTATTTACATAGAGCCAAGCGAGTCAACTGGAGCTGTGACAGGTTTTTTTTTCATTTTTTTATTGAAATAGTTCAAGATTGAAAGCGTGGAATTGGTGATTTTAATGGCGCATAAAAATTTAAAATGAAGTTTTTATGGCAGTTCGGGTAATACAGTTAGAATTGCGCAGCAAGAAATAATTTTATGGAAAAAAAATCTCTCGAGTAATAATTGCAAGTATTTCGAAAAAAAGTTAGGTTAGATTCTACAGAAATCAGCAAGAGTTCTGAAAAATATGACGTAATAGTGTAGAGAATTTGGAAGAAAAATGCGGTGATCTCAGCTAGGAACAAGGACGACAAAGCTGTACTAACATACAAGTCTTGAGAAAATGGAAAGATGGAAATGTGCCTCCGAGAAGAATATATCTCAGCTGGAACTCTATAAACTAGGGATTCAAACGGATCGCAATTAAACTTGCTGATGAGACGAAGCCTAATGAAGGAGGTTTTATGAGAGCCTTGAAGTCAAATTACTGAATTTCAATATTCCTTCTATTTTTCAAGTAGGTTTACCCGCGTCTCCATTAACTCCATATATGACAGCTGATTTATTAGCATTCTTTAATGCAGTCATCATCATCAATTCAAATACAGTTATTTTGTCTACAAAAGAAAAATAAAAATCCAGCGAAATAGCGCTCAATCGCGAGCGCTTTCAAATTAATTCGATTAATGCGAAATCTGGCACAGCTGACAGAGTTGGACGGCGCCATGTCATACCCAATGGAATTTCAATAAATTTACGAGCAGCTGACGCGAGGCGACAAGCAGTCGAATAATGGACGCGCGGATGTCGCCAAAACGAGCAAAAGACATACGGCAGGCCTTGATGAATGTAAACTCCGCGCTCTGGCATAGTCAGTGGGTTGGTCGCGGCAAAATAACGGAGTGGCCGAATACCAGCCTTACGAGCATAATAAATCATATTCACGAAGAGCCAATCACACCAGCGGAAGAATGTGTTGTGAAATGCTAATAAAAGGAATGCAATGGCGAAAACCAGTCTGACGGTGAAAGGTGTGTGACAAATGCAGGCAAGTGGTGGAAGAGTTGTTTCCACAAAAGCGCTAAAAAATGCTTTCTCAGCGTCTTGGCGGAAGCGAGTTTAATAATTTCTATTATTTTTTTTACAACTCATGGCGTTTTAATTGCTTTGGTGACATTTGATCTCGCGCTGAATTTTTGTTCTCCGTTCAATATTGTCTTTTATTGCCATAAAAAATATGCAGAACACAAAGAATTACGCCATACCTACAGCAGCGCCAGCCAAATCGCATTGCTCATGCGCTAAACAAAACGTGAGAACAACAAATTTCCAGCTAAAACGGCGCGAAAGAGCCAAAGCGCAAAGTGAACGCATAAAAATGCGAACAATTAAGCGACGAAAAGTGCGCAGAAAAAACAAAACAAAACGGACCACAATGACCACTGACCCAATCCAAAGCGTTTAAAGCGCAAAAAAATATGAGAAAAAATTGCAAAAATCAACTTGCCTCTTCGACACATAGCACATAATATAGACCACAACCGCACAGAACAAAAAAAAAAATAACAACAAAGCGCGCTTGCAGAGAAAAAGCAAGCTAAGCGCTTTAAATAGCGTGGTAAATAGCAAAAATTAATAAAACATGACTTCGAAAACCCGAAAAACCACAAGCTTACTACACACAGTTCGGTGTGTTTGCAAAAATTCTGAAACAGCCAATGTCGTGGTGAACACGGCAGAGAGAAATTAAGCTACTTTTGCGGTTGTTAGCTTGTTTGCGAAATTTTATTATTTCACAATTTTTTTTTGTGCCCGGCCCCTGATTGGATCATTATTTTAATCTTTTCGGCTCGGCGAAGATAAATGAATGAATATACATATGAATTAAGTGGTCACAGAGCACACACGGCAGGAACCGCAAGAGCGGTGCGGACCACAGCTGAACAAAGCGAGCGGTAAGGCGAGATAAGTGTTATGAGTCAAGGGATTGTGGTCATGTGTGTGCTTTTGTATGACTTTTTCTTGTATTTTTTGTTGTTGTTTCTTCATATAGACATGCAAAAATGCTGCTACAACGCCGCTGTGTGAGTATATATGTATGTACATATGTGGTCCCTTATGGCATAATAAAGCACTCGACTTTGTCGCCGCGACACATGCTGAGTTAATTCATTAAAGTTGCTTTACTGGCGTACAACAACAACAACAACGAAAGCTATAATGTTAAACAATATAATACTAACAAAGCGGTAAGAATTATTACTGGCTCGGAGTTAATCGTGTGTTAAATTAAATTAACAATGCAGAGGAGACAAAGTTTGGCTCTTCCAAATAAGGAACAAAGAATTTAGAAAGAAGTAAGTAAGGAAGATAGTGTCTGAAAGAAACTAATTTTAGTCAAAGTTGAGGAACAGCAATTGCAATGAGTGAGATATTTAGTTGAAAAGTAAGGTTATGTAGAGTGATTAACCAAAAAAAGCATATTTTGTTCAAGAGACTCGTTAGATAAGACAGACAGACAACTATGTTTGCATTTTTATACTCTCGCAACAAAGTTGCTACGAGAGTATTATAGTTTTGTCCACATAACGGTTGGTTGTAAGTCCTAAAACTAAACGAGTTAGATATAGGGTTATATATATCAAAATGATCAGGGTGACGAGAAAAGTTCAAATCCGGATGTCTGTCTGTCCGTCCGTCTGTCCGTCCGTCCGTGCAAGCTGTAACTTGAGTAAAAATTGAGATATCTTAATGAAACTTGGAACATGTGTTCCTTGGCACCATAAGAAGGTTAAGTTCGAAAATCAGCAAAATCGGACCACTGCCACGCCCACAAAATGGCGAAAACCAAAAACACATAAAGTGCCATAACTAAGCCATAAATTAAGCTATGGAAATAAAATTTGGTATGAAGGATCGCACTAGGAAGGGGCATATTTGGATGTAATTTTTTTGGGGAAGTGGGCGTGGCCCCGCCCCCAAATAGGTTTTTTGTATATATCTCGCAAACCAATAGAGCTATATAAATCAAACTTTCTGCAGTCGTTTTTTTTAGCCATTTCCTTATACAGTCCAAAACTGACAGAAATCGGATAATAACCACGCCCCCCTCCCATACAAAGGTTAGGTTGAAAATTACTAAAAGTGGTATAGCTCACTAACCAAGAACGCCAGAAACACTAAATTTCACATAGGAAATGGCAGGTAGAAGCTACACTCAGATTTTTTTACAAAAAGGAAAATGGGCGTGGCGTCGCCCACTTATAGGTCAAAAACCATATCTCAGGAACTACTCGACCGATTTCAATGAAACTTGGTTTGTAATAGTTTCCTTACATCCCAATGATATGTTGTGAAAATAGGCTAAATCGCTTCACAACCACGCCTACTTCCTATATACCAGAACTTTGAAGACGATCTGAATCGTTAACTTTACAATGTATAAAGTAAGCACTAGTGAAGATATCGATGCAGAACTTTGCACAAATACTACGTTTATATTGTGGCAGCCCCATTCTAAAAATCACCGAAATCGGACCATAGGTTGTCAAGGACCCATATATCGAACATGAGGACCTCGGTACTTCTAACCTAATATTAGGGTTTCCAACTTTCAATGACCTTTATACAATATATATGATGAATATGTGGGTCAAATTGTGTATTATATAATATTAAATAAATAAATTGCGAGAGTATAAAATGTTCGGTTACACCCGAACTTAGCCCTTCCTTACTTGTTTTTATCAAATCAGGCGTACATATGTAGGATTTTCGTGTTGTAATATTCATATTTTATGCATTTATTGCCTCTATGTTTTACTTTGAGAATCTTGCTAAGCGTCAAAATTGGTTTTTCGCCTAAAACTATGTTAAGAAATTTTGCTACAACTTTGCTTCCGCCGTTTTTTTTCATTTAAGACTTGTTTTGTATAAAAACGGTTAAAAAATGCTATTCAAAATATTGGCCGTCGCTAGCTAGTACTTTTGACCGTCTTTCTGGCAGCATGCGTATTCCGTGCAAATGTCGAGAATTCGGCTCAAAAGATGACATTTTCAGTTGAGAATAAGTTTGGGATGCAAACAGATCTCTACAAATATTTTGTTGGGTTAATGTTGACACAAATGTCCAAGAACGATTTAATCGATCAGTGCTTGACCCTAGAGACATCTATTGGAAAACGGCGAAAGCAAAGTTGTAGACCTAATAGAATTGTAGAAAAATTCCCCACGAGTTCTTTTAAAACAAAATTGTGCCTGATTTTATTTCTCTTGGTTCATGTTATCGAGTTTCGCCTGTAGTTTGTTCTAATCTTCATCCATTATTCACCCAAAATTTGCTGACTAATAATTCCATCAACAAATTCACTTTCAAGAAAAGTTGCTACACGCAGCGGTAAGAATGTATATAAATTAGATATTCATCCCCTTAATTACAATATACATAAATATTTATGTATTCACATATATGTACATACATACATACGCATAATGTGAAATATTTATGAACAACAGTTATGTTGCGACTTCAAAAGAAGAAATCAATAAATACCAGAAGAGTGACTAAAACAATGACGCTGGAGTGGTGAACTCACACACAAATATATATACATATATGTATATATATGTAGATATATACATATATATACTATACCTAAGATTGCCATTATGCTTTATTTCTATGCTAAGTATTTAGTAGAGTATAAGTGTATTTAAGCATGCAAAAGGAAAATATTTAACCGCTCATTTTCAACCAAATAACAGTATAAAAGGCAGCTGGTATAAGCAACAAACATAAATAGGCTAGCTCTTGAAAGCAAAGGTTACATATAAATATGTCTTTATGTTAGCCTGGAGAAAGTATATGCGAGTCAGTGTCATGCTGTGCGACAGGTAGACCCAAATCCATATACCATATATCTATATGTATATATATCTATTTAAACCACATATGTGCCTGTCATATCCGTTGTTGCTGAATTATTGGAAAATTATTATATTTTCGCACAAAAAAGTCAACCAATATGAAAGCAATGAACCAGTGAGCAACTGAACTAAGTTGAAGTACACCTACGGAGCAACCCTGTACCAAAACGACCCACTAAAAATACTAAGAAGTCTTCATAATTAAACTCCAGTTAAGCTGATGACTCTTCTTTACGATTTTCAAGCCTCATTTTTCTACTCCCTCACACACCAGCGCACATATATGAACGAGGGTGTATGCATGTATGCGAGCGTATAGGTATATCCACCTAAGCAACCATTACCTTGTTGCTTGTGAGCAACGTTGCGTGCGGCATATAATCCTGTCAACCATGGCCACAAACTCAAAATGCTCATTATGTAGCAATACCTTTAGAAATATGGCAGAATATGTGAATTTTTTGGGCGTCATGACCTATTTGCCTACTAGCATACAACAACAACAACAAACGTGTCACATTAACAGCATTATTAATATTAATAATAGAAAAATTGTTGTTGCACAGCGCGAAAGTAGCTTGTCATGTGTGAGGTTTTTCAGTAATTACATACAAACAGACATATTTCCGCCGAGTATAAAGCGCAGCGCATGTGTGCAGGTGATGGTGAAGGTAGACTGCCAGATATTTTAATTTATAAAGGCAATTTTCTTTTCATAACATTTTCGGCTTACGGAAGTCGCTGGCATTGTTTACCCGGTATTACAACACTCAAATATGTTTATTTATATGCCTGAGTGTGTGTGTGTGTGTGTGTGTGTTTGAGCGTGTAAGGATCAAATTTTAGCGTGACAGCATTTATTATTACTCTTTATTGTTGTTGTTGCTGTTTTTTGTTGAGCGCAAAATATGCTTTTTCATGTGACAACATAATTTTCGTTACAATTTCTTTGCTTTTGTGCACAGAATACCCATTAATCATTAGTTGTGGCAACATTTTTTGTGACTCAGTGCCACGGAGCCTCAGTGTCTCAAAGTCATTGTTCATTTTGTGTGTGTAGTTAAGTTTGGTAAGATGCTTAGCAGGCTTAAGAAATTTTTATTTCTTTCTTTCACGAAAGGGATGACTTAATGATTTGCTATTTAGACTTCGAGGGGTAGAAGTGTATTGTGGAGTATGATACGGATTATAGGTAACAATTAGAATCTTCTTATGCATAAGTCACTTGTTTCTTATTGAGTAAAAAATGTGAGTAGAAAATAATTATGAGGTTAAGGTGAAGAAAGTAATCAAATATTTGGATATATTTGTTCCCAGGTTACAGAATTCAATATAACATGAGCTAGATTGACGTCACTTAAGCGACATGCTTTGACAAACAAGTCAACTCTCACTCCTTCTCTCTCTCTCTCTCTCTCGAAACAAGATGAAGCTTTTTCGTGTGTCATTGATTGAGTATGCTTGATGAATTGAGAAAACAAAAAAAGAAGATTAATGAAAATAGCCGAGTACAGACCACACTAGAATTGAAAAAATTTAAATCAAGTTTACCAACGATCGAGACAGACCCATTCTTTCTTTGAAGAGTTAACATTTCACTTTTTATAACAATCCGAAGTGCTTAAGAGGTTTCTATTAGAATTTCGAGTATATAAATACTATAAAATCGTAAATGAAAAATCTGCACCAAAGTTTCTCACAGTCAATTCAGTCCGATTAGACAAAGAGAGATTAGAGTTCAGATCCTCAACGTAGTAACTGCATTGAACGGGTAGTAAGTCTCCGAAGGGAGGGCTAATCTGCTACATAGTCCGTATCTTAGAGGCTGCCGCTATTAAAAGTACCTAGAATTGGCTAACTACTATTTGAACTAACTACCTAGCTTAGGTTAGGCACATAGTGGAGGCTAAGAGCTATACAGTCGTGCAAGTAAAGGAAAGAGAAAGCCACTGCTTAAAAAAATTGATAACATTTTTCGTTGCTTTGCTCCATATTACACTATGCGCTTAACCTAAGTCAGTTTGCGCCCTGCGCTTTCTACCCCCAGTCACCACTACTACCAGTGACTACTACCAAAAAAGATTTAGGCCTTTTTATAGTCAGTCAGTTTGGTTTATTAATAAATGTGATGAGAAAGTATGTGAAAAAAATTCTACAAAAAAGTACAAAATTTGTTATGAAACTAATGCTCAAGCTAGCGCTATTATGATATGCGTAAGAACTCTTGAATTCAGTTCCTATAAAAATGGCTGCCTAAAGTGCTGGACCCTGGACAAGCTCCATCAAAGAGATGCTATATCTACGCATATGAGGGAACATACCTGCAATGAGAGAGAAAGAGAGAGAGAGAGGGAGAGAAAAAGAAATTGAGTTAGTTATTTATAGTAAAGTAGAGACCCTTTTAGAAATAATTTATGTTAATATAATGAGCGCTTAAACTATAAAATATTTTTAAGACCGTAATATATCACTAGTGATTAGAATTTGAGTTTTAGATACATATTTTGTTGTCGAGGAGAGAGGAGAAGTATCGCTAGTATATCTTAGAAGCATTAATATGCGAGTAAGTTGTTGTAAACTTATTGTTGTTGTATACTTCTTTAGCCAAGTGACTCACCCCTATTATGAATATTTCGAAATTAACCTATTCACCAAATGACATATTTAGGGCGTATTTATGACCCACTCGTTTCCTAACCTCAAAGTATATACTCGTACATATTAACGGCCAATTTGTGTGCAGCGCATGGAACTAATTAATTAATTATGCACAATTAATGAAGAGAATTTCGAAAGTCAAACTTGAAGGGAATTCGGTTGAGTATTTTTATGACAGAGGTTACAATAAAATTAAAAGGAAATAAAAATAAACATAAAATACACACAAATAAATGTGTTTGTAGGTATGTGTGAGGCAGAGAGATGGATAGTGGCTCACTGTGAGGCACTCAGATCGTTTAAAAAGTGATAGCAACAGTGGGTGGACGGCTATAAATCTACGCTGGCGGGTTAAGAGTAGACATAAATTTTATAAAACAATTTGTCACACGCATTAAGCACTGCAAACACACATAGATACACACACACACGAACATCTGTATCAAATACAAGTAATTTTTATTATTCATGTGCGCCATTGTGTGAACACTTCGGGCGATTGTGTGCTTACAGCTGTACGAACACATCGGTCGTAAATATTTTATGACACCAAACATCAGTGGCAGAGGCAGTAGCAGTAGCCGTCGATGGATGCATGAGGGGTCCCCTCTCACATAAGGCGTGCGCCGGAAATGTGACACTTGTTTTCACTTGGCGACATTGAAGTGCTGCCGCTCGCCAGAGGGGTGTGAGGGGATAGCGTCCTCTATGAAAGGAGTGCAGAATTGTAGTTTTATGTCAGCTTGGCATGTCAAATGTCGCATGCCACATGCTCAGTCCAGAAGAAGTGTCTTCAAGCGGCAAATAAAATGCACTCACGCACTCATTAGCATTTACAATCACTATCATATGGCAACACCAAAAATTCCTTAGTGCAAAGACGTACAGTAAACACTCGACGCAGTTACTTAAAAAGTCGTAAAAAATTAATTTGCTGAAAATGCGGCGAAATGAGGAAGCATGTACTTGCGCCGGAGCTCTGCCTGCGGGTGGCAACACTCACTGCGTCTGAGACTGAGTTGATTTTATGACAGATTTTTCCAAGTATTATTATGTTCATAATGTGCCGTTTATCGTCTGATGTATTACACTTGAGTGATTTCTGCTGGTTGGATTTGTTGTTGGAATTAAGAGTTGCCTTGCGCTCTCATGCCACATTGGTGACAGTTGGTTTTTATGACTATGGGCAGAAGAAGGCCGAGTAGTAAAAGCCAAAATATATGCCAAGTAAACACTAAAGCACTTTGTTGTTGTTTTTTATACAAGTTCGTGTAAATCTCTTTTCGATTCCTTTATTGCTTTGTATTCTTTATTGTTGTTGTGTTTACATTCAGAATTTTTTTTATTTTGTGTCAACGCAACTTACTTTTACGGCTTTTATTACCAATTAAAAGTTCAAGTTTACTTCCTTGTCGGTGACGAAAATATTAAAGCACCAAATTAGCTGCAACAAAAGCAATAAAACAAAAACAACAATAAAAAAGCACAACAGTGTGCGCCTAAAGAGCGTGTGAATTAAATATCAATAAAGCAGGAATTGCCAAGTCATTTAGCATACAAAATGAGGTTATTTGAAAAAAGCTTGGGCTGCTTCAAAAGCTTTAAAAATGGAATCTTTTATCAACAGTAGTGATTTGATAGGCTTAACAATAGTGTTCGGCGACATTTTTGATCACTAAGAACCTGAAATTTTAACTAAAAAGTTATGTGAAAGCTTCACAGCTTTCTACTGCTCCTTAGAGCTTTTAAAAGATTACACCTAAAGTTGTATATGAAAGCTTCAAAGCTTTTTACTACTCCTTAGAGCTTTCAAGAGTTTATAAACTATGTCCACAATTAGACTCAATACATATTTCACTGCACTGTGCTTTCTCTTTACACTAAATAATTGATCAACTAGCATTTAGTAGACACTTCCTCTTATCTCTACTCACAAGCCTCTCTCATTTCGCCTGCCGTTTTCTTTCTATTTCCTTTCAATTTCACTCACTCAGCGTCAATTATTGGCGACCAACTGGCAATTATGGCCCATTAAGCGACTCAAAGTCATCGGATAAGCGCATTTATGCAATAGCGTGCGCAACTTCAAGCCGTCTCCTGTCGTATTGTAACGGCATTTATATATCACAGCAGCAGTAGCGCTGTGCCGCGTGTCCACAAACGCTTTAATGAAGATATATCGGCTGCTCACTGCTGCCCACTGCCAGTGGCTAGCCAATTCAATTGTCAAGTGTCTTTCTTCTGGCTTTTCTACAGTACCGTTACATGAGTTTGTGTATGTGTGTGTGTGTGTGTGTCTGTGCAACTTTACTTGCAACGTCAATGCAAATTATAAATTAATTTGCACGCATTGCCCATAAGTGGCAGCAACCAACTGCTTGAGTTTACTGTTTCTACTTGCTGACTTCAAGTGCTGCTGCGTGCTAAGTTCTAGCATGAGGCGAGTGATTGTACCTCACTCTCCCCCTCTTTTTTCATTGCTCCAAAAAAGCAATTCTCTAAATTATTGCACGAGTTCTGCATCCGTTGCCAGCAGCAACAACAACAACAATATGAACTTGCTGCCCACATACGAGTATGAGCTGGCTGCCTGCAATGGAGCAACACATGCCACACGTTGTCTGCAGACAAGCTAAATTTTTATTTAGACATGTTGCATGTATGCATAAGTTGTTGCAACAACCACATTGCCACTATGTCTGTTTGTATATTTCTGCGTGTGTGTGTGCGTTGCATTTGCAATAAATGGCGAGTGAAATGCAAATTAATTGTGCGCACAAGTGTCAAGTTTGCAACCAAAGTGTTGCACATGCAACATACACATGGCTGTGTGTGTATGGTAAATACCGTTGTTGCAGCAACAAATTGCTGTTGCATACAAAAGTCTCGAGCCCACGCAAAATAATCGCAAGCGCACAGCAAAAGACTGCTCAGAATTTTCTTGCGCCACAACACATCGGCTCATATATAAGTAGATATGTATGTATGAGTATGTGCCTTTTTGCCACTTGTGTGTGTGTTGGCTGTGTCAATAAACTGTGAAATTGTTGCAGTTATTCTTCATTGTACACAAGTGTCGCCACAAAAGTTAATTAGGAAATGTTTCGCTTCACAATTGTATTTGTGTGCGTGTGATTGTCTGTGTGGCAAGCTCATTTGTGTTAGTTAAAGCAAATTTACGCAAATATTTTGTAAAGTAGACACTCTTGGAGAATTTATGTGACTTTCAAGTGTGTATTCAAATTAAGCTGCAAAGAAAGTTTACTTGGCACTGCAGACACTTGAGGCATTAGTGGCTTATGAGCAATTGTAGAACTCGCCTTTGCTACAGAAATTTGCTAATTGTCACGTCGAAGTTATTATTTTACACATAAAATATAATTTTTATGCGCACAACTTACAATAACAACAAAAATAATAAGTTTGGAGCACCTAACCTCAAAATATATACAAAGTCACTATGAGGCTCATACTAGCAGTGTTCAAAAAATAACGGGAATTTTCGTTTATTTTTAGAAATAGCTACTCATTCATCTACAGTAATCTTGCCAAAGAGGATAATTGAAAATTTCAAAATTCCCGTTATTTTTTGAACACACCTCGTAAGCAGAAATTCTCTCAAAGAACAGAAATTCATGAAATCTTAAATATTTCTGCCTTAAAATCATCAAAAAGTGTAGACAATTTGCATGACGCAATGCTTTCTACAATATTTCAACCAAATCTCTTTCATTAAAGCTTTTTTTCAGCAACGCTGTTGTTAGTGATCTTTCTTTGAGCGATACTCCATCAAATTTTGCTCAAAATACCTACAAACATATAGCTTCAAATGTATTCCATCAAGCGATTTTTGCTTTTATTGTAAACATTCGCCGGGCGAATTGAAAATTGATGATCCATTTTTGATTGTAGAAATTATGAATTTTTATTGATGTTGCGCGCTGATTGAAAAGTGATTTTTATAGGTCAGCGTTTTTGAGCAGAATGCGTGGAAAAGCAAAGTGATTGATTTCTAGATTTTTTTATTAACAAAAATTGTTATTCATAAAGAGAAAAAATTGCAAAAAAAAAACAAAAAATTAAAATCAAATAAAAATCATTTCAGTTGGTAACAAGTGTCTAGAACTATATTAAAAAAATTTAAATAGTTTAAGTCAATAATTTCTTAAAAACCTTTAATGCGTTCTACAAACACACGCCCACATATTTACATTTCCAGATCCGGCGTTCTTCAGCAAAAATTATTCATTGTAGAACACACTTAAGCGCAAGCTGCTTAAGTTAAACACAAGAAAAAGAGCACACTTCCACACTAATTGAAGACACGCACTTGTCGTCACACCCTTGCGTCTTCGCCCCCAACGCGCGCTTAGCTCATTAAGTATGCGCGGCATGGCGCGCGCTGGCGTAAAGCGCTGCAGAACGCGCTAATCTAAAAATCTCTTACGAAAATCTAGAATTTCAATTTCTGACACACTTAATTGACGGTGGCAAAGCAAACAGAGTAAGAACAAGAACAACAACACACAGTCAGCAATCAAATGTCAAATAGTTGGAACACTCATACCGCCACATATCCGCCTATAAATAGCAGAACTATAAAAAGCTGTAGCAACACGCGACTGAGTCTGACAAAATCCCAACAACAACGCAAATAAATCAGCAGTCAGCAATCAGCAGCTGCACAACAACAGCAACAACAACAACACGTCAACTGAAGTTTTGTGACAGTCAGCGCTGACTGACAGACTGATTGCTGCGGCTGTTAGTCATTTGCCAGCCGCCGTTCGAGAGCGGTACGTGCTTTGGATAAATAATATAATACAATTGCGAAATGTGAACTCGCGCGGTGGCGCTGCGACTGATGCGGGCGCACGGTGCCTCCGCGCTGAGTTTATCTCATTTAAATCTGTTTATGCGCATGACATTTGCTTTTTTTGGGGGGGACTAAACGTTGCGCTGCGAATGCGAATGTGTGCGGAGTGCGGTGTGCGGCGCGCGCGAAGCTGTGAATGCTGGCGGCGCGGAGAGATAGATGGACGGACAAGCAAGTGGCGTTCGCTGCTGCCTCGATTCTTAAGGAGCGCCGACCATTTGGTCACAGTAAAGTGCGCGGCGCGTCGCTGAGATTTATGGATTGCGCGCAAAAACATCAAAATTGTCAACGCGCCGCGTCGTTTGGAGGTAAAAAAATAGTAAAAAAGTGCTAACAACAACAAAAACCCGAAAAAATATGCGCGCACAACAATAATAAGAGCAGCAATGAATTGTTATGCGCATTTTAATGAAATCTGAAAAGATTTTAATGTGACGGCGGTGACAATTGAATACAATAACAAAGCGCCGCAAAGCGCTCGAGTGTGAGTAGAATAACACTCAGCGCGGACTATGCTGGCCGCAAGTGGTGGATAAAGGTGTTGGCAGACGGAGAATAAATTGACAAAAAAAAGAACAAAAAATGGTTAATAGATTTTTGCGCCGAGCAATATATGGAGTATCTGCTAACGGTACAATTAGTGGGACAACTGCTTCGACGGTCTTCTAAAGAGCTGTGCCGGGAATTTCGAAAGAGTTTGCGCTAAAGATCTGGGGATGTCTTAACATAAATATATATATGATCACATTTTTAAATACCGTTATTCGCAAGTCCCTCCAAGCAGCGAGGCTATAAGTGGCGCTCAACGCGAATTAAAACTGTTAAATGTAAATTTTGTAACAACAACAACAAATAATGTTACAACAAAAGTTGATTGAAATGAAAACATGTGTTGTTGTTTTTGCTGCTGCAGTGGCAAATATAGGTTGCTGTCCATATAAAGACTCGTTATTGCACTCATCATATTGTGTGGCTTTGCTGATTTTAATTTCGATAGCACTTTCATATATATATACAAATATATGTAAAAAACTAAAAATACTCGCTGAAATGGACAAGCGAGCAGCGGCGCCGCAGACAGCTGTAGTTGGAACGTGCAAACTCTGCCTTTTGATGGCGGCCCAGATGAGTGCACATCAGTTCAAATACATGCCAACAAACATTTTATACATACATATATGTATGTATATATGTCCTCATCAACTCATAAAGCAACGCTTGACTGACGGCCATCGCGCCTCGCCTGTCTGACTTTTGGTCGCTAAACTCTTTATGGACCCAATGAGACTGGGTTACATATACAATATTATGCACACGCACTTGGTCACATATATATATATATGTATGTACACACATAATACCGTGTCGAAAGCTTTATTTATGCGGTGGCATTATGTTGTTGCACATCGATTACGCTACAAATTGTTGGCATCACAGCGCTGATCTTTCATTGCTTCCGAGGGATTTAGGCGATTTGAATTTAAAGCGTATGTCAACAGGGCATGCTATTTTTGGGCTAATGAAAATTTAGATTACAACAACAAAAACACACTATGTGTATTTAATTTATGACAACTTGCGGCGGAGTGTCACAGCAGGCGTATGGAGATGGCTGGTGGATGAGGAGGTGATACCAGAAACGAAAGCTGAATGGAGATGGGGCAGACATTAGGCACTACTGTAGTGTTGAACCCACCAGCTGAGATCTCAAAAAATGTATGACCTTTAAGCAATATTCTGCTAAAGTAATCAGTTATAAGGCATGAAAAAGTTGTAATGTTATTTGAGTGACGTTCTCCTCGAGCTAACTTCTTGAGAATTTTTCGAAAACGATAATTTTTTAATCTTTGCTCAAACTCTATCTTCTATTTCGTGTTCTTATCCTTCCATGAGATCCTCTTAAGCACCTTTCACAATTAATCCTGTCTCGCAATAATTCCTGTCTCTCCAAATCGTACTTTTGACTACATTTCTTCAAAAAGTATGCTATTATGACGTCATCTTAGCGTAAAGTTTCTTTAAATTTACTTTGCTTCACTTTCTCTCAATTTCTCTACTCAGAGCTGAATATTAAAATTATTTTTCAATTCTTTTGTTGATAATTAAAAATCGGAAACCCGAAAATTTTCATTTGGAGCTCAACAATTTTTATAGAAGGATCCATTGTTGTCAAATTTAGCTTCAAGATTTATTTTACTTTGTATATAATATATATTTTTCCTTATAAATTAAGACTGCACTGCAATTGTTCGTTAAAAAATATTACAATTACACACGATCAGTGGCGGATCTAGAAAAAAATTTTGGGGGTTTTACGAAAAGTTTTATTACTAAACGTAGTTTTAATATAGCAGTTCCCTCACGAAAATTCAGTTATTATAGGACACGTTTTGTGTTTTTTTGTGTATTTTTCCCAAAGTACGAATTAGACGCTAAAAAAGCTCGAGAAATGTTTTCTTTTTATGAAAGAGTGATCAACTGTTCAGAACAAAACTTTCTTGCGGAGGTGAAAATGTGGAAACAGCGAACTTCAGGCAAGCATTTTCGGAATGCTCTCGAAACTTTAGAAGCAGTGAACAAAACGTCTTTTGGGAATGTTTTCAAGATTTTACGCATATTGGCGTTATTGCCTGTTTCAATAGCATCACCGGAGAGAAGTTTTTCAAGTTTAAAGACAATTAAAACCTATTTACTAAATACGACAGGTCAAGATAGGCTTAATGGTCTAGCATCAATGAATATTCATCTGTCAGATCTGTCAGTTGATGAAATACCTGAAGAATTCTTTCAAAAACCAAGGAAAACATTACATGGAATGTGAGATCCCGTGTAATCCTCAATTAATCACTGAGCTTCAGCGATACTGCTTGTACAAATGTAGAGAAAGTTCGAATTATATGAATAACAACAAAAATCTTGTAACTTATTATTGCTTATAATTTGATGTGATGTTTTTGATCAATAACCTCATTCCAAACCCATATCAACAAACATATATTTTTCTCTGAGTTTAGGAGGTGTTTTAACACCAAAAACCTCTCGCGGATGCGCCACTGCACACGATCAAATAAATTCACTGAGAGAGTTCTCTTATATGGATCCTCAGATAAATTATACCTTTGTGTAAGTCCGGCTGTATAAATTTTTGTGTCTATATATGAACTCCTTTAACAGATTTGCTGATATTGAATGTCGTCTGCAATACTATAGTATATAAGTATATACCTTATACTAAAGTGACTGCTCGCATTTATGGCGCTCAAGTGTTGCTGTCACTGATTCAAACTGCAAGATTGCCACAACTCACTCAATAATTTTTATTAATTATTGCCTTTTAGCTATTTAAATTAAATTCATAATTTTATTTTATTTTGAAGCTCGGCATTCATGCGGACCGCGTGTGTGCACTTAAATTTTTAATTGAGAGCCGTTAATGTTTATGGCACAAGTGGCGCACAAGTGCCACAAATATGTATGAATGCATGAATAATTGAGCGCTTGAAAGCATGTGTGAATGAACGCAAGCGTTGAAAGTACTTATAGAATTACAGATTGGAACTGTAAATATATAGCAAAATATATGTGCGTAGCAGGAAATGTCTGAATTGGCGCGCGCAAGTGGATTCAATATGCGAATTTATTTAATAAATCTTATAAATCAAAAGCGCTTCAGCGAGCGGATGCACAGCAGCGGCGGTCGGCGAAGGTGTTGCAGACGCATGCAAGTGTTGCGCACAGTTTGAGATTGTCGCTGACACACGCTGTGGCAGACGACACAGCTAATTAGCGCGTTGCCAACGAGATAAACAACTAATTAAAAGCGCACGAATGCGGGCGGTTGCCACTTGGCCGCAGCGCGTGGGTGGTGTGGCGTGGAAGCGCAACTTGGCTGTCAACTTGCAACATTGTTGCACTTAGAGAAAGTAGAAGCGTAAAGTTGTATAATTTGGCAAGTAAAATGTGGCATGTGGCATGAGGCAAGCCAGCAAGTGGTAGTAAAAGGCAGACATACCGTTAGTTATAACAATAAAATATGAGCACAAGAAATATTTTGCGAAAATTAAAAATTTACAGATTTCCACAGCTTGCAACATGCCACACTAAGTGAGTGCCGAAGCGGCAGCAGCAAATTAAAATTACAACAAAATTACAGACTCGTTAAAACTTGGCAAGCCTGCAAGGTGTTGACAGCATAAGAGGCAGGCGAGCTGTGTGTGGCAGCCACAAAGTGTCGCCGGCGCGTATAAAATATGCCTGGCAGCTCATTGTGGCAGCTTTGTAATGAAAAAAATGCGAAATTTCATTAAAGTATGCAGCAACTCAGCACAATAACCGGGCAGCGCAAGCCACACGGCCACTTGACGCTGGGAAAGAACGAGCGCGCAAAGCATAATTTGTGGAAGCATACATACACAGAGTTGCATGTAGCTTATGCTGACCACTGCAGCTTGCCACAAAGACTGCAGTAAGCCACCGACAGCTTGCGTTGCACCGCATTATCGTCCACTGGAATGTGGCGAGTTGACGCAGCAAAAGCGGTAATTCACTTTTTTGTACTGCTGTTGTTGTGGCATGTGGCAG
Source organism: Zeugodacus tau (assembly GCA_031772095.1). Taxonomy (NCBI): domain Eukaryota; kingdom Metazoa; phylum Arthropoda; class Insecta; order Diptera; family Tephritidae; genus Zeugodacus; species Zeugodacus tau. The sequence continues at coordinate 1,559,123 of CM062653.1, read as the reverse complement.
GTTGTGCGCTGCATGTTGCAGGTTGCTATGCGGCAGTAGTTTGCGGTGTACAAGCAGCGCTTAGCTAGGATTAGCGGTGACACTTTTAAAGCGGATTGCAAGTGATAAAATGTTGGCTATAATGGTGAGTGATGTCAAAAATTGAATAACGGTATTTTCAATTTAATATATTTTTTTTATAATTTTTGTCGGTTTCTATAAAAATTTATTAAATCGACAGCCAATATTTTCACTGATTTAATTGAAAAGTATCTGTGCCAATTTGCGCTCACTTCCATTTAAATAAATTTGACTTTCATCAGCTGAAGCCAACACGAAGTCAAATCACCAGCTTCAACATCACTCATCAGCAGAATTTCAGTCAATTAGTCAATAACAATTATTCAATGAAGACAAATATTTCGCCAGCACTCTCATTTAATAAACCCAATTCGCACCAAATTGCCCAATCAATTGGTGGCATGGCAAACACAAACGTCAATAAATTTGCAATAATAAAGGAGTGCAGCGTAAACGGCAGGAGTTAGAAAGAAGAGAAGAGTCGCAGCTGCCAAGACGGACTTTGTAACCAGCAATCAATCGCCGCACACACAACAATTGGCGAACGCTTGAATGGCGCGTTGCGAAATAATGCCGAGCATCTGCTGCGCTGAAAGCCTCCTACTGTTGGTGTGGTCAATAATAAGTGGAGTCATGAAGCAGCTGGAGGTTGGAGCGTGCCGACATACCGACTGAATTAGTTGATTGCGGGCTCGCATAGCAATCCAAATGCCGCGCGCGGACAGCGTGTGGGCTCGCGCATCCTGTTGCGTCGCGGCAAGCAGTCGAGCCAATAGACAGCATAGACCCGCTTGGCTTATCGCCATATCAGCTGAGCCACTACTCAAACCACTTTTTTCAGCCGGGAATAATCAGCGCGTAAATGGATGACTTGTTAATTGTCAGCTTTTGGCGAGGCGCTCCGAGAGTACTGCGATAATCTAGAGTGTTGAGTTTCGTAGTTTACTACTTAGAACTCGAGATAAATCCTGGAACACTGAGCTCCAAAACAGTCTATAGTTGTTCTAAGAGACCTCCAGTAAGAGTTGTACAATTAATCTCTAGTTATTTCTAAAATACTAGTCATAAACTAGAATGACTGCTGGACAACTTTGGACCAGGTTAAGTTTTCGAACACTGATTCTGGTTTCTAAATTCTCATCAGACAAGGATAAAATGATTCTAGAGCTTACTAGGTGGATCTAAAGGAAGAAGCTCAGAGCTGCAAATAATCGCAAATGGTTATGAGTATGATCTATAAAGAGTTTTGCAGTTCCAACTTAAAAACCTAGCAAAATCATGGAACACTGAGCCTCCAAAACAGTCTATAGTTGTTCTAAGAGACCTCGAGTAAGAGTTGTACAATTAATCTCTAGTTATTTCTATTCATAAACTCGAATGACTGCTGGGCGACTTTGGACCAGGTTAAGTTTTCGAACACTGATTCTGGTTTCTAAATTCTCATCAGACGAGGATAAAATGATTCTAGAGCTTACTAGGTGGATCTAAAGGAAGGATCTAGAGCTGCATATAATCGCAAATGGTTACGAGTGTGATCTATATAGAGTTTCGGAGTTTCTACTTAGAACTCGAGATAAATCCTGGAACACTGAGCTCCAAAACAGTCTATAGTTGTTCTAAGAGACCTCCAGTAAGAGTTGTACAATTAATCTCTAGTTATTTCTAAAATACTAGTCATAAACTAGAATGACTGCTGGGCGACTTTGGACCAGGTTAAGTTTTCGAACACTGATTCTGGTTTCTAAAATCTCATCAGACGAGGATAAAATTATTCTAGAGCTTACTAGGTGGATCTAAAGGAAGAAGCTCAGAGCTGCAAATAATCGCAAATGGTTACGAGTACGATCTATAAAGAGTTTTGCAGTTCCAACTTAAAAACCTAGCAAAATCATGGAACACTGAGCCTTCAAAACAGTCTATAGTTGTTCTAAGAGACCTCGAGTAAGAGTTGTAAAAATAATCTCGAGTGTTTTCTATAATTATATTCATAAACTCGAAAGATTGCTGTGTGACTTTGGACCAGGTAGGTGTACCCACAAATTTCTCGAGAGTTTCAAGCTTCTTATGTATCGAAGAGTATGATATACTCCCAGTCATCATCTAACTCATTAAATATCGTAATTATTTTCGAAATTCATTATTCTTTCAACTTTCTCAGCCGTAATTTGTCATTTAGCCAGCTAAGTGAGTGGCACTCAGCGGATTCAGGTCAACTAACTAACTCGCAGTCGCACTCGAAATCTCATTAAAGCGTAAATAATTTCGCTATTAGCGCATACCAAAGAGTACCGGGCATAATAAAAATGAAGATAAGTAATAATAATTACGATGAAGGCAAAAAGAAAATGTGCCAAGCCACGGAGAGTGGGGAAAGAGGAGAGTAGAGTAGCGAGAGTGAAGAATGCGCCGGACGTGATATTGAATTTTTTCTCAAACTTCTCGCACAGGCATTTCGGTGTATTAAAATGTCGGCAATTAATGGGCTATTCATTTATGAAATTACAACAACAACAACAAGAATGAAGAAAAAAGTGAATGTAAGTGCAGAGAAACAGCATAATATCGACAACAATACGAATTATGTGGCAATAATAACCAAATAACAACAACAACAACCCCAATAATAGCGCTAATGAAATTGAGAAGATTTAGATATCGCGCGCCTGTGTTTGTTGGTATTGTATGTGAGCCAATGAAAAAAGTGAATGAGAGAAAATTAAGTTGTCGGAGGCATGTTGCCACTACGGCAGGCTGGTTGTGGCGGTGAGACCGTGTGAGACCAAGCCACCAAGCCTGACTTACCTGGTTGACTGCCTGTGTCTGCGTTCATATTTTATTTGTTATTTTTGTTGTTTTTGTATAAGCATGATAAGCTTAATAAGCCGAATATTGCTGTAGGATATGACATGGCAAATTTGTGCCGCATTATTGGTGTATTACAACGAGCAGCGGCGGCAACGGCGGCGGCGGTGATCTGAGCTGCCGATTGGCTTCACCTGCCGCTGTGCTGGGAAGCTATGGAGTTGGTCAGCCAGCCAGTTTCGGCTCAATAGCTGCTGTTAGTAATGAAAATATTTTTATAATTTTCTTCTCAACACACACACGGTTCGATTGTTGTTTTTGTTGGCATTTTTTTTTGCTTTTGTTAATGAAAGATTTAAAATCCGATTAAAACCATTAACACTTTTTGGAGCGCACACGATGTGTACAAACGTTGGCAATGCTGTTGCTGGCACATTGTTGTTGCTGTTGTGGCATAGGCAGCTATAGGTTGCGGAGAGGCGCGAAGAGTGTTGGCGGGTGTTGGGCGATGAAGCCATAGCGATTGGGTAGGCGCGCAGTTTAGCTGCAATGTGGGCAATTTATAAATAGCGACAGCATATCCGATCTTCATTTATAGCTAGAGGCATGCAGACATGCAACAACAACAACTACAACAACAACAACAATAAAAAATATAATTTGTTGTTGCTATGAGGCGCTCATATCCGTTTGCTCATAGTTTTGCTGTTGACGCATTAAAGTTGTTGTTGTTGTTGTTGCTGCTGTTGTTAGTTTTATTGCTAGCTATGATGATGATGATGTGCGGTATGTAAACAGTGCCAACAACAAAACGTACAACAAACAACGTGAAGTAATGTTTGTTTTACTGAATGCTTTGTTATTGTTGTTGTTGTGTTTTTAGCTTTGTTTGCTGTTGCTTTTTTATTTATCATTTGTGTGTGCACACAATTTTCGTGTTGAAATGTTGAAGGTATTTATTTTTGTGAAATTCTACATTTTTTTCATTTCTTTATTGTCTTGTATAAATATACATTTACGGTGCAACAACAACAACATGTATATATGTATGTAAATTGTTGTATTTGCGCTCAAGCGTTTCTTCGCCTGCCGCATTTGAATACTCATTATTTGGTAATTAATTAATTAACGCCCCAATGGATTTGTTAACAATTTGGGAGCCCCTTCGGTGACAGCAGCAGCCACGGGGCACAATTGAGAGATTGAACTAAATTCAGAAAATCAACGTGCAGCTTAATCTATAGCTATGCAGGGCTATCAATAATGCTCAAGTGTTGACTTTTCGTGCTGCACTTCAGGAATGCCTGACTTTAGGTTAATAGCAAGTGGCGCGGATTCTTCAGGCATTTGAATATATTTTTATGTAAACCTTTGTTTATTTAGTATTATGCTTGCTTAATATGAATTGCAGCCGATTTGTATATTTACTTTTCTCTAAATAAATCTTCTTTAGTCAACATACGTTGTATAATTTATGCTTCCTTGCCTTTATAGACTCTTTAAAATGCAATTAATTTACGTTAATAGCAAGTCTTTAAGCTTTCAAGCACTTCACCTAACCCATATGTTCTCACAATGTAACTCACCAAGTGTCAAAAGATAGTTTCACTAATGAAATATTGAGGTTAAGTCCACTAAGTTACATTGTACATACCTGGAATGAGAGAAGAAAGCAAAAAATTAGAAAAATTCATTAAATTTAGAGTGATGAGAGTTTTATTTTGGTGAAGAAAGGCTTAGTAATGATATATATTGAGAAAAAGTTTGACGGAATCAGTAATCAGTGTTTTCAGAATGGTTTTGAAAACGCAATTTGACAGCTGTCAAACCACATATGACTTTTATAATAGCTATGATTCAAGACTACCCCAGACAAGATCGCTTAGATTGTACGAGATCATTTTCTCTATGAAATGAGAGTGAATAAGTTAAGGATTAGATTAGCTTAAGTAGATTGCGTGATAAAGTGTCTTAGTAGATAATATACTGTCTTGGCTAAGGTAGGTTGCGTGATAAAGTGTCTTAGTAGATAATATACAGTCTTTTCACACATTTCAACACTGATTTATAACCCGTAGTACTCCAAAATTCCATATAACTCACTTCCATGAGCAAACCCTGCTATTTCCAACGCTTTCGCAACCCAGCCACTATCTAATCTCCGCCACATACGAGTATATCTCTTAAATATTCTCTTTTTATTGCCGATATTAAGCAATTCTATGGAAATTCAGCTACAATTGCACAATCGTCATGCTTTAATTTTTTATGATGCACAACACGGCGCTTAACCCCCTCAAATCCAACCCAAATGCATGGCTAAAGTTTTAATTGAAAAGAGAGCGCTTACTTTTCAACTCCGCCGCCGCCAACTGCTGACATGCACGGCACTCATATATCACAGCTTTTGAAATCAGCTTTTCTAAGTGCTTAAAAATACAAGTGTAATCTCAATGAATCTCCAACATTTCTAATCTCTAACTGTACTAAATGTCGGCAGCAGCGACAGGCAGCACACAGTCAGGCGGACAGATGGACAGACAGTTGGATGGACGGACTTTAATGAAGATAGACAAGTGTAGCTAAACGGCTTGCCAACTATAAAGCAGGCATCTGTACATATATTATTATTATTCAGCGCGCTGTAATCGCTCTATAAATCTGGCTCAGTGCATGGACCGACACATAACACACCTCGGTGGTAGAAGAATCCGCCTGTAATATGCATGTAAACTAAAATTCTATGGACTGTGTTTGTGGCTCTACAGCACTCCGGCATTTATCCCTCCCTTCGCCCGAAAGCCAACGTCCCTGAATTAGTTCCGCAACCTTTTAATATGACTCCGCTTATATTCAAATCTCTAAATTACTTTGCTTGCTCCGATCAACAACAACTACAAGCTACCAGTATTTTTCACATATTAATTATTAGATGGATGCTTCGGCGACGCGGCAGCGCTGGCGCTGACAGCAGAATGTTGTAAATGACAAAAATTTGCATATGTCCATGCGCCGCTGTGGAATGACAAAAAAACGGCGACCGCGGTAGCGGAGTGTAGAGGTCGCTGCGTTCAACCGCATAAACTTGGTGGGTCGCAATGCCGACAGCTGCCGACGGGCAAACTTGGTCTTCAGCACGGCTGGCTGATCAACTCGTTGGTTGGTTGGCTCGACTGTGCGCCATCGTTGGCGCTGGTGGCAGGCACGGCGGCGACGACGGCGGTTCATAAATAATCACGGTTACGAGCGTTAATCGTATTCACTTTGATGTCTCTTTTTGTCGATTCGCTGCGCCATTCTTTCAGCGTGTTCTGCGATTTTTCCACTTCTTTGCCGTGTTGCGTGCGCATTCCTAGCGCTTGTGTTGCATAAATTTGCATGCCACATAGCACAGCAGCGGCAGCATTGTGGCTCTATGCCATTTCCTGTGCCTGCTGTGCGACACCGCCACCAACTCCACTGTGGCAATTGCTCCTCGGAGCTCACGAAACTGCGCTGCGCGTTGTCACCAAGTGCGCTTTCTGTTCTCCGCTTTTCTATTTCTTTATTTTTTATTTATTTGTCCCCTCTCCACCACATACACATCTTCCTGCACGCAGCTTTGGTGAGCTGTCATTTAAACAGAAACTTGCAGCATGTTGCATGCGGCAGGTTGTTAGCTCACATGTACTCGTACGTATTTACATAAATGATGCGTGTGGCATGTGTCCACCATGTCGTCTTGTAGCCTGCAGGCCTGTAGGCATGGCACTGGTGCTTCTCCATCAGCATCACGAAGACGACATTTCGCTTGTCACACTAATGCACAAGCGTTCTCACACACACAGTTCGGCAGCTTAGTTGCTACGCCGTTCCCCGTTCGCCGCTGGCAACACAAGCAATAAATTTGCATAAACCAGAACTCGAGCTCGTTTATTTCGCTTATTTTGCGTGTTGCAGCCGTTGCCACCTGGCGCTTTTTGCCCACGAAAATCCAACAGACATCGGAATGTCAATAACTTGCTCGGTTTTGTAATTTATTTTCGTAATTACGTTTATCATAGTAATTTAGCCTGCGCGCCTGTGTGTTGCAAGTATCTATTATCCATTTATATTTCGCTAGTTGACAGTTGGCAGGAAATTGCTTTATCTTAGAGTCGAGTCAACTTTAAGTAGGGTTTGTAAGGAATGATTCTGCTATTCGGGGTTATCACCTGTCTAGTATTCTCTATATAAAGAGATTCTCAAAGACTCTGAACCTCGGGGTTCTCAGAAGACATTCACCTGTCTAGTATTCTCTTTGTAAAGAGATTCTCAAAGTATCTAGACCTCGGGGTTCTCTGAAGACATTCTTTTTCACTATCCTTTTTTTTTTATTGGGTATATAATAGTAACTGTTAGTATGACTGATAGACTGACAAATCAGCTGTGTTGCTTGAACTTAGCTGTGGAGAATATTTGACAGTCAGCTGATTACTGTTGTTAGAATTGTATTAGAAGTTAATAGGTATGATGATCTACACCCTAGCGATTAATAGAATGATGAATGGATTCTTTGTTGGAAATATATTTAATATATAGTGAACCAGAAAAATTTGTCTATATAGAGATTTTCGAGATGTGTTAAAAAAATAACGGGAATTTCGGGTATTTTGAAAAAATATTTTTTCATTCGTCCAAATTAATGTCGTACACATATTTCAGTCAAACAACTTAGTGTTCCAGCAAAATATTCTTTCAAAATATATATTTAAATATTCTATGAGAATATTTTATAAAATCCGCCCCTAAAATTATAATAAAGTCCTCGAGTAAAGGTTAGAGACACCAGACCACGTTCTACTCAGACAACATTATTTTTTCACTACCCTTCAATATACCCAATAGTAACTGTTAGTATGATTGATAACTGACAAATCAGCTGTGTTGCTTGAACTTAGCTGTGGAGAATATTTGACAGTCAGCTGATTACTGTTGTTGCCATTGTATTAGAAGTTAATAGGTATGATGTTCTACGCCCTAGCGATTAATAGATTAATTAATGGATTCTTTGTTGGAAATATATTTAATATATAGTGAACCAGAAAAATTTGTCTTTATAAAACTTTTCGAGATGTGTTCAAAAAATAACGGGAATTTCAGTTTTTGAAAAAAAAAATTTATGCATTTGTTCGAATTCACGTCGTACATATTCTTTGGTCTAAATACTGAGTCTTCCCAAAAACTATGCTCTCAAATTATATATTAAAATCTCTATGAGAATATTTTATAAAATCCGCCCCTAAAAATTATAATGAAGTCCATTTGTGAAAGTAAGAGACACCGCTTAGGAGCGAATCATTTGCTAATGCAGACTATTAGAGCGTCACTAAGCATATCCTTTCATACATATTTATTCAGTTTACTATACAATACCTCACTAGATTTATGAGCTCACCGTGTTTATAATTCAAGCATAACCTGAAAGGTGTGAGTTCAAGGAGCGAATCGGGTTGCATATACAATTACCGCATACACGCATTACTAATACGAAATAATGATGGGTGATGGCTGCGCCATTAAATGCCAAATGGACGCCACCTACTGGAGCGCACAACAAAGCAACAAACAACAACAAAAAAATGCCAGCAACAACAACATTTGCTAATGAAGTATGCGTAGCTATTGATATCTCACCAGCTATAAAAATCTATTTCCGCAGGAGTAAAACACGTTGTGGCATGCAACAAATACTAAACAATACGAATTCTAGCTAACATCTGTATATGTATGTGGATGTAAGGATATGTACAATAACTGACGTAATAAATAGGCAAGTCAATGAAGCGGATCACATTGTATTGAGAAATTACACGCAATCACAGGATGCGAACGCTCTGAAGAATGTAGACAACACTGTCTCTATGTATGTATGTGTGAGTGTGTGTGAGTGTAGGGATATCAAAGCAATCGTAGCTGGATTGGATTGTGCGTGGAGCAAATGGAAAATCTACAATTCACATGCTGTCTAGTACAAGGAAAAAATAGTAGCATAGAGAGGTTAGGTGTTCATATATATGTATGTATGTGTGAGTCTATATGTGTGTGCTAGAGCAAAAGGTGCCGCCGCCGACTCGTTGAAACAATGCCAAGCACTTCAAATCTGTAACAACACAATGACAATGAGAGCAACGGATGCCAGGGCGGACTTGGCAAGGAACAAATTAAAAAAAATATAAAAAAAATACAAAAAAGTAGAAGAAGCAGCAGCAGCAAAGAATTAAAGGTGAAACAATGAAAGAAAAACGTTTGTGCATTTGAATACCAGGAAAAGGCGTTACTAGCATTGCCGAAGAACAAACAAGGAAAAGAAGAAGAAAAAATTGAAATAAATCTGGGAAACTATAAACAACAATACAGAGAACTCGAGCAAATTGTGGCAGAAGCAGAGCTGCTTTAATTTTTTCTTACTCAAACAATGCCAAATATGATAATAACTGCTTGTAGTGAGTGGGCGAACTCTCAATGCATATTTAGTAAAACGCGCTAATTATATGTGCCACACACGCTGCAGCATTAAGGCCAACAAATTGAGAGTTGCATGCAACATATTTGGAATGCCTATGTGAGTATTGAAGCGAGTGCCAGCTGCTAGGTGAACTAAGCACTGTGACGAATAAGCTCAAATGGGGCTAAATGAAGTCAATATACATATACAAAGCAGGGTCGCATTGTTTACGAAGCGCAACGAATGTGCAACGAATGACACACACGATAAACGTGAAATGATCGCTGAGCAGACCAACTTGATCTAGACAACTAAAGACTCAAATGTGATAATAACAAGAAAAAACATTAACATCGGCTGTACCGAAGCTAATATACCCTACACAGGTGCATTTCTTTTACTAACTATGTGTTTAAGCAAATCTAAAGACGTAAGAAAAAGTTAGTAAAAAAAAGAAAACATTTTACTAATTCTTTTTAGCCGGGTTGTTTGCTAGAAACATTAAGGGTATATAGTTAACTGATCTGAACAATTTCTTCGGAGATTATATTATTACCTTAAGCAGTAATCCATGTCAAACTTCGTGAAGATACCACGTTAAATGCGAAAATTTTCCATACAAGCCATTGATTCCGATCGTTCGGTTTGTATGGCAGCTATATGCTATAGTGAACCGATCTGAACAATTTTTTCGGAGATTAAATTATTTCTATGAACAATAACTCACACCAAATTTCGTGAAGATATGGAGTAAAATGCGGAAGTTTTCCATACAAGCCCTTGATTCCGATCGTTCAGTTTGTATGGCAGCTATATGATATCGTGATCCGATATCGGCAGTTCCGACAAATGAGCAGCTTCTTGAAGAGAAAATAACATTTGCAAAATTTCAAAACGATATCTTAAAAACTGAAGGACTAGTTCGTATATATACAGACAGACAGACGGACATGGCTAAATCGACTCAGTTCAACATACTGATCATTTATATATATATGCCCTATAAAGTATATCCGACGCTTCCTTCTGGGTGTTACAAACTTCGTGACAAACTTAATATACCCTGTTCAGGGTATAAAAATTAAAAAAAATATATATAGATATAGCATATAGTCAGACACGCTGGAGTGGACGGTAGTAATGCCATTATTACAGTTAATTGTATTAGTTACACATGACGAAATCATGAATGGTGCGCTAATAGTATAATATATAGCTCTAACGGCAACAATGTGGCTTAGATTGGACCGATTGTTGCACGATTTTCCAGTGAAATCTAATCTGTGCGCTGTCAGCCTATAAAATAACTAAATAACGAGTGAAAAGCAAATAAAAAATTCGAAAATGAAAGCATTTTAGAACACTGCACACTATTTTTATTAACTTTGTTATAACAGAAATTGTATTTTCATGCATTACTCATTGAGCTTCCCATTCAGCTATCAGCCACTGAAGTAGATAGATAAGATTAGAAATTTTCAATTTTTTCTTTTTCTCTGCTGGTGAGTACAAAATCAATAAACGCTGTATTGATAAATAAATGGTTGTTACGGAAATGCTGAGGCTAATAAATCAAATGCTATGTAAATATTGAATAAAAATGACAACTCAAATACACATACATATATACAGACATACATATATATAGATATATATATGTATATATATGAAAGTGTGTGAATTAGTTGATAGCGTGTAAATAATGCCACAAAGTGAGTAAGAATGGTATGAGCCATCGAGTGGGCTTACAGGAAATGCGTGTTTACATGCAGCTCGTAGGATTGATTTCAAGTGTCTTCACAGCGCATAGATTTGTTTTGTGATTAAATGACAGTATTTGCTGGCGATTTGTGGTAATGCTTTGAATGTCCAGCTACTTAGTGTATACAATATGAAAATACTTAGTACGAGAATATAATTGAATTTCTCTCCAAATCTATTAATTCTTATTTGTTTACTGTATTTAATGTTTTAATTTGCGGATTGTGTATCAACGAATGTCAATGGAAAGGGAAATAAACAGTGTTAAGCATAAATTAAATAATAGTTTCCGGTTTGACTTGAACCGGAAGTCATGAGACTCAGCCAATTTATTGAATGAGACGATCATCATTTATTGATCGAGACGATCGAGTGATCTGAACGATCTCAAAAAATGCTCAATAAAGCTACTTATATATGAGTATTTCAGGCAGCCTTAGCACTCTCTAAACTTATCTGAGCAAGAGCCGAACTTTCTTAAACCGAAAGTCATGAAACTCATCCAATTTATTGATCGAGACGATCGAGCGATCTCATGGTCTGGAAAAATCCTCCGCAACCTATCTCTAAACTCATCTAAGCAAGAAACGAACTTTCTTATGCCATAAGTCGTAAAAACTATCCAATTTTTTGATCGAGATGATCGAGCGATCTGATGGGTCCATAAAAATACGTAGCAAGAAATCTTATATGAGCAATACAAGCAATCTCAGCGCTCTCTAAAACTCATCTAAGCAAGAAACGAACCTTCTTAAACCGTAAGTCATGCGACTCAATCAATATCGAGGCGATAATCATTTATTGATCGAGAAGATCAAGCGATCTGATCGGTCTTAAAAATGCTCGGCAACAAACCTCATACTATATGTATAATATATGCAGTGTTAGGCTCTCTCTAAACTCATCTAAGCAAGAAACGAACTTTCTTAAACCGTAAGTCATGAAACTCATCCACTTTATTGATCGAGACGATCGAGCGATCTGATGGGTCTGGAAAAATGCTCAGCAAGAAACCTAATATGAGCATTACACACAGTCGTAGCGCTCTCTAAACTCATCTAAGCAAGAAACGAAATTCTTAAACCGAAAGTTAAAAGACTCAACCAATATCGAGGCGATCATCATTTATTGATCGAGAAGATCAAGCGATCTGATCGGTCTTAAAAATGCTCGGCAACAAACCTCATACTATATATGAGCAATACCTGTAGTGTTAGGCTCTCTCTAAACTTATCTAAGCAAAAAACGAACTGTCTTAAACCGGAAGTAACGAAACTCATTCAATTTATTGATCGAGACGATCGAGTGATCTGAACAGTCTCAAAAAATGCAATCTCAGCGCTTTCTAAAACTCATCTTAGCAAGAAACGAACTGTTTTAAAGCGGAAGTCGCGGAACTCATTCAATGTATCGATCGAGACGATCGAGCGATCTGATCAGTCTGGAAAAATGCTCAGCAAGAAACCTCATATTAGCAATCGTAGCTGTCTCTAAACTCATTAAAGCAAGAAACGAATTTTTCATGAAATCAGTGAAGCTTGATGAACTGATCAGACTGTCTTCATCGAATTCAATAGGCGATTTGAGAACGCAGCTAACTTTCAGATTCATAACAAGTCGATCTATAAAGACTTTACTGAATAATATAAAAGGTTCTTATAAAAACATTGGATAATCTGTAGTTTAAGTGAGGACTTTATAATCTTGCACTTTATAATAGGAAGATATATGCCTTCAGTTGCTATTATGATAGATCACTTCAGTGCTAGTTGGGAAACTGAAAAGTTGACTGAGAGAATAGTGCTCAAGGTCTTGACAACAGTGTTTCATTTTCGTAAAGTACATTAAAGCTGTCTTCTAGTAAGCACAATTCTCTATCTTTTGTACTCAGATAATTTTAAATTCCTTTATAACATATTACAGCATTCACTTTAAGAAAATCTCTTTAGCGTCAAATTCCAGCACGTTAATGACTTTGATATTAAAATGTTAAGTGCCTCGAGCTTTTATAAAACAGCGACGCATACAAAGTGGTAGTAAGAAGACCTTTCTTCTACTTCTTCACATTTTTTCTACAATTCTATAGCCGAGCTCCGTAATTTTCGTCATGTGATTTTACACGCTTTTTATTTCGAAAAACGCGCTGCTTAGTTGCACCTTAATGAGATCATTTCAATTTGCTTAAAAGCGAGGATGCACGAATGCAAAAGTAATTACGCAAGCGAATGACTAAGATTGCGTGAAGAGTGCGTTTTCAAAGCGTAAATAAAAGCAAAAAAGAAAAGAAACGAAATGCAGAAGAAAGCCTATAAAGCATGCATAAAGACGATGAGGGCGGTGTTGGGGCATTTGCAAATCACAGTCAACACACGAACGTCGCGCGGACGTAGGAAGGTGTGCACCAAACGATGCGGATGTGTCGCCCTTTGCCATTGTGTGTTGGCATTTGCAATGCATGACGCACTGTGCAGCGGCTTTTCGCCTTTGATTGCTGGCATCTGTTTGCGCGCTACGCACTTAAAAGCACTAAATACATCATCTTGCACAGCTGTAAGTCGTTAAAGGATGCATATCCTGCCGCAGCAGTCGCAGTCGCAGCTGATGCGAAATTGCGAAGACAAAGGCGCTGGTGAGGGCGTGTCAAGGCAGCGCGGAGGCAGCTTGTTTGTGAGCCGCCGTGAAAGCACTCAGCTTTTTGTATTTTGTAACTAATTTACATGCTGCTGCCGGCAGGTGAATTGCTGCTTGCTAAGTACATGTGAGGCGGCGTTAAACTTGCAACAAGCTAGAGAAAGAGCGCGAGAGGGGGAGGTACGAGCTGCTTGAAGAGTGCTCAGCAAAGGCAGGATTACAATTTCTGCTTACTCCTCTGCGGCATTGTCTTTTGTCATGGCGAAGCTTGCAATGTATGAAGAATGACTGATGAGTGATGACTGATGGGTGCAGCATGCTAACGGATTGATGGCACTGGCTGGTGGCAAGTCGGATGTGGGTATTTGTAATTTATAAAATGTGCTGTGGCACGCATGTGAGCGCGTATGGTGGCAACAAGGAGCAGCAGAAAAACACAAAAACACCAAGCAGCCAAGCAACAATATGCTACCAGGCAACAACAACAAAGAAAATAATAATAAAAAAAAAAACAATTTTATGGCTTTACAAATAACAAGTACACAGATTTGTAAAGATGCCAGTGACATAAACAACAATAAATATGAAGTAATGCGAAGCAATGAAAAGAAAAGAAAAATGCATGTTGCAACCACCTGTCCCCAATTCGCGGCATACAACAGCGCTGAACTGTGGCATTGAAGTGCTTATATATACATTTTTTGTATACATGCAAGTGCTTGCAACATTTGGTGGCATGACATTTTCGTATAAGCGCGTGTGCTTAAATAGGTGTGGCAGCACACATATACATTGAGAATAACAAGAGCGGTGGCAGTATGTGTGGCACAAGTGGCACATGTATTGTTGCAACAGCGCAAATTGTCAATTGCATATGTGGCGCGCTTAAATTGATGCAGCAACAAAAAAGCGCACTTACACATACACTCTCTGAGTGTGTGCATGTGTGTGGCAGCTACTTCAATACAGCGGCATACCAGCAAAGCTTCGTTTACTAATGACATGTGGCATGAAATATTGGCATTCAACAACCAGCTGTGCGGCGCGCAGCTGTAATTTTTAATCCATTTTCGCGCACTTGAAATGTCGCGCATGCCCCCCTCTTCGCACACGAAACAAGGATTCAAGGGTGTGTGTGGCACATGCCTTTGCATAAAATACGCGTTGGTTGCACTTGAGGCAACCAGCAACACGCACACACACTCGAAGCATTGCATATTTCAGCTGCTTTTGTTGTTGGTTGTTGTTGTTGTATGTGAATGAATATGAAGCGCCAAACACTTCAGCTGTCTCCTCTCACTCTCTCTCGCTTACCGACCTCCTCTCATCAATGCTGTGCAGCAATTTTTCATTATTTTACTCCTTTTCGCAAAGTGCAAATGTGTGAATCTTGTTTAAATGTTGGTGCACACATTGGTGGCATGCAACAACAACAAAAAAAACATGGCTGGTAGAGAAATCATGACAAAGTTGGTCTGATTTTGTCGCGCAAACAGTCACTACCACCATATGTTGCCACGATATGTTGCACGACGCTTATTGCTGCCACTGATTGTATTTCTTACTCATTGTTGTTGTTGTTGTTGTTATTGGTTTCACATCGCATATGCGTCAGGGAGAATGGAGTCGCGAGCGGCGGTAAGACCTTGTACCGATTTAGCAAATGGGCACAAATGAGAAACGCAGAGATAAGAAGTAGGCATCACTGCAACAACCAAAACAACAACAACAACAAAGGCATGTCATATCCATTTCCACCTTTAACAATGCACTTTTTTCTGCTCACACGGCAACATTGGCCCTAGCAACAGCAACAACAGTCAGTTCACTGTCGCAGCACCTCGACTGCCTTTCACACTGCTCTTGTTACTGTTGTTGCTGTCACTGCGATTGCTGCCTCTGCTGCTGCCGCCACAGCGTTGGGTCGTCGCGCATAGCGTGAGAAAGCAAAATATTTGATTGTGCGATGCGATAAAAATATGCGAACTTTAAATTCCTCGTGCAGTTGTTGAATTTGTTTCACTGCCAACAACAACAACAACTACTACAACACCAATAACCACCTCCCTGACTTTGTTGACTATCAACTCCACGCCGCTTCATACCTTCGCGTTCGTTCTCATTCCGATTTTATTAACTTCTGCTGCTCTTCAGCGCATCGATTTCGCGCTCGGCTGTGTTCGCGTACGCGTAACCAGCCCTCCGGGCATTCGCGCACAGCGCAACGAGTCGGCCACGCATCGTTGGCGGTTGGCGTTCGTTGTGCGAATTGTTGCAACTTCACATTCCAGCGCCATAGCAACAACAACAACAACAACTGAAAAAGTAACAGCTACGCATGCGCACTACACTCGTACGATCTATCTATATTTACTTATCACACGACGAGTGGGTCCAAACGAGAGTTCGAGCTTCGTTGGGCGGCCAGTAGGCGGCCAAACGGATGTTAGCGCATTCCACAATGCAGCAGTTACAAGTCGCATGAAGTACCAGTGCGAAAAGCATGAAGCGCGATTGCAGCTATTTACTAGGAAAGCATTCGTGCCAAGTGCGTGCGCGCGCGCTCAAGGTGACTTGATTTCTGTGGCGTTTCATTGATCTTCTGCAAATATTTGCAGGAAATGAGAGGAAATCACTGCATTCCTAGTACGAATTGCTGCTAATGAAGCATGGCGTGGCAGTGGAGGCAGGAATGATCTAGTGATATTTTTGTGTTGAAATTTTTATACCCTGATCAGGGGTAAGTTTGTAACACCCAGAAGGAAGCGTCGGAGGCCCTATAAAGTATATATATAAATGATCAGTATGTTGAACTGAGTTGATTTAGCCATGTCCGTCTGTCTGTCTGTCTGTCTGTCCGTCTGTCCGTCCGTTTGTCTGTCTGTATATATACGAACTTGTCCTTCAGTTTTTCAGATATCGTTTTGAAATTTTGCATATGTTATTTTCTCTTTAAGAAGCTGCTCATTTGTCGGAACTGCCGATATCGGAGCAGCACTTTTCTTGGAATTAAGAAAGAAAAGCAAAATTTCCCGCAAATGTCGAGAATTCGGCTCAAAAAGTGACATTTTCATGGATTACTGCTTAAGGTAATAATATAATCTCCGAAGAAATTGTTCAGAACGGTTAACTATATAACCTTAATGTTTCTAGCAAACAACCCGGCTAAAAAGAATTAGTAAAATGGTTTCTTTTTTTACTTACTTTTTCTTACGTCTTTAGATTTGTTTAAACACATAGTTACTAAGTTACATAGAAATGCACCTGTGAAGGGTATATTAGCTTCGGTACAGCCGAAGTTAACGTTTAAGAAGAAGAAGAGAAGAAGAAGAGAAGGTATTTTGTTTCTAGAATATATTTAATTTTGATCTATTAAGGGTCTTGGTTTCTAGAATATATTTTTGGACACTTTCGCACTGATCTACCATATAAGAGTGCAATTTCCGATCAAAATGGATCGCGTTCTTTGCCTTATGACTTTTTAAATAATATTTTATAAATTATTTCATTATTTTTTAGTGAAAATCTAGTCTCTCACGGCCACATATTGATCAATAGTCCACTACTAATACTAAATATCGATTTCTTTCTCTAACTTTTAATCGTGATTTGAACACAAAAGCACAGCATTCCATAAATTCCAACAACTCAAAGCCTGGTTTTCCATGAAATTCGATACAATTTCTTGCACTCAATGTCAGCTCCTCAATTATGACACAGTAAGTAACAAAAGACATTGACACAGAGCATAAATATTTACACGCCTGAGCACACTAATGCGACGTGCAACTGCTGGAAAATTGAAAAATTAACAAATAAAAGGTGTCCATAAACATTTAATAGGGCCAAATCGTGTCAGTTTTATAGCACCTTTGCACCGAAATGAGTGCTAATAATGCCAAAGCGGCAATTAACATTAACATACGAATGGGCGACGGCGAGGCAAACGATGATTGACATTTCAAAAGGAGCAAACTGACTGACTGACGTTTAATGTTGTTGTGTGTTGCGACAATGCATGGGAACCTGCCACAACAGCGCTGCGGGAAGAGCGCGAAGCAAATGAGAAAGATTGTATAATATTACAAATGAACATTTGTTTACACAGCAACATACAGCAAATTGATTTGAATTTATTAAAAAACCGTTTAGAGGCAACATAAACTCAACAAAATATTGCTGGCAACACAAACTGTGAGTGTGTGACTTACATAGAGGAAAGCAAAGCGTTCTTCTTTATTTATTTGAGTTTTCTTCAACAGTTAGCGCATCAGGGCGTGCAATACCTTAAGGCTGACTGCATGATTATTTATTTAAACGCGCGCTCTACAGTTCGGAGGTTTGTGGCCGCCATTCCCCAGCGCAAACGCCTGTAAAGCATCCACATTGCGTTCCATCTACCATGCAATTGCTTTCAGCTTGCTTGTTGTTGTTGCTGTAGGCAATCACAATCAATTCACAAAAAATTTGTGACGTTAATTGAGTGACATTTTCATGCGTGACAAACGACAAACGATCTGCGCGAGACAAAGCCGACGACAATGCACGCCAACCGACGCCATGGCATGCCGTACATCGCTGCAATTGCAGTTGGAGATGTTGGTAAGACAACTATTAACATTGCTTAGCAGACGCCATTAGACGCCTCGTTAGTGTCATGCGCGCATAATTATTTATAAATGTTGGCAAGGCACAAAGTACACACGATAATTTTATAAGTACACAAGTTAAAAAATTCATGGAAAGCTGAAGAACTTTTTAATTCGACAAACGGAACACTTTTTAGTTTAATAGTAGGCAACTACACCTAAAGTAACTAGTTCGGAACTACATTTTTGAAGACCATATTCTGAAATTGAGTTTTGGAGGTGATATTGTAAAAATATGAAACTACTCCTAAAATAACTAGTTCGGAACTACTTCTTCGAAAAAAATCTGAAATTTGCTTTGGAAAGATAGTGTTATGACAACTGAATGCTTGGATGCAGTAAAAATGCTATAAAATCCTTCAGTTGAACGCATAAAGCCAGCAAAATATCAACCACATCGCTCAAATGATTTTCTGCATAACATTTTTGAGTTGAAAAGCATATCTGAACTCACAAGAGCACTTATAGCTGCTATTGGAGCAAGAGATATCTTCCGTTTAGCTGGTTTCATTTCGATTTTTGAGTGTGTTTTGAGGTTATTTTGATGCAGCAATATATGCAGAGCATCCCAGAAATGGTTGTTGCCTCACTTGCAACACTGCCGTGCAACGAACTGACTGTTTGCCACTAATTGAAAGTGCAACCAGAAGTGAGCAGCAAACGGCAAGAGTACACACTTGACACTTTTACTTAGCTGAGCGTATATACTAATGTGTGACAGGCATATTTGTAAATATTTACTTACATTCAGAGAGGTCTTCAATATTAGAAATAGAATGTTGTGTAATATGAAGTCTTTAAAGCTTTAAAGCTCAAACTTTTTAACTTATAAGCTTCTGCCGGGGCTTAGATAACTTAATTTATTTGGAAGAACGGGAATTAAGAACATAAATTATATATCTGCACCGTTATAGATCAATCTTTTAGACCTAACTATCTTTTGAAGTCTCTAAAGCTTTAAAGCTCAAAATTTTGAGCTTATAAGCTCTCGAGGGC
Organism: Zeugodacus tau; assembly: GCA_031772095.1. Classification (NCBI taxonomy): domain Eukaryota; kingdom Metazoa; phylum Arthropoda; class Insecta; order Diptera; family Tephritidae; genus Zeugodacus; species Zeugodacus tau. The sequence continues at coordinate 1,539,758 of CM062653.1, read as the reverse complement.
AGCTTAGATATCCAATGTTTCTGTAGGAGAAACGACAATTTTGTAGATAAACAATATATCTGTACCGTTATGGATTCACCATTTTGACATAACCTTAAATTCGATCCTAACCTCATTATTATAATCAAACTTTGACAACCTGAATCATTTAAATTGCTCAAATTTTTTTCCTAACCTTATTAGTATGGTCCAACTGTGACAGTCTGAATCATTTAAATTGCTCAAATTTTGTTCCTGAGAAGTATGGCAACTCTGCTGCGACTGATCGCATCGATCTGCAGATTTCTCATATTCAGAAGTACTCCTTTTACTCAACCGCCTTGTAAAACCAGTTGTCTGGGGGTCACCTGTGTGGCCTTACACAGTAAATTGAAAGTTTCTCTGTGGGTCCCTTGGGACTCCTGACCGGCTTGCCATCGCGATGCATACCAAATTTGTTTAAATTTACAAAAAAAAATAAATCTCGGCGTGTTGTTTTAGGTTTTTGGCACACTTGTACGAGAACACACGAACAAACGTTTGCGGCATGCCACAGTGCCACAGGTTTGCGTGGCACACGCAAACAAACCGCAGCAACTTGCGACCGAAGTCCAAGCAAATATGAAGTGCCGCCAACTGGCAAACACTACCAGTGGAGAAGATGCTGAACAAACAAATTAACTGCGGTAACACAGCATCCGTTAGACGGTTGGGAAAACAAATGCGGCGTCAAAGAACAAGCTAAACAACAATAGCAACAACAACAACAACTGCTTAGAATAATATTTGTAGTATGCGGTGTACGGCAACTTCTCAAAGCACCTGACGATTTCACGTTTGTTTTACATTATATTTGTAGTTGTTGTTGTTTTTAACTCTTATTTGCCTTTAAACTCACATTAGTTCTCATTTATTTACATTATTTTCCACTAATGTTAGGCGCTCAAGAAAACAATTGCCGCTTTGTCTTCATTTCTGCTATCAACTGTGACTTCCCGAGGCCGGCCGAAATTCCAACGTGGGCGCATAACTCAAATTTATAGACTTCTAATTTGTATTATTTATATATTTATTTGTGCCTTTAACCGCATAATTGCACGCTCTTTTGCCGGTTAATTGCCGTTAAACATGCAGCGGTAAGATTTTGTACAAATGTCTTCCGCTCGACATTCATAAGTTCGGTCCGGATTGGGCGCTCCAAATCTGTCTTGTAGTGTGTTCGAGCATAATTTATCTGAACTTGGTGGCGCTGATTTTCGAAGCACCGCTGCTTCGCGTGCATGCGCACAATTCATTTCAACAACACTATCAATTAGCTACAACAACAACAATGCGTGTGTATTTTGAGCCCCTCTCGTTGGTCGCTTTGTTTTATGACACTCGTCAGCGCTTGCGCCAACGTCGGCAGTTTGTTGTTCTTGCAGAACTTTTAATCAAACATCAAATTTTAATAGCCGCCAAGAACGCGAGCAACCCGCTCGCTACTAGTCGAGTGGAGCTCGTAGAAATATCGGTAATTTTGCCTTTTCGGCTTCTACGTTTTACGCCACTTTTAATGGTTTGTTTGTTGTTTATGGCCTTTCGTTTGTTTTGTCTTAGATTTTTTTGTTGATTTCAATCCTTTTTTTTTTGGTTTTCATTCACAAAATAATGGTTAATAATTAAGCGTAAATCTTTTATGGGCTCACAGCCCCATTCATTACTTTTTTTTCGGAGTAGCTACAAACTTTTATTGCTCCAGGAACTTCGGTGGAACTTTTGAGATTGAAAGAACACTTGTAACGGGTGATTTTTTTGAGGTTAGGATTTTCATGCATTAGTATTTGACAGATCACGTGGGATTTCAGACATGGTGTCAAAGAGAAAGATGCTCAGTATGCTTTGACATTTCATCATGAATAGACTTACTAACGAGCAACGCTTGCAAATCATTGAATTTTATTACCAAAATCAGTGTTCGGTTCGAAAATTTTTTATCGACAAATTTTGTTCAGCGATGAGGCACATTTCTGGTTGAATGGCTACGTAAATAAGCAAAATTGCCGCATTTGGGGTGAAGAGCAACCAGAAGCCGTTCAAGAACTGCCCATGCATCCCGAAAAATGCACTGTTTGGTGTGGTTTGTACGCTGGTGGAATCATTGGACCGTATTTTTTCAAAGATGCTGTTGGACGCAACGTTACGGTGAATGGCGATCGCTATCGTTCGATGCTAACAAACTTTTTGTTGCCAAAAATGGAAGAACTGAACTTGGTTGACATGTGGTTTCAACAAGATGGCGCTACATGCCACACAGCTCGCGATTCTATGGCCATTTTGAAGGAAAACTTCGGAGAACAATTCATCTCAAGAAATGGACCCGTAAGTTGGCCACCAAGATCATGCGATTTAACGCCTTTAGACTATTTTTTGTGGGGCTACGTCAAGTCTAAAGTCTACAGAAATAAGCCAGCAACTATTCCAGCTTTGGAAGACAACATTTCCGAAGAAATTCGGGCTATTCCGGCCGAAATGCTCGAAAAAGTTGCCCAAAATTGGACTTTCCGAATGGACCACCTAAGACGCAGCCGCGGTCAACATTTAAATGAAATTATCTTCAAAAAGTAAATGTCATGAACCAATCTAACGTTTCAAATAAAGAACCGATGAGATTTTGCAAATTTTATGCGTTTTTTTTTTAAAAAAGTTATCAAGCTCTTAAAAAATCACCCTTTATATCAGCAATAAAACTGCGTTCACACGTTGAAGATTACAAAGAAGTGTTAATGGACAGCATGAGTAACCGGTTTTATAAGCTGGAATTGAACTTAAGAGCTTTTTATATAAAATTTGCGGGCTTTTGAGCTTTAAAGCTTTTCAAATACAATTAGAGAACTTTTGTGTATGGAATCTGAAGATTTTCGATAGAATTTATTAGTAAAATCTCAGGACAAGGTCACATTCTGGCATACGTGGGTTCGAACAAGTCGAGAAGTACCCACTAGAGTACTCACTTACGTTCTCTAGTATATTTTGCTTTAATAGTTTCTCACGAGGACTGTCTGAAGCATTACTTTTCAATGCTGATAGTCTAAGAAACCTTGTAAGACAGTAAAAATCTGAAATTGCGACAAATATCTTACGCAAAGCAAATCTCAAATCTCTGTAGCGTGGACCAAGCTAACTACTTAACTAACTGTTTACTACTCAACTGAAAACGCCACAATTTTAATGAAACTTGTTGGAACGAAAAACAATAACAAAAGCGCACTAAAAACGGCTATTGACACAGCCATAAAGTGAAGTGCCGCCGCGGCCGCAAATGCCCCCGGAGTTGCTGCCACAAATGGAGGTACATAAATATTAGGGAAAGGGAAAAAACACAAAGTGCCATGAAAAATGCGGCATGCTACAAACACAAGCAACAACAAGGCCGCGCTATATGTGCTTGGCAAACAAGCCGAGGCAACGTCGTTGAGACCAATTGGCCAGCCAAGTGGCAAACTGAAAAAAATTAACTGGTATCTGGAAAACATAAACTAAACAGCGGTCAACGCCGAACTGTGGAAAATCAACAGAAATTAAAGACGAATGCCGGCAGCCGACTGCCAACTTGTCGGCAAACGGAAAGTTTGAAGTTCTTCACTCTTCAAATGTTTGCCGAAACAAATGTGAGCGCGCCGCAGTGTTGCACGTACGAAGATTTAATAAAGATAAGAACGCCGTTTGCGCCGATAAGGTAGGAATGTGGGAAACCGTAAAAAATGCGCTTGCCACAAATAAAGCGGTGAGGGTAAGGAAAATGCGGCAAGCGGAAGCTGAGCGGCAAAGTTGAGTCCAAAGTGACAAAATACAACTCGAAATGTATTTCAATGAACTGCCGCTGCTTGATAAACAAAGAAACAAGTATTTTTGTGTGCCTCATGTGGCATGGCGTTGAGGAGTAGCAGCTCTACCGCGAACTTCTGAAGCTGTTCGCTTGTCTTTAGAATTGCTGGAATTCCTCTGGTGTACAGTTAAGCTCTTCTCGCTGCCTGCATGCGCGCAGAAAAAATCACAGTTGCAGAGCAGTACTTCTAAGGAATGCAGTTGAAAGGCAAAAGTAGGGCACTTTCTGCGGCGCACATGGTCTTGTGAAAGCCAACAGCGAACAGCGAGCGGCCAAATTGGATGTCACGCGCATAAGTTGCACACAAAAAAGCACTCAAACTGAAATTAAGTAAAAAGGCATGCCACAAAAACAAGTGAACAACAACAAAAGCAGCAAAATAAATATGCGAAAAATGATGAAAGGCCGCAAAAGTGCGCAGAAACACCGCGCGCGCGCTCATTGGACATTTCTTAAAGTCAGACTGAGAGCGATGCGCGGCGCTGCTTGTGGCGGCAGTGCGCGCTAACGCCTTTAATAAACGCGGTAATGTTTGCGGTGTGCGCACTTGCTACGCGCCGCAGCTGTTGCAACTGCAAGGCAGAACGCGCTGCTGTTCAGGCGGCCGGTCGCTGACATGCTTGATTGGCTTGCTTTAGCTTGGTGGAAATGACGTGCGCGCTGATGGCGCATTTAATAGCCACTTTTGCGCGTACATTCCGCGTACTTTTTACTCTTTGTGTGTTCTGCGCATGCGTGCAGTTTTTTAAAGGTAAAGTGATTTTGAATGCGTCCGCAAATCGGCAATTTGGCTGGGAATCGGCTCAAAAAGGCGAATATGAATGAAACAAATGAAGGCGCAATAAAATAATCGCGAAAAATCGCCGAAACACGAGCGCGAAACATGCGTTTTATAACGGTAATGAAACCGAGTTGGAATGCCGCTGTGCTTTTTTGGCATTTTTCGAAAGCCGCGCCGGGCAAGTGGCAAACGGACAGTGCGAAGAATTGAATGGGCGCTCGACTCGCTGACAGTCAGTGCGCCAAAGCGCTTGAACAGTGTGCGCTTTTTGAGTGGAATTGAGCATATATTGCTTTAACTGGAGCAATGATTTTTTCGATTGTAAGCCGCAGGGCCTCATTTATTGCTCGCATTAATTCCAAGTTCGTCCACTTTTTTGGTGATTGGTTTTGAGAGCTCCCTTTGGGTGTTATTAAAATGCAGTTTCAATACTTTTTATTGTTGGTGCCAAAGTAATTGATTTAAGTATGGTGGAACACCTGATTTTCGAGGTTAAAACAACAAATAAATACACGTTTTTGAGATATTGTTGCTTTAGATGGGTTATACATAGTTTTCAGAGAGTAAAGTGCTTAATATGAGAGAGGTTCTCTCTCTCTCTCTTATTAAATGAATATGAGATAGTTATTTATGAGATCGAAAGCTAATGGAATAAGCTAAAGAAGATATAGCTATACAGATATAAATATATTTGCTTCTGAAGAAGATTCTACAAAAAATATAGGTAATTACATAAAGAGAGCTCCTTTATTTTCCCATCATTGAAAACTAAAACCACCTCAAATTCAGTCCCACAAAGTGAGTTTTCGAAAAGAGACTCACCTAAAGCAGTTTTAATTACACGTCTAAGATTACTTTTGTGCATTTGAAATCCCTTTTGAAACATAATATCGCCAATCAATGGCAAAATATTTTGACAAAGAAACGGAAACAAATCACAATCACTGTGAAGGGAAAGTAACGAAAATTGCCTGAATTGATATTTTCTTAAGACTCAGTGACACTTGACTACACATTGCGAAATTGCATACACTTACAATTCTTAAGAAAATAGACTAGACAAATGACAAGCAGCTGGAATGCATTTGAGGGGAGAGTAAATAATACGGGATAAAGGAAATAAATATATGAAATATTATAGCCAAACAAAAAAAGAAAATAGAAAAAAAACATCGAAGCACGCAAAATTCCCAAACAATGAAGATGAAAATATTTTCTCAATGAAAATGAAATGAAATAAAAAGAAAACAATTGCCAAGTGCAATGAAATGGAAAGGCAAGACTGCTGCAGGCACTACAGGTAAGACGGTCGAGGCAAAAAAAAGGACAAAAATATGGCAAAGCAATTGTCGTTGCAGAGGCAAGATAAGGTAACATAATCCGGCAGGGGACAGGGCAGCGACCGACACCGACGGAATGCAATAAAAGGTAATAAAAAGCAAAACGACTTAACACTTGGCAACACAACAAAACGACGAACAGACAATCTCAGGCGAATGTGAGGTTATGTGCAGAGCAAGGCAGGCTGGCAGGTAGTTGGAGGCTGTAGTAGTAGTAGTACTTAAAGCAGATAAAGGCGAAACTGTAAATTATGAGGATGAGCGGCGGATAAGAAGCATAATTCCAACAAATGCAAAGCGTTCTCTCCATGATATGTGCGTTGTTGTTGCAGGCAGTTGTGGCAGCTACAGGCTACGAGCCACAAAAGAATGGCAAAAGTGAAATGAGTAAGTGCTGGTGCGTTGATCATTGCCGAGCTGAGCAGTGCTCGATATGCATTCAAGTGTGCGACAGGTAGATGTGGTGGAAATATAATAGCGTTAGACAGTCTGGAGGACACGAGTGTATGTGCCGTTGTAGAGGCTTAAATAAAATAAATATATATATGCTTGTGTGGAAACAAAGGACACTTGAACGCGCATGTGTTTGTTGTTTGCGTTGTGGCATGTACTATAAGCTGCTACAAGGCTGTTGCAATAACTGTCGAACTGTTGCAAGTGCTCAGCAGATAAAGAGATTTTGTAGATTTCTGCAAATATGCGTTTAACTAAGTCGCTATGCTTGCGTGTGGGCGCAAAGCAATACAATTTCATACAATTTGCTTTGATTACGCACAACTTCTCGTCTTCCATCATCCATAAAGCACTTCAAAAATGTCTATCAATATAAATTGTATATAATTTATTTGATGAATTGTCAATAATACAACAACAACAACGAGGTTCAGCATTGCTTTTCAAGTTGCCACACGCATCCTTTGTGGCTTGCAACAACCTGCGTTTCGCTGCTTGCCCACAAAAGTGTTCTCCACCATCCACTCTCTCGTTGCTTGGCGTATCCTTCTCTTCTATGCTATGCATGATCAAGCGCTGCAATCATGTGGCGGCATTTTTGCTTTGTTTTCAACACACTTACAACTTGTTTTCTATTTATTTATTTGTTGCACAGATTTTTCGACGTTTTTTCCCAAATTAATTTCCATTTTTCAGTTACATTTGTAAAACATTCTGCTCATCCTTTGCTGCTTATAAAGGATGTGAGTGTTTGACATGTTCCTTGTTGTTGTTATTATTATGGTGTGTCATTAATAAATGAAATGCAGTGAGGTGGAAATGTTTTTTCTTTGATTTCTACCTGTCGGCAAATTTCAAAATCACTCAATGGCTCATTGCGTTGCAAGAACAGGCACACATATATACTTGCATTCATATATCATCAGCCTGTCCTTGCAACATATCCTTGTGGATCTAAGCAGATAAGCAAACAGCGCGCATGCATTTCATATCTCTTTGGTTGATTTCATACATGCATATATGTAAGTATGTATTTCTGTTTGCATTTTCATGTTGCTATTTGCTTTGCGAATGAAACAAATGCCAAATGGCGCGACAGCAATGTTGACAAAGTTTCACAGCCAACTTCAATTGCTGCACGCAGACGAACTTTTCTTTGTCAGTTGTTGTTACAAACAACAGCGTACTCATAAAAGCTTTGAGAGAACCCAGTAAGAAAAATATATATTTTCGACAAACCAAGTTAATAATTATTTATGGAATTATTTATGGATGTCTGTCTTCTAATCCCTTCTGTTTCTTAACAACTTTATTGAATCACCGAGTTAACTATGAGATAACGTGATTGCAACTATTTATAAATTGCCGTCTAGTAAATTTAGCAAAATAAATGTATATTATTTGTATATTTGTTAGGAAAGTTTTAAAATTCGAAGATCGAAAATTAGAATTTCGAAAATTCGAAGTTCGAAATTTTTAAGATCGAAATTTCCAGTTAGAAAATTCGATGTTCGAAAATTCGAAGTTCGAAAAATTGAATTTCGAAAATTCGAAGTTCGAAATTTAAATATTTACCCTATATGTTCAACTTATTTATAATCCTAAATATATTCATAGCTGTATGTAGGAGTTCGAAATTTCGAAATTTCGAAGTTCGAAATTTTGAATTTCGAAAAATCGAAGTTCGATATTCGAATATTTTCCCTACATATTCAACTTATTTATAATCATATATGTATCCCCACATGTATGTATCTCCATTGTTTGCCTTAAAATTCAATTTGCCTGAAACTTTGACTCTTCCTTTTTTAGTCAACAGCCACACGCTCGGTCGTCATTTCATTCACATTTCCAACACTCTGTTCCCCACTCATTCACTTCGCCTTTTGTTTGACTTTTATTATCGTCGCCAGTTGTTTGTTTTTGTTTATTTTGTAATTTCTGCTTCGTCACATTGTTTAATATTTGCGTATGGGTTTTCGATTTCATATTTGAGCCGCCACCCGCAATGTCTCTACTACAACAGTAGACACACACCCGTCGCTGTCTATTTGTTTGCCATTGAAGCCATTGAAGCTATGCTCTGCCTCGCTGCAGTTGTTAACCCTTGTTTGATTAGTTTTTATACGGTTTTATCGTACAAATTTTTGTTGTAAATTAGTTTTTTCTACCTTACTTTGTGGTATTGTTGTTGTTGCTCGCCGCAAAAGTGTCCTCTTCTTCAATTGATTTTACTTTCTCATTCATTTTCGTTCAATTTTTCTCACTTCCTGTGTTTGTGATTCCCAGTTTGGATTTTATTTATCGCTTTTTTCGTTGTTGTTGTTATTTTTGTAATTGTAAACCATTTCTTAGCGCCTTTGTCCAGCACACGCTGACCTTATGTTCATACTTTTCGTGTTGTCATTTACCGTTACGCTAGTTCAGCACTTTTTAGGCAATTTGTCTAGGCTCTCGCTTCACTAAAATATCAAACCGGAAACGTCTAACCATTTGTGCATCCCGCGCCGCTGCGAATTCTGTGTCTTTTTGTCCTTGTGTCTCTTTCTTGATTTGTCTCGCTGCCTTTGTGTACAATTTGTGTATCCGCAAAACGGTATATCGCTTGGTCATTGACTTAGTCCTTTCTGTGCGCTTATCTTCTGCGCTCATCTCTCGAATCTTTGCTGAAGCTCATTCAGACTCGTTTAGTGACAATTTATTTGTCTTTTATGATTGTTTACTTTGCCTGGCGTCGCCTCATTTTGAGAAGTGGTGAGAGTTCTGGGTTAGTTTCATTGTCCCTAACTTGGTTTTTGAGTGAATTTATGAAAATCGGATATCCTTAATTACGCAGAAGTCAAGTGTCGGTTTTTGTATTTTTTTTTGGGTTAATGAAAGATTGAAGCCATAAATTAGGATTGATGTGAAAGGATTGGCTAGTCAGATCTGTGGTAATTGAATCCTATCGCTCGTAAACACGACCGTGGATCCCTTCAATAAAACTCAGAGCTCACTTCTTTTGACCAAAAAGTCACTAATTATGCCGCTCCGAAGCAATAAAATATCGAAATAATGAAAGATATTCCCTTCAAAACTAACGATCTCTAAATAAGAAAAGCTCTCAGTTAATCGCAATATTAGAAGAAAGTCCCTTGGCACTTCTTTATTAACAGTTTACTCATCTAGTAACCTCCTTTTAATCAATTTTGTATTTTCTTCAGAAGTTCCAACAAGTTCCTCACCTTTATAAGATATAGAGCGACCTAACCTAACTTATTTCGAATTATAGATGTTCTGTATATTTTCATTCAATTCAGAGCTCAGAGCTCGACCTAAAAGTCATTTAAATGAAAATAAGTAGGAACCCTTTCTCTTCAATTTCGGTTTTCATTTCAGTATCGCCGCTCAGACATAAAATATCCAGTTAAAGAAAGATATTCCATTCAAAACTAACGATCTCTAAATAAGAAAAGCTCTCAGCGAATCGAAATATTAGAAGAAAGTTCCTTGGCACTTCTTTATTAACAGTCTACTCATCTAGTAACCCCCTATTCTATTAATTTTGTATTTTCTTCAGAAGCTCCAACAATTTCCTCAGATATAGAGCGACCTAACCTAACTTATTTCGAACTAGAGAGCTGTTCTGTATATTTTCATTCAATTCAGAGCTCGGAGCTCGACAAAAAGTCATTTAAATGAAAATAAGTAGGAACCCTTTCTCTTTAATTGTGATTATCATTTCAGAATCACCGCTCCGAAGTCATAAAATGTCTATATAATAAAAGTTCAACGCATAACTTAAGATCTCAAACTAAAAGATGATCTCAGCGAATTAGAAAATTAGAAAACAATCCTCGGGGACTGATTTTTTAGCAGGCTATTGACATTCCATTTTCCACTATTCTATCAATTTTGTATTTTCTTCAGAAGCTCCAACAATTTCCTCACCTTTTATATCGAAACGTGCGACCTAACCTAACTTATTTTGAACTAGAGAGCTGTTCTGTTTATTTTAATTCAATGAAATGCGTTTTCTTTTTAAGTGCTGCCAATTTCTCAGAACACCAAAGTCCAAAGTGTGCTCATGCTTCGAAATTCTTCAAAGCGCCATATTCACACAGGCATTAACCGCTCTTGCGCCGCTTGTTGTGTTCCGAGGTGCTTAAAGTTCTACTTTTTTGTTGTTTTGTTATTGTTGCCACTTACGAGTTGGACGCTTAAATGTTCTCACGCTTCGATGGTTTTGACTTTTAACTTTAAACACTTTTTTGTTGGCACTTTTTGAACTTTTTTTCAGCGTAATTCTTTGCTGGCTGGCTTTCTTTGTTGTATTCTTTTTCTGTTTCCTCAAAGTTGTTGTTGTAGTGCAGAGGAAGGTGAGTTTTTGTCTGTGTATGTGTGTTTGTTGTGGAATGTGGTGCACAAGTGCGTACAGCACTACAGTGTTACAACAACAAATGTACGCACAAATGCATATAGTATAATAAATCAGTAAAAAGCAACAACAACACCAACAACACTGAAGTGTTTTAAGTGCCAGCATTTATGAGTAATCAGTGGCTGCATTTTTGTTGTTTTCGATATTTACGCTTGTTGTTGCTTTTGTTATTTTCATTAAGACTCTTTTGCTTTCGCTTGTTTTATGATTTTGCTGTGCTTTCATACAATATATAACAGTACTTTTGTTGCTTAAATTTCAACAACTCGCCGCAGTGGCGGCGTTGCCATGGCAAATGGGAAATTAGCAGCGGAAAATGAATTAAATACGCTTAAATGCATCGATGCGCGTTGGTAAGCGCACAAAGCAGAAGAAGAGGAAGAAGAGCGCGAACACCAGCTGTTTGACCGCAAAGATAAATCTCAAAAACCGTTTTGAAGTTGCAAGAGGCTGCTTGGAATTCATCACAGCATTTAGCCTCTGCCCAAACTACGTGCCTGTTGCGCTGACCTCCACGCCTTACTGAAAGGTTAAGGTGTGTGCGTGTGTATTGGTTGATAACCGTTCACAGTGGGGCCGTACCGAAATTATTTTAATAACTTTTATTTCTCTCTTGATTGTGAATTAATTAGGTCACATGACGCGCTGGCACTAAAGAGTGCCGCCTTCCGACAGATGCCCGAATGAAGATAGCAAAGTTTTTTTAAGAGGTTTCATGTTTGAATGCGAGATTAATCCAGAGCTCAGCTTGATTGGAGGTGTTGGCATGCCGAAGCGTGTGATTTAGATTGCTGACGGCAGATAACAGCATGGGTGGCTTATTATAAAGCCACGGGCGTTAAATAACTGTGCGAGCGAGGTACTTAATTACTACAAATTTATAATTTATTTAAAAATTAACTTTATTACGAAGAATAAGAGAAGAAGTATGTAGTATAATGTGCACAAAAACAAGAAAATATCTAGAGAATAGCAGAAGATCTCAAATGAGATGCCAACACCGTTAGGTCCTCCTCTTCTTAAACCCACTTCAAGCAGCAGGGCAATTAGGTTTAAAATTACTTCAATAGAAAGTAAGAAAGAAAGCAATTAAATGCCACAAAATAGACAGATGAAGGACATCAAAATGCATTTAGACAACAGCGGAGAATTTCTTTAAATCACCACTCATTTGCGTCAACTGGGCGTCCACACACTGCTCTATTATTGCACGAAAGGACATTTTTCGCAAATTGCAAATTGCTTGCCACTAAATGCGTGCCGAAGGGTGCAGTTAAGTGCGCTTAAGCCTAATCTCTAACTCAATCACGGCGCGCATTTCAGTTGACTAATCCCATATGTGTGCGCTATTGTGGCAGCAGCTGAAGAGTTCTACAAAACATCTCTAATGTCGGCCTTTACCTGTGCTCTCGCACTCACATGTGTGTTTATTTAAGCATTTGTGCTCGCACTCGACCCTACTTATTGGTGGCTGCTTAAGCGTTGGACCTACCGTGTTGTTGCAACATGCGCAAATACAATGCAAATCTTCGGCAATTGTCTCGCTGCGCCTAACACTCGATGCTAATATGGATAGTGAAAAGTCTAGATTTCATAGATATGATTGTCATTGGCAACGAGGCGTTCACATGTGTTTTGAGTGCGCTATTTTTGCGTTATGTTGCACGTGCAACATGCTGTTGTCGTGCAACACAGTAGTCAAAGCAAAGCAATTTTGCGCTTAGCTAACTGCGAACAACTGCATTTTGGCTATATCTGTGTTGTGAGATCTCTCTCTCCGGAAAAACTGATATTTTTTGCAACAGCTGTGGCACATTCATACATATGTACATAGATATGTTGCTAAAAATATACTCTTTAGTATTTAACATGTCTGCTTGCGTCCGTTTCGCAATTTGGTTTTTGCATTATTTGCCAATTTCAGTTTTAGTGCGCCTTTGTTTGTTTGTTTGTGTGTGTGGGTGTACGGGCCAAATCGCTTTGAGGCAGGAAACACAATATGCGCCGCATATCGAATTCGATCAAGTGGAAAATACATGCAACGTGCGCTTTTACAAAATAATATGCTTGTAATAAGCAAGCGTAGTAACATAAAATGAGGCGATAAATGGCACAGTGGGCTATTTTGGTAGTATAAATTATGAAAAATTATAATTTTTTAATTTTACCATGTACTAAAATTGTTGTTGTTTCATGAAAATTAGCTTTACTGAGATACACTATACGATCTGGAAGGTCTTGTAGTCTAATTCTTGACTACTTGGTTACTGAAATATTTTTAATACTGAGAAATCCGTCAGATTTAACGCACAGTGACGGCTTAAACGTTAGCTTTGATCTTAATTATGCATAATTATTCCTTTCAATGAGATATGGAATACCAAAATTATAAAATTTTACATTATTAATGAAAATATATATACTTATCGATTGTAAAATTATTGCCAAACACATATTTGATACCCTTTAGAGTACAATTTTCCATATATAAAATACATACCTGCAAAGAGAAAGAAAAAATTTAATTAGAAAAAATATTTTAAAATTCAAAAAATTGTGTTAAAAATAATAGAAAAATATATATTTTTAAAAATTCAATATTTAGATTTTTTTGTAATTTTTTTCAATTTTCTAATTTGATATTTTTTAAATTTTGTAAAATTTTTCTATAAAAAAATCTATAAAAAATTCTAAAATTTTTCTATAAAAAAATCTATAAAAAATTCTGAAATTTTTCTATAAAAATTTTTTTAAAAAATTCTAAAATAAATAAATTTCAAACCAATAATATTCTTAAATTAAAGCAAAATCTGTTTAAATTTTTTAAATAATTTCAATAATTAATAATTCAATGATTTCAGTCAAGTTCGTTGCTTAAGTCTTTTGTTTCCCCCCCAAAACCATTTCATGCTGTTAAACCATGTAATTTCCTTTGACAAATTCGTAAGAAACATCACCAAAAAAAGCTGGCGTGCGTAGGCAGCCACTAATCCAAGCCTAATGCCTGCATAACGCCTCTGCCATAAAGCGGCTGGCTACAAGACGCTACAACCGCCACTTATACGAATAAGCATTTTAAACGCTCATTTCGATTTTACGCTGCGCCAAAAGTCATTGATTCCACATATATATTTATATATATATAAATATTGGTGATATATATTGGTATATATGCATACTAGTCAGCCAACGGCGCTTGTCGCGCTACGCTTTTCATTTATAGCTACGCTTTTTTGTTGTTGTAATTCTATAACTTTTAAATAGATTTTATGAGTTCGCTGCCACCTCATCAGCAGCGGCGCGCAGGCGTCACGTGTGGGTTGTTTCGCTGGCGCACGCACGCACGTCTAAGGCGCGTTTGGAGCGCCACAATGACACAGTGATGGCATCTCTGCTAGACATACATATTTACATATAAGCTCATGTAGCTCTGCGACCTCTGCTACCGCTTGTCTACATATATTTCCATTTGCCAACATGAGGCGCGTCATTTTTAATTTGATTGACTTTTTTCTATGTACACACTTCAACTATTTGTTGTTGTTTTTTTACAGTTTTTTTATTTATTTTTTGATAGGCGTATTAATTACCGCCTTTTCCGCGGCCTACACAATCGCCACTACTCATCGGCGCACAGCAGCCAGTATACACTTGCTTGCAACTGATATTTATGTGCTTCAGCTTGACGTACGCGTAAGTGAGTGGGTAAATAAGTGATGTGTTCGCGCATCAGCTCAAATTTCCGGTAGCCGACAGTTTGGACCAACCTGTCAATCTTGGCCGACAACTTACAATATCTATTCAACATTTACCATTTACAACAACAACAACAAAGGTGCACTTAGAAGTTATTGAAATTTATGCGCTGGCAATATTTTAGATTTGTCGCGCCTATCAAGTGGTGCAGGCGCAGTTGAGACACACCAAAAGTTGTTGAGATTTTTTTATGATTTTTTCATTAATTTAAGGCCTTGATTAGTTTTCCACTTTTTTTTATAATTGGTAGTTTGTGTTGTTGTTGTTGCTTTTGTGTGCACGTTAATTGATGACACTCGCCCATTAGTTGTTTGTTGTTTGTCTACTCTACCTGCTGCATTTTCCCAATTTACTCTTTATATTGGCCATAAAATAAATTAACAGCTATGTCTGCTGGAGAAAACCGTATTCGATAAACGCTGATTGCTTTTTGTTGTTATCGCGCTTTGTTTAGTCACTTTAAGCGGCTTAAGCGGCGATAGCTCGAAATTGAGTAGTAAATATTTAAGTGTTTATCACATGAGAAATTGAATAAAATGCATGATGAGCGCATTAGACGGGGCTTAAGCGCATGGATTTTATTGTAAAAAGTGAAAACTGAATTCTTCGAGAAGATGAAGACACTAAAATTTTTATTAATATTTTTTTGAAATGATTTGACTGCAATAAATAATAGTAAAAAAATTAAATTCTTAATTTTTACGATTTTTTGTTACCAATTTAACGCAAACCTCAACCTTAACTAAAATATTTCAACCACAGCTAACTTAACGCTACTTAGCCTTTCATTAGCCTAGCAAATCTAAACAGACATAAATTCCAAGTGTAGACTTGGCCACGATTTGTCAAGCAGACTACCAGAACTGTCCAGAAAAACAAAAGTACCAAATTAGAAGAAAGACCAAATCGTACTGAGAGCTCCACAAATTACCTTAATAATCGATTGAAGAACCCAAATGTGCCCGCAAGCCATTCCAGACAGTCAACTTCTAACAACCCACAAATAAGGCCACTGAAGCAACCAAAGGACAAATACAGCACGACCGCAATGACAAACCGCTTTGGAAAGCCAGAAAGCCTCAACAGTCAACCGAAAGACTGCTGCTTCAATTGGTGGCTGGGCATGTCAAGGTGTTAAAGCGTACAAAATGGAAACTCGTGTCAGTCGCACCAAACATTTGCAGTTAACATGATAAGGCAGAAAGCAGAATGAAGAAGAAGAAGGCGCAGTTGCAGACTGCCTGAGAACATGTAAGACGTCAAAGTGCAGTGTTGCAATTGCTGCCGTCGACGCCAGTGACACTTGTGGAGGCATTTAAGCGCGCCGCCACTCACCTCACCCCAAACCGCCTTAGACAACACGTGATGTCTAGCTAGGAATGTCAGGCAAACCGTGCATGAGCAACCATAAGCAAAGTTTTGCCTTCACTGAACCAAGGCTGCGCAGAGCGAAGTCATAAAGACCAGCAAGACAATTCTACTAGCAATGACTATGTTCAACTCTTTTTCATATTTCTTTGCACGCGGACTGCATTCTCCGAGGCGCGATTACTCGCCTTGCGTGGACGTGGCTCTTCGGCAGTTCGAAAAAAAGAAACGAGAAAGAAGCTAAATCGGCATTCTGCTTATCCATTTTTAGAATTGAGTACGCGCGACGCGGGACCACACAAGCTCACAAGTAGTCTGAAGTGGTCCCTGACCATGTCCGCATTAGCGCGCTGTCAGTTGTCTGTCGTTGCTGTTCGTTATAGTATTACCTCCGCAGACGCAGTCTTCGTCCATCCAACTATCTAATTGTCATTATTCGTGCTTATTGCACTCAACAACGCAACGCGGGTATCACCTCTTCTCGGCGTTGTTGCAACAAGTACAGCGTCGCTCAAGTTGTTGTTTATTCAACTATCCAGCCATATTTGGTTTTAAGTGGCCGCTGTTTGACCTTTTTCGAGCTTCTAGCCACTGACACTTCGCTTCTAGCCTACACCAACGTGATGTTTAATATTTTCCCCCTTTTCTTTGTTGTTTTTTATGACCACTTCAGCATTGAAATGCCATGCAATAATAGGTCATCTGTTGCATATGAAATGACTACGCTGCAACTCAGCCTCAATGCGTTGTACTAAATTCCAGCCACTTCTCGGGCACTCACGCTACACACCGCAGTCCGCAGCCAGCCATGCCCTTTGTACCCCCAAACGACGTCGGCAATTAGATTGTTTCGGTTCTTTATGCTCTCAATATTTTTTGATTGTTTCTTATTGTTTTTGTGTGTCCCTTCGTTCGTCGCTGCGACTCGCTGTGTTGGTGGTAATGACGGGGTGGCGGCGTCTTCGCACAGCGTGATTCATTCTTAGTAGTCGTCTTTGTTCACAAGGCTCCTTCTGCTCGCTCTCTCTCTCTCTCTCTCGCTCTCTTGTGTCTTCAATGAACATGCAAGAAATTGTCACTTTTTTGTTTTTGTTGTTTATTTGTTTGACTAACTGGTTTGTTATTTTAGTTTGTCTGTCCGAACAGCAGGTCACATTTTCGTTTATTTTGGACGCTGGTCAACATCGGTTTTGCCGTTTGTTTAGTGTATTTGTGTTTTTTGGTGAACTGTTTGGTTTTGTTTTACTTTGAAATTTTTTAAGGTGTTGCCAGTTGTAGGTGTGTACTTCATAATTTTCTCATAAGACACCAATTGCCAAAAATTATTTGCTGTGATATTTCGCACGCGATAATTGCTTGGATGATGAACACGCATTTCCGCTTTCATGAGAAGACTTTCATCTTTATTTTGAAGTTGAAGAAGTCATCGAAAATAATGTAATAATTAACTTATTTCTTCGATTAAATTTCCAGTTAGATCAGACACCACCCTATTTTCTTCACTCTCCTTTGTCTATATTGACCCTCTTCGCATCTCTCCTTTTGGCAGTTTGGCTCCAATTGGTAATACCAAGTGAAGACAGGTCCTTCTCCACGTGGTACTTCCATCGGAGTGGACGTCTCCCTCTTCCTCGGCTTCCACCAGCGGGTACTGCATCGAAAACTTTCAGAGCTGGGGCACTTTCGTCCATTCGAACAACATGACCCAGCCAGCGTAGCCGCTGTCTTTTTATACGCTGAACTATGTCTCTGTCGTGAAAAACTCATCATTCCATCGTCTGCGGTATTCGCCGTTTGCCAATGCCAATGGACCGTAAGTCTTGCGCAAACCCGTTCTCTCGAAAACTCCTAGTGCCGTCTCATCGGATGTTGACACCGTCCACGCTTCTGCACCATAAAGTAGGACGGGAATGATGAGGGACTTGTAGAGTTTAGTTTTTGTTCGTCGAGAGAGGACTTTGACTATTCGACTACTACCCCTACTTATTCTCAAGTGTCTTTTCGAAATGAGTTATATTGAGATCATCTTAGTTGGACATTTTATATTTCGAACTCGATCTTGAATATAATGAGAAAGATCTGCCAGAAATATTTTCAATACCTCCCTTAGAAGCACCACATCCTCAATAAGTATGCTTGATATATGTCTACTATGAACTCGGTTCGCTATCTATAAAGCAGTCATTAAGATATTGGAGTTGTCCTTAAACTCATTATGATACTATCGTCATTAAATAGTAGATTTCAAATCTAAGCTAAAGTCGAATTTCAAAAGACAAATGAGTTTTGAAACTGAAAGGGAGAGTGCCATACTTTCAATTTTCGTAACCCGACCCCTTAGAGCGATTTTTCTCCTCTCATATCGTGGGAAATACTAATTCAACAGTAATTACAATCCAATTTAAATTCCCAACAATCGAATAAGTTCATAAATTTCTCAATAGACAAAAACATACAAAAATCAGTTAATCACAGCAAAACCGTTATAAACAACAGTTATAACTATTGCACGTGATTGGATTTTCAATTAGCAAGCAAAACTAAGTAGTTTTAACTTGGCTGACCAACTAATAGTTGCCAAGCTCAATATAAAAAACAACAAAAAACCAAAATAACAGTAAAGATAATGACAACATCAACTAAGTCATTATGCATAAGTAGGAGCTTCTGCGATAGACACGACAACCAACAAATATTCATGTAATAAAATGACATCGGCTATAACCGCGTAAGCGGTGTCTACGCCAGTCAAGAAGAAGAAGAATAAAATGACATTAAGGTCTAACTAACACATACAAGAACCTCGCAACCAGAGAGAAACCAACAGAAGACGCAGAATCCAAGCGCTGTTCCCACAACAGAAGCTTACAAATATTTACATACCGACTACTTACACGTCGGATTCATAATGGACGAAAGAAAGGCGCCCGGTCTTCAGGTGTCAGTGGAGGCATAAGCCAACCTTCGACGTCGCAAAGGACCCCCTTTCGTCGAAGACGCGACGCTTTCGAAAAAGAAAGTGGTGTAGAACAGAAAGAAATCACAACTACAGTGAATGTTACTGAGGAATTTCATGATTTTTTACTTTGTTTACCAATTTCTCCTCACCTTCTATACCGTTTTCGCTACCACAACACAGCTGAAGAACTTACAAACACATACATAAACTCGTCTAAAACAAAGCGCCCGCTGGGGCAACTGAGCAAATGCACGAGCGCCAGCATATATTGAGCACAAAATGCGGCTGGGCGCAAAGGAAGTCCACTAGAAAGGGCGCGTTGAAGAAGAGAGCACAAAAAGGGAGCTGCAACTAAGGAAGGCGGCTTGTTCATTCAGTTTATCGCTTGTTTTGTACTTCACGTGAGGGTGGCATTTGAAGTGGCGACAACAACAAAAGTGAGGCAAAACAAATATTAGAAGAAAAAATAAAGCACAAATATGCAGAGAGTATAGAGCGTAGTCGGTAAGAAAGTCGAAGAATGAAAATTTCTTTAATGGAGCTGCGCACATACACATACACATTTGTATGCAAGAACCATAGAAGCCGCGGTAAGCGCCAAGAGCCCGACACTACTTACCAGGCACGCCACTGGAATAATAATAGCGGCGCATGAAGACCAAAATCACGGCACACAGGGCACGACCGGTGGCCACAAGGGCACAGCGCAGATCAAGTATGCACAGGCGGTCGGACAACCGGCAATGTCGGCCAGGCTGTTAACTCTTCTGCTGCTGCCGCCTAAACGAAGCAACGTCGTGAAAATGATTAATGGGCCGCCAGCAACACCACGGCAGTCAACACTGCCGCCAACAACACCATCTCCAGCAACGGTATGTGCGGCAGTGTCGCTGCTTTGCAGAGTAAGACTGGTCAGCTGAGACTACGGGGACGAAACAGTTTTGGTTTAAGTCCAACAATTCCGCATATTGTACTTTGGCCGTTCGCTACTTTTATACTCAACAGTATTTGCAAAGTCGCCTTACCTCAAGGGAGCTCTCCGCGCTCGGTCGACGCGGCATCGCGCTCACTGACCAACTCACTGTCCGCCACAGCTTCGCTGTACTATGCTGTTTCCCATCATCAGCAGCCTCGTCGTGTGCTGCTTGTGGCAAGTGTGAAAGACAGCGGCGTCAGCAAAACGTTTCTTTGTGTTTACAGTACAATGAAATTCCATTCGCAATGGGATTCGCAGCCCATAATTGTGTCGCTTTATTATTTTTGGTTGCGGGCAATTGCAGTTGGCGTAAGGAAATTGTGGCGCGGGGTATGGTCTGTTGTGTGTGTTATTATAACTACTGAGGGTCACACTGAAAATGGCAAACGCTGCAAAACTCATGAGAACACTTTGCCAGCAGTCCGCTGGATGCTTGTTCACTGTATTGCAATGAAATATTCGCAGCTTTGCTGATTGTGGCAACTTTGAATTAATGAGTTTTATCAAGGAGACGGATAAACCGCTATGGTTTAGCGCAAAGGAAGCTTTTATTGTGAATGTGTAAAAGGAGGGAATGGATAAAGAAGTATCTGCAAACTTCAAGAGCGCCAAAACCTGCAAGGACAAAATGATTCTTGGACTCAGATTCTACGGAGGGAACACTTTAGCTCAGGGTCTCTGAATCGGAGCGGTTAAGGATTTCTTAATAGACTCATTGCGCTTCAGGAAATATTTCAAGCGGAGTTCAGAGCTCGGAGCTTTTCAAAGACATCACAATCAAGAGAACGAGTCTCGGACTTTGATAGGATCCACGAGCCCTACACTTCAGGTTCTCTGAGTTGAAGAGGTTATATATTTCTTAAGAGATTCATAGCGCTACCAGACACTCATCCAGCGGAGTTTAGTGCTCAGTGCTTTCCAAAGACTTTCTAATTGAGTCACCTTAATCTGAACAGATCTAACAAGTTTGCTTAAACAAAATCAGTTGCTAGATCGCCTTTTCATCGATTTCGCTTTAACCACATTCCTCACTTATCCACAAATACCTTCTCATCAGCTAATAAAAATAGAGTCAAACACACTTCAAAGGCAATCAGACTCAATTTGCTATTCATAAATTACTTCGAGTCCACAATTAAACCATAAAAATACCTACAAATGAATGAACACCGTAACAAAATAGTTCGTTTAATCTATTATTAATCCACGAAACCGCCGTCAACCCTAACACACAACAACAACTACACAGGA
Source organism: Zeugodacus tau (assembly GCA_031772095.1). NCBI lineage: Eukaryota > Metazoa > Arthropoda > Insecta > Diptera > Tephritidae > Zeugodacus > Zeugodacus tau. Next base: position 1,518,607 of record CM062653.1, on the reverse strand, counting down.
AAGTATATAAAAAGCGCCAGAGTTTACCAAATCTTAAATCATTCATACCATATTTATGACTCACTCCAAACGACCGCTTGGCCTGCTGCAGACTCTACCGAACCACTTTTTTCTCATTGGACGGACAACTACTCGTTTAGCAACTTGAATCGCCATTCATTGCGAGCTCACATACATCCACAAAAAAGTGAGTATGCAGCTAAGATAGCGAGTATCTTCGAATCGCACCAAATCCAATACCATAATCTAACTACGCTATCGGATCGTGCGCGACTCGATCGAGCTGACTTGTTGGCTCGCTGGCAGGCCGGCCCTTGGGTTGTGCGCTTCATCGCCTAGCTGGCTGTGTATGTGTGTCTTGTGGAGTGCCTGAATAATTTAAACGATTTCAATGACACCATGATTAATATCAACGGCAAACATAAATCCAACGAAGTAGGCATTAAAGGGCTACACACAGTCCGAGCTATCTACAGGTAGTAGGACGTCGAGGTAGCGTGGAATGCAGACAACACCAAATCCACTTACACAGCTGTAGATACATGGGAAGATATGCCGACAGCGCAGACAGCGAGCTGGCGAGCCCAAAGAGAGACGAACTGCATATGGACGGACATGGGGGTTTGGGTGTATGTGTGGAGCCCATAAATGCATACCGAACGTGAGTTAACTGTGGAAGTTTAGGCGTTTGACGCTCGGCCTGTGAACGCCATGAAGATGCGAATGAGTTAAGGAAAAAGTACAAGAATTTCTCATTTCCATGTGAGACTGACGATACGGGCGGACGTTAAGCCATGAAAAGCAGTTGCCATACAACAAGTACATGCTGAATGGTGGGAGATAAGCAAGAATCTTGATTGCAGACATAAATATATATGCAAGCAGAACGACGGAAGAAGCGACTAGTCGACGAACCGACGAAGGGGCGAACGAAGTGACGAATGTTATGCTGCTGACTGAGCGAAGAATCGGACCACAGGTAAACCATGCGGATGCACATGCTTCGGACAGGTAAACTAGTTTGTAGTTTGCTGAAGAGCCAAGCAAAAGAACACGAAATGAATATTTAGAAATAACAAGAAAATTGTTTAAGGAGAGAAAATGAAGTGCAAACAAACCAAAAAAGGACGGTCACAAGAGGGGTGAAGCGGCACAAAGAGCACACCGACTAACTGTGGACGATGGTGAACGCTCGACAATGGATGAGCCGTGTCGAGCGAGCAAAGCAGATAAGCAGTGGCAAGAACGATTGTGAAGGCGAAATGATAAAAAATGTGCTCAACTCGGACCAAAGCGCTGTCAAAGACAAATACGAAAACAAATAAAAATACAATTAAAATTACAACAACACATTACAACGTTTGCTGGAGGACTGCTGTGTTGCAAGCAGACACAGACCCAACACGAATCCCGTGGACACAAGCACCAGCTAACTTGGCCAATGTCCAACTAAGTCAGCATTAGCACAAATAACAGAGGCCAGTTAACAGGCGCCCAGCAAATATAGCAAGCAGATAACAGCGTCAAGGTTGCGACACGCCGCAGCAACAACAGACTTTGGCAATAAAACGGGAAATCAACAGTGCAGAGTGGCTTCAAGGAATGAGTTGTGTGAGTATTAACACACGCTTAGGCAGCGAACGAGCAAGCGGAATGATGGCAAGAGCAGAATGTTGCATGTAGCCGTGAAAGGCAACAGAAACTAGCAACTAGAGAGCATGAAGAGCCAAAAAGCGTGGTATACAACAAAGGTGCTGAAATGTTGCAAGTCAGTGTGTTGGCTAAAAGCGATTAGCACAGCAATAATGCGCCCATGATGCGAATGGTGCAGCCCAGAACAGGTACCTTACCTTAACACATGTGGCAACATATGATCGTCTTGGCGAAGCGGCCAAGATTGGGAGATACCCAAAGTGAGCTGAGCAGGAAAACGTGTTGCAACATGCTTGTGTAGTCTTAAATGCTTGCCACAGTACCTTCGACGTGTAATGATGATGACGATGATAAGGCGACTTAAGAACAGGTATCATAGCGGAGCTCAACTAATGAACTCACTGCAGCGATTGTGCTGAGCGCATTGTTACTTGTGCGCTCTGGCTCTCCTGCTCTCTGCAGATGATCGCGATTGAGCCCGAAGTAGGTGTTTCGTGTACTTATGTTGTGATAATCATGTCTCAGTGACTGGCTAATAAAGAAGCTTAAGGAGTTCATTTGTTTGTTGGAGATGTCTGTTAAGGGGGACTCAGAGCTTCGTTGAATTATTTGCTTGGTGTTTTGGCATCGCGATTTTTTGAGATGGAATAAATCTTACATGCTACGAAGTAAATGACTCATGTAGATTATTGAAAGTTGGTAATAGAATTATGGGTAAGGATCCTTTTGTGAGATCGGAGGTACTACTATCTAAGGGATGGTCGAGACCAGAGGTTATATTAGTTAAGTAAAGCTGAGCCAGATTTACTGGCGACACCCTCGGCCACAACAAAAGGTGACCATTTCTAACAAGTGGACTTAAGTTTGGAGCGTCCTCAGTCTAAGTCCCATCGAACTCTTAAAGCCAGAGTAGATAATTCGGAAGGCCGTAGTCGGCGAAATAATTGAAAGGTGAAGATTCACTATTTTCTGAATTGTATATGAAGGTTATGCCCATAATAGAAGGTCATGTTGGGACGCATTTTGATTTCTTCATTGCTGTGGTAGCCTCCTTTCACATTCCTCACATTTTCATTAGAAAATCACAGGTGTCACCAGCTAATGCACCGTAAAAGAATCACCCTTTCCCTCCGTGACACGCTTGAATTGAAACTGATTCGCTCATTAGTAATGTGCGCGCCGTCTTATCGCCCAGCAGAGGCAGCTAGCAACCTGCTTGTGGCGGCTGGAAGTGGTGTGACAACATTTTTCAACCTCACAGCCTGCCCAAGGAATTTCGTGGATTCTACAGTGCTCCCTTTGTTGTTCTTTTGGTGTTAACCCACTGAGCGCATTGCGGAGCGCTCTCCAAGACCCGCATAACTTGCGCCGTTGCATTTATGGAAAGTCGTTGGCAGACAAAGAGCGCGTCGCGAGCAAAAGTGAGCAGCAACGATTTAAGGGCACAAAGGCACTACAAGTGGTGCACAAAGAATATGGACACAACAACAACAACAACTGAAAGTGGAATGCCACAATGAGCCGAAATGAGTTCGCGTTGAACTTCATTTGCTGGCGTCGATTTGGATTGCTTTTATGTTTTTTAATTTCGATTTTTTTGCAATTACTTTTTGTTGTTTTTGGACTTCTCGCCAGCCATGCAAAAACTTGTTAATGGATGCGTTGCAGTGGCAAGTTGGCCGGAGTTGGCGTTGATGTTGTTGCATGTTGCTTGTATGCATGCCTGACTGCATTTGTTTGTTGCTGGGCGACAAAATTCTGTTTGCTTTGTGTTGAACAAGTTGTTGTTGTTGCTGCAGCAATGTGGAGCCAGCAGCAACAACCACGCTCCCCTCCCTCCGCCGCACCGCTTTCGTTTGCAATGAACTATGAATAGGGATTTTTCTTATCGGCTCACTACACAGCAGTTGATTTGCAAGGAATTCGCCTGGATTTCGCACACAAACACACACACAAATCACATGACTGTATGTTTGTGTGTTGGTGTATGTGTTCCCTAGCAATTCCTGTTCTGCAGTGTTGTTGTTTCGCAGCTGTAATGAAGTTGGCGTTTAAATGAGTGTATCCATAGCTGTTGGTGCGTGATTCATTAAAGGCGAAAAAACAACAAAAAAGTGCAGAACAAAGAACTGAAAGAAGCAGAGGCAGTGGAAAGAACTGCATCGTCAGCAATTGCCTGCTGTTGGCGTTTAAATTCAACTTTGTTGCCAACAGCCAACTTGCTGCTTGCGACTCATCGCTGCCTCCTGCGTGGCGGCAAGTGTCTATTTAGTGCGCTTTTTGCATTCCTTTGCTCTCACATTTTACACACGGCAACTCAAGTGTATGTGTGCGTGCGTGTGTTGCATGTGTCAGCTCATATGCAGATTAGCGGTTATTAAATTTTAATTTTTATACAACATTTTCAGCGTTTTATGCGCACGAAATTGAGTAATAAAATTATAAGCGAAATTCATGGCACTAGCGACGACTACACGCGACGGGCCCGTTTGCCCGGAGAACGCACGCAGAATGCGATTAGCAGGCTTAAGGGCTTACATTAATTTACAAATGTGAAGATGTGCAGGAAATTGGTTTATTAAAGGAATGCGGTAGAAGATTGGAACGTTTGTGAGAAATGTGAGGAATTTTAGAATGTTTTTTTTACATTTAATAGACAGGAAAGCATTTAGATGGCTCGAAATTTACTAAAAAATTATTTATTAAAATTTTCACTGCGTTGAAGAATTACAACAAAAATTTTAAGTAAATAAAAAATTAATAAAAAATAGGGACATAAAAAAATTTATTAATAAAAATAAATGAGAAAAAGAAATAGAAAAATAAATAATTGAATGACAAAAATAAAATTTACGTTTTTAATATTAAATATAAAGTATTAAATATATTTATTTTATTTTATTTTATTTTATTTTATTTTATTTAATTTAATTTTATTTTATTATATTTTTTTAAATTTAATTTTATTTATTTAATTTAATTTAATTTAATTTTATTATTATTTTATTTTATTTTATTTTATTTTATTTTATTTTATTTTATTTTATTTATTCCCAGCATATCACAATTATAAATAAAATTTACGTTTTTAATATTAAATATAAAGTATTAAATATATTTATTTTATTTCATTTCATTTCATTTCATTTCATTTCATTTCATTTCATTTTATTTTATTTTATTTTATTTTATTTTATTTTATTTTATTTTATTTCATTTCATTACATTTATTTTATTTTATTTTATTTTATTTTATTTTATTTTTTTTATTTTTATTTTTTTTATTTTATTTTTTTATTATATTTTATATATTTTATTTCAATTTATTTAATTTAATTTAATTTAATTTAATTTAATTTAATTTAATTTAATTTAATTTAATTTAATTTAATTTAATTTTATTTTATTTTATTTTATTTTATTTTATTTTATTTTATTTTATTTTATTTTATTTTTTTTATATATATATTTTATTTTATATTATTTTATTTTATTTTATTTTATTTTATTTTATTTTGTTTCAGTTTATTTTATTTTGTTTTATTTTATTTTATTTTATTTCAATTTATTTTATTTTATTTTATTTTTATTTTATTTAATTTAATTTTATTTTATTTTATTTCAATTTATTTAATTTAATTTTATTTTATTTTTTTTATTTTTTTTTTATTTTTTTATTTTTCTTATTTTATTTCATTTCATTTCATTTCATTTCATTTCATTTCATTTCATTTCATTTCATTTCATTTCATTTCATTTTATTTTATTTTATTTTAATTTATTTTAATTTAATTTAATTTTATTTTATTTTATTTTATTTTATTTTATTTCATTTTATTTTATTTATTCCCAGAATATCACAGTCAAAAATATATTTTTTTAATTTTCTCAAACATTGAGCCACAAAAGCCCGTCACTAAACACTTTCAACATAGACACATACATATACAAACACATACAAAAATAAATATTCATTATAAATTCGCCATTTCATTTATTAAAATATTCCAACAAAAAGAAAACTATATTTAGTAAGCTCTTCAAAGCGAGCGTAAATCACATGAAATCACAACGCATTAAGCTGCCCTCAGGTGTTAATTAATTAAAAGCTGCTTTGTTAGCGCGTATTTACCAAAATTTTAAATCAATATATGTGCATAAATATGTATGTATGCATATGGAAGCTGCTGGCAGTGGCGTGCATAATTAATTTAACCGAAAAATAATTCACACACTCGCCACTGAATATGAATTTGAATTCGTTTGAAAGCTTGAGCCGAAAGCGAGGCATGGTAGTCATTTGAAATATCAAAATTCCCAGCTGCTTTTCAGCAGAGTGCAGCGCCTGCAGCTGAATATTAAATGCGTCAATATAAATCGACATTCACGCTCATTATGCCGCGTTCAAGCGCATATAATTTGTACTAGCTCAGCCTCGGGTGCGTGTAAACAAGTGCAAGCTCAATCGAGTCACTACTAATCGCTCTAATCAGTTCGCAGACGTCCATTTAGTGCCTAGAGATGTCTGCATATTTCGCATTAATTTGCATGAAGTTGTTGTAGTCTTCTACTAGCGGCTTCATGTTTATTTAGTAGATAAATTCACTCATGAGGAAGTTGCTAATGGCAGGTGGAGAGCGTTGAGGTTATATGTATTTAGCGTAGAGCTTTTTAAGATGGTCGAATGGTATGACATAATGAAATATTTTTAATTTTCTGTTTTGCTTATGTTATGAAATTTGTTTATGTCAAGCCATTTTTTATGTTAGTCAATTTTATGTCATGCCATTTTTTATGTCAGCGTATTTTTAATTTTTGAAAATTTAAATGAAAATATTTAGAATATAATATTTCACGTCGTTTTTGATTTCACGTAATTTTTAATGTCATGGCATTTTTTATGTCATGCCATTTCTTATATCTTGTAATTTCTTATGTCTTGTAATTTCTTACGCAAGAATAGTTTTAACTATTGCAATTTTAATTTTTCGTACCATTTTTGATGTCTGTAATTTTTTATGTCATGACATTTTTTTATGTCACGCAATTTTTTATCAAGTAATTTATTATTTTTTAAATTTTAAAACATAATATGTAACACCATTTTTGATGTCTGCCATATTTTATGTCATGTCATTTTTTATGTTAAGCCATCTTTTATCAAGTAATTTATTAATTTTAAATTTAAGAAACCATTTTTGATGTCTGCCATTTTTTATGTCATACCATTATTTATGTCACACCATTTTTGATAAATTGCAAATTTTTAGCAACCTAATAGACCACTCAAGCATGCCATATAACTTCAAAAACACTTAGAAGTGATAACAAACCACCAACAAACACTTAGATATGCAACAACAACAACAAATGAAAGCAAACCACAATATTTGCACAAAATTCGTGCCTTCGCATGCCTAACAGCATTTTGCATACGAATTGGTTATTAATATTTTTATGGTTATGTTTACATTTATATTTCACAAATGCTAATTATGCTGAAAGCAAACCAAATAGATAATGTTTGCGCGCATGTGTATAACGTAACCACAACAAAAAGTCAATAAGTCGGAGTATGCCCTGCCAGCCAGGCCTAACCACTTTCCCCTCATGTTTCTTCAATTACTAACACCAACGCACACGTTTGGTGTGTTTTGTTTTTGTATTCGTACGTGTGAGGGGAATAGTGGTTAAAAAACTCACAAGCAGCTATGCTGGCCTATGACAAACTCACCACTTTTTTTACCACTTTTGTGGGTTTAAAAAACTTCGGTTTAACCAGCTTTTTCACCACCTTTGGCTGGCAGGGTGTGTGCTCATTCATGCAAAATACATATGTACATGTAACTCTATAGATACATATACATATGTATATATGTACAACCATGGCTTGTATAAGTTTAAATTTACATGTCAGTAGTGTGTCCATATAATTATGTAGTTCGACAAGTCATTAAGCAACTGAATGAAAACATAATGCCCATTAAAAAATGCTAATTACTAGTAATTAGTTGATGTATTTGTTTTTTTTTGCGTTTTTAATTTTTTTTTTTTGTAAAGCAAATATAGAGTTAGAATTTTAAATTTGAAACGTGAAAACTTGACAAAAACGCAAAGTAGCGATTAATAAGCAACTAAAACATGATGAATGGATGGATAGATAGCTGATAAGCTTAAGGCTTGTAATAATTAATAATTTATTTAAAAGTAGGGAAACAAAATATTTTTTTAAAGGGTATAAAACTAATTTCAGCACAATATATTAAAAAAAATATTTTTACTTTTTAAAGAGTTAAAACTGATTTCAGCACAGTATATTAAAAAAAATATTTCTGAATATTATTTTCAAAAAATCTTAAATTTTGTTCAAATTTATTTTATTTTATTTTTTTTTTTTTAATTTTTTAAATTAATTTTCTTTTTCTTTCATTTTATCCAAATGTAACTAGTTCGTAACCAGTTGGTAACTGGTTTTTTATTGTCACCAAATTTCATTATTTCTCCCACCAAATTTTTATAGTTAATTAATAACTCTTTAATGGCTTAGCAACTCCCCTGCTGACACTCTTGCAGCTCCAACAACTCAAAGCATTGCCGACAAAATTTTTGGCTTTTGCTGAAATCCCTTAATGACATCGCGCTAAAGTCAGGCAGCATATTATAATTGCATTGCAAATATAATGAAGGATTAATGTGAAGAATTTCTAATTTAAGTGGAAAGTGAAAGATAAAAAATCAAAAAATAATTGAAGAACGAATTGTTGGAAGCTATAAATATGCCATTTTAGCTGGCCATAGATATAAATTACAGTTGAACTCGGACTTCTAAAATTCGAAGTTCTCCATAATTCGAGCTCTCGAATTGGCAATAGAAGTCAAATTTCATATAAATTATTAGGTCTACAACTTTGCTTCCGCCGTTTTTTTTTTTGTAAATTTAAGTTTTTTTGTATAAAAACGGTTACAAATGTCTATGAGCCTCAGCCGCACTTTTCTTGGAATTAAAAAAGAAAAGCAAAATTTCCCGCAAATGTCGAGAATTCGGCTCAAAAAGTGACATTTTCAGTTGAGAATAAGTTTGGAATGCAAAAGGATCTCTACAAATATTTTGTTGGGTTAATGTTAACACAAATGTCCAAGATCGATATAAAAAAAAATCAATTTAATCGACCAGTGCTTGACCCTAAAGACTACTATTGGAAAACGGCGGAAGCAAAGTTGTACACCTAATACTTTCTATAACTCGAAATCTCTCTAACTCGAAGTTTTTTGTGAATTATGGAGATTCGAGTTAAAGAAGTTCAACTGTATATAATTTTGCTGATATTAGCTGTCAGTAGTTATAAATTATTTTAAAAAAAAGCAATTGTGAACTAGAGCTCTGGCTGTTCATAAACACTGAGTCAAGGGTTATGCCTTAGATGAGTGATCAGCTGTATAAAGGCAGCTTGTAGTAATATTATTCTTGTAAATTATAAAAAAAAATATGTAATTACACAATCAATATTATTATTAGAAGCTGAAATCATGCCAATATTCCACGAATTGGATATATATTTTTATGCATTGCACCACTCAGTTAGTAATGAAGTACAAGCTAATCTAAAATTTCAAGCAAATTTTATTGCTTTTATTGTTAACCTAAACACTGCAGCTGACCACCGTTTGTAAATAAACAATAAATGAGTTGTTGTTTTTGCCAATATTATTTACTTTTTGCAATACAAATATGTGCGCTGTTGCTGCTAATCAAGTCTTCGCGCTCTCCAGCGATATAATATTGTATGTCAGCGCACTACCAAAAGCAAAAGCTGATTACTACAATGATGTTTTAATAGCTTTTTATCAGTGTATAGATTTGTATTTGTTATTGATTATTTTAGTGCAAAAAACTTTTCGGTGTGTTTAAGCAGTATATTATACTATAAACTGTTTGTATGTATGTTTGTTTGTTTGTAACTGCAATTTAATTTTGTCGCATTTTCTTGTTTACTTTATAATTATCTACAACTATCTTTATTGTTAGTCAATATATTTTTTTCTATGAAAAATATTTTTTTATCAACTAGCAAACGTCAAAGTGAGGCATGTCAACACACACATGTATATATACTATGTATATATGTAAATATTATGCACTGCTGTGTCCCACTTGTAGCCAACACTGTGTAAATATGTACAATATTTCCTATATTTTGTTTATAACTCAAATCAGCCATTTGCGCACCTAAAACGGCAAACACGCACACACATTTACTTCTATACATATATCTATATAGATATATATATATATGAATATCTATATATATTTACTCTTAGTGGCTGCATTAGGCAGGTATATGTATGCGCTTACGTTTATCTCGTTTAGTAGCTCGTAAAATTGTTGATTTATTTTTGCCTACATTGGCACATCACTGTTAACGGAGTTGAGTTTTATGAGAATTTTTTTTATTTTTTTTTGTAAATATGAAAAATAAGCAATTGAGTATGTAATTGTTTTTCTAGCTACAACAAAAATCATGTAAATTTGGAATATTCGCTTAAGCTATGAATTTATTTATATTTTTTCCCGTTATTTCGGGCAGGTCAGTAATTATTCCTTGGCTATAAGCTTTCAACTCAAATATTAAGGCAGTGAGTGGTCTGCTTTACAGGCTTCAAAAAATCGATTTTTTTGTTTTGTTTTAAATCTCTTCCAAAACTATCCAATAATATGTCTTTAAAATTCCAGAGGCCAATTCGACATATTTTCGAAGCTAGAGCAGTTTTAGCGCCCGAGCGTCGAGCAGATGCGAGTGCTCAGGCAGAACTTTAAAGCGCGTGTTCTCGAGTTTTCATTTGCGCAAGTGTTAGAAAACGGTGCCGGCGATAGCAAAAAGCATATATGTCCGATCGAAAAAAACCACAGTGATCTAGCTTCAGTATTAAATTATCTTCTATTTGAACTAGACAAAAGTAGTTGAAGTTGGACAAAAGTATTATTTAAACTACTTGTTTTGCAACTTAAAGTCAATTTTTTTTCTTAAAAAAGTGAATTTTTTTTCAAACTTTCGAAAAAATTTCGAATTTTATAACTTCTTCGTTATTTTTGTATTTCATAAAGAAAACAAACTTATAAAAATTAAAAAAAAATTTAGTTCGACAGTTTCAGATGCATCGCACGACCTCCATCACCGGCACCGATTTACAAGTGCAGACTCCAGGCGCTCCAGAAAAATACTTACAACTTTGAAATTGAAAATTTCAATATTTTTTAATAATAAATATTGTTTTTGAAGCCTTAAATATAGTACACTATCGTCTTAAAATTCCGTTTACCGCAATCATTTCCTTCCTGTTAAGACTAGCTGTGTCAATTATTTCTTACCGCTGGTGGGGGAAAATAAAAGATAGTCTAGTCTTTGAGAAATTATTTCATTCTAGTTTTATTTTGGTTTTTTACTTACTTATATACAAATTTTAGAATTATCTTAAGAACTAATTATATGTGTATGTGTGTACGTCTATATGTATATTTTATATGTTGCACGATAAGGGGTTATTTCAAATGCACACAAGCAATTGCCCCAATGTATTTTTATAACCAATAGGTTATCTTGTGCATACATATAAATATGTTTGTTTATTAGTAGTTGAGTGCATGCGTGCCTCATATAAATGTATGTGTGTTGCATGTATGCGTGCAACATATAATGTATGTTTGTTGCATATTAATGCATATATGTTTATGTGTTTATTTATGTATACAAATTTATGTTTTATATGTAGCTCCTCGGATTTGCTAAGGCATAAAAGAATGCATGTTCAATGATATTTGAACATATTGCCGAGGGAAAGAAATTATTATATAAAATTAGTGGACTGTATAAATTTTATAAATATTGAATAATATTAATTTTAGTACGTTGTTGCTGATCTTCTCAAGGCCTTCTCGCAGCTTTCTCTGCTCTTCTTTGTCGTCTATTTTATTTATTTGAAGAGTTGTTATGTGGTCTTCTGCAATTTCCTTTATGGTTGTCACGATCGGGTCCAGCTTTGGATTGATGTCGCTCTGCATTTTAAATATCTGCATGCCGATTAAAGTGATGTCTTCCAATGTTGTAGTACAGTAGTTGGTGTCCCCGCATTTTAATAATGTTGAAAGTTTGCATGTTTGATCGGTAACGCCAGCTTTCCACATTTCTCCAAAATGTGGGTCTGCCGGAGGAGAAAAATGCCAAGTTATTTGCTCATTGGCAGGAATATTGCTCTCGACTTCTTGATCTCCAGTTTCAGCTTTTTCATTTTTAATTTTATGTATGTCTACATCTGAGGTTTCAACCGCATCAGTTGATTTTCCCTCAGAAGTAGGGTGTTCAGTAGTCTCTTCCTTTTCAATTTTATTTGCTTCTTCTTGTAATTCTGTAATATTGTTTTCGTTCCTTTCTTTCTCTTCTTCTTCTTCTACTTTAGTTATTTTAACTAATTCATTTGCAGAAGATAGAGAGAATTTTGGAATTATTATAAAATCTTCTCTTTCTACTTTCTTATCTTCGACTAATTTAGTAGGTCTCTTCTTAGTTTTAGAAAATAGATCGAGATTTGGAACGATTATAAATTCTTCTTCTTCTGAATCACTTGTTTTAACAAATTTAGTTTGTTCAACTTCAGAAGATAGGTTTGGAATATTTATCAATTCCTCTTTTTCTTTTTGTATTGGTTTTGTTTTAACCAACTTTGTTGTGGTAGATGAAGAAAATTTCGGAATTATTATAAATTCTTCTTTATCCAAATTACTTCTATAAGTATTTTTTGGCTCTTCGTTTAGTAATTGTCGATCAAAATGTATAAGCTCTTGATACAATTCTTCACCTAATTGTTCATATATGATTTCAATTTCTTCATTGAAATCTAATTTGTTTTTCATATTTTCAATATCGTTGTATATTGATTCCAAATGTTTTAGTTGATATTTCTTTATCATTAATTCTGAACTTAGATATGCAATTTTTAGTTTGAAGCTTTCAATGTTTCTCATTAAAGAGGACGTTATACGATCCAGGTATTTAGGATCAGTCTTCCACATTTTGGAGAATCTTACTGCTATATTCTCGCGACAAAAATTGTTGTTTTTATATTGTTAATATGCGGGAATATGCACCCGTCTTACAATTATTATTTTATTTTGCCTGAATTATAAACAGGGCTTTAATGTTACCTGTGTAAATAACAGGTCTTTTTATTTTGCCTGTGTAAATAACAGGGCTTTTTATTTTGCCTGTCTAACTAACAGGGCTTTTTATGGTGCCTGTATAAATAACAGGACTTTTTATTTTGCCTGTATGACTAACAGGGCTTATATTTTGCCTGTATTAAATTCAGGGCTTTTGTTTTGGCTGAGCTCTTTCATAGGCTCGATAGGACCAAATGTAAAAAACATCCGGCCTACCAATTTTTATAAAACAATGTAGTTTCTAACAAACCTTACCGCTGGTGGGGGGCAATGTTAGACTTGCATTGAGTGAGAATCTAATTCATTCTCAAATGTTAAAACTAGCTATTTCAAATATTTCTTACCGCTGGTGGGGGAAAATAAATGACAGTCTAGTCTTATTGAGAAATGATTTCATTCTAGTTTTATTTTGGTTTTTTACTTACTTATATACAAATTTTAGAATTATCTTAAGAACTAATTATATGTGTATGTGTGTACGTCTATATGTATATTTTATATGTTGCACGATAAGGGGTTATTTCAAATGCACACAAGCAATTGCCCCAATGTATTTTTATAACCAATAGGTTATCTTGTGCATACATATAAATATGTTTGTTTATTAGTAGTTGAGTGCATGCGTGCCTCATATAAATGTATGTGTGTTGCATGTATGCGTGCAACATATAATGTATGTTTGTTGCATATTAATGCATATATGTTTATGTGTTTATTTATGTATACAAATTTATGTTTTATATGTAGCTCCTCGGATTTGCTAAGGCATAAAAGAATGCATGTTCAATGATATTTGAACACTTCCCTTAAAAAAAAAAATGGTAAAAAACGCTTTTTTTCGGCTTTTAAAGCCGACTACCTGCCTTAATTCAGTTTGCAATCATATCAATACCTTCAAATTCCAAGGAAAAAAACTTATTTTTGACTATGTCCTTGCACAGTGTGTCAGAGATAAGAAAAACTGTAGGTGAATCCATAAAGGAAGCTCCAAACCTTCTTAAGTTTTATATAAGAGAACTTTTAGTCCTTTTTGAAGGTAATCAGCTAATAAGAGGTCTATAAAGCACAAACTCAGCGACTTATAACTGTTTCTAAGGCTCATAGAAACCTTAACTAAACACTGCACTCCACCACCCAACTTTATAAGCTCACATTAATAGACTTACTTTAATTATACAGAAAATATTCAATAAAATTTTTAATAAATAAAAAATAAAATAAAAAAATTCATAAAATTTTATTTTTTAATTCAAATTTGAGCTTAAATAAATCTCAATAATCTAGCATTATCCGCGATATTCAATAACTATTTATTTAAGTCACACAACGTTACAGTTGGCCATAATAATAATAATCATCAAAATGCTTTTGACGTTGACTTTGTATTTACGCGCATGAGTGGCCTTGCAGCAGCAGCAGCCGCACGCTTTGCACACTTTGCTATTATCTTAATATAAATATACATATATACCGTTGTAAATATGTATGCATGTGTCTAACTGCTATCGCGATTTTATACGACGTGCTAAGTGCGGTCAGGTGATATGGCATGTTATAGATAAATTGACTTGATTTTAAGTGCCGATATAATTGAAGAAAACTGAAACAACAACAGCAACAAAAGCTAGTAAACGCCTGTCAGCGGCGCTAAGATCAAAGCGTTGCGCTGCCAGCGGCTATAAATCTGCTTTCGCTTTACTTTAGCGTGGATTATAAGCATTTACTGTTTGCTAAAAGCAAAATAATTGGCGACTGACGCGCGCTAACTGATTGTTGTTGTAGTAAATATTCACTTGTTTTTTCGGCGTTTTTGGCGCGTTGCCAAATATCTAAGCGCAAGTGATGAATTTATGAAGAAATGTCGAGTGAAATTAGATTAGAATGCTTTGATAATTTTTATTACACGCGTTATCAATGCGAAAACAACTCGCGCAGCGCTGTCAAAACTGTTTTGATTCGCATAAATTTAAACCCTACCGAGTGCTCTTTAATGTTAGCCGCAGAAATGTGTCTCATCGTTTGGGCATTAGCACGTCAAAGAATCACATTTTCCATACAAAAGTTGCTTGGCGCTACGCTTTAAAGACTCTTTAAGGACAACGCAACTCAGTGACATTGCTTGTCAACTGGTTCAATGTGTCTTGTTATCAACTAATTGTCATTACGGTGGAATAGATCACGAAAAAGTGACCTAAACTAACGAACTACAGTACAGAATTCCTCAGCAGTAATAATGAAATTATTTATATTTGACCAAATTTGTAGAATAACAGTTAACCAACAATTTTTCCATTTTTTAGACCCCTCCTAACTAACTATGACTTAATAAATACTTAATATTGCGAAAATTGAAAATGTGTACTCACCATTATTGGGCTTCAGTGGCAACTCTCCTTGATCGATGCCGCGCGCCTTGAAGACAGGTGCAACTTTTGTGCAGTTCGGCATAAACTGATCGATGACCGATGATTCTGCAGACAAGGCGTGTGGGTGTGGTATTTCGATGTCCAGCAAATCATCGGTCGCGTTGGTATAACCTCGTGCGTTGGTGAAACCTTCTGCATGGACACCCACACAGAACAGCAATACAATTAGATAGGATAACAGCGCGAATGTGCAGAAATCGAAATTAAAATATTTTTTAGAAGCGGCTGCAGACCGGGCGCGCTGCTGGGCTTTGGAGATCATCGCTTTGCTGGGAGCAGCACTTAAAGTTCTGCTGAGACGTTGCATAATGCTAGGAGACGCGTAAAATTCACGAACTGCTTGAAAATGTGGCTGGATCTGTGGCTAAATGCTTATGGTGTTAGAGTTAGCGCGGCTGACTTCAACACTTTTATCAGCAAAACTTGTGAGCTGCTATTTATTTCTCTTGCTACTGTATGCGTAACGCTGATTTTTGTTTTCTATTTTTGATTTTCGTTTTTTATCTTTCTACACCTCTTTTTTGGTGTCTTCTCGTCTGTGTTTGCGTATGATTTTAACACACTTACACACGCGCACTTGTGTCGACAACACCCTCGTCTCGCGAATACGCTAATTGTTATTGCTTTGTATTGACACTACACTTGGTTGTTGTTGTTAATATGAATGTTGCATCATTATTTGCAAATAAATATGTAACGCACGCAAAAGTGTCTAACCGAAATGCCGGCTGTAACGTTGACGATGTGTACTGGGAGCGCGCCGCGGGGCTTTACGGCGGGTTGGTTCAGTGTAAACAAAAAATTCTTATTTTTTTCCGAAATTTGCTACTTTTCGTGCTGTTTGCCGGTTTGCTATGGCAGCGACAAGGTTAACGACGTCGCCGTTGCATATATGAACACATGTAATTCGTGTGGCCTGTGCGGAGGGCTGCAGGCAGTGCTTTCTCCGGGCGTATGTGCTGAGCAAGAGGGAGGTTTTGAGGTGTACAACGGTTGTTGGCTGGCTGGCACGGTTACTTAGTGAGTTGGTGTTATGATTAAAGGCACACTTAGCGAGTTTTAACTGTGTTTCGAGGGGCTGAGATGTGTAGCGTTTAAAAACAAATTATGGCATAATAATATTACAATAAATGCAAAATGCCACGTTTTTATGAGCACACGAGAATGCTTAATTTTCGAGAGTGTTTCACAACTTTATGTAATTTTTATAATTTTTTTTTAAATATTAAAAATTTTTAATTTGCCGGAATCACTAACTTAAAACGTAGCTAAAAACACGCACACGTCCGTTCGTAGATAATTTTTTTTAATATAATTGCAACAATGCGCTCAAAATCCGTTAAAATTTTAATATTTTACGAACACACACACTGTATAATTTCTATTTCATATATATTCATTAATGGCAAAAAACACACTCAGAATTGAATTTGAAGCGACGAAAATTGCGTTCGGCAGGTAGACTGGTTGTTGGCGCACCGCTACAACTACGAAGTATATCGCACAACCGCACCGCGCGACCAGAGAACAACGAATGAGCGTTGAGCGAAGAGCGCCCAACCGGCTGGACCTCAATGAATTTCATTTTCCCCCAAAACGAAAACCATATGAAATCCACACACACAGACACACACAACTAGAGGCAGACAGGCGGCAGCGCTACAGCAGCGAGCAGCAGCAGCAAAACAAACAGCGAAAACCGGAGTTATTTTGTTGCAAACGACAAGATACAAATGTAACTCGCTCGCACACAAACACACACAGACCTATGTATGTATGTGCTCCCTCACCTATACATATATGTCTGCATTTCACTGGCATGTGGAAATTGTGTTTTATTTGTTGTTGTTTTTCCATTTGTTATCGTCGGCATTGTGCGTATCTTTCGGATACACGCAGTCACAACTACAACAAGATGTTGTTGTGCTCGAACATGTTCGATGTTGTTTGCGGCTCTGCTTTTTGTTCGTCTTCTTCACCTGAATGCAAGCTGCTGAGTTGTATATTTTAGTTAAGATGTGCATAAATCCATTTTGATTAGTTTTGAAATGTCGTTGAATTAAGTGATTTACTGACTATTGTTGCAATTTCACGGCTTTTTGGTCTAAATTAAATTATTATTAATTAAATTATATTAAAAGAAATATTCATTTCAGTTACCTTTAATTCTCAGAAATGTGAAAAATGTTAATCACTTCATTGAACACTCTTTTAATAAACATGCTGCTAAATAACATCGCTGTTAGTGTAATGTAAATGAGGGAATGTCAATATGTACATGCATATGTATGTCCAAACTTCATATGTGAAGGTACTTATGTATGTATATATATGCGCAAGTATGATTATGTATGTATTGCATGTATGTAAGTATGATTATTTGCGACACCACTTCATACTTTTTCCCATTTTTCTATATTTTTGTTCAAAATTAATATTTGAGTTACAGCTTCCCATTCCACATTACCATTACCAAGTATTTCATCTTAATTTCTTCACAACTAGAATCTCCTTCATAATCTGCAAGTACATTCAATGCCGTCTATGCAATTCACACGCTTATTATATTACATTTACACCAGCGCCAGCGTTTGTTTTTCATTTATTCCGAATGCGAACCGAGCTCTGCTAACTTGATATGCAACTTTTTCACACTTTCCAGCAAGATTTTTTAATAAATTAATGTTTTTCACTCACCACAGAGCAGAGCTATTAACTTTCGACGACGCGAGCTAGGAAGCGATAATAATGGCGCCGGAAATTTGACAGACCCATGGCTGCATTTGACAACAAAATATTTTAAGTGAATAATATAAATACTTCATTACATTTATATATAATATTAATGTCTAAAAGCAATAAAATCGGATAATTAATCATAGTTTTATTTATAATTAATAGATTTCATTTAATTTTAAAGGCATTAACGCAAAAAATCAACAAATATATTTTTCGCTTCGAAATTCAAACACAGATGTCGCTGTACACTTGAAAATGTATAAAGGAATTTAGTTAAACAAAGAAGTTTATTAAATGAATAAATTATTTAGAATATTAATAATTAATATATTAAATAATTTTACTACGAATTTCGTATTGGGTTTTAAATATATTTTTCAAAATAACTAAATAATAAATTTATTTTTTTAATATTTAAATTTTATTTTTTTCTTGTACCTGGTTACACCCTGTAGACTGTCAAGTTCCGCCGCCATTAGTACCGCTTCCTTCTCGCGCGAGCAAAGTTTTCTCAACGAATAGTGAAAATTATAAATTAATTAGCTTATTTGCAATTATATAAATATCGGTTCAAATAATATGTGCATTGTAATGGTATTTTACATATTGAAAAGTAAAATCGGGCGTGGGTGTGAAGTGTTTATATTCAAAGTGAAATTTGTAGTTTGCTCATATGCAGCTTTAAGTGTAAAGAAATTTTGTGAAAAAATTAGCTATATATATATATTAAATATGTAAAAATGTGCTTGAATATGCAAAAGTTCCATTATTTTAAGTGTAAGTGTGAAAATATAATATGTTCATCAGGTGATCTCAGCAGCAAAGTTGTAAGGTAAGTGCGCATCTGCTTGTACCCAAGGAAAGAAGTGTGGAAAAGTTATTTGTTATTGAAATTTTGGTTGGAAATGCTAATTAATATTTATTACATTTATTGTGCAGTATCGCTTGTGTTTGCCTTTTCAATATCTGCAATATTGAAGAGTCGATTATACTCAACAAGTTAACATATAGTTTAGAATAGAAGGCAGTCACAGTGCAAACACACCTCTGCTGAGCGAAGTACGCTGGTTTTAAATTGAATATGAACAGAAGACACTGCGCCTGTTGTTAACAATCATTAGACGCTTAATAATCCTCATCCTCTCCGGCTACTACTGTGCTGGCAACCTCAGTCCACGTTTTCCCAGTGATCAACAGCAGAAAGCAAACTCAGTTTTTTGTTGTTAAAATATAGCACTTGTCCATATTCGCGTATTTATTTATATTAATAATGTTACTACATTTTAATATTTACATGTGGTTAATTAAGTGCATTGTGTGGATATGCACGATATATATATATATATATATATATTAATTAAATACTGCCTTACATTCTAATACATTTGCAAAAACAAAATTATAGGAAACATAAGCCACTTACAGCCAGCGGAAAATTAAAAATAGAATTCATTCTTTATCATAACTGGTCACAAAGAGTTTAAAATGTATTTTCTTCTTGAGCATTTAGCAAGAAAGAAGCTTAGAGTAAGTATACCTATTAGAAAAATATACATACATATGTATTTATGTAGGTAATAGATTTGGGATTTGCTTTATAAATAAATTCCATACTTCATGGCAATTATGGCAAAATAAATTCAGCTTTGCCATTACAAGTAAATTAAAAACTGTACACCATTTTAGTTGGCTTCCAGCGAATAGTTCAAATTTTATATGGAAAAGTCATGAAATAGTTTTCAACAAAGTTATGTTTGAGACATCGGCCAGCCGAGAGACTAGTACAACGAAATCTACTATTGCTTAGCATTGTAACAGCCGTTTGTTCAAGTGAGCGGAAAGTATTTGTCTAGGTCTGCTTCCGTTGCGACCATATTGATGGTGAGAAACGTGTCTCGTATGTATGACTTGCAGTGCGACGGCTCTGAAAACAAGAAAGAAATAATTAGTATATTCCAAAAACAAGCAAAAGCTATAATTTCAAATTGAAAATCGCAAATTCCACATAACTCACCCAATTTGCCGTCACAAACACGAGTTGTTATTCTTTTGGCCAATGTTTTGAAGAGCTCTTTTGAAGTGATCTTCTTTTTGTAGTAGGGATTTAGTAGCTCAACGACAGATTTACTCACATCTGTTTTATGTTTAGCAGCATTAAGGCGCGCTTGTCTTTCATTTGATGAGTGTTTCGAATTGGTTTCTGGTCTTTGCGTTGGTTTTCGATATTCGCTGCCTTTAGCGCCACTTTCATTGGTGTTGGAATTTTCAGCATTTTTGTTGTTTTTCGGCAATGCGAATGTAGATTTACTACCATTCATATCACTTTCGGACTCTTTCTTGCGCTTGGTTGCATGCCAGTCCGACTGTTTAGATGCATCCTCCGTCTTTATTGTGGCGCCGATTGTGTTCTTTGAAAGTGTTTCCTTTTCGGTTGGTTTTGTGTCGTTGTTCGCAGCTGTTTCCTCGTCATTTTTGATTGACTTTTTCTGTGCAGCAGCTTTATCTGCCGCTGCTTTTCTTTCTATCTCCTCTAAAGCTTTTAGCTCATCTTCTATTTTCTTCTTGCTTAAAGCAAGCAGTTCCAACTCATCTAATGAATCTCCCGACTCCTCACGTTTCTTATCCGATTCGCTTTCAAACTCTTGCCATTCGGCACGTAGTGCTTTGAGCTTCTCTTTCACCGATTTCTCATACTTGACCGAATCCTCAAAGGCGTCCTGGTATTTGCATTTAGTAGCTGACGAATTCTCGTATATATCCAGTTCGTCCAAATCTTCGTCCTTGTGCTTATGCTTGGAGTGGTGCTTGTGTTTGTATTTGCGACGCGAAGTTGAACTGGCAGACGACGAGTCCGATTTATATTGATGTGAGGTTAATGTGGAACTTGTGGATGATTTGTGATGGTGTGATGTTGAGCTGGACGCAGACTGATAGTATGCTTCGTAACTGACCGCGTTTTTATAGCTGTGCGATGGCGATTTCTCCTTGGACTTGCTGTAATGTGACGTTCTGTGTTTGCGTTTGTGATGTGCTTGCACGTCGTAGTACTCTTCATCTTCGTGCCTGGTGTCTGTTCTGGAGCTATCTGATTTGTTCGTAGTTGAAATGTCTGATTCATCACCGAAAAGTGTCTTTATTTTGCCATCATCTTTTTTAGTTGTAGACTTAATTGAGTTCTCCAACAGCTCTTCAGCTGGATCGTCCCAATCGTCGTTGCCAAACAGCGAATCCATTTTCGTGTCCGCCGGTTTGACAGTGCGCTTATCCAAGCGGCTCTTTCCATTTTTGTCAGCATCATGCTTCTCCTCATCTTCGCTCATTTTAAATTCATTGGAGTTGATATCCTTGTCACTTATGTCCTCGAGATCATCATCTATTTGTAAGTTTGGGGAATCATTTTTTAAGGTGTCGTCTTTGTCGGGATCGTAAGCATCTTCTTCTTTTACGGATGTTCTTTCAGTTTGATCTCGCTTCTCTTCGTTGGTCTCTGTATTTTCCACATCCATACTCTCCTCGCGCTCTTGCTTAATATTCCCGTTTTCATTACCTTCCACTTCTTGACTCTCGCTACTGCTGCTTACCGGTGAACAGTTATCGCCTTCGCTTTTAATTCTCTTGTTCTTCTCGAAAAAACTGCCAATAGTTGTCTGCTTGGCAGTGTCCTGTTTGTAACTCTTTTTGTGACGCAGCGCTTTCGGAAGATCTTTCGTTGAGTTGTTCTTGGCCGTTGCACTGGGCGATGATGGTCGCGAATCTTCCAATTCCTTTAATTTTCGCTCAAAGTACTCAACACTACCGCCCGTCCAGACGCTCTGCTGACTTGTTTCCGGACGTGCTACATAGGCTCTTAATATCGGCATAAGTAGCTCTTTGTTCGTTTGCTGGCGGATGGCTGCAAGCTGTTTGAGGATTTTTAGTTTTAGTGAATAGCAATTTGATTAGGAGAACTTGTAACACAACAACAACAATCTTTTCAGTACGCTTACCTCCTTTGCCAAGGCATGTCGATACATGTTGGTCACCTTCACCCTCGAAAAGCATTCATATTCTATGTCTATGGCAATGGCTTCAAAATCACGATGGCGCAGATCCCTGCGCGGATCATCTTCCTTGCATTGTTCAACATTTAGCTTCAGCGCACTGACAATTGCGCTGAGATAGTTCTCACGTATGGCCGTCGTAAGTCCGGAAACTTTGACACCCGACGATGGTGCATGCTTGACACGCGTTATCTGCGATTTCCCCTCCTTCTCCACTTCGCGCGCCGCATTCAATTGTTTACGTAGTTGAAATTGCTTTCGTATGAAATTTTCAGTGTCACGCTTTGCTTTCTTCGCCAATTGGTCATGACTTACAGAGCTTTCGTCGTCTGAATCGCCGTAGTCTTCTTTTAATCTTTTGGCACCTGCGCGTCCACCTGCAAAATTATTTATAAATAAATATAATTGTATGGACCTGATTCAAGGCCACTTACCTTCATACAAATCAGCGCTATCTTCCAATGAGACACCAGATTTGAAACGTCCGTCCATGCAGAGTTTGTGAAACATTTCTAAAGCTTTCTCGATTTTCTTCGGATGCTTACACACGTCACATTGCCCATTGCAGTCTGGTGGCGGATCACCAAAGTAATCGGAGAAGAGTTTATGGCGACAACGCAGACTCTCACAGAAGCTAACGATCTCATCGAAATTCTTCACAGCACGCTACACACAAACAATAAGACAATTTATTATTACTTTTCCTATGACTAATTTGTAAGCTGACCTGCGCTAGCTCCTGCTTTCCAGAGCATGTGGAATTCTTCGTTTTATTCACATCGCTTTGCAGTAGAAATTGTATGGATTTCACATCTTCACGTCCGTAATACAACCGACAGTACGATTGTAGTCCGTCGCGTCCAGCACGGCCCGACTCCTGATAGTAGGCCGCCACATTTTGTGGCACATCCCAATGTATAACGAATCGCACCGATGGCTTATCCACGCCCATGCCAAAACTGTTGGTCGCACATATCACAGGGTATTCACCGTTCATCCATTGCTCTTGCACCTGTATGCGCTCTGCGCCTTTAAGGCCCGCATGATATGCCACAGCGCCCACACCTTGTTTCGAAATACCATATGCGACACGTTCCACGTGTTCACGCGTGCGGCAATACACAATACCACATCCCCGCTTGGGCGCGGGCACAGCTTTGAATTCGTTCGCATCGCCGAAGCAATGCAATGCAAATGCGGCTAAATGTTGGAAATCATCCTCAATAGAGTTCTTAAACACTACATCATAGAAGAGATTCTTCCGAAAACTGGGCGTTGTAAACTTGGCAACTGGGTGCTTGAGCGCTAAATGCTTAAAAATGTCCTCACGCACATGTCTTGATGCTGTCGCTGTCAACGCCATCCAAACGATATTGTCGTATTTCCTACGCAGCGTACAAAGTTTAAGATAGTCTGGTCGGAAATCGTGTCCCCATTGCGAGACACAATGCGCCTCATCGACGGCAAAATAGGCGATCTTATTGTGCTTCACCAACGTTTGCAAGAGATCTTGAAAGAACTGTGTGGCCGCCTGCTCCGGCGTGATATATAGAAAGCGTATGCTCGGCCGCATGGCTTTCAGATCACTGATCACCGCGTCACGTTCTTTATTCGACATCTTGGAATTCAATGAATCGGCGCGTATCTTAAGCTTACCCAAGTGATCAATTTGATCTTTGATTAGCGCCAATAAAGGCGAAAAGACTATGGTTATTTGATTCTCGCACAGCACACCCGGCAGCTGGTAGCACAGCGACTTGCCGGAACCGGTGGGCATTGAGACGAATATGTCGCGCTTTTCTGCATTAAATATTATTTATTAGACATATAGGCACTAACGGTTAAACTCATATTTGGCAAACACTTACTTTCCACAGCACATTTTATAGCACTTCGTTGCAAGTCTGATTTGAAGCTGCTGTGGCCGAAGTATTGCTCCAGCGCAGCGTTGAGCGCCGCATTCGCGTTGTCACCTGCACTCATCGTGTTCAGCTATGTGGCTGCTATTGTTGTAGCGTTTTTTCTACTTTCGGTAAATTAATTTCATGAAATGCGTGCTTTTTTCTTCTTTTCCTGACAATTTTTCCTCCACCTCGTTTCTGTTTTCGGCGGTTATTCTTTGTTTTGTATTTTGACATTTGACATTTCTCATTTACGGAGAATTAATGAAAATCAGATATGTTTATGCGCATGCAGGGTTGCATTCGTGTATTTGATAAATATAATAAAATTTAGTGGATGACCCAATAGGAATTTTATTGAATTGTTCAAAAGGTGGAAAGCTCCAAAAGAGTTATTGGAGTTTGGTTCTTTGTGGATGATGTTTATTATCTTCTTTATAATGAATGTTCTATTATAAAATTAAGAGCAATTAGTCAACTTTCTTTGGTCAGTTATAGTTAGAAGCAAATTTTGTGGTTAGAGCATCCATAAGAGCTTTATATCTTCCTCTCTATCTCTACCTTTATATGAATCTATTTAGAAGGGTTAGATTATTTCAAATATTCAAAGGGGCGACATTTTAAATTTTTACAAGTAATATTCGAAGCCTTCGATGTATATCTAGAAAGACCTGAGTGTCTTTTTGAAACTTGTTTCAACTAAATGAATAATAATAAACCTTCAATTACTGTTGTATTAAAAAATTATTATTTATTTAACTTTTACAATTAATTTGTAAGCAAATCGCTTTGAATAAAATGGTGTTTCGTTACAAAAATTTCCGCACTTATACAATATTAATAATTATAACTGTGTTTTTGTACATTTAAAGAAATGCAAATTTCTCATGGCATATTAAATATTCGATTGCGCTTAGCATTAGCATTATATTTCTATTTAAATAAGTATAAACACCAACGAAGTATTACTTTGAGCTTAAACCTATGCTTTGAAAATCATATTATTGCCGTTATTTTTCGTAAAAATCATTAATAGAAAACATGTTATAAACAGATTTGCGTCGATTCTCTGTAAATATTACAGCATACATGTAGATCTCGAGACAGAAGACGTCGATAATCGTCTCAATGTGGGTATACTCCTTATAGACGCTGTTTTCAAATCGATTATTCCAGTTCACCACTGACGCCAAAACGTATTGTGGCCAACAAATCCACCAAGTAGATGAGTGTGGTTACCAATGAGACCGAAGCGGTGGCCAGCACTAGGTCAAGACGTTGCATATTCGGATGCCAATAATTGCGCTCTTTTGTGGTCGACCAATCGCGGAAGAGTAGCGCCGTCACCGCAACGAGCAGTATGAAGCCAATGATGGACCACAGAGTCGACGTGCGCCAAGATGTGCTAAACAAGCCGAGAATAAAAGAAATAAAAAGAAAAAAATTTACATTAAACCAATGACGGAGGGAGAGGGGTGTATAATAGAGGGTATACGCACACATCACCGAACAATGCCATAATTAAGTAAATTGAAGTATAAATGATGAGACTGCCAAAGGTTACATAGCAGAGGGCGACAACGCGCGGCGTTATGAATATGCGTAGATGTGAGTGTGTGGATGGCTCATCGATGAGGCCGATGCAAGTGATGACCAGCGCCTGAAATGAAGCAGTGAACAAGCATAATTATTAGCGAATGAGTGAAGTAATTTTTAAATTCAATTAAGCGTATTAAACGAGTGGGGATAAAGCTCACAGTGTCTTATACATATATGTATGTGGCTTACCAGTTCAAGCAACTTGATGCCCATTAACGAATAGCTCGCACGCTTCGAGCCGCTACTTGTCGTGTAGGTGGAGTCCTCCGCCGGCGTCATTTCTACGCGTGAGATTTCTGTGGAGTGAATTAGTGCAAGACCGAATTTACTACATGGCAATAACAATTAATTGATTCTATTAATATGGACATATATAATAAAAAAAATTGAATGGGGTCACGTTATGACATTCTAAAAGCATTTGGCTGCAGTTCCCATTACCTATTGAACGTAGATAACTCATTTTGGTAGATTTTTAAGAGTTTTTCGGTATAATTGAATGCTTTTCTGTGTCACAGACGTGTAAGAGTTCTTTTTATGAACCGAACTTGAGTCAAACTATTTAAGTAGCAATCTTACACATTTGAAGCAGCGATCATTTATTGTTCAATATGTGCAATTCTAAGTTAAAAACTACACATTTATTTATAGAGAGATAAATTCCCATACAAACAAATGAAGTTTAGTGACAAATAAGGTTAGAAACGTACATTAGAATAGACTTTTGTATTGCATAAACATTTAACGATATTATGTGCCATCATATGGTTTAATGATACTGTAACACACCCCCTCAATCGTCTAGTGTTAGCATCGCTTGGAAAACGCACTCATGCATAGAGTGATGACATTACCCGGTATACAACCTCTTTTGTAGGCGATGACTCAATGAGAGTGTGATGTGATTTACATGACTTATTTTCTGAATTGTACACATGTCAAGGTCAAATAGTTTATGCTGAAGTTTTGTAATACATAGATACTAAATACTCGTTTATAATGATTGTTGTTTAAGTATGACTACAGAGAGAGTTTGGTTGATCAACTGTCTGATCCCAGCACCTCATTTTTGAGTCTTGACTTCAAATTAATCAAATATTTAATGCAATACACACATTATCCTTTTCCTCCGTCTCTTTCGCCAGTTCCACTTCATAGTACTCACAGTTTTTTCAGTTATCGGATTTCATTTTATATAAGTAAATACTCTATTTGATTGTTGCTAATCAAAATCTCTTACAATTTATAAAAATTTGGCCCTTTTAATGAAAACATATTGGAAAGTGGAAACTGAATGTTGAACATATGCCAAGCATACACTCCTGTATAAATATGAACCACAACAAGATTTTCGCATACTCAGCCATACATTGTTGACCACTTTTTCAGACCCAACGACAACCACTTTCTCCTGACTTGGCTTGAGCCCAGTGTGTACTTGCATTCGTAAATGAAAGTTTGTATGAAACATGTTTTGCACGCGACGCAATATGGTGCATTACCTGTCCAGTGCCTGATAACTTCTCATTTGCAGCAATGAGTTGACCTCAGACAACTGTTCAAATCACCTGAGAGGGTTCACAACAAATAATTTACTATTACACATACATAATTATGTTTTATTACGAGTAATTAGCTAAAACAACCTGCTTAAATGAAAACGATAAGATAGTGTATGAAGCGTAGGATCCGTTCCCATAACCTAACTTCGTCACAGTTTTCAGGAACCATCAATAAAATCTATTGATAAACTCCATTACATATTTGGACGCAGTTTAGCTTTCTGGGACTGTCATTTGCTTATATTTGTTGGAAAAAATCATAGAAGCTCCATAAACATAAAATGAGAATCTCGAACCAACTTCAATATATTAATATCAATATTCTACACAAATAAAATCGTAGATTCGGTCTGAACAAAGCTTCAAAATACCTTCTTCAGAATGGTAAACATTACGGTGTTAACCTAAGTGGTTTCTAATACCAGTCAAGAAGTCGCTGATGGGTCTCATTTTCTTTACTCAGTTGTAAGTTATTTAATAAGATTGGAGATATTTTTCAATGATAAGGTACAAGAAATCCTCATAAATTATTCAATAGACGTTACACAACAAATATGGGAATGTTTTCTTAGATCTGTATTATCAAATGCTCTCATTCGAAGTAAAAGAATTGCATCTTGGTCCCATAAATAATAGTATTGGACAGTGATTTTGGGTTCGTTTAAGAATATTTCAAATATATTAAAGTTTATTATACTCTCGCAACAATGTTACTAGCAATAAAGTTGCTAAAGAGAGTATTAGGTTTCGTTCACATAACGGTTGTTTGTAACACCCCAAACTAAACGAGTTAGATATAGGGTTAGTTATACCAAAGTGATCAAGGTGAAGAGGAAGGGGCATATTTGGATGTACTCCCCCCTACTAAGTTTTTTGTACATATCTCGTAAACTACTAAAGCTATATCAACGAAATTCTCAGGAGTCGTTTTTGTTAAGCCTTTCCTTATATAGTCCAAAAATGGAAAAATTTCATTATAAAGAAGGTACAGAAGGGCTCCACCCAAATTGATATACAAAATTTTAAGTGGGTGTGGCACTTATTGGTCTAAAACCATATCTCCATATCTCATAAATAAATTGCGAGATTATAAAATGTTCGGTCACAACCGAACTTAGCCCTTCCTTACTTGTTTTTTAATCAATTCTACCGGAAGAATCCGTATCGGGTCGATATCCGTGGTACGGTAGGGTAGAAATGAACGGTAGAAGCGGTGGTCAGCGTTCATTTACACCGCGTTCTCATAAGATAGGCCATATCAGCTGCGTCGTTCACTGATTGATTGATAATCGTCTGCTCCTAATCTTCCAAGCTATGCCAAATGAGCTAGACCTATGTCAAAAGCAGATCTAATCAGCCTATTTCTAACTTTTAATAAGCATTTCAGCCATATTAGTTCCTGAACAAATATTTCTTTCGATTCCGACCGAATAAATTTTGTAATTGTTAACAATTGTTTGGTTGAGTTGCCAAGCATTTGACCGCCCACACAATTCTAGCTCAATTCAGTATGCGTGCTAACAAATGCTTAACGCTTGACCTGTTTGCATAACTAAATGTTTGTTGTAATAACATTACAATGGCCGACCGAGGCAAGCAACAAGGCAATGTAAACAAATATTGCTGACCATGATTTTAACAAAATACGAGCATATATATATATATGTACATATGATGTGCTATAAAGCGTTGTCCATTACCAGGAATTGAATAAAGGGAAGAAATAACAATATTAATTATTAATCGCGTGAGCCATAAAGTAATTAAACTGCCACATATTATGCATGCGCACTTGACCACAAGCAACGCTCGCGTGTTGCTAGCCAAAAAACAACTACATTTTTGAGTCAAATACTTCTAGTGGAGCGCATTTTTGTGCACATGCCTTTCAATTAACTGAGTAACTGTAATAAAACTTTATTTTTTCCACACATTTCCAGGTGATTGAACGAGTGTTGTTTAGTGATGACGACAAAGCTTGGCGTGTCGCACAAAACAGGTCATAAACTGCACGACGAAAAAGAGGTGGTGGAAAAAAGGCCAAAACGAAAGCGAGCCGCTGAGGCATTGTTTGTTGTGTTGTGGCTAAAGGCGCCAAAACGAGTTTCCAGTTACCAGTTCGAAAATTTGTTGGTAAATAAAAAATGTAAACAAACCAGCGGCAGTGTGTGCGTGCCAAGCTATAGGCTTGACTGCAACAAAACAGTAAAGCATTCGCTGTTCGAAAGCGCGAAGAGTGCCGAACGGCAGACGGACAAACAGACAGAGTGAAAGGAATGTGGAGGAAATGTGAGCATGAAAATGCGGAGCGCCAAATAAAGAGCGTAACACTGAAGCTCTAGTTAGTTAAAGACGAGTCAGTTGACTCATTTTCGGTGTTCGACTTTCGAAATTGATTTCGAAATTTGTGATTTACAATTCGAATTGCTCGAACTCGTTGTTAATCAATGCAGCTTGTACTGCGCACAGCCAAGCGCTTCCAATGCGAAGCTTGAAAATCTCTGCCACAAGCCACACCTGTTTCTGTTGCCCGAGAAAGAATGTGTAAAATGCGCAGTAAGTAAACAAGCGTTCTTAAATTATACTCAAGCAATTTTTAAATACATTTTATGAGTTTATGCATATTTTTAAACCTTATATTACACTCCACTTCAACTGAAACCTCTTCTAAGTCACCCATTTACAAGCGAGCGCGTCGAGAAGCCTTATAAAACGGCCATTGACTTGTCGCACTTCAGCACGTTCGTATTAAGACGCGCCAAGTGATTTGTATGAATTTGGTCAACTCGTGCATACGTGCGGGCGAAGCACTCACGAACTCTTTTTTTTGGTTTGCAGCCAATATCACTGCTAAGCCTATTTTTCACTAACCCCTGTCTAGCAATAGCAACAAATAGACGTGTCTAGCTTACTTAAACGTGCGCCCAGTTGCGCGTTCTTCATGTCTCTCTGTTTACATTACCTTAATGGTAAAAAAACGTGCGACAGCACCAGCTTGTACTTATTTGGATATTTGGCTTGCCTTTTATGGCATTTCGATTTTTTGGGTGTGCGAGTTTGTTGCTTAAGTCTTTTGTTTACAAAAATTTTGATTGGTTGGATGGTGGAATGGGGGAATATATGATGTCTAATTCTCTCTGTGAGACAATTGAAGAGAGGAAGGCATATGTTTTGGGAGCCTTATTGGTTTTACATATAAACATATTTTTGGGGATCAGATTTAAATCGTATCCGATAGGGTTGTGAACGCTATATAAAAGTAGTATTATTAGTAAAATTATTATTTCCTATTGAGCTTATAAATTATGGCTCTTCGTGATCGATTGAAAGGATCAATTATTCATCGAAGGAAAGTGATCTGTCATACATATATAATTAGACACTTTTATAAGATTTAAACTTTTTCGCTCAAAAAGGTACTTTATCTGACCTTTATAAATCTTTTCCATCGTTTCGTCTATTAATATAAGAAAGAGGTGTTTCCGTTGAGTATTTATAAAGTTTTTTTTTTATATAAAGAGAGCTGTATTCTCTTTGAATATATCAATGGGGATAAGGTTTGTTTCGTCGAAAAAATACCTTTTTTCATGATTTTTTTTAGAAAATAATATTGCTGTAGGTTTTTTTTACTTATTATTATATGAAAGTACAACATTTGAAGGATACTTAAAAAAAGTTTTATCGAAAAATAGTGAGGAATAACGGATTTATCGTCGATCTCTGCAGGCACCTCGAAAAGAAGTTTTTGTGCGGTGACCAGCCTACAGCATCACTGGATCATCCGAAACCAAAAAATTAAAATGCTTTCTTTAGTTTATTAGTTTATCTTTCAATTGACGTCGAGTTTTTTTTAATTTTTCAATTTTTGGTACCATTTTCAAGCCAAAATGACGATTTTAGGCGAAAAAATCGACCTATTTGTTATTGTAAAATTGTTAGTAATTAAATTTTTTGGAAAAACTCGACGTCATTCGAGATCTAAATATATGTAGAATATTTGTTCAAAATTTCAAAACGATCGATGCAGTAGTTTTTTCTGTAGGCTGGTCACTGACTTTAAAAATGACATATTTGGGAAAATCGATTCAAAGTTTTGTACACTCAGCGCAGATAGCTGGAGGTACTGTTATTCAACCTGCTGCTAAAAAGAAAATGAAAAAAAATTGTCATTAATTAATCACTTTTAACTCGATATGGAAGTAATGATATCTAAACTTCAACTAGAAATCTGTCTTATTCTTCAAAAACCAAAGAAGGGACTAATAAAACATATCAAACAATTTTCTAATAATTTCTATTTTAAATAAAATTATTTTCTGTGAATTTCTGAAATCACTTTGAAACACACGAGCTACCAATTTCATATAATATGTCAGGCGCGCGAATAATTGCTTCAATTTCCTGTCATTACGAATGCACAGCTATTCTCATATGAAAGTAAATGTGTGTGGTTAGCAAGTGCATGTGTAAGAAATCAGCGAACAATTAAAAAATAGCAAAGCACGACAGCTAAAAAACAACATGTTGCAACATAAATACCGACATACAAACAAACAAGTGTATAATCCAATATTGCAGCTACCAAGAAGTCGTGTGTAAAGAGTAAAATAAGAAATATCTGCAATTGTAATAAACCAGTTTCACGTGTCTAATGCAGCAAACCACAGCGGCGCTGCTTATGTAAAAAACAAAAAAAAAAAACAAATAAAACTGATGGAAAAAGCTGCCACACCACATGCAGGCGCAATGTGGACAGTTCACGTGCTGCAGCGAATAGCAAAAAAATAAAAACTACAGCAACAACAAGGAAAAAATAAAAAAAGAGAAAAGGAAAGGAAGTAGAAACACGCCTTCGGTAGAAAAATGCGAGCAAAATACAAATTTGCAAAAGTGGCATGAAAATAAAAAATTTCCGCCAACAAAGCAGGTCAACAGACGCTAAAAGCAACGCAAACGGCAGCCGCGTCGTGTTGTTTATCAGCAAAGAGGTCAAAGCATTGCTGATTAATTTCAACTACTTATTTAGCGCTATTGTTTTGAGGTTGTACTAGGAGTATAAAATATATATTTATATATATGCCTATATGTTGTTGTTTATGCTGTGGCACGCAATAGAAACAGATAATCATCTAAGTTTTTATATAAAATATATATTCTCCGAGCTTGACTTTGTAGAAAGTTCTGTATGTACACGCATACGCATCTTTTCTTAAATCACTTCAAAACTCAATTCTCTCAGAGCTTGTATGAGCCTTAGAAGAGCATTCGAACATACATAATAAATAGAATTAAAGATAAAAGTTGTCGATTGCGAGGCATTTCTGGCTTCCAAGTACTTCTCTGGTACTGGGCAAAATATCAAGTTTTGACGTATAGAACTGGATCTCTTTATCATTCACTTCTAAGAGTACTTATATGACACAGATGTCAGAAACTGCCTCAATTTTCTGCTATTTGAGGAAAGAGTCTACAGAGAACATGAAGAAAATTAATATTTAAATATTGAATTCATTAGATTTTTACATAATCCTTCCAGTATTTTCATTACTAGATTAGCTTCAATTAAAATTCTGAAAATCTCCTTAATACAATACTCAGGCAGTAGTCTGCTTTAGAAGCTGAAAAAAAGCGTTTTTTTAGCAATTTTTTTTGAAAGGGAAGGAAATGATTGCGGTAAAAGGAATTTTAAGACGATAGTGTACTATATTTAAGGCTTGAAAATCGATATTTATTATTAAAAAATATTGAAATTTTTTAAAAGTTGTAAGTATTTTTCTGGTGCGCCTGGAGTCTGCACTTGTAAATCGGTGCCGGTGATGGAGGTCGTGCGATGCATCTGAAACAGTCGAACCAATTTTTTTTTCAATTTTTATAAGTTTCTTTTCTTTATGAACTAAAAAAATACCGAAGAAGTTATAAAATTCCAAATTTTTTCGAAGTTTGAAAAAAAAATTCACTTTTTTAAGAAAAAAAATTGACTTTAAGTTGCAAAGCAAGTAGTTTAAATAATACTTTTTTCCAACTTTTTCAGTGCAATTAGAAGATAATTTAATACTGAAGCTAGATCTTTGGTTTTTTTCGATCGGACATATATTCTTTTTGCGTTTTCAAACACTTGTGAAAATGAAAACTCGAGAAAACGCGCTTTAAAGGTCTGCCTGAGCATTCGCACCTGCTCGACGTTCGGCCACTAAAACTGCTTTAGCTTCGAAAATATGTCGAATTGGCCTCTAGAATTTTAAAGACATATTCTTGGATAGTTTTGGAAGAGATTTAAAACAAAACAGAAATATCGATTTTTTGAAGCCTGTAAAACAGACTACTTTAAAGAGTTTCGAACTATTTTAACCCAGTTTAAACCTATTCTTTTGGAATTATAAGTATATATGAAGCTTTCTAGAACTCTTCGTGAATATGTAAAGTGTAATCGCAATAGTTGATTTCCTCTGCTAACACTGTGCTAACACACATACGATCATGTAGGGTGTGGTGGCCCGCTTTGGCATAAGGCCTAGTTCTCAGCGCAAAATTAACACATTGCAAATTCCCACACACTTCCAGCGAACAATGACAACAAGAGTAACAACAACTTTTACTAAATCAAATAATAATCAAGTGAACGATAACTTTCACGAGCTTAATAAACTTCGATAGTAGAATGCTTAAGTGGGTGTGTGGGAAAACTAGCCAGCTAGTCAGTGCTTGCACGCTTATAAACACAACTGCAATTAGAAATTACGTTTGAAAGTGCTGCGACACACCCTAACATAACTCGCCTATTAACTAACCATTTTAGTTAATCCACTGCCAAGCCTTTCCACAAAGTAGCAGCCAGTTCGGGTTGTCAAGTGAAATTCAGCGCGAAAAACGACAGACAGTGCAATGAAAAATATGTAAACACAAGGCTGGACTTCAATGTCAAAGTCATTATTTTACGGTTAACCTAATTGGCGTTGGCGAAGCGATAGGAAACGTGAGTGACAGCCGTGCAGAGTAGGAAGTGAGGACCTGCAAGGACATGCTATATAAACAAGACAAAAAGCACGTGAATCAACATTACAATGGGGTAAATGAGGCAAAAAGTAACGGTGTCATGTGATAGGCGAGTGTGTACATAATACAAAGTCTGTATGGTGTATATATATATGTATGAAAACCTGGTAATATAAGTTAAGGGTTGCCCTCGCCCAGTAGGCAGCAAGTCATTTGATAGTGGAACTTTGGTTGAGAACCTTTGTTCTCCACCTTTTTCTTCGTAATTTCCACTATTATTTCATATGTGTATTTCGTAGTATTTTCTCAAGTAAATACACTTTCAATTATCAAATAACTCAACCCATTATGAATCATCAAAGACAATTAAGGCGAACAGAGAATAACAAAAAGAAGCAACAAAAAGAAAAATATCAATGAACTGAGCAAAAAGCAAAATGATGTGGTAATACGACGAAAAGAAAAAAACAAAACAAAACAACAATAAAGCTATTTGTTGGTGTATATACTATATATTATGTCTAAGTAAAGAGTTATGCGATCTTCAATATGCAGATGAAGCCAAACCAACGTTGCAGAGTTGATTAAACAATCGAGATATTGTTGTTGTTGACTTTTGTTACTAGAGTTGTTTGGTTAGTTGAGGTTGTAATAAAAACTAGGTGTGTTCAAAATAAAAAATATGTAAATTGGACTCTCCAAACGCGTGAAATTTTAATTTTAAAAATTCCCGTTATTTTTTGAACACACCAAGTAAGTAAAATTTTGTGTTCAAAATAAAAAAAATTAAAACTGGACTTTTTTTATTTAAAAGTTTAAAAAAATAAATTAAAAAATTCCCGTTATTTTTTGAACACACCAAGTATGTAAAATTTTTTGGAGATTTTTTTTTTTTGCCTCGTCAATAGACTTTCAGCACCCACTGTACTTAAGTAACTAACAGACAATTTAGTTGTTCGATTATACACGCTACGAATTTGATGAAGCATAGCTGTATCTTGTGAACAGCTTGGGGTGGGGCTGTTATATTTTGTTTTTGTAATAGGTGGAAGCTGTGCTTCGAATTTTTTTACTTCAAAACTTAGAAGAAATGTTACAAAAACACAAATATGAAGCTTTGTCTCTTGAAATATTGAATATTGAAAAAAATTGAAAATATTACTAAAAAATTAAAATTCTTAAAACATGTTTCGAATTACTGAAATCAAATCAAGGCTGCAATATTAAAATGTTTACAAGATTTTTATATTGAAAAATTCATATTACTCATATTTTTAACAACATTTATGCATATGAATTCAAAATTTAATGACAAAGCTAAGCTTGAATATTCGCTGCTAACAAATAATATTTTCAATTCGCTTATATGGCGTTAAAAATCAATTTTTATCGCACGTAATTAATTTTGTACACCCCCTCTCCCCCGCTTCTAAAGATCCAGCGTTGTATTAAGCTCGTCACCAGCACATTAAACTGTCTCCCGCTTAATAAGATAATAGATACATAAATAAAAAAACATTTTGAGGAATCCTCACGTTACACTCGTCGCTAGAAAAACGTTGTTAAACAGGTTTTACAACAACGTCTCAGTGTTTATATAATGCATTAACAACTTGTTAAGCGCATGCAAATGATTAGTAAACTCACAACTACATAGTAAAACTGTAAATATTTGTTTAAGAATTTTGCGCTAATACTACTTATTTTCGAATTATTAACATTATTATTTACACACATTTCAAGTTTTCAACAAAATTTTACGTCGTGAGAACGGCTTAGACACAATGGGTGTGTGTGTGTTATTGTATGTTGTTGCTGTTATTGTTGTACAAGTGCGCTATAATTAGCGTGACTGCTAGTTGTTGTACTGGTTAGTCGACAAAATCTTTAGTATGTACTAGCTGATTAACACAGTGTGTTTGCAAACAACTTTGAAGTGCTGCACTTTGTGTTATTTTCGAAAATTCGATATTTTTTTTAATTTTTTGATTGAAAATTAAATTCAAAATTCACTGACGAAAATCCACTATTAAATATTTTTAATTTCTTTTTATTAAAAGTACTAAAACACCGTCGCGCGC
Source organism: Zeugodacus tau (assembly GCA_031772095.1). Classification (NCBI taxonomy): domain Eukaryota; kingdom Metazoa; phylum Arthropoda; class Insecta; order Diptera; family Tephritidae; genus Zeugodacus; species Zeugodacus tau. The sequence continues at coordinate 1,482,401 of CM062653.1, read as the reverse complement.
GCACTTTTATTTTGACTACGTCAGCGTTTTTCGTTTTGTTTTTGCTTTATTCGCGTGAATCTTTTCTGTTTTTCGTTCGAAAATAAAACCCTTCAGGCCTTCTGTTTATTTACAAAATTTGCTCTACTCCACTCTTTATAACCGTTATGAACACGCTTATGCGCCTTGCGTACCGTACAATTCGAACTGCGAACACCGAATGTGAATAGCCCACAACTCAGTTGTAGCTAGTCAGTGGTAGGCAGCCCTCAAAGCCTTTAGTGTGAGCGCTTAGTAAGCAGCTAGTTCGAAATATGTAAAGAGTTGCTTGCTCTCACAAGCGGACACACACGCCCTTTTCGAATGCCACCTAAGTTCGAATTCGATTTGTTGACTTGCTGTGTCAGCGGCGGCTGAGTCAACTTGGCAATTTCGTGTTAGTTGTGTCAGCTTTTAGACCAGGTTTGTGACTATATTGACGCTGGCGCTGTTGTCTGTTGGCTGCATGCTCAGTAGTACAGTTGCCGCTTTGGATTTGTTATGAGTTCGAATTCGATTTCGAAGTTGTCTTATACTGGCGCTCTCAGTTGGTAGTGACGCTCTTCTGCCAGTGTGTCTCAGTTAAGAGCTTCAGTTATTAGCTCAGGAGAGGGATTTAGAAACATCTTAAAGCTTTGATTAATTTGTTGTTGAGGTAAGAAGCTTCAAATTTCTTTTCGATGTAATTAGTAGTATTCTAATTACTTAACAGTTAATTTGTATCTTTTGAAAATTTTGAAAATTTATTTTTTTTATTTATTTTTTATTATTTATTTTTTACTATTTATTTTTTTTATTTATTTTTTATTTTTTACTATTTATTATTTATTATTTATTTTTTATTATCTATTATTATTTATTTTTTATTTTTTATTATTTATTTTTTACTATTTATTTTTTATTTTTTATTATTTATTTTTATTTTTTATTATTTATTTTTTTATTTTTTATTTTTTATTATTTATTTATTTTTTATTATTTATTTAATTTTTTATTATAATATTTTTTTTTATTTTATTATTTTTTATCATTTATTGTTTATTTTTTTTATTTATTATTTATTATTTATTTTTTACTATTTATTATTTATTTATTTATTTTTTATTATATTTATTTATTTATTTATTTTTATTTTTTATTTTTTTATTATATTTATTTTTTTTATTATATTTATTTATTATATATTTTTTTATTATTTATTTTTTATTATTTATTTTTTTATTTTTTATTTTTTATTATTTATTTTTTTATTATTTATTTTTTTATTTTTTACAATTTATTATTTATTTTTTACTATTTATTATTTATTTTTTTATTTATTTTTTATTAGTTATTATTTATTTTTTATTATCTTTTATTTATTATTTATTTTTTAATTTTTCTTATTTACTATTTAGTTTTTACAATTATTTTTTATTTTTTACTTTTTTTATTATTAATTTTTTATTTATAATTTATAATTTTTATTTTTTATTTTTTTATTTATTTTTTATTATCTATTATTTATTTTTTATTATTTATTATTTACTATTAATTTTTTACTATTTATTTTTTATAATATATTTTTTACTATTTATTATTTATTTTTTATTATTTGTTTCTTTATTATCTATTTTTTATTTATTTTTTATTATTTATGATTATTATTGGATTCGTCGTCTTCTCATAAAATTTATATAAAATAAATTTTAAAATCAATAAATACGCACTTTCATGTTTTGATATAAATTTTTTATTTTAAGAATTTATGTTTAACAATTTTTAAATATTTTTATTTTTTTTATATTAAATTCTACAATATATTTTATAACATTTAAAGTTCTTCTGGCTTGCTTTTAAAATTTTTCATTTTTACAATTACAATCTACACTTTTGTGTTTATATACACATTTACATTTTTATTAATTATTTTTCATTTAATTTTTTTGGGTAAATATTGCAACGTTTCCTCGTTAAAATTATAAATACAATTTAAAATTAAGACAGTCTTTCGTTACGCAAAAATGCTCACAATTGTAACTATTCATGTATATATAGGTATATGTATGTATGTATGTGTGTGTATATAATAAAATTTAAGTATTTACAACCTTCGTCAGTGTGTTTTTCAATTAAATTACTTAAAATATTTCTTAAAGAGTTTTTCGCTTTTTTCTCACAAATTTACAAATATTACACAAAAGCCATGCTCAAAGCGGCGCTCACTTGAAGATGTGTGTGTTCGTGTTTGCAGCGCGATCGTTCAGTAGACGCGATCACTCATGGTTAAAGTTAGTGGCGTTTTAGGCGCAAGCAAAAATTCAAATTCGGTTTGCAACGGTTCTTTGAATTTGATATCGAAGGCAAGCAGCAGCTGGAAGAGACAAAAAAATTGGAGATTAAAAAAAATTATTAAATAACGATCATAGACAATAGTTTTCGAATGAAAATCATAACAGATTCATAGATTTATAAAAAATATTTAAAAATAATTTATTATTAATAAATTAATTCCCACTATACCTTAGCCAACAACAGCATCACCTCCATTTCGACAAAACGCTTGCCCGGGCATGTGCGCTTGCCGATGCCAAATGGCACGACAATACACGAATTCGGCACATTTACCGTAAAGTGACGCTCTTCGTCGAGCCAACGCTCGGGCCGATATTCTTTGGCATTTGGGAAATTGGCGTCATTGTTGCAGGCAATCATGTTCTGACAAAGCACCACCGTCTAAGAGAGAAAACAAAATAATAAACAAATGTCGAAACTGCCACAATCACTCTAATGTCACTCACGCCGGCTTTGAGATGATAGCCCGACAACTCCATATTCTCTTCGAGTATGCGCGCCAAACAGAAGGCCGTGGGTCTAATGCGATACGATTCCTGTACGCAAGCTTTGGTGTAGTCCGCCTTGGCGATCGCCTCTTTCGTTATAGTCGTCTTACGGTATTCACAAAAGTCGGCGAGTATGCCAGCGATCGCCTGCTCATCGTTGGTCACCGAGCTGAGCACGAAGAGCACTGTGTTGGCGAGCTGTGAGTACAAAGAAAGAAAGAATATGTCACAAATAAGTCTACGGTTTATGATTGGCGCATACCGACCGTTTCAATGCCCGCCGCTATAAAGTCGACAATCGCCGATTTTTTATCACGTATATCTAGGTCCTTTAGTTCGAGTATATTCAAGAATATACTGCGCAGCGCCGCCTCACTCTCATCACTCGCCGAGGTGAGGTAGTCCTCTTGCAGTGCCATTTCGACCATCTCGGAAATAACACTGTAATCAGTACAAGTCTTTAACTGTCACATTGACACGGCTGACCTACGCCACTTTGCTCTTACACTTACTCATAGATAATCTCCTCGGCGCGCACGAATTCGCGGTAGGTCTTCGTCGGCAAATACTTCCACAGTCCCATGCCGTAGTAGGAGTCGCGTTGTGATATGAAGAGTTGCTTCACGGCACTCGCGAGCTGGCGTATTCTTTCCGGCTGCTGACCGCTTTTGTCCAGAAAACCCATACGACGGCCGAGCATGAGCGTGCAGACCGCTTCCAGACCCATCAGATTGGCGATGTCTTCGAAGTTGCGCACCTCGAGCGTGTCGGGATCGCGTTGTTGGCGCAAGAGTTCGATGAAGTCATCGCAGACCACATTCAAAGCGGGCAGGAAGTTGTACAGTATGCGCGGCGAGGTGATGTAAGAGGTGAGCGAGGCGCGTAGTTTCTGCCAGGTGGGGCCTTGTCTGAAAAGTGATAGGAGGTTGTTGTAAAGAGGTGATTTGGAATAAGAAAGAGAAAGATAGATATTTTGCAAAGACCTCGAAGGTATACATAAATAGAAAACAAAGAATATCATAATAGAAAACAAAACATACATAAATAGAAAATAAAGAATATCAAGACTTAAGACCCTGCACCAATAATATTTTAATTTTCTAAAATTTAGATTATTATAGTCTTCACCAATATACTTACAATACATACCTAAAATACTTACTCATTCACAATACCCAAACTGGAATATCGATCGGGACGCGAGAGCCGATACATCACGACAATTTCCGTCGGCGGCCGAAACGGATAACGGCTTGGGTACTTCAGCACCTTCTCCAGATCGCTCCTATTGAATAAATGCACAATCGGTATGCCAGAGGTGAGCACTTCCAAAGCGATTTCACCATATTTGCGATGCCAATCTGCGGGGGGCACACGAAGATCAGTTAGAGGATTCCAGCAATAAAGTTAAACGAGGAAAGTAAGTTCGAAAATTCTCTTAATACTCACCCGCATACATCTCGTGCATCAGCGACATTTTATATTTGCGAAAGAACACGAAGAATACCCATTTCGTGCCGAGAAACGGTATCGCCAGCGGCCCTGGTATGTCCCAGACACCGCGTGGCTTTGGGATCTCCGCGGCATGATAGAAATCATCCTTTCCATTGATCAAACTGGTAGCGATGGCGGCTAGCTTCCCATTACGTCCGCTACAGCGCGTCAACAGCGGCTTCAGATGGGCGCTGGCGAATTTACCCAAATCGAAGTTGCAATAGAAAGCCAAAAGTATAGCGATTGCGATCAATAGAATCACGGCCATAACCATGGGAGCGGGAACACGCTGGAAGAAAATATATATATGGGTCAGAAATATATAAAAGACGGCAAATATCAGCACTCGGATACTAAAAATAAATTTGGTTGTATGTGTGTCTTACTGTTCCAGTTATTAAGTCAGTCAGTAGGTGAGCGGTTGTGCAAGTGCTCTACTTAAAAAATGTGGCGAACCGCTCAAGCAGGCGTACAAGTTCGGCGCTCAATTGCTGTCGGCACTTGTTGAGATCGAACTTGTTTCACCCGGCCGCCCCTCTAACAAATTTTTGGATCTAATTCTAGTCGCCGACTCACTCGTGGTCAATTTAAGCGCGAAAATTCGGCTGCAAAGTGCCGCAGCTTATGCAATTTGCAAGCCATTTAGTGAACCCCCTACCCTTCAATTCAGAGTGAGATATTTTTAGCACATATTCGCCTAATATATTTAGCGCATATTTCATGAATTAAGCAAAGCCGATCAAATTGCCGATTTGCATCGACCGCCTCTGCTTGTCTCACTGCCTCACATTTAGATTTTATTACAAATGTTTGTGTGTATATATTTGAGTCGTCAGGCCTCCGTTTTGGTCTGATTTTGCTTGATTGCCTGCCGTCGCGTCTAACCGGTATTTGTTGCATATTTTATTATCTCACGCAATTATTGCAATTGTTGTTGTTGTAATGCTTGGTTTTGGTTAATTGTTGCTGTTAAGTGTGAATGAATGTTCACTAATCTCGCAAAAGAGCGATATCGACTTTAGGGAGGTTCACAGTTTACTTCAATGAAAAATTTAATTCCTTCGAAATTTTAGAATTGAAAATTTTTCATTAATTAAGGGAAAGTGAACAAATGGTAATATATTTAATGTTAAATATATTAAAAAAAATATATAATTCATGAAAAATATTGCACAATATTTTGAAAATATTACTAGTTTTTCTGAAAGCGTTTGTAATAATTCTTAATTTTTGGTTATTTGAAAAAATAACAAAAAATTCACGAAAAATATTGCGCAATAATTTGTAAATGTTGCTGGGTTTTCTGAAAGCGGTTGCAATAATTTACAATTTTTAGTTTATTTGGCAAATAATAAATATTCATGATAAATATTGCACAATAATTTATTAATATTGCACAATAATTTTTAATATTGCGCAATAATTTGTTATAGCGCTTTGTTTCTGAAAGTGTTTGTAATAATTTTAAATTTTTTGTTTATTTAGAAAGAATCATTAAATATTTTCGCAATATATCTGAACTACACTAATGTGAATTTGCAAAATTTAATTGACAAGTTATTTAATTTTCTATCAGTTGAGCACATGCGCTTTTAATTTGCGTACAAATATATATTTTTCAATATCTCAATAACTCAGTAGGTGTTGCTTTAGTGGGCTGGATTCAATTAGAGTGGGCGGTTAATCGTTTTGAAATTTTTTCACAAAATTTTTTCGTTAATGTGATTGCTCTAATTTGGGGAAAATACATTTAATTTTTGTGAATAATTCTAATATGGACTTAGTTGGAATATGAATATTCCAGCAACTGGAAATACTTTGATATAAGTTCATATATATTCTCGATCTTCACCCCATTTACGATCTACTATAAATTATAGATTAGTGGAAACTTTTCTAAAAAGAAATCTTCTACATTTTCTTTTTAATTTGCTAGTAGCATATGCATGATCTTCCCATATGATTTAGAATGCCGTGTAATAAAAATAATTTTCAAATATTTTCGAAATATTCGTAATCATCGAGAAAATAAATTCCAAAATCCTATAGTTTTATTATTAAAATATTAGTTTTTATTAGAACATAAAATTAATTGCAGAGGTTTCCGATTTCAATGCTAAAGGTCGTGTGACCTCAGCAAAATTTCCTAAATCCATTTCAAAAATAAATTTTCGAAAATTCGAAAATATCTTGCGAATAATTAATATATTTGCAAAACAATATTTTCCAATTTGAAAATTTCAAGGTCTCGAATTCTCTCTAAATCAGTGAAGCCAATCCGTTTTAAGGTCAAAGACCCAAAGAAAATGTCAACAAAAAAGCAGAAATGTAAACAAAAACAAACCAAAATAGGTCATATACGAAATAAGAAAGAAGAAAGGTGGAAATACATGGTCAGTTGTGTGTGTATGAGTATCGTATCAAAAATTAAAACAAAAGCAACAAAAATAATAACATCCAAAATAAGAGTGTCCACCTCGTGAAAATGTGTGACTAAATTTCACACCAAACCAAATTGACAAACAAAGAACGAAATTATAGTGAGCGCCGCCTGCATCATCACCTGCAACAAAGCGATAATTGGGCTTTAAAAGAGACCTTTTACCGGCCAATGTACAAATTTGCATACACTCGAGCTGATACAAATGCAACTCTATGTGTGTGTGTTTGTATGACCGATCAGTGTGCGATCGCGGTGATCAATAGGAATTTGTACGTGATCAAAAGCTGGTAGGCACATGCACAAACACACATACACTCGTGTAGAGGAAGTGAGTAGATGGCATGCCACCGCCGACAAGGCACGAGACAGCCGCCGATCGCAGCTGATTTATGCATATTTTCTGTGCGAGTGTGTGTGTGTAAATAGGTGTGGGAATATGCATAATTTTTTTGGTGCAAATAATTGCGATTCGCTACTTTTGTTGTTGTTGACATTTTAGGTAGGAAAATTACCGTAATATGTTTGTTGTTAACCTTTAGAATTGACTTTGAAGTAAATTTTTATTTTGAATTTTCGATTAAATCTTTCATTAAAAATCGATAATGAGTGAATTGTTGTTGGAGGGGAAGTGAGTGAATACACCTATCATGCATCTGGTGTATTTGAAAGCCGAATTCAAAAAAAGGAATGAGTGGGGGACGAAGTGTATAACATCGTAATATAAAAATAAATAATTTCTCCCAACGAAAAGTTGAAAAAAAATTAAAAATATTAATTAATACATAAATTTAAAAAAATTGTATATTCTTTGTAGTTTTTGTATTATATTATTATTATACTCTCGCAACAAATGTTGCTAAAGAGAGTATTATAGTTTTGTTCACATAACGGTTGTTTGTAACACCCAAAACTAAACGAGTTAGATATAGGGTTATATATACCAAAGTGATCAGGGTGAAGAGTGGAGTTCAAATCCGAATGTCTGTCTGTCCGTCCGTCCGTCCGTCCGTCCGTCCGTCCGTCTGTGCAAGCTGTAACTTGAGTAAAAATTGAGATATCTTGATGAAATTTGGAACACGTATTCCTTGGCACCAAAGGAAGGTTGCTTTCGAAAATGAGCAAAATCGGACCACTGCCACGCCCACAAAATGGCGAAAACCGAAAACACATAAAGTGCCATAACTAAGCCATAAATAAAGCTATGGAAATAAAATTTTGTATGAAGGATCGCACTATGAAGGGGCATATTTGGATGTAATTTTTTTGGGGAAGTGGGCGTGGCCCCGCCCCCTACTAAGTTTTTTGTACATATCTCGCAAACCAATAGAGCTATATAAACCAAACTTTCTGCAGTCGTTTTTTTTAGCCACTTCCTAATACAGTCCAAAAATGAAAAAAATCGGATCATAACCACGCCCACCTCCCATACAAAAGTTAGGTTGAAAATTACTAAAAGTGGGTTAACTCACTAACGAAAAACGTCAGAAACACTAAATTTCACATAAGAAATGGCAGATAAAAGCTGCACTCAGATTTTTTTACAAAATGGAAAATGGGCGTGGCGTCGCCCACTTATGGGTCAAAAACCATATCTCAGGAACTACTTGACCGATTTCAATGAAACTTGGTTTGTAATAGTTTCCTTACATTCCAATGATATGTTGTGAAAATAAGCCAAATCGCTTCACAACCACGCCTACTTCCTATACACCAGAACTTTTAAGACAATCTGAATCGTTTGCTTTACAATATATAAAGTAAGTACTACTGAAGATATCGCTGCAGAACTTTGCACAAATACTATGTTAATAGTGTGGCAGCCCCATTCTAAAAATCGCCGAAATCGGACCATAGGTTTTCAAGGCCCCATATGTCGAACCCGAGGACTTCGGTGTTTCTAACCTAATATTATGGTTTCCAATTTTCAATGGACTTTATACAATATATATGACGAATATGTGGGTCAAATTGTGTATTATATAATATTAATTAAGTTAAATAAATAAATTGCGAGAGTATAAAATGTTCGGTTACACCCGAACTTAGCCCTTCCTTACTTGTTTTTTTTTATTTTTCACAAAATTTTGTATTAATAAAATATAAAAATATATATTTTAAATATTATTTTAACATTTCAAATAATTTAATTAATTTTTTTTTTTGATTTATTTTAAAAATTTATAATGTTTAGTTTTCGTTTTTTTAATACAATATTTTTCAAAAAACTTGTATTATGAAAAAAAAATAAAAATATATATTTTAATTATTTATTTTTTACTATCTCACTTATTGTTATTTAGTAAATTTTTTCCCAAAAAATATTAATTTTTTAACAAAATATTATTTTTATTTTTCAAATGTATACTTTTTTAAATTTATTATGTGCAGTAACATATTTAAATAAAACTTTATTTGTAAAATTTTAATTTTTCATTTTTTTATAACTAGTTTTTTATATTTAACACAATTTTTCTTTAATAAGAACAAAAATTTTAAACTAATTTGTATGACTTCTTTAGATAATTGAGTTTTTTTTTCAATTTATTAAAAAAAAATATTTTTTTCGTTATTACTGCACTTATTTAAACGAAATTTCCTTTCACATTTTTTTTTAATTTTCTATTATATTTAAAAAATAGTTTTTACAATATTTAAATTAAGAAAATATAAAAATATGTACTTTAATTAATTTTTTTTTATTTTTCAAATAAATAATTAAATTTTTTCAATTTATTTTAAGTATTATATTATAATTAGAATATTCGTATTAATAAAATATAAAAATATATATTTAAAATATATTATTTTTTAATTTGAAAATAATTTAAATTAAAAATTTTCAAATTAAGTTTTTAACCAAATATTATTAGTTTCAAGTTGCACGTATTTACTTAAACTTCCTTTGAAAATTATTTTTTAATGTGTTATGTTTTCTAATATTATTCACAATGATTTTACTAAAAAATAAATATTTATTTTTTAAATATAAAATTTTTTTTAATTTAAAATATTTTAATTAATTTTTTCCAATTTATTTTTAATAAAATTTTATAATTTCTTTTTTTTTTAATTTTAGTTATTACTGCACATATTTAAACACAACTTCCTTAAAACTATTTATATTTACAACCTTATCAGCACTTTTCCACTTCACTAGATCTATTTCTGTCATGCACTTACACCGACAAACACATACACAAACATAAATCGAGCGTTTTCAATGTCAGTGGGCCACTTGCATTGTATGGAAGCAAGCGCCGATGACGACAATCGTCAGGCGCTTATCAGCACCAGCGTAGTTCGGCGTGCGAAGAAAGCGATCTCGTGGCTTTTATGTTTACACACACATACCACTACATACACACATAAACAATTGCATACACACACATACATATGTGATTGGTTGGGAAGATTATATGCCTTGCGCGGGATTAATGAATGAAACGTAGTATGATTTATTGTAATTTATGTTGATAAGCTCTCTCTGTTTTGCTGACTTTTTTAGTTTCTACTAATATTATCTACATTTATTAATGAATTACTTGTAAATCGCTGTGTTATACGCTGCGGCGGCATCAGCGCTCACGAAAAAAGAGAGACTACCGCAAACACGTGACTCGCACTGAAATGCGCCACAGCCTGCGAATCCTTTTTGTACTTGTGAAAAAAATCTCTAGAGAATGTATGGCCTATTTGTGGCTAGCGATCACATGCTGATCGCATTTTATTTTTGTTTCACAGACATAGACATGCGGACTGTGACAGGAACACATGTTGTACAAGTGTATGTATTTATAGGAATGATTTGTTCTAATTTTAGAAACACCAAAAAATCATCTAAGGGATGAATTATATTGGCAGATCAGAACTCACGTGTGATCATTTCTGCGATCAAATCACTTCCAAGAGCCACACCCAGAACAATCTTTTATGGAATTGTGGCAACTTCACTGGTAGAAGTTGGAGTCTGAGGTATTTTTGAGTGAAAAGAAGATCAATACAGAGCTAAAAAAACTGGTTAACCTCACATTTTTGTTTGTTTAGGTAGATGGCAACTATAGTTCAAGTAGGAGGAAATGATATTTGCATTTTATATATCATTTTCTGTGGTAAAAATATAATCAAAGGGTACGAAAGGCTTGCGATTAAGTAGTAAATTTCATAAGGGTGAGGTCATAGGCGATCTCAGGTTTTATAATTAACATTAGGGTAGTTCGCAATCATTCAAATATATATGTATATAATACGAGGTGTGTTCAAAAAATAATGTTAATTTTCGTATTTTGAAAAAATATTTACTAAATCGTCAACATGAATGTTATAACATTCAAAATAGTCCTCACTCGATATTATGCACTTACGCTAGCGGTTCTTCTAATCGTCGAAACACTTCTGAAATTCGATTTTTTTGGATATCTTTTGGATCTCTCAGCGATTTCATCTTGCTATGCAAGTAGAACGGACGACGGTTCGGTAAAGTTTTATTTATTTTTTAGAAATCGGAAGACACGGCGTCATGTCTGACAAATATGGAGGCTGAGACTTCATTATATTTTCGTTTTTCGCCGAGAACTCACTAACATGAAATTCCCGTTATTTTTTGAACACATCATATATATAGAATATAAGCCTAAATTGAATTTCACAACTATTTAAATCACAAATCAACGAATTTATGGCACAAGAGATAAAAAAATATATTCTAACACTTAGTATACAGAGTTAGAACAAAAAAATTAGTGCAAATTCGTAAGCAAATTGATATTTGCATAGACCTATAAAAAGCTTAACGAACCTGATCGTTTTCTGGTTATCCTTGAGTCTAAATTTAGTTCTAGTTCTAAGCGCCACTCGCGCCAATTCAAACACATAAGCGTGCGTTAATTAAGTGGTCTAAAAATATATATACATTTCTGGTCGACAAATCCATATAATCATAATGAGTATTCATGCGAAACTCGTTTTTCCTCACTTCGCTTGGCTGGCTTAAGTTCAAATTGGCCTATCCGATAAAATTCATTTTTCACATTTGAATAAATGCGACGAGCACTTCCTTCTTCGGCTTAATGCGCGAACTTCCGCCCGAAATGTCAAGCAATAGACACGCGTGTGAAGCAGCACGAAGCAGCACAAGAAGCGCTTGGTTGGTCGTCAGTGGGCCGACAGCCCCCCCGTTGTTGTGTGCGTTCGGCTAACACACATTCGGTGTGTTATATAATCCGCGTGCGCCGAAGTGGAGGCTGCTTAGCCACTTAGTAGCTGCGCAGTTTATAAGCCAAACCCTTAGGGCCGCAAACAGCAACCGGTTGGCGCAAAATTCACTTTCTTTGCAAGACGTGCGGCTTCGCAGACTCACTCAGCTGTGGTTTGGTTTTAATTAGTTTCGGAAGCGTTGTGCCCAGCAACAAGTAGCGGCAGGCCATTAGATGTGTGTGACGCCGCCGTTTGCAACGCGCATGCGCGCATTAAAGCCTGTTCATAATTGCCCGTATTAATATAATCAACCCGAGCGCAACAACAACAATAACAACAGCGGCAAGCTTAGGTTAGCTAGCCACCGGCGTAGCGTCCATTAGAAGCAGCTAAGCGCTGCGCATGCGCATTAGATGCTGCCGCCGCCGACTCAACGCAACGCAACTCAACTCAAATCAACCGGCCGGTGGATCGGCTTGTTGGTCGGCAAGGCATTAGTCCAGCTCCAGCTGCGGCTCCGCGCGCTTACCGAAAAGCCGGTATTGACAGCTTGGCAGTGGCTGCGATCTACGCGCGCTGCCTCGACTATTGCCTGTTCTAATTGTTGTTATGGCGTTGATTGCTGTTCGCGTTGTTTGTTGTTGTTGTTGTTGTTATGCCCATTGATGTTATTGCTGTTGGCGTGTGTGCCTTAAGCTCCGACCGACTGCGGCAAACTGATTATGTATTAGCGTTCTTTTATTTTTTTCGCTGCTCTTAACTTATTTATTAATGCTTGTTGTTGTTGTTATGTTTGCTGGAAGGAAGCATTATTAACGCCAAAGCTGCATGCCGCGCGTCCAACTCACCGACTGACTGACTGAGTTGGTAATTTGCGAAACCGGCTGCTTGCCATTAGATGAATGTGTGAATGCGCAGAAACGACAACAACAACAACAAACAAAAGTGATATTAGTTGAAAAAAGAGGCAATAAATATAAATATTAATCTGAATAAAATATGCTTAGTTAAAAAGCAAAGCGTGCGAGACGAAGCTCAACGAACTTTGCTGGCGAATTTTTTTCCTCACAAATCTTTATTTAATTTATGTTAATGGCAGACATTCACACATGCTTTTCACAAATCCGACAACAACAACAATAGCAACAATGGCAAAAAACGAAAATTAGCAACATATTTTTTTGGCAAACCCATTTGAAATTGGTAACAAATCACACGAGCAGCAGTCTCCGGCACAGTGGTGGCGAATAATATGATACGCTATGCTACTACAACAATATAGCTATCTACAACAACATACACATGTGCCGCAAGCCTCAACCTCGCACGCGAAAATTCTTAAAAATTTCAAGGTCAACCCGGCTTGAAGGCTGATAAGCGGTAAATGGTTATAAAAAAAATAAGTAAAGTTCATAAAAAAATGTTTGTTGCTTCTCTAATAATTGTTGTTGTTTTGTCTTTTTTTTTTGTTTGCCAGTCAAACAAACACTTCATCGTTAACAAAGCACATACACACACTTACTTATGAGAGACCATTTTCACATGATTTGTCGGCCGTTGGTTATTAGCCTAACCTTATCTCTTTCCGCGCGTTATCGCTTAGTGTAATTAACGTGTTAGCAGCAATCAAGTAGCCACATTTGTTGGTTTGCAAATTTTTTTCTGTGTTATTATCTATCCGCTGTTGTTATCGTTGTTGTCGCAAATAAACTTGGCATTGAAATTGAAATTTGCTTAGTAATATGTACATGCGTGTCTATGTGTGTATGTACAGAGATTTAGTAGTCGCTGATAATTAACGCAATGCGAAGTAGTTCAAGTTCAAATTGGATCCTGTGCGTGAAGTGTTAAACAAAAACTATTCATACAGAGCATACAGATAAACAGATTTTGAAGAAATCTTTATGAAGAAGTACTTTGCCTTATGACCTATAACCTCTTAAAATGTATCTAGTGGGGAAAGGCTTACGTACGAGGTGTGTTCAAAAAATAACGGGAATTTTACTTTTTAAATTTTTTTTTCATTCGTCTACGTCGATTTTGTCGCCTTTTAATATAGTCTTCATTTGATATTACGCTACTATATACTCGTATACTCTAATTAAGAGAATATGAAGTCAGAATTTACTCTATCCGAACTAATAGCACTCTTGAAACAATTGTTACTATTTGGAGTGCGAATAGGAATCTCCCATGATTGAGATATCACCGCGTTCTTGTTCACAATGCAGTAAAGTTCATATTTTCTGAGTTGTCCCAGCGAGATCCACGTTGTTAGATTAAAAATACTGCCTGAAAGAAGACGTAGTGGAATCATCTCAATACTTTCTTCTGCAACGTCCCCCTTTTGCGATATCAAGACTAAAATTTCAAGTATTACCTGAGTTAGAGAGGTTCTAACTGGCCATTGTCCCATCGAGATCTACGTTGTAAGATTAAAAATCCTGCCTGAAAGAAGACGTGGTGGAATCATCTCAATACTTTCTTCTGCAATGCCTCCCTTTTGCGATATCAAGACTAAAATTTCAAGTATTTCCTGAGTTGGAGAGGTTCTAACTGGCCATTGTCCCAGCGAGATCCACGTTGTTAGATTAAAAATACTGCCTGAAAGAAGACGTAGTGGAATCATCTCAATACTTTCTTCTGCAACGTCCCCCTTTTGCGATATCAAGACTAAAATTTCAAGTATTTCCTGAGTTAGAGAGGTTCTAACTAGCCATTGTCCCATCGAGATCTACGTTGTTAGATTAAAAATCCTGCCTGAAAGAAGACGATTAATCTCAATGATTTCTACTGCAATGCCCCGCTTTTGCAAATCAAGACTAAAACTTCTTGGATCTCCCTTTTGTAAAGATTTAGAGCGCTTTGTCGAGCCTTAATATCCAATCAAGATTGATCTAGGCTTCATAAAGGACTAGCTCTTATACTATAAGTGTGTTTCTGCCTGGGGAACAGTCATACAACCTTATCCAACCTAACCTTTATCCTACTCTACTTCACATATAAGTGTTTCATGGTGCCTTAGTCGATTATATTAGAAAATTGTACTAAAATCCCTACAAAAATAAGCAGATAATTAACTAATTGACTAAATTAAGATACTGTGTGAAATACCTATTCAATAAAGTTCTTAAATCACTGGAATCAGCTTAATAAGAACCTCAAACTTCCCGTTGTCTTTCGCGATAAGTGATGAGACTTACTCAAATATTTTTTACCTTCATCTAACGAGAGTTGACCTAGCTTAGTCAGTCATAAACTCGAGTTTAAGCTTCATTCGAGTCAAAGTGTTTTCGTTTAAAGAAATTCTCAGTTTGATTTGACAGTTTTTGATATTTGGTATAAGAGGTTTAAGTATCGAAGTATTAAATTAATCGAAATTAATCGGTCAATTCTTCGATGATATACCCAAAACACAGTTGCATCTTCAAAGAAAGTAGTAGGTCTACAACTTTGCTTCCGCCGTTTTCCAATAGATGTCTCTAGGGTCAATCACTAGTCGATTAAATCGATTAACTAATTAATCGATAATAATAAAATTGACAGTTTTATATGGTAAACTCGGTGTTTGTGGGAACTCTAATGGAATTATGAGAACTAATTATAATCTACTGACATATTACACCAACTTCAAATTAATCTTGAGAATAAGTCCAAATTTCCTCAATTATTTATACGAAAATTCTAACTTCATATTATTATTTTTCATTTATTTATTTATTACTCTTCAAAGAATGTGCAACCAACTACCAACTGGCCTCAGTGTGCATAACAAGCCAAGATATTTGTTTTTGTTGTTTTTCACACACAACTTCCAGGCAAATAGCAAACGCCGTTTCTTGCCCACCGACAGCACATCAAGATTCCTCACTTCCAATGACCATTTGCGCAGCAGCGATTTCCCTCCAACAGCGTCTCGCCAACCCGCGGGCCGTTCGGCGGCCACGTCTTTCACTTTTCTGCGCTTCCAGTGCCAGTGTCAGCGCCGGCAGCGGCAGCTTAGAATGGCGTTAGAAGTAAAAGCCGTAGCATCTGAGAAAGCCAAGCCAAGAGCAGCTAAAATCGAGAATTATTCTGAGCCCGCGCCGCGCCACAGAGCCGCGCGCTGAGGCCAACATGGGCAACTTTCAATGTTCAGAAAGCCGACTCGCGATAATTATCAGTGTTGTTGTTGGTGTTGTTGTGGCTGGTTGTTTGTTAGCTTGTTGATTTGCCAGCTTGTTGTCTATGGACGTTTGTTATTGCGACGTTAGAATTGTTGCTACTTTCCTGTTGGTTTTTGGTAGCGCTTGAGCTGTTGTTGTTGTTTGTTGTTGCTGTTGCCATTGCTGGCTGTGTTGGTTGCTGTTATTTGGACTTTTGAAAGTGGTTGTTGGCCAACAGTCGCGGCTTCCTGTTCTAGCGATTTAAGCAAACTTGTTGTTATTGTTGCTAGCAGTGGCTTGAGGCTAGAGGCATACTATTTCTAATGCTTCGCGGCCGCTGCTACGGCTTCTTCGTCTTTATCATAGGCTTGTTTGTGCTTGTCTTCTGGCTGCTTCTGCTTGTTTTCTATATTGTTCATGGAAGTGGAACAGGAATCAAGTAAACATACAACAACTATAACCACAACAACAGCGGCAAAAGTAGAAATAGACAAATCATTAGAAGCGCCTCTTCTTCTTACTTGAACGTCGATTGCGCAAATCGCTTCTGTTGTTGTATTCGCTGCGTCGACTTCGGGCACGCTCGCTGCCACCTCGTTAACTCTGCGTTGCTGCTATTGGTGTTGACGGACAATGAACCGCCTGTGGCTCCAACGGCACGAAGCGGGGTTAAGTGTGTCTACGCCGCCGTCGCAACGCTGCGATCGGTGGCGCGTCAACTTCGGCCATGGCAATGACAGTGACAGTGGCTGTGGCAGCATGGCCACCAGCGAGCGGTAAGCGGCGACTCGAGACTTTCCCACAGCCACGGGCCGTTTGCTTTGCGTTAGAAAAGAGATTTGCGCTGTTAGAAATGGCGGGGGTTTGAAGAGCTCTGCTGGCGTGCGATGAGTTGCAAAACCGCTGACGGCGGCGCAGGCAGTGCGCTAGCTCGGCGCTGTGACATAATCTTTGCGCAGCGCGCAAACTTGTTGACTTAGTCAACAGCAACAACAACTACAACTACAGTGACAATAGGAAGAAAGCGCTTGTGCGCCTGCGCATATTTTCGTTTGAACAACAAGCAAGAATTCGGTTATAACACAACGACAGTGACAGCGACAAAAACTACAAATAACATCATCAACAACAAACTATAACAACAAAAACAACAACCTTGAATATATTAACTACAATAACAATCCAAAAGGGGGTAACGAAAAGAAAAAGTAAGGTTAATAAAAAACGAAATTACATTCAGCCCGAAGAAACCGCCAGGCCAACAGCGCAACAACGATTAATCGCCTCGGTGCGGCGGGCGTGCGTATGCGTCGACCGCTCGGCTGATCGATCGTTTGGTCGGCAAGTCGAGGGGGGTATGCAACAAGAAAGTCATTTACATAAATAATGAGGCAAGCTTTCGTTGCGCTCAAGAATTTTAAATAAGAATTTTTCGATTTTATTAATAGCATTTTTTGGACACCAGTTTTTTGGTATTCGCCGAGCGTTTGTTCTCGTATTATTCGTGTTTTTAATGGATTTTCGTGCTGCGTTTCGTTTTGTTTATTATTTGTGATATATATTCTTTCTTTCGGGTGATCACATTATTTCTCAGCTGCATTGGCAATGAAAAATCGTGGAATCGTGGAAAAAACGTCGAAGCATTAAGCGAAACCATGCGGTGTCCGTGTTCTTTCTTTCATTTCGCTCTCGCTTCATTTGGACATCAATTTTTATTGTTGTCGAAATTACCTGACTTCGGTTTCACTTAACGTGGAAATTATATAATTCTTTAAGAGTTTTTTCTTTCCATATTCGGCCATATTTTATGACCTACAGTGCGGCGGCGTCATTTAAGCCGAAATTCTATTTTAAGAAATCTGCGCTTCTTCTACGCAGTTCTGCTCGCATATGAATTTTAATAATTTTTTTATAGTTCTTAATTTGTTTTAATATAAATTACTATATTTTGAAGTAAAGTGTCAGCAGATTCTGTTAAAATTGTTTATGAGGGTAGGTAGTGTTGCTATGAAAATTTTGAAGAATATTGAATTATGAAACAAATTATTTTCTTTCATTTTAATAGGCGAGGTACTCTTTTTTAATGCTATCGTCAAATAAAATATATATTTTTATACCCTGAACAGGGTACTGAGTCGATTAAGCCATGTCCGTCTGTCTGTCTGTATATATACGAACTAGTCTTTCAGTTTTTAAGATATCGTTTTGA
Source organism: Zeugodacus tau (assembly GCA_031772095.1). Lineage (NCBI taxonomy): Eukaryota > Metazoa > Arthropoda > Insecta > Diptera > Tephritidae > Zeugodacus > Zeugodacus tau. Next base: position 1,464,077 of record CM062653.1, on the reverse strand, counting down.
AATTTTGCAGATGTTTTTTTTCTCTTCAAGAAGCTGCTCATTTGTCGGAACTGCCGATATCGGACCACTATATCATATAGCTGTCATACAAACTGAACGATCGGAATCAAGGGCTTGTATGGAAAACTTCCGCATTTTACTACATATCTTCACGAAATTTGGTGTGAGTTATTGTTCATAGAAATAATTTAATCTCCGAAAAAATTGTTCAGATCGGTTCACTATAGCATATAGCTGCCATACAAACTGAACGATCGGAATCAAGGGCTTGTATGGAAAATTTTCGCATGCATTTGACGTGGTATCTTCACGAAATTTGACATGGATTACTGCTTAAGGTAATAATATTATCTCCGAAGAAATTGTTCAGATCGGTTAACTATATAACCTTAATGTTTCTAGCAAACAACCCGGGTAAAAATAATTAGTAAAATGTTTTCTTTTTTTTTACTTACTTATTCTTAAGTCTTTAGATTTGCTTAAACACATAGTTACTAAAAGAAATGCACCTGTGAAGGGTATATTAGCTTCGGTACAGCTAACGTTAACGTTTAACGTTTAACGTTTTTTCTTGTTTTTTTTTACATTTTGTTCAGATGTTCCATGATCTCATGAGGGATCACAAGATTGACACGAAATCTCTCTATTAGTTTCTGAAAATGAAATCGAGACAGTATAGGGCACAAATTGAGAAAGAGAATAAAGGCCTCCAATTTGATTTTAAGTCAGAATTGTTCTGGTACAGATTCTTATACAAATTCTGTAATTAAATATTGCTCAATCCGCAAGAGTTTGCGTTCAATACTCACACAAATACAGGCCGAATCAAAGAATCACATACGATTCAATCATTTTAATTAGCAAAGCCGGAGATTTAAGCCTCAAGCGATCGCTAAGCGCTCGCACAGTCAGCGTAATATCTAATTAGAATTGCCACTTTGTTAGATATACTCATTACAGTAGGCGCATATTAACAGATGACTTAACAGAAATGCTTATTACCGCAGATATTTATTTAGACTGCTTCGATTTCATTTTTTTCGTTTAGTTCTTTTGCAAAGTCATTGTCAAAATAAAGCGCTGACATGTGGATTTGTATATTATTTTTTTTCATAAATCGCGCATGGGGCGCTTAATGAGTACCGCGAATTGCGAGCCTAAGCGCTCGAAACACACATATAATTATGGTAAATATGTATATTAAGTAATGTAATGGCGTATTTCCGTGATGTTTTTGCTTCAAGTGATTTATTTGCAGACCCATTTAGATCGAATTACTTCATTATCAACAAGTACCTGTGAAAAAATGCACAACAATTGACTTTTTTTGTTGTTAAAAAATAAACACACGTGAATTCTATAATTAAATACAAAAGCTCAAGCATATCCGTGTACAAGTTTTGTTGATAAAAAATTGTCTGCGAATGACTTTCGAGTTCGAAAAAGTAAGAATAAAGCGATTATAGAAGAAAAATTGTGCAAAAAATAAGTAGAGTCAATATTTCGCAATTCTTCGGCGGAATAAGTGCAATGAAAGCAGAAAACAAATTAGCAAAATTATGTAATTACATTATTTACATATGTTTTAAAGGAACAGAGAACAGAGATAATTATATGTGCATGAACTTTTTGCAATAAAAAATTAAAGAGTACAAAATTGCAAAATATTTCTGAGTATGCAGGTTTGTTATTATTAATGTATACGAGTACGATATAAAAAAACAAAAAATTAACAACTATCAAAATATTTTATAAACTAGAAAACCGAATTAAAGTTTAGGCCTATAGTAAATATTTATATGTGCATTTTAATATTTTTACCAGTAAAGCCTATACATTTGAGTTTAACTGAAAGAAATGTTTATTTAAATAGTCAGTAGAATTGTCCTTATATTTTAAAACTAAATTAAGCCGCTTAATCAGAGAATTAACTACTGACTGTAGAATAGTTATGTAAATATTGGCAAATTCTTGCTTTATGACTAATTTAAGGTGACGTACTGTCTCAAACTGCTTTCCGTTTAGCTGGAAAACAGGAGCAGAGAGGTTCCCCCAGAGATCCTCAATAGGATTTAGGTTCGAACTCAATGCTGCACATTGTAATACCGGAATTTTTCGGTCGTTAAAGATGTTCTTCGTGTGGATTGAAGCCTTATCCTTTCGATATGTTCAGTTATATGCCATAAATATTGCCAATAAATTTTATTTACTCGCTGTCCAAAAGATCTACATTGATATTAGCATTCATTTGAGTGAATATAAAACATGTAGATAGCTTATCAAGTCCGCAACTACTAGCTGTCGAGTCAAGTTGCACCGCTTCCAAAACATCGCTTGTAGAAGGCCGTTGTTCCTGGTGCGAATCTCTCCAATATTTCTTGCAATGACCTGGGCCGATCAAATTTAATTTTTTTTCATCACTAACGACTGTATTTTATCACTCATCGGCACAGAATTCCATTTGAACAATTACTTGTTCCTCGGCTGATAAACTAGTACCACGAGGCATTTTAGGCTTAAAGTTAAATAAATGTAATCCAATTTTTAATAATTCATTAAGTTAATGCACCTACAATAATTTTGAAAACAAATTTTACTAAAAACTAATTTTGCTGCGACACTATCAGTAAGAAAGATCCGCTAAACTGATTTTGCACATATAAATATTTACTATGCAATACCCAATTCACAAGCGCATTCTTAATGTAACTGTACAACGAACGAGAAAAGTATGAAACAATTTTCGTTGCATAGTAATGGTAACATATCAACCTTTTATTCCACATTTACCGAAATCCAAAAAATTACAGTGAATAAAAAATATAAACAAAAGCAGAAATGCACATATAATTATTTGACTGGGGTATATTTCTACTGTGGAGCATAAAGCAGGAAAGTGATATTTTTTAAAAATGACAATTATGAAATAATATTTATATTAAAGTCAGTAAGTCAAATTGACCGCATGTAAATTTACACTAAAACATTGTGAAATCTAGCGACATTAAGCAAATATTGATATAAATTTGATAAACAGCTGACAGCTGACAGACTGCTGACAAATTCTAAAAGTCATGCAGTATCATCAAATTTGCGCTTAACCTTGAAAAAACTTTGTTGCGAATTTCTTTCGTGTTTATTTTCAACATTTTATTGCTTCTAAATATATATATTTTTATTATGAAGTATGTAGACTTTACAGACGTTCCGTAGGCATAAAATGCGCCGCGTCTTATCGCAAGCAAATTTTATTGCGTTTTTTGAAGGTGATAGAACTCGTGTCATTCTAATCTTATCACAAAGCAATCTAGATACTTGTGAAATTAAGCTTGTCCAACGTGAATTCGCAGAAAATTTGCATTTCATCAATTTAATTTGGCATTATAAACGCTGGAGAGTGAGTGAGGTGTGTAAATTAGGGGCTATAAAATAATTTGTAGAAATTTTATGTGATTTGTTCCACGGTGCTTAGAATTTTTGGGGGTTTTTAAAGCGAATTTCAACATTTTATTATTGACGTAAAAGCATTTTAGCAAAATATTGCGCAATAAGTTGCTGCTTATATTATATAGTAGCAATATTAGGTCTACAGCTTTGCTTCCGCCGTTTTCCAATAGATGACTCGAATCGAAATTGATTTTTTTTATATCAATCTTCAACATTAACCCAACAAAATATTTGTAGAGATGTGTTTGCATCCCAAACTTTTTCTCAACTGTCAAAATGTCACTTTTTGAGCAGAATTTTCGACATTTGCGGGAATGTCTCTACGGTCAAGCACTGGTCGATTAAATCGTTTTATATCGATCTTGGACATTTGTGTCAACATTAACCCTAAAAAATATATGTAGAGATCTGTTTGCATCCCCAACTTATTTTCAAATTGAAAATGTCACTTTTTGAGACGAATTCTCGACATTTGTGGTTATAGTAAGAACAATTCTTTCTATTTTTTTTGGCAAAATTCAAGTCCAAACCAAAAATATTCATATTTTTTGAAATTTTTTGCCTTATCGCCTGTATTGTTATTGTAATTTTATTTCACAAATTCCACAATAGAAATGCATAAATATGTAAAATGTGTATAAATTCATTCATTTGATTTTCTGGTGCAATAAACCCATGTTTTTCTATTTTGCTCATAATCGCAGTTTTCCACGTACTCACAGACACAGAGATACTCACATCTATTGCTTGAATATGTGTGTGCACTGCACGTGATTTTCATTTTCTTTTTTCACATACTCTCATACGTATATATCCATATGTAACTCTTCTTCTATTTTCCACATCAGGTGTTAGACACACAGACCACTCACATACACTTAAACATAGAAGAATTAAGTCTCTGGTCTGCGATTACTGAGATTGCGCTCGATCGGCGTAACCATTGCGTGGCATAGACAATTTTACTTTACTAATAAATATTAATTTTTCTCTAAGTTTTGTTTACATAATTTGCGCACTGAGCGCATCCGCTTGAAAATCAAGACTAGACATTAGAAGAATTGTTTGTCTAAGCCGCTTCTTCTATTATATTCTATTATCAAGCAGCAGTCGGTTGGTATACTTCTGGTTCGTTAAGTATTCTAATGCATTATAAGGCTTGTTAAGTTAGAAACATAAGCTGTGGGCTCAGAAAGTGCTTCTAATGGAAGTTAGGTTATATTTATAGACTCTGTTTCGAAGTTATTGTCTTGAATCCAATATTAAGTACAATTAACTATAGGTTTCTGACACATAAAGGAGTTACGAGAAAGGATCGTCCACTTTTTCGAACGATCTGTATAAGCTATAACATATATACAGCAACGATCGTGGAAATAAATGGTGAAAGTGAAAATCAGCGGATTCAAGGTAAGAAAACCCCAATTTCATATGGGATCTTACATATGTACTTTAGTTTCTGGAAATCATATATACGAGATATCGATCATGTTTTAGTGTAATTAATATATAGAACAATCGTATATATTTATAAACAGTTCAACTTCCATAACTCGTACTTCTGTAACTCGAAGCTCTCCATAACACGAACTCTTGAATTGGCAATAGAAGTCTACTTTCGTACAAATTACGCGCCGTAACTCGGAAATCTCTCTAACTCAAAGTTTTATTATGGATTATGGGAATTGGAGTTAGGGATGCTCAACTGTATATCTATAGTAGGATATATTTTTTTCTTCACTGACAAACGGCACAGAGGAATCGCCTTCTACTGCTTGCTGATCAATTATGTATGAGAGTATGGAGCAAATATGAATTAAGATAATTTTTATGGCAATATGACGTTGGAAAAAATGTCATAAATTCACTTAATCTACAAAAAGTTACAGCTGTGAAAACTGTATCTCTCTCTAGATTATTTCTAAATCTTTGACAAATATTTTTAACGCACTTGTTGTAATTTTATTTGAAGATACTACGACTCTTTAGACTTTAATTTATATCACAAACCATTTTTAAATGTTCTACTAGTTATGCCGCTGAAGATTTCTATAGATTTCAGGAAGTTGCATTCAACGCGCATTAAATCCATGGAATTTAAGATATTTAGATTATAATGCGCCATATATCATTTCAAAAATAATAAAAATCTTGTAGAGGGTCAGTTTTTATCTTCGGGTTAGCTCAAAAATATTTGTGGGAAAGAGTTTTTATCAGCATCCTGTTTGTGTTTTTTTCGAATGGTATATATTAGGATTTAATGAAACATTCATATTTTTTTATTAGGAAGTAAAGTAGAGAAAGAAAGAAAGAAAGGGAATTTGGAGAGAATATGTTTTCAATTTAAGTCCTATTTCACACGGAGGTAATAAAATCTTGGGAAATAGAGGAAAAAGAAATTTTGGTGAAATTAAAAAAAAAATATTTTGTCATATTGCCATAAAAAATATTTTTTTTTAATTATTAAATTATTAAAATTAAAAACAAATATTTTTTTTTAATTATTAAATTATTAAAATTAAAAAAATATATATATTTTTTTAATTTTTTTTTATTTAACTTAAAATTTGACTTAACTCCTTTTATGAAAATTGTAAATATTTCGTAATTTAATATTTTTAAAATGCTTTTTTTATAATTTCCTATAAAATTATTGTTCCCAGTACTTGATGACTTCTCAATTTGGTTAGAATGAATGTTTGAACAACACTCGCTGTTATTTACCTTATTTACTATTTGATCGTGAGAATTTTTACTGCTACAATTGTTTTTGTAACACCATTAAAACCAGCAACAACACAGAGCAGCTGCTACAATTGTCACACTGAGTACATAAATGCTGAATAACGATTTGCACACACTGGATCTTGGATCCTTATCACTTTTATGTTAGACGCTCATTAAAGCCTTTCACACACAAACTAAATGATATTCTCACACAATTCTATGCATAACTGTAAATATATTTATTGCACACCTCATTTGCGTGGTTTGCAAACCAACTACTTTTGTAAGTAATCACTACTGTTTTTAATTTAAAATGAAATTCTTATCACTTTCTTGCTGTAGACGCCTTAGGCGTTGAGGATATTCTTCGTAATTTTAATATAATTATTATTTCCAACACTGATATCCGTATACACATTAGATTCTAATTCTCCACCCGACCGGACCGTCCGTTCTTATAGGTAATCGCTCCGCTCGCTTGCTTTGTTACGACGCTAGTCGCCTTCTAAACCTTCAAATGCGCGCGCTTCTCAAAGACTGCAGCTCGCCGGCGTATTGCTGTCTACTTTTGTGGCGGCGGCGGCAGCGCCGACTAGCGACTACGCGCACGAGAACTGCGAACAGCGATCTGTTCCGATCAGAACCGAGCGCGAACGGCGTCGTCGTCGTCGTCATCGCGCGCTGTTCTCCCCCCAAAAAAAAAGAAGAACAACAGCGACGAGCACTCTTGTGTGGTTCGTGCGCACAGCTGTTTGAATCCGTTTGCTCAGTGGAGCAGTGGAGCCCCCAAAAAGCATATAAACAAACAAGCAAGCGCAGCTGACAGTGTGTGTGAGTGTGGGGCGGCGCGGTAACATCATAATCAGTTCGAAATAATAACAAAGTCGCTGCGCACTGTTGGTTTTGTTGCTGCTTCTATGGATGCAACTTCAATTGCCGGCAAGTGCAGTGGCGAGCAGCGCAGCGCTGAGCAGCAGCATATGAGCGCGTGAGTGAAATGAGAGCGCGCGATACTGAGATGAAAGTGTTATCGCTAAGATCTCAAGCTTGGATCGAAGCTGAGCCGGAGCGTGTGCAGTGAGATTGAATTGATTAGTTGTTGCCTTTGTTGTTGTTTGTTGGTTATTATGTACGCTTTTGATTGTTTACATTTCAAGTCGTACCGAGTGATAAGACTTCGCTTATTAGCATCCGATAAGGTAAACAAAAAGTGAGAAGAGGAAAGGAATTTCGATTGTTCGGGTTTTTTAGGGTTCTTATTGCGCTTTCAGATTGATTATGTATGGGGGGTTCTTGATAATATGAAAAAAATGTGTTTTACCTTAAAATCTGAGCGAATATCAAAAATCAAGATAATGTTTTCTGATAAACAAGAGTAACGCTGAAAATGGTAGTAATGAGATTGTAGTTAGGGAAAAATAAGATTATCGGATTCCTGTCTCTTATTAGAATTAACAAATTCCCATTTCAAAGCTGGATTCATATGACTTAAGTCTTCCGAAGAAACTTTCACTGAAAGCTCTTGAAAAGCTTTGAAAACTGATTTACAAAACTTTTATATCATTTTTGGAGTAAATTATAATTTTTTGGTAAAGGAGCGAGCCTTCAAAGGCATAGTTCATATCAAGTAGAGACTAAAATGAATAGAGACTACTGTTAAATTGTTGACGCTTTGACTAAAGGAGCCGATCTCGTTTGCCTTTTCGAATTGAGCGAATTATGGACTGTATGGTACGGTTTACCTAAGGAAAAATATGAGAAAGATATGAAGTGATCAGCTGTTATATACAGGCTCAAATCTATAAGATTGCCTTTCAAACTGTGAGATCGTTCAGTATAAGGATGATATTACCAGCAGACAATTATTTTTTTTCGTTTCTAATGTAATTATTATCTCATCTCCTTGGATTATACTCACCCATTTTCTCATCGCCATCCGTCGGGCCACTATCCATTTTCATTGATAGCGTGAGTTAGCGCTTTCAATCAGCTGGTCGCAATCATTGAGTACCAGTTTTCTTGTTGATAATTGTTGTTATGATGTGTTGTTGTGACTGCAGCGCTGCGCTGATGGCGGTCTCTGTGGCACTCACTCACGCGCAGAAGGCAAAATCGGTTGCACGATCATTGCACAACTCAACTGCTCTACTCTACTTTCAAGCGCTTCTCAGCAGACAGACATGCTTGTATGTGTGTGTGTTTGTTTGTGCAACAACATACTTTTATATGCTGGTGCGTTGTGTGTAACGCTGTAATTACTATTCATTGGTCATGTCAGCGCGGCAATCACTCGATATCAGAGCTGATGGTGGTCCTGTTGGCTGATGTTTCCTTTTCCTCCTTCACACACCAGGCGCCTCCTGTGCGCACGCCTATACTCCATAATAAATATGTATGTGAGAAGCATTTTTTGTTTTCCGTTTTCAACTACTTTGTTTTGATTCGCATTCGCCGCACCGCCGCCGCCAATCAGGCTTGCTGCTCACGCGCACAGCGTCGACACAACGCGCCGCACAATCAATGCCGCCCCAATTGATTATTACACAATGTTGCACCGCCGCGCCGATATACATATATTTCTCAGACTCAATCAACGGCTGTGCAGCCGTGTGCGGCAGCGCTGCTTATCCTTTGCGCCTTAAGACTTAATGGGTGATTATTATGCGCGTTCGACGCGCTGAATAAATAATTAAATTTCCACGGATCCCACAATTAACTCGGCGTCGCCGCGGAGAGTCGCGCTGCTTACACTTTGTTGCTGCTGCTGTTGTTGTTGTTGCTGTTGTTGTTGTTGTTGCTTTTGTTTTTATTGTTTGATTGCCGCGCGCCTCTTCTCTTTGGGGATTACATATCGCGTGAGACAGAAGAAATAAAAATCAATTAGAGCAGTAGGTATCGAGCGTCAGCGTCAGTTGCAATAGTAACAACAACAATATGAACAACAGCAGCAAGCGCAGTAGCAGGAATTAACGAAACATATTTTGTGTGTTGTGATCAGCAATTGAACCGGTGAACTGGTTTCCGTTGACAGACAGACAAATGGACGGACGCGCCGACAGACAGACAGCGCAGTGTTGGTGGCAACGCTGGTCTGTGTAACTTGCAACACATACATAAGCGTTTATGCTGATTTTTTTGCTTCAAGTGCAACATAAAAATCTGTATGTTTGTATGTAAGTAGGTTCACGCGTCTCCCATTTTCTCAAGGTCACATGGGTAATTGTCATGCCTGTAATTGTTTCAAGTTCAATTCCAAGTTCAATATGAATATGTCTTACGGTCTGTTATACTTACTACACATATCATACATACAAACATACTCCTGTGTTTGCATATTGCCTATGTGGAGGCTTGTAAATAAGTTGCGTAGTAAGTTGACCTTGAAATTCTGGAATTGGCACTACGCATTTACGCGAATCCGCTCGATACACACACACAGCACTCTCGTCTCCGACGCTCCAAACAATTGGCAATTATGAGAAGTGGCCTAATTTAAATGGCTTCTGCCGCTGCCAGTGCCACACGCGGCAGAGGGGGTGAGAAAAGGAATCCGAAACTCGCTTAATTTTCATTAACTTGATTTGAAGCTTAGCACTGCTTTCTTAAACAAGATCTTATTGTTGTTGTAACAGTCTAGGGAAACCTAGAAGTCAAGGAAGCCTAGATCCTCTTTTTTCTGAGACCTCTTGGTCTATATTGCAAGTTCTTAAGCCTTTTCAATTTTTTTATTCTCATCAAAAATATATTACAAGACGATCTCTTTGAATTGCTTTTAGCCGAAAAAATCTCTAGAATCTCTACCCTATCCCTCATACAAATCACTTTCAACGCCTCCCATCACTTCAGTTCATTGGGTCAGAATTACATGTTCGAGTAATTCCGTATTAAAATTAATATCGTTGTTTTTGTGTTTTGGTTTTCGCTTTTTGTACATTTCATTATCTTCCCCTTTACTTTACACACATTCAATAATTTTATTACACACGCTCCTGACGGGCGGGTGTTTATTTTATTAGCGTCACTTACAGCTCAACACACGATGACGGCCCGTCGTAATTTTAAGCCGAGCGTGATCAGCGGCAAACGAAAGCAACAAAAATCGTAGTAATAAAACAATAATAATTGAAAGTTAGCAGTGGAGTACAAAGTATGCGTAGGGAGGTGTCTAAATATGTGCGGAAACGGAATTTTTATGCCCAGTGATTATTTTTCTATTTTTTATTTATTTTTACGATATTATATTACTGTTCCACAAAATATCAGGCGAAAATTTAGTTTTCCGATACGTTTTTAAAAATATATGTTTCTAATAGCGCCTAAATGTAGGCAATATGTACTGGGTGGTACACCTTTGACTGCGGAGTAAGCAATATTGATGAAAAATACCATTTTGATGCTATTTGTGGAGGCGTAATGCATGTTTCTGACCATCAAACTACCCCTAACACCACACCACAGTGTCTCCTTTCATTTTCAAACAGAAATCGTTGCCTACATTCAGGCGCAAGTGCAGAAAAACTTCGAAATCGACCATATAAAATTAGACATGAGATTAGAGTATGTATTTTTTATCTTTATTGTAATCGACCACTTATTTGGGCTCGGTTCAATTTAATATATAGACCATAAAGCATTTTAACCCTTCGAAATCGTGCATGGGGTATAAAAATCATAATATAAACATCTCGCTATGTAAGCAGTTATGTGTATCTGTTAAATGCCTCTCGCATTACGCTCGTAAAAATAATTTGCAATACTTAATTGACGCGACTCTCCGCCGAAGAAGTAGCCGACGTTGCCAGCAGCAACAGGCTGGCTGTGCGAAATGTTGCTGAGATGACGTTGCTGATCTTGTCGCTGCTGCTACTTACATAAATGTTGCACTTGTTGTTTTCGCGTGTTTTTGTTGTTGTTGTTCCTTGCTGATTTACTCGTTATTTGTAAACAAGTGCAGTAGCATTTCATTGCTTATTATAAGGGATCTCCAACGCGAGTTGTTGTTGCTTGTATAAAGGCGAAGAGGAACTTGTTGCAGATACAGAAGTGTAGCGATGATGATGCAAGTCAGGGAAGAGGGGGTAGAAGAGGTTGAGTTTGTGAATAGTGAATGAGCACTCTATTAGCAGATGAAACAAAAAATGGGCTACAATAACAATAGCAACACACTATATATTCAATTGCTGGAGATGCTTTAGTTGAGAAGGTGTGGCGAAGTGGCGCAGTGCTGGAAATGTGCCGCCGTTTAACTCGGCCACTCGAACACCACACAGCGATGAAGCGTGTGTGTTGTTGTTGTTTTATACTGTGAGAGAGTGCGAAAAGTGGTACGCACATTTGAAAAGTGAACCACAACAGTGTTTGGATGTATGTATGTATGCCAGTATGGATGGTGTGTCTATATGTATGGTGTGTTTATATGTGTGGTGAATATGTATGTGTGTGCATTTGCGAAGGATTTGTTTAGCTTAATAATTTAATTAGCTCTTTATTGAAATGATGAATGAAAGGGTCGGCTGAGGCTGGCATTCACTGCAATCAAGGCATATATAGGAGTGTTCTGAAGGCTTCAATACTTATATAAGCATGCAGTAGTTGAGTATCTTCTAGGAGTGTGGGTGAACTCAATGCCTTAGAATGAAATCATTTGAAAACAAGGATTGAAATAAAGACTTGCTGCGTCTATTGTCGCTCTGATGAACTAGGCTGCACCTCGATTGGACTTTTTTTCGTTAATTCAAATATTTTTCCAATTTAAAATCTTTTGAAAAAAAAATAATAATAAAATAATATTAAAGAAAATAAATGAACACCAACAAAAATCATTAAACAAAAAATTTGAAAAAGAATCACCACGAAACAAAATTCACTCGCTGATCTTGAACTTCACCTCCAAAATGCTGCCATTGCTCGCACACAACAGCGACAGATATGGCATTTCCAGCTTGGTAAACGGTCATAAAAAAGCGAAAAGCACTGACTGCATGTGTGTGGCCTGGCTGTTAAGCTACTAGTACATACAAAAACAACAATCAAAAATCCACAGCAAACACACAAACTTTCCACGCTTATCGGCGTTAATTGTATGAATCCACGGCGCTCAAAAGTAAAAAAATAAAACGAAATTAAGTCAAAAATTGTTTACAATTTGGGCGCGAGTGTTGTGATTACACTTGTAATAATTTACAAAATTTTATGATGCGCTTGATAAGCAAGTTTTGGAGTAGTTCGTATCATTTTTCAACTTATTACGCATATCAGTGTCAGTTTCGGCGCAATTTGCCTACTCTGACAGCTCGGTTGAAATGTCAAGCGAAGAGGTGTGAACTAATGATGACAGCCGTAGCTGAATTATCTGCGATTTGTAAAAATAATGAAATATTTTAAATTCAATGGAGTGGAGATTAAATTAAATATATGAATAAATGAAATGTTGTTGCTTGCTTTTATAAATTCTTCGGTATATGTATGTATATACACATATATTTTTGTTGATGCTCTTTAAAGTCTATAATTGTTGGCTTTTTATTAATTTTTTTATGTATATACATATATATATTTAATCGACAATCATTATTATTATTTTTATTTTTGTTTTAGTTTTATTTTATTTAAAAATAGCTTTATATTGATTTTTGATATTTATATTATTATAATATTTAATAAATCGAATAAAGTATTAAAAATATATTTTAGCAATCAAATTTTATTTTTAGCTTGCTTTTGTTATTATTAAATTCTTTTATTATATATTTTAAATTAAAAAAATTTAAATTTTATTACTCTAGGCTTAGCACTGCGCCACTTCGCTACACCTCCTCAACCAAAGCATCTTCTGCTGTTGTATACAAAGTTTTGCTTTTGTTGTTGTAGCCCATATTTTGCTTGGATTTTTTATAGTTTTTTTTTATAATGAAATAATTTGCCCTTCCTTTGGTCACGGCTGCGTTTATTTCAATTTGTATTTTAAAGATGATTAAAAAATATAATCATTATCATTATTTTAAGATTTGAAGGTCGCATTTGCACGCGCCAAACAAATAAATTATGATTTTCAGCATTCTTTTGGACATAAATATTATAAATATATAAAATAATATTAAAATAAACATTTTTAATGCGCAAATACCGGCGCTTTCACGCTTTAATCGAGTTTCATGCTGAAGCAGAGGAGTATTCCAAATTTTACTATTAATTTTTTACTGATAATGAAGTTTGGTATATTCACTAAGCAGTAGCTAAATAAATATTATGAAGCCTAAACGTTGAAACGTCGAATTTATAATATGTAATATTGATTCTGAGTAAAATAAAATTAAATAATATTTTTTATCAACGGAGCAGTTATCAATACTCAACTTTTACATAACCTAAAATGCAATATTAAAAGTGAATTGCTTTGAGAAAATGTAGAAAAAATTGATTACAAATTCAATACAACAATAACTTCAAACGAAATAAGATTTAAGAGTCAGCCACTTTATAAAACATATTCCAGAGAACGTTAGTATTATATTATTTGAAGCGATTTCTGAGATCCTTAAGGCAGTAGTCTGCTTTAGAAGCCGAAAAAAAGCTTTGTTTTTACAATTTTTTTTGGAAAGGAAAGGAAATGATTGCGGTAAACGGCATTTTAAGACGATAGTGTACAGTTAAGGTTTAAAAAACAATATTTATTATTAAAAAATATTGAAATTTTTTTAAAGTTGTAAGTATTTTTCTGGAGCGCCTGGAGTCTGCACTTGTAAATCGGTACCGGTGATGGAGGTCGTGCGATGCATCTAAAACAGTCGAACCAATTTTTTTTTTAATTTTTATAAGTTTCTTTTCTTTATGAACTAAAAAAATTCCGAAGAAGTTATAAAATTCGAAATTTTTTCGAAGTTTGAAAAAAAATCACTTTTTTAAGAAAAAATTGACTTTAAGTTGCAAAACAAGTAGTTGAAATAATACTTTTGTCCAACTTTTTTAGTTCAAATAGAAGATAATTTAATACTGAAGCTAGAACACTTTGTTTTTTTTTGATCGGAAATATATTCTTTTTGTTATCATCGGCAACGTTTTCTAACACTTGTGAAAATGAAAACTCGAGAAAACGCGCTTTAAAGTCTGCCTGAACATTCGCACCTGCTCGACGCTCGGCCACTAAAACTGCTTTAGCTTCGAAAATATTTCGAATTGGCCTCTGGAATTTTAAAGACATATTCTTGGATAGTTTTGGAAGAGATTTAAAACAAAACAAGGAAATCGATTTTTTGAAGCCTGTAAAGCTTACTTATTTTCTATTCCGTTGTTCTTCGGAGTGCCGAATTTGAACACGAGATCATTTAAAATACTCAATAAGTCTACTTTTAAGCTTCAGTTGTCGATTAACATTATCAGAACTCTCAAATAGTTGCCGCCTCTTCACTAAAAGCTTGAGAAAACAAAATGTCCAACAACTATTTTCGTTATCTCGTTTGGCATCCAGGACCTAGGGCAATAAATTATTCGAACTTGTAGAAATTAGATTAGAATGCTTTGTGCAGTTCCATTGTCAATGTTCTGATGCGATGTTAGGTAAATAAAAATAAATGAAATTTAAATATGAAATACAAATATACAAAGGTAAATGAAAAATATTTGCAGTTTTATATACTGAAGCTAATCATTTTATTTAAACTAATGCACATGAGAACTGAATACCCGTTTCTTATAGATTTTATATATTAAAATAGGCAGTGTTCATAGTTAATTACATAAACTGATACGAGATTTAATCTTACGGTATAAATATAATAATAAACCGTTATAAAAATCCGATTTCAAGACAGTGGGTCAAACAAAATGCAACCGAGGGCTTCCACGGAGCACTGCGTTTTAATGACCTAATAAAATATCTATAAAAAATAAGCAGAGCAGGGTTAGTTTTGTAAAATCTAGCGCAATCTGTAGGCATGCTAATAATTACAACAACAATAAATAGCAAAAACAAGACAAACTGCCTGCACAGTTGCAGTTTATCAATGCAGTTGGCGCCGCCGTCGACGTCAGCGATTGCAGCGATCAGTTGAATTTAATTTGATACACTTTTACATACAGACACACATTTTATATGTTCATTTGTATATATATGAGTATACATATGCCCCTACTAATGAGTTATACAAAGTATAACAACAACAAAACGGCGCACGAAAATAGCAAGCGGAGCGCAATAAACTTTGATTTATTAATAATTGACATCGGAAAAAAGCAAATAAACAAATGTACACATTATGATTACCGGATTATTGCAGCGCCTCAAATGACAATATATAACAAAGCGCGGCATAAGCACATACAATAACAACAAGGCACTCTACTCAGAGTGAATTACAAAATTTGAAGAATGTACATATCAACTTTCATACATATATCTACCGATATATACATATATATAATTGCCAGTCTCTAGTCTAGCCGCAGGCGCGACGCCCGCTCGAAAGTAGGGTGAGAAATGGGCGTACGCCCAATAACTTTAAATGCCAAGAGTCGCGTAATTTGAACGCAATGCACCGTTACTTAGCCGAATACACCGAAATGCTTTCTTTTTTGTTGTTTTTGCACTTTTGCACAATTATCATTTCGTTCATTTGGTGTCCAATGCAGTCGTGTAATGCGATCACTTCTAAGTTCAATAGCGCCAACGAAAGTTACATTAAGGAAATTGCGAAATTTCGCTCGCCATCGTCGTTCGGCATGCAGTGCACTTGTTCGTGGAAATAGTATATTCAAATATGTGCAAATAGTTTATGTAATTGCTGGTTTTCAATTTGCTTCGATATGATTTGTAGATGTTTGTGATTTGTAAATGTGTGGTGCAGACCCCCTAGGAAATATGAGGGGTTTGAGTATATTTGCATTAATAAACTTCCATTTGGTCTCGAAGGAGACTATAGCAGTTTAAACAGCTACTTATTCAGATTAAAACGCGATATACCCACTTCAAAGTGTGTTCAAAAAATAACGGGAATTTTCGTTTGTTAAAAAATATTAATTAATGAATAGTTATAGTACTTCAGGGGCATCTATGTATGTATATATATATCGTATCCACATAATGAAAAAAAATTATTGACAATTGGACTTCCAAAACCCGTTAAATTTTAAAATTCCCGTTATTTTTTTGACACATCTTGTACATGTTAAGTATACAATGAGTCCCCTTATGACACTAATCTCTCTCTTAGCATCCCCAACGAACCCGACTCATCTAACACCACTCGCTCTATGATCCGACCATTTCGAAACAACACGTTTCTTGGACCTATCGTTAGATGACCTCGATGATAATTAAACTTACACTTTCCCCTTCAATATATGTACCTTAAACCCGATTCCTTAAAACAATAACAACGTCGATGTTTTCAATTGTAATTATAATTTCAATTAATTTTTTCACCATCAAAGCTTCTGCGAATAGAGTATAACGATATCATCATCTTTCGTTCCACAAGTTCATATAATATTTTTCCTACAGGGTCTTCTGCGCACACTGTAAGCATTCATATTGAATCATATACTTGTGCGCTGCTTACTCATTTTCCACTGTCGTCGAATGCGCTCAAAGCCAAAGTCAGAACCTAGGCCTACTGGTCGATTTCTTTGCCGGCGGCAAACGCCACGTACCTCCCTATCCCAAGGCGCACGCATAGTTATGTGCATTTTTGCTATTTTGCATTTTTTTTGTTGCTGTTTTTCTATTTTTGCATTCTCGCAAACTGCTTGACCGCAAATTCAATTGACTGCAATGAACGGACGCCGCTCTCTGCCGCTTAGCCTCTGCACCACGCGCTCCACTGCTTTGCATATAAATGCTGTTGTGTTTATTGTTGTTGTTGTTATTGTCTACGCCTGCTGCATGCTGATAGTCAGAAACAAGTGTATCTAAAATTTTCTAATGCCTTCGGCGGCGCTGTGCTGCTGCCTCGAACCAGGAAGCGCTTCTGGCGACAGACGTCAGCAATTGGCGTTCGGCTGGCCGTTGCTTGGTCGGACGGCCGGAATTTGCATTTTTGATTTTGCTTAGGTCACGATTTTCCAGACGATTCTTAAATGACGCTGATAAATGTGCATATTTTGACGGATGTGTGTGTTTCGGTATGAGTATTTGTGATATTATTGTTGTTTACTGCTCATAACTGTAAATTTGGTTGGCATGCACCCTTTTGATTGAGACCTAGTTATTTGGCACAAACAATTATGACATCAACACTGTTTCTGAGTACAACTGTACATATATATATGTATATAGATTCTTTATATCCATCCGTATCCATATCCTGATAGAGATTCTTTAGACCCATCCTTTTTCCTGGAGCTTCCTCTACCTCATCATTTCTGAAAGGTGCAACAGCTTCTCTCCAAAACGAAATGGGACGGATGGATTATGAAATCTAAGAGGAGGTTTCACACAACGATCGTCGTTGCAACAAGATCAGATCCAGATGTACCATAATACTGATGGAACTCATATGGATGGTGTAATTTAAAAATTAATTTTCTTTTAATAGTTTAATAAACACTTGTAAACTCATTTATCGCCGTCAAAAAATATCAAGATTTTATACAGGCGCCTTTAGATATCAGCCACAACTGTGATCTAGCAGCTGAGCTGTCTGCGCCTAAAAGTAGGCACTAAAATTGTAAATAACTGCTCAGAGTGCCTTCTTTTACCGGAAATGCAGCGAAACTGGACCACATTTTAATGAAATAAATTTGAACCAATTTTGTATATTTTTTCCATTACTGTAAAACCAAAATAAAAAAATAAAAAAAAATAAAAAAAAAAACAAAAACAAATCACTTACGCCAAACACTAACAAAAACAATGCGACAACAATCAATTTCGTTGAGGGCGGGGAGGGAATTCATTTGTTGTATAATCATTGCAAACCGCAAACATAAACAGCTGCCGCCGCCGCCTTCGTCGAAATGACATTTATTTAAATCGGCAATAACGGGCAGCATGACAATAATGACAGCAACACAAAACAATAAAAGTATATTGCAATAATAATAACAACAACAATAACATTAACAATGCGCGATTAACGCACGAAAAAGCGAAAACAAGCCGACACACACATACAGGCACACTCGCATAGAGAGAGAGTGAGCGCGCGTAACACTTTCATTTCCGTTAACTGCTTGTCGCCGCCGCGCATTTCGCCATTTCGTCGCGCCTCGCTTCGTCTCGCCTCGTACAAATTCGCATTTACCGCAAAATGTGTGTTTATTAATTAAGCGCATTTATTTTCATTAAAACATTTTAATTGAGCATAAAAGGCAATAACAACAACATGGAAATGCGATTGGCATTGCTGCCAAATGGGCGCATGAACCGAAGATACTATAATCGCAATACAAAAACAACAATAGCAGCAACAACACTTGAAATTGCTGGCAATAATCACCGACAAGGTGGAAGTAACGGTGTGTGCCGAAGTGGCGCCGTTTGGCAGACAAAGCATAAAGAGTCCTAGCAAAGGCATGAGGCGATACGGAATTCGTACACGGCGAAAAATCACTTTTTGTAGGAACAAGTGGATATAAAATGGGATTTTTTCTTGAGAAATATAAAAAATTTTGTGTCTATATTTTCGATGAAGTTCTCTTTTTCTATTTTTTCTATAAATAATCGATCATTTAAGAATTTCTAGGTTCATTTGGAACCATTGAATCTTAAAAAAAAAGATTTCCTCCAAATTTCCATTCTTCCAAATTAATAAATTTTATTCTAAATCTCACCATAATTTCTCTCAGTGTAGCCGCCGTGCAACCCTTTCTCCATTCCAACCAGCAGTCGCTCTCACCATCTCCGCCATTATTAAGTGAACCTGTTTGCGAGCATATTTCCGAGCTCGCAGGTGGTTTGAGTTTTCCGCAGTTGGGGTAGATTTATTCATGTATTTATGCGTGTAACGGTAACAGCACTCATAATAATTAATATTACTTATTTAATGGATTTTATGCTCATTTATTTGGGTTTTACTGCACCAGGTTACATATTTAATAATAAATGGTTTATTTATGCGGAATTGTTCGATATTAGCGGGGGTACTTATGAGTCCGGATGAGTGTTAATATTTGTTGGAGGTTAGGATGAAAATTTTTTTTAGCAATTTAGAGAAGTTGACCTAATAAGATTTTCCTTAAATTCCATTATTTTTAATTTTTTTTATATACTTCTAAGTGTTTTAATATAAAATTATTTACCAAAAATGATTTGACACTTGAGATTTCCATTCATCAGTTTTTGTTATGTTTTTCTGTTTTCCACTCCGTGCCACTCAATTAATCTTTCTCTAACTTTAACCCAATCCAACACTCTGTGCCCCCAAACCCCACATTACTTGGAATCATTATTTTTGGCTACTCTTAAATGTTCATCGAGGGAGCAATTAAAATATTTGTAAATGACTTTGCTATGCCAACAGCCAGCTCCAGCCCTCTGCCGCTAGCCGCGAGGGTACACTTTTAATATGCACGATAATATTGCGGGCATTCCGACATTGCTGCCGGGAAGGGTTGTAGACAAATATACTTACACTTACACGCTGCTAACTGTGAACCATAGTTTTTGTACGAGTATCTCAATTTCTGAGTGTACAGTGTGTTTCAAAAATTAAGGGGACAAATGATTTCATAAGCTTTAAAGTATTTATATAAGAATTATCTAACCTCTAACCACCTTTCTATGGTCAGTAGGTCGTGAGACATGTAATGTTTTAACAGTTACACCAAAAATATCTTTAGATCCGGTTTGATAGAAGCGTGGTTCTAAGAGGTCTTGAAACCCTGATTCCACAAGATACAGCTTAAGGCAGTAGTCTGCTTTAGAAGCCGAAAAAAAACGTTTTTTCAGCAATTTTTTTTGAAAGGGATGGAAATTATTGCGGTAAACGGAATTTTAAGACGATAGTGTACTATATTTAAGGCTTAAAAAACGATATTTATTATTAAAAAATATTGAAATTTTTTCAAAGTTGTAAGTATTTTTCTGGAGCGCCTGGAGTCTGCACTTGTAAATCGGTGCCGGTGATGGAGATCGTGCGATGCATCAGAAACAGTAGAACCAAATTTTATTTTTAAATTTTTATAAGTTTCTTTTCTTTATGAACTAAAAAACTAACGAAGAAGTTATAAAATTCCAAATTTTTTCGAAGTTTGAAAAAAAAATTCACTTTTTCAGGAAAAAAAATTGACTTTAAGTTGCAAAACAAGTAAATAGTTAAAATAATACTTTTGTCCAACTTTTTTAGTTCAAAGAGAAGATAATTTAATACTGAAGCTAGATCACTTTGGTTTTTTTTCGATCGGACATATATTCTTTTTGCTATCTAACACTTGTGAAAATGAAAACTCGAAGAAACGCGCTTTAAATTCTGCCTGAGCATTCGCACCTGCTCGACGCTCGGCCACTAAAACTGCTCTAGCTTCGAAAATATGTCGAATTGGCCTCTGGAATTTTAAAGAGATATTCGAAATCGATTTTTTGAAGCCTGTAAAGCAGCCTTAACCTTATGTCCAGGACAATTTATTTATTTGTTTTTTATACTGAGCTCAGGTGGTTAATTTCAGGTTCATTACTTGATTCTTCCCTTGTAACGAAAACAACGAATGTTTACTTTTTGCAGCCACTGTATACATATCGGCTCATAAGTGCTTGTGTATGTCCTTATTAAAACCGCTATGCCTCATTTTGCCACTTTACTTGGTGTTCGCACTGGCCAACTCTTCGCCGCGCTCCTTCCATTTCGGTTGACGCATTTCAACTTTTTATGCTTTTATTTATTTATTGTTGTTGTTGTTGCTTAAAAGGCGTTTATTTTGTTTTATGATTGCTCATACACGCAACGCAAAGCAGCAAAGTGGTGTCACAACAACAACAACCAACAACAACAAGGCGTAAAACATAATTTGGCAGCTTGTTAGCAAATATGAGCTTTGTAAGTGCTCCGCTCCCGTCCTCTCCCTCTAAACTACCAACTCGTACTTCAACCTCAAGCAGCTTCGGCCATTTATGCCGTCGCTCATTTTGGGCCAAGCGCCGCGTCGCACTCCCATTTATCACGCCCGAGCGAGTTACGCATTTTACGACGCTGCGGTGTGAGTTGTTGCTGTTGCATTAGTTGCTCGTTTTTTCGATTTATTTTATATTTTTTGCTTGGTAAAAGCTTTTCTTGCATCGTCGCTGCGGTGTACATATGTGCTTGTAACTGTATGTGTGCTTAAAATGAGCGCTATGCGTTTGAATTATGTTATTAAGTGTTGCCATAAAAGGGCCAAAATATTGGACCATTAAGTTGGCTAGTAGTGGCGCTCCATAGCACAAGCTTTCAGGGCTACAGGGTCATAATTGTCCATATAGCTTTAATTGCAACTGTTCTATGGTGCATGGTATGAGAAGCTATTGATCTTTTTGTGATTTTGATCTGGCATACCCTATTTTCGATATTTAAACTGAATTTTTTTCTGAACATGAAGAATCTCTGCAAGATTATGTGGTTATATTTCTAATATTAGATGTGCATTGGCATTGGAGTGAGATGTTATTTGCTAAGGAGCGAGATACAGTGGCGGATCCAGAAAAAAATTTTGGGGGGGTTTTACGAAAAGTTTTATTACTCAACGTATTTTTAATATAGCAGTTCCCTCGCGAAAATTCAGTTATTATAAGACACGTTTTTTTTTTGTGTATTTTTCCCAAAGTACGAATTTGACGCTAAAAAAGTTCGAGAAATATTTTCTTTTTATGAAAGGGTGATCAACTGTTTAGAACAAAACTTTCTTGCGAACTTCAGGCAAACATTTTCGGAATGCTCTCGAAGCTTTAGAAGCAGTGAACAAAACGTCTTTAGGGAATGTTTTCAAGATTTTACGCATATTGGCGTTATTGCCTGTTTCAATAGCATCACCGGAAAAAAGTTTTTCAAGTTTAAAGAGAATTAAAACCTATTTACGAAATACGACAGGTCAAGATAGGCTTAATGATCTAGCATCAATGAATATTCATAGGGATATTGATCTGTCAGTTGATGAAATACTAGAAGAATTCTTTCAAAAACCAAGGAATATAACATATAAGGAATGTGAGATCCCGTGTAATCCTCAATTAATCACTGAGCTTCAGCGATACTGCTTGTACAAATGTAGAGAAAGTTCGAATTATATGAATAACAACAAAAATCTTGTAATTTATTATAATTGCTTATAATTTGATGTGATTTTTTTGATCAATAACCTCATTCCAAACCCATATCAACAAATATATATTTTTCTCTGAGTTCAGGGGGTGTTTTAACACCATAAACCCCCCCGTGGTTCCGCCACTGGCGAGATATATAGAGCGAGAGAGAGAGAGAGACAGATAACATGGTACACAGTCAAGATTTTCGTATAAATCGGGATCTCTTGTAGAGCACATCTTCATTTTACGAAAGTATGATTTAGAAAATTATATAGTTGACTGTTGTGTTGTTTATAACTGTTGAATCAAGAATCAGCTTCGAGCCATATTTATACTTTGCTGCTAATTACTCTGAGCTTCGACTGGGGTAATCTAGAGTTCATACAAGCCCAACACTTCCCTCATTATTCCTCAAATTACCGAATAGCTTTGCTGAGCCATGCGCTTTCTCACATGTTTTGTCTGCTCATTTGGACACAGACCTTCATTTCCGCCATAAACAAATTCAGTCGCTTGTAACGTGCTCATTTAGTCATTCGATTTGTGTAATTTTCCAATTTCCGATTTCTTACTTTGCATTTTATTTTATTGCCATTTTACATTTAGCATTGATGCTGCTGTTGTTGTTGTTCTTGTTGTTGCAATGAGTTCAAAAGAAATTTGCCGCAACGAATCTAATTTGATTGCATGGCACGAATTGCTAACAAATTCAAATTGACGTTGCTAACAACAACAACAAGCAAATAAGAACAATATATAAAAAAACAACAACAACAAAGCCAGCAACAACAACGAATAAGGAAGGTGTGCAAGCGACGGCGGCGCGAGTGGCATTGAGCACCACTTTAAAATGGCGGCAAAAATGGCACTCACAAAAGAAAAAAAAGTTAAATAAACATACATACAGACAAACATACAACAACACAAACACCAACAAATACAAAAACACAATAAAATCGAAGAAAATTGCAGCAAACGAACAATCAAATGGCAGAACAAAACGCGAAAAACATCACAAAATCTAATCGAAGCGTCGAAAATCGCCAACTATTGCGCTAAAACAATGGCAACAACAACAATAACAACAACAGCAATAAAAAATATTCGTAATTCGCGTCGCGCGCTTTTGGCATGCCAATCGCTGACATTTGGCGCTGCCATGGAGGTGAGTTGCTTCCCAAAAAAAAGTGAGGTTATTTGTTTGCAACGCTGGTTGTTGCTTGTTGTTGGCATTGTTCGGTCTGGCGCGCGCGCAAATGTCATAAAAATATGCGACATTTCGCTTTTATTGCTTTTAAAAACTTTATTTCCATCGATTGCGATTTCTTTGACACTCTCTACATGCTACACCCCCACCACCACGTAATTACCGTTATTGTTTTTGTTTCTGCGCTTAGCGTTGGTAGCTCGCTATGTTTTGTTGGAAAAGGAAAAAAATGAATGTTTTAATTTTTGTGCGCTGCCTTTTCTGGCTTTTATTGGCGATTTCCAGCTTTTCAATGGTTTCAATATGGACCTTGGCGGGGGGTTCGAGGGGTTAAATTGGCGTTACAATGAAGTCGACTGCGTGTATTTGCCTCTCAAGCGCGCTGCTTTGGCTTTGGCAGTAGTCATTTGTCGAGTGCGAAGTTTTCAAACTGTCGCAGTGCTGCTGTAGATATGGTGTTTGAACTTTCGATTGAGTTCGATTTGGCAATGCCGTGCACAGTGTAGCAAGTCTTGAATTAATTTCACAAACGAACTCCTTTACTGAGTTTATATGCTGATTTCGTTATTAAGCTTCAGATGTTTTGACCTCTTTTTAGGTTTTTTTTCATATGGAGAATTTCTAATGGACTCATGGTCTGTCCTAATTTTATGAAGAGAAACTGGCAAACTTTTCCGAAAAGATTATTTTTAATATTTATGTACCTAGTGTATTCAAAAAATAACGGGAATTAGAAATTTTACGAGTTTGGAGAGTCCAACTGTCAAAATAGGACCGCTAGGGTTAGATGTACTTTTATGAAATTGACGTTTTTCGTTTGTTCTCACACACACACTTCGTTGCTTGTTCGTGAATTCTTGACCGAAAGCAATACTGTAATGATGTTCCTCAAACTCCATATTCGCTAGACGGAGCCATCTCCGTGTGATTTTTTCCTATTTCCAAAAATAAAGAGAACCTTAAAGAGACGTCTTTTACAATAGTACGAGAAATCGCTGAAAGAGCCAGAGGCTTTCCTGAAAATCGAGTGTTACGACGATTGGCAGCGCCGCTAGTAAAAGAGCATAATATCGAATGGATACTATTTCAAAGGCGACAAAATTAATACAGGGAATGAATAGTTTTTTTTTTTTTTAAAAAAATTCCCTTTATTTTTTTAACGTACTCTTACATTTCAGAACTTGTAAAATTATACAGTGAGTAGAGGGAAGTCCATAGAAATCGTGATCCTCATAGTTTTTGGCCTCCAAAAGAAATCAATAACAGAAGGTGGGAATCATTTTCAGAACAAATTTTAGGTTAGAAAGTTATAGAGTACCTTATTATTGGGTTCTAACCAGACAAAGATGTCCGTGATGGCCCAAGAAATCAAACCTAAAATTTTCTTCAGTTTTAGTCAAAAAATGCCTACAAAATGGCGGAAGTAAAGCACTAAAAAATATGTCCAGTTTATAACGGAACTCTTATATTTGTTGTTGTTGTTTTTCCAAACTTCCCAATCGCTTTAAGAGGCAAGTATTTTCCTTACCAAAAATAAATGTGAAAACTAATTCGGCACAGGCTACCATGGTAATTGAATTTTTATCGACTCAATATTGAACCAACAAAGGCCAGCAATCGGCGAATATTCGAAAACTTTATTATTAGCAAGTATTGTGTAAATATGTATGTGAGTCAACTCAACTTGAATACCACACGGAAGTATTCAAGCTAATACAGCTGAGCAGGTCGATTGTGTACTGGCAATTTATTACCGTTATTATCCAAATTAAAAATCTTTGCGCTAAAATGTTTGCGGCCAAAACAAAATTTTTGCATTTCACTTTCGAGTTGTTTTTCCCCCTGGAAAAATTTCCGCTAACTACTTTATTAGCTTTATTGGCTTCTCCGGCGCAGTACGCAGCGCGTCTTAATTGTTATTGTAAAGTTGTTGTGTGTGGGTGGTGTTGTTGCTGCTTTTAGTTTTTTTCTCTTTGTGTTTATTGGCATTGTTGCTCAGTGTGGGCGGTGTTAATTCGATTTATACAATTTAATTAGATTTTTGTTTTCGCTTATAAATTATATTCGCCGCAGCGTGCAGCTGACACACTGACAACTGTTCGACAAAAATTTTATTTGACATTATTTATTGGCGCACTTTCTCTCGCTCGCTCTCTCACAAGTGTAGCGCCGTGCACTTTTCTAATTAATTAATGCAATGCGGTGGCACTTATTTGTCGCATATTACTTTTTTCGATTTTTAATTCGAAAGTCTGAGTAAAGTGCGGGGCACAATTTGGATTTTCACTTCATTAAGTTAATTAAAAATGCTGCGGAGGGGAGAGAGTGATTTTCGATTTGAAATTATGAAAAATCTATTGGAAGGTAAACCGTTTCAAAGAAAGTTATGAGACAGTTGAGAATTGTGGAGGCTACAACAAGCTGTTGAACGAAGAAATCAGTCAAACATGATGGAACTAGTGTCCCAATACTCGAATATAGGGTCAAAGAACGAGGTAACTTAAACTTACGACAAATTTCAATTGTAGACCCCTAGACCTGTGAAGTCTAAATTTGGTTTCGGGAGCTAAGTTTTGAAAAAAAATGCCCAAGAGAACCAAATTGAGCCAGATTGACCATTCAACTGCTTTTTAGCCTCCAAACAACTTCGGGTAGTGCTTCTTCTTACGGCTATAAGTCGCTAGGTCCGAATATAGATTCTTCTTATATGATAGTGTTAAATGGAAATGAGCTCCAGCAGCTCAGTCCGGACTAGAAATCCATCTCTCAACCGTTTAATACTAACGAGGGATCTCTTCAGGTATGTTCGGCTCAAAATCTAGTATCTAGACTCATATGTATGTCGGTAGATTTTTTAAAATCTAATCTCTTCTATAAATTGAATATGATCAATTTATAGCCAAAAATATCCAAAATAAATTAGGTACCATCTTGCAACCTTACCTTCTGACAAATCCCAATGTGTCCACTGTGGTCAACACCCAGTTAACGGCGTTAATCCCACATTTGATTTAACGATTTGATGAAAAACGGAGTTTACAATGTCGACAATACACATATGGAACTCCGTTATATGTTTTCCGCTGAAGGGTTATAAAATCCATAATGGGGTATCAATGCAGCACAACAATAGCAACAAAGGCAAGGCAAAAGACGGTCTGTGGCATAAAAAATGTCGCCGTCTGTGCATTGCACCCCATTAAGATTTCACTTTTTTTTGCAGACGCATCACACTTCCAGTCATCTCATTTGAGCAGGGGTTAGCGCTTAAATCGCCGAAATTACCTTATCAATAGACCAGAGCAAAATGACCGAATTCAATTACAGTTTGACTTAGCTAACTTCGTGTTGTTGTTGTTGTTGTGTGTTGTTATTGCGGTCAATGTGTTGTTGCTGCACCCTTTTATTGGTTTATTTGAGGTTATTTTTTTTCGTTGAATTTAATTTGGCCGTATTTGATTTTGGTTGCTGTAAAATGTGCGAAACGTGCGTTACAAATTTGATTTCTTTTCCACATTTTTATTGCCCAAACTACAGGGTGTACACACGCACTCAAACATACTTATTTGTATTCTCAGAGCAAAAGGGTTACAGTTGCGCTGCCGTTGGTTCGTAACTCTTTTTTGCATTTTGTGGCTTCATAACAAGGGTCCGTCCATTGACCGCAGTCGTCGGTCCCAACTGATGCGCCGTTTATTTGCTCTTTTGGCATTTTTTCGCCGTAAAACAATCAATAGAAATGAAATCGCATTAAAATAAATAAAATTTCGTGTAACATTTGGCAAAATTTAGTAAGGGGGTTTAAGTTCTTCGACACCCTGCCCGTAATGGTTCATGCTGAAATACTCATAACTTTCCGATTTTGTAACGCAAAGTAATTGTTTATTATTTGCTTTCGATTTGGGCGATTCGGTAGACCATTAGGTGATTTTATTGTTAAAAATAATGATATTGAACGAAAGTGAAATAAGAAGAATAAGAGAGAGAAAGGTTCCTATATGTATATAGTAGTGTGTAAGCAATAACACATTGATTTCAATAGATATGATGACGTATCCTACACAAAATAAGAGGATGGATTTTATCTCAGAGACTCTCTTTTTTTTGGTATGGGAAGCATTCCAAGTGCAACGCTGGAGACCGAGCTGATTAATAATAGATGTGATATATGACTGTACAAGTATAGGTCGTCTAAAGAGGCTTTAAAAATATCAATAATGGTATAGTAGAGAAGCTATTGAAATCGAAATCGGCGCTCCAACAAAAACTAACAGTTATGAAGAGATAGAGTTAAGGGGGTATTCTGGTCTAGACGCATGAATTTTAGGTATTTTTTAAACTAAGATAAAAAATGAAAGCATTTTACAATACATTTTTTTATGTTTTTCATTGAGATTTTAATAATATAAAAAATTGCAAGAAAAAAAACCAAAAGTGGGGGCTTCAAAAAAAAAAACGGTGCGTCCTGGTTGAAGTGATTTCAACCCTTGTAGAGATGTAAAACACAAAAAACAAGACGATTCTTCATTAGTAAGGATGTCGTTATCGGGTTAACCATTTAAAAAAAAATAGAAAATGGCGTCGGTTTAAAAAAAAAATTTACTCGATTTTTTCGACTTTTTCGAATTTTTTAAAAATACTTAAAATCAAAATTTTTGGAAATCCAACGCAGACACGATAGAGCATTGTATAAAGAAGATATATACCAAATTTTAAAGGAATCGGTTCAGTAGAACTTGAGATATCATGTCAACCACCTCAAAAACAGTAGTTTCGAGAAAAACGCGTTTAAAGTTTAGAAGACCGCTCGGCCGTCTCGGCCGCCACGTCACAAAATCGGCTGTATCTCCGAAAATAAGTCGAATTTTGAAAAATCCTTCCAAAATATGCAAAAAAATCGATTATTTCAAAATCCTAGACCAGAATATCCCATTAATGGATGGGCTTAGTTTACTACAAAAGCTATTTATAAATACATGCAAGCATTGATCTATCTCCTTTGATTCTTGTTAAGATCTTAACAAACTCAAAGTCGTTCCGCAATCTAAGGGTTGCTTCTTTTCGAACATAACTTCTCTGTATGGTATAGTTTTAGTTTCCCTTGAAAAAATACTAATAATATAAAGTAAATAGACCAACTGGTATAATAAGACATCTCTGAATAAAAATTGGTTTCTTTCAAGTTAGATGATCTGGGATCAATATGAAAGTGTTCCAAGAAATTCTGCTCAAGTAAATTGAAAGGTTAAGTTAATTTTTGTTTAAACTACAATTGCATCCCTGTTATATAACTCGTGTATAACCACTTCTAACCAGCTAGAAGAAGCAAACTAAGCTGAAGTTCACACAATTTAAGTTTAAATAAAATGCAAATTGCCTTCTTTTCTCATCAAATCAAATTTGATGTCCAATTTTTGAGGATTTTCTGTCCAACACATATCGAAAATGTTTTGATTGGATTTCCACATGCTGCTCTCGCTCGCAACACACTACAAACTATACACATGTACAGTACAAAAACACTAACAACATGCTCAAGTTGTACTGACGCTGCGTTGAGGTCGTCACGCACTAAGCAAATAAACAAAGGTGTGAAATCGCCGCCAGTGATGCCACTAACGCCCACCTCGAAGGCAGGGAGAACCGCTGTCAAATGCACATATACACACATTGGTAGTGCAAAAGGGTTGCTTGCTCTGCAGCGACAGGTCTTCACTGGCAGCATGGTTGTTTGCTTCGCTTAAGCGTGTTCAGGGCGTGCGCTGACCTGTCAAAACTGATCCATATTCTTTTGACTCGTTATAAATTGTTTGTTTATCCGAGTGATTTGAAGTATTGCCATTTATTGGCATCATATTTTTCTGCATATTTTGCTGTTGCTGTTGTTGTTGCGTTTGTTATTTTTTACGATTTCTTGTTATTTTGCTTATGATTTGTTATTGCTCTATCGTATTCGGGGTTTTTATATCCCCTTAGTCCTTGCGGGGCTTACTGCTTTCATGGCTTATGTGTAGGTGCGTGTGTTTGTTGTTGTTGCATTTAGTTTTTTTTTATTCAACAACTGATGCCATAAAATATGTTTTATGACCAAATGGAACATCAACAAGAACAACAACAACACATCATACATGTGTGTTTAGCATTAGCCAAAGCGCTGCACACTTCACCCCCTCAAACTCCCCCCGCAGTGGCTGTGGCTGTCGCTGTCATCCTCGCTGCTCACCGTTCCGTCTGCGCTCTGTCATAAATGTTTGATTGTACCTGCGTGTCCAGCATTGATAATTGGAGCCAATCCGTTCGCAACAACAACAACAATGAGGGAATATTTGCAATCCGTGAGGCACGTAGCCGCTCCTGCTGCATAGAGTTAGGTGTGTGTGTGTGTTGTTGCATATTTCATGCAGCTTTTGTTTATGTTTTTGTTTGCTGCGAATTTTTTCATCAATTCTTCATCGCTGGCGCTTTTTTGATTAATTGATTGCGCGCTTAGAAATCAATTTGTTGATTTGACAGTTTTTTTGGCGTTGATTTTCGCCAAAGTGCTTGAAAAATAAATGAATTGGGTTAAAAATGGCAGCCATGATTTGTTTATACGTGTTTGGAATGCCATTTTTGGGCTTTGATGATTGTACGAATGGAATATTTTTTCAAATAACGGTGAAATATTTTTTTTTTGTAAATGCAAGTAATCAGAGTTTTAATAACCAGTTATTTCGAAACACTTGTGGTTATAGAAGATATATATGGAATTGGGTTTAAATGAAAGATGGACGGATGACCTGTTATTTAAGATTTCTAAATTTGGGTAAATTATAATATTTTATAATAAGGATAAGGCAGTAGTCTGCTTTACAGGCTTCAAAAACTCGATTTTTTTGTTTGGTTTTAAATCTCTTCCAAAACTATCCAAGAATATGTCTTTAAAATTCCAGAGGCCAATTCGACATATTTTCGAAGCTAGAGCAGTTGCGAATGCTCAGGCAGAACTTTAAACCGCGTTTTCTCGAATTTTCATTTTGACAAGTGTTAGAAAACGGTGCCGGCGATAGCAAAAATAATATATGTATGTCCGATCGAAAAAAAACCAAAGTGATCTTCATTATTAAATTATCTTCTATTTGAACTAAAAAAGTTGGACAAAGGTATTATTTAAACTACTTGTTTTGCAACTTAAAGTCAATTTTTTTGCTTAAAAAAGTGATTTTTTTTTTTTTAATTCGAAATAATTTTGAATTTTATAACTTTTTTGGTATTTTTTGAGTTCATAAAGAAAAGAAACTTATAAAAATTAAAAAAAAATTGCTTCGACTGTTTCAGATGCATCGCACGACCTCCATCACCGGCACCGATTTACAAGTGCAGACTCCAGGCGCTCCAGAAAAATACGTACAACTTTGAACAAATTTCAATATTTTTTAATAATAAATATTGTTTTTTAAGCCTGAAATATAGTACACTATCGTCTTAAAATTCCGTTTACCGCAATCATATCCTTCCCTTTCAAAAAAAATTGCTAAAAAAACGTTTTTTTTCGGCTTCTTCGGATTTTTCAAAAATTGTATTAAGTCTCTTCAGTCTCAGCGAGTACACTTTATAAGCCTAGTAAAACTAGAGACATTTTTCTATTTAAAATATTTTTAATTAAGTGAAGGGTTAAAAAAAAATCCAATTAATTTAATTGAACCTTACCTGCAAGCAAGCATCTCAACATGAACACCCTACCAAAGCGGCATACACTTGTAATTCATATAAATTCTTATCGCATTTTTCTCCCAAAATCGTTTAAATCACTCAATTTTTGTGAGTCAAAATATAAAACCCGAACGATTTCACAACAGGATGTGAATTTATTCAAACTCGAAATTATTTGATTTATGGTTTGTTGGTGCAATTTTCAGCCAGCGTAAATGCCATACAAGACAACAACAGCAATAACAATGTCAGCAGCAATGCTGAGGAAATTGGAAAAAACTGACAGTTGAGACAACAGTTGTGAAGATTAGATTAGAAATGGACAAATTTACGGAAAATGCAGCAAATGCCGCATGTCATATATATAACACACACACACATAAGAGTAATGGAAATAACGATGTTGTAAATTATGTAGGCATAAATAAGTAAAAAAATATCTTTAATTTGATGAACACAAAATGGTTGATGTGCTGATGGTTGTTTTATAACGCTCATCAGCTGCATGCATATATATTTGTATATGCATACATACCTATATATATGTAAGTAAATAGCTACATGAATTTAGCCTTTCTTTCGATTTCAATTTTTTTGTATTTTTTTTTTTATAATTTTTTTTTGTTTATTGTATGCTAGTATTAAGCAATTGGCCATATCAAACGCATTTATGACCGTCCAAGCGACTTATGTCGCCTTTGGCCAGCAGTTAATACCTTTTATGTGTGTCTAGCGAATGGGTGTGAAAGATCGTTAGCAGCTCAAAACAAGTTACTCTTAATGGCATTTGAGCAACAAAAATTCCAAAAAAAAAATGTGTATAAAATAAAAAATGAATCTTCGAAATCATAAAGTCGCAATTAATACACAATTTGCCTTGTTAGTAAGTTAGGCAAACAAAGGGCAATATTATGTGGCTTGGAAAAGAGCGAGACATATGGGGAGACAAAGAGAAAGGTAGACATCATTAAAAAGAGGAAATTGAATTTTCTTGGCTGGAATTCGATATTTCGAGCGGTAGTTTTGAAACTGGTTGCTTGATAAAGATATCTTAGGATTCTTAAAAAAAAAAATATTTTTAAAAATTGAAAAAATTAAAAAAATGAAAATTTTTAAAAATTAAAAAAATTAAAATTTTTAAAAATTTAAAAAATTAAAAATAATATATTATTAGATCTACAATTTGGCTTCCGCCGTTTTTTTGTAAATTTAATTTTTTTTTGTATAAAAACGGTTACAAATGTCGATGAGCCTCAGCCGCACTTTTCTTGGAATTAAAAAAGAAAAGCTAAATTTCCCGCAAATGTCGAGAATTCGGCTCAAAAGTGATATTTTGACAGTGGAGAATAAGTTTGGCATGCAAACAGATCTCTACAAATATTTTGTTGGGTTAATGTTGACACAAATGTCCAAGATCGATATAAAACGATTTAATCGATTTAATCGACCAGAGCTTGGCCCTAGAGACATCTATTGGAAAACGACCAATATTAATATTATATTTTTGAAAAAAATTTATTTTTGAATATTTTCTTGGAAGGAAGGAAGGTCTATTTAGTTTCTAGGTTAGGTTTCTATTTAGTGAGAAAAAAAAAGTTAAAAAGTCTTATAAAGAGTCACTTTATCTTCGAAATAGTTCAATATAATGGAAAGGATATGTCTAAAACTTCACTTTTTGTTAGCGAAGAACTCTTTCTACAACGACAACTTATGATATTCTTTCTTTTTACTGTGATTAAAATGATCTAAGAGATTGAATTATTTCGTTGTTTTAAATTTAATCTGCATATTAGATTTCTGCATGTTAAATATTAAAATAAATTATTAATTAGAGGCCAGAGTTATAAAAAATATTTTTCTCAGCACGAAGCCTCAAATATTTTTATATAATTATTATTTTCTATTCATTCCATTAATTGCCTTCAATGCTTGCCATTGCCACTGTTTCAATTATTTCGAAAAAACAATCGCTCTTTACACGCCATTCTCATATCATTTTCAAACTTCTCTTCACCTCTCATATGAGGTGATCATAAATATTCATTCACTTGTTAGCCATCATTAATTATTTCTGAAAATTTCCTCATTAAATCGCTGCTTTAACATGCGACTACGTGTTCCCATTTCACACTCAATAAGCTGCAAAAAAGAAACATACGGGACTTCATTGTCTGCGGTAGCTTCTTCAGTTCGCTTTGCTGCAAGCTGCTTCTTCAGAGCAGCTTCTGGTGGCTTTGTGTCCATTGTTGATGGCGGCCTTTGGTGTAAAATCAGGTTAATTACCGCTGACTATTGGCCACGAGGAAGGGTCGCATAGGTTTTTCGCTCATTTGTGTGCAATTGTTAATTAACGAATAATCAAGTAAGCGGATATTTAGCTGATTGCAGAAATACTTCAAACGAGCCGCCATGCAATGAAACAAGCTTCCCCTGCTTTAAACACGAATTACAAAAAAAATAGATTAAAATGAAAGCTTATTCTTTAGTCAGCACAAATATTGTAATTTCACATTATTTCCTTTCAAATATATATTTTTTATATATTCAAGTTTACCTTCCAATACATTAGTAGTTAAAAAACAAGTAAGGAAGGGCTAAGTTCGGGTGTAACCGAACATTTTATACTCTCGCAATTTATTTATTTAACTTTATTAATATTATATAATACACAATTTGACCCACATATTCGACATATATATTACACAAAGTCCATTGAAAGTTGGAAACCCTAATATTAGGTTAGAAGCACCGAGGTCCTCATGTTCGATATATGGGGCCTTGAAAACATATGGTCCGATTTTGGCGATTTTTAGAATGGGGCTGCCACACTATTAACATAGTATTTGTGCAAAGTTCTGCACCGATATCTTCACTAGTGCTTACTTTATATATTGTAATGTAAACGATTCAGATCGTCTTCAAAGTTCTGGTATATAGGAAGTAGGCGTGGTTGTGAAGCGATTTGGCCAATTTTCACAACATATTATTGGGAGGTAAGGAAACTATTACAAACCAAGTTTCATTGAAATCTGTCGAGTAGTTCCTGAGATATGGTTTTTGAACCATAAGTGGGCGACGCCACGCCCATTTTCCATTTTGTAAAAAAATATGAGTGCAGCTTCCATCTGCCATTCCTTATGTGAAATTTAGTGTTTCTGACGTTTTTCGTTAATGTTTTTTTTAGCCATTTCCTTATACATTCCAAAAATGACAGAAATCGGATAATAACCACGCCCCCCTCCCATACAAATGTTAAATTGAAAATTACTAAAAGTGGGTTAACGCCACTTTGAAAATTACTAAAAGTGGGTTACGCCAAATTGAAAATTACTAAAAGTGGGTTAACGCCACTTTTAGTAATTTTCAATTTAACATTTGTATGGGAGGGGGGCGTGGTTATTATCCGATTTCTGTCATTTTTGGAATGTATAAGGAAATGGCTAAAAAAAACAACTGCAGAAAGTTTGGTTTATATAGCTCTCTTGGTTTGCGAGATATATACAAAAAACCAATTTGGGGGCGGGGCCACGCCCACTTCCCCAAAAAAATTACATCCACATATGCCCCCTCATAGTGCGATCCTTCATACCAAATTTTATTTCCATAGCTTTATTTATGGCTTAGTTATGGCACTTTATGTGTTTTCGGTTTTCGCCATTTTGTGGGCGTGGCAGTGGTCCGATTTGGCTCATTTTCGAAAGCAACTTTCCTATGGTGCCAAGAAATAAGTGTTCCAAGTTTCATTAAGATATCTTAATTTTTACTCAAGTTACAGTTTGCACAGGACGGACGGACGGACAGACATTCGGATTTGAACTCCACTCTTCACCCTGATCACTTTGGTATATATAACCCTATATCTAACTCGTTTAGTTTTGGGTGTTACAAACAACCGTTATGTGAACAAAACTATAATACTCTCTTAGCAACTTTGTTGCTAGCAACTTTGTTGCGAGAGTATAAAAATAATAATTATATGAGAAAATATTGACTCCATCATTTTCATTGTGCCGCCAATGAAATCAAAGCATTCCAGACAAGCTGCGCTGCTCAAGTTCAATGGCGGAAGTTGCCGTTGTAAAAGTGTTAAATAATATCGAAAAAATCCTTTTAAACGCCAGCGTCTCTTATTTGACTTGAATAAATACGCTCAAGACGCGTCTAACAAGAACGCATTAGCACGCTTATAAAATGTATTTGTGTTGTCTTTATGAAACAGGAAATTAAAACTCATGGATGTGTGCTGCCCAAATTTAAGAATATATTTAAATATTTGAAAAAAATTTCGAAGCCATTTCAAAAGATCGCAGGTGGTTGGTGATTGTGGCTCCGCGACGCTAAGTGGTCGTCCATTAACTTTTCGGCTACTGGTTTTCCTGTTTACACATTGAGGTTTACTTTGTGGCAGCACTCTCTGGTCTTTAAATAAGACTCGAGTTTATAAAAGATGTTAGATAGTTTTTGGAGGAAGCCATTTAGTTTATGTTTACTGGTGTTGGATTCACCAAGAAAGTGAGCAATCAAACAATATTTTGTACAATAATGTTGCTATCAAAAATTAATATATAAGAAAGGGAGTCTACATATCATCAACCCTGTCTAAAAGATGGAATCTTTTTGTAATAAGAGAAATTAATAAGCAATAGAACAACAAATTGGATATACGAAGTGTGTTCAAAAAATAACGGGAATTTTTCGAAAAGTACAATTCTCAATTTTGTTTATTTAGTTGATATGCCCCTCAAGTACGGTAAAATTTTTTTGTATTCTCCGTGTGACTTTTTTCCGTTTCTAAAATTAAAAAGAGAACCTTAAAGGGCCGTCGTTTTATGATCATACGAGAAATCGATGAAAGAGCCAAAGTCTAAAAATCGAGTCTGAGAAGTGTTTCGACGAATGAAAGAAGCAAGAAGCGCTGCCATAAGTGCATAACATAGAAGGGGACTATTTTGAAGACGACAACATTAATCCAGACGAGTGAATGAATATTTTTTTCCAAAAACGAAAATTCCCGCTATTTCTTGAACATAACTTGATGTGAGATAAATTCATTGAAGCTCTATCCTATAAATCTATTCTGAATAAAAAAAAAAAAAAACAAAAAACAATGTGATAATTAGACTCGTCTGTCTTTTCAATCTTGAAAAAAATAAAATATTTATGGATACTAGCATTAGATATAGGTAATGGAATTGTGAATAACTAAATGAGAAATTTTGTTCTTCAAAAATCCATTTATTCTATATATGTATCCGCAAAATCCCTTTCATATGAATTTCCAACAGCCTTCCTTCAAAACATATACTCCATATCGAAAAGTCACCACTTTCACCACAACGTACTGCAAATAGCACTCAATCATTCGAGTAGCCTATTTCCAGCTCATTTCCCACACTCACTCAACAACGAACGAGTCCAACAAAGAACGAGTTTGCAGCCAACTGCTTGCACAGAGCGCACGCTTTCTCTCTCTGCCAACCGGCAGCGCTCAACAATGGCGTCCAAGATGTCGTCGCCAGCGAAAAAGGTGTGGCCAAAGCGTGTTTCAATTGCCATTTCCTTGCACACACGGCACGCAATAATCCAATAAGAAGACGATATTGCTTTGATATTGTATATGCTGGCAAGTGTGTTGGTGTGTATCTGTGCTGTTGCCTGTTGATGTTTTTTGGTTGAGTAAATTAAAATTTTTGTATGTAGTTTATTAATAAATGGAGAGTCACACCATACCGTGCCGTGTCGTGCCGCGCTGTGCCAGCTTCGGAGCTGGTCAGGGTGTAGCCGTAGACATATGTATGTGTATTGGTGGGTGTGTGCCTGTGCATGAATGCGAAAGCGGCGAGTAGGAGCGCTTGGTCGAT
The DNA here is from genome assembly GCA_031772095.1 of Zeugodacus tau. Classification (NCBI taxonomy): domain Eukaryota; kingdom Metazoa; phylum Arthropoda; class Insecta; order Diptera; family Tephritidae; genus Zeugodacus; species Zeugodacus tau. The sequence goes on along the minus strand of CM062653.1, from coordinate 1,426,933 downwards.
TATTTTGTGCTTTTATTATGCGACGTTCGTGTCTGCTGCATGCGGCAATGTGAAAAAATAATGTAATAATTATTATAGTTATAATGAACTCATAAACAAGTTGCATACATTAATGTACATACATACAAGCAAAAAGAAAAAAATGTAAGAGAAAAATATATATATTTATACTGCAAAAAAGGAAGCAAAGCAGCAAATTCGGCATTTTGTGCTCATATATGTATATAAATTTAGTATAATTTTTCCTTAACTCTAGTAAGCCCATTTTCTAGATTTATCTTTATTCTTCCTCTTTATTCAAAAAATAATAATTTATCGCATTATATATTGCATACCTGCATCAATATTTATCTGTACACCATTAGTTGTTAATCATACGTAATGCAATGCCATAAAATACTAATGGCGTACAACAACAACAACTGCAAAAAATCGAGGGCAAACAATACAACTCGTTTATATCAACTTCATTAAAAACCAAGCAAATTGATTTTTTTTTCACCACTTTTTTTCCAACACGCCGCTGCTGGCATTTGCGTGTGCCTTGTGAAAAAATTGCACAATTCACTTAATATTTATTACATTTTAAACAAATAAACACACATTCGCTCTCGCTCGCACACACACACACCCATGCACTCGCTGGCATCTGCCGCTTGCGCTCATCGTTGCCACATTAGCAGGCAACGGCACAACAACTATTTCGGTAATATGCTACTACTCCACACCACAAACCATTTGGGGCACTTCATTGAAGGCGATTGTTGTTAAAGTGTGTGTGTGCGCTTTGTAGGTTCATAAGTAGGTTTGTTTGTTGGTATATGTATATGGGTATTGGCACTGTGTGACACAGTTTGGAGAATAGGGGATTAAATAACTTTAGTTGAATCTCAATTTTCAAAATAAAAAGTAAAAGAAATATGTGAAGAGTTCGTATTGCCCATTTAAACAAATTATAAATACTTTACAACAACAAAAAATACTCAAATCTGGAATTTGAGAATATGGTACCCGACTTTTTGACCTTTTGTTTAAGCATTATATAACCTCCATAATCTTTCGAGCTTATAAATCCAAATAATTGTAGTCACTCTGAGCTCAGATCCATAAAAACAGATTTTCTTAGAGTGATGTTTGTAAATTATGTATCCGAAGGTTGTTTAGAGAATTCATATATGGGATACTGTTGCCTAGAGTAAACCTCCTACTTTAGATATTGGAGTATAATAATTTTGATTAAAAAAAATTTTAAGGCCTGATAATATAGAAAAATAGAGCACTATGGTACAGTTCCAATATTTTTGGTATTTTTAAGGCTTTAGTAGGTTTGTTTGGAAGTTGAGAAAGAGGATTAGCTAGGTTAATATCATACAAAGTTCCGCTAGTTCAAAAACTATTAAAACTTTTTCCGTTAATCACAGATTTTGTGCGGTCTTGTGCTATTCCGGCACTTTAAACCCACTTCAAAGCGTGCTCAATAAAATAAATCTTATTTTTAAAGAAAATTTTTTATAAAAAACCTTTATTCGATCGTAGAATTCTCACATATTTTTCTTAAATCAAACATTTTTATCTTTTTCCATATGTAAAACACACTGTCCAACACCTCAAGCTAAACCCGCTCACATCCTCTTACCCAGCCGACACATACATATTCCACTCGACTGCGTCAAATCGCCTCGCTTGCTCCTCCAATCCGAAATAGTGTATTTTAATGACGTACATAATAAAATTCCCATTCGTTTTGTGCCAATTCCATATAATTCCAAACCCAACCAGCCAGTCAGCCAGCCAACTCGTTGCTTGACTGCCAAGCGCTGGCTGTTTATTGTTGTCCCAATTGCTGTTGTTGCTGTTGTTGCTATTGTTGCTGCTGTTGATAGTGATTTTCAAACACTGATTTCTCCACTGATTTACTTACTCGAACTACATTGAAAAGCGAGTGTGGCAAAGCCTCCACCAAGCCAAAGTCGTAATAAACGTCGAACAACCCTTCAACATGAGTAAAAATGAACAATAAAATGAACAACAGCAACAACAAGAGCAGTAGTACGAAGTATATGAGTAGCAAATTGTATTAGCTGCACTCAAAAGTATGAACAACAACAACTACAATGCTGATGAAGCAAGGAGTTTGCTGCGCTCTCACTCGCGCTCACACACGCTAATGCTTAATTGAGGCACACATACACTCAAACACCAACAACTACAACAATGTTGGTATTAACAAAACAACAAAAACAACAATCATATGCTGAGTCTATGAGTCAATGCAGCAGAAATGTTGGTTGTGCGGCGGCCAGCAGCAGAGCGGAAACGGAGGTGTAAGCAAAGCGGATTTGAGGAAACAAAACGCATCAACTCTGCGCTGTTTGTCTCTGTGTGTGTGTGTTAGTGTAAATGTGTGCGTGCTGCTGTGCTGGGATTTCAATTTCTTTGCTGAGCAGTTTTTGGCTTATTGGTCTCTTTGTTGTTTGCCTGCCGAGTTACAGTGCTGCCGTTGCGAACACCGATACAGCGACGGACCAGCGCGCCAGCTCAGTCGACACAACGACGGTAGTCAATTTGGAAATCATTCTGTAGTCTTAGGCCTAATCATTCGGACGGTAAATGGTAAAGCGCACGGAAGTGTGAAGAAAATCGCTCAAATCATAATTATTTTTGTGAAAATATCAAATCAAAAAACGGGTTTTGAATACTATTCGATTCGAAAGAAAATATTCTCACATCGTCGGTTGAGTACGCATAACGACGATATGTCGAACGGATGAACTCTCGTCAAGTGTATGTGATTTTTAATAAAAGTGAAGTGATTTTTCTGAAAAAATTTTAACTTTTCGAAAATGATTTGAAAACAAAAATTAAAATAAAACTGAGTTTAACAATTTTTGTTAAAATTATCAAGCCTGACTGCGATCCACACTGTTTGAAACACATTGAAAATACTAAAAGTTATAAAATCGAAGATAAGTGATTTTAAAAAATTAATCAGTTTAAATTTTAATAAAAAAATATTAATTTCTATAAAAGTTTATTATTGGATTCGAATTCGACTTGGAAACTAGTTTTCTAAAAAAAAAAATTTAATACAAATAAAGTGTGTTTCGTTCGAAGAAGTGAAGAGTTTATGGATCAAGATTATCAAAATCGGAATAAAATACTACACTAAGGAACTTGACTTCATTATCAATTCCTTAGCAAGTTTGTTTTGAAGGACGTGAAACCCCCTAAATAACAACCAAATCTAATATTCCCCCGCCAACTGGCTCCCAACATCCACACTGGGTAGCCCTTATTTGCCAACAACGCCCGCGGGCTCCGAGAGTCCGAATGCAACAACCGCCGTTGCACACATAACCGCCGTGCAGCCGCTACCGCCTACGCTGCATGCCTACAACAGCAATCACAACGACGCGTCGCACAACAGCAACCAACATCCGTTGCTGCCGCAGAAACATTTCCAGCTTTCGGAGAACTCCGCTTTCAATTTAGCCGCTACAGCCATCGCTGGTGCCGCGGGCTTCCCGACCAGCGCGGCCGCTTTCTATCATCGCCTCAATACCTTTGCCGGCGCTAGTGAGAGCACAAGCACCTCATCAACCGACTATTGTCTGCCAGCGTACAGTAGTGGACACGGCAGTGAACAACAGTTAATTGGAGCAACAAACACAGACAACATGGATCTCATAAACCCCTACATGCGCCATCACAGTTTCGCCACGAGCCAGAGCAGTTCGCCGTCGGCTATGGCCATGGCTTCGATGGCGAGTCGCAGTCCACCAACGGGCGCTGCCGCCTTGCATCATCACCTCCCAAATGCCGCCGGCTTGACGAACGGTTTCGCAGAAGCGGCCGCCGCGGCTGCTGCGGCGCATCACGACTATCAGAATTTAGCCGCCGTAGCGGCGAGTCGCGATCACTTGCTTGACTATCACAATGCGGCCGCTGCTGCCGCTTATGCCGCCAACAACAATAATCTTACCAGCCCACTCATGCTTTTGAAGGCGCCGTCGAAGCAACTACACAGCCACGAAGCTGGTGGCACAAAGTCGACGCGTTCGGCTGAGGATTCCTCCACACCGCCGCCATTGCTCTCGGCGAGCAGCGGCGGTGGCGCCGGTGCTGATCACTCTTCCGTCGCTTCATCGTCCCGCCTGCAATCCGAGTCGCCCGACAACTGCGCCAACTCGCTGCATCACCGCAACCGCTACGACAATAACTCCAGCCCCGGCGTTGATAGCTCCAAATCGTATCCGGTGAGTCAGCGCAGCGGCAGTGGTGGCGATGAGGCGGGCAATAACAGTGAATCGAGTCCTCCACCGCCTGACTACAGTCCCGAGAATCTCTCCGCTAATCGCGCCAAATATGCAGCACATCACAACAATAATAATAACAACAACATCGGCGCTATGCATCCATTGGGCGTGCATCACAATAACAATAACAATATGCTGGAACATAAGTTGCCATTGAGCTTTCTGGGGCCACCGCTTGCGGCGCTACACTCAATGACCGAAATGAAGACTGGCGGTGGTGCGTCGAGCATGATGAACGGCTATGCGAATAATCAGCAGACGCACTTGATCAGTGATGGACGCGGTGGTGTGGTGAGCAGCGGTATGTCCGGTTCCATTACAACCACAACAACAACACACACACAAGGTGCGGCCAATCCGCACGGCATCGATACGATATTGTCGAAACCGCCGCCGGTCACGTCGGCGGGTCTAAGTGCTTTAACGGGAGGTGAGTGCGATCTACATAAATCCTTGTGAATCGAAAACAAAGTGTGGGAGGTGATCTCTGCCTTTATGGTAGAGCTAGTTTGGAGGTTTTCGAGGGAATTGAATTCTAATCAAAATGGTTGAGGTTATGGGAGTTTGGTTAAATATGGGAATAAAGCCTCTGAATTGAATTTAAGGAAATGTAAGGATATCGTATGCTGCCTTTGAGCCAAAGAATACTAAATTTCATATCCACAAGCTTCAGAAAATTGGTCCATTATGTCAATATAAAGCCAAAGACAGGTCTAGGGATGGTCTTGAAATTATTTTTGGGTTTCAATTTCCGAAAATGGAGGAAGAGTGTCCGTTTAGTACCTCCACCTTAGAAGCTAGCTACAGTTTGAGTTCCTAAAACTTGGCAGAGGTCCATATTTCCAAATTGAGAACTGGTTCCGGACTTGTGCGAGCAACTCCTTTCTCAGTGAGGACAATCGCCTCACGATTTTAACTTACAAAACCTCACATATTTCTCTAAGTGCAGAGATGTACTCATATACATTTTGTGATGTTCATAGAGGCGCTCGCGGTCTGAATCCGGTTTTAGCAACAAAAAAAAAATGAAAAATCGTAGAAGCCACAAGACAATTTGCTGACAAATATTTTATGAGCAATCATTTTAAACGTTCAATTACCGACATTTGTGTTGCTGGCTTAAATTATTTAACATTTTTTTCAAATTGTACAACAACAACAACCACGAGTCATTAAATCTTTTCACGATTTATTATCTAATATTTATTGTTGTCACATTTCCAAAAAAAAAATTGTCAAACAAGTTCGTTATATTCACTAAATTATTGTAGCTTAATTAAGTGGAGTTATTGAGTGACAACGGCCAAGTAGACGAAGAAGGGGACGCAGCAAGCAAGCGGAGCGAATATTTTGTTTGTTTTTATTGTCTTCGTGACTCGACGGCTGCATGACCGTGCGTTGACAATATTTATTTTCAATATTATATTGATTACAACTCATAACTAATTAAATAAATGACAACAAATTCAATTACAACAAAAACCGAAATGAGAAGAATCGAAAAGCAGATCAAATCGATTACATCAAGGCGTTAACTATCATACTTATATTTGTAGTTATAAAAATAATGTTAATTGTGGAACTAAAGACAGATATTTTTGGGACGAATGAAGTGCTAAAAGACACCATAGAGGCCGCTATGTAGGGTATACCGATATAACAGTAATGTATGTTAAGTAAATTTTCTCGAATTCGAAAATTTACTCAATTTCACCTTCATTACCATTCCAATTGGTGACCTCAATTGTTTTGAAAGACCATTCTCCAATACTGAAATAATCTCTTACAATTTATCAATAGACTCCGATTTATATCCCCTAGCTAATAGCTTGGGCTTTCACACAACCAAAGCATATTTTGAAATAAAATGGTTTCATTTAAGCCAAGATCTCTTTGATCCCATAACAAATAATCCATAAACATATATACTTTTCATAGAAAGTTTTGTGTAGTCTTACTAATCTACTTCCTTCTCCTTTTCAGGTGGCATACCGCGTTTCTCGATTGCCGCCGCCGCTGCTGGTATGGCTCAATACTTGTCGCAGAGTCAAGGTGGTCCCTTGAAGACACATGCTGGCCATATTGTAGAACGAACGCATCTGTATTGGCCGGGACTGCAAGGATTGGTCGCGAATCCAATAGCATGGCGTGAAAGGCTGTCGAATACAAGTAAGTTTGATAACAGTAGTATTAAGTTACAACAAAAGTGAGGTTTCGGTGAATTTTGGGTAACTCTTGAACCAAAGACGCTTGGAAATCCTTCTTAAAAAATGCAAAAGCAGCGAAATAGCAAAAAATAGTGTATTAGTCACTAAAACTAATAGTTAACAGTTATAATAACTTGTCAGAATATTTGCTAAATTCGCTTGCTTAAGCGAGTTGTTGCCTGACAAGCTGTGCGTAGTGTTCTTTTGGGATTTGACAGCGAAATCATGTAGCCAGTATATAAAAGCACACAGTTGCTTACTCCAAACCCTTAAAATAGTTCAGTTATGTACATCTGTAATCAGCATACTGAAGCGGTAACAGTCAGCTTTGCAGTAGTTTGACACAATTGTACCAAAAATACATTCCAAATGTTTTTAAAACAACAAAGTGCTCTTAACAACAACTCTTGATACCAAAAACAACAAAAATATCGCTCACAAAATTAATGAGGTAACCAGCGAGAGCCACTTGAAAATCGCTTCTGCACTTCAATCGTAGCTTCACTGCCCACACAGTTCATTAACAAGTATGTTGTTGTACGATTTCGATTTGCTTTTATTATATTTTTTTTCACTGTGTATTATTGTTGTTGTTGTTGATTTTACACTTTTGTCATTGATTACCTACGTTGGGAGGAGTAAATTAATATTTCATATGCCTGTCAATGCCTCTCGGAGCAAAGGCGAAGCAGAAGTGAAATCTGGAAGAGTGTGGATCGCGCATAAGTGCAGGCAACAACAACAACAGTAAAGGCAGCAACACAGGAATGCATTGCGAACAAATGTTCAGCTCAATGTGTATTCAAGTCTCCACGTTATGGCGGAGCAAGTGCTGAGGCATCTTCTGGAGTTATTGTTGTTGCTCTTGTTATTGTTACTTTGGCTGCTGCTGTTGATCTTGCTTGCGCTGAAAAGCAAACAAGTGCGCAATGATGATCTGCACAAATTTCGAGCTGCTCCCGTTGCTGTAGCAGTTGTTGTTATTTATTTAAGTTATGGTGGTCGCGCATGTCTAAGTTGTTGACAATGGTCCGTTACGTGTGCTAATCAGTTTGTATGTGTGTGTTTGTGTGTGGCTGTGCTGCGTTTTTAATGAGTTTGACAATGCAGCAGATGCGTCAGTCGCACATTGTTGTTTGTTGTTGTTGCTGCTCGAACGGTTATTAATGTTATTTCAGTTATTTAATTATTAATTTGACTGATTTTCATATGCAGCGAGCGTTGAAAATTTCTTGCTGGATAAATGTACATCTAAAATGACAAGTCATCGTATCGGCCACAGCTCGTCAACGCATTAACGAATCAATGCAAGGCGAATGCGTGAATAAATAATAATAATAACAACAACAACAATATGGGTTATTAATACAATTTCACTGTTTGTTGTTGACAGGTGTTGATCATTAGCAGCATCCAATTGTCATCGCGGTGTGGCAGGTTAACATTGCAGACAGACATATACAGACACACAAATGCATGAAATGACACGCTTACATACATATATATTCACTTACATATAGACATACATTTAATATTGTGCAATGCTTTAAAAAATCATTGTTGTTTTTGTTACACATTTTTTTTCTTATTTTACTTTAAATGCATACATTGTTGTTGTTTTTGTTTATTTTTTTCACACTCGCATTACTCAAGCATCATTAACTAGTTCATCACTGCAATTGTTCCCCACATATTTTGGAGCGGAAATACCTTTAAGCTTTCATGTTTACTGTTTATTCCTGTAATTATCTCGATATCTCTTTGTGTGACTCAGAGTTTTGTGTCTCTTTTGCTGGCAAATACTGAAATTACCATTTGATTGCAGCGATTTTCAAGCTTTGATCCATCTTCAGCTTTTATTTTTCGTTGTCCGAGAAGATTTTACAACTTATCATTAACTTGTTGCTTGCTAACTGTTATATGGAAGCCACTAGAAAGGCACCTAATTTTACTAAGAAGAGCCTTTTGCTGTATCAGTCGTTCACAGACATTCCTATTCATGAAGCTAGTCGTTATATAGCACTATGATGTATGTAGATATCTTCACTGAATAGAAGCTAGTCTTTCAAGAGACTTCTTTGTGGTTCTTAAGGTCTCAACAATCGACTTAATCGGAAAACTAGCCTCTCAAGTCGAAAAATTAATTTGTTTTTGTTGTTGTAGTAGGATAAAATATTTCATATGATATTTGTATTAACCTGGACCTTGGACCGGATAAAATTTTGTGTTGCTTTAGAATTATCTGAAATTTCTATGGATTTTAAAGTTCTCTAGTAATATGAGGTCGAAAGTTCAAATTATTTTTTATTGATTGGGTATTTTGGGACTCATAATTATGAATATGATTCTGGGAGAGATTATAACTGACTAGTTTTTATGATAAGTCTGAAGAACTTTTGACTTTGATATGATATATACAGATATATTCCCTGAATAGAATCTGGTCTTCTTCAAAAAGTCTTCTTTGTGGTCTAAAGGTCTCAACCATCGGCTTAATCGCCCTTAATAGCCTATTAAGCCCAATATTTAATTTTGCTATTGTTGTTGTACCAGGATAAAATATTTCCGATATAATTTGTATTAGCCTATGGTAACAGATTCGGACCGGATAAAATTTTGTGTTGCTTTAGAATCATCTGAAATTTCAATGGATTTTAAAGTTTTTTAGTAATATGAGGTCGAAAGTTCAATTATTTTTTATTGATTGTGAGTATTTTGGAACTTCTAATTATGGAAGTGATACTGAAGAGATTCCAACTGATTAATTTTTATGTAAAGCCTGCAGATTTTTCGACCTTCGATACACTGTTCGATCAATAATATCTTAGCTTGATACTTATATGTAGAACAAATATTATTTTTTGCTCGGATTCATCGGACCCCTTTTCTAATTAGACTCTTTTTATCACTAATATGTGATATTTTTACGATCTAAAAATTTATTATTTTTCGTTATTATTTTCACATCTTCTATAGAGGTCAAGCAGAAGATTTCTGACTCAAAAATTTTTTTTTTACTTTTTCCATTTTTTAACAAATACTAAAAAAAAAATTAACAAATTTCCGAAAAATAAATCCAAACTCTCTTCACTTCCACTTCACATACATAATTTTCCTATGCGCCCCATTTTCCTCCCCACTTGGGGTTGCTTGCTCCATATTACACATAATACATTACATGCAAGCTAGTAATCATCGTCAACAGCAATATACAATTTACATTTAAACAAATTGATAAACGTTTATACGATGGTGTGTTAGTATCGTGTAGAACATGACAAGCAACATGCGCATAAACAATGCCAGCAACGGCAGCAGCGAACAACAACCAAATAGCAACCGAGCAGCCTCCATGTGACACCACAAACACAACGCCCTCTCTCTCTGTGTGTATGTGTGGGGCATGTACCGTTTGCGGATTTATTGTACGAAAATGGTATTAAGAATAAGAAGGACTAACTTGCTGACTGACAGACGAGCGGACGGACGGACGGACGAGCAAGGCAAAGCTGTAAGCTGCAAACTTTTCGAATGTGGCAGGTGGCTGTTAGTGGGAGGGAGAACGGAAGTTAGGCAGCGCACAGCAACCCCTAAAAGCAGGCTACAGCAGCAGCAGCAGTATGAAGTGAAAATATCTGCCGAGTGGAGCAAATAAATGGGGCTTTAAGCGCATGGTACACAGCAAGCGAAAGCAAACGGGGGACAATTACAACAATAAAAATAAAATGTTGTTGTTTTTGTATGTGTATGAGTGTGTGTGTGTCTATGACGAGAACATATGTATAAATATGTATGTACAACTGTATAATAATGTGGCAGCGAATTTCACTTCATCGCTTCACGTAACGGCACACCGGCTGCCTTAGCAAGCGCTTGCTCTTGTTATTGTGGTTGTTGTTGTGCATGTTTTACTGTTATTTTTTATGCAAAATGGCACTGCTTTAAATGTCTGCGTTGCCAACGCAACCGACGTCTTTCGGGCTGAGCAGAGCTGAGTTGGGTTGTACGACTGTCTGTCTGTCTGGCTGGCGAATGAAAAATGCGAAAATAACAGTAAACTGTGGCGATAAAACGGAAACGGATGCGAAAAACGAAAAATAAAGTGTTGCATATGCATACACATACATACATACGGACAGTCATGTGGTAAATAAGCATAGCGCAAACATTTCAAATCAGAATTTTCATTGTGTTTGTTGTTGTTATTTTCCAAAGCTGCCTTTCTTTTCACATTTATTTGCTTTTATTTTTTCATTTTGTTTATTAAAAAGGCGAAAAGCTGCAAGTTGCGAGTATGAAATTCGTTTGGCAAAGACAAAAATAAGTTGTGCCGCAAGCATTTGTAACAGTAAATAGGATATGTAAAATATAATTTAGTATGCGTGTATTTGTTTTTTTTTATCACATTTATGGCAGCACAGCTGACGCGCCTGAATTGCGAAATTTCGATAGAAAAATAGGAAAATATTGCTTGAGAAATGGTTGAACATATTTACATACATACATACATACACACTCGGATAAATAATAAATATGCGTTACTGAAATTGAACACATATTTATTTATTTACATCTACACGTATGTAGATTGGCATGTTATTGTTGTTGTTAAGTGCGCCAGAATGTAGGTCGCCCAATCGATTTGCTGCAAAATGATGTGGAAACAATGATGAAATCTTCTAACAGCAAATAAAACATTGAGTTTTTGTTTTTTTGTTGTTGTTTGTATTTTCATGTGATTTGCATAGAAAACATAGACAAATAATAATCAAATGCAATGAGTTGGAAAGTGAAGGTCGCAAATTTAGAATTGATAAATTTAATTTTGAAAACATAAATTGCGCTTAAAGTGTTGTATTAAAATTAAAATTTAATTTTAATAATTTAAAAAATATGAATTTGTTAAAATATAATGGAATTCAAGAAATACAAAATTTAAAAAATTATGATTTAAAGTTAAAAAAAAATATAGATAAAATTAAATAGAAATAATATTTTATTTTTATAAAAAAACTTGATTATTAATTAATATTAAAATATTTTTTTTCTTATCATTTTTAATAAAAAATTAATTATTAATTATTAAATTTAAAAAATGATGATTTAATATTATAAAAAAATATATATAAAATTAAATAGAAATAATATTTTATTTTTATAAAAAAAATGTATTATTAATTAATATTAAAATATTTATTTTTTTTTATTTCTCATCGTTTTTAATAAAAAAAATAATTATTAATTATTATAATTAAAAAATGATGATTTAATGTTAAAATAATATATAAAATAAAATAGAAATAATATTTTATTTTTATAAATAAAATTGATTATTAATTAATATTAAAATATTTATTATTTTTAATTTCTTATCATTTTTAATAAATAAAATTGTTTATTAATAAATATTAATATATATTTTTTTAATTTTTATATATTTTTTATTAACATTTTTAAAAAAATTAAATATTTTATTATTTTATTTTTATGTTTATTTATTTAATTATTTTTTTATTATAAAATATTTAAAAATGCGATTTTTGCTTTTATATAACAAAATTACGAAATTTGTTTGTTAAAAAAAATTTGATATGGCAACCCTACAAACATTTTTTTTATAATAATTTACAAATCAACGCTAATTGCATTTTAGCATTTCACTTAGTATTTTTTTAAATTTCTTTTGAACTTCCTCAACCACTTACTCAGTCTTCAGCACTCCCCCCTCCCACCAAAAGCAATATTCACTTCATAATGCTGCTCATCAATAGATAACAAATGTGCTTTTAATATTTTCACCGTTATGCTAGAGGAGTGTCCCAGCTGAAGGATGCGAGGTGTTAATTTACCACCACCAAGTGAAATACAGCTGCTTTTGCTTACAGCAGAGGCATACTTACAGGCGCCAAACCATTTGTTTACACACATTCATAATGCGCGCTTAAATATTATAAATAAATATATGTGTGTGTATGTATGTAGGTGTGCCGTTACAATATAAAAAGACAATATTTCAAATAGATCTACGTACATTTGAGAGCCATTAAAAGGCGGAAAATTGTGAGGACGCAAAATACAATTGAAATGAAAAAAGGCAGTGCAACAACTGCAGCAGGAATCTCTTGTTTTTGTGATAGTGGTGAGGGTGACTTATGCGATTAAGCGAGCCAACTGTGCGAAGAGACATATAGATAGACAGACAGACACAGTTTGAATAACTACAGAAGCAGATGAAACTGTTGAAGCGCCCAGAGACGCGTTTCTTCCGAGCGGCCAACCAAAATTTTCGTGCAGAGTGAGCTCATGAGCTCAGCTTTGTGCTGCTGCTGTTGTTGCTGAGGTGGTAAACACAAATAAACGCTTCATATTTGTCATAATTTATGAGGGTACTATTGGGACACAGGCGAAGTCAAGCGCACACACACAATGCCACCTCTAGATATGTATGCATGTATCGTATATATGTATGTATGTTTTCCTCCATGACTGCGTTGGGCCTCAGCTGTGCGTCGCTAAACAATATTTTCATTCATAAAAAAATAATAAAAATGCTGACGGAAATAAGTATAGCGGTGCATTACACTGTGCGTTGGCCTTTTCTTACTTTTTTCGCCGTTTCCCCCGCTCTCATTTGTGTTAGCGCAGGATTAGCTTTGTTAAAGCGTTTATTTTGTTGTTTTTTTGTAAACATTTTTTTTGTTTCTCTGGACGCACGAAACATTGTAGCGCGCGCCAAAGGACAATTGAGTGCTGCACTTGCTACGGCTGTGCCTGTGCACTTGTATGGGTGGCTATCTATTGATGAAGCGTTTGGCCGTTTGGCGACTTAGCGCCAGCTCATTTTGTCAATGCCACGGCTTTTTACATCATGCACATAATATTTTCATTATTTTTTATACACACAAACAACATTTGTGAACACACCTACACACATTTCATTAGCAGATATGCGCATCCTCAGCAAAGCGGAAGTGAGTTATTGATTTCCTTTTGTTTGTGTATTGTTGTGCCTTGTTTGTGTGGGCGTGTGTATGTTTTTATGTTTCAGATTTTTTTATTAAACACCGTTGTCGTGTAAATGGAATCATAAATTTTATGTCCTTACACTTTTATGAGCTGTTGCATGCGCCGTAATTGAAATCTTCGTAATAGACAAGCGGAATTTCTCGTAAAATAATGATGATATTGAATATTTAAAGTAAATATGATAAAATATTGTTTTATATGCGATAAATGCGTACCAGGTGTGTTCAAAAAATAACGGGAATTTTCGGATTTTACCATAATGTGGTCAAAAAAATTCAAAATTCTTCTTTTAAACTCCGAAACGCTTCTCTTTATTATTGGAGATAGGAAAAATTCACACCGAGTCATCAGAGTGAATTACAGTATTGTTTTTGACCAATAATTCACAAACAAGCAACGAAGTGTGAGCTTTTAACAAACAAAAATCGCAAAGCTCATAGAAAATCGATTAAATCGCTTTATATCGATTTTGGACATTTGTGCCAACATTAACCCAACAAAATATTTGTAGAGTTCTGTTTGCATCCCAAACTTATTCTCAAAACTGAAAATGTCACTTTTTGAGCTGAATACTCGACACTTGCACGGAATACGCATGCTGCCAGAAAGATGGCCAAAAGTAGTAGCTAGCAACGGCCATTATTTTGAATAACATTTTTATAACCGTTTTTATTCAAAAAAGGCCTTAAGTTTACAAAAAAAAAATCGGCAGAACAATGTAGACCAATATATAAACGTGTATGAGGTGTGTTCAAAAAATAACGGGAATTTTCGAATTTTGAAAATATAATTAAAAATATTTTTTTTTGTCCATTGGACTCTCTAAACCTTTAAAAATGTAAATTTAAAAACTCCCGTTATTTTTTTAACACATACATTGTATACTATTCTGTCAGTTAAGTCCTCAATATTTCGAAAATATGTTTCATTATTCAATTATATTCCGTGTTTAATAAAATTTGTTGAACTTTCGCCACAGATTTCTGCGTCGGCTCACATAAGCCCCTAGACGCGTGCAACATTTCAGTGATAAAACTGATTGAATTGCCCTTACAATGATTTTATATGTAAATATTTTCATATTATAATGTCTGCGTGTTTGTATGTATGTATGTATGTATTTTTGTCTGTATGGGTGTAATATAATTAATCAGACTGCAATGAAATTTGCAATGCAAACATGCAATTATACGGACAATTTTTGCGTAAAATGCAAATTAACGGCTCGCTTGATGAACAGCAACCACGCCACACACACACTTGCACCTACACAAAAGCAGTCACACACCCAAATGTACAGTAGTTGTTGCTTTTTGGCGCACTTTCCCCAAGCGCATTGCACTTCATTTTTATTACAATGCAATTAATTGCAATTTTTTGCAATGAGATTAAGCAACATATATTCACACACACACTAATATGTATCCAAGTATGTTTGCGGCAGTGGTCAGCACGTGCCGACGCGTGCGCGAAATCCGCACAACCGTCAGGGTGTTAAAAGGCCACCAATAACCGGCGGCTGTATTTATGTAAATATATTTATGAAAATGTGTTGGTGTAGGTGTGAAAATTATGCGATTTTTTTAACATTCAGCCATTCGTTACAGGTGGGAAAGTCAATCAAAGCGTTGTCTGTCTACAAAAAAAGCGCTGGCTTAAATAAATAAATATGCCTGTGGTTGGCATATTAATAAACAGTCTTTATTATTATTATTATTATGCAATTTAATTGAATTTTATTATCAGCACTTTTGTGGAAATCACAAGTAAATAAAACCATAATTATTGCAATAAAAAGATAAATAATAATGGATCGTATATGTGTGGTGGCAGTTGCAATTAAAATGCAGCAAAGCGATTATTATACAATGCAGATATATAAATCTGTCAAACTTAATAGATAATTCAATTATATAGTGCGAGAATTGATATTAATTGTGGTTAAATTTTAGTAAAAGTGATATTGATTAAAAATGTAGCAGAATTGATTTGTAGATAGATAACTGTGAAGATAATTTTTGACGTTTATAAAAAGCTGAGCAAAAATTTATACTTGATTAAGCTGGCAACTACTCATCTAAGATTTGAAAAAATTTTTTTTATAATATTACCAAAATTTATTTCACTGAAATGCAACCCTGTTGCGTATAAAGAACTTTTATATGTCCACATATTTCGATTAATATTTTTCAAAAAATTATTAAAATATATCTCTCATTATTTCCACCGTCAATTTTGATAGTTAAAAATTTAATTTTTTCACAATTAGTCGTAAATAACCGTTAAATATTTTTTTTTCAATTAAAACTTTTCATTGAAACCATTTCTAACCTCAAAAGGTCTACATACAACCCTGCACTATAACACACGCTCTCAATTAAGAGGTTAGGGGTGGTCAGAGACACGAAAAAACGAGAATTTTCAGTAATTTTTTTGCTATTAAATCATGTTATTTTACAAAAGTAATAATATGGCATTATTATACCATGTTTTGACTTAAAGTCACGAAAATTTGAAAAAAAATTATAATTTCCAAAGTTATAGCTGTCTATGTTTCAAAAAAAAGGTCCTTGCGGTGACAATCATAAGTCCTTGGAGATTCATCTAAAATCAATCGGATGAAAAAAATTAGTTTTATTAATAGATAATCCTGGGCCTGAACGGAAGCTTTTTTTTTTCAAAAATTAACAAAATGGCGACCTTAGGAAATGTTTTTTAAGATTTTCGGGAAAAAATCAACAGTTAATTGGTCTTAAAAAATCGAAATTAAAAAAAAAATCCTTCGGATCAGGCCTGAGTTTATTATGTATTCTAAAAGATGTATGAATTTCATTAAAATCTACTGAGCGGTTATCGAGTTACAGTTCTCACCAGTTCAAAAAACATAGTTTTGAGAAAAACTCATTTAAAGTTTGACACTAGTGTGTTGGAGTGCCTAAGAGCTTTTTGTTATTGCTTCAAATCCCTCGAAAAGTAATTATCGGATCAACTTCAAATGTTCAGAGAATGCCAAAAAATGATTTTTTGAATATCCTGACTACCCCTAACCCCTTAAAAGAATAACGATTTTTACAGCTAATTTTCATATTTGAAAATTCAGTTTCTCAGATTTATTCGAGTATATTCAAGTATTCATAAAAAAATTTCACTAAAATGAATAACTTCAAATGCAATATACTGCACCCTCCCAATTAACCTATGTGCTCTACACTATAAAAGAGATAAACAATAAAGCAAAGAATTTATTTCATTACCCCCAGCGAAAGAGCGCACCAATTCAATCACAAGAGTCCCAAAGCAATCCAATTAAATATTTAACACACTTATCATTCCGCCAGCCACGAACTCTCCTTGTTGCCTTTGAATTCACACAATTAAATTTAAAACATTTACGATATGCAAAGTAACCTACCCACACATACACGCATGCAATGCACCGTTAAGACAGTCGTGGAACATACATATACCGACCATAAACCATAAACCATAAGCTGGAAGTGCTTGAAGTGCCACATGAAAATGAGCCAAACACACGAAGAGTGAAAAAAACATATGCGAGCGAGTGGCAAGAGAGAATGCATGTTCACATGTCGTTGGTGAAATGATTTTTATCTTTTTATTAGCCATGTTGGTGATAATAAAATTTGCGAAAATTATAATGAAAGTGTAACACGTAAACGTAATAAAATTTTCAAATGCCACATGAAAGGAGTACAGGAGTAGACAAATGATGGAGAGGTAGCGGAGAGGGAATGGTGTGAGTGAAAGGCACGCTGTGGCATGCTAATAATTGGAAAGAGCAACAAGAAGTGGCACTTCATATCTTCTCATACATACCAATGTACATATATACATATACATATACATATATAAACACATATGTGTTGCCATATAGCCACATACTGCACTCAAATCATCAGCTTATGCTCGCCTTCATACTCTCATTTACTTGCTTATCTAGGAACGTGCTTTTAGCCTAAGCTTAAGCGTGGAATTGTTCTTGTAATTTGTTTTTGTTGACGCTAAGCATTTTATATATGCGTAATTAACCCTTTAAGCGCCACATGAGTCTCATTTTCATTCATGTGAGAGGCAACTTAGTTGTCTTCTTCTATTTTATAATTAATTAAGATACTTCTTCTACAACCGTCCCACTTCTGCTCGCTCATTATACTAAATTTCATTATTATACTTGGCAATTAGCTTTAATGTTATGTCAAACGTATGTGGATCTACATTTCTAAGTACGCTTCTTCTACATATGTATCCACTAAAAGCATATTTTTAATCGCTGCTGGTAAACATGAATCCTTCTCGACTCAGATATACATATATACATATCAGTGGCGGATCCAGAAAAAAAATTTTTTTGGGGGGGGGGGGTTTACGAAAAGTTTTATTACTCAACGTATTTTTAATATAGCAGTTCCCTCGCGAAAATTGAGTTATTATAGGACACGTTTTTTTTTTGTGTATTTTTCCCAAAGTACGAATTTTACGTTAAAAAAGCTCGAGAAATATTTTCTTTTTATGAAAGGGTGATCAACTGTTCAGAAGAAAATTTTCTTGCGGAGGTGAAAATGTGGAAACAGCGAACTTCAGGCAAGCATTTTCGGAATGCTCTCGAAGCTTTAGAAGCAGTGAACAAAACGTCTTTTGAGAATGTTTTCAAGATTTTACGCATATTGGCGTTATTGCCTGTTTCAATAGCATCACCGGAGAGAAGTTTTTCAAGTTTAAAGAGAATTAAAACCTATTTACGAAATACGACAGGTCAAGATAGGCTTAATGGTCTAGCATCAATGAATATTCATAGGGATATTGATCTGTCAGTTGATGAAATACCAGAAGAATTCTTTCAAAAACCAAGGAAAATATAACATGGAATGTGAGAACCCGTGTAATCCTCAATTAATTACTGAGCGATACTGCTTGTACAAATGTAGAGAAAGTTCGAATTATGTATATGAATAACAACAAAAATCTTGTAACTTATTATAATTTGATGTGATTTTTTTATCAATAACCTCATTCCAAACCCGTATCCACAGTCATATATTTTTCTCTGAGTTTAGGGGGTGTTTTAACACAAAAAAACCCCCCGTGGATCCGCCACTGCGTACATATGTATGTACATATTTTATATGCACCCTGTTGCTGGAGTGTGAGGGGGGGATACATTTATTGTACGCACTTAAGTCGATTTACCTTTTTAACCACATTTACGTAACTCAAACTCCTGCAAGCTCAAGCTCCCATCACTACTCGTATTATAATGTATAAGTATGTATGTATGTATGTGTCTATATGTAAGCTTGTATGGCTGCTTGTGGCCCAACAATTTTAATGAGAGCCCTTTTCAAATGTGGGTCGCTCGCTTCAAATTCTTTGTTTTCAGCAGATTTTTATGTTGTTGCTGTTGTTGTTGTTGGTTTTTTATTATTATTTGCGCAAATACCTTTTGGAATTTTAATTAATTGCGCGGTCTGGCTCCACCTTAGCTCAGCGCTTGGTTGGATTTTGATTGCTTTGTGTAAGTGAAAGGATTAAATGGCGTTCTTCCGTGTATACAAAGAGTTCTTCTGCGCAATTATATAATATCTGCAGCTCACCATATTATTTTTATATGCTGGTATAATTGCTGGTATGGTCTTCGTTACTCAGTCTTGACTTTATTGTTTTAATGAAGTGGAAAAGATATGCAAGAGAATGCAATATGGACTTATGGTACGTTTTCGAAAGGGTTTTGGCTTTTCTTGACTATCATGAATTAATGTGGAATTGACTAACTTCAGTTGTGATATTAAATTGGTGTAAATCATTTATATTTTTTATAGAAATAAAGAAAAATAAGTTCAATACAATTTTCGAAAACCACTTTCCAGTCATAATTGTTTGCCATGCTTCAAATATTCACAATTTTCCTGAAACTCATTTAACGTTCAACTTCGCAAAACATTTCCAATATTGTCATGTTCGAGCGCACTTTAAAGTCCATGTTTACAAGCCACTTAAAAACTTTTCGAAAATTCTCACAAAGTCATTATTTCATTATAAATTTTATTATGCGAAATTTGTACGCGGCGCAAGCGGAACGGATGGCGGCATAAAAGACACGTCTTTAGCTACAACTTGATAGTTGTTGTTGTCAAGCGAGGTTACAAATACACGCAACAACAACAAGCGACCAGGCAATGCGAGCAAAAACTTTGTCGTTTGTTTTGTCATTTATTAATTGTTTATAAATGCGAAGCACAGCTGCTAATTTAAGCGGGGTGGCGTACCAGAGGGGGGACTCGCATAGTTGAAGTGTATGAAGCTGTCGAAATTCTATGTCTGTGTGTGTGTGTGTTGCCAAATCATATCTCAGAGGGTTGAGTGAGTGCGCAGAGGCTGCGACGGACGTACAATAAAGTTGCAAACAAGTTTCGAAAGCGCTCTTGGCGTCGAATCTCTTGTGCTGGCATTAGGTGAAAGGAAGTGGTGGAAGACTCTGAAACTGGTTGCCACATTTTGTTAGCCTTCCATGTCCAATTCTGATATGCTAATGAGGTGAAAGACAGCCATTTTAAAATTATGACAATTAAGTGGGAATGGCACTGAAGCAACGCCACATTTTAATGGTGTTTTTATGTAACATTAATGGCAGTGTGCCCACTAAAAAGTAGAATTGATTAAAGTTGATGATTTGTTTATACGATTTTTATTACTTGTTAGTCATTACTTAGCTAAGAGGGCTGTCCAATGAGCTGAGTTTAAGAGATGACGCCATTTAAGACCGTAAAAATAATAATTTTGAATATTTTTATGGTTTTTAAAAGTGCATTGAACCTTGTAGAAACCGCTAAAATACTGAAAGCACTGACGCACATTTTCAGAAAAGCGTTATTTAGTATAACACGTCACAATGGTCCCCCTAAAGGCCTAGGTGTGTCATCTCACATACATTATATTTATCTACTATATCCCGTACGGCAACTTCACGCCGATAAATTCATATTTTCATTTAACCTTTGACCTCTTCACAACATTTATTGATATCAAAATAATTAGTAACAATTCTTGCAACCCGTATCCATATATACGATAAGTCCTTTTTGCTATTTGAATACAAATTCTGGCAATCTAATATCAATATCAAAGCTCCCTCCAACAAAGACACGCACCATTATCCTCTCGGCTCCAAAATCGATCGAAAACGCATACAAATAAATTCCATTGTTTTTGCTTGCGCTGACCACCCAAAATAATAATTACATACTAATTAGCCATTTAAAGTAAAAAATTACCTGCAGTAAATCGAATCAATGCAAATGGAGCCGTCGTCCGTCGAACACACGAACCAACAGCACCACATTTGGTAGCACAAAAATAACAACACTGGCAATTACAACCAACAGCTCCTTTAATGAGGCCCCAAAGCAGGAGCAATTGGAGCCAATTGGCTCAGCAATGCGGACATTTAGTGCCGCCGCCCAATGGCCATCAAATTAACAAACGCAAATTGTCCGCAAATTAATTACGTCGCTCGCATAGAGAATAAACATTTTACTGCAGGAGCCCCACCAGCACTCATTCACTCACTCATATATATCCTATTTACAACAAATGAGATTACAACAAATTCTGTATATAAATATGCATGTGCGCAGTAATTTGTAAAAGCGAGCGCCCTCTGGCGTCATTTTCATTTTCATTCTCGTTTTCATGAACATAACATGAGAATCAATTAGCCAAACAGGCGACGTACAAATCCGCACGAACCCCCTCCCCTCCTCAGAGCAGGTGGAGTGCCGTTTGAGTGTTGTAAGCCCACTTTTATGCGAGTGTAAGCCAATAAAACGAGTATAAATAAAACGCCCGTCGTGCCTTGTCATGGCCGGCTCCCTCATTGCACGTCGTACATAAATCCAACGACCTGTGCGGCTCCCTGGTGTGGGTTGCCGGGCAATCATTATAAGTGAGCGCTAAATGGCAGCGCTACCTTGTTGGCAAACGTTAAGAGGTGTCTCTGTGTGTGTGTCCTGGTGGTGGCGGCAATCGCCCACAATGCCGCAGCCAAATCTCGAAGGTCTGCTTCGATTGCCTTACAGCGGCGCTAAACCACACTCATAAAGCTGTGACAACGGGGGTTGTCCTACGCTCGGCAACTGGTTGACGGTCCGTACGGTCTCATACCAACGACGCTTTGCTGCCTCCGTTGCTTTGTTCCGTGCTTTGGGCCAATTAATGTCACCCCATTATTAAATGATCCCTAATTATGTGAAATGATTTTAGTTGGCAGTAAATGCTCAACACAGTTATTTAAATTGCCAGCACAGAGGGTTGCTGGGAGCTGAAGTTGGGTGGGATATTTTTATAGCTCAAGTATTTATGTTTGGCTTCCGATTTCTTTGTTGTCGTAAACAAGTAAATAAAACTAGTTTACGACTTCAGATTGGAGGGCGATGAGATTAAGGTTACCTTTTCTCAGAATGAATAAAGGATTTCTCGAAATTCTAAACCTTTTTAAATATGCTCCGTCTAGAGCTTAGCAGAAGTGATAGCTCAATGGGTAAGAAGGAATGCTATAGGAATAGACTGGAACAGCTAGAGTTCAAGAGAAGAAGCTACGAAGGAATACTAATACTAGGAGTAGGTTGAGTATGGCAATAAGTTGACTGTAGGAGCTCGAGTTTGAGAGAAGGTCGCTACTGGATTCCAGAAATCGCCGTTTCCTACAAATTTTTGGATTCCAGCGAACAATAAATTAAAAGCTCTGAGCCAAAAGCTATCGGATTTCTGAATAGTTCTTTCCTCTAAACCAGGTATTGCTTTTTCAATTTGATCAGAGCCTAATATGTGTAAGTTAAGGTGTAATAGGTCCCATATTTTCACTTCAAAAAGATCGTTATTGGACCGGAGTTCACTAAGATGGACTTCGAGACCACTTTATTATTAAAATAAGTTTAATTCCATCTTATATAAGCTCACATTTTATATTCTCTTCTCTCTTCCAGTGTCCGCGAGTCTCTCACAGGCGCATCAGCATCATCAGAGTAACGACAAGGATGGCAAGAAGAAGCACACCCGCCCAACATTCAGTGGTCAGCAAATATTCGCGCTGGAAAAGACATTCGAACAGACCAAATATCTGGCAGGACCAGAACGGGCGAAACTCGCCTATGCCTTAGGGATGACCGAATCGCAAGTGAAGGTGAGTCAATGCATATATATATACAAACATACAAGGGGTATATATTAAATTAAAATTGGGCACGCAGAGGGTTAAGCACTCCTAAGCTTCGTCTGTATATCAAATGAAATATGAAAACTAAAAATACCGGAACCGTTACTATCTACAATGGCAGCACATTAAAAATCCGAAACCTTTTTATTGTTTTTGTACACGAGCGTTTCTTTTTTTGGAAAGAAATGCAGTTTAAAGCTTTAAAAGAGATAAGACACAGATAAAACGGTATATTCACCAACAGCCACCACTACAAGAAAAAAAAAAAACAAATCCAAAATACATATGTACATAGTAGTGCTATCTCGTAAACGCCGTTAAAAGCGGGCAAAGAAATGCAAGTGAAAAGGAAATGCGCGAAGAAAGGCGTTGAAAAATTTGCATTTTTATTGAAAGGCAAATCCGAGTGGATTTCGTTTGGGAATAAAGCGAATGAAGTATGGCTAGCAAAAGTTTTGGCGGTTAGCAGGGGGGACGGCGCGGAGAATGAGGTGGTATATCGTGAGCACACACACACTCGAACCTCGGGTATTTGGCGCAAAATGGCGGTCATAACAACAAAGCGCCCACATACTCGTGCCACTCAAGTCCCACCTTCTCCGCCGTGGATACGGTGGTTGGCTGTCGGCTGGCGGCTTCATCGTTTTCGAGCGCTTCATTTTGTGCGAGCTAACCTTTTATGTGCATTTATTTATTACATTCTTCATTTGTTCATTTCACTTTTTGCTGTTGTTGTTGTTGCTGGCTTTCAACTTGTATACGGTTCGCCATCGCTGTCGCCTGGGATTATGCGGGTCGGCTGTGGCTGTGGCTGTTGCGGGTGCGCGCTTTAGTACCGTAATACCCCATAATACGCGCCGCATGTCTAACTTTACAAAATACTTTTTTCTCCGTTATTTTTTGTGTTTTGTTTAAAATCTAAAATCTATGCAGACAGCGCCGTCGCTTTTGCCACTTAATGTTGAAATCCACAAGCTTCGGCGCGGTTTAAAGCGCTTCAATGTATTTTCCATTTTATTTCATTTTTTTCGATTTATTTGCGGTGGAGGGGGACGCGGGATATGTGTGTTGTCGCATTTTATACCGTTAAACACAAATCCTTTTGTCGTCAAATTTGTTGGGCATTATTGTGTGCATGTCAGGGCGCTTTATAAATGCTGCTGATTTGTGAGACTTGTCAGTGATACTGGTATGTCTCTAACGATATATGAGTGAGAGTGTGTGTGTTTGACACACGTGCGCGAGCTTAGCTGCGGTTGTGTGCTGCTATTGTTGCACACTCTTGATTGTTGGTGGTGTTATTGTTGTTGTTGGCGGTAACTATTTACTGAGTTTTTCTTTTTCCCCACCGCGCGTGCTTACAGTTATTTAAATGAGTACTAATCCATGCATTTAATTGGTGTCGCTTTCGCTGCAAGTATGCTTGCCACACACACACATTTAATATATGACATATGAGAGCATAGCTAACTGTAATATTGACTGAATGCGCTTTGTAACTTCAATGTGCTGCAATTATATGATTTTTGTTTATATGTAGGTGTTATTGTACGAAAATTGAGTACAATTACTAGCCATACACTTTTAAAATGAAATTTTAAACCGTTGTTGTGCACGCCAATTGACAGTTTTCTGCATAAATCGCAGTTAATTGCATCGGGTGTAGGCGTTTTTGGCGATTCAAATTCAAGAAATCAACGCTTCAAGAGGTGCAACGCTAGTTTAAGTTTAGTGCATTAAGGTGTGTCTATTGATTGGGCACCGTAGAAAGGCATATACACTGATGGATAAAAAGAAGCCTCTTCATAAGTAATAAATTAATGAAAAATTAAATAAAATATGATATATTCAAAATAAATCCGAAATTCCTTCGTAACATCAGACGAATTAAAATATTTTAATCTAAAATAAACTAATTTATTTAAAAAACAAGAAAAAACGTTAACTTCGGCTGTACCGAAGCTAATATACCCTTCACAGGTGCATTTCTTTTAGTAACTATGTGTTTAAGTAAATCTAAAGACGTAAGAAAAAGTAAGTAAAAAAGTAGAAAACGTTTTACAAATTCTTTTTAGCCGGGTTGATTGCTAGAAACATTAAGGTTATCGAGTTAACCGATCTGAACAATTTCTTCGGAGATTATATTATTACCTTAAGCAGTAATCCATGTCCAATTTCGTGAAGATACCACGTCAAATGCGAAAATTTTCCATACAAGCCATTGATTCCGATCGTTCAGTTTGTATGGCAGCTATATGCTATAGTGAACCGATCCGAACAATTTTTTCGGAGATTAAATTATTTCTATGAGCAATAACTTCCACCAAATTTCGTGAAGATATGTAGTAAAATGCGGAAGTTTTCCATACAAGCCCTTGATTCCGATCGTTCAGTTTGTATGGCAGTTATATGATATAGTGGTCTGATATCGGCAGTTCCGACAAATGAGTAGCTTCTTGAAGCGAAAATAACATTTGCAAAATTTCAAAACGATTTCTTAAAAACTGAAAGACTAGTTCGTATATATACAGACAGACAGGTGGACGGACGGACATGGCTAAATTGACTCAGTTCAACATACTGATCATTTATATATATATTTTATAGGGCCTCCGAAGCTTCCTTCTGGGTGTTACCAACTTCGTGACAAACTTAATATGCCCCGTTCAGGGTATAAACATATTACATACCATTTATTCTACCATTTAGTTGCTGAATTAGTATTATTTACTTAAAAATATGTATAGGGAATTTCGAAAAAATATTGAAAAATTTTATTTTATGATTTCGTTAAGAAATAAATGGATATAATTCAATACACAGAAGTTATCTGATAAATTTTGAATTTTCATCAATGAAAATAATTTATGTTTATAAAAATCTGGCAGAAAATATGTATATTTCTGAAGCATTTAAACAGGCTCTCGGTCGCAGTGCGTTTCTCAAATCTTAATCTAATCTAAAGTATATATATAAATAATATTAAAAAACTCAGCCGAAAGCCTATGATGCTAGCGCTGCGTACTTTAGTTTATTTAATAATTTGTTTATTATGTAAGCTTTAATAAAATAAAAAAAAAAAATAATATTAAAAAATTAAATGTCACATTTTTATTAAGTCACCATAGTTGATCATCCAAATATTAATTAACCCTTTTCCCAAAAATATATTTTTATAAACCTCGAAACAACAAAATTTATTAAAATCGCTTCATTTACAAGCACTTCCGCCGCCACAGCAGTGAAATCCGAAACAATCGCAAATTTCATATTTCACAAATGAGCTATTCAAGTGAAAAAGCTGCACTGCAGTGGCTAACGGTTGTTTTGTGTATTCAAAACGTGCTCGAGAATTCATATCATCAACACAACTCCCGACAGTCATTAATAATAACAGCAGCTAAAACAAGGCAAAAAGCTACAAATGGCATGCAATTATACACAGAAATACATAGAAACATATACATACATACAAACACAAATTTATATGTAGTTGTACATATGTATGTATATTTATAGATATGTAAAATCTCAGCATCAACAACAACAATGAAATCAGAACATTATGGCCATGATTATTTTCATTGCATAGCGCTTTGCTGTAAAATAATACTTGTTGTTGTTGTAGTTATTGTTTGTGGCAAAACAACTGCTGTCCGTGAGTATGTATGTATGTATGTGCGTGTTTGTGCGCTTACAAATGCTTTTAATTATGCGAACATGCAATTATTCTTGTCAAGATCATTTCTCATATTACGAAAGGCTGTCACACAACCGTTAGTTGCATTGGCAGTTGATGTTGTTGTTGGTGGTGGTGCTGGACAGCTCTTCGAGGCTGCCACCCACACGAGGTCACTGAATATGCTCAACAAGCGCCCATTTGAACACGATATTGCTTGGTTTTTTTGTTGTTGTTACTCAAATTGTTGTTGTTTTTGTTTTTGTTAGTGTACAAGTATATGTGTGTGCTTGCTCGTCACGCTGCCATATTAACTAATTTGCATATGCAAGCTGTCTATATCCGGGGCAATAGCCAGACGATTGATGCGCCGCCCAATTGTTGTTGTTTTGCTATTGTTTTTACCACAATTTGCATACTAACGCATGCGAGCATGATACCGTTATATAATCGGAGCGGCACAAAACACGCATGAACATCAATTGCCATTTCAGCATTTTTTTATGTTTGTTTGTGTGTGAGAGTCGCTTTTCATTGTGTTTCCGCTTTCCACTCGCATCCATTCGCTGGCTAATTGAATATGTATGAAGCGTTGAGCTTCAGTCACACAAGAATTGATAATAGATAAACCCACACATAGACACACCCAATACATATATGGTAGATATAACAGCATGCGGTCACTTGCCATTGCCGAATTTTTAATTTACCGCCAAATTGTTGCCATCGTCCTTTAGCACTCATTATGTTGTGACGCACACACACTCTCAATCTCAAGCTTAGTTGCACGCTTCAATGAGCTCCATTTGTCGTTGCAGTTGTCGCACTCAAGCCAGCTTCGTCATTTGCTCGCCTGCCGCTGTCTCTCTGTGCTCATCCATGGCAGCCATTTAGTCTTTCATCCATCAACTCTACACACACACACTCGAGTCCTCACATATACTCAATTTCACTTGCTTTGCATTCACTCGCAGTGTCGCAACTGTGCAACTGTCGCTTCGATTCAATTCCTCATAAAATCATAAACATTTGTCCGCCTCATTCTTCGGCAATTAATCATTTCCTCGTCATAATCGGCAAATGTTTGTTTGGTTGGATGTGTGTGTGTATGTGTGTGCGTCACTGCATTAGTGCTTCAATTGTTGTCGTCTTTTAGGCGTGAAAGCACTGCGTTTTAAATGTTGACTGTCTAAAAGCACAAAATTTGTATGGAATTTAATTTTCATAATTTCGATAAATTGAAAAAACATTATTTCTTTGATTTCATAATTAGATTAGTGACTTCATCAAAATTATTAAAAAAAAAATATTTAAAAAAAATATTAAATAAAAAATTATTAAAAAAAAATATTAAATAAAAAATTTATCAAAAAAAAATTATTAAAAAAAAATTATTAAATAAAAAAATTATTATAAAAAATTATTAAATAAAAAAATGAGTAAAAAAAATATTTAAAAAAAAATATTAAAAAAAATTTATCAAAAAAAATGTTAAATAAAAAAATTATTAAAAAACAAATTATTAAATAAAAAATTATTAAAAAAATATTAAATAAAAATTTATTAAAACAATTATTAATAAAAAAATTATTAAATAAAAAGTTATTAAAAAAATTATTAATAAAAAATTATTAAAAAAATATTAAATAAAAAAATGAGTAAAAAAAATATTAAAAAAAAATTATCAAAAAAAATGTTAAATAAAAAAATTATTAAAAAACAAATTATTAAAAAAAAATATTAAGTAAAAAAATTTTAATTATTGAAAAATCGAGTTCATTAAAAATACGAAATGTTAAGCAGTTCAGTGATTTCAAAAAATATTAAAAATAAGAAATTAAAACAAAAAAAATTAAAAATAAAAATAAAAGTTGAATGAAAAAAAAATCCTGAATTAAAATGGCCTCACAACAACAAAAACATAGCAATTGTCAAAATGTTAAATTTATCCAATTCAAATTATAAAGTAATAAAATAATCTATTGTTAAAAAAAAAATTATTATTCTCACAAAAAAAGCTTTTAGTCAAATGTCAAGTGCCATTATTATGAATGTTAACCATTAAAAAAATTAACATAATTAAAAACAAAAGCGCAATTTCGTTGTCAAATCTTTTGTTATTGTTGTAGTTGTTGTTGCTCTCGAAGTTATAATTTGCTATTCCTATAACGAATTGCTTTTTGTGCACATTTTCGTTTGTTTATGGCTTCCTTTTACCTCCAGCAAGCAAGCCAGCTCACGCCCTGTCTTCGTCTATAGCTACAAGCAATAATGGAAATCTGTTGCATTAATAGCTAATGAATGCCTATTATAAATTCTGCTTAATTTGTTTTCAGTTTCATAAGCAAAGTTTTCATAAAATTATTGTATTGTGGCACAGCTGAACTGTAAAATTATATGGCAATCAAAGATTTATTGTTTATATCGACAGCCATTAACAGTTGAATATTACGGTGGTTTAATGGATGTTTTGTGAAATGTTGAAAAGTTATCTTGTGGAGGGTGGGGCAAAATATATTAGGAGGAATAAGATTGTCGAGAATATAGACACTGTCTTCCATTGATCAGTTCTTTACTCGCTATTTATGAGATTAGGTCACTCTATGATGTTTATACCAATTGTCTGTTCGATTAGCTACTCTCAAACCTCAGGCGAATCGAATATAATTATAGTGTTGCTGATCAGAGCTGGTCTTTAATCAGGAACCTCAGCGAGATTCATTATTTGGATTGTGAGTAATAGGTTTGGCTTGATTGGTGTCAAATATAATGTACTGACTTCTAACCAATTTTTCTATAAAATATTGATTTAATTGAAATCCAAACTCATACATATAAGCATTTTTCTACCTTTTAAGTTTCATAACCAATCCCACTGCCTTTCAATTAGCCATTCATCATATTTTATAACCAATTTTTCAGTTTAATAACTGCATGACCAAACTTAGTGCTCCTCATGCTCGTAAAACTAAACTTAACTGCGCTTTTATTTAACAGCATTTAGCAGCAGTTAAGCCGCAAAATTTATCTCTATCGCCTACTGAGCAACTTTCTGTTCGAAATTAGTCAACTGCTGTCAATCTTTACGATTTTTCCATGAAGTTTATTACCAACAAAACCGACAATAAATCAGTCAAGAACACAACTGGGGTATATTTTATTTGGATGTGTGCATGAGTGTGTATATTTAACTAAAAATTACGAAGAGTGAGTAAAGGGTGGAGTTATATGCATGTAAGTCTATATATACCGAAATAAATGTGTTTTTACCTGCACATATAGATATAAATATTATATGAATTAATGGCCTTTATCGAGCAACATAACTCTGGAAAATACAAAAACGAAGAGAATATACTCTTACTAGCACGCATGCAAAGCTTGGTATATGTATAAATAAAGACTGAAGGCTTAGGCTAGGCGCATAGTGCAGCGGAGAGTGAAG
The DNA here is from genome assembly GCA_031772095.1 of Zeugodacus tau. Taxonomy (NCBI): domain Eukaryota; kingdom Metazoa; phylum Arthropoda; class Insecta; order Diptera; family Tephritidae; genus Zeugodacus; species Zeugodacus tau. The sequence goes on along the minus strand of CM062653.1, from coordinate 1,397,031 downwards.
GAAAATAAACTTATTTTATTATATACAGTGGCGGGTCCAGAAAAATGTTTTGGGAGGGGGGGGTTTACGAAAAGTTTTATTACTCAACGTATTTTTAATATAGCAGTTCCCTCGCGAAAATTCAGTTATTATAGGACACGTTTTTTTTGTGTATTTTTCCCAAAGTACGAATTTGACGCTAAAAAACCTCGAGAAATATTTTCTTTTTATGAAAGGGTGATCAACTGTCCAGAACAAAACTTTCTTGCGGAGGTGATAATGTGGAAACAGCGAACTTCAGACAAGCATTTTCGGAATGCTCTCGAAGCTTTAGAAGCAGTGAACAAAACGGTTTTTGGGAATGTTTTCAAGATTTTACGCATATTGGCGTTATTGCCTGTTTCAATAGCATTACCAGAAAGAAGTTTTTCAAGTTTGAAGAGAATGAAAACCTATTTACGAAATACGACAGGTTAAGATAGGCTTAATGGTCTAGCATCAATGAATATTCATAGGGATATTGATCTGTCAGTTGATGAAATACTAGAAGAATTCTTTCAAAAACCAAGGAAAATATAACATGAGATGTGAGATCCCGTGCAATCCTTAATTAATCACTGAGCTTCAGCGATACTGCTTGTACAAATGTAGAGAAAGTTCGAATTATATGAATAACAACAAAAATCTTGTAACTTATTATAATTGCGTATAATTTGATTTTTTTTATCAATAACCTCATTCAAAACCCATATCAACAAACATATACTTTATAAATTTTTCTCTGAGTTTAGGGGGTGTTTTAACACCAAAAAACCCCCCTCGGATCCGCCACTGATTATATATATTTTTAACATGGTGAATTTTTCTTTTTGTTGTAATGTCCATCACTTTGAAATGCCTTTCTCTGCTCTAATACTCTTAACTAATCCTCACTCTACCTTTAGCATCCACATTATATAATTCGTGCGTCGTTTTTATCATATCCCAATATATCTGTTTATATTCGCACCACACAGGGGGGTACGAATATAAATTTGAAAATTTATTTGGTTATCCAGCGACATATTCACATACTCGTTGGCATGTCGCTTTCAAGCGAATTTACATATCCGTGTGTTCCTTTGTGTGGGCGTGAGAGTGATATCCTTTTAACAACACCAAACCAAATACCAACAACCACCAACAACATAAAAGACAACTCGAAAAAAAGAACAAAAATATTTTATTGGCCACACTACCCGATACTCGTACCACCTGGCGACATTCCGTCAGCAGCCATTTCGTTTGTGTTGACGGATTTCTCAGCTTTGGCTTTGTGCGCCTGCTGCTTTGCGACGCATGCGCTCTGCACACCATAAACACACGTAAACCAACAATATTTTGACTTTATTTCTTACGCCTTTTTGACATAACATGGCGTCCATTGCCACCACCAATACCAACCAACATCAACACCAACACCACGGCAACCACAACAACTCGTCAACGCCGCCGAAAAGCCATAAAAATTCGAATACTTGACTTTTTTGGTTTTATTGCACCCTTTTCTGCCTTTTGCGCTGGCTCTGCTCTGCTATTGTTAGCCATTTCGTCGGTTATTTCAGGTATCCAGACATGTGGTCCTGCGTCGCTTTGTTCGTTTTCGGTTTTCGTATGCATTGGTCATAAATCTATCGAAATTCGTTCGCTTGATGCGGCTCAAGTGACAGCGCAGCGAATTGATTGCAGCCGGCGACAATGTTTGATTGACTTTGACATGTTGCTGTCATAAAATTGGTCTTTTTGGCCTTTTTGGAACGGTGCGTCGATTGTGCATTTCGGTACATAAATATTGACAGATAATGCATGAGAGATATTGTGTATATAATGCTCGTACGTATATACTGATTCTTATTTCTTTGTGTTCGATTACTTCCTACGATTTTCGTTTCAAGAATTTTATATTGTTTATTTACTCTATAAACCAGTTACCTAAATATATTCATAATATTTTTGAACAAAACTGGTCGATTTTGATTGGTTTTCAATTTTTTTTCCTTTTGTCAGGGGATCTGGGTCAGCTTATGGTCCAAGTTTTGAAAGTCCATTCATGAAAGTTGGCATGAGTAGCATTTCAAACTGTTTCCAATAAGGTTCTTCCCGAAGAAAAAGTGCCAGTTTTATAACTAAAGCCAAAGATCTGTCGTCTAAGTCTTTTATGAGCCTTCTTCCAAAGCAATTTCGTATAGACTATCCCATACATTATCCCCAATAATGCAAAAATCCTTGAACTACATATAAAATCCATGCAACCTGCGTGTAATTAGCTATTACACAGCAGCATAATTTACAACTTCATTTGCACATCCGGGTAATTATTATAGGTGGCATTATGTGCAAATAAAAATGTAATTATTTTATCTTTATGACAACAACAAAATGAAGTGAGAAAGGCATATTGCAATTTGGGATTAACTAGAAATCATCAACTCATACAGACATATGTGCCACAAAAGATGGCAAAAAGAGTGTGAAGCAGCCACAAAGCATTGCTTTTTCGGCACGTTACACTCACACATACACATACATACATAGATATATTGTATATTGCAAAGATTTTACGCAGAATGAAAATATTTCATAAGCAAGCCTCAAGCAGACCGTCACCCATGCACCACCCTCTCGAATTCTGATGCAGCAGCTGGCAGTACGTTGGTGGAGTATAGCAACGGCATTGGCAGCAACAACACTGTTCGCAGGCAACACACCATTAGTTGGCATCATTAAGGCTGCTTTTCATGGTCATTATTTTGCAGCAACAGCTGTGGCCAAAAGATCCCTGAGTCGGCAGAAAAAACACCATGTTATCATACAGATAGACCACAGTGGTGTTAAAGAACTGATTTTTCCACTATTTTCGTAGAAATTATTTTTGTTGTTACATAAGTCAATATTAGTGTTGTCGTATAGAGATATATTGACGATGAAGCCTGTTCTTCGAAGCTTAGCTCTCATATCAAAGAAGCCTGTTCTTCAAAGGTTTGTTCTTATATTGAAGATTTATATCGTTTCCACTATCTTTATGATTGATTTGTTGTTGTTTTTTTTCAACTTTATGCGCTCTCATTTTCAGACACTATAGTTTATCTCTTGGCATTTTCTCTCTAACATTTAGCTACGTGTGATTTCTGCCTTGGAAATTGGTTTGGACACGTCTCTAGCTTCTGTCAGTGTGATTTCTAGCTATTTTCTTTTGTCTGTGTGGGCCAGACAGACAGTCTTAGTTAGAAATTCATTTAAAGCAAATTAAGTAGACAGTAGACACCATACAGAAGAAACAGAATCAAGACTACTCGAATGGATCGATTAATTTGACACTAATCCATTGGCTTTCAGACCGCATCTCTTCTCTTATGTTCTCATAGTGTATCTATCTATAATAAGACATCACTCATTCCTCATTTACTCTTCGAAACTGCGAACACCAAAAACAGAACACAACTGAAGAATGTTGTAGAAGTGAATATGTGTTTAGTACCACTAACCTGACGCATGTTCCTAAATGAGTCAGATACATCCTTTAGAAGTCTATAAGAGAGTGAAGACTTTAGCCTGCTAAGTCGAAGTTGAAGAGTAAAGCTCTTTATTTGAAACTCATGCGAAGAGATCATGAAATGTTGTAAAAATTCCTCAAACCGTACGAGGCACCATTCATTGAAACCATTTCACTTGAACAACCCAAAAAAACCTAAACCACCAAGCCAAGCTTGCCACAGAATTTTGAAAAAACTTGAAAAGTAATTAACCGTTGCATTGTAACCACATCACAACCGGCAACAGCTGTCGGCCATAAACAGTAAGTAAGCAGGAAAGGGGCAGCCAAAGAACCGTCGAATCTCGAGATTTAAGTGGCATGAGCCAGCAGCACAGCAACTGGAGCGGCTGTGTGGCTAATGATGCAAGGGCAGTGAATTGTCTGGCGCAAAAGTGTGTTAATGACCGCCAAAAGCAGTAGCCAGCAGCAAAGCGACTCTCCGAAACACAATACAGACGGCATGAATATGCCACATTGAGCATACGAAGCAAAAAAAAAAAATGTTGGTTAGGTCCACTGGCTCGTCCTTTGCTAAGCAAATTATGTCGTCAACGCTGTCATTCGAAGCGCGCTCAATGAGCTCGAAAATGTGCTGTGCACACGCTGCTGCTTGAGTTACTGTTTGGCGAGCTCATTGTGGCTGCCACACAAAAACAACGCCTGAGACAATGAGACATGCCTTTCGAAGGCAAGCTCGATTTTTGGCTGCTACAGGCTTTTCCTCTTCATACATACAGAAGTATGCATGTATGTATGTTTTGGGTGGCAGCATATGTTGCATGCCACACTATTAAGAACGTCAGTGATTTTTGAAGCTTCCTCCGCACGTCGCCAAAGCGCAACCAAATTCGTTAGTCATGGTTTTGCGCTCAGGCCTCGCACCCACCCACTCTGCCACATCCCATTTCACATACTATTGCCACCTTCTGCTCGCACCGCCTGCCGGTTCGTTTGGTGCTTTATTTTCTCTTAATTGAGGGTTAACCGGCGTTGATGATGCTGCTTATGGGGTGGTGACTGTGTCTGCGCCTGCCGCACGGCCAACTGTGCCACTTGCCTCAGCGTTGCATGCGTGCCACGGCTGCTGTGCTTTGAATTTCAGGGCATTATTTGGGAATATACCGATGTGTCCGCCTTAATGCCAACAGCGACTTAATGACTTTACACATGTTACCATCAGCGACGGCGTCAACATGTGAGCTGAGCTCGTGTGGGCGAGCGTAGCACGAAGCGTCATCAACGCGTTTGTCACTTGTGTGGCATTAAAGTTGAAGCTGCGTCTTGTAAAGGTTGAGACGTCACTTAGACGCGTAATAAATGCCAGTTATGGGCCCGCCCGGCCCACTTTTAATTAATTGCACACATAGAAAACTTTAAATATGCGACTTTCGAGTTTTCCAAACTGACCCCAACCCCCGCATCCTTACACATATGTAGTAATTAAGTGAAAATTAAATGCGTACCACACATCTACCTCTCCACTTTCCATAGAACTTTTACTAATTTCCTTATTTTCGGTTTGCTTGCAGGTTTGGTTCCAGAATCGACGCACCAAATGGCGCAAGAAACATGCTGCGGAAATGGCCACCGCCAAGCGGAAACAGGATATTATGGGTGGCGGTGGCGGTGAACCCGATGGCGACTGCAGTGAGACGATGGACAGCGACAATGAGAGCTTGGACATGGGCGAGAATCCGGCGCAGAGTAAACGCTGTCGCATGGGTGATAATTACCGTTAAATACATATATATAAATAAATGAAATATAACAATTGAATAGTTAATGAACTAAAACGGTTTAATTATTTTCCTAACGGCATATATGTATTTACTTAACGACGCCAAATGGTGATAGCAGCAAATCTCTGAGTTTTAAAGCAGTCTTCTGAAGGCTTACCTAAGTTAGTCCCATTTAATAGTATATAGTTTACAATAACAATGCAAATCTTTAATTTTACTTTTTAATTACTAAATTAAGTGTAAATTAGCAGTTTTTAAGCATTCTTATTTTTTGAAATTGTAAATATGTGTGTGCGTACTTTTAAACTACTTTTTAATAATGTAAATTGTGTATTTGTATAGCTAATTATGCATAAAGATTTTAAGAAATTAACACTTTATTGACTTAAAAATGGAAAAATTAAAGAATTTAAATAAATAGCAGCAATGCGGCTTCGTAGTTAGTAACTAAGTTAAGGCAAAACATAGCGATAAATAACAGTTTTTTTTTTTAAGAAAATGACTTCCAGAGAATTTCTTTGTATAAATTTCAATGATTTTCGATTTTAAATTTCATAATTTAAATTTATCGGTTCAATTAAGGTTAAGGCTAAGTGCATAGTGAAGCGGTGAGCTGAGCAAGAAGGAGTCTTTTTTCTTATTTCCTAACCGCTTCATTTTGTACTTACCCTTCTAAAATTGTTGTGGCCAAATTTAAGGCCTCTCCCGGCCCGATGTTATATATATATTTCGATTACATTTTGTTCTAAGTCTGTATTATATATTTCTTTATTTCATATTTGAATAGCTATGCTAAGAAACTTGACTTTTATGTAAAATACAACTTAATTAAATTTATGCGTATGTGTAACTACTTAAAGTAATTAAAATTTAATCGATATACAAAAACTGAAAATTATGTATTTAATGCGAATACACGTAAATAAATATAATTAAATAAATCAATAAAATACGAATATAAAAATATATATTTATTTTTTGCATAAACTCGACTTAAAGTAATAACTTGAAATGTTACGGAGAGATCAACGAACAGGCGATTTAGACGAGTTATCGATATAGTCAACATATGTTACATTATACATCTAGATGATAATTGTATCATAATACTAGGAGAAATTCAACGTGCAGTTGAACTGGAGCTCATCATACCCCTAATTAGAGTTGGATCTCTACAGACAGACAAGTACTTACTATAATTTGTAAGCCGAATAATGCCGTGAGATCGTGACAAGTAAGAACCTTTCTCTATCGACATCTGAGATATGAGTTAGCCGAATAGGTATTTGAACTTTCCCAAGAAGATCTCAGTTTCCTACTTCATCTTTTAGATCCCTTTGTTCCATCACATCCATAGAACATTGATAGCTATTTGGACAAATTATTTGACATGGTTTACCACTGCAGAGTGTTTGCATGTTTTAGAAACTTTTTGGACTTTTAAAATCTAACAAGATGTAGGTTGCGTAGACTTCTTCTTCTTCTTGACTGGCGTAGACGCAGCTTACGCGGTTATAGCCAAAGCCAGATCCTTATCCACCTAGTCCTTCCATCGGAGTGGAGGTCTCCCTCTTCCTCGGCTTCCACCAGCGGGTACTGCATCGAACACTTTCAGAGCTGGAGCACTTTCGTCCATTCGAACAACAAGACCTAGCCAGCGTAGCCGTTGTCTTTTTATTCGCTGAACTATGACTATGTCGTCGAATAACTCATTATTCCATCGTCTGCGGTATTCGCCGTTGCCAATGTTTAAGGGATCGTAAATCTTCCGCAAAACCGTTCTCTCGAAAACTCCTAGTGCCGTCTCATCCGTTGTTGACATCGTCCACGCTTCTGCACCATAAAGTAGGACGGGAGTGATGAGTTGTTTAGACTTAGTAGAACTTAATAAACACTGTGCATCGGCATTAAGTAGTCAGTGCTTGATGAGCAGAAACAGATAGAAATCTTTGTAACATCATGTATCGAATCTGTAGTGATCTTTGTCGGATTAGTCCAATAGTCTCTATTGAAAACCCTCAAATAACTGTGTAGAATAGAACCATGTTTCTTAAGCTCAAACGTATCAGCTGCTTCCACCAAAAGCAGTTTCCAGCAAAGCCCATATTCTTATTTACCAAAAAATTTCCTCAACAAAGTAAGGGTTAACAGGTGAAGTCATCGAACAAGTGAAGCACAGTGAATAATTTGTAGTCTAGCACTGTATTTATACAAGCAAGTATATATGTATAACTTCTAATAATTCGTTTTCAATATAAGTTGATCTGATATCTCAGAACACATATCTATTTACACACATACATATATAGACATACGTCTGTGACTTCAACACATATTTGTATATTCAACATAACTGTCTACGCATTAGTCACTTCTCGGTGAAACATGCTCATCGGCGATCGCCCTCAATTACCACAAACACGCTAATGGCATGTGCATTTGAATGCCGAACATTGAAAACAGTAGTTGGAAGCAATGAAAACATTAGACGACGGAATGAAAAGAAAAGAAAAGACACCGGGTCTGATGAGTTGTCTGCATATTTGCCAGTTTCTCGTTGTCTGATGGCATTAGGCAAATATTTCACACAAAAAACACAGAAAAATAACAATAAATACAACAACAACAACTGCGCGCGGCAGCAACCATTAACATTCGACCACCATTCGGCCATTGTGTGCCACTATATCGTGACATGATTAATGTCCATCAAATGTGCGCGATCGCTCGTTCGTCAGCTTCAACAACAGGTACCTACAGCAGTGGTAGTATATGACAGCAACAACAATGCATGTAAGTAGCATTAGCCCTTACAGTTGTTAGATCTGAGACCATTAGCCAATAGCTTTTCGCTACCAGCAAATGACTACGAATCATATTGTAGAAAAAAGTTTCTTTCTTTTTTGCTTAACAATTATAAAGCTGCCAAAGTTACTTAAGCATATGCACAAGTATTTGCTTACTGACAGCGTCTGACTTAAGTTTGATGAATAAAGTGAGCATATAAATGTGTATATGCTGTTAGTTAGTCAATCCCGAAATTTCGGTATTCAACCATAATAATTTCGAGATCCAGAGAGTTCTGCAACTCATCTAGTAACATTCGAACATCACATCCAATTGCAATTTGCATTGATGCTTGAGGACCTTGACTGGTTTCTCTTTGATCTCAAACTTCACCACGTCGGACCCATAGTTTTGATCACGCATGACCTCTAGACCTCATGTAATCCTGAGCTTGACTTCCCGTTTGAAATCGGTGGCCCTGAGTTTGACCGCATAATTCCGTTTGGACCCCTAGCTTTGACCACGCTTGTCTCTTAGACCTTACGTGACCCATAGCTTGACCTTATTTGACCTAATTTGACCCCGAGCTTAAAGTCGCTTCTCCCTAATTTGACCACGTTAGTCCCCAAGACCTCAGGTGATCCGTTTTTGAATATAACACCTATATGCTAGATGGACGTGGTTATTATTCGATTTCCTACGTAGTTTCTTCTCATTTCTTTACAACTCTGAAATGCGAGTTTGGGAGCCAATTCAATTTTCATTTCTTCTAAAATAATTTCGGTAATTATTGTTTTTTTTTTCAACTATTTCTTCTAAACCAAAAAAAAAAAAACACGCTTTCCAACAACTTTGGTGGCACAATAATAGGCGACTTTCAGACCGACTTTTCACTCGACGACTTTGACATAGCTGCTGTTTGACAGGCGTAACCCCGTACGTCATGCGCATTAACAGTTTGATGATTATGTTTGTTGTTATTATTATTTGATTATTATTATTCTTGTTGTTATTTCAGTTATGATTGCGCGGATATACGCAATGCTGCTGTTGCTACTTAAGGTGACTCCAAAGTGTCTGCAGCGGCCGATACCCACACACCTATATAAGTAATTATTTCTATAAAGAATGTTCAACAAAGTTATTGATTAACGTCTGACACCAGGCACATACATATATACAAATATATAGACGCATTGTAAACTCATTCATAGATTTCTAAATCCATGCTTATATGCTCGTACTTGTATGTTCAAATTTACATTCATTCATTACAATTCATTTGATCCATTCTTCTCGGCATATTCATTGCTCGCTCGAAAGCCATTCATTCATTCATTGCGCATTGACTCGCCTTCGCTCGTTCGTTCTTTCATTGCCTCACTTGATTGACATTCAATCAATCTTCGGCCGGTGTGCGAGACTTACGCACTCGCTGCTCATTCAACTGTTTGGGAAATCCCCTTACACCTCATAGATTTGACTGTTGCATTTCTTTTTGCTTTTGTATTTGTTGTCGTCTAAGGATTAACTCGCCTTTGGCTGTCTTTTGTGTGGAGTTTTCTCTTTACTTTTGTCTTAATCCTTTTGACTTTACCAAAGCAGATTTCCGGTTCTTAATTGTTTGAACAGGTATTCCGAGGACCTGTAATATCACTTACCAAGGAATCTAAGGAATTATGCAACCTTTCATTCATATATCGGTTATACACAAATCTTTTAATTAAAAGAAGATTTCTTTTGGGATTCACTATATAATAGGCAGAGACTTCGAATATGAATTTTGCAACATTTAATTTATTTCAAATATTTCAGACAAAGATGATGGAGCTCTGCACTTTACGCAAACTACGATCGTGATAGATTTGTCACCACTTCAGAGAAATGTGAAGAAACCGCTTCTCTGTGCCTGAAGAGAGCAACATTCGAAGTGGCTTTCAAATGATATGGACCTTCAATGTACATCTGTTTGATTAGAGGTTTGAATGGGTTCTGACGCTGAACTTCGCAACGGAATCACGCATGGACCGCTGAAACAACGGTCTTTCCTTTGAATCAGAAGTCGATTGTTATTCAACCAAGCGGTTTAAATCTATTACAAATTTGTTGAGACGGCTAACCTTGCTTAGAAATAGAAGCTCAATGGATCTCTAGGGTTCTACCCAGCACAATCCCAGCAAAGAGTACGGATTTCAGTAGTTCGAAATTCCGTTCTTTCTTTTGTGGAAGTTTTGGTCTTCTCCTCGTTTAAACTGACCCTAATTCGAGTTACGAAATTGAATTTGGTCTCGATAGTTAGTGGGGAGACTTAGTTAAAATATAACTCTCGGTATAAAGTTAGTTCTTGAGGTAGATGAGTATGATCTGTGAAGTTCAGAAGTCATTCGGATGACAAATTGTCGACAGATGCAGATTCGTATATATATGAGAACTGTTTCGGAACCAAATTACAAATCAATGTTAAACACACATTCTCTCTCACGTATAAATATATATATGTAAGTATGTCTGTCTGTCCATAATTGGTTTTCAAAAATCGAACACATTAAATATCGAGAATCGTCATTCAATTCGAATTTGAAAGTCATTTGAAAAGCAATTAATCCAATTCTTCAAATTGTAGAGCACGTTGCGCCGAAGCAAGAAGAAGATTCCATACAGAAAACCATAACAAATCGCTTATAATGCTCTAAGAATATGTAATCTCTTTTCACTAGGCGCATTTTAACTGCTGCGACGTGCTGTTCCAATGATTTTGCACAAAATTTCCAACCAACACCGAACAGGCATTAGAGCGCATAGGTGCTAGTTAAATAGAGTGTTTGTGAGATGGTTCTTCTATTAGGCATTTCCTGTGCTTCCTTCTTCCTGGACACATTCGACGCAGCAGGACGCCAAATAGCAGCACATAAACACGTTGTCGATGCGAGCGTGTAATGAACTGGAGAAATGCGCCGAACAAATGAGCTACACGCAGACGGACAGACAGACGGACGGACAGCTCAAACAAATGCAATTCACAGCCGCGTGTAAATCCGTTGGAAAATTGCCAATACTCACTTTGGCCAGCTGCGTCACTCGCTCGCCACTCACCGCAAAGGTGCGAGTTCTCTCTGTGTGTGTGTCATCGCAAGCGTTCGTGCGTGCCTCCCGAGAGATTTGCAGCGCACAATGACACATTGAAGCCATCAATGAGGATTGTGAAAAGTCAGAAAGTCGCTTGCGAGTAGCCATACAACAACACAACAGCAATTTTTGCCAAAACTCAGCTCATCTTCTGCCCGCCAGCTTACCTGAGCGCGTGTGTTGTGTGTGCGAATTCCAATTAACTGCCGCAAAATGCAGTTCCGATTTGAGGATTTATTCTATTCTGCTGTTCAGATTCATCTGTGTATGTGTGTATGTGTCTCTGCTGTGTGTTTTGTACGTTTATTGTCCAGCTCAGCTGGTTGTCTTGCTTTGTTGTGCCTCTTTTGGGTTTAATTTGGATTAGTTAGTTTTTAGTACTTTGTCTGGTATGCATGTGTGTTGTTGTTGTTGTATGTTGCTATTTTACGTGTGAGTTCATGCGAAAAATGTTGATTAATTGCTGTTAATTGTTTTATTGTTCATTTGCATTCTCTGTTGACACTAATCTGTATGGATCAGCACAAAGTCAAAAGATTATACAAACAATCATACATTCTAATATGCAGAAGAAAGGCAGAATTGGTAATATGCTAAGCGGATTTAGGAGTTGCATAAAATTTTAGTGAACACGTCTCAAGAAAGATAAAGAATTTGGTAGTAAAAATTGTATATTCAAAACTGTTTTTTTTATATATGGTATAATACATTTATAACCAAAAAGCGTTTTGAGAATTTAAGAAGCGCTTTCTTGTAATCCTTCAGATTATGTATATTTTTTTATTCCGCAGATCATATATAATTATGACTCCGTCTATTTTGATTATTATAGAAATGAACTCTTATAAAAATTTCCAAAATCTGCCGCTCTCTATCTAGTTATATTGTCTGCAGTTAAAGATGCGGTATATACGTGGTGTTGTGTTCAAAAAATAACGGGAATTTTCGTTTTAAAAAAAAAAAAACCTATTCATTCGTTAACATTAAGGGGTTACATGGGTTTTGTTGCGAAAAAAGCCCTATTTTACATTTTTTTTCACGTAAAAAATTATTTATCTAATTCTAACTTTTTTCTGTCTTATAGATACATATTTAAAGAATAATTTCTGAAAATGTCAAAAAAAATTAAAACTCCTCCATAACAAGATCATTTCCGGTGACCCCTCGGAAAAAAGGTGCATCCGCGTAACTCCCGACAGGATCATCCAAAATAAAAAAACAAAAATAAGTGTTTTAGGTAAGAGCATAATCTCGTGCTGGAACGAAGAAAAGACAAAAAAATTAGAAAATTGGAGTTTTGGCAGACATTTTACCAAAAAAAAATAAAAATTTCGTTCAAATTTGCTTGACATTTTGTTTTTCTAAAATAGTTGTTATTAAAAAAAAAATAAAATCATTCGTTCAAGCACGAGTAAATTGAATCTCCAACACCTATTCAAAATTTCATCAAGATCGGTTGAGAAGTTTTCGAGAAAACTCCCACCGAGAAAATCGTGTTTAAAGTTTTGTGTAACAATAATAATTGACTTGGAGCGCACACCTTCCAAAGGCTGTATTTCCGAAACTATTATTTGGACAATATTCTTGAGATGTTGTAGAAATTAATAAGCACAAAAAAAAAAACAAAAAATTTATTTTTTGAATCCACGAAACCCTTGTAACCCCTTAATGTTGTCTCATTCAAAATAGTCTACATTCGATGTTATGCACTTGTGCCAACGTCAAAACGTCCAAACATTTCTTAAACTCCATGTCTGGCGAATATGTTGGATGGGACGTTCCGGTATTGTCTTTGAGCAAAAATCCACGAACAAGCAACGAAGTGTTAGTCCAAAAATGAAAAATACGAGATGACCTTGTAGTTGGTTGTTTTTTATTGTGTTGATCTCTCTTTAAAATTTGTTAAGGTCTTTACTATATATGCAGGAAGGCATTAAAGGCAACATATTGGTCTCCCTTACGCCTTTTTGTTTTTTGAATTTCGCGGCTATGTATAAAGCGCTACAGAGCTTGTATCTGGCAATATTATATATCTTTGAAAGGTCTTGACATAACCTACAAAACGAGCTATGCATGTTTAGTTTGGATAGTGCGTTGTGAAAACGACGACACCAAGAAAAACCAGCCGGCGAGAGACCTGAGACGACGAATACCAATCAAATCAAGGAAAACTTCGAGTTAGACCGACATGTGGCATCTCGTGACCTCGCCCAGGAGATGGGAATTAGTCACCAAACCATTTTAAACCATCTGCAGAAGGCTGGATACACAGAAAAGCTTAATGTTTAGGTGCCGCATGATTTGACGTCAAAAAACCTTCTGGACCGAATCAACGCCTCTAATATGCTGCTGAAACGGAACGAACTCGATCCATTTTTGAAGTAGATGGTGACTGGCGACGAAAAATGGATCACATACGACAATATCAAACGAAAACGGTGGTGGTCGAAGGCCGGTGAATCGTCCCAAACAGTGGCAAAGCCGGGATTGACGGCCAGAAAGGTTTTGCTGTGCGTTTGGTGGGATTTGTAGGGAATCATCCACTATGAGCTGCTCCCATATGGCCAGACGCTTAATTCTACCATCTGCTGCGAACAACTGGACCGCTTGAAGCAGACGATCGACCTGAAGCGTCCAGAATTGCCCAGCAGGTAGGGTGTAGTGTTCCACCAGGACAACGCCAGACCACACACATCGTTGATGACTCGTCAAAAGCTACGGGAGCTCGGATGGGAGATTTCATCGCATCCACCATATAGCCCCGACATAGCGCCAAGTGTTTACCACCTGTTCCTGTCCATGGCGAACGTCCTTGGTGGTGTTAAGTGGAACTCAAACAAGAGGCTTGTGAAAAATGGCTGTCCGAGGTCTTCGCAAATAAGGAGGAGAGCTTCTACGAGGAGGGTATTATGAAGGTGTCGTCTAGATGGAAACATATTATCGAACGAAACGGCGCATATTTGAACTAAATGCGATCACTGTAACACTTTTTATAAAGCATTGAAAGATTTCGATTATGAAGATAGTCTGGAATTAAAGTTTTTCTCGGTCGAGAAGGTTTTACTAGCGTTATTTCAAATTCAGGACCACACAATAGCATTTGAGTAAAAGCACTTGAAGCCAAATGGTATTATAAACTATGCTATATAGAGAACTACTACTTATGAAGTCTGATTCGGTTTTTTAAGAAACCATGAGCTTAAACAGCAATGTTTTGCGTGAGGTTTTGTGGAGTCATTAACTAGTATGTAGTACCTGAGATACATATTATTCATTATCATCTTCATATTTTTATCAAAATACCACAAATATCCTGCGTACGCTTCATAAAATCTACAAATTATTACAACCATAACCACTTGGCTCTCAACAAAATTATTAAATAATACAAGGCAATATAAATTCGCTTCCATAACAATTCGAGAGAAATGAATGTAAATTACCGAATTTGTCGAATGTCGAAATCAATGTGTAACATAACAAAATCGATAATCCAAATAAAAACTACAAATGAAAGCGCAAAAAGCCTACAACATCCTACCAACAAGCATGAGTGGGAAAATGAGCAAAAAAAGACATTTCATACGTTCAATGATCCACACCACCCACCTCAACAAAAACAACACAAGCCGTACAACAACCATAGCAGAGCTGGAAATGGCTGCAAACATAGCGACTATATTCGCTAGTGAGTCTATTAGCATTTTGCCAGTTAGACAGGCAGACAGTGCCGAGTATTAGAATAGGCATGTGCCCATGAGCGTCGAACGTCGAGCGTCACAAAGATTGAAGAAGTGAAGTGAAGTGGCATTTGCAGCGTAAATTCCCGTTGCTAACATTTACTACACTCTCGAAGCGATTCAGCTGAATTTATCTGACAATGACAAGCGATTGGCTGCCAGGCTAACATACATGCAGATATATTTACTAGTTAGTATATGTATATTACATGCTGAGGCACCTAATGGCTGAGCTGGTTGCTCGGACCAGCAGAAAATTGAAGGCAAAATGGACTGTGTGGTGCTGAGGGGCTCTCTAGCCTCGCCTAACAAGCCTTTCGAATTGATGGAGCAGAACTGCTTAGCGTGGCAATATTTTTTTGCAAGTGAATTACGCACACGGACACACAGACAGAGGAACACACTTCACGAGTGTGAATGCCCCATTGGAGAGGAACCCACTGTCTCCATCAGTTGTTGATGACAAAACTGCAGTTTCAATGTTGTCAGCGTTGATGAGGCAACGCGCAATGCCTTGACAATAGTAACATTTACAACAATATCAACAACAACAACAATAATTGCAACACTCATCAACAACAAATAGAACGCATGTGAGATATACATCCATACATACATATGTGTGTCATCAGTAGATGATACCGTTTGTAGAGCGTGGCAGCAGCTCACAGCGCCAAAGCGCAGGGCACAAAATTGGTTGGCGGTGAAGAAACGGCAAATTCGAAATCGATAAATGATAAAAATCAACAAAACTTCATGGTTGGCTGGTGCGCGCGTTCATGAAGCGTTTTATAGTCTGTAGCAAATACAACAACAACAGCAGGATAGTAACGAATGGCTGCCGAGCCACTTCATATACTCGCAAAGCACTCTGGCACACACACACACACGCACACTCTCATACAAAAGCAGAAGCACACGCATAGCTGCATGTAGTCCGGGTATATCCCCAATCGCCTTACTTACCGTTACAATTTATCTGCTTTCGATTTGTGTGTGGAAGAGTGTGCGCTCAGTGCTTTTAGGGCGCTTTTGACGCCATTTTCTATGCTGCGCCAAATGTTCAAACAATCGAACAGTTCAACTTCGTGTTGTTGTTGTTGTTGCCTGCTACTGCCACTGCCACTGCTGTTGTAATAGCTTTTAGCCCCACTTCATGCTCATACATTGTACATTGGCCATTGGCAGTCGGGCTGCCGTGCCGCCGCTGCTGCTGCTTTTAACTCGTTCGGGGTGGATAACTTTTGAAATATTGAGTATGGATGCCATACATTCGGATAAAGTAGCGCAGATAGCCAAGTCCAAAAGGAAGTTACAACAACATGAAGTGAATGGTGTGTCCTTTAGCTGGTCTGTGACAACTGTATATACGTGTGTGCTTGCAAAGCTCTGATAGTTTCTGCTGCCGTTTTAAGTGAGCACTCGTTCCAATGATTAGATTGCGCTTGTTCGTCGGCATGTCCGTATACTCCTCTAAGTGCTGTGTGTGTGTTTGTATGTAAGTAAGTCGGACAGCTCGTTCATTGTGCCACTATATGATTGTATTTTATAAAACGGATTTTTATGGCATTCGATTTTATGTTTGTCTGCCATTGCGAGAATCGTATGTTTTCGTACTCGATTGGTTTATTTGTATTTTATTATCCTATCAGCGTTTTATTACATTTCAAGAGGATCATAAATTTCTGTCCTAGCATTTTAATGCCTATATTATGAAAGATAGTAGTGAATTTCATGTTTTTATATCTTTAAAGCTTGGATTTTCTCATTTTTTATAGTACTCTATACTACTATTATAAAGAGGAAAGATTTGTATGTATGTTTGTAATGAATAAGCTCAAAAACTACTGTGCCGATTTCAAAAATTCTTTCACCATTCGAAAGCTGCATTCACCTCGAGTAACATAGGCTATATTTATTGCTATAATCTAAACTTTCTGGAAATAGTTCCCAGGTGAGGGTAACAAAAAGACTCCGGAGAATCTTAATCTGAAACTGAAAATCGTCAAAATATTAGAAATATACAAGCTCACTTCATAATCCGAGAGAAAGACATCGGACACCAAAACCACACTCAAAAATGTTAACAAAAATATCACGTGATCTTGTAATGACGTCACGTGATAAGGGTGGGGTCATTGAGCTCACTCAAAAATGTAAACAAAAATATCACGTGACCTTAATGTGACATCACGTGATCTGGGCGGGGTCAATGACCTGTAAATAAAAATATCACGTGACCTTGAAACGACCTCACGTGATCAGGTTGGGGTCATTGACCTGTAAACAAAAATATCACGTGACTTTGGAACGACCTCACGTGATCAGGTTGGGGTAATTGAGCTCACTCAAAAATGTAAACAAAAATATCACGTGACCTTGAATTGACATCACGTGATCAGGTTGGGGTCATTGACCTCACTCAAAAATGTAAACAAAAATAGCACGTGACCTTGAAATGACCTCACGTGATCAGGGTGGGGACATTGACCTCACTCAAAAATGTAAACAAAAATATCACGTGACCTTGAAACGACCTCACGTGATCGGCTTGGGGTCATTGACCTCAATCAAAAATGTAAACAAAAATATCACGTGACCTTGATGTGACATCACATGATCTGGGCGGGGTCAATGACCTGAAAACAAAAATATCACGTGACCTTGAATTGACCTCACGTGATCAGGGTGGGGTCATTGACCTGTAAACAAAAATATCACGTGATCTTGAAATGTCATCACGTGATCAGGGTGGGGTCATTGACCTTATGAGCTAACCGGATATGATGTTACCGGAACCGGAAATGGGGCATCCGGAAACGTATATGGATAACGATATTGCCGGAACCGGAAATGGGGTGGCTGAATATTGGTTACTGAAACTGGAAGTGGGGCATTCGGAAACAGAATGAGCAAACTGAAACAAGATATGGGGAACCAGATACGGAAATGATGTGCCGCAACCTGAAATGAAGCAACCGGAAATATTTTTACCGGAAACGTTACTATATTTTTCCGTTTGAAGGTGGTCGAAATACATCTAGATTACATCGGAAGTTTCTTAAGATTTGTGGGGGTCAAGGGATATTTGTTCATCGGTCAAACACTTCATTGAAAGTACTCAGGAACACAACGGAAATAACAAAATATGACGAGATCTTAAAATCTGTTAGACCAATCAATTTCCTCGCTTCTCCGTCAGTTGAGTATTTATTGCCGGAATGAGCTTCTAATGATATTTCAAAACGTTCAAAGTCGACTTTCTAAAGTCTTTGTACTTAAAAGTAGGCTTATTGGTTTAATCCATATTGCATACATATCCATTTTCCTATCAAAATTGTTATACTTCCTAACTCTTTTCAAGTAATATTGAACAAATATAAAGAAATAATCATCGTTTTATATGTAATATACACACGAACGAACATAGCGTCCAACAGTGTTCCTTTGAATCACTTGCTCATCCTTCAATCTCTCAGTTCCAACCAATATCTATCTACAAAATGTGTTTGTCTATAATTATTATGTCCATATGTATGTATGTACGCACGTCCAACATTCCGCTTCCCCTCCGCACCTTCATAGCGAGACAAGTGGCATTAAAAGTGCTGACAATAAGTTCAAAATGAAACACTCCAAAGAGCCCCGGCCACACAGCCGCAGCGAGTCCATAACTACCAAGGAAATCGCCGGCAGCCATGAACTGTTTGGAGTACCAGAAGGCCATAAAATAATTCACCACACCACAGTGGCAGTGGATTGAGAAACAGCGCGGCGCAAAGCAAAGCAAGCAAGCAAAGAAGAATCCACACAAGCGTTGGCCACACAAACGTAAACAAGCAGCCGCCTGCAGTCGCAACAAACGGACCAAAAAAAACCCGCTGCAGCACATCTTGAGTGAGTTGAGTCTTCAGAGTGCTCGAGCCGCTGAGTGACTCACGTGAGTTGAGTGTGTTGAGTAAGTGAGCGTAACCACGCCTTCTTGTCTAACGTCATGGCCGCTCTTGAAACATGGAAACATTTTGCTTAAAAAAATGCTTACAAAATCAAGTTGTTGTTGTTGATTGAAATGCGCAGGTCGCAGCAGTGTTCCATTGCCATTGCATTCCTATCATTTTTTTGGATAACAGTAGTTGTAGCGATGCTTTCGTGGCAATTGAGTTGGTGCTATTGCGCATGGTTAGGTAAGTTCTTGTTGCTGTTGTTGTTATCGCTTGTAAGCATATTGTTGTTTTAATCGCATAATTTTTAATTGGAAGGGGAATGTGCGGACGCCGGTTGAGAATGAAAATGAGCATAAAATTTACGCAACAACAACAACAAAAGCCACAAGCAATAAACGCACAGCAAGCTTTGGATGTGTGTGTATAAGTAATAGCAACCAGCTAAGTTAGTAGTAGTAGTAGCAGCAACCGCACACTGCAGCAACATCAACAACAACAACAGTAACAAGAGCAACAACAACAACAGCAGCAACATCAACGTCGGCGACGATGGAGTCCATTTTGAGTTTATTGTTTGATGATTTGAACATTTTATATGTTTTCGTGTTGCTTTGTTGCTATTGCTGTTGCTGTTGCTGTTATTGTCATTTCATGCTTGTTTGCGTGTTGTTGTTGTCTTCGGTGTTTTATATAGTCTTTGCTTACTTTTCTTTTTGTATAAGTATTTGTTTTATATAGTTTTTAAAACTCTTTTCTACCGTTATTATTTTGGTTTGTATGTTTATGGCATCTTTCTTGCTTGGTATTTGTTTAGGTGGTTTCTCAATACATACATGGATACAAATACAGATCTGCATATACATATGTATGTGTGAAGTTCTAATGCTGAAGTATTTATGTGGAAGAAGAAGGTTTCCAGGTTAATAAAAATTAATTTTCTTCCATTAAATTTACTTAAGCTATCGATGTATTGGAAATGATCTTGCTTGGATGAGAGAACTTGCTTCAGATCAAGCCTATGTGAGTGAGTAATCGAATATTTGGCTTCTTTATGAGAAAGTTAGGTTATGATGTATCGCTGTTCCTAAAAGGGAAACTCACGGAGACCGTAAGAGACAGTCCTTTGTGAAGCCAGATTCACCACATTAGATATTACAACTCGACAGAATACCCTGAATCTTTTACAAATCTGAAGAGATTTTTCACTTCTATATTCGCTAGTTCGCTCGGTTGTTCATAAAAATGAGATCCATGAAATTTTTGATTCGGAAGAATCAAGAAGAAAGTAATGAGATGATTCCATCTTCTCCTCTTCCAAGTCTTTTTAATGAATTAAGGCAGTAGTCTGCTTTAGAAGCCGAAAAAAAGCCTTTTTTTACCAATTTTTTTTTTGAAAGTGAAGGGAAGGAAATGATTGCGGTAAACGGAATTTTAAGACGATGGTGTACTATATTTAAGGTTTAAAAAACAATATTTATTATTAAAAAATACTGAAATTTTTTCAAAGTTGTAAGTATTTTTCTGGAGCGCCTGGAGTCTGCACTTGTAAATCGGTGCCGGTGATGCAGGTCTTGCGATGCATCTGAAACAGTCGACCCAATTTTTTTATTTTTATTTTTATAAATTTCTTTTCTTTATGAACTAAAAAAATACCGAAGAAGTTATAAAATTCCAAATGTTTTCGAAGTTTGAAAAAAAATTCACTTTTTTTAGAAAAAAAATGACTAAGTTGCAAAACAAGTAGTTTAAATAATACCTTTGTCCAACTTTTTTAGTTCAAATAGAAGATAATTTAATACTGAAGCTAGATCACTTTGGTTTTTTTCGATCGGACATATATTCGTTTTGCTATCGCCGGCACCGTTTTCTAACACTTGTGAAAATGAAAACTCGAGAAAACGAGCTTTAATGTTCTGCCTGAGCATTCGCACCTGCTCGCCGCTCGGCCACTAAAACTGCTCTAGCTTCGAAAATATGTCGAATTGGCCTCTGGAATTTTAAAGACATATTCTTGGATAATTTGGAAGAGATTTAAAACAAAACAAAAAAATCGTTTTTTGAAGCCTGTAAAGCAGACTACTGCCTTAAACAGATTTTACTTCCAGTAATTTATATTATTACACTTTTGTTACTTCTTTTTCGAGGGATTTCTACAAATTATTAGCATGCGTCATGACTTCTTGGAGGTTACTAAAAATATAGTATCAACGGGGAAGACTCGTAGGTGCAATAGAGATTCTTTCCACTCAACGACAAAATTTTCTTGCAATAATTTCATGAATTCGCAATCATACGAGTTCATTTAGCTAAAATAATATGAACAAATGCACGGCATTTCACCATAAAAACTCTGAAAATAAAGTCAAAGCCAAATGAAGCGTAAAACATTTTGCGAATATTCTTTGTGCGCAATTTTCAGCACTGTCATATAACGGCAGACAACAAAATAAACAGCAAAATCGCAAAAAATTGACATTCATACATCATTACCCTTACAAATAATGGTATGTGGGTATGTTTGTTTCCAATACGTATGGAGTGCATTGACTGGCAAGCCAACCATGTAAGCATAAAAATTCGAACATCTGCAATTAATCTGCGTATGAACAACGCGTCACAAAGGAAGGAAAAGCAAAAGAGCAGCAATTTTCCAACTTTCAAACAGAAAACACACAGAACCAAACAAACAAGCATACACACATATGAATGTGTGTGTGTGTACAAATATAATTTGCCCTTATTTGGTGCTGTAGAAGTCTCATCAATTGTAGCGCAAGCAATAAAAAGTGTCGCATTTATGAAAATCAATTGAATTTTATGCATTCACTTTTTGCTTGGCTTTCACGCTGTTTACTGCAGATTAACCGTTATAATTTTGGGGTGCATTTTTTATGATAAAATGTAGCAAATTTGCTAGCAAAAAAATGCAAAAATTATTAAAAAAAAAGTTAATTGAATGTGAAGAAACTATATTTGTGTGTTATTAAAATGAGTAAGGCGGTCATAAACGGATAACTGAACACTTAGATATATACAGGCATAAATACATATGTGTGTACATAAGAGCATAGAAGAGAACAAGTAACTTATAAAGAACTGTTCTATTAATTTTGAATAAATAGTGATATTTTCTTAGAATTTTCGTAAGATATTTTAGGGTCAAACACACAAACATACCAACATAGTATGTGAAGACATACAAATAATCCATTCAACTATTTACAGCATTTTTATTAGTCTGCTCCCGGTGGTTAACAGCGCCAGCGTGTCTAATATAATGAACTGTCCGTTCGCCACCGTTTAGCCAACAAATCAGCGAGTATCGAGTCTCTTACAGATGTAATTAAAAGGGATCTGACTACTTCAACTGCCTGCCTACCTTCCTACCGACCACCTCCCCGCTCCACTAACGGTCCCTTTCCCATTGTTATTTGCCAGCATTCACTTTATGAGTTTGCCATTCGGAGGGAAATTGCAACTGAAACGCAATAATTTGCCGAATGTGCCATCATTTGCTTTCTGTTCCATGACAACACTGTGTCATTTACTCATATTTGCGCTTGTTTTCATATGTGTGTGTGCATGTCTGTATTTATATGGGGCGTTAATTCTCGAGCACTTTTTGCATTATTCTTACCATGTTTGTTTGTGTATGTGTGATTGTGATCACTCGACCCAAATGCGTATGAGCTGAATGCCATGTCCAGAAGTATCACAGCCCAACCCATTAAATTAAAAGTCCATAAACTAAATGGTTTTAATGTCATTGCTTATTATCGCTTTTCGTTTAGTTTTTCACGAATAAACGTTTATTGCCTTGCTACTGTATACAGGGTATATGTATGTAAGAGACTTCGAAGAGTAATTATATGAGCTAGATCCGAGTGATGTGTCATATATTCAATATACCCGGGCAATTCAGTAGGTATCTTTTAGGAACTAAGAGGGATACCTCCTAATTGCCACAAATGGATGGGGTTGAATAAACCACCGGTTTTACGCCCATCTCCTTTCGTGGAAGTGGCAGGATACTCGCACCAACAGAACTCGAAGACAAAAAGTCGAGGTACCCATTACTGATGCCTGAATGGTCAAATGGTATGACTACGACATATCGGAATTCTGAACAAGCAAAGGAATCCGACGAAGACAACCTCCTCGGCTCCAGTAATGAGATGAAAAGTACAACCGGCAGTATAAGCCGATAATGACAGCAGCGAGCACCAACCAAGCTTCCCAGAAATTAAACATTGAACCCTCCACCTCTAAGCTGAGTACCAACCAAAGTACACTGTCATCTAAAAAAGCTCAAGAAAAGGAGAAAATCTCCAAATCAAGTGAGGAAAGGCCGGTACCAGAGGACCGGAGGTCTTTGTATTAGAAAAGATAGCCAAGGTTGATGAAGAAGAAATCTACGACATATCGGAGTTCTGAACAACTAACGGAATCCGACGAAGACAACCACCTCGCCTCCAGTTATGAGATGAAAAGTAGTACCGGAAGTCATAGTACGCCGATAATGACAGCAGCGAGAACCTACCAAGCTTCCAGAAATAAAACATGGAACCCTCCACCTCTAAGCTGAAAGTACACTGCAAACAAAAGGTGCTAAAAAGCTCAAGAAAAGGAGAAAATCTCTAAATCAGGTGAGGAAAGGCCGGCGCCAGAGGACCGGAGATCTTTGTATTAGAAACAAGTAAGGAAGGGCTAAGTTCGGGTGTAACCGAACATTTTATACTCTCGCAATTTATTTATTTAACTTTATTTATATTATATAATACACAATTTGACCCACATATTCGTCATATATATTGTATAAAGTCCATTGAAAGTTGGAAACCATAATTTTAGGTTAGAAGCACCGAGGTAATCGCGTTCGATATATGGGGCCTCAAAAACCTATGGTCCGATTTTGACGATTTTTAGAATGGGGCTGCCACACTATTAACATAGTATTTGTGCAAAGTTCTGCACCGATATCTTCACTATAAGTGGGCGACGCCACGCCCATTTTCCATTTTGTAAAAAAATCTGAGTGTAGCTTCTATCTGCCATTTTCTATGTGAAATTTAGTGTTTCTGACGTTTTTGGTTAGTGAGCTAACCCACTTTTAGTAATTTTCAACCTAACCTTTGTATGGGAGGGGGGCGTGGTTATTATCCGATTTCTGTAATTTTTGGACTGTATAAGGAAATGGCTTAAAAAAACGACTGCAGAAAGTTTGGTTTATATAGCTCTATTGGTTTGCGAGATATATACAAAAAACTTAGTAGGGGGCGGGGCCACGCCCACTTCCCCAAAAAAATTACATCCGAATATGCCCCCTCCTAGTGCGATCCTTTATTCCAAATTTTACTTTTATATCTTCATTTATGGCTTAGTTATGACACTTTATGTGTTTTTGGTTTTCGCCATTTTGTGGGCGTGGCAATGGTCCGATTTTGCTGATTTTCGAACTTAACCTTCTTATGGTGCCAAGGAACACGTGTTCCAAGTTTCATTAAGATATCTCAATTTTTACTCAAGTTACAGCTTGCACGGACGGACGGACAGACGGACGGACAGACGGACGGACAGACGGACAGACGGACGGACAGACAGACATCCGGATTTGAACTTTTCTCGTCATCCTGATCATTTTGATATACATAACCCTATATCTAACTCGTTTAGTTTTAGGACTTACAACCAACCGTTATGTGGACAAAACTATAATACTCTCGTAGCAACTTTGTTGCTAGCAACTTTGTTGCGAGAGTATAAAAATAGCCAAGGTTGATGAAGAAGAAATCAAGCGCCAAAACGAGATAGTGGAGGAATACGAAAGCTTCTAATAAAAGATGAAATCCGAAACTGCCGCAGAGACTATTGAGCTAAGCAGTTCCCAGAGAAAAGGAATAGCTTCCTTAATGAACCACAGGAAACTCTGCCTAACAAACCCAGGCTGTAAGGAAGCAAGCGGAACTACATACAACTAAACAGCAAGACGTTTCAACGCTGAAGCCAGAGACGGCCTACATGTACATCATCCTTAACTGTATTTCAACTTATACTCTGACTAACTAGATGAACAAATCTAGATGAGAACTAAACACCTATAACCGTCACCCGATTCAACTCAACTTCATAACTCATCTTTCGCTTAAAAACCCGACAGTATGACATTGAAATTCATGACAAAAAAATGTAATTATTGAAAGTAAACTAGGACAGCTGCTTTAACGGTATATCCAAATCCATAATGCAAACAAAAAAGTTCATAATTCCAAACACAATTAATCCGCAAAGTCAACAAACAGACGCAATCGAAATTGGAATCTGCAAAATGTGTGTGTGTTCGTCTCATCAACACTCGGCCACCCCAGGCACCTAACGGGAGACCGTAGAACGGCCGAATAGTGCCGAATATACTATGTAATGCGAAAGATGGCAACAAAAGATAAATAAAATATCAATTACTCAAATCATTTGCGACAAAATTAATTACAATAATAGCAGTTAAATAATTGAGCGGCAATTGAAAATGTGGAAAATCATTATAAAAAAGGTAAAAGAGTGAAGGGGATGAGAACTGAGACACTTAGAGTAGCAAATTACCAGCCGTTTTGTAGTCAAATGCTTTGCTTTTAAAAAGGCATACATCACATGCCATGCACACATACATACATACATGTGAGGCAGAAATCACATAGAGAATTTAGAGCGCAGCGAACAACAGTTAGGCGCTTGAGGATAACACAAAAGCCGATTGTCAGGACTCACTAGCTATCAGTGTGTGTATCTCATTCATTCACTCGGTTCACGAACAAAAAGTCATTGAGGTGCGAAATTAGCAAGGGATAAAGCCAATTAAGCGAAGCTGCCAAAGTAGAGCGCGCGCGCAGGCGCACAACAAACGCAGCAGAAGGTCGCCGTACACTGTCCGCCCTACCCTCCAGACCATTCTTCCGACACACACACACACTCGTGAGTCCATCTTTTGTGCTTCATTCAGGCAATAAAATCCAATTGTTTGTCGAAATATGTGAATTATGCGGAAATAAAAGACCAAACTGCGCAGCGTGGCGAGCAATCTGGTTCAATTACGAGATGGGTGAAAACCGGATGCAAAGTCACACGCGCAGACAGAAAAGAGAGGCAGTACCCTGTGAGAGTGTGTAGAAATGTAGAGACTGTTAAAGGTGTTGCTGCAACCGGAGCGCGGTTGAATGGCTCTGGCTAGCTGCTCTAGCAATCACCGCTTTAGTGACAGTAGCAGCGGTTGCTGCGTTTTTGATGGATCACCATCAACTAATTAGGTTGCCCGACTGACTGCCGTTCATGTTTGTTATAAGTATGTAGATCCTGCAACGGACTGTCTGAAGTGAGTAGCAGTTGGCAATGAGCTACCGTCCAATGCGACTGATGAGCAGAAAGGTGGAAAGTGTGTGCATAATGAAAATGCAGTTAATTCTATTTGGTGACAAAAATATGAAAACAGACAATTGCCGAGAGGACACTGTAAATAAATGTGAGTTGGGACGTCGAAGAAGAAAAGATAAGGATCAGATTATAGAACTTGGACTAATTTCCAAAGCTCATATAGCAGAGATAACGCTGATATAATGGTTTAAAAAATCCGAAAATTCGTTCAGAGCAATATTCCCCCAGATCGTCTGGGTTGAACCCGGAAAATTCCGAGACCTAGATCTTCTGGGTTGAACCCGGAAAATCCTTCAAGTCCCTCGACAGAAAATTGCGAGACCTAGATATTCTGGGTTGAACTCTGAAAATCCATCCTGTCCCTCGACAGAAAATTCCGAGACCCAGATCGTCTGTGTTGAACCCGGAGAAAAAAAGCAATAACTAACAATTTTAAATTTTTTTCGAAAACTCATCAAAATCCAACATATATCGTCAATTATATTCCGATCATCATTTTCTCTCAGTGTATTTCTGATTTCCCACCCTTAATTAGTCATCAAACCCAATTATCCTTTTGGATTCCACCGTGAAATGCGTATGTATCTTCCTCCGTAACCATATTCGGTATTCGTTCACCTCCCCTAATGACATCGGCAACAATGCGAATTAGCTGGCACAAATTGCCTTTCATGCACTGTCAGTCCCTCATCAACGAACCAGGGCATAGAAACAACGAAGCTCATTCGCTGCCAGCGCATGCAACAATGCTGAAGCGAATATCCTTTCGGTTAACTAGTAGGATTTCATTGTTTGCTTCGGAAATTAATTTCCCCAATTGACTTTTGCAAATCAAACACTTTGAAAGGCAACAAATACAATACCAACAACAATGGGAAGTCAAGAAAGTCCGTTGCGCATGCGCAGTTACACTTCATTTTCAGGCGCTGCATTGTTGTTGTTGTACATTTTCACATTTCCATTTTGAGCGCTTTACGCATGCAGATCATTTCATGTTCATCATTAACCGATCACAAGGATATCAAAAGCGTGAAGAAGTAGAATTGAAATGCGAATGAATTGTGGATATATAATTAGGGGTTGTTGAATGGCAGACAGTAGCGGTAGCGAAGGAAAGTCGTTAAACGCTTGTCATTTCAGTTTTTAATAACCAAATCCCGGTCGTTCTGGGCAATAATTAATTAATGAAAGACCTTCAACAGATGGCTGTGCGTAGAAGCAGTGCACGAGATTTGTTTGTGGTCGTTTTGACTCGTTGGAAAGTGCCTAAGAGGATTATGAAGATCTATTAAGAAGATAAAAAAGATAATAAAATGTGATTATTTGATTTAGCAAAATCTTGCTCTCGGTCAACCAATTTTATCTTCTGCCGCTTCGATGATCTTTCTTCAAAATTCCTCGATCGTATTCTGTTATTAGATGAGATCTATTTTGCTCTCATTTAATCATTAATGGAAGATAGGTCCAAGTAAACCATACCAAGCTTATATCAATTCAAAGTAGAAGAGTCCAGGTCCGTCCATTTCCTTTCTCATCTAGAGAGCCTTCATAAATTTTGATCTCATTCACTGACTCCATCGTTTCTTACACCTCCATAGTCCATAGTCCTTCCAAAAAATATGGTGACATTGCCGAGAGTAGGCATCATATATTGGGAAAGACAAAACAAGAAGAAGAAGAACTTATAAGACATATTTTTTATAGCAAATATGGGTCCAGAAGAATTTTACTTGAAATAATTTGGTGAATATTTCGATAGTAGCCAACATTTCAATTACTTTTGGAAGAGGTCTTAACATCTAGATTACGCAGTTAAGGTCTGTACTTCGATCCTTATAGAACCATCTCAGGGCCGGGAGAGTCTTTACATCTAGATTACCTAGTTCAGGGCTGTTCCTCGATCAGGGCTTTACACCTAGATTACCCAGTTTAGGTCTGTTCTTCGATCATTATAAAGCCATCTCACTGCCGGGAGATGTCTTTACATCTGGATAACCTAGTTGAGGTCTGCTCTTCGACTATTAGAGAGATCTCTCATTCCAGAGGAAGCTCTTGATGTCTGAACTACTTTTCAACTACTGTTTCCAATTTCATGTATTTAAGAATCATAAAAATCTGTAAATATTTCACTTCTGTTCCCAAATAGCGCCAATGATTCTCCGTTTAATCGCCGTGGCCTGTCACAATTTATCATTTCATACGCTTTGCATTTCTTTTTTAACGCAAAAAAAGAAAAGAAAGTACCAGAACGCATATACTCGTACATATTCGCAATTCAATTTTTCGTTTATGATTTATGTAACTTTCAATATTTTTTCCCCACACAACGGCATAACCGCCGTAGCTTTCGAAGTTGGTTGCGTTGCGTTGATTTCTTTGCTTTCTTACGGAATATATTTCGGATGCCTTGGCATTTCATAAGGAAATTTACATACTGTTGTTGCATGGAATATGGAAATGCTTATCTCTGAAAGCTACTGTGTCCTGCGGAACGAACGTCTACTGGGTGCCGCCGAATGCCGCTCTTGGTGGTTTGGACGGTTGACCTGGCTCATTGGTTGGCCGCCACCAATATAGTTACCGCCGATTCCAAGTGAGGTGAGGAGATGGGGATAGTGCTGGTAAATTGAATTCTTTGCATATGGATGCGAATGTGGTGGTGGCTTCTGGAGACTGGTGGCTGGTGGCTTGTAACTCGTGCGCTGCTCCACCCTGAGCAATTGCGTATCGGCGGCCGGGTAGTTATCAGCGTCGAGTCGACGTATGGCAGCAGTTCAAATAAATCATACAAAACGATGATGAAATCATGCGATACCACAGCCAATGTGCGGCGGTGAGGAGTGCGGGGAGAGGAGCTTGGTCTCTCATACAATGATGAGGTTATTCATGTGGGTATTCAGCATTGATGTGGAGTAATTTTGGCAAATAAAATGATATACATACAAGAAATAAATAATACATAAATACATATATTGATGTGTGCGGAGAGTGGGGAATATGTAAATAAAGATTTGGTACGAGAAGACTTATTTATAAATACGGATAATTTTCGAATTGAAAAAATTTCCCTTGAAGCTAAACCATCGGACAAAAGTTGAATCCGTCCTCACTGCCTACGAAGTGGAAAGGTTCGAGGAGTAGAAAGGTATTTGCCCTCGGTTTTTTAAGAGTACTTTGGACTTGAAGTCAGGAAGTCAGAGTCAGGGAATCTATAATACAACATTAAGTTAATGAACTATCCGTAAACAGTGGCGACTGGTAATCTAGAACCCGTATCTCTTTTTGTTCAGGATCTACTAATGATTGTAGAGAAAAAGAAGCTGTAGCTCTAACTAGAACTAAATGCCTGAGAAGTCTAACTTGTCCCTAAACGAATTAAGCTTATTTAAATCGAACCACAGATACCATGTTAAGGAGAATCTAATAAATTGGGATGGGATAAACTGGGATCCATTAGATGCAACGCTTTCCTTATGCTGAACCTAGTTCAATTACTAGAATGAACTAAAAATCTTGGTAAGGGTCTGAGAAGCACTCTTATTGGAAATACAATTTCGCTTTGAGGAACGTATTCAACGGTATCAAATAGCAATGTAGAGCAGCCAATACCACACACCTTCCCTCAACCGCACTGCACCTCACCGACACCTGTAGCACGGCTATCACACCTCACCCACGCGTTCCGTCGTATGCGCGTACTATGAGAAAAACCTGTGTCTATAATTCATGCATTGCTTTCGCGAATCCGCCGAATCTGGCGCATAACAAGCCCGCCGGTCCAATCGCCTGCCAGTCGACTGATTTATAGCGCTATTTAGATTGCGTATGGAACTCGACTCGATGCGCAACAACAACAACATTTCACAGGCATGAAATACCGCCATTTGTGCTGTGACGCGGATAAATCGTAGCCCAAAATGATATTCATAAAAATTGCATAAAAAAGTAGTCGGTGCAAAAAAAAAAAAAAACAAGTAAGGAAGGGCTAAGTTCGGGTGTAACCGAACATTTTATACTCTCGCAATTTATTTATTTAACTTTATTTATATTATATAATACACAATTTGACCCACATATTCGTCATATATATTGTATAAAGTCCATTGAAAGTTGGAAACACTAATATTAGGTTAGAAGCACCGAGGTCCTCATGTTCGATATATGGGGCCTTGAAAACCTATGGTCCGATTTCGGCGATTTTTAGAATGGGGCTGCCACACTATAAATACAGTATTTGTGCAAAGTTTTGCACCGATATCTTCACTAGTGCTTACTATATATATTGTAAAGTAAACGATTCAGATCATCTTCTAAGTTCTGGTATATAGGAAGTAGGCGTGGTTGTGAAGCGATTTGGCCAATTTTCACAACATATTATTGGGAGGTAAGGAAACTATTACAAACCAAGTTTCATTGAAATCGGTCTACTAGTTCCTGAGATATGGTTTTTGACCCATAAGTGGGCGATGCCACGCCCATTTTCCATTTTGTAAAAAAATCTGAGTGCAGCTTCCTTCTGCCATTTCTTATGTGAAATTTAGTGTTTCTGACGTTTTTCGTTAGTGAGGTAACCCACTTTTTGTAATTTTCAACCTAACTTTTGTATGGGAGGTGGGCGTGGTTATGATCCGATTTCTTTCATTTTTGGACTGTATCAGGATGTGGCTAAAAAAAACGACTGCAGAAAGTTTGGTTCATATAGCTTTATTGGCTTGCGAGATATGTACAAAAAACTTAGTAGGAGGCGGGGCCACGCCCACTTCCCCAAAAAAATTACATCCAAATATGCCCCTTCATAGTGCGATCCTTCATACCAAATTTTATTTCCATAGCTTTATTTATGGCTTAGTTATGGCCCTTTATGTGTTTTCGGTTTTCGCCATTTTGTGGGCGTGGCAGTGGTCCGATTTTGCTCATTTTCGAAAGCAACCTTCCTATGGTGCCAAGAAATAAGTGTGCCAAGTTTCATCAAGATATCTTAATTTTTACTCAAGTTACAGCTTGCACAGACGGACGGACGGACGGACGGACGGACGGACAGACAGACATTCGGATTTGAACTCCACTCTTCACCCTGATCACTTTGGTATATATAACCCTATATCTAACTCGATTAGTTTTGGGTGTTACAAACAACCGTTATGTGAACAAAACTATAATACTCTCTTTAGCAACATTTGTTGCGAGAGTATAAAAAAACTATAAAATACCGTCAAGGTTATATAACTCAAACCGGCTACGCGCTGAATTATTGCCGCTTATGGTAACGGTAAATTGCATGAAAATGAATAAAAAAGAGCTGGAAAACTTAAAATCTCATGTGATCACATCCACATATGTAGAAATCAGTAGAAAGGCTTTTACCGTTAAATCGCATTCGCCGCCCAAGCAATTGACATCGGCTCAAGCCATTAAGCGAATTCGACACACTTTTATGCGAATTCAAAATTAAAAATAATTTTATCTATTTCGCATTTTTTGCAACTCAATTGCTCAATGCCGCACACACGCACACACACTCATTCACTCATCCATTGAGGGAGGTTAGGACATGCAAATTGACACTGTAAAATTGCAATTGCGCGCCTTGTTAGGCGAATGTGCCATTAAGTGCGTCAATTTGCATACAAACATGCCGCCTCCAAACCAACCGTCAACCACCACCTCTCATCCGAGGCATTGGTACACTACAATTCTAATGCCTGATTGACTTCTGTTCGCCTAAGCGCAGTGATGTGCTTTCGCTTGCATATCCTTTGAATATTATCTGCGCCACCTGCAATTGACAGCCGCGCATAATGGCGCTAAGCTTCACGGCTTAGTGCCTCTGCGCTCTCACTCACTCCGACTCCCGTTCACTGCCATTTCAATTGCATCGATTGTGTGCGGCGCGCAGCTGTGGCGTAATTTTAAATATGTAATTCATAATGTTTATCGCTGTTCCATTTGCATTGATTCCAACTGTTCGACATAGATTTATGCAGATCGCTTTGCCAGCGCCCCCGAGTGAGAATGAGTGTGTGCGTGTCTGTTTGAGCGCCTGTGTGCAGTTAATATCGCAAATACACAGTGAATAGGCTAATTTTAGTCAGGAGAAAGTGGGAGAGGGGAGAGCGTAGTCGAGAGGATTTGTATTTGTCTTCATCTTCATGTCGAGCGACTCAAATTGATTTGATAAATGGACATGTGTCGTGGCATTTGATGTCGTGGCATTTGATGTCGTGACGCCACTTGTCCTCCTCCCCCGACCAACATCGGTACACATATGAAATTTCAATGTCCCCCATTAGTGTTAATTGTTTGTACGGCAAACTCATATTTCACAGCTTATTGTCGACGTTTACCCTCCTATGGCTATGTGTGTGGAGCGGTGATTCTGCGTGCTTCGTGTGTTAATATTAATTAATCCGCTTAAAGCTACGGCGCTTCATTCGCGTAAAGTTAATTAATTTAAAACATATTTGCATTGCCAGAACATTGCTAGAACAATATTAAAACTAAGCAAATAACGGTAATTTTTGTGTTAACACTGAATTTGAGATTATGAAACTAAAATGAACTTAAAACACTTTTAGCCACTATTACACTAGTAAGTTTTGTGCTGAAGGAAAGTCACCTTTTGGACGGAATTCTCCCAAAAAATGTTGAGCAATACTGCCGTTTTGACAGGCCTTGGTCGGATAAAAATTCGGGTGCGTTCCGGTTACATAGAACCGACCGTAGAACGGGGTGTAATCCTCCCAAACATTTATGTGGCACCACACTAGAGGAAAGTATCTCTATCTATAGTCCGAAACTGTCTTGGAAAGCGCTTTTGAAGAAGAAAAGCTTTATTAAATCTTTAAGCTAAATCTTGACAATTTTGAGCTAGTCTCAGTCCAATTTGAAGAAGTTATAACGATTACTATGTCATTGGACCTTATAGGAGCAGAAAAGACGGAATTTGTGAAAAATATTAAATAATAACGCTTGAAATAGCAGTCTTCTCCTTCTCACCACGGTGCCAGAGCTTGACTTACATCTTTAAACCATCTGAAATCAACATGTCGAGTTTCTTGATTGATAATCCAAAGAAGTAATCAAAATAGATAGATAATATTATGAGGTGAGCATTGCGACCCATGGTCTACTTTTAACCTTACCGCATTAAGAAATCTTAACAGATCCCATGGGCTGATAGTTGTGATATGATCTCTCCTAAGAACTCCTACTCCTGTGCCGAGAGTTTGACTCCATCTTCCAGGGAGTGCTGGGTAATCTAGCAGTATATGCTCTGGTGTCTCCGCTTCGAACGCGCAGAATCTGAATAGTTCACTCGCATTGATTGTGTAAGTGACACCTTAACCTGCAGTGTTCAATCTGCACTACCAACAGTTGACTCAATTTGTCTGTGATTTGTCGTGTAGGATGATAATTTCTTTGAATTTTTTCAGTTTGTATCCGACCAAGAACTACTTTCCTTGGAGAAGTCCAGACGATTGTAGCCATTGCCAATCCCTATTTCGCTTGTCTACTTCTATGAGCATTTCTTTAATGGTGTGTGGACCTACCGCAAAGAACGGCTCAGGTCCAATAGGATTGATTGTGACTGCTACTTTCGCCAAATCTCATTGCCTCCTATGCGATTATGTCCAGGAATATATACTAGTAGCATTAGATTCCTCAGGATATATTCTTAAGTTGTATCAGTGATGATCTGACAGATATACAGGAAAAGTAAAGAAATAAATTAATTTCTACAGCAAAGGCTACACAAACTCTGTTACACAAGTGGGGGGAGTGAAAGGCGAGAGGTGGCAAGTAGAGGAAAGGGTATTATTTAGTTAAGTAAATTTATCGAAAAATCTAATTTCATTAGAATATCTGATTTCGTAAATTCATTGCATTATGCCTCAAATCTACGTCAGCATTTCTAAATAATTTTCGCTTGCCTAGTCAATAATTAATTTCGGAAGGAAATCAGCTACACAACAAGGAATATAGTATTCCTTTAATTAATAATATATAATCCAAAACATACGTACGTACACTCATCTACTCTTACATATATATGTACATTTATGTATGAACGAATATGAATGTGTGATAGGAGTATTCAGCGAATCATAAGCCATTCGATCACTGCCAATGAAATCAATAAACTCAGGCAGCAGGCACAAACATACACACATACTATATGCTGGCATATACATATGTAAGGCTCATACATAATTACATTTTGGCCATTTTGGCTCATATGAACATATGTGCGTTTGTGTATAGCATAATATTAACACAACTGCGAGATTTCGAAATGGCTGAGGCTATAATAATATTGCCACGAATTTGCTAATCGGCTCAATCTTTATTGATATGACCAAACCAACACACCCAAACACACGCACACACACTCGCGTGCTTAAATGGTCACATATTTATTCGTATTAGAACTTGTGTAATCAGATTAATTATGCGACTTTTGCGCCAATCGCCTTTCAGTTTAATTGGCTACGGTGGAAAGTGGTTGCCGCGCTACATACATGCTTGTTATTGTTGCCGCACCCGCGGAAGGCAGGAAGCAAGGAAAGATGGTAGGGGGTTGAAAGCGGTTACGTGGTCTGCTAGATGAGCATTAATATTTTTATTGCCACTGTGGCAAAATGTGTTCCATTGTGCGCTCTGATTGTAATTGTGATTATGGCGCAATATTCCATGCCAGCGTGTGTGTGTGTGTGTGTGGAGAACATGAGGATTACACGCACACATACAGTAGTACTGTAAGGGTAATATGAGTGTGTGTGTATGGGTGCTTGGACTTAATTTCATATGCACATTTGTAAAACATTTGTGAAATGCTCATTACATGTAAATACGGACCGTGTGCACGGGTGTCTAATTATATCATAAAACATTTTCAGCTAAATTAACCAGACCGTGGTCCTTTGTGAACTTTGCAATAATAATATTTATTATATATATATATATATATATATATATACATATGTATGTACATATATGCATATTTATGTATGTTGTGTAGTCAAGCGTGGAGATTTTTGCTTTGCTGGCAAATTTAATATTTGTTGATTGAGCTTAAAGAATACGCTGCCGTTTCCTGAAATGTTTTTAGATATAGACGGGAGCTACTCATGAAATTAAACTTTGAGAGACCATAAGAAAGTGGACGCATAGAAAATATATCAAAAAAGGTCTCGAGTGGCGTCAAAATTTATGTTCTCTTTGTACATGATGTAGGTATGTATATGAATTGAAGCTTGATTCAGAATCTAATTCAATTCACAAGAAAAGTATAATATTTAATGATCCTTAAGTGGGGCAGATATACAAAAGAAGTTTTGGTGTCTCAAGCTTATCCAAGACGTATAATTATTCAAGAAAATCGTATTAAAAGGTTTCTTCTTTCTTAAGTACAACAATGCTGGGACGATCTGGGACGAGGACAAAACATACCCCAGTTTCATTTATCCTTTGCGAAGTCACACCAGCCTTAAGTGGGACGATCTGGGCCGAGGACAAAACATACCCCAGTTTCATTTATCCTTTGCGAAGTCACGCCAGTCTTAAGTGGGACTATCTGGGCCGAGGACAAAACATACCCCAGTTGCATTTATCCTTTGCGAAGTCACGCCAGTCTTAAGTGGGACGATCTGGGCCGAGGACAAAACACACCCCAGTTTCATTTATCTTTTGCGAAGTCACGCCAGTCTTAATTGGGACGATCTGGGCCGAGGACAAAACATACCCCAGTTTCATTTATCCTTTGCGAAATCACGCTAGTCTTAAGTGCAGACAGATTCCTATTCACTTGGTCCTTGGATGCTCGGGCCCCCTTGTTTCCGTTTTCCATCCTCGGGTCCCGAATCAAAGCAATTTATCACTGGATCAACGTCATGGACCAACCAGCACACTCGTTGGATTTTTATACGCTTAACCTATGCCTGGTTCCGCCATAGACAAAGTCCTTCACTTTTTCAAATGTATAGCTGTGGGGTATTTCTGGAGAAGCAAAGAATCCTTGTGTGTGGCCTTCAGGTGCTTTGTCTTGCCCTCGATCACTACAAGTCCAACCTCATTGGCTCCTTTCCTAGGATGGAAAAGGCTGACCTGAGTTTTGTAGTGTAAAATAAACACTCAGATGAGAAAGGTAGATAGAATGGTAGGTACGGTAGATATATATATATAATGACATAACGAGATTGCAAATAACTCGAGCTCATTTCATCTATAATCTCATGTTGAACAAACTAACTAACCCGATCTAACTGTCAAAACAACCTATAAACTCAGTGAGAGCATAATCGAAATTTCAAATTTTCTAAATACAAAATTCGACCGAGCGAATATTTTCCGGAAATTTGGTAAGTGAAGAACTACATAGAAGCTTCTTTTCTGGTGTGGTTGTAAAACTTCCGAAAAAGAAAAGAACTCTTCATGAAGTTCTCCACTCAACTTTCAATTATCTTTAGTATGGTCTTTTTGAAAGGGAGAGTCTCCAAAATCCTATATTAAAATCACGAATAACTACAATTTCTGCAAGGATCTTCTTGAAAACTGATATCAAACATGATAACTATCGTTTTGGCCAAAATGTAAAGTGTTCAGTTTCTTTAAAATTATATAGTCTCCCAACAACCGAATTCAACATTTGACGAAAATAGTATTTTATGATTCATAAATTATGTATATTCCCGTCAACCACTCCCAAAACAATTAAAAAGTTAGTTGCAACAAAGAATAATGTGCTTGTTTACTATTTGAAAGAGGATAACCCACACACACACACCTCCAGAAAATTTCACAACTTTTAAGTGCCACAGTGGTGTGAGTTATGAGTATCCGTTGATGGAAAGGACAAATTAATTAGCATATAGGGATACGCATACATATGTGTCTTCGACATTACCCGCCTCCACCTCTACCGCACTCACACACCACTCTCCTGCCTTGCCACACATGTAATTAGTAAAGTGTCGTAAAACTTCATGTGAGTATGGGAGGGGGCAAGGAAAACTCGGAACCTGCTGCTTTTATTTCAAGTTTACCGTAAGTTGGGATATTTACGCCAAAAAGCAATTCACCAATTTACCGCTTTGGCAACACTTGGTACGCCTGCTCAGCACCGCCAATCGTTAGCAAGCTCAGTAAATTAGCTGAAAATTCAAATGTAAATGTAACAAATATCCTCCCATGCCACACATGCCACACACTGCCACAAAAATTCATCTACAAGCGCACTCTAACCACATTTTACTTTAGACAACTTTGAAAGCTTACAAATTATCATAGAAACATATTACAGTTATATGCATTTATTACAAATGCAAATGTATGTATCTGTGTCTCTCTGTGTGTGTGCTGAAATTGGCAATTCATTCCTTGAGAAATAATTAAGATCTATGCGTATGAAAGTGGTGAGTATTTCAAATGTATGTTGGATTTGTTAAAAGCATAATAATTCTTGGTCACATTCTAATTCTTATTCGCTTGTGTGTTTGTGTGGCAGTCATGTGCTAATGCTGTTGCCACATAAGTTTTGCCAGTTACAGTTCAGTCTCCAGCTCTTCCTCCGTTTTAGTGTTAGTAGTGGGTAGCGGGCACTCAAACTGTTGGCAAGCCGAGACGCCAAAGCGCTTGGTAAGCTCTCTTTTTGGTCTATTTGTCGTTGTTGCCATTCTAATTCAATTATCACTTACAGTTATACATACATACATATGTATATATGTACATATATACAATGTCTCTTCACTTACATTAACACAGTGTAGAATATGCTTAGTCTAATATAAAATATAAATATATATAGCATGCATGTGTGTGTGTGTGTGTTGGTTATAAATATATTTGGTGACATTAAATGACACTAAAAGCCTTGTCACCAAGCAAAACTCAAACCTCGATGTGCTTAAGATGTCTTCATAGAAGAGTTGTTGCTGCAACAACATGCAAAAATAACAAAAAATTGCTATGGAACTAGTGAGCGCACAGAACAGAGTTGGAAGAATTCTATTCTATTCTTTTTATAAATACCTTCAATACTCACTTTTTCGGAGAATATTTTATTTATTTTTTTGTTAAAATATTTTCCATTTTTAAAGTCTCAACGAACTCACTGTTACAAAAAAACTTTTATAACTTCACCCTCAACTCTATAATTCGCAGGTTGATAAGTAAAAATCAATAAGTCGATTTAAGTCGATTTAAGTTTTAAAATTTGATAATTGAAATGTTTTTCTATTTATAAAATGCTTATTTGGAAATATTAAGCTTTTTGGTCGAACTTAAAGCATTATTTAAGGTCTGCTTGACAGGCTTCAAAAAATCGGTTTTTTTGTTTTGTTTTAAATCTCTTCCAAAACTATCCAAGAATATGTCTTTAAAATTCCAGAGGCCAATTCGACATATTTTCGAAGCTAGAGCAGTTTTAGTGGCCGAGCGTCGAGCAGGTGCGAA
The DNA here is from genome assembly GCA_031772095.1 of Zeugodacus tau. Taxonomy (NCBI): domain Eukaryota; kingdom Metazoa; phylum Arthropoda; class Insecta; order Diptera; family Tephritidae; genus Zeugodacus; species Zeugodacus tau. The sequence goes on along the minus strand of CM062653.1, from coordinate 1,358,270 downwards.
TGCTCAGGCAGAACTTTAAAGCGCGTTTTCTCGAGTTTTCATTTTCACAAGTGTTAGAAAACGGTGCCGGCGATAGCAAAAAGAATATATGTATGTCCGATCGAAAAAACCAAAGTGATCTAGCTTCAGTATTAAATTATCTTCTATTTGAACTAAAAACAAAAAAAGTATTATTTAGTATTATTTAAACTACTTGTTTTGCAACTTAAAGTCAATTTTTTTCTTAAAAAAGTGAATTTTTTTTCAAACTTCGAAAAAATTTGGAATTTTATAACTTCTTCGGTATTTTTTTAGTTCATAAAGAAAAGAAACTTATAAAAATTAAAAAAAATTTGGTTCGACTGTTTCAGATGCATCGCACGACCTCCATCACCGGCACCGATTTACAAGTGCAGACTCCAAGCGCTGCAGAAAAATACTTACAACTTTGAAAAAATTTCAATATTTTTTAATAACAAATATTGTTGTTTAAGCCTTAAATATAGTAAACTATCGGCTTAAAATTCCGTTTACCGCAATCATTTCCTTCCCTTTCAAAAAAATTGCTAAAAAACTTTTTTTCAGTTTCTAAAGCAAACTACTGCCTTAAGCTTTAAGCAGCTTCATTTAAGCTTTAAGCTTCATTGAAATATGTTTAACGGTATTAAATTAAAAACAAAATATTTCTTAAATAAGGGTGATATTCAATACTGTTGTTATTTGCCGAAAATTTTGAAGAAGAGTTTTCGAAAAATATTTCAAAGAAAGCTTAAAGCTTAGAAAGCCCAACACAACACTAACACATACTTCATTACTTGCTTTTTGGACTTATGCGCTTTCAAAGCTAATTACTAATTCACAGCTAAGAGTTGAAATTGTCAAAATGGTAAAATGCTCAACCACAAAAACCGCAAAGCGCAAGTAAAACAAAACGCACAATTTAGTGAAGAGCAGCAAAAATAAAATACACACATACATACTTAAAGCTGAATTTCGAAAGCTTCCTTGGTCCACTTCACTCGCTGCCAATTTCTAGATGATTTAGTTAATTTGTTTACTTTGTGGTGTCGTAATTTTGTCGTCGTCGTCGACTGTTGACATATGAAAACTGAGACGGTGACAGAGACGGCAGAAGAGTAAGTACAATTGGAGCGAGCTTTTTAGCAGCAATACGGAAGACTTCATTTAAGAGTGTGTGAGTGTATGTATGTGTACATTAAAACGCTTAGTTTGGTTTCGAAAATATAGTGTTGGCAAACAACTTTTGGGCATTTGTGGTTTAAGCTAAAATTGAATTTAAAATGCTTTTTGGCATGAACTGGATATAAACTGAAAATATATTTGTTTGATGGCAATATATTAGCAGCAAATTGAGGAAGTCCGATTGCTTTGCTAATTAGAAAACATTTTGAGTGATTAGAGAGAATGGATGGGAAGGTGGCAGTGTTGGGTAAGGGTAACAGCCATACAAATGGATTCAATATTATTCAATAAAAAAACAGTAAATTCTGAATGGAATGATAATTTTTGTTAGATATTTGATTCAATTTTATAGGTTAGGTTAGGTTAGGTTACTCTGGTAGGCTATAAAGCCACACATAGACCAGTTTTGGTCCTTTGTGATAGCAGATGGAGTGCCGTCACGTAGTTTGAACACTTTTGTAAGCATTTGGGCATACCACTGAGCCTAAGAACTATCGAACATAATTCCTTAGAATCTGCCTTTCTAGATTCTAAATAGTAGTTGTGTATAAAGTGAGTGTTTTTTGTCAAGTGTTGTATTTAAAAACAAAAAAAAAAACTTAAGTACATACCAAGTAATTATCAACAATTCTTTCTAACTTCTCTACTAAATTTTCAACCAGTTTATAAAATCGGCGGCAACACTGGTGGCAAAGCGGATGACCTAATCAACTTATAGCTCTCTGGATCATCGATAGTCACCGTAAGCTCCTTCAATATATCAGTATCCACGCTAACCTCTTGATCTATGTGGAAATAAGGACCCGCCTCAGCTGTAATAACAACAGTAAATAAACTAAAAACAGTTAAAATTGAGCTCCACATACTCTTCAATGGTTTAATAGTGAGTTCCGTTTGATCGCCAACCTTTGGCACACCATTCGCTGCGAAGGAGTACCACAGATCCACCATTTTCTTTGCGATTAGCGTGTCGTTCGCATTCAGTTTGTGTGTGGCAAACAGGTATATGTTATCGTTCGAGTGATGTACGCCGCCCTCAAAGGGATATTGCGAGTTGCCGAACTCATAGCCGAAGCGTGTGTGTGCGCCGGCATAATCGAAAGTGTACAAGTAGACCGGTGAGGCGCCGCGACGCTGCAATTCGTTCGCATAGGCAACCACAGGCGACTTCATATAAATACTATTGGCGATCTGCAAGGAGATGGATATGTTAGAGAAATGATAGAAATTAGTAGTTTATGCTGACTCACATCAAAATATGCGGGCCAAGCTGCGGTGTGATTGTTGCTGTCCAAAATTTCCGACTTGAAGAGCATGCGCAAAAGTAAATTGTTGGAGAGACTCGTGGTATCTTTGGCTAGATCGATCAAGGTATTCGCTAACTGGCGCACAGTGAATTTAGAAAGGCTGCCGTACTGCGCAATCAGTGTGTCATAGAGTGCTTTGAAGATTTGGGAGAATATTGGTTTTGTATTACTTGAGAACAATTATTTAATTGAAACCTTACTTGCTAGCACAAAAGAGCCATCGTGCTTGGTGAAACCCGTCATTAGCGGCACTGTGCGCTTGAGATTTCTTAAAAGCGTTTGGGGTTCAGCCGGTAGCACGCCCTGCTCATCACCTATCACTGGACTGAAGCTCTCCTAAAAATCAAAATATTTATCAAATTATCTTTTATATAATCCGGTTTGAGTCAAACCCACCTCAGTGGTCACCCTCAACAGCTGCAGCACATCAACCTTCCTCAGACATTCGTATTGCTCACGCTTATCTCCACATTTCTCGCATTGCAGCGCCTCACAGATGCGTTTCACTTGCTGCAATGGCGTGCGATTTATGGCCCACGGTGCCGTTATGGCGCCCGACTGCACAATTGAACGCTTAAAATAGTGCTCTGGTGTTTTAGGACTCAGCAGCAGCGCACCAGACATAGCCGCGCCGGCGCTTTGTCCAAATATCGCAACGCGCGTGGGATCACCGCCGAATGCATGAATGTGACTTTGCACCCAACTCAAGGCCAATAGCAGATCCAACACGGGCGCATTGCCGGGCATGTCGTCGGTGAGTGTCGTCAACCAGCCGAGCGCGCCGACGCGATATTGCGGCACCACCAGCACAACGTCCTTTTCCAGCAGATGGTGTGGTGGGTGATCGGAGGCGGAGCCATTGGTGAAGCCGCCGCCATAAATGTAGAACATGACCGGTTGTTGGGCCGAGAGCTATTGTTGGTATAGATAAATGATGTGTAGTTATTGGAAATATATAACGGTACTTTACATTTTTGGTGTAGACGTTCAAGTTTAGACAGTCCTCCCAGTCTTCCTCCTCCAGCTGCTTAGCGTTTAACTTGCCAATGCTTGTTATGACCGGACAGCGCTTGCCAAAGTTACGCGCGTCAAATGTTCCATGCCAAGGGCTGCGACTCACGGGGGCCTGTAAATGTGTGTGAATTGAGATGAGTGTGGGAGTGAAGGGCTCCAAAATCTTGTCTGATCTTTATCTTTAATATGGTCAGTCATCAGAATGATCACGACATTTTTTGTTTACGAAATAAATTTGTGAATTCTTGGACTTTGCCAAACTGCTCACTTCGTTGAGATAAGACACTTAGGCGTCTACTGTTGACTGTTGACTTTGCTGAGATAAGACACTTAGTCTGGTTGCGTGGCGTACAAAGTACTCACAGATTTTGTTTTATGAGACTCTTAAATTGTAATCAGAGATGTGTAGAGATTCTAGTTATGGAAGCAAGGCAATTAAATGTATGGTGTTAAGTGTGTTCAGAAGAGTATGAGAGTGAAGAAGAGAGAGAAACAGAGAGAGAGAGAGAGAGAGAGAGAGAGAGTGATCACAATGTGATCATAGCAAAAATAAGCCGACGATTTGTGATAAGAACAAGCGGCAGACCGTATATAATCGCAATTTAATTCATAAAACACAACCGCATTAGAGATAGATGAACAACTGAAACTCGAGAATATTAATGACAATTTACTAGACAGTGTAAAAGATACCAACAAATACACAAGTGAGCTGATTAGGTATGCAAATAGAAACAACAAATACAAATTTAATACTGGTTCCACAAATAGGTAAATTATTCGCTTGTTCAAAATAGATTCAGGTGAAACTCCGATGACTAGTCAGGGAAATCATTTTATTTTTCAAAATTTCGAAAATATTTCTAAAAATCTTCCCTATCAACGAACACTTGTTACCTTTGTACATTCAAAAATTCAAAACAAACCTTGAAACGCCGTTCGCCGCTGGGCGATTCCGCAAACGGTATTCCACGGAATGCGTAAAACTTCTGTCGCGTCCATAATGTTTCATCGACGCTGCCGAGCACTGCACCTTGACCGGCTATATTGACTTGTTGCGAATCAGCTGAGTTGGACTTTGAAGTCACCAATGCGACAACAACTACGACGAATGTGACCAAAACTAAAAGGCCCAGCAGTAGCTTCATGATCTAGCCTCTAAGCGGAACGAACAACGACTGCAAGTCTCGACATTAATGAGCGATATTTTTGTGTGCAAATTAGCGGTAATAAAATGCTGAAGTAACGCTCAGTGGCGCTCCGCTAATTATGTGTGTTTTAGTGAGAGATTAAAGAGGCTCGTTTCTAGTATTTTATGTGCTTTCAAAATGTAAACAAAGTTGTTGATAATGTTTGATATGAAATCAGTTTCTGCTCTTTCTTAATCTTCCTTTTTTCATTTCATAATTATGATTTTATATGAATAATTGTACGGCGTTGGTCAAAAGAATGGGATCATGACAAGTGGTTTTAAGAGACTTTTTTTTATTTAAAAAAGAGGATTTCCAAGGGTCCGAAGAACATTTCGTCCATATTTTAAGAATACAAATGGTTCTAAGAGACTTTTTTTTATTTAAAAAAGAGGATTTCCAAGGGTTCGAAGAACATTTCGTCCATATTTTAAGAATACAAATGGTTCTAAGAGACTTTTTTTTTATTTAAAAAAGAGGATTTCCAAGGGTCCGAAGAACATTTCGTCCATATTTTAAGAATACAATGGCTATAATTTCTAAATATCCATCATCGGCTTCCTCTAAGGTGCTGCGGGTCGCATCATACGGAAACTTAAAAAATCCTACAGTGGTCGGTTGAAGATATATCGACCAGATCACTATAATATGACATGTCATAGTTCAGAAGTGGTTCAAGTTGATCGATAGACCAACAGATTGGGTAACATCAACCTAGAAACTCCAAAGATCAGCTGTTTAAAATCATAAAACCCAGATATAATTTATCAGTTCAGAGTTTATTTCTCAGATAAAACATGGTTCGCTTTATAATGAAGCTTTTTAGTCCCACCCTGTTAAAAAAACTACAACAACAATGACAACTTCGTTTTTTACTCGTGTGAGATAAGTTTTATAATCACCAAGCGATCGCTAAAAAATAAAAAAAATTGTAAAAGTCAATGCGAACGCAATTGAGTAGGGTAGTTGACGCGAAGCAAACGTGGGTTGTACTAAATAACGGCTGATAGCGACTCTTATCGCGCAATCATTTTAAAATTTGCTCATAATTTATAAAACACAAGCACAATGAGAGGGCGATTCGGCAACAGCAACAGCACAGAAATCAAAGGGAAACACATGGGAAAGTTCTCTGAGAATAGGCCTTTGAAGCAGACCTCTTGGCGGTTGAATGAGTGATGAGCCGAGTGACGCGTGTCACCCAAACCACAAAACACAAACACTGGAACCACCACCGCATCCAACAACTACCAACAACAGTATTACGGTTAGCAAGGACTCTATGCAACCGCGACGGCGACGGTGAAAACCAGTTCGTTTGGATGCGTGGTCGGACGGCTGCCGGCGCTCGTGAATGCTTGTACAAGCGCATGTAAGTCGGACTTGCCGACACGCCACTATTAAATGCTTAATGACTATTTTATAACTGTTGTTGTACGTGTTGTTGCTATTGATGCTGTTAGCTTTTATAATTTGTTGGTGCACCGCTGCTTTTGCCTATGATTACATGCACTTTACACGCTTTCACGCGCACAAATCACGCACGGAATCAATTGTATGGGAAGTACAGTGGGAAAAGGAAGTAAAACTGAGAGGTAAATCGTAGAATATATAGAATATCTGATAAAAACCGAGGGGATCTTAGCAAACAATTTGTAGCTAATAGACTTCTTCAAGGCTTTTTCGCTCTCTTCTATCTCTCTGGGACTAAAAAAAGTTTATAAAATACCCTTGTCAATCCACTAACTGGCTCACGAAGACCTGGCTTCCACAATCAGGAACAAAAGACTTCTAGGGTCACCAGGATAATGTCCAAATCTAAAATTTATGAAATACTCGACTTATTCTGAGCTCTCATTGAAAAAGACTATCTGAAGACCAAAATAAACGAGACTTACAAGATCTCTTTTCTAAACCACATAGCTTACTGACTCTATCTCAGACCTCTGATAAGCTAACAATCAATCCTACAATTCCCAGTAAATTGTGGAGCCCAAATGCTTGGAAACGACAGCGATGAGACCAAGCTTTTCTTCAGCCATTCGGTCATAACGAAAATTATTAACCGTTACCAAAAAATATTCTCACTCACTTTCCATTGCCATCAAAACACTATGCAAAGACGGACTCCCCCACCTTCCTCCGCTCAACAATATGTGTGATCAACTTGATGCGGTCAATTTGTTCATAGCTCGCTGAAAAGATGTGTTGCATAATAGGATAACATGCTGCGTATTAGATTGCCACTCTAACGGGATAACGGACTGAGAACAGCAGCGGCAGGAAAAGAGCAATCGTCAATCGGCTGTGTGGGAACGACGTTCGGACACGTGGCGGCAATACAACAAACCCACAATGATGATGAAAACAAAATTAAAACAGCAGAGACGACACGTTTTGGCAACTACAGCAACAACAACAACACGAATGGAGGATGAATATTGTGTTTAGGTGTTTTTTAAATGACAAACAATGTTTACAACACGCTCCGCAAACACCCCCAGCGCAGTTTGCCGCACCGTAGTCCACAAGGGCCAGAGCATATTTCGTGTAATTGAGGGTAAATAATGAGATGAGTTACAAATTTGCGCAGTTAAAAGCAAATCATTATGTCTGTGAGTGCAACAATGAAGCAACAACAACAACGTTGATTAAATATGAAGACCACGTCGCTCTATTTATAGTAATTAAATATGATTACAACGGTTATGATGTGAAACAAGTCATCTCACCCCTCACCTCACTTGTCTCGGTTTTGCATATCCTTTCTCAACGTCCATCATTCGAGTTGGACATATCAGCCGCCACCTCATCTCCTCGTCAAGCCCGTGAGACGAGCTGAGCTGAGATGTGTAATCAGCAGCGGAAGATTGCGTGTCTCCTGTAATCTGCATGACCGCTGCTGTGATTTAAATAAAAGTCGTTGGACGCTTAACCACACCAGCCAGGTTCAATAGCAGCAACCCCTTTCGGACGGACAGTTCCACTTTACGCAGACCAGTAGTCGAGTACCGGCCGACCACTAACTCAGAGTCCTCAGTGGCTGTCAGTGTCGTCACCGCAGTGCTGTCATGTTGCGCCACAAACAAATTACTTTTAAGCTCGCAAGTGACTTTTTCGCAGGGCGTCCCTCCTCACTTTCCTTCCTTACTTACACCTCCAGCCAACTTGCGTGGGGTTTCGCTAAGCATTGTCTTTTGCACAGCCCAGCGTTGCGTTAGGCCTCAGTCCCAGCGGGGATTGCGTACAATTTCATCACTTGAGCCGCTGGTGTCGCTGTTGTTGTGGTGGCCGCTGTCAGACTCCCAGCGGCACGCAAAATGTGATGAACCAAGCAACCACAACCGTCGCGCGTTCATCTAGAGTGCGTGTGTATTTGTTGTCACAATCCAACTTTCCATACAAAATACAAAAAGGCGCTTCAATTCTCAATTAATTTTGCCATATTTACTTTGCTTGGCAAATAAAAAGGTGATTCGCTCGAACAAAGGGTTCTGTTATATTCGCTGCCTCCACCGCTTCTTAGGAACTTGGCTGTCATGCGTAAGTGTGTAGCGCTCACCCTTGGAATTCGTGGGTTCTGTTTTTGTTTTTACTTCGAATCTGACACATCACGAACTTATTTAATTTGTTTATGATAATTTACGGATTACGCCGATCGCCTGTCAGTGCGTTGAATTAATATATAAAATGTGAAAAAATTAGTTTTAAATTCCTCTTGTGTCGCGGATATCCCAAGGGTGCGTATGGAAATGTCGGCGGAGAGAGGAAATAATCAATAAGTACCGTTATTGCTTCTATTTTAGAACATTTATTCATATAAAAATGGATAAATTCGTTTTTTTAGTCTAACTAGACTAGTTTTGAATTGATGAGAGATAATAAAATAAAGGACCTAACAGTTTATCGGTTCAAAATTTTACGTGTAGGTGAAATACTGTTACCCTATCACATAACAAACCGCTAATTTTTTTAGCTCTGCAGCCCTAGAGGCGATTATTTGAGCCGTCGGAGCTTTCACTGGTGATTTTTATACTCTCGTAACAACTATGACGTGTCAAATATTATAGTTTTGTCCACATAACGGATGTCCGTCTGTCCGTCCGTCCAAGCTGTAACTTGAGTAAAAATTAAGATATCTTGATGAAACTTGGCACACTTATTTCTTGGCACCATAGGAAGGTTGAATGAGCAAAATCGGACCACTGCCACGCCCACAAAATGGCGAAAACCGAAAACACATAAAGTGCCATAACTAAGCCATAAATAAAGCTATTGAAATAAAATTTGGTATGAAGGATCGCACTATGAAGGGGCATATTTGGATGTAATTTTTTTGGGGAAGTGGGCGTGGCCCCGTCCCCAAATCGGTTATTTGTATATATCTCGCAAACCAATGAAGCTATATAAACCAAACTTCCTGCAGTCGATTCTCTTACGTTCCCCACCACACACCCTGAAAATAGTTGAAATCGGATCATAACCACGCCCACCTCACATAGAAAGGTTAGGTTGAAAATTACTAAAAGTGGGTTAACTCACTAACGAAAAACGTCAGAAACACTAAATTTCACATAAGCTGCACTCAAAATGGAAAATGTGCGTGGCGTCGCCCACTTATGGGTCAAAAACCATATCTCGGGAACTACTCGACCGATTTCAATGAAACTTGCTTTGTAATAGTTTCCTTACATCAAAATGATATGTTGTGAAAATTGGCCAAATCGCTTCACAACCACGCCTACTTCCTATACACCAGAACTTAGAAGTGGATCTGAATCGTTTACTTTGCAGAACTTTGCAAACATACTATGTTTATAGTGTGGCAGCCCCATTCTAAAAATCGCCGAAATCTGACCATAGGTTTTCAAGGCCCCATGTATCGAACATGAAGACCTCGGTGCTTCTAACCTAATATTAGGGTTTCCAACTTTCAATGGACTTTATACAATATATATGACGAATATGTGGGTCAAATTGTGTGTTATATAATATAAATAAAATTAAATAAATAAATTGCGAGAGTATAAAATGTTCGGTTACACCCGAACTTAGCCCTTCCTTACTTGTTATGGTTTAGAATTGTTGTGAAGTTAATTAAATAATATTTCCTTCGCCTGGAATTACAGAATATCATAAATTGCAAATTCAACTGAATTGTTGTTGTTTTGCATGCTTCTTTGCAATCTCGTATGCTCTAATGACATAATCTCAGCTTGTTTTTGAAATAAATTTAAATTGCTCGTAAAAATATTGCAATAAACATGTTTTACAACAATAAAGCAGTTTCACTTACATTTTATGTTGTAGATATGTATGTATGTACATATGCAGACACAGATAATGCTGATATGTGTTATTCTTCTTCGGTGGCATTCAACACATGTAAGAATTATAAAAAGAAATTTTTATATCTGACCTGCAACAAAATAAGATTTTAAAATATATACACGAAAAAAAACACAACAACCAAATATATATAAATTGTTGATTATGCAAAAACACCTTTACGAGGGCACAGCGGTTTGTCAGGCCGACATATATACAAGAACTCGCAGAAAAGAAATTCTTGAAAAAAAAACCAAAGGGTCGCTTACGTCGATTTTATAGGCCAAACAACTGCTTCAATGCTCAGTAACATAAAAACATGCACTCACATATGTACATATGTGTAAGTCAGTGTGCTTGTGTGACTTGTAACCTCCGGCTTCTTCACTTTCGGTCATTACCATGGCGAAATATGCTTGTATCGCACTGTTTTGTTGCTATTTTGTGGCGGGCACACATCAACAACAGCAACAACAACAACAATCAAAGAGTAACAGCGTTGTTGCCAATAATGTCAATAATATTGACGCAACATTTCGAATTGATTTTTATGCCTAATATGACATTTCGTGTCCTTTATGCGTTTTTATATGTGGCAAACAGGTTGTGCCGCTCACTTTTGACTGCCGCAACACACCCCGCTGTGTATGTGTGTGTGTGTGTGTGTCAGGCATGCTTCTATGTACCATTAGGCAGCCAACCGCAAGGATATTAAACACACTTCGAGCGGCGAGGATATCAATAAACTTAAATATTCAAAGATTTCCATGCGATTTTATTTTACGATCGCACGGCAACGCTTTATTGCTTGTTAGGTGCGTTCTACTACTGCGCCTGCATTGTTGTTGGTGCAGCGTTGCATGTGTGTGTGTGTGTGTGTATTTACGAGGCTTGCAGCGGCTTGCGGCAGCGTCAAGTCTTATGAGCTCTAAATACACACATTTAGTGGCAATTCGACGAGGCATACCTAGAACTACGCACGCACATCGATCTCCACCGACACCCACACACACACGCTGCGCCGCTTTCGACTTCCTTTGTAAGAACTCAATTTGCTTTTGTTGGCTTTTACGACTCCGCATACATAAATGTTGATTACGAATTCCAGTGCTTTTATAGTTTTACAATATGTTGGCCTGATTTGCGGTTTGGCCTATTAAATTTTGATTTGGAATTGAGTTATTTACACACATGAGGTGGGGAAGGAGTGAAGATACACATTAGTGGTCTTCGAATTGTAAAACAAAATTATTTTGGTAGAGCCTTTATGGTAATATATACCATTCTTAATTCTTCAACATTATTTTAAGCTCAATAAGCAACGATAGCGATCTCACAGAGAGCACAGGTCGATCTGCCTACTCATTACTGTTAGTACACAAAACATTCTCTAATTTCTACATTTAACGTTACTAGGAGAAGGTTATCTTAACCACGACAGTATGCACTCAACAAGGTCTTTATATAGTTGTATGGGTTATAACAAGTCACTGTCCGATATAAATTTATTCGATAAGGGTACACTTTTTCTCAGTTACGAATTCTTGTATTTGTTTGGAAGGAGACGAAGTAGATCCATCTCAATACTTCATTCTTGACTGTTCAGATTTTAAAAGATCAAGCTTATAGCAACTTAGAATACCTGTATGCGCTCAAGACGCTTTACAGATAGATCAAAAGCTTATGTTACCAAAAAAAATTCTGCCTGGAAATTATTATGGGATTAGGACGCTTTGTCGCTAGATCCGCACTAGAATCCAGCTTTGAGGCTTCTGTTACCACAAAGGCCCTATCTGAAACTAAAGGATCTCCTATCTCGTCGATCGTAATACCTTAACTAATCTAAAATCTCACGAAAACTACGGAGTTTACCTTTTCAACCCCTGGACAGAGGAAATCCTGACTGAAACAAAGGTTTCATCATCCGAAACACTAAGAGAAATACCACTAATATAGTTCTGCTTTCTTCTAGCGCTGATCTTTGGCAGATAATTTAACATTCATCTATAATTTGACAACAACATAACGCTTTCGAAGAAGATTGTGAATACAAAAATACATTTATTTGATAACTGAACATGGATGTCTCCGAAGAAGGTCTCAAGAAGAGAGAAGAGTCATATTAATAAGCATAATTGTTCCAAAAACATTCTCATTATCGATCGTTTCATCAGGCACTACAAAAGCGAGCGATACTAACCTCTGCGAAAGTTACTGAACGATAATAGCCGATTTCTTCAAGAGTACATGGAAGGATAATTGATTCAAAATAGCCTTAGGTGATACTCATTTGACTACATACATCATGAAGCGAACGAATTCCAGGATCGAGCTCAGATTCTCTTCGGTTTCGGATCTAAGCTGTTGAACCATTGAAAGTTGAAGAATATTCGAATTCAAATCATCACGAGGAGCTGTTTTGGTAGCTTCTACAATGCAATATACAGATCTACATATTGTATTTTACCTATAAGCAACGTATTACTCTAATAAAGTTTTCCCACATTTCAATCGGACTATAAACCATGAGCCATAAACACGCGCTAAAAGCGATTTCACGTGCGTCATGTCCCAAGATTGACTGCATCAATTGCATTGTATAAATTCACGTAATTTCAACCTAAAAACTCCTCATTTCCCCTTTCCAAACATATTTAACAAGTTCCTTCGGCTGTTGAGCATTGTTTTAGCTGGAGCAACACGCAAAAAAAATGTAATTGAATTACAGATGTCAACGCGACGCTGCGCCGGGCTGGAGCGCGAATTGAAGGAGGCAATCATATCAAGCGCGCCAACAACAAAAAAACATACAAACGCACAAGGATATTTGCAAATCGAATGCTGGCAAACAATAGTCCCGTTTTGAGCTGGAGACACATCTCTCATCATGCAGCAACAACTGCGTATGTCTGAGTGTGTGTGCGAGGTAGAGAAGTGGCAAACAAATTGCGCTTAAATGATTCAATTACGCATCAGGTTGGTCTCCAATGAAGCCAGCACTCACACACGCCCACTCACAATGACTGGCTGGCTGGCGAAGCGCCGCAATGTGTGACAACAAAAGCAAAGTAAAGCGCCGCCAACAAAGATGACGATGATGAGTGTGTGTATGCTCGTGCCAATGGCGCTGCGTGGCGACAATGACTCTGTACAACTGTAGACAGCTGCTACGGCTGTGCGCCTAAAAATATGCTTTTCCGACAGGTGTACGCAGCGCTGTTGATGACTGAGTGCGTGTGTGCGTGCGTGAGCGCGTCTTGTTGAGAGTAATAGCTGAGCGCCGAGGGCCTCGTAAGCCATACATGCGCCGCAAGAAAGTAATGATGTGTTGGAATGAGTTGCGACAATTGCAGTTGGGAATTGCGAAAATTTACGCACGTTACAAATTCGTAAAATTACCGCGACGACTCGCACGCAGCGCAGCGCTCTCCTCCTCATCTCAAAGCTCATTCGCACGCAGCGTTAATCATAATATTCAGCGCTGCGCTGGCTGGGCGCATTTATATCGGCGTTTAAATGACGCGCGCCGCCAGCTGAGTTCCTTCTCCCTGAAGCCGTGTTGTGGAGCGGTGTTGGCGCTGAGCATTAAGTAATTGAAGCGCATTTCGTGCGCCGCGTAATAACAATTTAATTGGCCACTTTACAATGTGCGATGTGATTTTAATTTAATTTTATTTTTATTTGCCGCGCGTTAATAGCGCAATGCGGCACTTGGCACACCGTGCCCGCCAAAGTGCCGCAGGCGCCTCATTCACACACACACACACACGAGCGCCAGAATTTAATTGAAGTGCGAAATTATTTGACGCAGACACTAACGGTTATTAGAGAGGGGAAGGGGAAATAATGAAAAAAATCTATGTAATACAGGAGCTAAGCAGCTCATTTGGTGCAATATAAATCAGCGTTGATTTGTAGCTAATGTGAATTGAAGATGAACGCATGTGTGTGCCTACAGAGACGCTTGTTTTAAGCAGACTGTCGCGGTATCTTTCTAATTTTATAATCATAATTTACCCCAACTGCCACTCTGTGTAGTTATACAGACATATACAGGAGTCGAACCCAGCTTTGATATATGTTTTCCTAATGGCAACAGACCTTCAGCCCTGAAAGAATTTAAAACGATAAAATCTGTATATAATTGAGGCAGAGAAGGTGAAAATCGATTAAGTGATAACACTGCTCTCTACATAAAATCATTAAAGGAACAAAATTTACCTTCTGTCTAAAAAGACCCAGTTTTAAAATCATATCCCCGACGATTATGCTCCACGGTCTGTTATAGATAAAGGTATAGATAATATAAATCATCATTTGAAAGCATATTTCCCTACGAATATATTCAATTATAACTACGTGGTATGTTCAAAAAATAACGGAAATTTTTTAATTTTGTTTTGGAGAGTCCAATTTTCAATTTTTTTATTATTAGTGGAAAAAAGTGAATAATAAATATTTCTTTAAAAAAACGAAAATTCCCGTTATTTTTTGAACACACCGCATATTTCAGCGATTTAAACATATCTCGATGATTGAATCAGAACTCGATTGAGTGCCTTAGTGCTTCATAAAATCGAGTTTAACAGCTGATTAGAACTAAAGTTCATCGATTCCCAAACTAATATGGAATATTGACACATTAATTGAGTGACATTTGGTAAATAAGAGAGACCATAGAGTCCTCAACGCTTTAATTAAAATGTTAACAAACATTTGTACCTTCGTATTTGGCGTCTAAATACCTCAGCAAAGCTAATATTTGTGCGCCAACCAAACAACAAGAAAACAATTTCATTAAATTTCTGCTTGCCCCATTCGCTCTAATGACAAAGCTATGATTTTATTTGAATTTATTTCTGCTTGATTGTCCAATGAACTCATCCTTTTGCATTTAATCGAAATCATTTCTCATTTCCCCACCCCGCACACACGCAGGCACTTCAGCACTTCAATACAGACACCCACGCTAACATAATGAGACATCGAAATGCGCAAAATACTCACATTCACTTGATTCCTTCACTTCTGCTGCCTCCACAAAACAACCAGCGCTTCCTCTCCCCTCTCGCTTTTGTTGTGTCATTTCCAGCTCCTCACTTCGTCTAATGTCTATATTTCATTATTTGTATTTACTCGTCGCTAACTTCTACCACTCCACCAGTCCACACACCGCCCACCTACCTCCTCACCCATCCGCGCGGCATTTGTCCTGCGTGTCCTGTGCCATTAATGTTATTATCCTGCCGCGTTGCCGCGTTGTTCCGCTTGGTTGCACGCCTAAGTGAGCGCATTCAAGTATCAATTGTATTAATTTAGAGTCAAATATACTCAGCGGGTTGGCTTTTATGTGCCGCTTGTTTTTGTTGTTGCTATTATTGTATCATCCTGTTCTTCTTCGCACTTTAATTTAGTGCATGCTGTTGTTTATTGCTATTGTTGGTTGCAATTCTATTTATTTAATGTATGTTGCGCTGGTGTCATCACTCCAACGACGCTGCCGCCGGGGCTGCTGGAGCGCTGATATCTGTGTATGTGTGTAGTTGAGTGTGTTGAATCACTGCATTGCCTCATCGCTGTTTATCACATTTGTAATAAAGGACCATAACTCTTTCTGCTCACCCACACCACCTCTTCGCCAATATTTATTCAATTGCCAGTGCCTCCGTCCTCCATCTTCCATCCTCCGTTTTAGTTGCATTTATTTATTTGCCATTAAGCGAATTAGTGTGTCTAATGTGTTAAATTTGGCTTGGCGTTGGATGGCGCGAAAAGGGTTAAGCACGTTGGAAAAAACTGATTAGTCACGCGAAAAATCTATCTAAAGGATGCAATTGGAAATGTGAAATGAAATATTACAAAATATTGAATTAATCATTAGATGCGGAGTAATT
Source organism: Zeugodacus tau (assembly GCA_031772095.1). Lineage (NCBI taxonomy): Eukaryota > Metazoa > Arthropoda > Insecta > Diptera > Tephritidae > Zeugodacus > Zeugodacus tau. Next base: position 1,342,355 of record CM062653.1, on the reverse strand, counting down.
AATAGTAGTTCCGAGAAGGAATGGATAATTTCACTGATAATATTAGGTCTACAACTTTGCTTCCACCGTTTTTTGTGTAAATTTAAGGATTTTTTTGTATAAAAACGGTTACAAATGTCGATGAGCCTCAGCCGCACTTTTCTTAGCAATAAAGAAGAAAAGCAAAATTTCCCGCAAATGTCGAGAATTCGGCTCAAAAAGTGACATTTTCAGTTGAGAATAAGTTTGGAATGCAAACAGATCTCTAAAAATATTTTGTTGGGCTAATGTTGACACAAATGTCCAAGATCGATATAAAAACAAGTAAGGAAGGGCTAAGTTCGGGTGTAACCGAACATTTTATACTCTCGCAATTTATTTATTTAACTTAATTAATATTATATAATACACAATTTGACCTACATATTCGTATTGTATAAAGTCCATTGAAAGTTGGAAACCCTAATATTAGGTTAGAAGCACCGAGGTCCTCATGTTCGATATATGGGGCCTTGAAAACCTATGGTCCGATTTCGGCGATTTTTAGAAATGGACTGCCACACTATAAATACAGTATTTGTGCAAAGTTTCGCACCGATATCTTCACTAGTGCTTACTTTATATATTGTAAAGTAAACGATTCAGATCATCTTCTAAGTTCTGGTATATAGGAAGTAGGCGTGGTTGTAAAGCGATTTGGCCAATTTTCACGACATATTATTAGGAGGTAAGGAAACTATTACAAACCAAGTTTCATTGAAATCGGTCGAGTAGTTCCTGAGATATGGTTTTTGACCCATAAGTGGGCGACGCCACGCCCATTTTCCATTTTGTAAAAAAATCTGAGTGCAGCTTCGATATGCCATTTCTTATGTGAAATTTAGTGTTTTTGACGTTTTTCGTTAGTGAGTTAACCCACTTTTAGTAATTTTCAACCTAACCTTTGTATGGGAGGTGGGCGTGGTTATTATCCGATTTCTTTCATTTTTGGACTGTATTAAGAAGTGGCTAAAAAAAACGACTGCAGAAAGTTTGGTTTATATAGATTCATTGGTTTGCGAGATATATATAAATAACCGATTAGGGGGCGGGACCACGCCCACTTCCCCAAAAAAATTACATCCACATATGCCCCTTCTTGGTGCGATCCTTTATTCCAAATTTTACTATTATAACTTTATTTATGGCTTAGTTATGACACTTTATGTGTTTTTGGTTTTCGCCATTTTGTGGGCGTGGCAGTGGACCGATTTTGCCCATTTTCGAAAGCAACCCTCTCACGGTCCCAAGGAACATGTGTTCCAAGTTTCATTAAGATATCTTAATTTTTGCTCAAGTTACAGCTTGCACGGACGGACGGACGGACAGACGGACAGACGGACAGACGGACAGACGGACGGACAGACATCCGGATTTCAACTCCACTCGTCATCCTGATCATTTATATATATATAACCCCATATCTAACTCTTTTATTTCTTGGTGACACAAACAACCGTTATGTGAACAAAACTATGATACTCTGTGCAACAGGTTGCGAGAGTATAAAAAATCGATTTAATCGACCAGTGCTTGACCCTAGAGACATCTATTAGAAAACGGCGGAGGAAAAGTTGTTCAGGAGCTTTTGAAAGCTCCGATTCGTAGCTTTTTCGGATCTTTGGTGCATTTACCTTCATTGTATTTTATAAATCTCATTTAAATCGACTGAGCTTCATCAGAAGCTTTTTCCTGTCGAGATTACATTTAATATGATTACATTTAATAGGAAGTTCTCGAAGAAGAAGCTTTCGCGCCTGTTCATGTATAGTAAACTTCTTACATTTTCTACATTTAATATTTAGCAACCCTAAGAGTTACCGCAGACGATGAAACGATGAGCTGTACGAGTTATACGACGACATTGACATAGTTCAGCGAATAAAAAGACAGCGGCTACGCTGGCTAGGTCATGTTGTCCGAATGGACGAAAACACTCCAGCTCTGAAAGTGTTCGATGCAGTACCCGCCGGAGGAAGCCGAGGAAGGGGAAGGCCTCCACTCCGTTGAAGGGACCAGGTAGAGAGCGACCTGGTTACACTTGGAATCTCCAACTCGATACAAGAGCTACTTGGAGGAAGGCGAATAGTAATCATCCAACTACCTCCGCCTTAAATGCCCAGTATTCGCCAGATTCAGTACCTTCGACCTTCGTCGAACCCAGCGAAATGACTGGATCGACATTAGCCGACTTAAGAACTTTGTAATAGAGTCCAAGCGCTTTGTCGAACGATGAGGGTCTTAGCGATCCCAGCTAACGGATATTTCGGTGTATCAAAGGACAGTCGAAGCTGTCGAAGTGAGACTCTCTGCAGTTGCGAATATCTATCCCTTGGCCTAAACTAACCCTAAGCACCCTAACTTTTGGTAAACGCAGAACAAAGAAAATTTAGATTTCTCAAAGGAATCCATTTACAGAAAATCACCGTTATTTACTCTTGGAATAGAATAATGAAATAATTCGAATGAATCTAAATCTTGGAACTAAAATACCGAATAGTAGTGTAAATTATAAGAAATTCCAAGTGTCTTGGCAATTCGGGTAGCTTTATTCTTCGTACAACGTACACGCAATGAAAATAATCTTGCTATTGTTGTTGTTGCTTTGTATGATTGCGATTACATATGCCAAACATTATTTGCCAAAGTACAACAGAGACTTTGCCATTGTAGACACCACAGTGTTGTCACAATTGTTGTCAAACAAGGCGACCGACCACCCCACCACTATTCCACAACGACTTGGCGGGTTAACTAGATGGGATGAGGGTGATAGAAGCGGTGAACAAGTGGCTGACTGTGGCGTCACGGCTTATTTTTTGTTGTTGTTCCGGGCGTTTTGTTGTACTTGTTGTGGTGGAATCACTTCCGCTTCGCGTTCCGGTCTTTAGCAGCGGTGTGTTGTTGTTATCCTTCCGCATATGTGTGAGGGAGTGTCACTTTGTGACTTTTAACAATATTTTTGCCCTTGTTAAACATGGCCTTCTCTCGGGCGCAAACCTCAACTGCAAGTTTGTAACCATTTTACAGGCTTTTAGCCCCTGCCGCCGTGGCATCGCACAACTCCAACTCCTATGCAAGGGTAATAATGAAATAAATGCTTCGCTAAATGATTTCGTATTCTACATTTTCCGCCCTTTTCCGACTTATTTTTATTGCGTGCGTGCGGCCCTTTGTTTTGTTGTGTATTTTGACTGCTGACGCTGTTGCAAGTGCCGCTGCTTTGTTGGCAGTTTGGGCTTATCTCATCATGATGCATGATTTTCAATTAGTTTGATGCACTTTTCGAGCGTTCTCGCATTTATTATTATATTAGGGTGATCTAATGAAACTTTTATCAAGGGGATTTTAATAATTTAATTTTTTTTTTGAAGATAGTTGGAACCTCGGTGTTGCAGGCGGAGAATGAAGTTACATACATACAGAGAAGATTACAATTTTTTTTTACATCTTTGAATTAAATATATCTCAGTTTTTTTTAATAATTGTCTCACCCTAATGCACAAGCAACCGTCCCATGTAGTTTTTTCAGTGTTTCTATGATTTTTGATTCAACTTAATATTGTCTCTCAATGAAGGGCGTTTAGATTTGTCTTTATCTGCACTTATTATCATTGCTTTTGCGGGTGGAAAGTTAATTTTTTGAATAACATTTTTGACACTTTAAACCGTTGGAAATTTATATTTATTACTTCTTTTGTTGTAAATGTAATCTAGTAATGCGTTTGGTTCAGAAAAGAAATTATTCAAAATAATAAGAATTAGAAATCACTGTTTCATATATAACTATATCAAGTGTTATTCTTAAAGAGAGATCCGATTGCAAGAGCTAGCAATGATTTCCTCATTCCTTCATTTGTCTTCCCTCAGCAGTCACAATCCTGAATCTTATAGAAATTAGCGACCGTCCAGTCTTGACTTATTTGTACAGTCGTCTCTTAGAAGAAACAGTCGTCGAAGTTTTGTATTTGTATAAGAATTTCAACCGTCTGAGACGAGAGAATGCGAAAAGTAAGGAATACGTTCCACCATTTTTACTACAGAGCTCGTCGCCTTAAGTAAAGTACACCTCTCCTTATTCGTAGGGGTTCTAACTGACCATTGTCCAATCGGGATACACGCTGGTTAAAAGACCGGATGCTCATATGTAGAAGCTGCCTAGAGGAGAACGAGGTGCAATAGTCTCATCACCTTCTTCTGGAATATCCCGCCTTTGATCCCGATCAAGAAAAGATTTCTCGGATCTCACTTGCGAACAGTAGAACAGGCTCGCGAAATAGTGAAGAATCTCTGCAGATTCAGGCGGCTTTGTCGAATTCTAACTCTTAATCAAGGGTTGATTCTAGCCTCACAAAGGACTGTCTTTCATAGTCTAGATGTATTTCTCTCTGGGAAATAGCCATAAACCTAACTTTGCCAGTCGAAAGACACTTTTCGACCTACAACCCGCTGAATTTGGAAATCCTTTGATAAAAATTGTATTTGGATGATATCGAGCTTAAGTTTACCGACTTAGAATACAATTTAAGTATAGCATTTTTAATTTCCAACTTCTCCAACTTGTTTCCATTACAATTACAAATTTAATAACCCACCTACGAACCAAGAAGCCAAACAACACCTGTTCGGCGTTGCTTTCATGATGGCAACGCTCCACCAACACCAAACGAGAGCAATTGAGGAAAACGAACAAATGAAGCTTGGCGTAAATAAAGTGAAACCAATTGAAAGAACTCGTAAATTTCGAAGCAATTCTCAGTCATAAATCAAGCGACAATAAAAACCAAGTAAATGAGCGGGAAAAAAATCAAGAAAAGAAAACAAAAATTTTACGCCAACGAACAAAAAGCGACGCGAAACTAAGGCGAAATCGCAAATGAAACAACGCGTCAAATGTCAGCAACATGTGGCAGCAACGTTGAGTAATTTTCAAGTAAATGCGCCAAAGGCAGCAACAAAAAAGAAAAAACAAAATACTTGAAACATTTGAAAGAAAAAAATCATAAAAAAAATTTAAAAAATAAAAGCAAGTGGGAGTGCGAGGGCGCTGAGAGTAACTAACTAAAATTCTAAGACATCACAAGAAAGTTGCCGGCTGATCTTGACTGCTGCTGTTGGTGTTGCTGCTCGTCCAGTGAGGTCTCCACAGAAAAGAAAAAGTGTAAATTAAAAAAAAATCTTGAAACAACAACAAAAAATGAAAATTTGTTGTGCAGAAAAAAATTTAATTGAGGTGACATTTTTGCGACAGCAACAGCAGCAGCTGCGGCCAACTGCAGGCCACCGGTCACGGCAACACAACAACTCTCGAATAAGGAAAATATGCGCCAGTACGGTGCTTTGCAACAACAACAGCAAGGTCCGATGGAAAGGAAGCTGTTTTGACTGCAGAAAAGTAGCGGCGACAAACGCAAAGATGTTTAATTGAAAAAATCTCCGATGCAGTCTTTTCCAGCGCCCCCTGCCCTGTCACCTAGGTGATTGAGAGTATAAGTGTGTTGTCCTATTTTTAATAAAGCACAAGTCGGTGAGGTAGAAAATTTTTAATTACTCATCCGAAGGGGGAAACGAATTTAATTTAATAACTGTGAGGTACAATTATACATTGCGTAAGGGGGGAAAATGCGCCACATGCGTACAAAATTTTTACATTTTTATTATCGAATTCCGCTTCATTTGCACCGTCGCATGCGCTGCATTCAGCTTACCACTTCCGCGCTCAGCGATTTTTATCTGCTTTAACCCCAAAACTGTCGCATAATTTTGTCACTTTCGGCTTTCTATTTCTATCTTGTTGCGACCGACGCACGTGTGCAACCTCCAGTTTATTTCACGCATAATTTTAGGTTGAAATTTTTGGTTTATCACTTAAAATTTGTTATCCTTTTCGAGCGCTTTTTTTGGCTTTACATTTGTCTCATCACGTGGTTTTGGGCTTTGTGCCGGGAAAAGGGTTCAAATTATGCCGCTTTTATTAGCCGCACTAAAATTGTGTGTCTCTGTGTGTGCTCAACCATAAAATCGCGATAAAAGACTTTTCCCTTGCGGTCAATAGATAATCTCCATGTTCCCGTTACTAAATTAATATACTCGTACTACCCTTTCGGTGAGGACTTGCAATGCAGATTTTTTAATTAATAAATTTAAGCGACACTAAAACGCAATTTATTGCTGGGCTCATTTTGACTAATCTATTATATTAATGTTAAGTAGAAAAGAATAAGCAGAGTAAACATAACCTCAATAAAATCAACTTGGTGCACCAATTGTAACAGAGAATATAAATAGGTACAAATATCGCTTGGAACACCATTTTAAAACACTAATTCACCAAGAGACCTTAGTGCTACCACAATTCTGAATAGACGATTTATCATTAGTCAGTTCGTTACTCTTTATATCTCTCTATAGAGTAACCCAGTATCCGGTGTAGAGAAAATAATCGACGGTTCTGACGACAGTAGTGTCCGTTCCCAAGACAGTCCGGCCAAATATTGTCAAATCGGAAACATTCATCAAAATTATTTAGGATATGTTTTATGCCGCTACAGTAGGGTTGATTATAGCTTTCCGATCGCCGAAGGAACATCTGTTGGCCAAAAAATGTAAAAAAAAGTCCGTGCCAATTCCGGTACCGCAGAAGCGGCAGAGCATAATGAAATGCTCTCCAAGCAGTTTCTGTTGGAATGCTTTCACCAAGAGCACTTTCCCGAAATACCTCGGCGACATTCAACACTTTACCGACCAGACTTCAAACGCGTTTGTTTCTCAGAGGAAAACTCTACCTTCCTTGATTCCCTCCGCGTGAATGGGGTACTTGGAGTCTAATCACCACTCTATGAAGACACCGAGTTTGAGTTGCCTTGCGAAATTATAGTGACCTTCGTGCTACTTTTTGCTGGATACTGTAGCAGATTAAACTCCTACTCATACAAACTGGACCCCGACATACCCAACAGTGGCCGGCATGCAAAGAGTCTCAACATGGCAATAATCACCTCGCCTAACACGCCTTTCCTTTTGGTCTGACCCTGTCGAACGGCTCGGTCTCCCTTTAAATGACTTCGATGACAATTGATTGCTGCTTGCCGGAATAGGAAGGTCAAGATGACCGTTACAACAACAACGACCATCGGGTATGTATAAGAAAAAACCATGGATTTATATAGATCTATAAGGATGCCGTAGTCGATATATAATCCATTTTTCTATACTGTTTGCTAACCATCAATTTCAAATAAAATGCTCAGGTGAAAACGGAAAATCAAGATAACACCACCTATCGGCGAATAGCCGTAGTAAAGCAAGGTAGTTGTATTGGGTAGCTCAAGTGCTACTCCATTTATAAACAGTATCACTAGATGTCGCTAAAGAATATTTCCGCAAAAGATTTATCGATAACTACTCAATTATACACAGCTATCTGTACATACATACATATATGTATAGGAACATATAGCAATTTGTCAATAAAATAAAAATTTAAGAATACTCTCTCAATAAATTCAACCTTAAGGAAAAGCAGTCAATATTGCGCTCGTTATAATTTTCAAGAAAATATTTTTGTGTCTATAAACATTGTTTTTATCGATTAAATTGCATATTATAAAAATTGCGAATACATTTTTTCGCAATTAATTAAGACTATTTGAGAAAATCCGACGGAATATCAATCTTCCGGGCAGGAAATTCACTCAAAAGCATTTATTCTAATTGTAAACGAGACATTTGCGTATAAATACTTATCATGCTAGCACGATATAAATTGTTTTCATAATACCTATTAATTTCTAACTTATACCCTGATGAATTACTAGTTACTAGTACATACATATATGTACTTTACTACTACAAAATGCATTTTTAATTCAATACCTTGTAAATAAATGTCCACAATAAATTACTTTCGCTTTTAGCCATCCGTTTTGTCTTGTTGCCGCCAACTATATTGCTGCAATGTGGAGCGCACCTCCTTCAACTCCTCGAGTAAGGCCTCCACATTCGCACGCTCAATGTTCAACACATGTGTGGTGTCCTCTGGCAGCCCATCAATTAGCTCCTGTGCGATTTTTAATTCGAATTTGACGCAACCAACGGTGTTATCGGGTTTTTCTGGCGAAGGTGGTAGGTAACGCACTGACGTGAGCTCATTAACTGGTTACGGCCGCGGACGCAAGCGGGAGAAAATGAATGTATAAAGTGAAATGGTATTCTCAATAAGCGTAAAATACTCACTTCTAAATGCTTTGTCCTGCAAACGTTGACGTATTTGCGTCACATTAGCCGCTAAGACGCGACACATTGACGCAGCATGATCCTTGGGTAAGCCCAACTGTTGAATCTCTTCACTGAAAACGGCCTCAGTAACGGCATGACGCGAAGCATTGATGAGCAGGAAATGTATGCAAGCCACAGCAGATTTGCCATCGTTCGACAAGTCAGCTGTTAGCGCTTTAATAGCAGTCTCCTGTGTATAAAGAGTATGAGCGCAATAGGAAATAAGGATGGTTTATGTATAGAATAGAACTACACCTACCTCAAACTGTTGTCCGACAATTCGCTTGGCAACCAGACCAGCTAATGCCTCTAAATCCTTGGCGCTCAGCGTGGATAGTGTGGATATAATTTCCGCCAACACCCAGTCGGGACAGTCGCCATCACCACAGAAGCGGAATTTCTGCAAGAGCAATTGGAAGTGATTAAACGAATTAACTGTGATTTCATTCGACACAATTAAATAATGATAACGAGAATCAATGAGTTGTAAGAATTAATACGCACCATTTTCAACAAAATTTGCTCATCAACTCTACCCACTCAAAGGATTCAATATGAGAGTAGATTCTCCTATTTGACTTTGGGACTCATGCTTCACAGAGGAGTGCACTAATTAAGTGTATATTCTAAACACTCTTTATGCGCGTCCCATAGGCAAGTAAGTATATATGTATGTGCATGTGTAAGTGTTTATTTGAGTTTTCATCTTTACAGTGAAAGTGTTGTTTGTTAGCTAACTCGTAGAGAAGCAATTAATAAAATTTCCCTATACTTGACTGTCAGCGTAAACGTTGAATTTATGACACTTGTTGCTTGTGATAATTTGTCGGAGAAAAGTGCATAGACATTAGACAACCGTCTGCCACCCCCGTGTACAAGCTGCCTCTGCAGTTAGTAGCTTATAGTACAAGCTTGTTGCCGGCACCCCTTTCACTCACACACTCACTGAAGCGTGCGTTAACGCCAAAAAGCACACTACAATTATTTGTATATCATTTTGAAATGCATAAAGTGTAACGGTTTAGAAAAAGGACTCCCTCACACCACTACTTTATAATGTGCTAATCGTTGGCATTTACCATTTTGTTAGCTGTAATTATTTAACTGTATGCCTTTCTGGTGAATGTAAATATGTGTTTAAATGCAAATAAAATGTACACATGCTTACACACATACATACATATATATTTATATCTTAGTATGCCTGCGAGTTCGTTGTATCCTTAGATCCCTTTCATAATTTTTGCTATAAATACGCGGAGAAGTTTTGAATTCTTCACAGTTTGTGCTCGGCAAAACGCGGATTAACTTCATTTAAATTACAATACACCAGTGGAATTCGTACGGCATATAAGCTACCGGCAGCCCAATCGGTTGATACGCCTCTCACTGCGTTGTAACAAAACAATTTATATTTAATAACTTTAAAGGTAATTAAAACGATTCGAAAATAGTTCCACCGAATGTGAACTCTAATATACAAATGTGATTGAATTTGTGTGATTATATCAATTTAATAATCAATTGTGCATTTACTACGTTCACATATGTATACATCACTAAACTTCCAACAAATTTATTTTCGTTGCAGCGTTTTGGTTCGACATATTCCTACAACATGTACACCATCCACACACTATTTTCCATCACTTTGCTAATTTTCGTTTGTCAAAATGGTTATATATTGGCACAACCTGTTGGTGATGAGCTTAGCACATGTGAAGATCAGCTTACAAAGTATCGCCGATTTTTATTACAAGCCATTTTAAGCTTTGAAGATGTCTGTGACGCATACGACTCACATCCACTCAACCCACTTGAAGCTTTCTACAGACAGGAACAGCAAGACTCTGTTAACGCGCCTCTACTGCGTGCACTACAATCCGGTAGCACAGCCAGCGAACAGCGTAGTGAGATTTGGGCTTTTTTCAAACTGTTGATGGCACAATTTAACGATATGGATTTTGTCAATATCATCAAGGAAGCTGTTATTGATCGCTGCCGCATCAAATCCCAACAGCAACATGACGAAAAACGCAATTCCGTTGTATTGGGTAAGAAGCAGCGATTCCATTCGTGGGGTGGCAAACGTGCACATCTTGCCGCTGACGAAAGAAGCATGGACATGTTGTAAGCGCTAGAAGCTGGTTTACTAAACTAAATCTACACCATTTTTCACGGGCTGGATATAATCGTTAACTGTATATAAAAACTATAATTCTTAACACAAACACAAAGCATGTAAATTTTCAAACTATCGTGTGCTGTCCACACTGCAACTACATTAAAGTAAAAAAAAGTAATTTATGTGTTATTTATTCAATTTCGCAGTAAAACTTACCATTTTAGTGAATTATTTAGACGCTAATTGATTTTGGCGGTGCTGAATGATTTTGTGACAACAAATGAGCAGAAAATGAACTAATTGGCTCCAAACAGAGAATGTAAAATATTTTACATTCTCTGCTCCAAACAACAGAAAACAGCTGTTCTTGTGTTGCCAACGCAAGTGTATTTTGGCGTATGCGTCACTAGCGTTGCCAACTCATTTGCGGCACTTGTCATTAATTTTTCCGCCGGAAAGGCAACAATTGACGCGAAATTGTATTTCTAAGAAAACTTTATTAAATTGTCTATTTTTTTAAACATTTGAAGTTCAATGTACAGTTTTTAAAGTATATTTAATTCGTAATTAGCAAAGTGTATTGAGAATGTGTTTACTACTGAAGCAAATAACATGAAAGCAGTTGATAAGGTGCAGCTGCAGCGTTGGACTATATTTCTAATTATTGTACGCAAACTATGTTATATTTTCGTAAAACAACAACAGAAAAGCAAATTTGCGTTAATAGTAAGCTGTAATTAAGAGTATACACAACTTCCGGACCAGTTATATAGAAAATCAAAGAAATGAGGCTGCCGAACGAAATCGACGCGAGCCCCGGGTGAGTGCATGTGTACTTCCTCTCAATGTGTATTTGTGTATGTATTTTGTATTAATGCCTTCGTGTATGTACTCGTATGTGTACAAATTTGGCAATATTAAGAAAATTAAATACTTTTTAGATTTTTGGGATGTGATTGCGTGGAATTTTTTACTAACTTTTAGCTGCAGATTTCCAACAAGCTATATTATGTAATAGGCAAATGCAGTTGCATGAATAATGCAAATTAATTATCCACCAAATGGCTGTTACTGGTTTATTCGCATGTAAAACGTGAAAGCGTCTATTAAAACATAACCTAACCTCCAAATTAGTGGGAGTTACACATAGAGGCAGTGCAAAAAAGTGCATTTTGTTAGCGTTTTTCGCATTTTCCTCGTGTCAGTCACGCATGCTCCGCCGCTAAAGCGTTGTTCGGGCGAAAACCACAAGGAGATAAATGCGTTGCTTGTGAGATACGAGTATGCAGTCCAACGGCTGCGTGGGCGTGAATTACCGTCGTGTGCTCGTTACTTGGCATGTGCATAGCTGCGTCAAAGCGTTGCAGCTTTTCCAGCTTGTGCTCGTTTTTAGGCTAAAAGTGCCTTAATAAAATACGTGTACAACACCGCTGCCGCATGCTTAACAAATATTGTTACTGTGGGCTTGCGTTTGACTAGTTGACTGCCGTAGTTGCGCTCCCTTGGCTGATTTATTGCCATTTCCCACTAACAACAACCACAAGCCACAACAGTGCCCCGGTAACATTTGGGTCGCCCGCCGTACACGACCACGCATAAAAATGAAGAAAATGTTTGCATATTTTTCATAAGCATGACTGGGACCCGCGCGAATTCTCGCAGCGCTGCAGTAATTGGAACTGTGTACGAGCGTAATGTGTACTGGTTGTGGGTGTCTCTGTTGATAGTCATATCTTCCACTGCGTGCTCGTGTCTACTCTATTGCCCGGTCCAGTTTATTTATTATTTTTGCCGGGTTTATTTAGCGTTGTCGGCAAACGTCGTCGGCTTAACATTTACCAATCGATTACATTTCTTTTGTGTGTACAACTCGGCTCAATGTTTTTTCTGCACTCTACAGTCCTGATAAGGTGTCCACAATGGAATGCCAACGCGCGGCCTGTGTGGTCGCCGAGATATGCTTGTGTGCCTACACTAAAGAAAATTTATTTTCTGCAATTTTTTAATATTAATTTTTTTTACATTATCGCATTTCCGCCAATAAAACTTTACTTTGGCAAGTGGCAACATTCGGTTGAAATAAAAACAGTTTAGTTAGAGACTACTCGCAATCAAAATTTATTTTATATACTATTCGCTGGTAAATATACATTTTTGAAATACAATTAAATATATTTGGGAACCTTCGCCTTCATTTCGATAGTGAGTTTCGAGTACATATGTATGTTTGTATGTACGCACGCCCTACTTTACTAATCTCTACGCCGTGAAATAAAAATACTCGAGTGCTATAAATGTAGATCGCTGATGTTTGCCGCCGCAATGTCGGATCAGAGGTCACATAAAAAATCGCCAATTTATTTCATTATTATTACTGGTTGTCTTTTATTATTTTTACGCTGTTGTTGTTTTTTTATTTTCATTTACATTTTTGTCGTGATTGATGGGTATTTTTGCTTTATTGTTGTTGCTGCCGTGTATGCTGTTACGGTATCTCAATCAATGGACGCAAAAAGCTGATAACGCCAATGTAGGCATGCTGGAGGGTACTAGGGTGCAAAATTTTGAGTATACACATAAATCTGAACGCAAGGTGCGACTAAAAATATAATAATTTTTGCTTATTTTCTCTTTTTTTTGGCGGCCTTAGCCACTTAATCGTGAATTATAATTATATTCATTAAGATATTTCGCTCGTCTATTAAATTTCATATCAGTGTGCATGGAATTAAAATTAAATTAAAATGTCGCAGAAATTTGCGTATCACAAAATGTATTTATTATTTATGTTCTCGGCGATGGAAATCTGTAACACATAAACACATAATCTTGACAATTGCATCGCCTGATTCTGGGTATTTGTTGTTTTGGGTTTTTTCCTCACACTGACTCTCTCTCGCTGTATGGAAGCGCTACGTAGAAGTCAATGGAATGAGGTTTAATATGGAAAGATACTTATTAACAGTTTTGATGTATAATATTTACGGACAAACCATTCATTCATTAGCTGTAAGAAAGGCATAAGTCAAGATGTGAAGAAAAGTGAATAGATTTCTGAAAAGTGAGAAGGGAATTTTCCTATAGTTTTTATCTGTCCAAACTTTCAAAAAATTATATATTGTTCAAAACCAAGTGAAACATTTGCCAGAAGTTGCAGTTGGAAATCACTTTTACCGCTATTAAAGCTCTTCTACGGCACACACTCGATACTGACTAACTTATGGAGCATATTTTTTCTTAAAAATAATATTTTTTTCGATTTTGACCATTTTTTTTTTGGTGTTTTTCTCTTCTTTTCGCATTTTTATGTTATGTTGTTTTTGCTATAATCGCGCATTTTCCACACATTTAAAGGAATCTGTGACAATCAGCTGTTTAATGAGCCACTGACGTCAATGACAGCAGATAAGAGAAGCGTAGGCGAATAAGGACACTGTCAGCGCCTAAAAATAGCGCGACGTACGCTGTAGGGAAGATTAACGGCTTGAAAGAATTGATGTCCAAAAGGTTGATAGCTACAGAAGAAATGAAATCTGGCATTTTTGCTTTCATTTAAGCAATAGAAATTAAATAAACAGTTAACTATAATATTTAATTTTTGAAATCAGCAACTTTTGTACCGTTATCAGCGTAAATTTTTTTTAGTTATTTTGTGTTTTCTTATTTCTTGCAGAAATAGCATTGTGTTTTATGATTTTCATAAATTATAGTGCTATAAAATATTTATTTATAAAATATTAAATTTATGCAAAAACCAAAAAACGCATAACTCACTTTAGCAAATTTTTACAAAAATTTCATTTATAAATCTAGTATATTTCAAAAAAAAAATTTAATACATATTATAGATTCCAATAATAAACATATTTTTTATTTATAGCGAGTAGTCAAGAACACAAACTTCTTCTGAAGATTGCTGTTTTTTAGCAACGCAGTTCTTCAATGGTATTGTTGATATAGTTTATTTCATAAACAATTTCGAGAATTTATAAATAAATAGTGCATGCAAAAGGCGCATGCACTTTCCTGGGCACAACGTGTAGCTCTGTTGCTTTTGAAGACTTGCCTAATTTATGGCGGATAATTATGTTGACCACGCTACTATAAGACACCCATAAATAAGAAGAAAGCGACGACTCACCATGTTTACGAGCGTAGAAAGCAGTCACTTAACTACCACATAAATTGCTAAATACGTCATCATTAGCTGCTGTGCTAGTAGTATTTCATGCTTGATAATTTTAGCAGACACTTATTTCTGTCAAGCGAAATTTTTTCGATACAGACAGGTATAGCATATGTGTAGATGAGTATTTTTAAAACTTTTTTGTTGCTTTCTGGGAATAACGGGGAATGGAGGAACCTTAAAATATTTTTGGGAACTACAATAAAATCGTATATACAGAGAAACCTCTATTAACGGACATCTCTATTAGACGGACAGTTCTCTTTGGCGGACACAAATCGCTCAATTATGAATGTTCGACCAAGGGAGGTTTCTCTGTATTTTAGTAACGCGTCGTTGGAGCTTCTATAGCTACGATTACAATGTAATAAACGCTTTATCACAATTTTATGTAGTTTATCTAATCGACCTCTCAGTTGGGGTTTTACAAAATATTACTAAGAAAAAAATTTACACAATTTTATTGTGCCAAGTTTTTATTAGTCCATTTGGACTACGAGTAAAACAAACATTAGTAATCGTATGAGATTAAATCGTTCATATTTTGATATCGAGGGGTTCCCAAGCTACATATGAGAGAGGCATATGTGATAAGAATTAGAAAATATCTGTCATATATAAAAAGTGAGGCCATTTCATCAACCGTAAAGAATTGATTTGTTGCATTTAATGATTCTAGTACAATGGTTCCTTACACCAACAACCCTTTCACAGCAGGATGAAGTGACACGCCTTCAAATGTCATGCAAAATTCAAATAATGATCCTTAGAAGTCTATAGTTTAACGCATTTACCTACTTTCGTCCACAGCTGCTTAAGGTCCACGCATGTGTGGCTCATATGGCACTCAGCTTCTCATGCACCCACATATAGATATGTAAATTCACAAATCACATGTCAAATCGTGCAACAAAATTGGCCTCCACAAGCAAATACAACAGTGTAACAGCCACTACAAAAGTACAACCCGCATTTCGAAACTAACCTTTGACCTCAGCAGTCGAGTATGAATTAAATTAGAAACAACAATAATAATATTATTGACATATCATGTAATCTAGAAATTATTTTCAGCGTATCAGTCAAGCATTTGATGTTCACACTAATATTTCGGAATTGTCAGCAATTTATAGTAATCTTTATCTGTCAAAACAATGATCATATTTTTTTCCCCTGAGCAGCCACTTTATTTGTTGTCTAATAATTCGATTAATTATATATAGAAAGCCACAAACAGACGAGTATGTGTGCTTGTAGGCTTGTCTTATTGAACTCGCTGAGTTTGAGAGATTAAGAAATCGTAGTGGCGCCGGTGTACTGACAACGACCGGATTCATATTTCACAGTTGGTTTAGTCAATATTATAGCGGCGCAAATAGACAAATAAACAAATTTTCGTTTTCGATTTTTGTTAATTGCCACTTATTTTACTATTGATTAAAGAAATCTCGTTTAGTACAGAAAGCAGTGGAGGTGGGTGGGTGGTGGTGGTTGTTCAAGCGGCTAAGCAAGCTTTATATATTTTTTTATACTCTCGCAACAAAAGTTGCTAAGAGAGTATTATAGTTTTGTTCACATAACGGTTGTTTGTAAGTCATAAAACTAAACGAGTTAGATATAGGGTTATATATATCAAAATGATCAGGGTGACGAGACGATTAAAAATCCGGATGCCTATCTGACCGTCCATCCTTCCGTGCATCCGTGCAACGGATAACTTGAGTAAAAATTGAGATATCTTAATTAAACTTGCGAACACATGTTCCTTGGGACTCTGAGAGGGTTGCTTTCGCCCACAAAATGGCGAAAACCGAAAACACATAAAGTTATAAAAGTAAAATTTGGAACAAAGGATCGCACTGGGAAGGGTCATATTTGAATGTAATTTTTTTGGGGAAGTGGGCCTGGCCCCGCACCTTAATCAGTTATTTGTATATATATCGCAAACCAATAAAGCTATATAAACCAAACTTTCTGCAGTCGGTTCTCTTGCGTACCCCACCACACACCATGAAATTATTTGAAATCGGATAATAACCACGCTCACCTCCCATACAAAGGTTAGGTTGAAAATTACTAAAAGTGGGTTAACTCACTAATGAAAAACGTCAGAAACATCAAATTTAACATAAGAAATGGCAGAAGAAAGCTGCACTGAGATTTTTTTACAAAATGGAAAATGGGCGTGGCGTCGCCCACTTATGGGTCAAAAACCATATCTCAGAAACTACTAGATCGATTCGAATGAAATTCGGTATATAATATTTTCTTGACACCCTGATGACACGTGTGGAATATGGATGAAATCGGTTCACAACCACGACAACTTCCCATGTAACTCAATTTGGAACTCCATCTGATACCTTCACTTTATAAGATATACATAAGGAACCAATGAAGATAGCGAAATAAAACTTTACACAAATACTGTATATCAACTGTGGCATCACTTGTGAATAAATTGTCGAAATTGGACTATAACTTTTCAATGCCCCGAATATCGAATCTGAAGAATTCAGTGTCCCATGGTAATTTTTCACTGAAAATTTCGGTAAATCTCTCAGGTATCTTAATTTAATTCAGAGGAAATATTTTTCTTCTAATGGTGTGTCTCTGTACCAGAAATGGTTAAAATCGGGTCATAACACCCCTAGCTCTCATATACCTAATTACAGGATTTTCAAATTGGGTCAAATTGTGTGCTATGTAAATAAAAATATATATATAAATTGCGAAAGTAAAAAAAAAATCGGTTGCACCCGAACTTAGCCGTTCCTTATTTGTTATTGTTTGAATTTGCGACTTAGACTTATTCGCCAACGTTTCGGAAAAACAACTGTAAATTTTATAATTAACAGTTTGTAAGTGGGAAATAATCTAAATATTATACAATCTTATTGTGGGTGTTACGAAGGTCAATGGAATTCTCAGATTAGCAGACAAATTAGTTTTCTTAGGAATAAACGAGTGCAGTTCTATGCAATCGAGAAGGTCAAAGAAGTTGAAAATACACGTGTACTATTAAAGTATTCTAGGAAATGGCGCCCTATCAAATATACGGTTAGAAAGTCACCATAGAACACTTATAGCGATATGTGGAAGGATATATATATTGATAATCCGAAACACATCCTCAAATAATCATATTTACTTATGCATATATCTATTTTAGATGTAGATACGCCCAGAAGACAACCCATGGATAGTGATCGAGCTGCATATACAACTTTCTTCACACCAAAAAACTCACGCCCCTTAATATACATATGTATGTATAGCTCTAGTACCATAGCACTGCACATCACATCACATGTGTGTAACGCATGCGCATGCGCGATATCAAATGTCCAACAGTTAGCAGCTAGTTTCACTTGTTGAAGCGTGTTTCTTCTGAAGTGGTGTTCAAATTATGATTTTCTTACATTTCACTCTGCAATGAGAGTTATCTTTTTTCTTTTGTAAGATTTGTTTGCCTCTATTGTTGTTGTTGTTGTAGATACATATGTTTGTTTAATACTCAAGTATGCTGAGGCGTGTACATTAACGGCAGCAATTAACACTTAATATAGAGAAGAATTCAAAGTAAATAGTACGAGTCTTCAGCGCGCTCGCTTATCGTTTAATGACCACTCGCTCGCCACTCAAAGCGTTCGCGCCCTTATCATATTTGCCCTCAATAGGCGAGCAGTTTTGTTGGTATTTCCTTTAATGCTCATTGTGGGGTAATATTTAATAAAAATGATTTACAGATACCGTTATGCTGAAATTATGTGAAAATGTGTGTGTATCTGTTTGTATTGGTAGAGCATTAATTCTAGTAATTAATTGATTCTACACTGGAAAAAATTTAATGTGAAGTAAAAAATTATTATACTAAATTAATGAAGAATAATTTTTGATTAGAGTTGCCATCATTTATTATATACAATATTACTAATAATATATGTGATTAAAAGCATGAATTATGTCGATTTTCTGAAATAATTTTTCTTACTATTTTAGCTTACTCACAAGTACTTTTTTAATGCCTTTGTCAGGCCCCTGAAGTGGTCATACATCATTTTGATGAAGAAAGGCACGTATGCAAGTATTAAATAATTTTTATTATAATTATTTTATTGACTCTGTCATGCGATCGCAAAAGAGTCATAAATTCAATTATGCATTTATATGTGCACTTCACGTCAAAAGTGTGACTTTTCGACCATAAAATTATAAATAATGTCGAAATTTCATAGAAACATTAATAAAAATCGCTTTATCTTAGCTTGCACTAACGTCAGCGCTTATATAGAGATGCTTATATGCAAGTACATATTTTTTTCAAATACCTCCGTAAGGTGCATTAGCCTCTATAATTGCTTTAGTGATAAGTTATTGCTATTATCAATGCCAAAAATTGCAGGCAGATATCGGCTGAGCACTCGCATTTTTTATTGCCGCAGTCTTAAAAAAGCTTATCAAGTGATTGCTAATCTTTGCTAATTTCAGATTAACTAAATTTTTTAAATAATTTTTTAATGAATTTTTGACATTTTTATGTATTTTTTGCACTTAATTGTGCTTGGTAAGATATGTGTACTGTATTTAGATTTTGTTTGAGGTTAGATTATGTTGAGTTAACTGCACTTTCAATGTCAATTTGATGATTAAAAATCGGAAATTTAATTAATCTCTGCTCCACCTTCCTAGAATTGAGTTACCAAAAAGTATTTTAACATTTAAGGACGTCAGAAATTTTCTTAGAATTGGGTTACCGGCAGTAGTCTGCTTTACAGGTTTCAAAAAATCGATTTTTTTGTTTTGTTTTAAATCTCTTCCAAAACTATCCAAGAATATGTCTTTAAAATTCCAGAGGCCAATTCGACATATTTTCGAAGCTAGAACAGTTTTAGTGGCCGAGCGTCGAGCAGGTGCGAATGCTCAGGCAGAACTTTAAAGCGCGTTTTCTCGAGTTTTCATTTTTACAAGTGTTAGAAAACGGTGCCGATCGAAAAAACCAAAGTGATCTAGCTTCAGTATTAAATTATCTTCTATTTGAACTAAAAAAGTTGGACAAAAATATTATTTTAACTACTTGTTTTGCAACTTAAAGTTAATTTTTTTTCTTAAAAGAGTGAATTTTTTTTTTCAAACTTCGAAAAAATTTGGAATTTTATAACTTCTTCGGTATTTTTTTAGTTCATAAAGAAAAGAAACTTATAAATATTAAAAAAAAATTGGTTCGACTGTTTCAGAAGCATCGCACGACCTCTATCACCGGCACCGATTTACAAGTGCAGACTCCAGGCGCTCCAGAAAAATACTTACAACTTTAAAATTGAAAATTTCAATATTTTTTAATAATAAACATTGTTTTATAAGCCTTAAATATAGTACACTATCGTTATAAAATTCCGTTTACCGCAATCATTTCCTTCCCTTTCAAAAAAAAATTGTTAAAAAAACGCTCTTTTCGGCTTCTAAAGCAGACTACTGCCTTAAGGATATCAGAAATCGCTTCAAATAATATAATACTAACGTCCTCTGGAATATGTTTTATAAAGTGTTTGACTCCGAAATCTCATTTCATTTGAAGTTATTGTTGTATTGATTTTGTAATCAATTTTTTCAAATCAATTCACTTTTAATATTGCTTGTTAGGTTATGTAAAAGTTGAGTATTGATAACTGCGCACATTTGCTCCGTTGATAAAAAATATTATTTAATTTTATTTTACTCATAATCAATATTACATATTGTATTCAGTATTAAATCATCTAATTTCCATTATTACTGCTGTAGTATCAGATCTCTGCGGTTTGCTGAAGTGACTACGGGGCGCCATTGATTCATATAAGTAGAAAGTATGTACATACAATTGCTAGCAACTATAATGGGACCAATATGGGAAAATTTAAAAAAAAAATTTTATTAAAAAAAGAATAATTTTTATAAAAAAAAAAATATTTTTTAGTAAAATATTTTATAAAATATTAATGTAAAAATTTTATTACAAAAAAATACTTTTTATAAAACATACAGTGGCCGCCAACTAAAATGGGACCAATGTGGGGAAAATATGAAAATAATTTTTATAAAAAAAAATAATAATTAAAAAAAAATATTTATAACAAAAAAATGTTTTTTAGTAAAATATTTTATAAAATATTAATGTAAAAATTTTATTACAAAAATATATTTTTTAAAGAACATACAGTGGCTGCCAACTAAAATGGGACCAATGTGGGAAAAATATTAAAATAATTTTTATAAAAAAATAATTATAAAAAAATAATTATAATTTTATAAAAAATTATTTTTCACAAAAATATTTATTTACTGAAAAAAATTAAAAATAATAATTTAAAAATTTTATTAAAAAAAATATATTTTTTAGTAAAATTTATTTGTCAATAAAATAAATATATTAAAATTTAGCAAATACAATATTTATACAATTTCAAAATATTTTATTATTTTTCACAAAAATATTTATTTACTGAAAAAAACGTAAAATAATAATTTAAAAATTTTATAAAAAAAAAAATATTTTTTAGTAAAATATATATGTCAGTAAAATAAATTTATATAACTACTTAGCAAATACAATATTTATACAATTTCAAAATATTTTATTTGCTGTATTAATTAGCACTCTAAACATATTATCTCTTATATAAGTGACAAATTTAGTTATGTCAGTTTAGCTGATTTTATTCTGCGCCACCCACAAAAGCAAGCAAGTGCTCATGTAATGCTTTCAACTACAAAAATATAAATAATTATATGCATTAAAATTTTTATTTTTCCACTGTAATTTTTTTTTCAATTTTCTGCTTGCATTTGCACGTGTCAATCAAGCAGCTGCTGCTTTGCGCCGCTCCGTTGCATTCAATTCGATCGCCTATTGACATATGCACTCGTACTTATATACATACATACATACATATAGCGACATGAATGATTACAAGCACTTGTACTTGTTTTTGAATTTTATTTGAAATTATAAAAGAATTCAATTAGAAATTCACGCGCGATAAGCGCGAACGCAATAAAAGCATTTGCGCAACATTCAAATTTTTATTATATGAAATTCTGTTTTGAGCTATTTTCAAAACATTTTTCAATAATTTGACAATCTTTTAATCGACAAAATGTCAAACATAAACACACACACAAACATAATAAGAAATTGCAATTAGAGCACAGCGCCGGTGAGGATTTGCAGCAGCTCGCTTCATACATTGTCTATATTTCATACAAAGTATTCTTGAAGATAACATTAGTATATATGTATGTCTCTATCTGTGTAAGTATGTCTGTTTGTATGTATTTTTATATGTCTGTATGTATGTAAGTCTGCAGCAGCATTTCTGGCTTTTTAGCCTTCAGCAAAATTTAGACCACAAAAGGCGCCACTCAGCACCTGCTCTTAGCTGCTCTTACTTTGGTTGTTTTTGCTTTTGAGATTTCTGCTGTCTTCTTATTTTTTCATTTTTCATTTTTATTTGTACTTTTATTCTTACTTTAATTTGAGATTTCTTATTTTTTGCGCGAATTCGTTGAATGTCAACAGAGCATTTTTCAAAAATTGCGCACTTAATTTCTACTTCGAATTTTTTTGCATTGCTTTTGGCATTCGCTACCACGCCATATAAGCGGCACACACATGGACACACAAACGCATTCATAAACATACAAACATACATACAGCCGTTCATATATCCACAAGTTAGATATGAATATAGAAGGAGAAAGTGCACCGCAGAGTTGGGCGGGGCGTATGATGCACATTTATACACATCAACACACTTTTCACATAATCATAGATACATACGCGCATGCATAAGGTGTGTTCAAAAAATAACGGGAATTTTAAAATTCAAAATTTCGTAGGCCTGAAGAGTCCAATTGTCTGTTTTTTTATATTTATACTCTCGCAACAAAAGTTGCTAAGAGAGTATTATATTTTTGTTCACCTAACGGTTGTTTGTAAGTCATAAAACTAAACGAGTTAGATATAGGGTTATATATATCAACATGATCAGGGCGACGAGACGAGTCAAAATCCTGATCATTTTGATATACATGTCTGTCTGTCCGTCCGTCCGTCCGTGCAACGGATAACTTGAGTAAAAATTGAGATATCTTAATGAAACTTGGAACACATGTTCCTTGGGACCGTGAGAGGGTTGCTTTCGAAAATGGGCAAAATCGGACTTCTGCCACGCCCACAAAATGGCGAAAACCGAAAACACATAAAGTGCCATAACTAAGCCATAAATAAAGGTATGGAAGTAAAATTTGGAACAAACTATCGCACTAGGATATTAGGCCCCCAAATTGGTTATTTGTATATATCTCGCAAACCAATGCAGCTATATAAACCAAACTTTCTGCAGTCACTTCTTTTAGCCACCTCTTAATATAGTCCAAAAATGAAAGAAATCGGATAATAACCACGCCCACCTCCCATACAAAAGTTAGGTTAAAATAAATGGAAAATGGGCGTGGCATCGCCCACTTATGGGCCAAAATTCATATCTCAGGAACTACTCGACCAATTCGAATGAAATTCGGAATATAATGTTTTCTTGACACCCTGATAACACGGATGAAAAATAAGCGAAATCGGTTCACAACCAGGACTACTTTCCTTATAACTCAATTTTGAATTCCATCGGATTTCTTCACTTTATAATGTATACATAAGGAACCAATGAAGAAAGCGACATAAAACTTTACACAAATAGTACATATCATCCCTGGATTCACATGTGAAAAAATTGTCGAAAACGGACTATAACTTTTCAAGGCCCCAGATATCGAACATGTTAAACTCAGCGCCTAAGGGTACATTTTAACCGAAAATATGGGTAAATTTCTCAGATAATTTAATGTAATTCAGAGGAAATTATTTTCTTCTAATAGTGTGTCTCTGTACCAAAAATTATTAAAATCGGCTCATAAGATCTCCTAGCTCCCATATACCTAATTATAGGTTTTTCAAAAATACTGTGGGCTTTATCCGCATATATGTATTGGTTAATATGTGAGATATCTTAGCAAAATAAAGTGACCGTATAGTCTTTGATATATTGTACCTTGCAGGTGAAAATGAATGAAATCGATTCAGGAATTAACTCAGCCCTCATATACTATATACGACGATTTTCTATTATTGTGTGTTATCTTAATCAAATTTCTTCAATAAATTGCAAGAGTATAAAATGTTCGGTTGCACCCGAACTTAGCCTTTCCTTACACCTTTTCCTTACTTATACTACAAGCATACGAATCGCTGAGAGAGACAAACCGAGTTTGAGAAATATTTCGACGTTTGGACGAACCATTGGATATAAGTGCATAATATCGATTGAGGACTATTTTAAAGGCAGCAATATTAATTTAGGCAAGTGAAGAAATACTTTTTCAAAAAATTAAAATTCCCGTTATTTTGTGAACACACCTCGTATATGCGCTGAAAAAATCTTTCGTCTATAAATAAATAAATGCACGCTTCGCCTTTTTTCTGCAAATCATATAGTAAATTTGACAATCTATAAATAAAACTGACTTTCGCATGAAAGCACTGCACACACAACCTCATATATACAAATAGACAGTCATATAGTCGCATACAAACACAAACAAGAAAGCAGTCAGTCAGCCAGCAAAGTGTGCGTATTTACTCAATAAAGGATGTAAAAGTTTCGCCTCCCGGAGCAATCTCAACAGCCATCGACAGCCGTTGGCGGCTTCTTCAAACGCCTGCAGTGGCAGAACTCAGCATCTTCACAGCATTTTGTTTGCCTATTTAATGTCTGAGAAATGTCAATATTAGCGCCCACAAACACACACACACGTACACGCAGGCGAAATGGAAAAGTCCATTCATTAGCGTTTAAATGTTTTACTTTGTTCAACTTTTTGTTTGGCGTTTGCTGGGCGTTTGTTTGGCTTACGCAGCTGGCTTGGCGCGCAACTGTTTGCTCCGCTTATCGTTGGGGAAATGCGGAGGTGTGGAGCGGCTGCCTATTGGCTTTGTCATAGCCAGATAGCGAACACGCTGTCGTGGCACATCAATCAGGCTGCGTGCCAAAGGCTCTTGTCGCTGCATGTCGCCGTCGCGTGTGTGTAGTACTGCAGCACCAGCAGCGGTGTGTTTAAAAATAAATCTCAAATTGCCAATTTAAAGTAAATTTATCAAAACGCTTTGTTTTACTTTGTGGCATGTCTCCTACAAATCGGGGCATTTTGTCTGCCTTGTGCCAAAACGATGCTCACCGCGATCGACGAAAGGGTTAATTGAATTAAATTAAATTAATTTCATTAGCTATTTACTTGAAAGTGTTTCAGGAAGATGTTTTTTAGTTAAATTGTTGTTGTTGTTGTAAACACAGCCGATAGGTTAAATGAAATTGTGGGTAAATCTCTACTAACTCAATTATTGTGTCTTATTTCAGATTTTTTGTTGTATATTTTTTGCTTTCTGTACAAATGCTTGAACTAGTAGGCGACCCAGAAAAGCTTTATATATATATTTGTATGTATGTATGTGCCGGAAATGAGCTACGGGGGCCACATTGCTTGAAAGCAAGAACCAACCTGCAATGAGTTCAAATAAAAATTAGAAAAATTTGCAAATAGAAATGAATGAGAGATGATGAAATAGTGACTGAATTTAGATGAGATCTTAAGAATTCAACATTTTTTGTTGTTGCCGACTTAATATTTTTATACGAGATGTGTTCAAAAAATAACGGGAATTTTAAAATTTTCAATTGTAGACTTGTTTTTATGAGCCTGGTGATTGATAATTGTTAAAACTGACTCGTTGCTTGCTCGTTCGTGAATTCTTATCCAAAAACAAAATACTGTAACAATGTCCCAGTATCCATATTCGCCAGATAAGGATCCGAGTGACTTTTTGCTATTTCCAAAAAATAAAGAGAACGTTAAAGTGCCGTTTTAAATTAGTTAAAAATTATCCTGTTCTATTTTTGTTCCTATGGAAAAACTTTAAGCTTCTTTGACGCAAATCCATTTTTTAGTCTAATAGCCTAGAAGTTCTCTAAGAAGCATATGCTTTAATGAGCCCTATACGAAAAATAATGCTTAAATTAAGTAGAACAGATAAATGTTCCACTCCAATAGATCTACAACTTGGCTTCCGCCGGTTTTTTTGTAAATTTCAGACTTTTTTTTGTATAAAAACGGTTACAGATATCGATGAGCCTCAGCCGCACTTTTCTTGGAATTAAAAAAATAAAAGCAAAATTTCCCGCAAATGTCGAGAATTCGGCTCAAAAAGTGACATTTTCAGTTGAGAATAAGTTTGGGATGCAAACAGATCTCTACAAATATTTTGTTGGGTTAATGTTGACACAAATGTCCAAGATCGATATAAAACGATTTAATCGATTTAATCGACCAGTGCTTGACCCTAGAGACATCTATTGGAAAACGGCGGAAGTAAAGTTGTAGAGCTAATATAATGCTGAAAACCTTTCTGAATTATTGGTTTGGTTGGTACTGAGGAGGTTCCAAGGCTTCATACTAGATAAGATTAGTCTGTATTTTGATGTTATATATTAGTAACGCTTAAAATTGGCACTCTGGTAGAAATAAATTGTCTTCATAGAACACAAAAAGACTAAAAATGGCCGTTTTGTAAAAATAAAAACATGAATACATGAAATATCTCGTTTTCTGAATTCTTAGAAAAGCAAATTTTTGGGCCAATATTTACTTGCAGTGCATTTTCACAACAAAAGACTTACTTACACAAATACATAGATGCATTTACTATATTTGTATGTTTGTATATATTATATACACATTCGCCAACAACACAGTCGCTAATTCATTTAACAGCTTAAATAGCGCACAACCAATTCATTTTGTTAATTTCTCAACAATTTTGCGCTAATTGCCAAAGAGCAGTGTCTCTCACACACGCTGCCAGGTGGCATTCAGCTGCGCCACACGCCTCTCCCCCTGAGCCGACCATGTTAACTGCAACATCACGCAAGACAGTTTCAATGCTGTTATGTGTTATTGTTATTGTTGTGCATTTGGCACTTGTTACAGCGAAAATTCGCATCATTTTTACAGTTTTATTGACCGCGTACGACCACATATACATACATACTGACATCGATGTTCATATGTGTGTTTTAGCTCTTCCGGTTTACGCTTTTGTTTGGCAATGAAAAAGTTCATCTATCTATTGCTGCACATTCTGTTGACTAGATTCTGTTCTATTCTATGTTATGTATGCTGTGTGCTATGTGGCGAACGCATTATTTCTATTTTATGTCAGCGTTAGTTCGCTAATGCAGTTTTCGCTATTCAAATGCGTGCGTTGCACTCGTCTAACGGTTACAATAGCGTTCTAATACTAGATAAAATAATAACAACAACAACAAGCATTTGTTAAGCATATGCAATGCGTGTAGCTAGAATATTTGCATTGAGCAGAAAATTGCACAGCTCCGAGGAATTATAGAGGAATTACATGACTTTTATTTATTTTCTGGTGTGAGAGCATAAATGTATTTGTATTTGTTGTAGTTGCAATTGTGGGGAGTGGATGAGGCTCTGGGCTACTATACTCTACTGTGGTTGACAGCTCGCATTGTACGCGTTTGTTGACCGCAATGTTATCTAAGCTTAATATATACGCACAGCCATACATACATATATAGTATATACATTATGCATTGAAGATTTTGCGCGTAGATTTCTAATGCTCATACATACATATATGTATACCTTATATACATTTTATTTACATATTTACTTAATTTTATTCACTAACTCACTTTCATTGCGATATGTTGTAACAACTTGAATGCATGTATTATGTATATAAGAATCAATTAACTCAGACAGCGCGACGCATAAGGAAAACGTAAATAATATTGAAATAAAAAGAATTTTTCAAATGATTGTGCGAGTTAGTCGATCGCGTAAGATTTGCGTAAGAAATGTGTTAACTCAGTGCTGATCTCAATGAGATTAACTAAATACAGATGTTATAATTTCAATTGATTTCATTTTTTGCAGTCAATTAGCGTTGATATTGTGCTAAAGCTTTTCAAAAAATTATTTTTTTGTTGCTTTTAATATTTTAGATAATTATAAAATTTAGAAACGTAATCTTTCAGAAAAAGTTATATCAGTTACTAATTACAGCCCAGCGAATTATTATTCGAAAGATGTTGTACTTTGAAACGTAGGAAATATGGGAGCTGCTTCATGTAGAGTTTTCTTAGACTTGTCTGTATAGTGTGAGGCCAAAACTGAAGATCTTTATTTAAAAAAAATCAAAATCTTGCAAAGGATTTCAGAGTAATTAGTTTAACTGTTCTTAACTAATCCTAGCCACTTTTTGTATATTTATTCCGATTTTTAGTTGTGTAACCAACTTATATATTTAAGTCTTAAGGGGCACACCTAGTGTAATGGCCTAAAAAAGGTGATTTTTGGGAATTTTTATTAAAAAAATACTTTATCAATTATTTCAAAATTTTAAGAATATATTTATACATGTTTCAAGAATATACAATGCAATTTTTGAAGAAAAAATTTAAATATTTTTTAAGTTATAGTCGATCTCCAACGGGCGCGAAAAAAAGGTCCTTCACTGTTGCAGTGATTCCGGCCTTCTCCGTGGATGAAATCTAAAAAATAAAATTCTCGTTAAACTAGATAATATTGTCTGTACAATGACGTACGATAAAAAAAATCAAAAATTGACAATATGGCGGCTTTTTTTTTTTAAAATAGTCGAATTTTACCCAAAATTTTCGTCATTTTTTGGCTTGCCAAAATTCGATTTTTTGATCAGATCAAAAATCAATAGGTCATTGTACGGAGAACTATATAAGTCCTGGTCTACGGAAAGGGGGCTTAGGTGTCAAAAAATCAATTTTAACTTTTTAGTTGATTCGGATGGAAGATGAGATGATTTTATTTTTAACAGCTGTTTGCCAGAAAACTAGTTTTCGCACGTTAGCTCCCTTTTCGTAGACCAGGTCACATATATAGAACATGTAAAAAAATTCGATAGTGATCGGATCATTTGTTTTTCAGTAATCACTGCAGCAAATTCGGAAAATGCTGTTTCGAGAAAAACGCGTTTAAAGATAAGATGAACGTTTCTCTGTTACCGAGCGGTTGCTCTTTAAATTGCTATAACTCAAAAACTATTTGAGATATCGATTTGAAATTTTAATATGTTATTTTTAAAGGTGTAATCTACCTTTTTTTTTGAAATTTCACACTATGTGTGCCCCTTAAAATGCAATCAAAGTATCAGAATGCACTATATTAATCTCTATCATAAGTCCAATAGGTACCCTTCCGACCTTACAATTATCCACTACGAAAAACAAATTAATTAATGTTTCACAATTGCTGAAAAAAGATTATCTGAAAGATTCGTAATACCTTTAACATAAGATCAACACGAAACTGAAGATTCCTATGCTCCGTATTCTCGATTTTTGTGTAAGAAATCTTATCAAGAAGCTCCTACTGATCAATTGTTATCAAAATTATCTTAATAAAAGATTTCAAATCTCTGACAAATCGTTTCAGATTTTCTAACGCAAATAATACATATTTTCCTTATTACGTCAGTGGGAATAACTGCAGCATTATTCATACAAAATTGTTTTATGTATATTACTACGTGGGAGGTTCCGAGTTCTTTGAACTGCAAAAACAACTATCAATAATCTAGCAAAGAAAAATAGTTTTGAAACAATTAAAAGATAGGTAAATTCGGGAGAAACCAAGTTTGGTTGTCACCATTTTAGCAGTTTATAACATATTCATACATAATATTTGATACCACACATGACCCTGCCTACTGGGACATCTTTAGCCACGTATCTAATAACGTCCTTTAATAGGCGTCATAAAGTCCCGATTATATCCATATGTAATACCAATCTTCTGGGAGATTTCCTGCATCAATTTCCATAAAAATATCTACATTTTAACTTTAGTTGTCATTTTCACGGGCCAAGGAATAGTTGGAAGAATCTACGGATATACTAATTCGATATTCTGATCATTTTGACAAATTTACATCTCAATTACTATCTCAGTTAGTTTAAGGTGTTACAAACAAAATTGTTCTACTCTGTGCAACCAGTTCTGAGGGTATAAAAATAAAACCACATTTTTGAAAGAAATTTCAAAATTCAAAAAATAAATTTGTAAAAATATATAATATATTTATATTAAATTTTTTATAAATAATCAAAGCAAAAACATATTTGTGGCATTATTAATATATATACATATATAATTTAAATAAAATTTATTTATTTTATATATTATAATACACCTAGCATCTTCTAAAAACCGATTTGCCACCTCATCCTTACACAATTTTGAAGCAACAACAATTAAGAGCACCCAACATTTCTATGAATACAAATTTCAGGAATTGTGTGAAGACGTAGGCAGTAATCTACAACATTATTAATATACTTATTTATAATAATCTCTTTTTTTTTCCTCATAAAAATCTACATGATGGATGAATGAGCTTGACGTCAACACCCATACGAGCCTTCCGACGCTTTGGCCCAATTGAAGGCATTAAGAACTCACAGAAAAGTACACACACACATACGGGTAGATACATTAATGACTTTGTATTTTTGTATTTATGTAGATGTGAGTAAGCTGTTGAGTGAAATTTGTAAATATAAATTTCAAGGGAAATGGAATGGGCGTGTGTGTTGAGAAAAAGACACACGCTTTTCAAATTGAGAAAATATGCAACAAAATGTCGTTTATGCAATATAAATGTTTGAGGGTTGAGTATTTGAAACAAAAATAATA
Source organism: Zeugodacus tau (assembly GCA_031772095.1). Lineage (NCBI taxonomy): Eukaryota > Metazoa > Arthropoda > Insecta > Diptera > Tephritidae > Zeugodacus > Zeugodacus tau. The sequence goes on along the minus strand of CM062653.1, from coordinate 1,311,900 downwards.
ACAATAATAACAACAACATACATATGCTATTTATAGAGCATATATTTTGAGTATTTTTTTTTTTATTTACATTTACTGCTTTGATTCTTAAAATCTAAATATATACATTTATTCATTAAAATGTATTCTAAAGTTTGAAACTGTGTCACTGATTTCTGAATTTAATCACTCAATGCTTTCTTCCATGTTTCTGTGAGAGGGCCGGAGTGGTTGTTGTCGCTTTTGCAAACATAAATTCAAACATTTCCCACGTTTTGTCCAATTATATTATTCGTTTTCATCTATCAACATAGACATCATTTATGCAAATCTTCCAATTCCCATTGTGTGTTGTGGTAAATTTCCCCAGGCGTTCATCAGACAACTCATGACATCGATTGAAGTGTTTAGAGTCAACTACATAAAATTTAAGTGCGATGATTCGTAAAAATGCATGAAATACAGTAAGATGTGGATAAATTGAACCACTGTCGTAAACGAATTTTATTAAAATAATTTATTGAAATGATCTTTGAACTCTCGAGCTAGCATCCTTAGAGGATCCTAGGAGGCAAGTCTTTACCCTCCTTTACCCCATCTGTAAAGACTTGCCTCTTTGCCTCCTTCGTCGAAAATAAAATTATTTGAAAGCCAACTAATAATATTTTAATGATTTGAAATACACTTAGAACCAGTGGCGGATCCAGAAAAAATTTTTTGGGGGGGTTTTACGAAAAGTTGTATTACTCAACGTATTTTTAATAACAGTTCCCTCGCGAAAATTCAGTTATTATAGGACACGTTTTGTTTTTTGTGTATTTTTCCCAAAGTACGAATTTGACGCTAAAAAAGCTCGAGAAATATTTTATTTTTATGAAAGGGTGATCAACTGTTTAGAACAAAACTTTCTTGCGGAGGTGAAAATGTGGAAACAGCGAACTTCAGGCAAGCATTTTCGGAATGCTCTCGAAGCTTTAGAAGCAGTGAACAAAACGTCTTTTGGGAATGTTTTCAAGATTTTAAGCATATTGGCGTTATTGCCTGTTTCAATTTTCAAGTTTTTCAAGTTTAAAGAGAATTAAAACCTATTTACGAAATACGACAGGTCAAGATAGGCTTAATGGTCTAGCATCAATGAATATTCATAGGGATATTGATCTGTCAGTTGATGAAATACTAGAAGAATTCTTTCAAAAACCAAGGAAAATATAACATGGAATGTGAGATCCCCTGTAATCCTCAATTATTCACTGAGCTTCAGCGATACTGCTTGTACAAACGTAGAGAAAGTTCGAATTATATGAATAACAACAAAAATCTTGTAACTTATTATAATTGCTTATAATTTGATGTGATTTTTTTTGCTCAATAACCTCATTCCAAACCCATATCAATAAAAATATATTTTTCTCTGAGTTTAGGGGGTGTTTTAACACCAAAAACCCCCCCTGGGTCCGCCACTGCTTAGAACCATTTAAAAATATCAAAAAAAAATTAAAAAAATTTACTATGAAAAATTAGTTCTTATTATTAAGTTCCCACTGTGCTTCGCCATACATTGTTAGCTTTGTATGTGCAATAAATATGTTTAATTCAACTATTCTCCAACAAAGTTTGCTTCGACCACATACAATTTATGTTTGTATTTACAATTAGCTTGTAGTGCGAGTAGACGAATTGAAATGACCTTAGCTAAGGTTGTGCGTCAGCTGAGAGGCGTATTTACAAGCTGACGAACTGTCGAAATATTTATGTTTATTTTGTTGGTTTTTGTTTGTAAAAAGTTCAGAAATAATTGTAAATAGTGGAAACTCATTTTCTTCTCTCAAAATTAATGATATATATCGCTGGATTGCACTCTCTTGTGAAAAATGCAGTTTCACTATCAATCTCATTTAATAATCAATAATTAAATAACTCAATTCATTGAAATTCCAAAAATATTCCCATTAACCTGGAAGTTTGTTCCAAATTTTTAAATTCTATTTCAGTGTTAATTCAGTCTCCCTAGCGACATAACCCGCAATTATAGTTTGCTTCATAATTATTATCAACCTCAAGGCATCAATGTGGAATTGAAATCGTAAACGTTCAATAGAAATCGTTATAATTTTTCTATTTCTAACTGCAACAATTATTTTCAAGTACTCCATTTGAGAAAAATAAAACAAAAAAATTAATTCTCATTCCATAAAAAAATAATAATTTTACTCACTAATCTGTGAAAGACCGGGAATAAAACACTAAAGTAAATAAAAGCGTACAGCTTGATTAAGGCAATTAAAAATCCAGAATGCACACCGCACACAAAATTCATACAAACAAACAGCCGTAAATACAACGGGAATACTTGTAGTATCAAGCGCTCCCTGCTCGATCACTTGATCGCGCCGTTGGGTGCTCGAGTGTTTTTTGTTTTTCACAAAAGCATACATCTAATCAGCTTGCCTTATTTGCTATTTTTATACTCTATTATTTTATACCACTTGTCGCTTTTGAAAAGTCTGGTTTTTGGGGGGTAAATAACTCGATTTACGACGGGAGCGATATGCTAAATTAAAAAGATGATAACTAATGGCAGGCAACTACATATTCGTACAGGGTGGAGCATAACTGACAGTTTTGTTTGACAGCTGTCACTCAATGTGTCAAACGGAATTTATGTTGCAGCAGAAATATGCTGCATGACTTGCAGAATTGCTTACACTCACAAGAATGCGTTAAAATCTTTTAGTTGTGTAAACAACAAATCAAATTAACTCGGTCAGGAGAAAGTAGACGTAAAATACTCAGCGGAAATGGGTGATGGACTCATAGTGCTGCCTCAAGGCCTGACAGCCAACAGCGAAAAAATGCATTACTAGAAATATGCATGTCATGACTTTAGGAGGCTTTTGTACTAGTTTCTTCGTAAACGTAGTACAGAATCTTTCTCATTGTATGTTAGCCAGATAGAGCAGAGTGTACAACTCTGAAAACTGAGTGAAGTTCCCAAAATGAGATACCTCAAAATATCTTAGCATTTATACTTTTGTTATTAGGTCTACAACATTGCTTCCGCCGTTTTTTGTAAATTTGAGGCTTTTTACACTTAGGCCAGCCTCACCGTACGTATCAGAAAGCATTCGATGAGCCTCAGCCGCACTTTTCTTGGAATTAAAAAAGAAAATCAAAATTTCCCGCAAATCTCGAGAATTCGGCTCAAAAAGTGAAATTTTCAGTGGAGAATAAGTTTGGAGACATCTATTGGAAAACTGCGGAAGCAAAGTTGTAGACCTAACAGCTGCCTGATCAAGTTCCTTTTTCCATTTATGGTGCATTTCCTTGATATTATCCGACAAAAGGCGGGGCCTAAAGCTTATAAGTCATCTCCGATAAGCTAATGAATCTGTTGAAAAGCTTTCTCCGACCAAAAAATACGCTCGTCTACCGAGAGCTGCCTTCAAAACCTCCTTTTGAGTGCAAAGAAGAATTGTTTTCGTGCACAAACTCTGCTTAGAATGATAAAAAAAGTTCAATTTTAATAATTAGACCTGCCATTAACACAAATGTTGCCAATAAACAAGTAAGGAAAGGCTAAGTTCGGGTGTAACCGAACATTTTATACTCTCGCAATTTATTTATTTAACTTTATTTATATTATATAATACACAATTTGACCCACATATTCATCATATATATTGTATAAAGTCCATTGAAAGTTGGAAACCCTAATATTAGGTTAGAAGCACCGAGGTCCTCATGTTCGATACATGGGGCCTTGAAAACCAAGGGTCCGATTTCGGCGATTTTTAGAATGGGGCTTCCACACTATAAAGGTAGTATTTGTGCAAAGTTCTGCATCGATATCTTCACTAGTGCTTCCTTTATATATTGTAAAGTTAACGATTCAGATCGTCTTCAAAGTTCTGGTATATAGGAAGTTGGCGTGGTTGTGAAGCGATTTGGCCTATTTTCACAACATATCATTGGGATGTAAGAAAACTATTACAAACCAAGTTTCATTGAAATCGGTCGAGTAGTTCCTGAGATATGGTTTTTGACCCATAAGTGGGCGATGCCACGCCCATTTTCCATTTTGTAAAAAAATCTGAGTGCAGCTTCTATCTGCCATTTCTTATGTGAAATTTAGTGTTTCTGGCGTTTTTCGTTACTGAGTTAACTCACTTTTAGTAATTTTCAACCTAACCTTTATATGGGAGGTGGGCGTGGTTATTATCCGATTTCTTTCATTTTTGGACTGTATAAGGAAATGGCTAAAAGAAATGACTGCAGAAAGTTTGGCTTATATAACTTTATTGGTTTGCGAGTTATATACAAAAAACCTATTTGGGGGCGGGGTCACGCCCACTTTTCCAAAAAAAAATACATCCAAATGTGCCCCTCCCTAATGGGATCCTATGTTCCAAATTTCATTTTCATAACTTTATTTATGGCTTAGTTATGACACTGTATAAGTTTTCGGTTTCCACCATTTTGTGGGCGTGGCAGTGGACCGATTTTGCCCATTTTCGAAAGCAACCTCCTCAGGGTGCCAAGGAACATGTGTTCCAAGTTTCATTAAGATATCTTAATTTTTACTCAAGTTATCGCTTGCACGGACAGACGGACAGACGGACAGACGGACAGACGGACGGACGGACAGACGGACGGACAGACATCCGGATTTCAAATCTACTCGTCATCCTGATCATTTATGTATATATAACCCCATATCTAACTCTTATATTTCTTGGTGACACAAACAACCGTTAGGTGAACAAAACTATGATACTCTGTGCAACAGGTTGCGAGAGTATAAAAACTCTTTCAAAGCCATCTGTTTATACACGCTTCGCAATTTGTGTGCGAGGGCTGCCTAAAGACACCTACAAATATGTACATATGTTCGTGTGTGTGTTTGTATGTATGTATGGTAAATATTTATACACATTCTCATAGCTGAAGCAGTTGCCAAACTAGCAGCCGCCGAGCATACCGTAACTGACCTAGATCACCTGATCGAAGCGTGATCAGCAGCGGCAGCTGAAAGTACAGTGTGTTGCTTGTGCTCAATAAGTGGTAATAAACTATTTTTTAGTGTTGAATTCTAATTTGCTTTTTATTATTTTCAAACATTTTTTATTCATTTTTTTATTTTATCAGACAAACGAAGCATGTTGTACCTTTGCTTTGATATGTTTTATCAATTCTCATTGGCTTTTCGAATCTTCGCTATGATTGCGTCATGCATTCCCTGCCGTTTGCCATTTGCCACTCATGCTCACTTACAGCAATAAAATCCAATGTCGCGCTGCCGCCGATCTTATCGATGCCCAGTCTGAGTATACTGAGTATACCCTTGGCGTTTGCGCTATTTTTAGCAAAAACAGAAACAAACAAAAATACCAAAAAAATACTATAAATTTTAAATATAGCGACATCTGATGCATGTCAACCACATTATTGTTGTGGTTGTTGTGTTTTGGTGGATTTGTTTATAGCAAACACAAACACACGCTGGGTTGTGGGTGGCACTAGTGGCGTGAGTAAAAATGTTTGTTGAGTAATTGGCGCCACGCTGGAGCATTCGACACAAACACACACACACATACAGGCAAGCAAGCAAGTGAGCTGTTGACATTTGTTAGTACATCGCCGCTTTGCATTATCCGCCCAATTGTTTTATTTATTTATTATTATTATTTGGCTTTCAATTAATTAAGCGTTGATAAGCTGCGTTCGTCATTTTGGCATTTCAAAAATTTGCGCGTAGCTCGTGTACGGCGCGTGTCTCTGCGTGTTATGCGGCGCCAAACAGCTATGCCAACACATCAGTCAAGTGAAAGACTGTCTTATCAAAAATATTCAAATTGTTTGTGCGCTTTTGTGCTGAGTTGGCAGAATCTTCCGACCCACATCGCCTTTCACTTTAGCAACAGTTATTTATTTTATGGCGCCCACCCAGCGCGCTGCATACAGCACAGTGCATGTAGCGCACAGCTCACTTGCAGCGAAACGACCGTATCACACGCGCACTACGTGTAGTGCCAGTTGCCTTACGCGTCCGCCGCAGGGGCGTTACGTTACGCGCGAAAAAAATATAGAAAATAGTAAAAAATACGTCTAATTAGATTGGCAAATAAATTAGTTTCAGAGTTCGTGATCCTTAAATCAATTTCATTGCAAAAATAACACCGTCGCCGCCGATAGTGAAAATATATATTTTTCAAACCTATGTATGTTTGTATTTATGTGGTTTACCACGAAAACATAAATACTAATGCACCTTTGGAAATAACCGAGCTTTAGTGTCTACATGCATATTAGCATGCGTTTGGGAAAAGTCCGCTGTAAACAAAGATTTTATACCCAACGTACATCTATAAGACTAGTGTAACTCGGTAGTCCGAAAATAGTCGGTAGTAGTTCTTAAGATCATCTTTACTTCGAAAATATCGATCGTATATAAGACGAGGGTAACTCGGTAGTCCGAAGTTAGTCGGTTGGCTTCGATGTAAGTGCTCAAGATCATCTTTATTTCGAAAATATCGATCGTATATAAGACGAGGGTATTTCGGTAGTCCGAAGGTAGTCGGTTGACTTCGATGTAGGTGCTCAAGATCATATTTACTTCGAAAATATCGATCGTATATAAGACGAGGGTAACTCGGTAGTCCGAAGGTAGTCGGTTGGCTTCGATGTAAGTTCTCAAGATCATCTTTACTTCGAAAATATCGATCGTGTATAAGTCGAGGGTAACTCGGTAGTCCGAAGGTAGTCGGTTGGCTTCGATGTAAGTGCTCAAGATCATCTTTACTTCGAAAATATCGATCGTATATAAGACTAGGGTAACTCGGTAGTCCGAAGGTAGTCGGTTGGCTTCGATGTAAGTTCTCAAGATCATCTTTACTTCGAAAATATCGATCGTATATAAGACGAGGGTAACTCGGTAGTCCGAAGCTAGTCGGTTGGCTTCGATGTAAGTTCTCAAGATCATCTTTACTTCGAAAATATCGATCGTATATAAGACTAGGGTAACTCGGTAGTCTGAAGCTAGTCGGTTGGCTTCGATGTAAGTTCTCAAGAAACTAACCTTAAGTCTTTTAGAAAGCTTCTGACCTCAACTAATCTGTGATTAAGTGTCCAAATTTTCGAAATTATGTTTTTGAACCTTTACGTTAGTCTAAATTTCTCCAAAATGAAATCTTTTGCAAGATCTGCAGCTCTTTTTGTAAAGCATCAGCTTTGTAACCTTTCCTTTCCTCACTGGAAAATTCTGAGGTTTACTCAGAAACGGCGACCGCTTAAAAATTCCTTGAGCCTTTCTCCGAAACTGTTTTCTTCCCACTATTTATGATTGAAAAATCAAATAATCAAAATATTTACAACCTAGTTTCAAAGCATCTCCCATTATTTATGCACTGGGTCTAAAACGATTTGAAAATTTTCCATTCGCTTTGGCGTCACTGCAGCTCGCTTGATCCGCAATGCAAATGCCCCGTCCCATAGTTAGACTGACTATAGAGTTTTTAGGAATATTTACCAACAACAATGTAATACTATATGTACATACTGCTCTACATAATTACATATATGTATATGTATGTGAAAACTCAAAAGATTTAATTAATATTGAACTACTTGAGTGTTACAGGCTATTCACTTGTAACGGCCGATCTATATTCAGAGATTAATATTTTTATTGCATAATATAGAGTATATATTTAAATATTGTTTATATATTTGTACTTGTAATTAATTTGCCATGCGTTGACAGAGTGATGATAGTGTAATGTGGCATAGGTTATTGAATGATTGCCGCCTTCAATGATGGGGCAACGGCAACACTCACATGATTATTGATTATGTGGGAACAATGTAATTAGTTACATTCATCTAGCTCTATATATAGACTAGAGATTTTATTTGCTTGTTTACATACAGATTTAATTGTAAGAAATGAAAAACAAGAGTGCTAGTGGACAAGATAAAGCTGGAAGCAGACGGTTGAGAGTGTTAAATGAGAGCGTTGAAGGCATGACGTCAAACTAGCGAAGCTATAGGAGAGGGCTAGTTAAAACCTTAGAAGATATAAAGGAGTAGTTACGAGGATATTATTCAGAACATTAGGACCCTTTAAGCGATAGTTACACTAAGCAACAAAACATTTTAAATTGCACTTCCATTATTTCATTAAGGCAGTAGTCTGCTTTAGAAGCAGAAAAAAAGCGATTTTTTACCAATTTTTTTTTTGAAAGGGAAGTAAATGATTGCGGTAAACGGAATTTTAAGACGATAGTGTACTATATTTAAGGCTTAAAAAACAATATTTATTATTAAAGAATATTGACATTTTTTTTTCAAATTGTAAGTATTTTTCTGGAGCGCCTGGAGTCTGCACTTGTAAATCGGTGCCGGTGATGAAGGTCGTCCAATGCATCTGAAACAGTTGAACCAAATTTTTTTTTAAATTTTTATAAGTTTCTGTTTTTTATGAACAAAAAAAATACCGAAGAAGTTATAAAATTCCAAATTTTTTCGAAGTTTGAAAAAAAAAATTCACTTTTTTAAGAAAAAACATTGACTTTAAGTTGCAAAACAAGTAAATTAAATAATACTTTTGTCCAACTTTTTTAGTTCAAAGAGAAGATAATTTAATACTGAAGCTAGATCACTTTGCTTTTTTTCGATCAGACATATATTATTTTTGCTATCGCCGGCACCGTTTTCTAACACTTGTGAAAATGAAAACTCGAGAAAACGCGCTTTAAAGTTTTCGATCGGGTCTGCCTGAGCATTCGCACCTGCTCAACGCTCGGCCACTAAAACTGCTCTAGCTTCGAAAATATGTCGAATTGGCCACTGGAATTTTAAAGACATATTCTTGGATAGTTTTGGAAGAGATTTAAAACAAAACAAAAAAAATCAATTTTTTGAAGCCTGTAAAGTAGACTACTGCCTTAAATATGATATGTATTCTTTAAATGATTTTCTGATTTTCTCTGCACATGACCCCATAGCTAGCAATGCTATTTGTTTGAGAATTAGATAACAATTGTGATCAAAATATTTGCTTAGAATGATAAAGACGCCTATCTTTAGTAAAGAGTTGTTTTTGTGACGTCAGCAAAACAGTTGATAATACTTAAGCCACAAGTAACCGATTAAAACGGTAGGTTATACCATGCATTGCGGTAAATTGCATTTTCATTGTTTGACTGAGTTATTAAGCTGCCTCTGCATGACTTTTCTAACTCCTGGTAGAGATAATGCTCACAAACAAAATCAGTTCAACGAACATACAAGTGTTCAAAAAATAACGGGAATTTTCGTATTTTTTTTAATTATTCTTTCGTATACATTAGTATTGTCGCCTTCAAAATAGTGCTCACTCGATATTTGCACTTATGCCAGCGATTACTCCAATCGTCGAAAGACTTCTAAAACTCGATTTTTGGAATAGCCTTTGGCTCTTTCAGCGATTTTTTCTATAATGACGGCTCTTTAAGTTTCCATTTATTTTTGGAAATAGAAAAAAGTCACACCGAGCCATGTCTGGTAGTAAATGGAAAAAAAATTTAAAATTGGAAATTTCAAAATTCCCGTTATTTTTTGAACACTCGTATGATACACCATAAAATGTGTGGATTTCTTACAGGGCACTAACTTGACTACTAACAGTATGTTACAAATAAAATTGCTACTCTGCCTAAAGCTTAAGTGAACGTGTTTTGAGTGCTGTTGGCTAAAACTTTGATGAATTGAGTAATTGAAACTGTTTAAAGGTAAAATATCGAAAAAACAGCTACATTCCACAGTATAGAAATTGGTGTATGTTTAATAGCGCACAATAATCTAACAACACAGTCTAGACAAAAATTCGCAAGTTTGTCAACAATATTGGTAGATACGCATGCTCACACATACAGACGATAAAACATCCGAAGCACCCATACATACACAGGCAAACATCATCAAACAGCACATCAGTCAAGCTAAAATATGGAATTTTCCTTAAAATTGTCGCGCAAGTTCTTCTATTGGCCACGCACAATTTTAGTGTTAGCCTTCTTCTGCTTCTTCCTCTGCTTCTTCGTCTACCGCCATTATATGATATGGAATTTTCCTTGAAGACCACCGTCGCATGCCTAATTCTTGCGCTGTTCACGTACCTTGCATGTGATAACTCGAATGCTAATAATTTCCATTGAAATTCTATGCTCAGTTAGGCTCCATGTGTCGTCTGGTAGACCGCTTGTGTTTCTATGTTTTGATACGTCAAACAGTTTGTGGTTGGTGAAACGAGCAGCGTGTGTACCAAACAAACATTAATGAATATTTATTTCTTTTTTGCCAAATCGCAAATCGCAAATCGCACAAAATCATAGATTATGCTGACATGCGCTGATATTTTTATACCCTGAACAGGGAATATTAAGTTTGTCACGAAGTTTGTAACACCCAGAAGGAAGCGTCGGAGGCCCTATAGAGTATATACATATATAAATGATCAGTATGTTGAACTGAGTCGATTTAGCCATGTCCGTCCGTCTGTCTGTCTGTATATATACGAACTAGTCCTTCAGTTTTTAAGATATCGTTTTGAAATTTTGCAGATGTTTTTTCTCTTCAAGAAGCTGCTCATTTGTCGGAACTGCCGATATCGGACCACTATATCATATAGCTGCCATACAAACTGAACGATCGGAATCAAGGGCTTGTATGGAAAACATCCGCATTTTACTACATATCTTCACGAAATTTGGTGTGAGTTATTGCTCATAGAAATAATTTAATCTCCGAAAAAAATGTTCAGATCGGTTCACCATAGCATATAGCTGCCATACAAACTGAACGTTCGGAATCAAGGGCTTGTATGGAAAACTTCCGCATTTTACTACATATCTTCACGAAATTTGGTGTGAGTTATTGCTCATAGAAGTAATTTAATCTCCGAAAAAAATGTTCAGATCGGTTCACTATAGCATATAGCTGCCATACAAACTGAACGATCGGAATCAATGACTTGTATGGAAAACTTTTCTTTTTTTTTACTTACTTTTTCTTACGTCTTTAGATTTGCTTAAACACTTAGTTACTAAAAGAAATGCACCTGTGAAGGGTATATTAGCTTCGGTACAGCCGTTGATTGGCTGAAAACGCACTGTTGCGCTGCTGTTAAACAACTGTTGTGGTAACATTAAACAAAAGCATTTATTATATGTATTTTATTTAAAGTATTTGTTGTTGTAACAAAAAGAAAGAGCATGGAGTGGCAGCTAGAAAAGTTTATTATTATGCATTCATCGCTTGCTAGCGCATGGGTGGCGCCATTTGCGCTTTGTCTTTGAAATCGAAGCATAAAAATGCCAAAGCAAAAAAATAAAATAATCTAAAGTTGTTTGCCAAAAGCAAGTTTATTTTTAAATTTTTGATATTTTTATCAAACAACAAAAACTGCAAATATGCAAATGATCGCGCCATGCATTGGAGCGCATGACAAGCAGTGTCTTTAACACGCCATCGTCTGCGGTTCGTTTATATAATTAGATTATGGGCAATGAGCGAAACTGCGAAATACTCTTTTGAAAAGTTGCTAAAGAATATTCTATAAAAAAAATTTACTATTATTATAAATATGCACACAAATCCTCTGAACATAAATAGAAATCTTTGAAGCGAATTAAATAACATGCTCATATATAACACTACTCAGGGCAATGAGTCAGATAAGCGGAATAGATCTCTCATTGATATGGGAAGTCTGATGCTGATTATATTTCACTTTTTATAAGAACATTACATTTACATATCGTTTGATTTCAAGTATTCGGAAAGAGAACTGTCATGATCCCCACTTTAGGATAACTTTTGTAGACATATTTCTCAATACTTAGTATTTAATGTCTTTTTATGCAGTAAGAAATTAAGTTTAAGAAGTCTCAATACAAGTGTCCCATCGAGTAAGTGTCTATCGAAAATTACCAGTAGAGTTTAAATGAGTGTTAAAGGGATCCCATCTAGTTGTATCTTTTCTTATTCTAAAGTAGGCACGTCACTGCTGACAGTCATAACTTTGAGATTGTAGATAATTTCGTATACCTAGGTACCAGCATTAACACCGATAATAATGTCAGCCTAGAAATCCAACGCAGAATCACTCTTGCCAACAGCTGCTACTATGGACTGAGTAGGCAATTGAAAAGTAAAGTCCCCCCTCGACGAACAAAAACCAAACTCTACAAGTCCCTCATCATTCCCGTCCTACTTTATGATGCAGAAGCGTGGACGGTGTCAACATCCGATGAGACGGCACTAGGAGTTTTCGAGAGAAAGGTTTTGCGGAAGATTTATGGTCCCTTAAACATTGGCAACGGACGGCGAATACCGCAGAAGATGGAATGATGAGCTGTATGTGTTGTTCGACGACTTAGACATAGTCCAGCGAATAAAAAGACAGCAGCTACGCTGGCTGGATCATGTTGTTCGAATGGACGAAAGTGCCCCAGCTCTGAAAGTATTCGATGCAATACCCGCCGGAGGAAGCCGAGGAAGAGGGAGACCTTCACTCCGATGGAAGGACCAGGTGGAGAAGGACCTGTCTTCACTTGGTATTACCAATTGGCGCCAAACTGCCAAAAGGAGAGCTGCGTGGCGCGCTGTTGTGGACTCGGCTATAACCGCGTAAGCGATGTCTACGCCAGTCAAGAAAAAAGTAGGTATGGTGTGTTGAAAAATAACGGGAATTTTCCGCTTTTCCAAAAGTTTGTCTATAGCAGCCGATAAGGTTAGACGTGTTTTTAAGAATTTGGCGATTTTCGTTTGTTAAAACCTCACACTTCTTTGTTTTTTCGTGCATTCTTGGCCAAAAATAATATTTTAACAATGACCCTTCTTCATATTCATGACTACGTGTGACTTTTTCCTGCTTTCAAAAATAAAGAGAACCATAAAAGGTCGTCCTTTTACAAGCATACGTGAAATCGCTGAAAGACCCAAAGGTTATCCAAAAAATCGAGAGAATTTCAGCAGTGTTTCGACGATCGGAAGAAAGGCTGCCATAAGTGCATGATATCGAATGGGAGAATGATTTTTTTTTTCAAAAATTCCCGTTATTTTTTGAACACACCATATTTACATATTGAAATCGTGTATTCTAATGGTTAGTGCTTCCATCACATAATCTGCACGCACAAGCTGTTGAGATAGTTGTCTCTTGAATTTTTACCACCAGGTTCATTAGCTGTGACGTGTATTATATCGAGTTCATCGGTTATTAAATCCAAAAACATATTTGTTAACCACTTTTCTTTAGGCTTTATAGACCTTATCGCCTTTATTGTTTATTGTTGTTTTGGATACTGAAGATGTCTGCTGTTGCTTAAGGTGTATATTTCCATAGACGACTCTGAGCTTAATTTTTACAAATGACTTTAATCTTATTGAGTGTCACTTAATTTCGTTCAATTAATTATGCATGTAAAATAGTGAATACTGGATATCGTTAAAATAATATGCATAAGCGGACAACTAAAGTGAAATCAATGAGCAAAGATAAAGCATCAAAGCTTAAAGATAAAGCATTTCGTAATTTTCTTTTTTATAGCGGGTCATTAATTAAGCCAGTGGAGTTTTTGGAGTTATTTAACACAACGAAAAATAATTTTCCATAACTTGAATAGTGAATATAATCTCAACTGAGAGTATCTATTTTCAGTTCCTAATTATTTACGGTATATAATAAAAATAGCTGACTTTTCAAGAGCTTCTCATTCACATTCACATCTGTATATATAAAGACCTCGGATAAACTCACCCAATTTTTTCTGCGCGTTTTGTTTGTAATTGAAGAAAAGTCTTTCAATTAAATTAAAATTCAAGAGGAAATCCAGAGACACGCATCTACGCAAATGCGCCAGACTGCGACCAATTCGCCAGCATTCGTTCGTTCGTTCGTTGTTGCTTTTCATTGCTGAATGTTGAATGCTGTCGTCGACTGGCTACTAGTTGGCATCGCGCGATCACATTGCAACCCACGATGGAAATTTATGCAGACGAAGCAATTAATGCACCACAAAGCAAATTGCAATGCGCCATGCACAATTGCCAAGAGTCAGCCTCGGCGAAGTGAGGCTAGAAGGGGACGATGCATTTGCCTCGAGCAAAAAATCTCTCGCTGATAATCGGAAAACGCAGTGTGCGAGCGCAAAAGAAATGCAAACTCAATTGAATATTTCGAAAGTTGTTGTTGGTATTCGTTGAATGTCGGGACCACGTTGACAATCTGTGCTGGATTTTTCTCGTAAAGAAACTGGAATGTGTGCGATGTGTGGAGTAGAGAGTATGAGGTGTGGAGTGCACAGTTTAGGCGAATACATGTAGACAGCTAGAAAGTAATGGGAACTTGCAAAGCTGTGTCGACCCCAGATTTATTTAAAAGAGATGTTCTCAAAAACTCCTCAAATAAATGAACTAAAACAATCATGTGAAGATTATAGAAACGGAGAGACTCTTCAAGATATTAAGAAAAGGATGTACGGAAGAGTACGATGATCTTCTCATATAGCCACGATATGTAGCGAGTCTTCCTAAAACCGTTGAAGATTTCCAAAAAAAATTAAGTGCTTAAGTATCGAATGAACGCATATCCCTCTAGTATGGCTACAAGAGATACGAATATAAACATAAGGATGTGAAGTAAGACCAGACCGGAAGCCTACTGCTACTTACTTCAAAGAATTTGACAACTTCACACCAAGTCGCCTCAACAAATTTGTGACAAAGAGTCTGTCGTCGACTATATGAAGTGTCTTTATGACCTTGAGTTGTCCAAGTCAGATGCTCCGTGACCGCTAAATCCTTAATTAAATCTCAAATTGTTCCGAATCCCTAAATGCATGTGTTTATCTCTCTCTGGACAAATTTGAATAATCATATCGTCAATGTTTTGCAAAGATTTGTCGATCAATATTTATCGCCCCGCAATATTGCAGCGAAAGAACGTAGCTACAATTTCTGGTTTCTGCTGAAATTCAAGTAAGACAATGATTGGAAATACCCCACTGGAAACTAGTTCCGAAAGCAACAACAAAGCAGTCAGGATATCAAGCATGCATAAACATTTATGTGCGAGCGAATATTAACCAGTATCTATGCGCTTGCATTTTGTACGAAGATCTTGGCACTACTGTTCTTTCGCAAAAGTAGGCAAACTTGAAAGAATTCTCATTTGGCCCAAAGCTATTAAAAATTTAATAGTAGTCATGCGAGATTGCAAGTTATTTGAAATGGCGATAATTATCAGTAAACACTGAATAATGAACGCAAGCATTCTTCGGGTGTTTACCGGACCAAAAAAAAAGAAGCACTCACGCACACATACACACAGATGCGAGCGCTTTCTGATATGCTGATACGCGTTATCGACGTCTCGGCAGTCGATAAGAGCGTTGCTCGCGCAATCTTTATACTCCTGTTTTGGAAGTTTTAAGACCTTTATCTCCAATTTATGCAGGTAATTTTCCATTGTAGCTAGTTTCGGTTAAAAATAAATGCGCGCACCTATTTTTGGACCCGCGCCACAAACGTTTCAAATTCAGCGATAACGGAAATTGAATTATCGATATTAAAAACATATTTATTTTAAATTACAACCATCAAAAGTCATGCCAAGTGCAATATTTACTTAGAAAGTCACATACGTGTAAGCCGTGGCTCATGCGCAGCTTTGAGTGGACGGAGCAAAATGCCACAAGTGCATTTCTTGAGCTGAGCACAAGCTGTTGAAGCACTCCAGCGGCACTTGGAATTACAAACACATACCGGTTCAAAGAAACTCGCTGAGAAGTGCTCGTAAAAATTCGCTCTGGAAAGACGTGCATGCGCTTGTAATGCAAACACTTGAACGAACGTATGAATGGAGAAATGTGACTTGATGTGGCAACCGTGAAATTACAGGCATGCCAACATATATCATATGTAGACATGTACATATGTATGCCAGTATGAGCGAGGAAGCTACAGAAAACGGACTATACCCCGTCTAACCTTGTTGTGACTGTTAACGATAAACTGTTAAAACTCACATTGCATTATTAATTCTGAATCTAAACCTTGTTCTTTTTAAGATCTGACATTCCTCAATCTTATAACATCGTTTTTAGAGACCCAAAACTCATCCACGTAGAAAGCAAGTTTCCTACAAATCTATATTAATCTTAAATTTTTGATGATCTGAAGTTATTGAAGCGTTGTTGGACATATAAGCCTTCACTAACATCTTAAACCAAGTCCTATGGCGGCCCCATGTCATATAACTTTTGTATTACTCTTACCGGTTTTGATCAATTGACCAAGAAGTTAAATCCATTTTTCCAAGTCCTAGGTCCAATACTTCGCCGAGATCGGTCCAGTTTTCATTGCATGACATACTAGTTACCTCTGAGCGATGGTTTACATGTGTATTTTTTATATATACAATGTCAAAAAAAGACTAACTAGCAGCCGGCGAGCCTTAATTGCCGGTCCATTCGGAAGCTCCATGTTCGCAACCTTTTCGAGACGCTGTGTCAGTCATTTGCTATGAGAGTATGTATGTGTGTTTGTAGTCAACAACAAATGATCGCCATTGACGATGATAAGTGTCTATTGCTGTTGCTGCCGTTGGTGATTTTGCTGTTATTGCTATTGTGTTTATGGCCATTGCAGTTTAGGCAGTCAAGTTGCTGTAGCTATTGCCAGCGGCACTTTTTACACTCATACAACATGTTGCAAAGCGTATAATACTTTTGTGTCATAAAGGTTGTATTGCTACTAAAACTAATCGAGTTATATACATACTATATAAATTAAATTTAACGAGAAATTATAAAATGCGCTATAACTAAACAAACCTATCATAGCGTGACCGCACAAATTGTGAATAAACCGGACCATACCTTATCCCAAAAATTTTAAGCAGACCTGACTTTACGTTATCCCACCAATTTTCAACCAATCTGTCCTAATTTTTGTCCCACAAAATTGAAACAAACCTCATTTTACGTTACCACAACAATTTTAAACAAATCTGACCTTATCTAATACCTCAAAATATTAGCAACTCCACCTTTCGTTACCCTAAACATTTTAAGTAAACCTGACTTTACGCTATCCCATTTTGAACCAATCTGGTCTAGCTTTATCCCACAAAATCTGAAAAAATCTGACCTTACTTTATGCCACAAATTTTAAACTAGATCTTACTTTACGTTACTTAAAAAATTTAAGCAAACCTGACCTTACGTTAACTCAAACATTTTACAAATCAATGACCTCGAGCAAAAGATAAACAAACCCCGGCCAAAGGTCAATGACCTCGACCAAAACGTAAACAAACCCCAGCTAAAGGTCAATGACCTCAACCAAAAGGTAAACAAACCCCAGTCAAAGGTCAATGACCTCGACAAAAAGGTAAACAAACCCCGGCCAAAGGTCAATGACCTCAGCCAAAGGTCAATGACCTCGACCAAAAGGTAAACAAACCCCAGCCAAAGGTCAATGACCTCGACCAAAGGTCAATGACCTCGGCCAGGTTTGTTTACATTTGGAGATCACGTGATGTCAGGTTTGTTTACATTTAGAGATCACGTGATGTCAAGTTTGTTTACATTTTGGGATCACGTGATGTCAGCTTTGTTTACATTTTGGAGATCACGTGATGTCGAGTTTGTTTACATTTGGAGATCACGTGATGTCACGTTCGTTTATTTTTGGAGATCACGTGATGACAGGTTTGTTTACATTTGGAGATCACGTGATGTCAGGTTTGTTTACATTTAGAGATCACGTGATGTCAAGTTTGTTTACATTTGGGGATCACGTGATGTCAAGTTTGTTAACATTTTGGGGATCACGTGATGTTAGGTTTGTTGACATTTGGAGATCACGTGATATCAAGTTTTGTTTACATTTTGGATCACGTGATGTCAGGTTTGTTTACATTTTGGAGATCACGTGATGTCAGGTTTGTTCACATTTGGGAATCACATGATGTCACATTTGTTTACATTTGGAGATCACGTGATGTCAAGTTTGTTTACATTTTGGAGATCACGTGATGTCAAGTTTGTTTACATTTTGGAGATCACGTGATGTTAGGTTTGTTTACATTTGGAGATCACGTGATGTCAAGTTTGTTTACATTTGGGGATCACGTGATGTCAAGTTTGTTTACATTTTGGTGATCACGTGATATCAGGTTTGTTTACATTTTGAAGATCACGTGATGTCAGGTTTGTTTACATTGTATGCCGCCACGTGATTTCAGGTATGATTTTGAAGAGTCACATGGTTGTTGAAATCAAGAGAAGTTCAAATATGGATCCACGGCGTCTCGAAAGTTCAAGATAGTGGTCAAGAGAGGTCAAGTTAGGGGTTTATGGTAATTTATAATTGATTTAAATTTTAACTTTATACTCTATCAAACTTTTTTAAATTTTGTTGAAACCTTGAAGAATCTAGATGCTTTCCATTCGTGAAGATTGCGTGGGTATTAATGTTCGGCTGCACTCGAACGTAGACTTTCCTTACATGTTTATTGCTGCTATTGTTAGGTTTGCTTTCGTAATGCTGTTATAGTTATTGTTGATGTTGATGGTGTTGTTGTTGTTGTAGCTACATAGTTTCATTGTAGTAACACTTCATATATTATAGCAGATCTGCATGAATGCCAAAGTATGCACTTGGACAATCACAGCGCGAGCTGACCGCAGAGCCAGTGCTCCGCTGAGTCTACTAAAAATTGCCACATTGCTGCTGCTGCTTGTTGTTGTTGTTGCTGTTGTAAGTCTACATGCAATTGCTGTGCTGTGCCTGTCGTAGGAGATTTATTAAATGAGCAGAGGACCGAAGACCAGAACATTTGCTTTTGTTGTTGTGCCGCATGGTTATTTGACTTTTATTTCAGTATATTAGTATACGAGATGGTGTTGTTGTTGTTGTTTAGTGTTGTTGGTGAGCGCAAGTGATGCTAGGCAAGAGGCAAACTGGCTACGGCTGTCAACCGGTTGGGACGCTTATACCTATTTGCATTGATTTCAATTTGTTGTTGTTGTTGTTGCTATTATTGTCGCGCTTTTTGCATTCTCACTGCACCTCAAGTTGCTGTTGCTGCTTTATTAATAATGCTTTTGCTTAGACATTTAACTCGGATTCGCTTGTCATCAGCGCTCGGTTGCATGCAACAAAGCCGAGTGACCGAATTGCCGGCGGCCAGGCAACCGCTCACCGCCGCCAGCGATGGTTCGCTAAATGCTTGTGGAATGCCACAAATGCGAAGCGACAGTGATAAGTTTCGTTATGAAAATACAAAAAAAATAATATAAAGACAAACAATAACAAATACAAAAACGAAAATAGTGTATAAGTAAGTGCATTACAAACGAAAACGCAATTGTGTCCAGAGAAAAAAGTCAAGAAAGTAAAGAAATGCCAGCGCACACGAGCGTTCAATTAAGCGCATGATCATGCACATTAATATGCATAAGTGACGTTTTCAATACAGACACAAACACACACACACACGTGGACTGGCATACCCCACTTGTATGCAAATGTAGAAAGCCCACTTGTCGGTTTGTCGGTTTGTATGGGTGGACGCATTCAGAAGAGCGCTTTTCACTTAAATACTCAAACGCATGCAGATCCGTTCATGGGCGAACATTCGTTTTTATCACAACTCAGCGATTGCGCTCAACAAGCTCAGCCTAGGCCGGCTCGATCGACCGGGCGCTCCATTGCAGTCGCGCGGTGGCAACTCAAGTGGAATTACAAGTAAAAATGAGCGATGCTTACAGACGCGCAGATAGCGCACTTAACAGCATTTCTACAAGACACATATGTGTATGTATGTATGTATGTATGTGGCATATGTGGTTAGACAAGTGGTTGCCCATCGGCATAACTACACGTTCGCTCGCAATAGACGCAGGCATTCATTGAAAAATTTTCCGTTTGCTGGTTGTTGAGGAAATGGGATGTTATTCCACATAAATTTGTGGCAAGCACCGATACTTACAAGTAATTGCTTGCTTACTCCTTGACTGTCTGTGCCTACGAAAGTAGTCAATGAGTTTGAATTTATTGTGGAATAAATAATACCGCGTCGACGACACACCTTTGCCATGTAAATATGGATG
Organism: Zeugodacus tau; assembly: GCA_031772095.1. Lineage (NCBI taxonomy): Eukaryota > Metazoa > Arthropoda > Insecta > Diptera > Tephritidae > Zeugodacus > Zeugodacus tau. The sequence continues at coordinate 1,291,762 of CM062653.1, read as the reverse complement.
TAAATTTATGCTCATACACGCAAGATAAATTGTGGATTTTGCTTGAAGAAGATATTTGGTATTTTTTGGGGAGACTCAGGTTGTTCATTTCCAGTGATCTCTTACGATAGATTCCTAACGCATTCAAGCTCGTTATAAATCTTCATTGAAACTTAGCTAGAACAAAACACTAAGAAGACGATCGTACCCCATATACGATTGCCTTTCGGCAAACCAAAAACTTTGTGTTCCATAAATACTATTCTCCGTCGTTCTGTATTTTAGTTGACTTGATCAATGTATGTCCTCAAATAGAACTTTCCTTCTGGCCTTATTTGGAATCGATGTTCAAAGTATGTGTGTGTTTTTAGCGTTGATAAGTAGGTTGTCCAGTCCTCGACTCCTTTGAATTCCGTTCTTTCAAAAAAACAGTTGCTGTGTTTGTTCTCTTGTCTCAACGCCTGGTTTTACAGTGAGAAACCACACCATAGTAGCCCTATGTAGTACCGTAGTAAGTGGGTCATGCCGTGTGATGGGTTAAAAAGTCAATTTTTCAGTTTTTTCATAAACAGATTTTTATACTCTCGCAACAAAAGTTGCTAAGAGAGTATTATAGTTTTGTCCACATAACGGTTGTTTGTAAGTCCTAAAACTAAACGAGTTAGATATAGGGTTATATATACCAAAGTGATCAGGGTGACGAGTAAACTTCAAATCCAGATGTCTGTCTGTCCGTCTGTCCGTCCGTGCAAGCTATAACTTGAGTAAAAATTGAGATATCTTAATGAAACTTGGCACACTTATTTCTTGGTACCATAGGAAGGTTAGGTGAAAATGGGCGGAATCGGACCACTGCCACGCCCACAAAATGGCGATAACCTAAAACACATAAAGAGCTATAACTAAGCCATAAATAAAGTTATGAAAACAAAATTTGAAACATAGGATCACATTAGAGAGGGGCACATTTGAATGTAATTTTTTTGGAAAAGTGGGTGTGACCCCGCCCCCAAATAAGTTTTTTGTATATATCTTGCAAATCAATAAAGCTATATAAACCAAACTTTCTGCAGTCGTTTCTTTTAGCCGTTTCTTTATACAGTCCAAAAATTAAAGAAATCGGATAATAACCACGCCCACCTCCCATACAAAGGTTAGGTTGAAAATGACTAAAAGTGTGTTAACTCACTAAAGAGAAACGTCAGAAACACCAAATTTTACATAAGAAATGGCAGAAGGAAGCTGCACTGAGATTTTTTTACAAAATGGAAAATGGGCGTGGCGTCGCCCACTTATGGGTCAAAAACCATATCTCAGGAACTACTCGACAGATTCGAATGAAATTCGGTATATAATATTTTCTTGGCACCCTGATGTGTGGAAAATGGATGAAATCGGTTCACAACTACGCCTACTTCCCATATAACTCAAGTTTGAATCCTTCTGATTCTTTCACTTTATAATGTATACATAAGGAACCGATAAAGATAGCGAAATAAAACTTTACACAAATACTGTATTTGAGCTGTGACATCACTTGTGGAAAAATTGTCAAAATCGGACCATGACTTTTCAAGGCCCCTGATATCAAACATGAAGAACTCAGTGCCTAAGGGTAATTTTTCACCGAAAATATAGGTAAATCTCTAAATAAATTGCGAGAGCAAAATTCCCATTTTTTTCAAATGTATGCCAAAAGTCCAATTTTTGGTATATTCTTTTGGTAATAGTCCATTCATGGATTTAAGAATTACGGATTAAAATTCCGATATTTTTTTTTGTTTCCGATAAGTTAATCGGACGGAATCGTGGAGCAAGCGCGAGCTCATACTTTCGAGGCAGGGGTGTTCAGTACGATGTAGCTCATGTTCTACACGATATTTTTAGCTTAAAATTTATATATATACTGTCGAAATATATGTTAATGAATGATAATATATTATCTATTTAATGGTTGTAAAAAAAAAACTTGAAAAATCACTAAAAAATCGGCCACCACATGGGATGGCCCCCTTAAGTGTACTGCCAGAGGGATCAATAATGTATCTATGATGAATTATTCGATGATTTATTAGTATTTATTGAACGAAAAGTGAACGATTTTATGGTTTTAATATAGAGAATCGTTAAGAGCTGAATAGATTTTTCAAATAGGTAGACTATTCTGAAATCAATCTCGTTTAAGAAGGTTATTTATTATAACAACAGATTTGTTATTATTACTACGAACTTGTTGCCTTAAATTCAATTCGAATACTTTTCAGATTTTATAAAATAGCTAAAACCTTTTTACGATCTTCCTTCGAGTGTATCGAAATCAAAACTTTATCTTCTGTACTCCATCTCATCCCTTGTTGAAACATTAATAGTTTTTAGATTGGTACGCCAATATCAGTAAGTGCTATACTTGAATGCGAGCCAAGCAGCAGCAATAAAACAAGTAAGGGCGTCACTGTATTCGTATATCACACAACTTATACAACATATGTTGCTTCGAGAATTTTATACCAGGATCTTAAGTGATCATGCTAAGTGTTTGATATATCGAATTACAGCTATAAAAACTTGTTTGAACACTGAAAAACAAGCAGATCATTTGCAAGAACTTCTGCTCGCACTTGAGTACACTCAATTATAGAGATGATTATTAACATTAGAGTACGCTTGACATAGAATTGTATATTTCAATGCATGAAGGGTATAAAATTGAAATTGATTTGATAATAGTGACATTTTGAGCATGTCTTTTTCGTACGACGCTGCCGCACCCCATTGCTTTTAATTACCAAAATAGTAAGTGGTGTAAAGACAATTGGATTTTTGTTTCTGTTTTTTTTTTGTTTTGTCACCAATAATGAATTGTTGTTGTTGGTACAATGTGATCGCTGTGTAGTTGTGATTATGTTGGTCGTAAAATCGAAACACACGCGGCGGCAAATATAACGCGCGGTGCGGCCGAAACGGTTGGAGCAATAGTGAGTAATCAATTTGATTGGTAGTGTGTTGTTGTAACGACACTCGAACAAGAAAATGTGTAGATACATATGTACATATACAATGAAAATGTTTTACAGTGAATATCTATCTGTATATATATGCATATGTGTGGGTATATAAGTGGTTCCATGCGGTTTGTACGCACCTCTGAAAGCATGCACCCAGTCATTGGTGTGTGTGTGTGTGTGACTGCCAATACCTATTGGTATGGAAATCTTGTTGCGTTGAAATGTTGACAAGCGACATGCCTTGTTGCATACGAAATTTACCTGCATTTGTGCAACAACACTAACAACTATTATTGTACTGATGACAACAATAAAGCAGTACAGCTTGCATTTAGAAGCGACAATCAGAGCGACAACAACAACAACAGTGAAACGAATTTTTTTGTTTTTGTAAATACAGTTTTTGTTAAAAAGAATACCTTTTAAAGCATTGCCCACTTCAGCAGTAATGCATTGTCGGCTCTGTAGTTTAACGCTGCATCAGCTCCCCTTCGGCTGCCGCGGCGATACAACGCTGTGCTGCCAGTGCTTGCCAGACGCAGGCAAATTGAACGGAAAACCTAGAAATACAAAAAAATACGACAATGCACTGATTTACATATGCCAGCGGCGGCAAGCGTTGCCCGAGAGTTACTAGGCCGCGAGCCAGCTACAAATACACTGTATGTATGTCTACGAGTGTGTGTGTTTGGTGGCAATTTACTATTGAAATAAAATAATAAAGCCGATCATTTTGATTGTCTTTTTATAGCACAATTTATGGCAATAGAAAATTTCACTATGAAAAATGCGCTGTAATGCCAGACAATCCGCTTTTCGGAATTCTTAATTTATTTATGTAGATTTTTTAATTCCATCAAATAGTGTTTTTTCTTCTAAATTTTCTTATATTCAACCAGCAGACCGACCCATGGCTCATACTATTTTCCAACCACTCGAAGTGTTCGACGGACTATTTAAATTTGTTGTCGTTCATTGTTGTTGTTGCTGCGCGCCGCCTTCAACTTCGTTTCGTGTTTTGGTGGCAAACGTTTCGCGGCGGCTCGCCTCTTCGTCGAATTGTCTTTTGTTATCTGGATAATCACATCTATTTTGAATTCGAAACTGGCTCAATTTCCGCATCAGCGGTATCGTATACAACAACAACAACCAGCAATGCGTTTAACACCAATCGACGCAGGCGCTGCAAAGAAAGTCATTTAACACTGGCAATACTCCAGCAGATTGCTTTTGGCTCGTTGTAGGCACTCGTTGCTGCAGTTTTGCTTCCCACTCAGTTTTTACAGCGCTGTGAACTCGTTTTTTTCACCACTCTTTCGGTCTCTTGTTCATTTTGTGACTTTGTTCTCAGGGTGTCACGTTCAAACCAGCTTAGGTGGACCTATTTTTTGTTGTCGCTGTGAGATTTAAATCAGGAGTGTAGGTGTTTTATCACGTTTTCTATTAAGATGTCAATTTTTCTTAGCTTAAGACCTGGAAAAATGAAAAAAAGTAGCTTAGAATGGATTCTCTTAGGGTCAGTTCAGAAATGAGTTCCGGTATAGTAACAGTAGGACGAGTTTATTTCAACTCGGGTTTCTAATATATCAGTTTTTCATAGCTTACAATCAGGAAATATGAATGAGGTCCCGTTTATATCCGAGCAAGAACAATTGTCATTTTACTCGGGTTTCTGTATGGGTAAAATATACATACATATATATTAGGTTATGTCGTCCGAATGGACGAAAACACTCCAGCTCTGAAAGTGTTCGATGAAGTACCCGCCGGAGGAAGCCGAGGAAGTGGAAGGCCTCCAATCCTTTGAAGGGACCAGGTGGAGAGCGACCTGGTTACACTTGGGATCTCTAACTGGCGCCGAACTGCGAGGGAAAGAGAGAAGTGGCGCGCTCATCGCCATCGATTCGGCTATAACCCGCTAAACGGTTTGAGCGACAATCGCATACCTATGTAGGTTATAAACCTTTGGACTCACCAAATCTTAGTAGTAGAGACTTCTATAAGATCTGTCGTAGTGAAAGAAGAAACCAAGCAATCACAAAAATATAAATTCACTCGGAGACAGTATTCATTATCTCAAACCATTGCAAATATTTCTAGTTCTAACCAAAGCGGTTTTTTAGTATTTTTTTCACAAAACGTTAGTGTCTAAGATCAGCAGTTCGTTGACTCCTCGAAGTTATCAAAAATAGTGTATCATATATACTTAAACATATGTCCCTGTGTGTGGCTATATGCAGTTCGACAGTTTTGGGCCGAGTTTTTCGATTTCGGTAATGAAGATATTATTTCACTTAATAATAGGCTGGCCTAAGATTTTTAAAACGAAAAGTTTTTTTTCTATTTTTTTCCATTTTTACAAAAATCTTGTTTTCAACACATAATAATTTTACATATATATATAACATATATTTTATATATAACAAATTTCTAATTAAGTAAAGTTCTACATTAAGATCTATTATTATTCTTAGTAAATATAGCGGGATTGACTTTTATGAACCCAGTCACTATATGAGCGCTTGGTCACAAGCAAACAAGCTAGGTGCGGAGCGCAGCGCTGTGTTGCTGATAAGCAAATCCTGCTAATAAACTAATTAAATGTTTAGCAGATAACCTTTTGTACGGAAAGTACCAAGCGCCGTAAACAAATCTTTTAGAAACTACAAAAGACTACACAACTAGCGCGGCATCTCGGCATCTATTGAGACTGGACTCACAACGCTTGCTAGAAAGCCATACAAATGCGTTTGAAGCGTATTTGTATTTCGTATGGACTTAGGCACCGCAACCTGTTATAAATAATATCTTTTATCCACTAATCGCTGCACCCAACAAAAAATACACTTCCGATATCTAGTCTTTCGCCGAGCGACCAATTGTTCGACCGCAAAACAAAATGGTAACAATAAAACTTCATAAATTAAGTGATTATTAGTGGTTGTACGCGTGTGTGTGTTGGGCGGCTACCTTTTTGAAATGCGTGAAATTGACGTTTGCCGCAGGAAAATTTGAACGGCCCAACGCTCGCGCGCTTGTTCGATCAGCGCTGCATGTGGCACAGAGGCGTTGATATTTCCACCAAAACAAAAATATCGCTGAAAAGAGATAACAACAAAAAGACAATGCGTGCAGCAGCGCTCAGTTGAACAAAGCCGGTCCGGCAGTACGGCAGATAAAATGGAAAAGGCAAAGACAAGTTTCGAAAATTGGTCACTCCGGGCCATACATGCAGGCGACCGGCAGTCGGCAGTCGGTGTGACACCGGTTATCTGCGTTGTTTGCTGATGCTCCACGAGCGTTGTTCACTCGGAGTTGTTGCTACAGAGTCATTGAAATAAATAGAAGAAAAACTCACTCAATACTCGTAATAAGTTTTTACATTCACTGTAATTGTATCTGTTTGCCGCGCACACAGATACGCACACACATTTCTATATATATATATATATATATGTATGTATGTGCGCTTAAAAATAGCGGCGTTGTCTGCACATCTGTGTAAACTGTTGACGCTCGTCTGAAAGTCTATAATCAGTGCAGTCCATAAATTACTGCAACGCGACAAGACAGTGGCTACCATACATACACAAGAACAGCTACAACAATTGCCGGCAAATTGCAAAACAACAACACACACTCGCACACCACTTAAATACTCGTACATGGATCCGCTCGCTGTAAACTCCCCGAATTGCTAGTCGAAATAGAGCTGCCAACAGCACCTTAATTAGTGGAGTTGCGAGCGTCGGCTGTTGATTTATGCTTATTTTATTGCTCTATGCTGACAGCGTGACTTGGTGGTTAGTGAGTTAAAGCTAGTTTAGTTAGCATTTGAAGACTAAAATATAAAATATATGTGCCACAGAAGCTGGCAATTAGTGATAGTTAACCATTGTCACTGTAAAATGGTTTACAGTAGTGAGTTAGAGAAAAGTGGGCGTGTCGTTGCGTGATTTACACATCATAATATATATTTAATTCTATAGTTTGTTGGTAAAATATGGGAACACGGGAAGGAAATAAATTCGAGAGTTTTCAATAACCATGATTTTCGCCTGATTGTCTATGGTTTGAGGGGTCACAACTGAACTCTCTTTTCTCAGCTCTCAGAAATATTTATTTTGCTTAAAAAGCATTGTATTTTTAATTATTATTTTTTATATATTCTCTTTAAAATATATAAAACAATAAAATTATTTTAATTTAAAAAATCTAAATCTAATTTTAAATAAAAAAATTGTAAAAATCGAAAAAATCCTAAAATTAAATTATTTTTATTTTCTTCCTGTAAAAATATATTTTTTTCTATTTTGATACAATCATAAGTGATTAAAGCTCACTGATTCATAGATTATTTTGTTTTTCCCATATATTTACCTAACACATCTGCTTTTTATTTGAACAGCACAGCCACATGGCAACCCTCATTTAGTCACGTACGCAAAAAGTTAAATAAAAACTGAAAGCCTGCCCTGTTGCACTCTCTGACAACCACAGCATGATCATTATATGCATGTATTTGTGTCTGTGTATATGTGGAACATGCACTCAACTGCATTCTTGCTCTCAACGAAATGCATTATGTGCTGTTTTATGTAAAAAATGTTAACATATGTATGCTTAGTATCGAATTGAAACATATGTACTTAATTAAATGTGTTCGAGTACATACTTATTTATATACATTCATACATATTTATATACAAATATACATACATATGTATATAAATACTATATAGAGTGTCAGCAGCAAACCACAGAGCATATTTTACGAATTTCTCTGGCATTGTTCGTGTTACTCAAGGCGTTGATATTCACAAAACAGTGTTGTTATATCAAAGAAATTTATTGGAAAAAAGTTAACAATACTATCAGTGATATATTAATTAAACTTTGTCGCAGAAAGTCGATAAAATCAGGTGATTGATGAAAACAAGCAACTTTTTTATCATGAAGACAGGATAGGTTGCTTGAAGAAATGAAAACAATGATATAACAATTTATTTTTCTGAAAGAAAGAATTATTAATTCTAATTATTATCACATATTTGTCGGTAAATGTAACTAAAAAGTAGATATCCCTTTATATAAAATATCATTTCAACACCAAGAAACCAAAGACTGCTTCAAATGTACTCAATTCAAATTGAAGAATGCTTAAATCTTAATTGAAAGTCAGATATGTTATTGAAACTAGTTATAATGTCACTCATGTTTTGATTTTCAACTGTAGGTAATGCTTCTTGCAAACCCACCTTTTCCTATTGATACCTGAATAATCTGCTTTGAAGGGTCCAAAGGCTGAAACGTTTCACGCTCTGCTAGAGACACTGAAATATTAAATAAATTTAAATATATAATGTTCTCCGAGAATGGAGCCACTTTGGTACAGTAACGTTTCATAATAAAAATAATAACTCAAACTCATGGTTTCTAACAAGAATAGACGCATCAACTTCAGCTAATTTTCACTAACTTCATGTTCTAAAACCTTAATGTGTTTTAAATAATATATTATTTTTAGATCGGTGATCCCATCTATACAAGATAACCGTATCCCATAAGGATGGTATGGTGTTTCGAAGTCAGAGCATATCAACTTATTCCATTAGGTGTTTTAAAGAATGATTTTTTGGAACAGTACTTCATCGAGATCTGTAATATAAGGATAATACAGTATTTCCACATCAGATCAGATCAAGTGTTTCAAAGAATGATTTTCTGCTTATTTATCAAGATCACGATTTGTGCAGTTTTTGGACGTCATAACTTTACCCAATAAAAGAGATCCACTCATTTCACACCGCATGCACCGTAGCTAACAAAGCTTTATGAAAACGATGAGATAAAACAAATATACACAGACTTTTCGATACGACAGCATACTGTTCATAGGCGATAACTACAGCATTTACTGCTCGTGGTACTCGTGTGATAGCGGGCACCCATGTGTGGTTGTAAAGCACGGCTAGAGCGCTCTTACAAACATACAGACAACTGAGCTCTGCCTTCTCGAACCGCGAACCGCAGACCGCGGCCTTACCTGCCTACCAGCCATTGCGGCTGCTTGTTATATGTATATCAGCCCGCTTGCCTCCCAACGAAGCTGCTTGAGATATATATGCTTACAGCTGCTCATTATTCCTCTAGGAGTAGGCACATTACAACAACACCGCACACCACACAAAGCAAATATGAGTGAGTTTATTATGCACTCGTTGGTAGTGTTAGTATGAGTGTCAAATTAAAAGCAACAACAACCATTCGGTTCGGACGACGGTTTCGCTCGGAGGTACGGCGCGTCGGTTGGTTGTTGACTGGTTGTTCAGTCGATCGAGTCGATTTTCAGCGTTTGGGTGAGTTTTGTTGGCGAGTCACCGGCAACAGCTCGACATTCGTCTGCTCCACACCGAAGCGAACGTACACGCTGGTGCAGTAAACGCGCACGGTTTACAAAAATCAAAACAAAAACAAAACAGAAAATCGTCTAAACCCAAGATCGGCAACGATCGCTATTAAATTATATAAAAACCATATTAAATCATAATTGAACGTAATTAAACGCAGAATAAACATAACTTAACAACAACAACAACAACAACAGAATAATAATACACAAGAAAATTTTATAAAATACGGTACGTTGCAGTAAAAATATAGCGAAGAAAATAATTAAAGGCAATTCAGCGTGTGTTTAGCATGAAAAACGTACAGATCCTGCCAGTTGCTGTGCTGTAAAATATCACTAAAATATATATAGAAACTAGCGGCAGGATCTCGTACTCGAACGAATGCATTTAGTGTTTTTATATTATGATATTTTTAAGTTTTTTTTTAAGTTTGTCTGCTTATGGCCGTCGTAAGCTGCTCGAAACGCGTTGCTCAATTAGCTTTAGCTTTTTCGTTTAGTTACGAGCACGACGCGTCAGCGTGATCGCCAGCGATCTGTTCATGTGGCTTGTGCCAGATTTTGGGCGCCCATAATTCAATTTCATTTTATATACACAGCATATATATATTTATATAGACTAAAATATCCTTTTGTGCTGGCAAAATACGAATTATTAAAAACCAGAATGCGAAGCGTCTACAATTAATAAGCGTCGGCTGGCGGCGTGTGTGACATAGAAAATGCGAGAAAAATCCGCTGCGTTAATTATAAGAGTGAGCAGTTGTAAATTTTTACTCTAGATAATATAAGTTTTTTTGACGATGAAAATTGTGGTGGTAGTGAAAACGAAATTGAAAACATAAAAATAAATAGTTCAATATGAAAACTTTAAAATTACTTCAGTTACCGAAATTAAAAAAAAAATATATATTAAATACAAACTCGCTTGATAATGTTAAAGTGTGACAAAATAACTGAAAAATGTGCCATAAAACAATAAAAAATAATAAATTTTCCGCACATCATGCTTTCTTTCAAAAAATTAGCCAAACACTCAAGAACTTCGAAAATAAAAAGTGTTATCACTGCTGTTGTATGACTAATGCACTGCTAACAAAATAGCTATGATTTAGCACGCCGAGAAAAAGGCTGACTAATCCAGAACTCACTTGCGTTACTAACGAAACGCAGCGAGCAACCCTTACGCACACGCTTACGTTACATACGTAAGTAGTTATGTTTTATGTATTTGTTGTTGCACCTGTACGCGTTAAACAACGCCAACAGTTGAGCGCTAACAGGAAAATTAGCAACAAATTAAAAAATGCGCAAACAGAAACACTTGAAGCAACAACAACAACAACAACTATAAATAGTCTACACGCGAGCAACGCTTTCAAATAACAAACGCACATTACATGCTCCTAAAGTGGGCGGGGGGCGTGCTTTATCATCGGCGACAGCTGAGCGGCAATTAATGACTACACAACAAACATAATTAAGCCACTTTCAAACAGCTGATGGCAGCGCGCCATGTGTGCTTGTGTGTGTGTGAATGTGAATAATAACAGCGTGTGACGGACACAAAACGACAGCAATAACAATAACAAGCCTAAAACGTCAAACTTGAAGTATTATCGAACAACTCAGCCGTCGAAAAAAAATCAGCAAAAAAATCATACTCACGAGCACATATTTATTTACTACAATAATACGAACATATGTTTTGATTCGCACTATGGTAGTTGGGGAAAGAGTGCAAGCGTTTTGTTGCTCAGCAAAGAGGAAGTAACAAACACACTACTCACACGCCGAGTGAGTTAAACTAGCCGCGGCGCTATCAAAACTTTTCAACGAAACGCCAGCGACCTTAGCTCCACCAAACGAACTGTTTGTTTGTCTGTCTGTATGTGTTCGGACTATTGAATAACTGCTTATTTGGTTTAAGTGTGCGTTTGAACAGGTGAACGATCAATTTATGGTTGAAATGAAATTTTGCAACGCTATTGAGCGCTCGATGATAATGCCAAGAGCCAAGCGAATTGGCTACAAATCACCACTTAAAGACAAACAAGAGTGTAATAAACTAGCAAATGGATGTCCAATGGAAATTATTAACGATCAGCTGGAAGAGTGTATATAAAAATTGTTGAGGCGCTATGAGGATCAGTGATCGCGAATTGATTAAAAAAAATATTTGAAGTTAAACGATTTGGTGTTGATAGCAATGAGCTTTGAATAATCATTTAAACTGATTGGTGGAGCATAAATGGCATGATTTCGATTTCGAACTTAATGAGATTTAAATGAATATATTATTAATGATTTAATTTAGTAACAATTTAGAAAAGCTTTAACAAGCCCCCATCTCTAATACTCAAAATAGCTTTAAGGAACCCCCTCCTTAAAGTTTTGCTAAATTACTACTAAATTAAATCATTAATTGCATATTAAATTAAACTCATATCAGGCAGAAATGAAAAAAATAGTACATTTAAAATATTTTTAGCCCCCTAGTGATCGTGATGATCTTAAACAGCGTAACAAGTTCAGTTATATTCTAAATCTTACGTGATCAAAATAATATTTAAGTATTTAATAACAAGTGGGGTTAAGTAAAAGAAAAATAAAAAGCATTTGCTATCGATCTTACCTACACGAAGATCGAGATCGCCAGAGAACGCTCAAACTGTACGTCACACATGCCACTCCAGCGCACGAGTGATAAGCGAGTTGAAGAGTCACTTGAAACACAAAACAAACCAGATATTTGTAAAACAAACTCAAAGAGGCGGAAAAGAAAAGCGAAATGCACGCCAATTAAGCCAAACCAAAAGCGGCAGCGTGAACCCCAACCTGTTGTGGCAAGTTACGCCAATTACACATGAGAAGCGATGTCCACACATGCCATAAATAGCTATAGATTATTTATAAAATCATGTAGTTACACTTAATTAAGTCTAAAAATATATTCATGAGTATTTGTTTTTATTTGCTATGAAATTAAGTTTATATATGATCACTAGTAATTGCATTCCTCATAGTACGTTAGCGTTTAAAAGTAGAATACTATCACTGATAAGCGACAGTATTAAGTAGTGATATGAATTTGTCTGTATATATGTCTATATTGTACACTGCCAAGATCACTTGTAAAACTCATGCTTCTCTTTTTTTTTGCCTTTCTACTTGCAGCACACACACAGAGATACACGAATACATATCAAGCGGAATATTCAAACAATCAGCGCACAAACAATTTCTGTAGCGATAACACATAAGAACTACTGATAGTAAGGTAAGACCGGACTATTCGCACTATCACAACAGCTGACAGAAGCAGAGAAAGCAGCACGCTTCAGCATTCAACGTCGTTGTCTATCAGCATACAGCGGCTAATCATATCAGTCGACAGCCAATAATAGACTGCAGTGAACAACAATAACAATATCAACAACAACAACAACGGCCAATAAGGCAGCAATTATAATTAAAGCAGCAGCCGAGAAAATGATTTCACACAGTCCACCCATCTTTAGCCATAGTCCACCAGTCAGTTTCCTATCGGACTACATGAACAATCATCGGTGAGTGATCGAAGTGCGAACGTTACTCGAATTATTACATGCCAATTTGTGTAGGAAGAAAGTTGTTTTCAGACAGGATTGCACTGTCCTAAATTTAGTGAAAGGCGGAGTATTATTAAAAAAAAGTGTTACAATATATAGCACAAATAGTTGCCTTAAAAATGTGTGCATGAAAAGTGTGCAAATTAAGTTGAAATGCTATGAAGGTGATCCTATAGTATGGCTAGTGATCGCGCTAGAAATTCGACGCTTAAAGTGTTACTAATATGAAATATCCTAGTTGTGAACGTGTCTGCTGTAGTCTAATTGCACTTGAGCTGAATATTTACTAATGTTTTTAGTAATTTCGCGAGTTTTCGAGTTTTTCAAAAGTGAACGTGCATAAAGTTTTTGAGAATTTCGAATACAATTTATTTGAATGAAGTTTCTTTGAAGGCAGCAGCGCCTCTTTTAAGTGAAAAATAAACAAATATTTTTTTGAAAGTATTAAAATTCACACAAATGCGTCACATACAGTTGAAGAGTGATCTCAGGATCAATACGGCCAACCAAATGCAGAGGTATATATTCGATTTATTTTTTTACAAATACAACAAAGATCTACTTAGACTACTCGAAAAACATTGTCACTTCGATTTCAATAATGACTAAATAAATAAATAATTTCTCAAACAAACAGCGATCGTGCCAAAGCAGACAAGTGCTATGATCTAATCACAAATCAAATAACATGCTGATCCAGCCAGCATTAAGTGCACGATAATGGCACTCGCAGTGAAGCACATTTTAATGAAATATAAACATTCGACTGTCGAATTTTGCTCACTCAGCTCCATCCTGTTGCCAAGCACGCGCGACGCACGCAAATCTGTTTTGAATTCCACATGGATTTATTTGTTTTGTGGCGGCGTGCACTCAAAGCACCTCCGCAAAATCTTATTTGCTAAAAATAGTTTGCAATTTTTCTTCTATTTTTTTCTGATTTTTTTTATGGTTTTTTTTGCACATTTGTCAACAGCCAGGCGTGGTCGCATTAGTATTTGTTTCATTAGTTTATTGGTACTTCTGTGTGTGTTTTTTTGTGTGCTCCTATTTGCTTAGCAGCAGCTGCTCTTGACACTTTCGAATGCCATTAGAGCAGCCAGCAAGCTTTCAAGATCAAAGTTATGGGCGTCAATTGGCGCGTATTTATACCGAAAATCGTCAGCATATTGATCCAGGTATATATACATTGTATACTTTTGTGTTATGTGACTAAGTTTTTTGTGTTGGCCGCAAAGAGACCAGCCCCCGGCAACAGGTTTTTCAAGCAACAGCAGTAAAATTGTTGCACACTCATTACTTGTTTTTAGAAATGAAAAGTGCTGAAATTGACTGAAATTTAATAAGACTCGCTATATTTAGGCGGAAAGTTTGTAAAATGAAGTGATCTTCGTGATCTAGAGATCACTGATCGTGCTTGTATCAATAATTTTCAACTAATTATTGCATAATTTTAGGAGCAAAACATATTTTATGAGTTGTTATTGAGAGCAAGTAATATTTATTTATGTTTTTTTGCATGATCGACAACATCAGTTGTCGCTATATTTAGGCGGAAAGATTGAAAAATGAAGTGAAGTGAAGTCTAGCGATCGTTGATCGTGCTTGTATCAACAATTTTTATATTTATTGCATAATTTTAGGAGAAATACACATTTTATGAGTTATTGAGAGCAATTAATATTTATTTATGATTATTTGCATGATCGATAGCTTCAGTTATGGAAAAAAACATGCGAAGATCAAGTGATCTGTTGATCTTGTCAACGATATCAATAAAAAGTTCATCTCTCCTCTAGATTGGTATACTTATAGGTTTCGAATCGAAATTTAAAACATTAAATATATAATCTCCTATGTTTCCTAAGCATTACCAGTTCCATGGAAAAGTACTCTAAGCTAATAAACCCCTACACTTTCCTCTGTTAACAAGCAAAACCGGCTTATGAAATTTATTTTAATGTTTTCTAAAGCTGCTAAGCTTCGCCTGAACAAGGAAACTCATGAGCAAAACAAAAAACGACGAAGAATCGCAACACACTTAACCGGACCACACTACTTTCATACAAATTACCTCGAAAAGAGATCATGGCAACTTCAATACGAGTATATTTGTGTAGCTCAGTTAGTAGTGTGTTCGAAAGCTTCTAAGTACATAATCACTATTTAATAAACTCAACCACTTGAACTCGCCCTGCCGCCGCACGACGAGACAGTAAACACTTGTAGCCAACCAACACACACACACACACCCATATAACTGTTGTGTACACACCGTTATAGATAAGGCACGCGGCTGATGCGTGCTAATAGTCTGATTGCTCGACTGGGCTTACTGACAGCCTCAAGCCGGCTGCTAGCCAATCTAGTCGCCGGCTTGCCTGATTTAGAAATTAATAAAAAAATCTAGCGCCATGATGTTGTGATGTCACATGCAAATCGTTGATACTGTTGATAGTTGGTTTGGGGAAGACAGGGAGTGTGTGCGAAAGTGCACGGGTGAGCAGATAGTTGGTGTCGGGTATTTGTGTAGATTTGTGTGTTTATAGTAATATGGCGCGTGCTAATGAGTCAATATAGTGGGGATGCTTTGTTTTATGAAAAGGGGAAAAAATATGAATTAAGTAGTTCTCAAAGACACTTGTGTATGTGAGTTAATTTTTTTTAAAAGCATATTTTTGGAATTTTTTTTTGATCATGAATCTGTACTAAATAAGTACTAAAAATGCGCATTTTATTTAAGTATATATTTTAGTAATTGAAAATTTCGACTCGCATATCTTCAAGTGCTGCACACAAGTGTCTCACTCGCACTATTAAACTGAATACAAAAGTCTATATCATATGCCTTTGGGCCTTCCCCACCGACCTGTGCTGGGGTGCTTAACTCAATCAAGCTTATCATTTCACTTTCATTCGAAATTGTGCAATGTTTGCGTTTTATTTTTTTATATTTCATACATGTTTGATTGTGTTTTTAACAATGGGCAAACAAATTTCGTGCACACTCGTGCCTTTTCAGATTGCATGCGATAAAGCCGAAGTACACTACTACAGTGTTTTCACAGTTCAATTGGAAATGCGACGAAATGCGTCGTCTCGAGGCTAAAATAATAATACTCACTAACTTATCAGCTGTCTGGAAATTAATCAGCAAACAATTTAGACATATTTGTGAGGATTTCCTACATAAAACTTTGAACGCACTAAAACTATTGATTAATAAAAAATTAATTGCCGATGGTGCTAACACGACGCAGAGGCGTGAATTTAGAGTAAATAGTTGTTTGAAATAAAATTTGGAACTTTCGGATATTAGTTTAACCTTTTCAGCTAGTTTGTGGTTAGTTTCCACGCTTCACAAAGTCTAATTAAATTATATATTTTATAATATCTTCAAGACTCCATAAATTGGAAAATATTTTGGCGAAAGAGAAAGAACGTGTCTTCAAAATCAAAACATTTCAAAAAATATATATTACCTCATCGATTTTGATGAATTATGGCTCTAATGTCATTTGTTTACCGTTATAAAACACTAAATATGTCCTCCATTTGACCTCCAGCTGCACACCACCCCCCACTGCAGCAACTCACACACTTCTGTTGCATACAAATGAATTAATTAGGTGCGATCAACGCAGTTATTATTATTTTTATTTAATTATGATGTGCAAATCATAGCGCTGATAACGCGCGCCATATCTAAAGCATTTATTATTATATTATTATTATTATTAAGCTAAATATAGATTCTTGATAAGGCTGGCAAATAAATGTGCTTTGGAAATTCAAAAAAAAAATATTGAACACAGAATTTAGAAGAAAATTATCAATTTTAGTCAACAAATATGTGATAATGCAATGGCGCTTGAATGAGCCAATATGCATGTGTAGAGCAGTAAAAAAATTCACAAAATTCGCTGTCAATTATCAATAATAATTAATTGCGAAATATTTAAAACATAATTGCATATAAAAATATACAAAATTTTTATTTTTTGTTTCGTCTAAAATGTCAAGTCATCACTTCACAACAACTGCAGTAAATTTATTTGTTTTGCAATTATTGCATACTGTTGTACAACAACAATTATTATATAATCAATGTGTATTTTTTGAATGTATGTTGTCATTTGTACAAAATCATTTATATTCAATTATGCAAAATAACTAATTGATAAGCGCGCTTAAAAAACGTATTGTTTCAATTAAAAAAATGTTTTTTATTAAAAATATTATTAAGCTTAAAAATTTAAAAAAATGTTTTTAAATAAATTATTTCTTTAAATAAATATTTTATTATTAATAAAAAAAATATTTAAAAAATATAAAATAAATATATAAAAAAATAAATATTAATAATAAAATATTTATTTAAAGAAATAATTTATTTAAAAAAAACATTTTTATTATTAATAAATATTTTTTATTTAAAGGAATAATTTATTAAAAAAAAACATTTTTTAATTTTTTAAGCTTAAAAAAGTAAAAACGAAACAATTTTTTTAAATAACAAGTAAAAAAAAAAATAATTTTTATGCTTTCTACAATTTCTTTGTGGTCGTTATATGTATGTATGTATGCATGTATGCCTACTGTGGTGAACCGCAGCTGTTGACAGCAACAGTGTTTATAATAAGTCGTGACAAAATCAAAAAATAGTGTGTGGCTTTCATATTTTTTTATCACTTAAAAAAGATAAAAAATTTAAACAAAAAACATATGAAAAAAAAAATTATAAAAATTTTGAAAAAAGATAAAAAATTTAAAAAAAGATAAAAAATATAAAAATAAAATAAAAAAAATATTAAAAATAATTAAAAATTTTGAGTAAACAACGGCAATTTAGCATAACTCAACAGTTTATACTTATATGTATATTTGTTTTAAGCTTTTTTTCATAATTTAAGTTTATTATTGCCACTTGACACTATTTCCCACAGACACACACATACAAATTTGAACAGCCAAAAACCAAATTTAGCACATTTATGTTAATTTTCGTGCTCATCAACTCTTTTAAAGTAAAATCGAGATATTTCACAGTCTTGATAAAATACAAAAATAAATAAGTGAAAAAAAAAAATTAATAAATAAATAAACTTTAGTGAAGTTGTGCGCAAACATTTGCACGCTGCTGCGCCGTAAGCATAAGAAAGCAACGCAGACTGTCTACAAATATATAGTATATATAAAAGTTAAGCCATAAATCGAATCGACACATGTTGATTTACAGTTACGCATATATACCTACATACATATGTACAAATGCATAAATACCCAAGCGATAAACAAAAGCCGGATACATTGCTTATAAACAGACACAAAAGTGTACAATTGCTGTTTTCGTTTTTTTTTCTCCAATTAGCGGCTGTTAAAAGACTGTTTCTCAACAGTCGCAAGTGAAATACAAATGGCAAAAATGAAATGAAATTGTCTGAGATACATTTCGAACACGCGTTGTTTAAGTGAGTTGCAAGTGCACTTAGGCCTAACGAGTATGTGGAGAAGGGGGAAGTAACTCAAATACGTTTGAGTATTGAAGGTTATGTCGCAGCGTATTTGCCAAAAAACAAAATAAAAAAACTGAAAACGTTTTATATGCCATAATATTAATTACCTTGGCGTTGACATTGCTCGCTCATAATATAAAAAAAAACTAGAATACAAAAAATATGCTTTGTTTTTGTTGTAATACTTTGTTTTTATTTTTGTTTTCATTTTATAACGCTTTCTCATAATTTTCATACAAAAAGCACTCGCTGTTGTTATATAAATATTGTAGTTTAATGTCATAACAGCCTAAAAGTATGCTACAAAATTTTGGAAAATAACGTTTTCTTAGTAAAATTATTATTTTTTTAATATGAAACAAATTTGCCAATAATAATTCACAGCTAAATATGTATTTTTCTCAAAAAACTTTTTCATAAAAAAGTTTCGTTCAAATTTTTCAAAACTATGTACAATCAAAAAGCCATAAAATTGAAAAATTTTCCATTTCGAAATTCTTTAACCAATGCTTTTTTTTTAAAGAACATCATTTTAATTAGCCACATAAAAATAGCAATATTTCACGAAGATATAGTTTTTTTGTTTTGTGGCGCAGCCAATCCGGTGCCCGTTTAAAGTACAAATCGCGCAACGCCAGGCAACAACTAATAGTTAAACACACACTAACACAAATTTTCGCAAAACATTTTTTTATTGTTATTTGTTGTTGAGTTTATCAGCACCGACAAAACATGCCGTAGACCTTCCCGCCACCGCACACTTAATATGGAGTTAATCTATAGGCTCACATATCTATCTACGTCATTGGGACACTTGAAGTAAAAGCAAAGGAAAATAAAAGAGTAAAGAAAATAAAAGAAATGTTGTTTACGCTTTGCGCACCCACCGCCTAATTTCATTTTGGGGACTACGTGCCGCCCGAAGATTTATTTTTTGTTTGGCTTTCTCATTTTATTTTTTCGCATTTTCTTCGTTTTTTTGGTAAAATTTTTTTTCTTGTTTGTTATTTTGTTAAGCTAATAAAGCTTTTTTTGTTGCTTTATTACACTAATGTACATATGTATGTTTGTATGTATGTATGTTTTTCTAAATGTGTGTGTTTTTGTGCGAGTTTTTATCTACAAAATATTTCAGCGCTCGCATTGTTATTGTTGGCGGCTTTTAATTTTTTTGTTGCGGGGGCAACAGCGGTTAACGACAACACAAAACGCTGCAAATTTTATGGAAGCTTTCATTGCTTGCTGCTTTCGAGAGAGAGCAAAGAGCAAAGAGCGAAGGGGTATTTACAGTTAGTTGTATATAGAAGATGTCGTCTAGAATTTTGGTAGATTTTTTTTGGTGCAACCGCATTCATTTGTATATTTTTCTTGCCATTATTTTGGTTTTTGTAAATTCTTCTTGACTGCGCTGCCGGAAATCCAGCGAGAGTTGCGCTGCTTCGTGATATGCCGCTCGGTCAATTTGTGCCAAATGCGTAAAAAATTAAAAAAAAAAATACGATTCGGAAATTTTCTTATAAAAATTTAAATTTTTACATGTGGGAGACCATTTACAGTCTGCTCCAAGCACTGTGTGTAAGGAAATATTTTTTTTGTAAATTTAAAAGGAAAAGAAAAAGTCACCTATAATAGCTGTTATACTCGTGAATAATGTATAAAGGTTCCCATTATTCTTCAATTTAATTGAGGAAGTGCTTTAAAATTTTTAAGAAATTAAATTTATTCAAATTTATTTTGACAGAAAACGAAAAAAAAATAATTATTTAATACCTTTCACTCGAATATAAAGCCAATACCAGACCAATAAAATAAGTGTAATGAATTCAAAATCTTAAAAAATCCCAAATAATTCAAATTAAAATTTCAAAAAAAAATATATATAAATATTTATTTTAGTAATTTCAACCAAAAATAAATATATAAACATTTATATATAATTTTACACGCCAACGTGTTTTTATTATTGTAATAAAACCATACATTTTATAATAATACGCCGACAAATAGTAGCCAAAGTAATTTACGATATTTATATTTAAACGCTCATAACATCTAACACAAATGCTTCAATGTTATTTATATTAATTGCCGTTTCTCTTTCCTCTCTTTGCTTCCAGTTACAATGACGAAACAAACCGAGCGGCGCGCTATTGTCGTCCCCAAGTGATCACACTCGCCTCGAAGGCCATGGCCAACAGCGCGGCCGCCGCTTTCGCCAGCCAACAGCTGAATAGCCATCAGCAGCCGCAGTCGCCGTACACATATCAGCAGCAGCAGCAGCAGCAAGCGCGTCTGCCGGTCACCGTCACCGCGGGCAACAAAGGCCATGAGGGGCGCGTCATTGGCGGCTTGCCGCGCGCGCTCTCCGCCCCCATCATACATTTGCAGCCGAAGTCTTGCCTCAGCCGCAAATCCTGCCTACATCGCTCCGCAGCGAGCAACAACAGCAGCGGCGACAGTCGCAACAGTGACGCGGCGGGCGAGACGCGCGGCGAATGCGCCAATTGCAAATGTAATGGACAAAGGTGAGTGGACCACGAAGAAAAAATATTTATTGCTAAGCATTTGAGACAACAAACCCAAACCCAAGCGCAGTAGCGCATTAGCTTTATTGTTGTTGTCATATTTTTTTGCCGTTTTTTTGTAAGATGTGATATGATAGCCAGCCAGCGTGCAGGCAGTGATTACTTTTATTTGGCGGTTACTCATACGCCGCGTTGAGCCGCATAGGCCACTGTAGCGCCGTGGTATGCATTTCATGGTATTTAATGGCAACGCCGCACACCGCGTTCGAGTCGTGCGCTATGCTGTGCATTTGCCGCGGTTTATTGTCGCGACGCGCTGTGGTGCAACGGCGGTTTGGCGCTGCAATAGCGGAAATGTGACACCGGCTTGTGGCGCTCTGGTTGAACGTTTGTGTGCTTGTCGTGCGCTTTGACTATATAAATCATTTTCGCTATTTTTACACAAAAGGCGCTCGTAGCGTGGTGACTCTGGCGTTTGTGCCACATCTTACCACAATTGCTTAGTTTAGTTTGGTTTGGTTTGACGCAAACGCCAACGCGCGCAACGTAGCCTCGGCATTATAAATAGGCGACGGCGGTGGCGTTGGTATATCAGTCGTCGGGTGACGTTATTGCATTTCCCGCAAAACTGAAAAATGTTGCAAAATGCACCACAATAACTCACATTAATAGGTATATTTGTGCGGCAACGACTCCGCGCCCTTTTTGGCTTCAATGAACGCTGGCAATATTTATTTCAAAGCGCCTGCGAACTGCCACAGTTTCAGTTGTCTTTCGTGCTGGCATTTCTAATACTCATATTTATTTAAAATTTCGAAAGTTGGCAGTTGGCATTTAGTCAGTGCCGCGACGTCATTGCATCAAAAACGGTCGATGTATTGCCGCCGTCAGCAGTTGTCAGCCGCAATGAAAAGCTATTAAACACAATTCTGGCAGGAAATTCATAAATGTTTTTATAGGGAATGGCGTAGGAAAAGCGCTCAAATGCGCTGGGCGGTTGGCGGCTAACACAAGAAGGTCGCTTTCACTCACTCGAGTGGCATTTCTGTTCATAAATTTCTCTTTCTTTCAAACTGCATGAGTTGTCTGCTCGAGATGAGTCAATGCAACGTTCTACTGTATGCACATGAGAATGCCTGAATTTATTATTATATTATTATTAAGTATTTAAATATTTCTTTCTTTGTAAGCGGCTATTTTTGGTTCTGTAAATTTCGTGCGACCTTCCCGGCCAATGTTGTCTGTCTCTTGTGGACGTTGACGAAGTGAGTGTGTGCTATAAAAATGCTTGGACATTTGCTGAAAATTAAAACGAAATTACGTTGAATTCCTTATATTTTCAAATAATTTTACTTTTTTTTTATTTTTTTTTTTCATATAAAAAAAATTAAGAGCGCTTAATATTTAGCGTCATTATTGCGCGTGTTTTGTATATTTTTTCAAACTCGTGATGCCTATCTGCAATAAATTCCTTTCTTAAAATACCAGATACATATTTAGCTGCATAAAATCTTGTGAAAATTTTAATTATTTTCAATTTTTTGTTTATTTTATATAAAATATGAGAATTTTTGGACCAAATTTTATTCTAAAATTCTATATACTTAGTACAAAAGCAGCCTGATCCTCTCTCTTAAAGCAAGCGCATGCCAGATTTTCTGTCTTTAGTTATCTAATAACGCTATCAATCACACACATGAAGCTCAGATAACGTATGAGCCCACAGCTAAGCAGTCAAACCAAATTTTTTTTTTTTGAAAAAAATAATAAAAATAAATATTAAATAATTTACAGCGCACAAGCATTGGATATGCAAGCATATATGCATTCCATATAAGCTTAAGTGTGTTATTATCATAAAAATATTAAAATATTCAGCCTTATGCATATGCATGTGTGTATGTATGTATGATAATATACATGTATGTTTGTATGTATGTATATATCTGTTTGTGCTCACACTCATTATCGTATTCTCACCAAACTGCGGTCGCTTTTATATCAATGACAAGATTTGTTAATGATCGCGTGCATTAACATTCGCATTATTGCATTTAAGGCGATTAATTGCAAAGATTAACGCCAGCGAAAATAACAGCGAACAGTAGCGGCAAATAAACATGCAAACAGTAGTAAGCTTAATTACAAATGAAAATTTGGCTTTATAGTGTTATGGAAATGTATATATGAGCTTATAGTGGAGCTTACAGTAACGCTTATACCCCTTTAAATGCCTTCATGCCCCAAACTTAGCACCAAGCACTGCAATAATGTGTGGAGAAAGCAATTGTTTTTTAATACATATTTAATTTGTTAACATTTTAATTAAAATGCGCTTTCTAGCAAAGTGTAATTTATGCTGAACGCATCAACTTTGGCCTACAATCGACCAATCGTCGGCGGCAATGTGTGTTTGTGCTGGCGCGTGTGCTGACGCCGCTGCCGCGCGCCACCCCTTTTTAACGCTCGTGTAGTCATTATGATGATGTACGGCTTTTTAAATGTCAAACAAAATGTTTTTCCCCGCAATCGAATAGTCAAAACAATGACTTACAGAGGGACATGCATACATATACTCACTTGCATACGAGAGCGAGACTGCAGTTCATATTAAAGCTGCATCTGACACACACACACCGACAAAAATAAATGTTGCCTGAAAAGCTTTATGCTTTTTACCCATAAACGAACTGTCGCAATCATTCGCTGTAATCATTTTATTGTAATGATTGCTGTAATCGTTTATTGAGTCTAAAAGTGGCGTGCTGATAACTGGATTTTTACTGCCGGCGCTTACAACTGGGACGAAGGCTATTGGAGAGCAATGTCTATATGTACGTATGCTTAAAAAAATGGCGCCTCATACATATGTATATCTTCAATATCGCTGCCTATTAATAAAACTCTTGAAATTAATGTATTTCTCTTGCATTTGCCAAACGCTGTGAATAAATTGATTTCGTACGAATTTCTGCTCTCGCATAAATCACAATTTACGTCAATTTGCACAGAATTATTTTCGCATTAATGATTTTTCATGCCAACATGCGTTGCTGTCGCATTTCCGTTTCAACGTTGACACACAAATTTCGTGACGCTTCGTGAGAAAACTTGTTGTGAAAACCTTAAAACCACTTCCATGCTACTTTTCTGGGAGTTGAGAGTCATTTTTTCATTCCTGAGAGTCTGAATACAAAAAAATTAAGCATCAACATACATTTTTCTGTATGTTTGTACACAAAAAACGCGATAAATTCACTTTACGCAATGAAACAATATGTTTTTGTACAACAAACATTCAGTTCATTCAGCTTTAATGTAAGTTTACATAAAAAACGCGACAATTTAAGTATTTAAGTATTTAAGCATTAAAAAATAAATAAATAAATAAATAAGAAGGCGACGAAGATCACTTTGTAAGTTTATTTATAAACTCATACAATTACATATATGTATGTATGTAACTAAATAAATATGTACACAGTGTGCCATGTTTACATTACAATTATGTAGTATGTAGCGTATATATATAGTATCACCTCGTCGCCACACGGGCAGCCGATCATGGATGATTCACGTGAAGTGATCGTGATCGCCCGCCAAGCGTCTGGCAGCGTTGACTGCGTGTCACCCAAAAATACACCGCAATGGACGCAGTGCGACGCTCAATGAAAATAAAAATATCGAAACTAAAATTAAATTGAAAATACGCAGCACAACATAGCGCACAAATTAAACAGTTACACATAGAATTCCTAGACGAGAAAAGTTTTGCGTTACGCTACAGCGAGGCTAAACAGAAGTTATAGAAATAGAAGCTAGAAGGATAGAAGCTAGAAAGTTAGAAGCTAGAAGGATAGAATATAGCAAATGACATGAGAAGACTTAGTATACTTCCTGAGACACTAATTATTGTTCCTCTTCAAGTAATGGTTGAAAGTTTACGCAAATTGTTTATAGAAATATCTCCGTAAAATTTTTAGAACAAAGCTTTTCAAAAAAATATTTTTCCTTCAAAAATACATTTCGTATATAGTAAATATTAAATTTTGTTTTGTGTTCTCCAGATTTTTGTTTTTCTTTTCTTTTTGTATTTTATTTTAATTTTTTTTTTTCGTATTTTATTTTACGAGGAACTCATATTTTGTTGTGCTCTAATTTTTAACACGCCCACTCATGTATTTTTCTGAAATTAAAAATGAATATGTTATTTTTAAGCATTTTACTTCAACATTTTTCATAAATAAGCCATATTATTGTTTAACAACAAGCATGTGAGGGAGTTGTCAGCCTGGGGGTGGCAGAGGGAGTTCAGCATGCGTAGATACTTTTATGGTTAATAAATATTTTTTTCTTAATTTTTTTATAAATATTTTTATTTAATAATTTGTTATCACATGATGACAATAAAATTTCTATAAATTCCTAATTTATATATATCTTTTTTTAATTTTGTATTTGTTGACATTTTCTGCTTTGGATATTTTTTAATATTTTTTATTTTAATTTTTTTTTGACATTTTTTGATTCGAATATTTTTTAATATTTTTTTTTAATAAAAAAATTTTATTTTATTTTTCTTTAATGTTTTATTAAAAACCGGAATTTCTTCACAAATTTCTTTGTTTTGACAGCTGTCAACCGTATGCTGTCAAATATATGTATAATGCCAAAAGTTCACCAAAATGTGACGCACCCTGTATCTACTCGCTTCATATTTTCCTTCGTTTTGTAATTCTGCTGCTGCAAATCTCAAACACATGAGTGTACTCATTAATAGTAACAGTGCTGTAGGCATGTTTACATGCTTTAATATGTATATAGTACATAAATTACTGTGTATGTATTTATTTACATAGTGATATTTGTATTTATGTATTACATTCTTATCAAAATTTCTTGACCTCGTACAATTTTGTTTTTTTTTTTTTGCTCCGAATTTTATTTTTGATACCAGCATATGAATTATTGGGTTAATGCACTGTTGTTTGGATTGAGTAATTGACATACTTACACACGTAGAATTTTTATTAAGTACTGATTACATTTGCCTAACTGCTTTCCTCGTGAAATACTTTTCGAATAAAAAAATTCCTTAATATTCCCTAAAGTTGTTTAATGCCTCCCAAAAAAAAGAGAAATTTTAATTTCCAAATAAATAATGATAAATAATGCATAACAATTACTAAATTCAAACGAAGCGCCATTTGAATACTAATTATGCAATCAGTAGCTAATTTTATAGGCTTCAACAAAAGCTACTCTTTTCAAACTCTTCACTTTAGTGTTGTTGTTGCTTTTGAAATCTTGAAATGTGAAAAATCCAGTTTGTTCCAGGCCAGCGTGGCAACTCGACGCGCTTACGAGTGTTTCTGAGCAAAAGCCAAACAAAATAAAGTATTTTTATCATTTTGAATATTTTGAACCGGCCTAAAAAGCCCTAAACGGCAGGCGGCAAAGAGCCCATGAAACCGGCTTTTGTCGTAATGGGCGCATGCGCATGCGCCCGTATTGTTGTTATTGGCATGCAACTTTTTTCACTTTTTTCACTTGTTAAACCAAAATAAACAACAACCTACATACATGTTGTAATGAGCAGTTCCGCGCAGGCGCGTCGTCGCTCTTGTGACAACAACTAATTACGGCCGCAAAAGGCAAACGCACCGAAAAGTGTAAAATAACAATAAAATGTGGATATAAAAAATCAAAATAAACAGTGGACAAACACGCATACACACAGACAACCCAAATTTTATGGAGAAATCAAGAAGCAGCAAAGACCGGCGCAGCTTATCACTGCCGCTTAAATGACAACCAGCGTATCGTTGACCGCTTTGGCTGGCGATAGTGAAGACACGCCAACGTTTCTTTCCTACCGCTTCTTTCGATTCGTTTCGACAATCAAGTCAGGCGAGAAGTAAACCTGTTGCGTGTGAATTGAATAATACGTTGTTAAGTGGAGTTGTCTCAGACAGCGCTCTGGCTGGTTGTCGCCACTTGCAATCTCGCAAACACCGCCGCCACCGCCAGCAGACAGCTTCACGCATACAATCATAACATCCACTATTAGCCACCGCCAACACCCAGCAATGAGCGCTGATCAAGCATTTAACATGCGTTGCCCACATGATCGGCCGAGAAAGCAAAAAGCGCCAGCGACAAAGCCATAATAATAATAAAAGTAAAGAAAAACGAGACACCACACACAATGCATATTTATAAGTGAAAATCAATACACTTCCCGCTTACCCTCACTCATACAAATGCGAGTACTTGATACACAGTCCACAGCTCAGAGCCCGCAGCCCAGAGCCCAACATCGCGGCGCATTCCGCAATGCCTTGAACCGCGTACTTGTTTTTAATGAAATATAGATATGTATTGTATAAATGCAATAATATGTAATAATTCGCAGAGAGCGCCACCTATCGCCTACTTAGTGGCGATCAGTGATCGAGCATGCGATCGCCAGCACTTGTTGCTCCCAGCAATAAAACTGCACATCTGCTTGCGCGTGCGAATACGCTGCAATTTTCTCGATATCTTCAGATTTCTTTCGCTCGACGCATTCCACGCACTTCGAGAAACGCATACAGTCAACTGACTACACAGTGGACGCACTGCAAGCGATCGTCTTAACGATCGACTGCGTGTATTTCTTTTTGTTAATATTGCAATGTGTGGCTTAGAGAACCTTGTCGAAGAGAGAGTCTGCATGCGCCAACTACGCATTTTTGCAATGTTGTAGACAATGCAGCGTCGCACAGGAAAGTGATCGTGTCTTCGTCGCCTTCAATGTGATCTTACTGCAAACCTGAGCGCTACAACAACACGCACAGATTGCGGTCAGACGCTGATAGGCGCATGCAGGCAGCACCTCAGTATAAGCCACTGACCTCATTGCCTGCATGTAATGTACTTTATAAATAATATAATGAGCAGTTAAAGAGTCTTTGAGTTAACTGTTTTGAGAATTTCACTTTTAGTGAGTTCAAATGTGTATAAATAGAATTTATTATATTTTTATCAGCCGTTAGTGAGTGAAACATGCAAATGAGTTAGTTTCCCAGCCAATGAGTTTGCCATTTATGGCCAAAACAGTAATGAAAACCAAAACAAATGACTTTGTTGGCGCAGCAGGCGTTTTAGCCAGACATGCGTGCGAAAAAAACAACACAATAAATACTCGAGTTTCTAAATTTAACTCCAGACAGCCACAAATATTCCGGCCATAAGCGGTTTGCACGCAACATTTGGCCGATCAGCTGCGAATCACGCCCAGCAGTTTGGTAGTTTTGCCGAAAATTTTACGCAGCCCAAAAGTGTTATGAACGAGCATGTGTAGATAAGCTGATAAACTAACTAACATTACTGTGACGTCGGCACGACGATTACCATATAAGTACATATA
The DNA here is from genome assembly GCA_031772095.1 of Zeugodacus tau. Taxonomy (NCBI): domain Eukaryota; kingdom Metazoa; phylum Arthropoda; class Insecta; order Diptera; family Tephritidae; genus Zeugodacus; species Zeugodacus tau. The sequence continues at coordinate 1,263,303 of CM062653.1, read as the reverse complement.
CAAATAAACAGGTTAGCAAATATTGACTTGTTTTTCAGTGATCGGCCTAATTGGGTTTATTTCACAGCGCTTGCGGTTTGCTTGACAGTAGCGCCCGATATTTTAGCGTACTTGGAGTCACAAAAGTCACTCGCCTCCTTTAAAAAAAATAATAATAAAAAAACAGCTGTTTTCAAATTCAGTGATTGGCATGCTTACTGAGGCAATTATGGTCCGATGTCTAATTTGCATACGATAAATTTTAATAGAATATGCTAATCTGAGCGCCAACTGTTGTTTGTGTGTTGATTGGCGGTGAATCGTTAATTAATTGACTGACTCTTATTCATATAAAGCCATCAAAACGAGCTTGCTTGGTTACACAGCATTGAAAAGAGATTAATAAATTGGCATTTTATTTATATTTTATTATTTAATTACATACAAACATATATGTATGTAAGAAAATCATCTTAATTAATTTAAGGCACTAGAGAAAGATATGCAGGCTTTTACGATACTAATTACTCCAAAATGAGGTTAATTGAATACTGTTTTCTGGATGAGTTACATATTTCTGGGTGTTGGTGTTCAAAGTAAACAGATTTAAATATTAAAAAAGATATTTTTTTAATTGTTTATTTATTTTAGAACTCTTGAGGAAGTATTTAAATACATTTTCCGCATTAATCGAATATCTGTGTCTCAAAAAACTAGTTCCAACTTAATTGTGTTAATTAAAATGACGCAATTAGTATAAAATTAAATTTTTGAATATATTTTGAATTTTAATTTATTTTGAAAGCATTTTAATTAAATTTAAAATTTATTTAGAATTTTGTTAAATTTTTTTTTTGTTTTTTTTTTTATATTCAACTAAATAATATTTTGCATAAATTATGCTTGCCATATTGTTATTATATAGTTCACAGAATCTATAAATTTATAGCTCACAGATTTTTTTGTTTTCAAATATATTCAAATTTTAATAATAACACTTAAAAAAAGCAAAAAATAATAAGAAAATATTTCGCACAACTGTATTTCTATTAAATAAAAAAAATAAATTTTTTTAAATTTAAATTTAATAAAATAAATAAATAATTTAATAAAAATAATAAAATTTTTTAAATTAAATATAAAATTTTTTAAATTTAAATTTTATTTTATTATATTAAGTAAAAAATTATAAATATTTTTGAAATTTTATAAAAAAATTAAAAATTTGTAAACATAAATAATAACTGGAAAAAATAATCAAAATCGGCCGCATTTTGTGATAAATCTTAATATTGTGAATGTTGCTTTACATAAATAAGTTTATTTACTGCAATGAAAACGCTTTAGAGCCGCTCGAACACTCACTTAATCATTGGTACAAGAATAGATATGAATGCAAAGATATTTTTAAACACCGCTATCTACTTAAAAATAGCGATAGAAAGTGCATTTTATTTCTATTTAAAACATTTTTTAAGCATACTTGGACTTCACGTGGTAACCTCAGCCATCAACAATAACATTTCACACCTTTAAAGTTGTGTCATACATAGTATATCAGGCAATTCACAACACGAGATGCCACATGCCACATCTGTCCAATATATATGTAAATATATAGATATATAAAGTATAAAATGCATTAACTGCTTGAAATAGCTGACCTATTTGCATTGAAGGCAGACCCACGCAACTCATTTCCTAATGGCCCAGCTGCGAAGTCGAATTTATAAATAACTTTGAAAAAAATACCGAGAAAACCTTAAAAACACCTTCAACTCATAACCCCAACACGGCGCATAGGTCTCGCGACATTTTCAATGCAAATTCGAAGCTTAATTAGCTATACTTGATTTTCTTGGCGACAACAAAGTGACATGAAATTTAAAATTTGGCTGAATTTTTATTTTTTTTATTTGGCAATAAAATGAAATGCAAAATTGTTGTTGTTGCTTGTTTTATGTCACTTGCAATCTGTTTTTTTTTTGTTTTTTGCAAAAATTCGGTGGGTGTGACGGCTTGTTGATGCGTTATTGGTCGGGTTATTTGGCGAGTGGCGTGATCAACGCCTGTTTCAAATGCTAAATTTGAAAATACATATATATATATATATATAGCAGCACATATTATATATGTATATATATATATATACAGCAGTACACATTCCCTCCCCAACTTTGTTGCAACGCTTAGAAAGTCATATACGCTGTTTGTATTTTTATACTCTCGCAACAAAGTTGCTAGCAACAAAGTTGCTACGAGAGTATTATAGTTTTGTCCACATAACGGTTGGTTGTAAGTCCTAAAACTAAACGAGTTAGATATAGGGTTATATATATCAAAATGATCAGGGTGACGAGAAAAGTTCAAATCCGGATGTCTGTCTGTCCGTCCGTCTGTCCGTCCGTCTGTCCGTCTGTCCGTCCGTCCGTGCAAGCTGTAACTTGAGTAAAAATTGAGATATCTTAATGAAACTTGGAACACGTGTTCCTTGGCACCATAAGAAGGTTAAGTTCGAAAATCAGCAAAATCGGACCACTGCCACGCCCACAAAATGGCGAAAACCGAAAACACATAAAGTGCCATAACTAAGCCATAAATAAAGCTATGGAAATAAAATTTGGTATGAAGGATCACACTATGAAGAGGCATATTTGGATGTAATTTTTTTGGGGAAGTGGGCGTGGCCCCGCCCCAAATAGGTTTTTTGTATATATCTCGCAAACCAATAAAGCTATATAAACCAAACTTTCTGCGGTCGTCTTTTTAGCCACTTCCTAATACAGTCCAAAAATGAAAGAAATCGGATAATAACCACGCCCACCTCCCATACAAAAGTTAGGTTGAAAATTACTAAAAGTGGGTTAGCTCACTAACCAAGAACGTCAGAAACACTAAATTTCACATAGGAAATGGCAGATAGAAGCTACACGCAGATTTTTTTACAAAATGGAAAATGGGCGTGGCGTCGCCCACTTATGGGTCAAAAACCATATTTCAGGAACTACTCGACCGATTTCAATGAAACTTGGTTTGTAATAGTTTCCTTACATCCCAATGATATGTTGTGAAAATAGGCCAAATCGCTTCACAACCACGCCTACTTTTTATATACCAGAACTTTGAAGACGATCTGAATCGTTTACTTTACAATATATAAAGTAAGCACTAGTAAAGATATCGATGCAGAAATTTGCACAAATACTACGTTTATAGTGTGGCAGCCCCATTCTAAAAATCACCGAAATCGGACCATAGGTTGTCAAGGCCCCATATATCGAACCTCGGTACTTCTAACCTAATATTATGGTTTCCAACTTTCAATGGACTTTATACAATATATATGACTAATATGTATTATATAATATTAATAAAGTTAAATAAATAAATTGCGAGAGTATAAAATGTTCGGTTACACCCGAACTTAGCCCTTCCTTACTTGTTAGATTTCGGCATTTATACGGCTATAAAACAGATTCAAGTTCAATATACCGGCATTTCGCACTCGCAGCATGTAAACAAAGCCATAAATTTGATTAGTAGGAGTGAGGAATTAAAAAAAGAATTATAAAAAAATCAACTAACTGTTTGTAGTGCTGATTTAATCGCATGCAAAATAAATTTAAAATAAATTTGTGAAAGATAATCTATAAATACTGCAAGCCTACGTGCCCCAAAAATAGTCAAATGTTTACAAAATTCACAATCAAACATACATATATACATATATATGACATATGTCCAGAGAAATCACGCGGACTCTTATCAAAACAGCAGCTAAAGGTCCCTCCCCTGCACAAATAATGAGTTGTCTTCGCGTCTCGCAGACACTTAGCACAAAAATAAACAATAATAAAATTTCATTTAAGAAACTACAACAATCTATATGATTGGTATATGTCCATATATTTTCTGACAAAACATTTAAAAATATATATATTTTGAGGTTAGAACAATTTAGAAATATATTTTGAACAGTTTTTGATAACGTTTAATATGCTAAGATTAGTTACTTCTTTTGTTGGTTTTCAATTTTAAATAATTTTTTTCTTATTAATTTTTATTAACAATTATCTTATTAATCTCTTAATTTTCTTTATCCTTTCAGCCGCTGCCAAAAGCGAGTGATCTTCGCCGATGATGAGGGTCAACCGCTTACGGAGGTGCGCGTCATGTCTGAGCCCTCGAATGTGCCGCCATTGTGGAGCACAAAATTCCTGGAGCAAATTACACAGGGCCTGGTGAGTCCACATCCGGCCGATCAATGGACCGTCGACTTCAAACAACCAGCATCCGATTATCTAACATTTAGGTGAGTTGAGTTCATTATTTGCATTGCTTACAATTATTTTAGAAATATACTTATACATTTTTTTCGGCCTTACAGAGAAAAGATCGATCGTGACTTTGTCTCACTCGAAAATGTGATTGTTAAGGATGAGGAGTCCATTGTGGTCGGCACAGTGAAAGTGAAAAATATCTCTTTCGAAAAGGAAGTCGTTGTGCGCGTCACATGGGACGACTGGAAGAATCAGCAGGACATATTCTGCACATTTGCGAGGGTGAGTTGAAAGTGACTGCCGTCTAAAGGATCAAAATATTTAATTGTTTCTCTTCTTTATTTGTTTTCTAGGCTTATGGTCCAGCCACATATGCGCATGTCGTCTTCGACACGTTCTCATTCAAGATCACGTTGCCGCCAGCGTCAAAGCGCCTAGAATTCTGCATTTGCTATCGTGCTAATAACCAAGAATACTGGGATAACAATGGGGTAGGTCATAATGTTTGTTAAACCGCCTTAAGCATGTTCATAATTAATCACATTTCTTTGTCTCTTTCTCTCACTCTCTCTCTTTCAGCAGGGTAAGAACTATACTATCACAAAGCGCTCACCCTTCTACTACAACGCACTTTCGCCATATGACAAGAATTCGTCGCGCAACGCCTGTCGCGGTACCGTGATGTCAACACTGTCCGAAGCGCTGAGCAACTCGAAAGAGTATCAAACACAGAACAGTTGGAGTCAGGAGTCTGGGCCCTACTGGTAAATGTCATTTTTTTATATGAAGCAAGCAGTCAAGCTGTTGGTGAGCAAACTTGAATGAACAGTGAAGCTAAACAAGGAAAATTTCCTCAAATTCAACAGGCAACAAAAACAGATCGAGGAGAAATATTGGTGATGGATTATAGAAATAGGATGCGGCGAGTCGAGCGCCAGGAGCACAGGCTCACGTCGTAAGCGCTAACAACCCTGCAGTAGAAAAGAATCTTACATTAAATGCCAATATAGAACAACTACCAAATTAGACGCAGCAACAACAACAAAAACAAATAAATATATGCAACACAATAAATCCAAAAGACAGCGAAAATGATAAGCATCACAAGGATGAGGTTGGTTGTTAAGGCACAACGCCAACGGATAGACCAATCCAAAAGTGAGGAACAAATCTAGATTCAACAAATTCTAAGTATCATTTAGCCACTATGAAAACACACACAAACAACAACAAAATACAATAGAAAAGTGTAGCTTAGGGCTGAGTGAGCATATGCAGTGAAGCCTAAACTGCTTCAAAACAAAAAATCGGTTAATATTATATAACAAATCTGTTAGCTACGCAGGGTAGTGAGGAGCAGTGAAATTCGGTGCAATATTTGAGCATTATTTGTGTATAATTTGAAAAGCTTTAACTTGAAAAAAAAAAAACAAAAACTGATTTAGTGGCCCCTGCAAGTGTTAGCATTATGTAGGGCTCCTTTATTAAAGACTTGTGAATGATAGAGTGATATTAACACGTTGACTAAGTATACAAGCGAAAAGAAAGTAGAAAGAGTGAAGACACAACAAACTAGTAAACTAAAAAATAACGGTATAACAGAACGGAAATCAAAAGAAAGGCGACAAAAAGCAGAGCACCGCCATTTTGTAGAGTTTTAGTGCAGCAAGTGATAAAGAAAGTGACAAACTTAAATGGACTGCGCATTGCAGCCGCGCGCATAAACCTGTTTGGCCAGCGTTAATACGCAACTGAAGTGACTTCGAGCTGGTCTCGCACTTCACGGCCAACAGGTGGCGCTGCGTTAAATTTCCATGTTAGCACAAGTAGCGCTGCATAATTTCAACTAATGTGGAAATTAACTATTTAATATATATATTTGTGAACTATTTGAGGCATCAACAAACATATACGTGCGCTTTGTTGATATCTCAAGCACAAACGATTCCTAACTAGAAGCATAGAAAACGTGATGACTTGCCAATTATAGCCTAGAACGCTGCGCAAGCACTCACTAGCATGCCTAAGGCTATGCGCGCAGTGCCGCAAAGTGGCAAAAGAAACAGAAAGTAAGCTCAAAGCATATAAATTCAACACACTTGCTTACTTTTCTTGCTTTTGCTCGTCATTATACTTTGCTGCTGCGCATGCGTCTCGTTTTATAGAGACTGCGCATGCGCAAAACAATGAAATGGACACGTTGGGACTTCAAAGCTTTACTTTTTTACCTACTTTGAAGTTCTCAGCGTCGGTAGATAGTCAGCACATACTATAAAGCATATAAGAGTACGGTAACATGAAAACTTTAAAGGAAAAATGCAAACGCAAACTCAATATTTTTGCTAAAAAGACCTTACTGTGTGCACTTTAATCGAGACAGTGGCAGTAGTGACTAGGCGTATGGGGCCACAGTAGCGTTTAGCACTAGATTATAGTAAAGACAGTTAGTACAAGCATACAGGAACTACTTGAAACTATGAACAAGCAAGAGCTAACAAAAACTAGAAAAACAAAAAAGATTGAATGCAGTTTCTTAAATTAAAATTGAAATTCTAAAAACATATGTTATAACAAAAACAACAATGTAAAAAAAATCACATCCATCAACACATAAACAACAAAGAAAAATTATAGCTCCACACATACATATATATACTATATCTATAAACTATAAAATATACATACATACACATAGTTTTAAGTATGCTACACATATATATATATATAGATTATAGTTATAAGTTTGAAAACAAACAACCATTTGCTATAGCAATGTAGTCTACCTAGTTGTAAGTGCGGCAAAGAATATTGTGTTACGTTTGCGCGGCGTTTGTGTGATTTGAAATGCGTTTCTTTTACTATTATTTGATTATTATATTATATAAGCGAGCATATATTTTATTTTGTGGGTTTTTTAGAGCACATAAATGCTTAACGATTTTTTTAAATGGTTTAAATGGTTTTATATATATTTACGTGATTTTTTACAAGTCATTGCTCGGCTGCCGGCGTGTTTTATTTTTTATTTGCTGATTTAAATGATAACTGTAATTTTTTTATTAATTTTTAATTTAAAAAAAAAATTTATTAATTTTTAATTAAAAAAAAAAAAATTTTTATTAATTTTTTATTAAAAAATTTTTTTTTATTAATTTTTTATTAAAAAAAAAATTTATATTAATATTATTAAAAATTAAAAAAAAAATTAATATAAAATTTTTTTTTATTAATTTTTAATTAAAAAAAAATTTATTAATTTTCTATTAAAAAAAAAAATGTTACTAAAAAATAATAAATAAAGCATGCGTCACGTGTTGCAACCGATTTAAAGCGCTCGTGTGCAGAGAGCAGACTCAATTTTTATGTAAAAAAAAAATAATTTATATATATATAACTGTTTATTTGTGATTATTTTTATATACTCGACTTAAAGTTACTGTTGCAGCGACACAGACCGCCTCAATGGCACTTTTAATGTGTGTAATTTTAATTTTTTTTTAATATTTGGTTTTATGCAAACTGACAAAAGTACTTTTTTTTATATATTTTACCCACAACAAACTAATAATGTAGTATATATTATGATATAATTTTTTTTTTTAATTTTTTTTGTAATAATTTTTTAATTTCGCAACGACATTTATATTATTGTATGTATATGGTTTTGTATGTTCTAGATTTTGTAAGCGAAACAGTTTTTGTAACAGAACTATTATAATAAATAAGAGAAACAAAACAAAACAAAAGAAAAATAAAAAATAAACAAATTTGTAAATATTAATTTTAATGCCTAGTTTTATACACATACTATATATACTACATACTATATACTAAATGTAAATTGTTTTGATTTTAAGCGTGTGTAAGTAATTTCGAATATGTTGCCATACGAGAAGGAAATTTTATGATAATTTTGTTACAATACTAAATGCAATAAAAGCCAGTAAACAATATGCTATATACATATAGACAAGAAAAAAATATAAAAAATGTATAAAAAATATAAAAAAGTATATAAAAAATATTAAAAAAATATATAAAAATATAAAAAAGTATATAAAAATATATAAAAAAAGAAATAAAAATAAAAATAAAATTTGAAAACAAAAATAAAATGATATACAAAATTTTGTAGAAAAAAAACTCGGTCTAACATTATTATATTCTCTAATTTGTAAACTGAATTTTAATTTCATATTTTGTTAAAACTATTTTATGCATAATGTTAGCATACATTCGATTTTTTTTTACTTATTATGCTCTCATTTGTATCTGAAACTGTAAGACTGAAATGGTTGTTAAGAAAGTTACACAAAAAATTTAGCTAAACAAAATCAAATTGTGCGTTTTTTTGTAATTTCGACGCAATATTATTTGTGTTTTCTTGTTGTTGTTGTTGCTGTGCGCTAACAACAAATTTATGAATTGGCAGCTAATTGTAGACTTTCACAAGTAACTGAAGAGTACATAGACATATGTAAACTGTTTTAAAAAAAACTACAATTACATAACGGCACTCATATATATTGTAAATATAGTGTATACGACGCTTTTTGGGCATAAAGTTGGATTCCAAACAAAAATTTCAAAATATTCTATATAAAAGAGAATCAATTTTGAAATGCACTCAAGAAGCAACGACTTCAATATTAAGTTGGAATTCGTGTTTTTTGTGTTAATAAAGCAATTTTCAATACGAGAAAAGAAATTAACATAAATATAACACGCGTATAGCGCAGCCTAAACTCGTTCGTATACTACATATAGCAAGTTACAGAGGTTATTGAGTTTGATTTGAATACAATATTCAGTTGTACAGTTGTTACAAACTGCTAAATTTGAATTTAGCAACGAAAAATCAATAATTTTTTTTTTGGAATTTTTCAAAAATTCGAATCAAAAATGTATATTAAAACAGCAATGAAAGTGTTTGAAATGTACACTCATGTATGTACTTTTATGTAACAATTGCTTAGTAGTTGGCCTTCAAGCAGAATTATGCGCTAAAAATAATACAAAATTCACTGTAATGACGCATTGAATGATTTTGAAGTGAATTTATCTTGAAAAATTATATGTACTTTTAACGAGATATGAAGAGCCCTATACCATTTCAACATACAGTTAAACTTCCTTAACTCTAATCACTATAATCGACAAAAAAAACATCGAGTTAGAGAGACTTCGAGTTATGGAAGATAATATGTATGAAATTTGTCTCCTATTGCCAATTCAAGAGTTGGAGTTATGGAGAACTTCGAGTTATAGCCGTTCGAGTTATGGAATTTCAACTGTAATTGTAAAGTTTTCTATCAACTATTTGCCTTACTCTACGGTTCCTGCTACTAAACTAACTATCTATCTTCATATCATATACACTGTAAATATGTAAAGAAAGATTTATACTATATCAACTACTATCATTGGTTGATATATACAATCAAGCTATTAACTTTAAGTAAGCCATATATGTAATATTGATATTGTTAAACGCAATTTGTGGATATTTAGTTTTTAAAGTAGCATTAGCTCAACAAATATACCCTATACAAATAGCTATACATTGTATGTACAGAAAAAGTTCTAAATAAAATATGTTTTTTTGAAATATAGATTTTTCATTCAATTTTTTTCATTTTCATTTAAATACAGCACCACACTTACCCTCTCCACACTTCTACATTTGCAAGAAATATCAAATTTTAATGAATAAAACACAGTCGCTTAGTTTTGAATATTTTACTATATTTTTTCGGACAACGTTAGCAACGCTGTTTAGCGGGGTTTACAAAATACACGACAGCACTTGTGGGGATAAAACGATACATAATTTCAAACTTTTAACTTAATGCCGCTAAGCATGTGTTACAATAATCGTTAGTAAATTTTACATAATTCTTTACACTTTAACTGCTCGCACACAAATAGAATTTTTTTTAGCTTAAATACGTTTAACAAGTGCCGGATATGGAAAATTGGAAACAAGTAGTTTAATAGAAATACAGAATGTACTTTGCAATTAGTCAATAGTTTAATATTTAAGAAATGCAAAGTTGCGAGAGGCACATTTACATTACCCACTGGAATGCCAGAATTATGTTGCTGTAAATGCTTTGAAAATTAACCTATAAAATTAACCGTATATCGTGTTTCAACACTTTTCACTTTTCACCTTAAACACTAAGTTTTCAGCAGTTTTATGCAGTTTTGAAAATGTATCGTCGTCTTTCGTCTTGCTGCTTTCATTGCCCCCCATTAAATGCGTCGTTACGCGTGTCCGAGCCAATGTTTGTATGTATATATATTCACTGCTTTCGATCGTACTGTTGTGGTAAACTTGCTATACTTGCTTGCGTCTTCTTAACTACTGTGTAACTGTGACCACTTAATGGCGTCTCACTTTAATATCGCTGGCTGAACTTATTTAATTTAGATACGTATTGTAGTTTGCTGATGAGTTGCATTAAAACTAAAATTTTGTTTACTGTGAGCCCTCGAGTTTGGCCTTGAGGGAAGCTGGCATCTCTGGTGGTGGTGGACGTGGCAGAGCCAAGGCGACCTTGACACCGTCATAGATGAACCATTGCAGGGCAGTGAGTGTACCAATCATGATGATACGTGGCGTCAGACCGTTCCACATACCCATGAAGCCAAGCGATTTAGCCACTTGGATGGCGCTGGAGCCCTTGGCTTGGTTCAATTTCGAAACGACCACATCAGCGGGATGCGATACGATGGCGCAGAAGACACCAGCAATGTAACCGGCAGCGAATGTCACCACCAATTGTTCACCCTTGGTGCAGTCGACACGTGGCTTAGGTACAACGTGTCTAAATGAGAAAAGAGAGAAAATTTTAATTTAGCATAGTTTATAATAAAATAGCAGTAATTGATAGAGAGTAACGCATGATACTCACTTGTACAACAATTCCACGGTGCGTTCGAAGCAGGCGAACTTCATCATGGTGTATGGGATTTGACGCATCCACAATGGCACCAGACCCTTGTAGAAGGCAGTGACACCCTCATCCCTGATCATCTTAGGCAAAGCCTCACGCAGATTGTTGGCAAAGCCAGGAGTGGTCTGGATCTTGACCTTGGCAGCTTCCATAGGAGCCAAAGCAATATCGGCGAAGAATTCAGCCGAAGCAGAGGCAGCCAAGTACAACCAGGTACGATACAAGTATGAGTTCTCTTCACCCAAGATGTTGGAGTAGTATACTTTGAAGACTTCATATAGACCGAACTTGCACAGACCCTACACATTTTATGAGTAAACAAAGATAAAATCATACATAAATAAATAAAATTAAGACATAATATTGGATTTAACTAAAAATGTCTAGCAAATACATAGCTCAGCAAAATATGTAAAAAAGTGTCAAATAAAGGGCTTTAAAGTAATTTCGGACTAGTTTATAGTATTATGCAATGATATGTGACACATTTTTCGAATCTAATCTTTTATGTACTTTTTTCTAAAACTCCGCACTACTTTTACTACATACATTTGTGTATTTCTAGTCTAGCCAGTTTAATTACCGTGAATTCTTATCACATGATAACCAAATCTAAATAGATGACGTCGAGCGGAAACGCTGATATGGATTTACACACAAACAAACTTTTGTTGTGAGTGGAAAAATGTCAAGCCAGAAGAAAATCATACGTAATAAGCATACAAATTAATCATTGATTTTCATCAGGTGGCATTAACAAATGGGATTTTGAAATGGAATATACTGTTTGTTATTTCATGTGTAGCAAAGAAATAAATCAAAGCGAAATGTTTAGCATTAAAAATCAATAAACCGATAACGACTAGGGATTGTGTAACCCAGAAACAATACTTAGTATTTTCGCATTTCTTATTTTGACGTCCACCACAAATGTACATCGATTGATGTCTTCACAGAATTCACTTGACTGCACTAATTTTTCTCTATTCCTTTGTCCCGTTCCATAATGTATTTTAACTTATTTGCTTTGTATACATTTTAATCGTGCACTTCGCCCACTCACTCACCTGTGCTGAGTAGCCGAAGAATGTTGGTGCCCAGCCCTTAGCCAGACCACGTGCGCCTTCCTCAGCAATGGTAACCTTGAAGCCGTTGATCAAATTCTTGTACTTTTTGGGGTCAACTTGCAGACGGCATTTAACCAAATCCAACGGTACGACGAAGGTGTGCGTAGTACCGCAGGACAGGATGCCACCAACACCGCATAGCGCAAAGTATTTGTTGCTGCCGAATTCGCACGAATCACCGCTAGGTGTTGCAGCTGCTTGAATCTGGCGTCCAGGCACGGGGCCAGTCGCTGACTTACCGGTGGTGTCGCATTGGACTTTAGTAAATGGAGTACGCAATGGCGAATTTTTGGCAGCTTCGAACAGTGATGAGAACATTTTGGATTATGTTACTTTTCGCTGTTTCGGTGAATTCTTTCGAAATCTGTAAAATAAATTAAAGCAAAAAGATTTTTAAACTCAGATCAAGGTCAGTTGTAATTCGCCAAAAAATCATCCCTCTTATTGAGGTTACATAACGTTGTATTTGCTGACGAATACGCCGATTTTTGAAGAAAGGTTTATTCTCTTTATAAAGCTTAAATTTTCGTATTATAGTTGTTTATTCTAAACACCTAATCTTTTTTCAAAGACTTTGGATATATAATATATTAAATAAATATTGTATTATGTAATTTATTTAAAAAAATTCGCACTTACACAGACAGCACCTATTACGGGCACGAGAAAGACACTTAAGAAGAAAATGTCTGCTTCCCACCTGACAGATGAACACCGACGAGTCACTCGTTACTCGTTGCTAATAAACAGCGCTGCTTTTTCTGTTCCCACTCGTTATTAAATTGCTAAGTTTACTATTCGAGAACAGAAGAAAACTTAACACAGCAGACTGCATTTCTAATTAACAATATTCCACCGATGTTTTGAAGAATACACTTTATTTTATGAAATTTAAAATTTTTACAAATAATTGTAACTAATAATTTCAATGAGTTATAAAATATTTAAAAAATCATCAGAACCAAAAAAATTTATCCAATACAACTCTATGTATAAACACATTTTTTTGAAAAGATTACGAATGACAGCGAAAGCGCAATTTAATAATTTGACAGATCATTGAAGCAGCCGGAGAAAATATTATAATTTTTAAGCGCTGTGAAAATAACAATTTACACAATATTCTTCATAAATTAGCTAAGAAAATCATAAATCACCATGGCGGATGCAGCAGCGCGTCAGCTGCAATATGAATACAAAGCGGTAAGTTATTTATTAGGGAACAATGTGCATGTGAAAATATCAAGCAAATGAGCGTCTAGTGTGAAAAACGAAAGTAAACGTTTAAAATTGCATGCTGCAAATGAACTTGAAAATTGGTATATACAGCTTAAGTTTATTTCTAGAATTCCAATCTTGTGCTGCAAGCTGATGTGCGACTCATTGAACGTCCACGTCGTGATGAGGCCACCGGAGAAGTGGTATCTCTGGTCGGTAAGTTGGAAGGAACGCGCATGGGTGATCGCTATCAGCGCACAAAACCCGAAAAAATGGAAGAACGTAAAGCCAAACGTCAGAAAAGAGATGAGGCGCAATATGACTTCGAGCGCATGAAAGGCGCCACATTGCTGTCGGAAGGTATAGATGAAATGGTCGGCATTGTGTACCGACCCAAGACACAGGAAACTCGCCAGACATATGAGGTGCTCTTAAGTTTCATACAAGAAGCGCTGGGAGACCAACCGCGCGACATTTTGTGTGGTGCGGCGGATGAAATTTTGGCAGTGTTGAAGAATGATAAGCTAAAAGATCGCGAACGCAAGCGTGAAATAGACAGCTTGTTAGGCTCAGTAACCGATGAGAGGTGAGTTTTTATTATTTTTAACATACAAATAACTAATTATAATTTCATTATTTATTATTTCCTCCAATAGATTCGCTTTGTTGGTCAACCTCGGTAAGAAAATCACGGACTTTGGTTCAGATGCCGTGAACGCTTTAAACATCGCTGGCAATGAAGAGCAAATTGATGAAACTTACGGTATAAATGTGCAATTTGAGGAATCTGAGGAAGAAAGTGATAACGATATGCATGGTGAAATTCGTGACGAAGATGGACAAGAAGAGGGCGAGGAAGCACGCATCGACCATACGCTGCACGCCGAAAATGTGATTATTTACAAAGCATAATTTTTGATGAAAAAATAATAATTTATTTTCTATTTTATATTTTAGTTACTCACTGAGGAGGCTGCCAATGTGAAGAAAGAACGTGGTCTACATCCATTAGATATCGACGCGTACTGGTTACAGCGTTGCCTGAGTAAATACTACAAAGACGCCATGGTATCACAAAGCAAAGCCGCCGATGTGCTAAAAATTCTCAAAGACGCTTCCGACGAAAGAGACTGCGAAAATCAACTTGTACTTTTGCTAGGCTATGACTGTTTCGACTTCATAAAACAGTTGAAGAACAATCGGCAAATGATTTTGTATTGCACAATGTTGGCCTCAGCGCAAACAGACAGCGAGCGGCAACGCATACGTGAAAAGATGCGCAATGACAACCATTTAGCAAAGATATTGCGCCAATTGGACACTGGCAAGGCGGAAGAAGACGATTATGGCAATTCATCGCGCACAAACAAACGTGGAAAGGAGGAAAACGATGACTCTGGGCAAGGCACGGCGGGTCAGGTGGCAGGTGTACGCCAAGTGCTCGAGTTGGAGGAATTGGCGTTTACGCAGGGATCCCATTTCATGGCAAATAAGAGATGTCAACTGCCAGACGGTTCGTTCCGTAAACAACGCAAAGGCTACGAGGAAGTGCATGTGCCCGCATTGAAACAAGTGCCTTTCGAGGACAAGGAGGAGTTGCAACCGATCGATAAACTACCAAAATATGTGCAGCCGGTCTTTGAGGGCTTTAAAACACTCAATCGCATACAAAGCCGTCTGTGGAAGGCCGCGCTGGATAGCGATGAGAATATGTTGCTATGTGCGCCCACCGGTGCCGGTAAAACGAACGTTGCTTTGCTCACGATGATGCGCGAAATCGGCAAACACATCAATGAGGATGGCACAATCAACGTGGATGAATTTAAGATCATCTATGTGGCGCCCATGAAGTCTTTGGTACAGGAAATGGTGGGCAACTTTGGCCGTCGCTTGTCGTGCTATAATCTGACCGTCTCCGAGTTGACTGGTGATCACCAGTTGACACGCGAGCAAATCGCGGCCACACAAGTAATCGTGTGCACTCCAGAAAAATGGGATATTATCACACGTAAGGGTGGCGAAAAGACATTCACAAGTCTAGTGCGTCTAGTGATCATCGATGAAATTCACTTGTTGCACGATGAGCGCGGTCCAGTGCTGGAAGCGCTTGTGGCACGTACCATCCGCAATATCGAGACCACACAGGAGGATGTGCGGTTGGTCGGTTTGTCCGCCACGCTGCCTAACTATCAGGATGTCGCCACATTCCTGCGCGTTAAGCCAGATAAGGGTCTGTTTTACTTCGATAATAGCTTCCGGCCAGTGGCGTTGGAGCAGCAGTACATCGGTGTTACCGAGAAGAAGGCGCTCAAGCGTTTCCAAGTCATGAATGAGATCGTTTACGAGAAGACCATGGAGCACGCAGGTCGCAATCAGGTGCTTGTCTTCGTGCACTCGCGCAAAGAGACGGGTAAGACGGCGCGCGCCGTGCGTGACATGTGTCTGGAGAAAGACACGCTCGGCAGTTTTCTGCGCGAAGGATCGGCCAGCATGGAGGTGTTGCGCACGGAGGCAGAGCAGGTGAAGAACACGGAGTTGAAGGAGCTGCTGCCCTATGGATTCGCTATACATCACGCTGGCATGACGCGTGTCGACCGTACATTGGTGGAGGATCTCTTCGCTGATCGTCATATACAGGTGAGATTTACATAAATAAATTAAAAAATTTGACTTTCAATATTTTTTTCGAAACCCTTTAATAGGTTCTGGTTTCAACAGCCACACTGGCCTGGGGTGTTAATTTGCCAGCACATACAGTCATCATCAAGGGCACACAGGTTTACAATCCGGAAAAGGGTCGTTGGGTGGAATTGAGCGCACTGGACGTTCTGCAGATGTTGGGTCGTGCTGGTCGTCCACAATACGATACCAAAGGCGAGGGCATACTCATCACCAATCACAGCGAATTGCAATTCTACCTTTCACTGCTGAATCAACAACTGCCCATCGAATCACAGTTCGTCTCAAAAATGCCAGACATGTTGAATGCTGAAATCGTGCTGGGCACAGTGCAGAACCTTAAAGACGCCGTACATTGGTTGGGTTACACCTACCTCTATATACGTATGCTGCGTAATCCCACCTTGTATGGTATCTCTCACGACGCCATACGCGACGATTCGCTGTTGGAGCAGCATCGCGCGGATCTTATACACACTGCCGCGCTGCATTTAGATCGCAGCGGTCTCGTCAAGTATGACCGCAAGAGCGGCCAATTCCAAGTGACCGAGTTGGGTCGCATAGCTTCGCATTACTATTGCACGCACGAAACCATGATGACTTACAATCAGTTGTTGAAGCAAACGCTTAGTGAGATCGAGCTGTTCCGCGTGTTTTCACTCTCGTCGGAGTTCAAGCACATTGCTGTGCGCGAGGAGGAAAAGTTGGAGTTGCAAAAGCTTATGGAACGTGTACCGATACCGATCAAAGAGTCAATGGAGGAGCACAGCGCCAAGGTGAATGTATTGTTGCAAGCATACATATCGCAATTGAAACTGGAAGGTTTCGCACTGATGTCGGATATGGTCTTCATAACGCAGTCTGCGTCGCGTTTAATGCGCGCCATCTTCGAAATCGTACTCTACCGTGGCTGGGCGCAACTGGCTGACAAAACTTTGACACTCTGTAAAATGATTGACCGCCGTATGTGGCAGTCCATGACGCCACTGCGGCAGTTCAAGAAGATGCCCGATGAAATAGCTAAGAAGTTGGAGAAGAAAAACTTCCCATGGGAACGCCTGTACGATCTGGAGCCCAATGAGATCGGCGAGCTGATACGCGTGCCAAAGTTGGGCAAGACAATACACAAATTTGTCCATCAATTCCCGAAGTTGGAGCTGTCCACGCACATACAGCCTATCACACGTGCCACACTGCGCGTCGAGCTTACGATTACGCCCGATTTCCAATGGGATGAGAAGGTGCATGGTTTATCCGAAGGTTTCTGGATTCTCATTGAGGATGTGGATTCTGAGGTGATTTTGCATCATGAATTCTTTTTGCTGAAGGAGAAATACTCACAGGATGAGCACCAAATAAAGTTCTTTGTGCCAGTCTTCGAGCCATTGCCACCGCAATATTTCTTACGCATCGTCTCTGATCGTTGGATCGGTTCGGAAACTCAATTGCCAGTCTCTTTCAGACATTTAATATTACCCGAGAAGAATATGCCACCAACAGAGCTGCTTGATCTGCAACCGTTGCCCATCTCTGCGCTGCGCAAACCGAAATTCGAAGAGTTTTATGTCGACCGTTTCCCACAATTCAATCCCATACAGACGCAGGTTTTCAATGCCGTCTACAACAGCGACGATAATGTGTTTGTGGGCGCACCCACCGGATCCGGCAAAATGACCATTGCCGAGTTCGCCATCATGCGTCTGTTTTCACAGCAAGCCGAAGGTCGTTGTGTCTACTTGGTGTCGAAAGAAGCGCTCGCCGATCTCGTATTTGCCGATTGGCATGCAAAATTCGGTGGGCTTTCACTAAAGGTCGTTAAGTTAACCGGTGAAACTGGCACCGATCTGAAATTGCTAGCCAAAGGTCAAATTATTGTTACGACCGCTGACAAGTGGGATGTGTTGTCGCGTCGTTGGAAACAACGGAAGAACGTGCAGGCGGTCAATCTCTTTATAGTGGACGAATTGCAATTGGTTGGCGGTGAAGACGGTCCAGTTTTGGAAGTTGTTTGTTCACGCATGCGCTACATTTCGTCGCAAATTGAGAAACAGATACGCATCGTGGCGCTCTCCTCCTCGTTAGCCGATGCGCGCGATGTCGCGCAATGGCTGGGCTGCAACGCCAACGCAACATTCAATTTCCATCCGAGTGTGCGTCCCATACCGCTCGAGTTACACATTCAAGGCTACAGCATTACACACAATGCCACGCGCATTGCTTCCATGTCGAAGCCCGTATATAATGCGATCATCAAATACAGTCCACACAAGCCCGTCATCGTTTTTGTTTCATCGCGCAAGCAAGCGCGTCTCACGGCCATCGATATACTGACATACAGCGCTTCGGACATGCAACCGAATCGTTTCTTCCATGCCGAAGAGGAGGACATCAAACCATTCCTCGACCGTATGTCCGATAAGACGTTGAAAGAGACGCTCTCGCAAGGCGTGGCATACATCCATGAAGGCCTTACAGCTTCCGATCACCGGCTGGTGGAGCAGCTCTTCGACTCCGGAGCTGTGCAAGTAGCAGTGGTGGCACGCGATCTCTGCTGGGGCATGAGTATTTCGGCGCATTTGGTGATAATTATGGACACACAATTCTACAATGGCAAAAATCATTCCTACGAAGACTATCCCATAACGGATGTTCTGCAAATGATTGGACGTGCCAATCGTCCCATTGAAGACGCGGATGCTAAGTGTGTACTCATGTGTCAATCATCCAAGAAGGACTTCTTTAAGAAATTCATAAATGAGCCACTTCCAATTGAGAGTCACTTGGACCATCGTCTACACGATCACTTCAATGTGGAGGTGGTCACCAAAACCATCGAGAACAAACAGGACGCGGTCGACTATCTCACTTGGACATTCTTATACAGACGTCTCACACAGAATCCCAACTATTACAACTTACAGGGTGTCACACATCGTCATCTCTCCGATCACCTGTCCGAGTTGGTCGAAAATACACTTTCCGACTTGGAACAGTCCAAGTGTATTAGCATTGAAGACGATATGGATACGCTACCGTTGAATTTGGGCATGATTGCAGCATATTATTACATCAATTACACAACAATTGGTTAGCGTCTTGAATATTTGAAAAGCAATTTTGATATTTATATTATCCTTTTTTTTTGGTTACAGAACTCTTCAGTTTATCGCTGAATAGCAAGACTAAAGTGCGTGGTTTGCTCGAGATAATCTCATCAGCAGCAGAGTATGAGGACATTGTTGTGCGTCATCACGAGGAGAATATCCTGCGCACACTCTCCCAACGTTTGCCGAACAAATTGACCGGTCCCAACGACACTGCGCCAAAGTAAGTAACACCAACCTCTATAGGGTCTTCAATTGTCTGAATTGGAACTATAAAATATAGCTAATAAACTCATTTCCCTTTACGCAGATTCAATGACCCCCACATCAAAACAAACTTGTTGCTGCAAGCCCACTTATCACGTTTGCAATTGGGCCCCGAACTACAGGGTGACACCGAACTAATTTTGGGTAAAGCTATACGCCTCATACAAGCCTGTGTCGATGTGCTCAGTTCCAATGGCTGGCTCTCGCCGGCTGTGGCTGCCATGGAGTTGGCACAAATGGTCACGCAAGCCATGTGGAGCAAGGACTCCTACTTGAAACAGTTGCCGCACTTCACAGCCGACATTATCAAGCGTTGCACAGAGAAGGTACAGTTGGGCACAAAGCTTTCTAATTTTCGCAAAACTAATCTTTAATATGTATTTTGCAGAAAATCGAAACTGTTTTCGATATCATGGAGTTGGAGGATGACGACCGCTCACGTCTCCTGCAGCTAACTGACGCACAAATGGCCGACGTGGCGCGCTTCTGTAACCGTTATCCAAACATAGAAATGAACTTCGAAGTGCTGGATAAGGATCGCATCAATTCCGGTTCCACAGTGAATGTCGTCGTGCAACTGGAGCGTGAAGACGAAGTTACCGGACCAGTCATTGCGCCATTCTTCCCACAGGTATGTCAAGAATTGCGGTTTTTTTTGTTGTAATTTTTGTATTTCCAATTTCTTTTCCAACAGAAACGCGAGGAAGGCTGGTGGGTGGTCATTGGTGATCCGAAAACAAACTCACTGCTCTCCATCAAACGTCTGACGCTGCAGCAGAAGGCGAAAATCAAATTAGATTTTGTCGCGCCCAGTCCCGGCCGGCACGAATACACGCTATACTACATGAGCGATTCATATTTGGGCTGCGATCAAGAGTACAAATTCTCCATCGAGGTTGGCGACTTCCAGTCGGAGAGTGAAAGCGAATCGGAATAAACTAATAATAATTATATTCGGTCTTCACTTAGTCTTAGTTCAACGTTTGTCGTAGATTTCTGCATAAATTTGCATGTCTCAAGTGTGCGCGTGTTTGTAATAAACAAAGAAAAACAAACAAATCTCTTCAGTATTTTTTATTATTTATAAGCACAGCAGTGACGTTAAATAATTCGAAATTCCAGTTTTTTAATTAATGACAGCTCAAATGTGCAAATCAAAGTGTTAGAAAAGGAAAGCAATTACCAATAATTCTTCATTTGATAGCAGCGATATTGACAAAATTGCACAAATTAATTTTAATATCGAGTATTTCTGTAACTTAGCGCTCTTATTGACGAACAGACACCGCTGAACCACGGCTGTTCGCTTGATTGCCCTTCGGGCCATTGGCAAAGCTATTCGTGCTGGCAAAGTTGATCACCTGTCCATTGGGCAGCTTATAAACTTGGCTCATCGAAGCAGCGCCAGAGTTTTGAGAACCAAAAATACCCGACTGCGAAGCTTGTGTCAGTGTGCCCGCCGAGGAGGCACCAAACGAACCGAGTTGACTGAAAGTGTTGAACGCCTGCGAACCAGCATTGGCGGCAGATGAACCAGAGCCTTGCGGTCCGAAATAGTGACTGTTCGCATCAGCTGCAGCGGTCGCCTGCGATTGCCCCGATTGTGGTGCACGCTTGACACGCACATGCTCCAGCAATGAGGCGCTGTTCAAGGGCATTTCGAAGGGTATGCTGCGCACACGTCGCACCTGACCACGCAAATTGGCTTTTGGCTTGATACGGAGCGAAGACTCCACCAGCACTTCATCGACAGCAGCGCCATTGATCGCTGTGGCAGAGAAGGAAACAAAATTTTGTTACGTTTAATAATATTTGGGAAACGGTTGTTGACTTTTTATGTTTTTTACTCACGTAACGGCGCACTGGGTGTATTATCCTCACTGACAACATTCAAGCTAGCTGCCGTGACGCATGCTGCGAAGAGCATTAAGGTAGCCGAAAAAGTTAGGAAATTCATTGTCTACTATTGTTATATATGTATATTTATTTCGTTTGAATTACACACAGCGTTTCGCTAACGCGTCGTTTCCACACAACGTTTGATCTTCACTAATCGCTGTTCAAACACAGACTATTGCTTGAGTCATTGACTGAGCCGCAGATAACTCTCGCCTTTACTAGTTGCCGCTTAAGGTAAACGCTGAGCAGCGAAGGTAGCAATGAGCGCAACAGTGGGCTAGAAAACCTTTAAATGCGGAAAATACTGGACACGTAAGCTGCTTTTGGAAATTTTCATAATTTTTGAAATTCAATTTGTAAGAAGCCTGAAAATATGCTTTGTATAAAAATTTATCACTTCAGTTGTGAAAATATTAAAAATCGAGTCAGCGAAGATATTTTGCTATAAAAAATATGCATGAAAATGTAAAATATTGGTTTACAAAAACCAATGACTGAACAGCCTCAGCTTCAAGCACTTCATGGTCCAAGCCGCACTTTACTCGTTCCAAATATATTCAAGCACATACACTCGACATACATACATACAGCATTGCTCCGCTTAGACAATTTATTATTTAACAATGCGACAGCTGGGGGAAGACCATAACGCAAATCATCCGCGAGCAAATAAACAGCCAATAGCTGAAATATCACAATGGTCAACATGAGCCCAAAACCAGAAAGCCAATAAGTAAGCAAGCAGCATCCAAAAACATATATGTATGTGTGTGTGTGTATCTCTGTGTATTTGGAAAGAGCGACTCGGCGTTCAAGAAACAAGTTTTCGTAAGTCATTAAGGAAGAAACTAGTTTTTGGGTTTCCTTTGAAGACAGCGCTAAATGCTTAAATAAGCAGCATCTTAATTACAAACACACACAAAAAGAACCAATTGTTGTACTTTAAGCAAACATATGACTGAGAGAGAGAAAGCGATTCTCTTTTGGAAGCTTAAAGAGCGCAGTCTTAAATTGAAAATGTAAAAGAGCGCAAGCCAAGAGAGCGGAAACTAAAACACGGAAATAAAAGCTAAATTTAAGCAGTTAACTTCAAAACAGTTACAAATGTTGCTAGTCTTTCACACTCAAAAATAGACAAATCTTCAAACATCGCATTTTATTATATTCATGTATATGTAGCTTTATTTGGACTTAATCAAAAAATGTATTTATTTAATAAGAGCAAAACAGTGCAACCACGCTGCATGTACATACATATAGATACAACTATAAACATACATACATACATGAGTAAGAAAAAACCACAGAAATTCAAACTTTTTAGTTGTCAATATGCCATATTGTTGTTGCATTGTTGTTTTAATTGATACACTAAACACACATATTTGTATGTATGTGTATGTGTTTACACATTGATATATAACATTTAGTGGCTGACTGAGCAAAGTGCATTGTGAAATTATCATATTACATATTCAGTTCGAGTATCAAGCGCCCGCCACACACTTACTACAAATTACATAAGTTTGCATGGTGGAATTGTTGTTGTTGTATATTTACGTGTACAATATTATATGAGCAAGGACTATGTAAAGTACTTTATTATACATCTATGTATGTATGTATTGTGTGTATGTATGTGCTACATATGTATGTAACTAACAAGTATACATATGGTCATATTGGTAGTTCATTATTAATATTATTTATTAACACAATGTTCATTTCCTGTCTGAGATCGCTTAAATAAGACTACAAACATATGGTGAAATTATGTTGTTTTGTGTAAAATTCGCACTTTTTAAATTTCAATTTAATAGAGGCAATGATAATTATGCAGTCGTTTGTAACGGTCATGAGCTAATGAAATCGAGAAAATTAATATTAAATTCTATTTTTGAAGCGTACTTAATAATTAAATAAACATTTTTTCCAATTTATGTTTACATTTACATACCGGGCGCATGCGCAGCCGTTGAGTTTCAAACCACCAAAGGATTCGCTCAAATGAAAGTTACACGATATCGGGCGCACACACCCTAATGTACCCTGTATTGTTGCAAATCATAAAGCTTTTTCGCTCTTTGCGACCAAACTAAGACACTTTAAAGTTGAAACATTATTATATACTAGCATAACAATTTATGTAATTTTTTTCTTCTCAATAATAAGTTGATATACACAGTTGTAAAAGTAAATCTCAAGTGCATTTCGTTAGTTTGTACAACAAATGAGTTACAAAAGTAAAACAAAATTAATTATATTTAAGGTTAAGGAGAATCTCAAAGTTAATTGTGTAATCGAAAGAGTAAATTTTTGTACAATTCTAAAGTCCACTAATGCTGATTTGGCTGTTCAATACTTAAAATTTCGCTAATGTGTACATGTGTCTCGCACAATTTTGTAGCTGCTTAATTTTTTTTAAATTAATTTTAATTAACAAGCTGACGCAATTGCTGTCTATGTTTAAGTTCGTGTAGATGTGTACATATGTTTAATACGTCTGCTTTCCTGCTTTCTTCATGTCGTTTATTATTTCAATTAATTTTTTGTCTTTTCTAATTCTTCTTCAAATTGTTTGTGTATTTCTACAGAGAAAATGTGCGCCTTCATTCAATGCCATGAGCAAAAATCATCACCAAACCCGGTTCGACCATTACGTCTTCAGACATATGAGCATTATCGCAGCTTAAAACCAACACAGCTTGTTTACCTGCAAATTGTATGCGCTTGTGAATATCTAGTGAATATACTTCTGAGAATAAACGTTTACCTGGTATACGTCGGCAGACGTAGTTATCGTAGATGCGTCTATTATTCTGTCGCGTCTCTAGTGAGCTCAAGCCCCGTGGCCAGCGTCTTTCGTGGCAATTCTCCATTAGATTATCCAGTATATGTGGTGGGCAACCAGATTCGGACAATGCACGTTTGATCATCATCTGAAAGCATAATATATTCATATAAAACTTTGGAAATTCACTTAGCAATTGAACGCTTTACCTGTAGTGCATCATCCGGTGTTGAGATCATACCGCCCCAGCGTGTTACGCGTGCACGTGACAAAGTCGAACTCCAGCGTATTACCTCATCGCGTTCCATCTGATCGGCAATCGCACGCATAGCTGGATTGGAGACGCGCATTGCGCGCATAAAGTCTTTAAATAGTTGCAACTCACGCTTCAACTCATTGATGACCAAATTCTGATCACCAATCTCTGTCTTAAGCTCTCCCATTTTCAACTGCTGTTGATGTATCATAGAACGCAATTCTCGCAAGCAATTGTGATCCTTGAGCTCGTCCTTGGGTATAACAAAACCACACCCCTTCTCACACGGCAATGGACGTTTTGGGTTGTGTTCACACTCTTCCAGATGAGAGTTCAATGCATCCAGCTTGAGTACTAATGTGCAACCGTATGGCGCATTATCGCAGGTGATGGAAAGTCTAATGAAAAAATGCACAAACACATTTTTTTGGCGAAAGAGCAAATTTTACTTTTGGCTGAATGCTTACCGTGAAAGCAGATTGCGAAGTATACGCGGCACGGCGCGCAAATTAGCGGTGTTTAATGCGTTGCGGTCTACTGGGCAGGTGGGCTGACGGGTGAGCCATTCGTTAATGCACGCACGACAAAAAGCATGTTCACACATTGCCGCCTAAGGAGAAATGCAAAGTGAAAGAAATTAATGACGGCCATAGCAGCATACGAAATTATTTTCACAAATTTGCGCATTTTTAATTTGCTTTATGGTTACTGACCTGTAGCGGCTCTTCAAGAACACCTGAGCATATGGGGCAAGTGAGTTCTTCATCCACTTCACCCTGAAAGCGATGCAAATCGTAACCCATTTTCGTGTAGGATCCGTTGCCTAATGGTGCTGAAAATGTGGCAAGTGGCGTCTGCCTACAAATTCGTGCAACACCACTGTTGCTTGAGCAACCGAAATTGTTATTTTCGCAACCTTTTCTTTTTTCTTTTGTCCTCGTTCATTCGGTTTTAGGTCTTTTTCTCTATTAGCTTGAGCCCTTTTAATTGTGGATTTCACTGCACTCAATTTTTATTTCACAGAATGCCTTCGTTTATCAGCTGTTCTTATTGAATTAATGCACGATTTATTTTATTGCTAATAATATTAGTTGTTTCACATAAATTTTCTTAAACAAATTCTGCGATCGCAAACAAACCAATGTTACGAGAAAACAGTTCCACGAACGGAGAAGTCAAAGTGAAAATGAAAAGAAAATAAGGAATTCAGAAAAGAAATACATTTTTAAAACTGTCAAACTTGCATTAGGGTTGCCACATGTTATGCCAAATGTATAACATTCGAATGCAAATACCCCAAGTAAATGAAATAGCAGGATTTTCTAAATAAGTAGTTCAAAATAAAATATTTTCATAAAACTTGATACTTTAAATATGCATTTCTGAAAAAATAGAGTTTCCAAGTTTCCCCTTTTCATATTAAAAAAAAAATCGTTTCATTTTAAATTCATAAAAAAGTATATTTAATGTAAAGCGTTGACTTTGCCAATATTTTTATCGTATTCTATTATACTAAGCACATTTAACAATATATTCTACAATTCTTTTATGCATTCGGTATAAAATATATTATTTTTACAAATACAAAAACTAATAGCGTTTGCGTATTTTACACTGAAACAAATTCACTTTAAATTATACATGCCATTTAGTTCCAATTAAATAACTATATTATATAATAAGCCATACAATGCTGATTAGACTTGAAAGATTAAACAAAATTTGTTCTGGTAACGAATGGGCACATAAAACACTGAAGGCCAATTGTAAATTCATCTCATGAAATATTTTCAGTTTGTAAAGCATTTGATCATGAAATTGCCACTCTTATACTGGATTTTTAAAGAATGTAAGGGTAGGGGTGGGGAATACGGTTGTGGTGTTATTAACATTTTCTACACTATTGGACAGTTTATTTATTTTTGGTGCTGATTGCGCGTTTGGTTACACGTCCCAAGAAGATTCCCATCATGAAAATCATGCCCACAGCGGACATGAATATTATTAAGAAGAATCTTTTCGCTGGTGAGGAAACAACCTGACTAACCAGTTGTTCCATATTTTCTGGTGGTTCGGCGAGTACCTGCAATTTAGAGAAATTACAAAATCTCCAAAAATTAAAAAAAAAAATATTTTCCTTACCGTATCTGCATTTCGGAACATTTCGATACGTTTCTGTAGCTTCATGCGACAATCTTCTTCCATCGCCTTCGACTGATCTTTCAGTAAGACTTGCAAGCATTTCAATTCTAAAATACCGAAAGGTTAAGTTTTAATGATTTTTTAATTAACGCAACAGTGAACTCACTTCTACCATTGCCACTTGGCACATTCGAACAGTATCTTAGCAGATCCACGGTGCATGCCTCTTGTAGTATGGGATCTACGTGTATGTCGGCTTTGGCTTCTGCTATTAAGGTTGCCACTTCAACGCGGCAATCACGATTTATGATCTTATGATTAAGAAAAGCCGTTTTCAAACACTCTTCAACCATACCATGTTCTCTGTTTTGGAGACTAGCCTTGCACAGCACTTCTATTTCTGATTTGCAGAAATTTTGTAAGAGCGGATTGAGTTGGTAGTTCAAAGCTTGCTCTTGCAGCACTTTAATCATTTCTTGCGTACAGTTGTAGTCCAAACGCGATTCCCGGAATTTGTCTTTCAAACATTGAACAACCTGAAGCGAATTTGTTATGAAATAGTATAATAAATGCATATTGTTTAATAATTACCAAGCCGTTCAATTCTTCATTTGGCTGTGCGGTGGCCACGATATGCGAGCAATAACGGTCGATGTTCTTGCCGCATGCGAGCTGCAGGGACGGATTGAAACGATAGTCGGTATTTTGCTCAATCATGCGGTTGACAACAACCAAGTGGCAACGCTGATCGAAGAGCGGGTCATCTTTGTACGTCTTGAGGCAGTCCAGCAAATGGTCGGAATCCGCATTGTTACAAAATCGATAAGTCATTTCTTTGCATGTGTTGACCAATGTGTAGTCGGTGCCACTGTCCGAGAGTTGTGATCTTTTCACCAAGAAAATGGCGTGATGACAAGAACTTCCCAGACGCTGGGTATTTTGTTGCAAGCACTCCAAGACCTTTAATGCAATATGAAATATAATGTTAGGCTTATGCAAAAAAACCAAGGGCTCGAATTTCATGTGTACAAAATTTCCTTTTTAAGGAAATTTAATGTGAGATGTGTGATGATTAAGTGAATGAAAAAGAAACTTGCATTATTATTCACCTGACCAGGTCCCTTCTCGCCTCCACAAAAAGTTTCAAGCTCCTTTTTGCAGGCATTTGCCAACTTCGGGTCTAGTAATATGGATTCGCGCTGTTGGTAGAGTTGTGCTTTGACTTGTTGGCGACACTCCTTTGGTATTGAATGCCGTTGGCCGCGTATCGTGTCGTTGCGCATAACTTCGCTCAAGCAGGCGACGACATCATTTTTGGTGGTGCTCGATGCACAGAAACGTGTCACATGTGGACGGCAAGCTGTTTTGAATTTGTATGTGAAATGATAGTTTTTCAGCGAGATGATTTGAAAGTGTTCAATGGCGGCACGACATTTGAGGTCCTGTCGCAGATCAGCGTCATTTTTATGCGCAATCAAGCAATCCATCATGTCGCCTTTGTCCTTTTCGCCCTTCAATATGTGTTCGCAATGTGTTTGCATGGCGTTTATGCACACTGACATAATTACCGGATTCAATTCAATATGCTCCGCCTCTTCTTCTGTGTAAGTAGCAACGGCTTTCTAAAAATTATATAAAAAACAACAATAAAATAAGTTTATAACGGTAAAGAGAAGAGATATTTACTTTACACGTCGGTGAGAGTTTTTCAAGATTCGTCTGCAGACAATCCATTTCAGCGCCCTTTTGTGTGCGATCATAGCAATAGTTGGACAAATCTTCGATGCATTCGTCTTCCACTTCAGGTATAAGGTCCACAGATACGGCCCGCTGACGCATCACACGTTTTACCTCTTTGAAACAGTCCTTTCGCAGTGCTAAATTTTCATCATCACTGTAGGCAATGCGATGCAAGCAAGGTAAAATGAGTGGCCCACGTTCTGGATCCATTTGCACATCGTTAACGTCATCCCACACGTGTTTAGCGCGGCAATACTTAATCGCGTCGTCGTGACAGTGCTTATATAATTGTGGATCCAGTTTGAAATCACGTGCTACAAAATACTGTATCAGCATTAGCGCTTGTTCGCAGTCGGGCCGCATTACTGGTGTGCCAATACGTTCCATAAGACAGGACATCACACGTGCTTCGCCAGCATCTGTGTCGCGGCAAGCCACATCAACGACTGGTTTACAAGCACGTCGTAGTACCGGATCCACTCGCCAATCCTCACCCACGTCAGCAGCTTTTATTAACTTCTCGAGAGAACGCTGACATTGCGCAGTAACACGACGATCCTTTCTACGTTTGGAGCGTGCATGTTCCATAAGGCAATGGATTACTTGACCGTTATCAGTGTTTCCAACCGTACCACCTCTGACAACCTGTCCCTTTTCAATATCACCACAAAACTTTGGTATATCATCGGCGCAATCGCTTAGAATTTCCGGCGATAATTTGAAATCGTGCATCAGCATGCGACGATGATCATTTATTTCCGTTTGGCACTCGGTGGATACCAGCGAGCCGTTCTTCACAACCGATTCAAGACACAGTAGGATTTGTGCTAGACGCACTTGTTTGTCCTCGGATACGCCACGACGACAGTGATATTGTTTGATATCGTCCTTACAAGCTTTAGCGAGCCCATGTGAGAGCCGATAATCTTTTCCAATTTCACGATCACGTTGCGCAATTTTTTCGTTGCAGCGACGTGTCATTGTGGGATCGGCTTTGTTCTTAACAAGACATTTAAATGCCGCAGCTGTACCAGCAGTTTCCTAAACGCAAAGCAAAATAAAAATTATTACTTGCAGTAAAATTCATCGGAGAAATGCAAAGTGAAAGAAATTAATGACGGCCATAGCAGCATACGAAATTATTTTCACAAATTTGCGCATTTTTAATTTGCTTTATGGTTACTGACCTGTAGCGGCTCTTCAAGAACACCTGAGCATATGGGGCAAGTGAGTTCTTCATCCACTTCACCCTGAAAGCGATGTAAATCGTAACCCATTTTCGTGTAGGATCCGTTGCCTAATGGTGCTGAAAATGTGGCAAGTGGCGTCTGCCTACAAATTCGTGCAACACCACTGTTGCTTGAGCAACCGAAATTGTTATTTTCGCAACCTTTTCTTTTTTCTTTTGTCCTCGTTCATTCGGTTTTAGGTCTTTTTCTCTATTAGCTTGAGCCCTTTTAATTGTGGATTTCACTGCACTCAATTTTTATTTCACAGAATGTCTTCCTTTATCAGTTGTTCGTATTGAATTAGTGCACGATTTATTTTATTGCTAATAATATTAGTTGTTTCACATAAATTTTCTTAAACAAATTCTGCGATCGCAAACAAACCAATGTTACGAGAAAACAGTTCCACGAACGGAGAAGTCAAAGTGAAAATGAAAAGAAAATAAGGAATTCAGAAAAGAAATACATTTTAAAAACTGTCAAACTTGCATGAGGGTTGCCACATGTTACGCCCAATGTATAACATTCGAATACAAATACCCCAAGTAAATGAAATAACAGGATTTTCTAAATAAGTAGTTCAAAATAAAATATTTTCATAAAACTTGGTTTATACTTTAATTTATATGCATTTCTGAAAAAATAGAGTTTCAAGTTTCCCCTTTTCATATTAAAAAAAAAAATCGTTTCATTTTAAATTCATAAAAAAGTATATTTAATGTAAAGCGTTGACTTTGCCAATATTTTTATCGTATTCTATTATACTAAGCACATTTAACAATATATTCTACAATTCATTTATGCATTCGGTATAAAATATATGATTTTTACAAATACAAAAACTAATAGCGTTTGCGTATTTTACACTGAAACAAATTCACTTTAAATTATACATGCCATTTAGTTCCAATTAAATAACTATATTATATAATAAGCCATACAATGCTGATTAGACTTGAAGGATTAAACAAAATTTGTTCTGGTAACGAATGGGCACATAAAACACTGAAGGCCAATTGTAAATTCATGTCACGAAATATTATCAGTTTGTAAAGCATTTGATCATGAAATTGCCACTTCTATACTGGATTTTTAAAGAATGTAAGGGTAGGGGTGGGGAATACGGTTGTGGTGTTATTAACATTTTCTACACTATTGGACAGTTTATTTATTTTTGGTGCTGATTGCGCGTTTGGTTACACGTCCCAAGAAGATTCCCATCATGAAAATCATACCCACAGCGGACATGAATATGATTAAGAAGAATCTTTTCGCAGGTGAGGAAACAACCTGACTAACCAGTTGTTCCATATTTTCTGGCGGCTCGGCGAGTACCTGCAATTTAGAGAAATTACAAAATCTTCAAAAATTAAACAAAAAATATTTTCCTTACCGTATCTGCATTTCGGAACATTTCGATACGTTTCTGTAGCTTCATGCGACAATCTTCTTCCATCGCCTTCGACTGATCTTTCAGTAAGACTTGCAAGCATTTCAATTCTAAAATACCGAAAGGTTAAGTTTTAATGATTTTTTAATTAACGCAACAGTGAACTCACTTCTACCATTGCCACTTGGCACATTCGAACAGTATCTTAGCAGATCCACGGTGCATGCCTCTTGTAGTATGGGATCTACGTGTATGTCGGCTTTGGCTTCTGCTATTAAGGTTGCCACTTCAACGCGGCAATCACGATTTATAATCTTGTGATTAAGAAAAGCTGTTTTCAAACACTCTTCCACCATACCGTGTTCTCTGCTTTGGAGACTAGCCTTGCACAGCACTTCTATTTCTGATTTGCAGAAATTTTGTAAAAGCGGATTGAGTTGGTAGTTCAAGGCTTGCTCTTGCAGCACTTTAATCATTTCTTGCGTACAGTTGTAGTCCAAACGCGATTCCCGGAATTTATCTTTCAAACATTGTACAACCTAAAGCGAATTTGATATGTAATAATATAATATATATATATTGTTAACTAATTACCAAGCCGTTCAATTCTTCGTTTGGTTGTGCGGTGGCAACGATATGCGAGCAATAACGGTCGATGTTCTTGCCGCACGCGAGCTGCAGTGACGGATTGAAACGATAGTCGGTATTTTGCTCAATCATGCGGTTTACAACAACCAAGTGGCAACGCTGATCGAAGAGCGGGTCATCTTTGTACGTCTTGAGGCAGTCCAGCAAATGGTCGGAATCCGCATTGTTACAAAATCGATAAGTCATTTCTTTGCATGTGTTGACCAATGTGTAGTCGGTGCCACTGTCCGAGAGTTGTGATCTTTTCACCAAGAAAATAGCGTGATGACAGGAACTTCCCAGACGCTGGGTATTTTGTTGCAAGCACTCCAAGGCCTTTAATGCAATATGAAATATAATGTTAGGCTTATGCAAAAAAACCATGGGCTCGAATTTCATGTGTACAAAATTTCCTTTTTAGGGAAATTCAATGTAAGATGTGTGGTGATTAAGTGAATGAAAAAGAAACTTGCATTATTATTCACCTGACCAGGGCCCTTCTCGCCGCCGCAAAAAGTTTCAAGCTCCTTTTTGCAGGCATTTGCCAACTTGGGGTCTAGTAATATGGATTCGCGCTGTTGATAGAGTTGCGCTTTGACTTGTTGGCGACACTCCTTTGGTATTGAATGCCGTTGGCCGCGTATCGTGTCGTTGCGCATAACTTCGCTCAAGCAGGCGACGACATCATTTTTGGTGGTGCTCGATGCACAGAAACGTGTCACATGTGGACGGCAAGCAGTTTTGAATTTGTATGTGAAATGATAGTTTTTCAGCGAGATGATTTGAAAGTGTTCAATGGCGGCACGACATTTGAGGTCCTGTCGCAGATCAGCGTCGTTTTTATGCGCAATCAAGCAATCCATCATGTCGCCTTTGTCCTTTTCGCCCTTCAGTATGTGTTCGCAATGTGTTTGCATGGCGTTTATGCACACCGACATTATTACCGGATTCAATTCAATATGCTCCGCCTCTTCTTCTGTGTAAGTAGCAACGGCTTTCTAAAAATTATATAAACAAACAACAATAAAAATAAGTTTATAACGGTTAATAGAAGAGATATTTACTTTACACGTCGGTGAGAGTTTTTCAAGATTCGTCTGCAGACAATCCATTTCAGCGCCCTTTTGTGTGCGATCATAGCAATATATGGACAAATCCTCAATGCATTCGTCTTCCACTTCAGGTATAAGGTCCACAGATACGG
This sequence comes from Zeugodacus tau, assembly GCA_031772095.1. Taxonomy (NCBI): domain Eukaryota; kingdom Metazoa; phylum Arthropoda; class Insecta; order Diptera; family Tephritidae; genus Zeugodacus; species Zeugodacus tau. The sequence continues at coordinate 1,230,412 of CM062653.1, read as the reverse complement.
CCCGCTGACGCATCACGCGTTTTACCTCTTTGAAGCAGTCCTTCCTCAGTGCTAAATTTTCATCATCACTGTAGGCAATGCGATGCAAGCAAGGTAAAATGAGTGGCCCACGTTCTGGATCCATTTGCACATCGTTAACGTCATCCCACACGTGTTTAGCGCGGCAATACTTAATCGCGTCGTCGTGACAGTGCTTATATAATTGTGGATCCAGTTTGAAATCACGTGCTACAAAATACTGTATCAGCATTAGCGCTTGTTCGCAGTCGGGCCGCATTACTGGTGTGCCAATACGTTCCATAAGACAGGACATCACACGTGCTTCGCCAGCATCTGTGTCGCGGCAAGCCACATCAACGACTGGTTTACAAGCACGTCGTAGTACCGGATCCACTCGCCAATCCTCACCCACGTCAGCAGCTTTTATTAACTTCTCGAGAGAACGCTGACATTGCGCAGTAACACGACGATCCTTTCTACGTTTGGAGCGTGCATGTTCCATAAGGCAATGGATTACTTGACCGTTATCAGTGTTTCCAACCGTACCACCTCTGACAACCTGTCCCTTTTCAATATCACCACAAAACTTTGGTATATCATCGGCGCAATCGCTTAGAATTTCCGGCGATAATTTGAAATCGTGCATCAGCATGCGACGATGATCATTTATTTCCGTTTGGCACTCGGTGGATACCAGCGAGCCGTTCTTCACAACCGATTCAAGACACAGTAGGATTTGTGCTAGACGCACTTGTTTGTCCTCGGATACGCCACGACGACAGTGATATTGTTTGATATCGTCCTTACAAGCTTTAGCGAGCCCATGTGAGAGCCGATAATCTTTTCCAATTTCACGATCACGTTGCGCAATTTTTTCGTTGCAGCGACGTGTCATTGTGGGATCGGCTTTGTTCTTAACAAGACATTTAAATGCCGCAGCTGTACCAGCAGTTTCCTAAACGCAAAGCAAAATAAAAATTATTACTTGCAGTAAAATTCATCGATTTAAATAAACATATTTCTTCCATACATCGAAATGAAAACACTTGTTTCGATTTCTAGGTATGTACTTGAAATAAGTAAGCAAATTGTGCACGAAGCAAATAAGAATCCAAAACATTTTTCTACTAACCTGCCCGCATAAGCGCCGCCAATCATCGCCACAAGCTTCGAAAAATTCCAAATCTTTTCGTTGTTGCTCCATTGTACTTAATTCCTCTTTGCATTTTGCATCAAGTGCATCGGCTGCCGTCTCTTGTAAGCATTGCGCAGTTTCAATTTGTGAAATGCTTCTGCGCTCCAGGTTTAAACGGCCACATTCCAATTGTTCTAATTGCGAACCACAGGCATTCAAAAAGTCGCCCAATTGATCAAAGTCCGGAAACAGTGTCGCAATGGAACGCAGTATGTATGCGCGACATTCGCTGCTATGTTCCATACGCACTGCACGCTCGTGCATGCAGCTCCATAAGCTCACCGCATTGCCACAAGATGATAGTTGTTGTTTCTGTGCAGCGCAGTGTTGTGGGATTAGCTGATTGGTTACCCACTTCTCCGTTTGCATGGTACGTTGTTGCAACCATAAAGCATGTTGACATTTATCTGGCACAGCCTCCAGCTGACTGGAAGAAAATGTGCTCACACACTCCAACACCGACACATTATCAGTTTGTTTGAGGTGTGCACAAAGTGACTGTAATTCCTTGCACTCGGGTTTATCGATGAGACTATGTTCTAGCTGTGCTAGCGAAGTGTCTGAATTGCTGGAATTCGACAGCGTGGCGCCGGCTGAAAGTAGCAACACCAAAGCAAATTGCAGACGCATTTTTGCTCTGTAACTAAACTTTATTCACAAAATACTTGTATGCACATGTATGTCTGTGCTTCGACACTTTTTTTGAGAACTCTGTGACGTGTACGTAGAATTTGTAAATAGCCGCGTTTTAACTTCTATAAATTACATTTGCAATGGATTCTAATAATCTGAACATTCAGCCGAGATTAGCCCAGCAAAGCAGTGACGAATGACAGTTCTACGATAAGAATAATAAAAATAATAACAAAAGGTCTGTTCGCGTACTTTTCAGTTAAAAACTCTACCGACTTTATGGTGTTGCCACCTATTTTAATATTACAAATTATAAACCAGCTGTCAAATTGTAGTAATTGATGGGTTTTAAGAAGCAATGTGATTGCCTAAATTTAGGCGCACGAATATTTGATCTACAATACAAAGCTTAGCTTTAAGTATATATCGTACCACAATTTCCCAGAAGATAACGAAAGAACAATGCATATATTTCTCTCTCACAAGTAAATAAATAAAGTTTCATATAATAAGCACGTGCAAATAAGTCTTCAGTATAATTATAGTGTTATCAACCGAAATCGGTTGAGCCATTATCTGTGGGTCACTGCTTATTAGTATATAATGTTATTGCAAAACCGAGTCTCTCATTTCTTCGAATACTCTGATTTTCATTTTACTATTTTTATATTGTTACAATTATTGGGAAATGCTTACTGTTTTATTGTTGTACCTTGTTTATGTCAATCAAGTCAATCAGTCAGTATGTAAGCTCCACTTTGGAACTTGCAAAAACCCCCATAAATGTGTGTTCTAAGTAAAGCTGGGCTTATGAGTGTACGCACATTCATACAAATATACAAATGTAGGTACGTATTTGACATCAAAAACCTTCCATATGACAGGTGTTTGGCACGGTTTCTTCTCCAATCAACGCGGGACAGAGTTTCAAACCCTTCCCCTCGATTTCTGGATATTTCGGAACATATTTCTTCTAACCGAATCACACTGTGAAGGGGATTTTACATGACCAGTTGCTTTATAATCTCGAACATTCATCCTAGTGGCTGCCGAACTTACAGCCCTCGGTAAGGTAGTAACAAACTTCGATACGACGACAGCTCGGTATGAACGCATATAAGTATGCAATCAGTTGCATATATTTATATGTATTTGTGAATCATTATCTACGCTTTTGCGGTGTAAGCTTGGAAAGCAGTTTGAACATAATACTTTATTAAAAGATTCTTGCCAGTTGATTTCGAGCCATCGCTGAGCTCAGTATGGCTTCTCTTACTGTGCTCCTGGGCATACTCTGCTCATTGCTTATTCCTGCCAGTTGTTCTCTTGATCCAAAGGATGTAATATCGCCAAATATTCTAGTGAATTTGCACGGCCAAGGTGTGGTGATCGGCAATACCAATACTACAGCATGGACTGGTCAAAGTTATATGCAATTCCGCGGTGTACCCTATGCAGAGTCGCCAAGTGGAGAGCTAAGATATAAGGTACGTGTGGAGGGAGATCTCAAGCAACTAGTACAATACATATTCTGAATTTTTTTGCGAATTAGCCACCGGTACCTCGGAAACCATGGCCAACGCCGCTTCAAGCCACCGACTACGGCCGCATTTGTCCACAACTGTTCACGTACAACCGTCTGTCGCCGGATAAACTGCAGGGGGATCTGGAAGATTGTCTTACCTTAAATATTTTCACAAAATCGGTATGTATGTCCTTAGTATAATTACATAATTCTTACATTAACTTCAATATACCGTTATTCGTTAGTTAAATGCCAAACAACCAGTCATGGTCTACATACATGGCGGTAGCTTACAAGTGGGATTCGCCAGTGACCACAAACCTGATTATTTGCTCGAAGAAGATATTGTGCTCGTAGTGATCCAATATCGTCTGGGTATACTTGGATTTTCTGGTACAAAAACACCAGACATGTCTGGAAATTTCGGCTTAATGGACATACTATTGGCACTGCAATGGGTACAAGAGCATATCTCCGCTTTCGGCGGTGACAGTTCAAAGGTTACTGTTTTCGGTGAGAGTGCAGGCGGTGAATTGGGTGGTGCCTTGCTGATCAGCCCTAAAACACCACCCTCGGCTTTCCATCGGCTCATTATACAATCGGGCTCAATAGTGGATAGACTAGCTACGAATGTGGAGCCGCTCGCGCAGGTGGAACGTGTTTGTCGCGCTTTGAAGTGTGCGCATTGCGAGCTTATTGACCAAGCACAACAGTGTCTAAAAAGTGCGCCCGTTATGCATCTACTTAAGGCGGCGGAAGGCGTAAGTATACGTCGCTCTTCGAACAATTCTCAAATTGTTAACGAAAGCTTTGTATACTTTTGTTGTTAAGGAACGATTTGGCTTGATTATTGGCGACCATTATGGCACAATGCCCGAGCACCCGGCCAAACTTATTGAGAAAACCAAAAAGAGTGTGCCTCTGTTGACTGGCTTTACGAAACACGATGGCGCGATTGTATTAGGCTGTTAGTGTTGTTGTTTAACCTATATTAATTAGAAATTTATTTATGGTTTTTCTGTTTTCATGGACTAGTCCTTTACGACGATTTCAAAGCGTCTCATCCCGATTTTAACAGTGTAAGAGTGGCAGATTTCGCCACCGCTATAATGAATTGGATGAACGATACAACCGGCTTGACTAATAATGCCATGCAGCGCTTGCTATTCCCTGCGAATCTGTGGCACAACTCCGATCATAGACGCGCACTACCCGCCTACTTCGATGTAAGTCCATAGCATTTAGCTTTTATTAAGCGACTATTAGATAAATATCTTATTTTCTCAACAGCTCGTCAACATACTCTTCTTCAAATCGGTAATGCTTGGTTTTACAAACAAACTCTTCGAGAAAACGGAACAGTCGCCCATCTACTTCTACACCTTCGACTATGCCGGTGAGAAGACCAATTTCGGCTTTGATTTGGGCAACTCACAGTATCCCTTTAACGGCGGAGTACATCACACTGACGAGCTCATTTATCTTTTCGCAATGAAGCCGCCCTTGAATGCGAAGGACACTGAGGTTGCGAAGAAGATGGTGTCGCTCTGGGTGTCCTTTGCCAAGGATGGTGTGCCTAAAATGCCTGACGGGCCACAAATTTCGCCTATGGAATGTGAGTGAATGTAGTCTTTTTAGTTGTGGCATGCAGTTTTCATATCTCTTTACGTGGCTTATATTACAGGTAATCGCGGTCCTTACTTCCACATCGACAAGGAAATAAGAATGGACAACGATATATTGAAGGAATTCACCGCAACCATTGACGATCCGAATAACAAAAATCTGGATCGTCCCAGTAAAATGTGGTAGAGACCACAGTCGGGTCTTCAAATCTTAAGCTAACTATATTTGTATAGCTCCCTATTATTGTAAATAAATCTCTTTCTTTATTGTCCGCATTAAGAAAGCGCGTCGCATTTCTTCATCGATTGGCTTAGAATTGGTGCGCTTTGGCTGAGGGTAAATGCCTTTATGGTTTCCTTAAGCTTTGTAGCTTGTGCCGTGTGGCAAGACAACATATTTACATTAAAAGGAAATCGCTTGTGTGTTTGTAAATTCTAGATTTTGCGAATTTAATCGCTTAACGGTCGGTTTAGGGTTTAAGCCCTCATTGTGAGCTCCAGCTCTGATAGTACATGCGACTTTCTGTCATTTTGTCTTTAATTTAACCCCTATTTCTAGTAGTATCACACAAACAACAAATATGCGCAGAAATCTAAAGACAGACACTCAGACATACATACGTGTTTGGTATCGTCACCCGCATTTCATTGGCTCTACAATCTCATTTTACTTGATTTTTTAAGCGCTCTTAACTTGGATTTGTCTTCGCTGACGGTCATGGCGGTCTTCGGCCGCTTGTGTCTAAACGCACAAGTCATTGGACGGTATTGGTTTTCTTTTTGCTGGCTACTACCTTTGCTTAATCGAAAGGGATTAAGATTTCCACAAGTTTCATCGAAATAACGCGTCTAATCCTCGCATATGCATTGGCAACTTGAACGGATTCCGATTGGCCGTAAATGCGTTGAGCGACTAAGGAAATATTGTGGAATTACGAAAATCAGACGTAGAAAATCAATGGTATTTAACCGATAGAATTGACGAATTGAAAAATCAATGACACTTTATTGACGCAGAGGAGATAGTTAGTTAGACAGGTTCAAAAGTAATGCCGTGTTAGTTCGGATCTAACGTTTATTGTGTCCATTATCGGATTGGTCCGTCAAATTGGATCTTATGATTATTGCGGAATAGATTCGTCAGCTCGTTCTAGGTTATGATTTACCATTTCCTTCCACATTTTACATTGGTTCAGATTTCGGATCTGTCTGGAGATGTCTTCCCCGAAAGATAGTCTGTCTGTCTAGTCTGGAAGTTTAAGATTTTCAAACCTTCCTTCGAACGCTTTCTAACTAACTTGCAGGATGCTACAGCACTCAACTTTTATGACACAATTCTAAACTGATTTACGTTTATTGCTCTGGGTCGGAGAGATTCCCTTGCAACCGGCTGCTGCTCAAAGAGGGTGCATATCTATAGCCACATACAAACAGTTGCATATGAATGGGGCATGAGGAAGGGAAGCGGCATTAAATATATTTTCAAGCAGATATCCTTTTTTTCTGGCTGTAAATGTTACATGCAACACGCTCGTCGTCGTCGTCGTCGTCGTCGTCGCATAAGAAATCTGCACCTGTCTTCGTAAATGAGTCCTGGGTGTCGCCGTTTGCTCGCTTCCTTTTGTTGGCTTCATTCTCGGCCAAAATGAATGACTGTGAGCTCGGCTGACGACTCACTGACTGACTAGCTGTCTGCGCTGTCTGTGCACGGACTGTGTGTGTGTGGACTGCTGTAACCAGCCGGCGGTTGAGCCAAGCGGCCTTACAGCGTTGCGATGAGCAATATTACATTAGCCGGTCCTGAGACGACGCACACAGACCGTTTCGGGGCGTCCAGGGTGGGCAATGTGGTAAAAACCATATGCTCGTCGTCGTTGCTTGTAATCGCCTGGTGACTTTAATAAAAAAAAATAAATTGCAACAAAAAGTGCCGCCTCGGCATGTAAGCGGTTGCGCGCATCTCCTGCAACGAGTTTGTGAAGGATGCTGGCTGCAACAGCGCGTGCCACATGCCACTTGCATGCGTGGCTGCCAGCAATGCCGAACGCATTAAACCGAAAATCACAACCCAAACGAAAGTCATTAGCATATTTTAATTTATAGAGACACACATACGCACACACACACATGCAGAGTTGATCAAAACTATTAATGACGGGGGAAAAAAGTGCGGCTTAGAGCCAAAACGGCTGTTGCACCTACGACGCGTCTTCGATTTCTGCTGCCCACTCTGCTTCGGCCACATTCATCAACACAATTTTTTGCTTTTGTTCTGTTGTTGTTGTTATTGTTATTGTTGACCTGCTGCCACTTTGGCTACACCTGTCGTCAATGCAGCTCCCTCTGTCTCGGTGTTTTTTTTGTTGTTATTTTTTCATTTGCTCATTTGTACTTTTTTGTTGTACCTGCTGTTTGTGGCGCGGCACTCTCTTGCAACAGCTTTGCTTTAGAGACAATCGTGCGTGTATTGACCCAATTTTGATATCCTCAATTTTTGTGTAACTGTTGCTGTGTGAAACCGTTTACTTGCTCACATTTATTGACTTTGCGGTGGCGGAAGGACTTTGGAGCGGTGGACAAACAAATCTCAACTGATGACTCTCGAAAGTTATTCAATATTAATAACAATATTTTGAATTTCCGGCTCAAGCGAACCACTTCCTAAATTTGATAAGGGATACAATGTGGATTCCAAAACAATTGAGTCTTTCGAAGAATAGCCAGTTCCATTATCTCAAAGTATTAACATGTGCTACTTTGGACTGAGTAGGCAATTGAAAAGTAAAGTCCTCTCTCGACGAACCAAAATCAAACTCTACAAGTCGCTTATCATTCCCGTTCTGCTTTATGGTGCAGAAGCTTGGACGATGTCAACATCAGATGAGACGACACTAGGAGTTTTCGAGAGGAAAATTTTGCGCTAGATTTATGGTCCTCAGAACATTGGCAACGGCGAATACCGCAGACGATGGAACGATGAACTGTACGAGTTATACGGCGACATTGACATAGTTCAGCGAATAAAAAGACAGCGGCTACGCTGGCTGGGTCATGTTGTCCGAATGGACGAAAACACTCCAGCTCTGAAAGAGTTGGATGCAGTACCCGCCGGAGGCAGCCGAGGAAGGGGAAGGCCTCCACTCCGTTGGAGGGACCTGGTTACAGTATGGGATCTCCAACTGGCGCCGAACTGCGAGGGAAAGAGAGGAGTGGTGTGCTATCATCGATTCGGTTATAACCTGCTAAACGGTTCAACGCCAATCACATACATACATAAAAGTGTGAAATTTTAGGGAAAATATACACTTGACAGAACTAACTTTGTATTAGAAGGTCTAATTGTAGTATCACCGTGCTCAGCTGTCTTCATTTCTATAAAAATATACTTAGCGATACTAAGCTTCCATTTAATATTATATATTCTAGATATGAATGCTGTTGAAACATTTTAATTGCGAATCGAATCGCATTTTGGGTAATTTAGCGCGCCACCAGCTCACACTCCACCACAGCTTACGTGCGCCACTTATTGTCGCGGCAACTCAAATCGAATCGAACGCGTTCAAAACCGCCACCTGCCCAACTGCTTGGCCTGCTTTGGCTGCTTTGCCTGCCGCCGCTGAATTGAATTTTTTTCCAGTTATTTTGTTGCATGGCGCATCCTGACCTAAGACATTGTTTTTCTGTTAGTGTAGCAACCTGCTCGCCAGAATGCTGATGGCCTCCGCTCTTCCGCTATTCGTCACTTGGCTCATTTTTGTTCTGCATTTTTGGCTTCCTTTTACACATTTAATTTACTAAGTTTGTTGCCTTTTTTTCGCTCTCTCATCTACTGATACGATTATGTTTTTTTGTTTTTTGTGTGTTTTGTGTATATTGTGGCGTCTTGAAAGGGCTTGAGCGCGCTCAAGGGACGATTCTGTTTCCCTTTCGAAAAAGTCACCTGCGCATACCGATTGGGCCATTGCTGCCATCACTGCCATCACTTTAGTTGCCACTTAATATTATTGTGTACTGTTGCTGTTGTTGTTGTTGTTGGTGTTTTCGTTTTTACGCATAGGTGCATTGCGCAGGACAATGCCAACATGTGTTGCAGCAGGATTAGAACGGCGCATTAACCCCTCGGCGTTTGTGACGTTTGTGGCAAACTATTACAAATGACTACGATGGGGGCACATCATTCTCAGAGCTGCTGAGCGTCAGAAATCAGCTATTGGCACCCTAATCTCTATTGTAACCCTTACCTGACTAGTGGATTACTAACAACTTTATAATCGTTTCTTTATCCTGGATTGTTTTTTCGTTACTTTTCGTCGTCATTGTGGTTAGACAATGCATTTCCGCTCTTTTAATTAGTCAAAGTCATGGCAATGCATTCTAATGGTACTTACCAATTCCGCCCGCATAATGCAGTGCCTGCCACTGGCTCATAAAGTTTTATAAGTTGCGTGAAAATTTAGTACACCGTTGAAAGGGTGCACCGTTCGTTCGATTGGACCGGGGAAAGACTGACAATTTATGTGGGTACAGGTGTTCAGCTGGCCAACGGATGACTCCCTTGAATTCTTTGATACTACGTTGAACTGAAAGTTCTTCTTCATAATACTTTTTCTTAGTAAAAGAGAAGAATACAGCAAATGCATTTTAACGGTTCGCTCTTGTTACAAAAAGCTTGTGAAAGCTTTCAGCTTTCTTATAACGGCATTTCAAAGCTTATAATGTACTACAAAAGCTTTAGAAAGCTTTGAAACAGTTAGTTATACCGTTGGTATGACCAAAAATGAAGAGGATATCTCTTCTAGACTTCTTGAATCGCCTGATATATATTTAGGTTGATATACTGCAAAAGCTCCCTTTTACTGAACTCTAATCAGGAAGCATTATCGTCTAGTGGGTACATTTCATCAGGGTTGGTTGGACCTCATACTACAATGTAGCTCTTTTTCTTGTTCTATGATATTAACGGTTCGCTCTAAACTGTAAAATTGTATCAAAAAGCTTGTGAAAGCTTTCAGCTTTCTTATAACGGCATTTTAAAGCTTATATTGTTCTACAAAAGCTTTAGAAAGCTTTGAAACAGTTAGTTATACCGTTGGTATGACCAAAAATGAAGAGGATATCTCTTCTAGACTTCTTGAATCGCCTGATAAATATTTGGGTTGATATTCTACAAAAGCTTCCTTTTACTTAACTCTAATCAGGAAGCATTATCATCAAGTGTGTACTTTTCATCAGGGTTGGTTGGACTTCATATTATAATGGAGCTCCTTTTCTTGTTCTATATAAGTCTATGATCTGACGAATAGCTTTTGATCCGACTCGATTATCTTATATTTTTTTAGTTAGTCCTTACACTTTTTTTCAATTATTTTTGTTTGGAAATAGGAACGTTCTGTTCCACCAGAAATGAGGCACAAAGAATTTCCATAAATTCGTCACATCTGCTCACGCATACCGTTCGACGACGACGCACAGATCCGCGATTGTTCTTATTTATTGCAATTATTTTGAATGTAAACATTTTCAATTAAGGACGATTCTTTATTTCTGCAGTGAATCCATAAATTAGTTACGTGGGTCATGTCCATGCGGAATGTGCGGCGGCACAGGTGCAGTGCTTACAGGACATTTGTGGAGTGCAAAGTTGAAGAACCCCAAAACGGCGCGAGTGTGGGTAACTAACCTCATGGTGTGGCAAACAATAAACAAGAAACAAACAAATACAACAAGGCAATTTTTGGCAATTCGGCCGCAGGACAATAGCGAATAACTGTTAAATGGTTGTAAATTAAATGGCGATCGGTTGTGGGATCGGCGCGATCGAAGGATGGCTTGGGCGAATGAACCGCTTAACAGGTCAACGACGGTGACACACAAGTTCAACAAACCGATAACCGCAAAACAACGGTGGCAACAACTTCAAATGTTGCCAAAACAAATGAGCACAAGCTAATATAATATTTTCTCTTTTTTTGTTTTTTTTTTGCGAAATAAATGAATTTTAAATGCTTGTGCATAGAGAGAGAGAGAGAGGAGGGGTAGTGAAGCTGAGTACGTAGAGAAACAAATAAAAATAAATTGCTTTGCAATTCGGCAACCACGCGAAGTGGCACAAAGGATTTCGCGCTAAGGGCGCTACCCTCCATTGGCTTGTGGGGCAAGAGGGGCGTAAGACGAAGAGCAAAACGGAGACACTCGAAACAGTTGCCGTCAACATTGGCAAACAACCTGTGCGGCATGTGCCACACATTAAAGCCGGTCCGTTGCGCGCGCCGCTACCGCTCAGTCAACGCTATCGCTAGGCCTCCGTGCGCCGGCCCGTTTCACTGTGATCGTACGGGCCGATTGCCTTGTGGCTTGGCTCGTGTCATCTGTTGAATTATAAATTATGGCAAGGAATTAATTTTGCTGTGTCCTCTCGTCGACTGTTCGCCGTGCCGTGCGCCGTGCGTCGTTCGTGCTAGAGCCAATGTAGACTCATGCAACATGCAACTGCAGTTGCAACTGTGCAAATCTTGAAATACCCGTAAAGTAGTAAACCGTACACAAAAACAAAAACAACAACAGCTACAACAAACATGCACGAACAGTTGCGAATAACGAAATGATTTTGCTATTGTGCTTATTGCTGTTGTTGTTGTTGTTGCTGCTGGCGACAAAAGGGATGACAACGCTGCGGTTGCCACATAAAAACAACAAGTGAATAGCAGGAGGGCGCGAACGCATCATTTACGAGAATCTAGTGCATGCCAGATAACTGCAGCCACGACGCATTGTTGTTGTTGTAGCCGGCACTTGACTCGTGTTGACTCCGGTTGACTTGACTTGACTTGACTTATGTGTGTTGCTTTGCGTTGCATTGCCAATAATCAGGATCAGCCGGTGCAACATACGGCCGATTTGGTCACAACAACATCGAAAGGACACGAAACTCCTTTCGGCATTGAGCGGCGCTCCTGACAGTGCAGGACGCGCAACATGTGTACATGTCTGTCTGTCCGTCTGTCCGTCTGTCTGTCTGTCTGTTCGTATGTGTGTACGAGTGAGTATTATCGTATTTATGAAAGAGCCTGCACTTCATCGACGGATCGCTGGAAGATCCGTGTGTGTGTTGTCTTCTAAGCCGGCAGTGTTGTTGTTATTGCGCTGCTGCTGCCGTTGCTTTGTCTCCGCTGGTGTCTTAAATGCTTTTGCGCACATACACTACCGTTTGTTGTTGTTGCGTTTGTTGTTATTGTGCGCTTGCATCATGCGCACCTGTCGCTTTAGCACAGCGACAGACAACGAACGAACGAACGAAAGGTGCGAGCGCTGGCATTTTTTTCCGCTGCAGCTTGGCCCGCAATACTCGTTCACCAAAACCAAAAATAACAACAACAACAATAAAACATGTATTTCAGTGTGCGCATTTTTAATTTGTAGCACCAACGGCATCCATCCACCGCAGCCGCAGAGCACATCCCGGCAACAAGCCCCGCCACGTCGCTCCATTGTACCTGCCACAATTTGTTGCCTGCGCATCAGCTGAAAAGTCAAAGTGGCCCAAAGGACATGAGTGCGGCACACACACACGCACACCGATACGCCTCGGACAGCCGCAATCGCAGCGCAGCGCAGATGAGTTGATTTTGTGATTTCATTTGGTAGACACGCGCCTAATTTCGTATTTTGTTCACTTTTTATGCATTTTGATTTTTCGTCTTTGCGCTCTTCGTATTGTGGATCTCGGAAATTATATGTTGCAGATGCCAGTGGCAGTCAGCTGGATTTCTACGCCACAAGTTGCTTAGAGATTTAGGCATTTAGGTTGCAGGTAATCGGCCGGGCCAAAAGGACCGCATGTAAAGATAACCAAATTGAAGAGATACGCAATGCGAGCGCAAGAGGGTGGGGTGAGAGGAGCAAATCGTCCACGCAGTTGAACAGGTTCGTGGAACACAGACAATTATTTTTCACCTGCTACACTTCTTCTACGCATAGTTACTCGTGCATTTATGCGTTTAGTACAATATTAAGGACTTCATCTGCCGCTTCGTGTTCGTCATTTCACTTTCGTGTATTTAATGAATTTATTGATAGCAAACTTAGTGCAGATATGCCGACTATTTCGGAATGCAGGCGGCTCTATGAAATATGAGCACATGCAGGCGAGGAACCGGTTCGTGACGTTGTTGTTGTTTTTGTTGTCGCAGTGTCTTATAAGAATGTTTGCCAATTCGAAATGAAATATTTATGAACCATTTTCGAAAAAGACTGCACTTACACACGCTACACAAAATAGACGATGAAACTAGAGAATCAATATGGTACTGATTTGAGCACTGAAGATTCAAGAGCCTTCCTAAAGCGTCAATACAAACATACTGTCTGCGACCCAAGTAGTGCTTTTTATAAACTGTTTTCTTTTTTAAGACTAGGGATCAAATCCCACAACAGCCGATTCTACGCTACCGGAAGTGACCCGGATTATCTCTGGCCAACGGCTGTTTCGACGATCTAATTCTGTTTGGTTCAATAATTTTAGACTTAAATAGACTAGTCTTCCACCTCTACTACAAAAAAATCTAATTTCTGAATTCTAGCTCTATTTTATTCTCAAAATTTACCTTAATTATTACAAAATACTGCTAATTCTGAAAATCAGGGCGCACCTCATTAACAATTACAGCGACCAAATGCTTTTGCCAATGAGAAATTTCCTTACGTTTTCGGCGGCGTCGATAATGTCAATAATGCCATTCAACATGCCGCCCAGCGCTTTGTCGGCTTTTCAGCTCAGCGCTGGCGAAGAGAGGCGCACGCATCAGCTGCCGAATTCGACGAGAAGAGGCGCAAAGTCCTTGACAGACATGTAAAAATGTGGTTTGTATGGAGCTCAAATTGATTTGGCGTCTTTTTTTCAAGCGCTGCACTCATATTTTACTGTCGCTTCCCGCACCTTGCAACAAATTGTTGCACACCAAGTGCCACACACTTTACGGCAAACCAACAAAGATCACCGATCACCGATCGCGGCACAAGAACAACTTTGTATGATCGAATGTGATCGAAGCAAGAATTTTGGGAATTTTCACAGCGTTGCAGGCGTGAGGAGAGGAGGGATGACTTGTTGTTGACTGATTTCTGCAAGGAGTAGTGAACGAGATTTACGAACATTTTTTGGTACATCGAAAAGTGATTACAGCATGCCTTTCTTCCTGCGTTTTCCAGCTTGAGGCTTTGTCTCGAAAGAAATGTGCCAACTGATGCGCAATACTCGTAAATGAGGTTGAGCGCTTCTTCATTACCGATCGCTGATTATGATCGTTCGTTTGCAGTGCCAACTCTTATTATGATCTGTAATGACGATCGCATTGATCTGCGCGCTGATGAGCAATCAATGAAGTGCGTCGATAATTGCTCGGAGCTGCCGTCGGTTTTTTGGCAAGTGCGCACTGTGTGATTTGTAATTTGCTGTGCAAAACAATTGGTAAATGTACCGCTGAATAACTGCACTGCTCTGTCGCTGTACTAAAGTCCAGTGTTATTAGTGTTTTAAGGTGTTTTGCGGAGTTTACAGTTTTTCAGGCGGCTGTAATACGGTCGGTGTATTACAAAGTGGCATATTTGACATCGTAGAGGTTAAGATCAAAGCGAAGCCGCGGGCGGTAGCGCTTTGATGCTGCCGTGGTGCCGCCAAAAATTGTCGCAAAATAGTGAAAATTATTAACTCGTGCAATTTTCGCCGAAATCAGGTTTGAACACACGCCCGATCGATCGATCCATCGGCTGGCTATGACAATTTGTACTTAATTTGTTGTGCAATTATTTGGTATTGAAGTTCATAAGGATTCGTCGGAAAAAGTGAGAAAAAAAATCAAGGGAATATGAGGTAGATTGTATTTAGTTGATGGAATGAAGGTTGAACTCATTTTTGAAGCATTCTATGTAGAACAAATGCATTATTACGTTTATTCGACATATATTCTAATAGTAAATAGTTTTGTGTGATATCAGCTAGTCTAGGCTAGAACTGATTGTGAATTTTTTATATTCTTAAGAGCTCAAAGCAAAATTACCGCTAACGTGACGTCAGCAGTTAGCTCAACTTGATGTATTGAGGCGGGTCATACTTGAATTTAGAGAGTGATCTCCATGTGATGTCAAACTCTCTAAGAAGACTGTATTTGAAAATTTTGTTGGAGGTATATGTGGAATTCGCAGTAATGTGCAAAATTAATGAATTATGCAGTAATGCTGTCGTCCTCTTTTAAGGGGTTACATGGGTTTCGTGGATTCAAAAAATCGATTTTTTGTTTTTTTGGCTTATTAATTTCTACAACATCTCAAAAATATTGTTCTAAACTTTCAAGTCGATTCGAATAATAGTTTCGGAGATACAGCCTTTGTAAGGTGTGCGCTCCAAGTCAAGTACTATTGTTACTCAAAACTTTAAACGCGTTTTTCAACGAACCGTGTTTTCAAAGTCGGTTGTCAAATTTTCTCGAAAACTACTCAACCGATTTTGATGAAATTTTGAACTGGTGTTCGATATACAATTTATTCGTGCTTGAACGAAGGATTTTATTTTATTTTTCAATTATAACTATTAAAAAAAAAAAACAAATTGTCCAGCAAACTTTTATTTTTTTGGCAAAATTTTTGCCAAAATTCCAATTTTCAATTTTTTTGTCTTTCCTTCGTTCAAGCACGAAATTATGGTCTTACCTAAAACACTTATTTTTGTTTTTTTTTTTCATTTTGGATGATCCTGTCAGGAGTTATGCTGACAACGCGGAAGCTCCTTTTTTCCGAGGGGTCACCGGAAATAACGTCGCAATGTAAGAGTTTTACTTTTTTTTTGAAAATTTCAGAAATTTCTCTTTAAATATGTAGCCATAAGACAGAAAAAAGTTTGAATTCAATAAATAATTTTTAACATGGGAAAAACATATTGAAAATAGGCCATTTTTTACGCGACAAAACCCATGTAACCCCTTAAGCGATGCCAAAAATTATAAGACGGCGATCTTTATAATACAATTTTTTACGGATTTCGTATAATCGCATTTCCTGTTAACAAAATAAATAAAAGTGATTTTCTCGGTTTTTTCAACATTTCTTTATTTATTTTTTTCTCAAAATTCTTTATAAAATAAATAAGTTTAAATTAAGGCAAAATTATTTATAATATAATACTTAAGCTACACAATTAAATTAACTAAAATAGAATAAAATATAAACTTGTACTTAAATTATTATTAATTAATTTAAACTTAAAAAATAATTTTTTTGTTACATTTTTAAATTCTAGTGATTTTGGAAAATTATTTACTCCAACTTAAATAATTAAATACATTCTTTGGTATATTTAGCTGTGATGTAATTAACAAAATTTTGTTTGAACATTACATAATTTTTTTTTCTAAAGTATATAAGGCCAAATGTTGTAAAAATGTCCGAAATGCTACAAAATTGTATTTACAGTTATTACTAGTACTTGCTATATATTTAATTTTCAATAATTTGAGCAACAATAAGTGAGCAAAATATTTAAGTTAACAATGCTTTGAAACTGAAACAATTTCCTTAACGCTAATTATTACCTTAAATGCTATTTTCTCTAATACTTATGCTTAACACCTAAATATTTAGTTTATCAAAGGCTATAGAAACACACCGACACTGGCATACACTGGCTGCACTGCGAATGCTTAATACAAATATGACTTAAATAAATCTTATATTTACCGTAACGACTTGTGTGTAGAAAACTTTGGCTTAGACGACTTAGCATTTTAACAGACCAACTGGGACCACACAATACTTGACGTGTGCACGAAAACTAATTGACGTCAATTTCAATTATTAAATATTATAATTATTCACAGGTTCACATAAATGCCACACAAATAACACGAACACAAACGAGTATAGAAAACCGACTCATTCATGAAGACGATTGCTTTAAATACGCGCTCACACACTACTAACCGATCCATAACGGATAACGCTGCGCCGCAAACACAAAACTAGCAGTCTCGTTATAGCGCTGGACCGCTAACGGTCCATAGGCGTGACTTCAGCAACTGCTGCTGCTCACCTCCATTTTCACTGGTGCTAGAGTCTCCTCATGCCGACTCTCACGATGACGCCGCAGATCGACCTTGCGCTGGAACGATTGATCGCAGAGCCCGCAACCGAAGGGCTTGTAGCCGGTGTGCTTGCGCATGTGTGTGATGAGATTGGAGCTTTGGCTGAAAGCTTTCAGACAAACGGTGCATTTGTGTGGCTTTTCACCTGCAAAACGAAAGAGAATACGTACAAATAAGTAAACGATCGATAAATTAATTAAAAATAAAATAATTTTGAGTAAGTTAGGGGGGTGGGAGACAGCGCTGTGCTTAAGGGCGCAGCAATTAAGAATATTAATCACTTTGCCGCGATTGTGGGGAAATTCGTTTAAATGCAACTATTTGCTTATATATAACTGTATAAATATGTCTATTGCAAGGACGAAGGGCGCGCGGTGCAACAAATGATTTTACACTTGTGCAACAAAATCACGCAATTAGTAAAATTAAATCAGATAACAACGGCATGCATTAATACATATAGACATATTTATTTATTTGTAGGTGTAGATGTATGTGTGTACAAACGCATGACCGTGTGATTTAATTGTTGTTGGCCAAGTGTCGACAACATTGCCCGCTGAAGTGGCACGTGACACGCTTTAACACACTCACTCGTATTTGAACATCTAGGGTGCCACGAAATGACTTTGACTAGTGCAAAAGTGCATTAATGCAGTTTTACAGGGTGTTGCAATTGGTTCACAATTATATTTTTTTAATTTTTTAATAAATTTTATAATAATAAAATTATAATAATATAATATAATAATAAATTTTTAACAAAAATTTTGGCCTCTAAAACGAAAAAAATAATTCACGAAATTCCACTCTTAAGCTTTAACTTGAAACACTCATATGCAAGCACCCTTTATTGCGACAACTGTTCACTTAATAAAACTGTTTGTTGCACTAACTAATAGCCGATAGAATTTAACGATAAGACAGGCAGTTGTTCACGCAGTCATTTCAAGCCATATGTTCTAGTAATGCTAAATAGTTTAGTGACTTAATAAGTCAAAAACGTTTGATTTTGCACTTAAAGTGATTTTGTATTTCAAAAAATTAAAAGAAAATTATTTTGAAACTCAAAAGTGTTATTTAAGAACCTCCAGGAAGTAGTAGTTTAGTCTGCATATGCATTATGCAAATTAACTCACCTGTATGTATGTATGTATGCTTCTTCATATCGGATTTTTGATGGAAACGCTTGCCGCAATATTGACATGGATAAGGTCTGGTGTCGCTGTGAATCAATAAATGTGTAGATAATGTTGAAGAACGCTTAAAGGATTTGCCACATTGTTTGCACTGTAAAGAAAACAAAAAGAAATTCAGAAATTGTTATTTATAATATACAAAAAAGTTTTGAAAAAAAAAAATAAAATCTATTTTTTTTTAATTTTTGGAATTTTTGAAGAAAAAAAATTTAATTTAATTTTTTAAGATTTTTTGAAAAAAAAATTAATTTAATTTTTTAGAATTTTTTGAATATCTGAAAAATAAATTTTAAATAAATTTTAATTTTTTTATTTTTTTCTGAATTTTTTGAAATAAATTTTAATTTTTTTATTTTTTTTCCAGATATTCAAAACATTCAAAAAAAAAAAATTTTAAATAAATTTTAATAAAATTTTAAATAAATTTTAATTTTTTTTTAATTCTATATAAATTTTAAATAAATTTTTTATTTTTTTTTTCAGATATTCAAAAAATTCTAACAAAATAAAAAAATTTAAAATTTATTTTTTCAGATATTAAATACTTCTAATAAAATAAATATTTTTTTTTCAATAATTCAACGAATTCCTAAAAAATAAATTAATTTTTTTTCAGAAATTCAAAAAATTATATAATTTTTTAGAATTGTTTGAATTTTTTTTCAACATTGTTAAGTGATTAGTCTCCTACAGCACCCACATGTGCCCCCATTTGCTTGCGTCAACAACAAAGTACAATAACATTATTTTTTCAAACAATTTCAAAATCATGTGAATGATTTCCCGTGAATCTATAATGTTTCGACTCGACTACGAATGCGTTCGTATAAAACAGCTATGCAAATACGAAGCTGAGTACAGCATGTAACAGCTATAGCAAATCACATAAAGATCACATTCTCATAGAATCACAAACACTTACATACATATAGAGACGAGGCTTAAATATTGACGTAGGTGTCTCAGAAATACAAGCTTGACGTGATGATATGAGTAACTATGGAACTTAACTTGGTTTACAAACTAGGTTTTGAGTTGTTTTTAACGATTTACTTTTCACTTTTTTACTTAAAAAAATGAACTATTACCAACGAACGGGCGTAATTAGATACAGTTGTGTAAATATTAGAACGAAATAATAGGAAAATAGGCGCTTTAATTTGCTTAAAGTTGAGAATGGTAGTGCTTAGGTCTTGTTTAAGCTTAAGTAATCTAGACTGAAGCAGAGCTGTGCTTAATATAATATTCAAAGTGTATTGATTTGAAAACTATTCTTTTTTTGAAACGCTAAAGAACGTTAGCTGTGCTTTCAAAAAAAAGTTTAAATAAGCTTTTTTGGGCTAAAACATCTCACTATCCAATGCCGTTTTGCTCATAACCTTATTTCAATATTTATCAATGTGATCTAATTTTAAACCAATTTTTAGTTTTCAACAGACTTTTCAAATATTTGCCTTAAAACGAAAGACATTTCAATAAAAATTTCCCCAAATTGTGCGGCGGCGTTGGAATGAAATCAGACACAGCGCCAAATGTTTGTACAGTTTGTCGAGCAATATGGGCTCCATACTATTGAACTATCGAAGGCGATGGGAGACAAGTAAGGAAAGCATATTTCTTGAAGATTAATTACTATTCTTTAAATATGAGTATATACGTTTGACTACAACAACAACAGCAATTTTTTATAAACTTTATTGTTGTTGTTGGTTGTCTGTTGGCTGTTGTGGTTGGCAACGCTTCATTTCGAGCTTGACACAAGTGTTTGTGCTGCTACAACAACAGTTAGCTGCTGCAATGCGCGTGTTGTTTGATTGTTTGCCTACTATTGAGCGCTTGAAGCGGGATTTTCGTAGACTAGATACATACTCGTACATATGTATGTATTTATGTATGTATATATGTATGTGTGTGTGTGTTTGCGGGTGAAAAGTTAAGTATGAAGTCGACTAATGTCTCTAATTGTTTGCTTAGTTATTTTTGGTACAAAAATATGAAACAGCTTTAGTCCCATTGCGCTTGTTGTTGTACGCATGTTGTTGACACTACATTCTACATATGAGTGTAGGTGTGTGTGTGTGTGTACTGTACCCAAGAGTGTCTTGCATTTATTTATTGCTTATTAAACAAGTGTCGCCTTTGTGTTTTCACTAACATCAGCATTATTGACGCTCGCTCGCCTTTGTTGCTGCAATCTGCGTGTGTGTGTGTGTGTAAGACATGTAAATAGCTCGTATGCCTTCCTGCATCTATGTATGCCTGACTGTCTGTATAACTGTTTGGCTAATTAGCCACAATTGTTGCGCAGGTTTGCAAGTTACTTCCAATCCGCTCCTCCCACCGGCGTTAGGAAGCGAAAACGGAAGTTGGATTCGCCAGCAAAGACGCTGCTTTGCATGCAAATGAGCTGGAGAAAACCCCTAACTGGGGTACGGCACTAAATTATATTCTTTGATTCATTGGAGTTGAGTCAAAGCTGCAAAAAGCGCTGACTCAGCGTAGCTACAGACAGGCACTCGTGTATCTTCTCGCACATTTTCAGCTGCAGCTTGTAGAATATAATAAATGTGCTAGTGCCACTAAAGAAAAAAGTGTGCCAGCCATAAGGCCAGGTTTCCAGTTGAGTGACTCGCGTAAGGCATTTTTTTTGGAACAAATTTGTTGCCTTTAACGGCCACCCACCGATCGCGCAAGCGCTGTAACAACAGATGTAAACAGTTGGGATCTCCCAAAAAAAAAAAAACCAAGGAAAAACAAAAAAACACTTATAAACCCATTTTTTTCTTAATGGAAATCCTTACAATAATTGCGCCGTCGAAAAGATCAATAAAAAAACACGCTTATTAAACGCCACACGACCATCTGCTGCGGCTCGAAATTGCAGTTAACACAACATGCCTTTCTTCCTCGCGAGTGAGAGAAAGAGAGAGAGATGAGATAAACGAAGCAAGGTAAGAGTGAAAGAGAGTGCGCACAAAAAGTGATAGTGAGCGCTATAAGAACGCCTGTCAACGCTAAGGACGAAGCCCTTCAAACGTATCGGGTTGCAATAAAAGCCTTATGGACAATGAAATTCATGACAGCAATGCCTACAAAAACAACAATAAAAATATATATGCTTGTAATTTTATGAAAGAAAAACAGCCGTGAGCGCTCGTAACAATTGCAATTTGACACTTCGTATCGCATTTTGGTTGATCATACGTGCTAAACGTTAACGATCGAGAACGAGTCGTGCGCCGTGCCATATTGACAATAATGCTTAATCGGAGGTGAAATGATTATGAGTGCGTTATGTAATCGAACCTTAAATGAGTGTGTTAACAGATAAATATACTCAGGAAAGTAAAAGAGTGAGAGACTGAAGATGGACTATATATGAATGAAAGCGCTGGGGACCTTAGGAACTTCATATAGCGAAGGTTGGAAACTATAGCAGAACTTGGGCAGCAAGCAGAGCAACAGTTTTTCCATAGAAGTACATATATGTATGAAAACTTGAGAATCATCTCAGAAAAGCTACCGTTAGCTAACATCCGACACGTTACAATTCTTTATGCTACTATGGACAATAATTCCTGGCTTTATCTCTATAATTTCTTATGAATTATTGACAGTTTTTTATAAAATTTTCCTCAAACCGTTTTTTTTTCTGATAGTCCATCTCAAATGAGCACTAACTAAGTTCAACTCATTCGAAATGCAGCGACGTTACGCCAACAAACCATTATTATTCTTCGAACAACACATGACATTATTGTAAACTGTGTCATCTATATTTCTGATTGTGCCAATCAAACGTTTTCCGTTGCTACAAATGAGATAGAAGGTAGAGGAAGCTAGGTGCTTGGTAACCGCTTTCTGGCAGTGCCTCAACCCTCTCCAAATAGTATCTATTAAATACTCAACGCCGCAAAAGTAGAAACACTTACTAATCATAATTACTGCAAATAAATAATTAAGACAGGAATTTACCAACGCAAACACCAAAGGACAGTGGACAGTGGACAGTGGGTAAATAAAACGGAGCGTCGAAACTCTAGGAGCAGGAGTGAGGAAGTGAGCGGGGTTGAAATGGGTGAATTGTATGGACACGCAATGCAGACAAATTAAGTAAATTGAAAATTAACATAAAACTCAAGCACTGCAAGTATCATAAAACATCAGCAAATCGAAGAAGAAGCAGAAGAAGGAGGACGCGCAAATGACATAAATGAAACCAAGAAGAATAGATGAATTAAGCAATAAAACAAATAAATTACGGTAGTGGGTGCAAAGTGTTTGGAAATTAAGCAAAGTAATTGAATAAGCAACGAACTGTGCTTTGATGGGGTCAATGCAAGCCAACAACATTCGAGAGTGTGTGTGTGAGAGAGAAGAACTATTATTTAATTTGTGGCGGTTCAGTTATTAAACGCACTTGATTGAAACAATCAGTATTGGACAGCGTGTTAGAAATGTGCACTAGAAGCTCCATCCCCGTCTAACTTAATTTTTTTACTTCCTCATTCCCCCTCCACCACCGGCATACTACGAAATCACTTTTGTATAGGTTTAATTGTTTAATATCGTGACACAAATCGTGGCAAACACACACACACCAATGCGAATTCCGTTTGATTGCGCGTTGTATTTGTACAATTGTGCAATTGTTGTTGGCGGTAGAGACGTTGATAGTAACACTTCCAAGCGCGTTATTGGCATATTGAAAAATAATTGAAGTGGACACATGGAATATGGAATATGGATTACGAAATCGATGCCTTTTAGGCAAATTAAATGAGTACTCGTATACAACGGCGAGCGCAATAAATAGGCAAATAACTGTATGGAAGCGGTGTATTTGTGTGTAAGTCGGTCAGCTGACCCAAGGGTTTGAGCTGTACACACCACAGGTACTTTAACTAAGTGTCTCTATGCGTGTTAATTGGTCAATATTTTTGGTGTTTTGCTTTTGTTTTTTTGTGTTTTTTTTTTCATTCATAATGAATAGCTTAATAAACGCTTGTGACATCCCATGGGCGACTTGTTTGGCCACAATGGTGGAAGGTCCTTCAAATATATGATTTGTACAGTATTTCCGTGCATAAATAAGTGGGTTAGCTATTTTACCACAATAAAAATCACGCAATTACTTAATTGAATGAGGTTTGAGGTCCACTATTTGAGGTTAGAGACTGTTCGCTATTTTTGGAAGGATTTTATTCATAATGGAGGAACACTTAGATGCTGAATTCTATAACATAAAACAACCTAAGCCAGTTCCCATGCTTTACAATGCCCGCCACTTGTGTTCCTATTGAACTCAGCTAGCCATTGCAAACGTACATTTCACACAGCTGACCACACATTAGTCAACGTCCTTTCACCAACACACGCACTTCGTTGCATCCTCCTAATCAATTGCTCATTTTTCACAATTTGAAATTCCTCAGTAATTTGAATCACTTCTCGTCTCTTAGACCGAGACATTGCTTGCCAAAAACTTACCTGAAAGTTGCGTGTGCCCCGCTTCTCACTTTCGCCCTCGCTGCTGCAACTGTATGAGCGATGGTGAACATCTGCTGCGCTAATGATCGCGGTCGAGTCCGGATGCTGGTGTTGTTGTTGTGCAACATAATGTTGCAACTGTTGTTGGTGATGCTGATGCTGCTCATGCGTTATAGCCGAATTATTTGGTGAGTAACGGATCGCTTCCTCAGTCATATCCGCATCTTCTTCCGTTTTCATGCGCTCCATACGATCCTCGTCGTGGCTGTCGTAGCTGCCGCCTCTTCCCAGGCGACTGGCATTTCGACTGAGCATGGAATTCTCGTTGTTGTTGTTATTGTTATTTTGCACAAAGGCATCAGCGCGACTCTGCAACTGCTTGAAATGTGCTTGCAGCATTTCGAAGTTGTTGCCCGTCGCCAGGCCGGCCATGAAGGCGTTGCGATGCGCATAGATTTGCTGCTGTGCGACTTCCAATTCCAAATTGGCCGCCTTCAGTTCCTGCGCACGAGCAGCAGCGGCGACGGCGGCAGCATTGAATTGTGTGGCCAAGGCGGTGGTAGAGGAGAGTGGCGATTGCAGCGCGCCATCACCGTTCACAGCAGCGCCCAACGAACGACGCGGATAGCTGGCGCGGCGCTCATACTTGAACTTGCGCACGATCGGATCGACGGCATATGCGCCGCCAAATTCCGCATTGGGCGCAGCGCAGTCGCTCGCTTCCGCCTTCTCGCACATACTCGCCGGCGACCAGATTATTGAGCCGTGCGAGCGGCGCTTTGTGGGTGAACTCGACTCCAATTTGTTGAGCGCGATTTGCTCATTGGCGGCGCCTGATGCATTGATTTTGAGATTGACAGCGCGCAGTGGCGGTGGCGTGCTTACGTTGTCAACGCTTACTGGCGTGCAAGCGTTTAGCTCAGATTCGCTGCTTTCATCCTTTTGATCAGCATGTTGGTGGAAGCGCGTCAACTTCTTCGTCTGTTTCAGTGAAAGATTCAGCGGCATATCCTCACCGTTGCTGTTGACATCCTGTTGTGGCGGTAACTGTGCGTTTTCCTGATCCTTTTCGGGTGTGAGCGAATAATCGCGACTGTTGAGAAACGATGGGGGCGAGTGTGGTGTATTTGGTGTGGTGGGCGTGCCCAGCGCTGATGTTGTGGAGGAGAGCAGAAATTGTGGCCACAAAACGCTGGAGTAGAAGAGCGAATTGTAGGGGAAGGGAAGATCTGTGGGAGGAGAAATGAAACAAAATTTAATTCAATGTTATTGAGTGGATGGTAGCGAGTTTGACTTAATTGAGGTTTATAACCTCAAAAATTCGAAACTGTTATTCAATGAAATTGTAATTTAGAGGTTAATTGAGCTTTTCAGAAATTTTGAATAACGGTAAATATTTTTAGTTATTAATTTAGTAGAAATAATTTTTTAAGAGCTTGCGTTGAGATTTATATAACCTCGAAAATCTAATTTGGAAACTATATTTTGAATAATTATAAACGCAAACCATCGGTGGTAAAGTAGTTTATGTGGGATTGGAACTGCTAATGTTTGGGTTCTGTGTAATTTTTTTGTCAAAAACTTTTTAAAATAATTTTATTATTATTTTTTCTATTTTAAATTATGAATTTCAGTTTCTACAAAGGATCTCCCAGTTTGACTTACTATTCAATTTCTGCGCCGATGCGATAACGGAATTAAATGCCGAGGCATTCTGTATCCAATTCTTCGTGGAGCCGAGATTCACATCCAGCGCGGAATTGCCAAAGCCGCCCAACGAAGGCGACTGTGTGGGCTTTTGCGAATGCGGCGTTAACGGTGGAGACAGGTGATTCATTTTGTCTATATCTTTTGATAATCTTGTGCGTTTTATAGAATTTATTTTTTAACACGATACTGATTTGTTCACCGCTTGTTTGCACAGGTTTTAGGCGATGTCGAAATTCCGAGTTAATTATTTAACACAATAATTTCAGCAATAATTCAGCAAACAAGAACAGTTATATTTTTTAAATTCTATATTTTTTATTTTTTTCTTTTTCGTCTTAAATCACTTGTATGTATTTAGCTGTTGCACACACGAACTGTGTCTATATCAAGGCCGCAGTCTTTGATTTCTCTTCGACTTTCACACGCCGAGTCTTTGCGATTTCTGACTTAACGATTTTTGATTGAGAAAGCACTTTTTCAATTCAATTTTCATGCACTTTATTCAACTGTATTGTCGTATTGGCATTTATTTTATTTATGATTTTGGTTTGAGAATCCACTTGAACACACGTCCGTGTTGCACGGTGCTTGGCACCTGACTGAATCTTCATTCGTTGGCTGTCCACGACCAGAGCAGAGCCCAATCGCATACACGGCTGGCTGAGACTGTTTTTAAGCTGGCTGAGAGTTCTGTTGGTATTGGTAAGAGTGGCTGTGTTAGCTGGTTGGCTCTTTAACGCTGATTGTACGTCAGTTGTTGGCTGTTGTTCTTGTTATTGTTGCCTATGTTGGTGTTGGTGTTAGCGGCGGTGGTGGTTTCTGACTACCAACGCAAAGGGATGGCCGTAAAGTTATTTGCCAACTGTGTACCATGCCTTGTAGGTGTGTGTGTGTGTTGGTGTGGAGAATAAAATACGCTGTGCTCTTGGTGGTGACTTGGTGCTGGTGGTGTTGAAGTGGTTGATTTTCAAGCTTAAAAAATCGTAGTAAAGCAAATTGCAGCACACGACAAAGCAACAACAACAACAGCCAGCATACTGTTAGCCTTAAACAAATACACGCACACAAAAAATATATATGAACTTACATACATACTCGTATGTGCCCACTTATAAAGGAGCACATTGAATCAAAACGGCACGCAGTGGCACATTTAACCGACTATAAGGGCTGCGCAACCGTAATTTGTATTTGTACGTAAGCGTTGTTGTTGTTACTGTGTTGCATCGCCGTCTGTTATCTGCTGGCGACGGCGCAGTTAACGTTTTCACCTTTTCATCTCATTTGCGCTCTAATTTGGCTTGGAGCCTTCTCATTGCTGGTTGTTGTTGTTGCTGCCTTACAGCCGTGTCCTGCCGCAAGGGTCACAGCACAACACAACGCACAGTTATCTGGCGTATGTAGTTCTTGTTGCGCTGACATGTAAACGTTGTTGTTGTTGTTACTGTTGCTGATTTTATAGGCAGCACGCGCTTACCACTACTAATTGGTATACGCTCGTGCATTGGCGGCGCATTGCATTCTCTGCTATTGCAGTTAGGTGCCACTACATTTACCGTTTACGTTGTTGTTGGTTTTTTTTTTTTGTTTTTTTTTTTTGGTGTGCTGCTGCAACAAACAACTGTCTCTGACGGCTGTTGCGCGCGCCTTGATACATGTAAACGTTCGTTTGTCGCTTTCAACAACCAGGCAGCAAGCGAGCATACTCACCCCTCTTCCCGCCATTATATTGATTGCTGTATGGCGTAGATTTCCCCGAATTTCCTCGTAGTACTGCAATTGAAATAAATTGTTAGTTTGTATGTGCTATTGGCAGTGTGTTCGAGCCTTTTGCATTTATTGCTGACTAAGCCAAGCAATTCGAAGTTGATTCAGATCATTGGATCATTCGTTTCCTGTAATGACTAGAAGCCAAATATGATTTTTATTTATTATTTAAAACTTTAGATATTTATATATATAATAAACATAGCTTTAAATATAGAATTTCGGAATGTTACACTGATTGGTTTCCAATCGAACCGTACCGTTAAACTGTTAGATCACCCTTTGAATTTAATAGAATATTTACCTAGGTTAGGTTAAGTCCACGACTGCAGAGAATCTCACTTAGACAGCTTCAACTGTCCTTTGTGGCACCCAAATACTCCTAACGGATCAAAAGGCACTCACGATTCGACAAAGCGCTTGGATTCTATTACATGGTACTTAAGTCGGCTAATGTCAATTCCAGTCAATTCGCTTGGGTTCGCCGAAGGTATGCCTACCGTGGTGTTTTAACCTTAGTCTGGTGAATGCCGAACATTGAAGGAGGCAGTACTTGGATGATTCCCCTTTGCCTTCCTCAAAACAGCTTTGGTCAAAGCGCTTGGATTCTATTACATGGTACTTAAGTCGGCTAATGTCAATTCCAGTCAATTCGATTGGGTTCGCCGAAGGTTTGCCTACCGTGGTGTTTTAACCTTAGTCTGGGGAATGCTGGATATTGAAGGAGGAAGTAGTTGGATGATTCCTCTTCGCCTTCCTCCAAACGTCCCTACTGCATGTGTACCTTTGGACAATACCCAATAAACTCGCCAATGATTGCGGCGAAACTTCCTAAGAGACAGCAGCTGGAGGGCCGATTTCGGAGCATAGCGTGCCAGAAAGGCCTCACAACTGCGCAGGTGCTGGTTGTTGTGCCGAGTTTGGCGAGCTTTCGTGAAGTCTGTGTGTCCAGCGCTCTAGCGCAAGTGGACCGTGGACTACCCCCCCGCTTCCATTTCGGCGTTAATGTTAACAGGGTACCCTCTCTAGCTCCGCACCTTCCAGCGATTCCGCAGTGAGCGGGTACCCACATAAGTCGTATAGTGATTTACATTTGGATCGCCAGGAATGTCAAGGCTATAGGAAGACCGTACATACCAATGAAATGTTGGTCAAAATAATATAAATTGTTTCTTTTTCAGAGTTCAACACTTTATTTTATTGAGTAGAAGCCAAGTCAAGTAATTGATATACGCATTCGACTTTTTTATACTTTTCTCGGATGAAAACCAGATAAGACTTTTCTAGATCACTTAAGATTACGCATTTGGGAGTTTTATATATATTCCTTTACTATTAGAGACCAATATGTAGATATTGTTTTACTCAAATTTCGCAGGGAAAGTTGTTCTCAAGGACCAAGAGCTTGATCACAAAATTGCATAGATGGTGTAATACTCTGGAGCTAAGGATCTTTAAATTCTTTCCTTAACTATGTATAGAGGAATTTGCAAGTTCAGACAGTTTTGTCTTCAGCGCTGAAATTTCAATCCGAAAAATATCGACTTGCGTCCTCTATTTCCTATTAGAATTATTAAGTAAAGTACATGTACCCGCTTCATTTCGATTGCACCCATTAAACATAAAATATCACCGAAAACATTTTTTTCTAGTGAGATCCAAAGGGCACAGGCTCAACAACGGAAGACACCTGCTCCACCTGTTTCACTCGAATGGTCGACTATAAAACTAACGCAGTTGTAGGTACATGAACAATTAAAGGGAAAATTCTAATGATCTCGCATACTCGCACATACTAAGCATATAAAACTAGTCAAAATTATGCTGGTGGTGCACCTTTGAATTGCTTGTAACGTATTTTTCGGTAGTAAGACGGTGCTGAAGTGGTAAGATGTGAAAAGTTCGTGTTGTAGAAAGGATACGTTGCACTTCCGTGACATTTTCGCGCCAATTTTTCTCAAACATGTGGAGGAATGCATAAGGAAGTGAGCCTTGACACGACGGCTGCAAGTGGTTTTCTTATGGCCAAATGCACATACGGGCATTAATAGCCAAGGAAAAGGCGATCTGCAGCACGCTACAAGAGGGACATACAGTTGGTCATACGGAATTAAAGATAGGCGGGTGCCAGGCACGCTTCCTTGGCGCACTTTCCCTGCCACTTGGCATTTTCCCTATCAAAAGTGCTACATAAACATGTGTGTGTGTAGATGAGTGTGCACCCTTCGCAAGAAGATGTTGCGCTAGAGCGATTTTCGTTTTTATCACTCGCGCTATGTGAAGTGTGCCTGCAATTACAATTTTTTATTGCCTTATCGGGGCAACTAGTTGGTGGAAAAAGCGCGCGTTCAGTTACACATGAGGGGTCATAGCCAAACATATATACATATAGACGAATGTGCATATTTAACATACATTGAGAGGGCATTTACACTGTCACGTCGATGAGGGTGTTTGCGGTAAAAACGCCAAAAATAGAAATGTGACTGACGAATGTCAGCCAGTTCATGTTAGGGGTTAGGGACGTTCGCACTCACTCGCTAGCTAGCTAGCGCGTGCGGCAGGCAGCTTGAGGTCGCCGGCGATAAGCTACCATCGTAATTTTTGTAACGGACTCACCGTATGCTGTCGGCTAAAATATACAGTCAACGGTGTTGTTGTTGTGCTGCTAATAAGTCAAGTCAAACGGCTGAAAAGTGATCAACGGCTAAAACGGAAAACAAACAAAAAGTGATAGACAACAATTCAAATAGCAACAAAGAAGCGCATTCTATTTTAATCAATCCCTTTTTATCTACAGATGTATTTGCTGCTTATTTTTGCTTTTATTCGCTTGTTTTTGTTGTTGCTTTCGCCACCATAAAATCACCATTTTGGCTTTTCAACGTTTGTCATATTAAAGCGCGCTCACCAGCGCAATCACATCAACCGTTACACCGCCGCCATCGTGCCAAAAACCATAACCCAACACAAAAGCACAACAATGACAATAACAACAACAAGCAAATAACGTCACCTCACATAAACCACAACAAACTAAAATAAATTCCATCACACTTTGCTTTCAGCAGCATTGACTGCGCATGCCTGCTCACGGCGCTCCGTTAGTTTTTGTTGTTGTTCCTTTTGTATATGTGCCTTTTTGCTGCGCTCGGATTGGCCAGTCGGCTTGCTTGGTGGGGCGTACACTTCTCACACTTTGTTAGTTAACCGTAAGCGGTGTTGTTGTTGTTTTTGTTATACTCATTTCGTTTATTCACCACAGTTGAGTGTTGGTGTGGTAGCTTGGCGTTTAAATCTGTTGGTTATTTATGGGAAAACCTCAGCAATGGGCTGTGGGAGTATTTGTGCGATATTTTTTCGATTTGAGCGAATAATAAATGTAAAAAATAGAAAATTTTAATAAAAATAATTTTTGAATAAAATAAAAATTAAAAAATTGATATTCAGGAAAAATCATGAAATTAAATACTTATGCCTAAGCATTGGCCTTAAAGAGCTTATTCAATATATCAGATGTTGAAATTAGTGCAAAAATTGTCAATCCCTTCAACTACGCGACTTTCTAACCCTCTTCTTAATCTAAGTTCACCCAAGCTCCACCCAAAGTTGTACTTAGGACTCCGCTACCATTAAGTTAGTGACACCTCAAGGGTCAGCGGTGGTAATCAGCGCGTTTAGCATTCATTCACGTGAACTAATTCGCCGAAATAACAGCATTTCTTGTAGGTACTTGTACTTGTTGTTGTTGTGTTACATGTTGCAAAAGACTTTGAGCAATGCAACCGGGCAAATACTGAGCACAGCGACAACATATCGCAACGAAATTAACGCTTTCCCATAAAAGGTAGCAAATAAGTCACTGAATATCGCATTTAATTACAGCAGACAACTTGGCAGCGACTTTAACCAAAAAACCAGAAAAGTACCAAACTTACATTTATCACATGCATACATACACACACATACATTCAAACCTTCATATATGTACATACAAACTTATCCACAGCGCTTTACTAAGCTCACACGCAGCACAGCGCAAACCAAAGTCTTTGGGTGAGTGTGAGCGGCAGCCGCGGCAGTCGCCACCCACAGCGTGGCAAACTACAAATAATTACCAGCAAATGGGCAGTGACAAAAGAGTGTTGCCAGATTTGTGTGTGCGGCGCAGGCGCAGGCGCTACGTGTGGTCATGTTGGCGATGCGATTCAACAGCAAGCCTTATTTGTTTACAGCTGTGATTGTTGTTGTTAAGCTGGCTGTAGGAGTTTGCACTGGTTAGGCGCGCGTGTAAGGCGCCACCAAAGTGCCGTTTGCCGATGACAGTGAAGTAATGAGCTGCAGCGCGGCGCATTCTTCACATTGCTAACAGCGATGTTACCACTAATAACAACAACAACAACAGCAACAATCCTAATTGCGAGAATAATATTGGCAGTAAGGCTGAAGCGGGATCAATTGCAGATTTGTTCTTGTAGTGACCAGCGCATCTAGTCGCACTGCTATGCGAAAAGCTGACCGAAGTTGCTCAAGTACAGCCAGCAAACGCTGCGCTCAACCAGAGCGCGCAGTCATCATTTATTTCGGCAAGAACAAATCGCGCCAAACTGGACTCTCGCATGCTATTGTTTTCATGCAACATGTGGTCGCTGTAAATGCGCCTGCGCCCTGCAATCTCTATCCTCATACGCAATTAATATCAAATAAAATTGAAATAAATTCACTTTGAAATGCAAATTATTGCGATTTGTTCTCGATCGTCGTCGACGCATCGCGTAGGGCATCTACAGTCAGCGGGCAGTGGCCACTATGACCGAGGCGGTCAGCATGCACGCGTCGCGCATCAACAACACAACATTAATCGGGAGCCGCGTCCGCTACTGTGTACGCCGCACACAATTCTGCTGATTTCAATCATGTGAACGCACTCCTTGCTAGGCGCTGTATATTTCTAAGTCAACCGCGGCTCCTGTGGCTGCGCGACACAAACGCAGCACCGCGTTGCGGAGTCCATAGCTACTGGCCGCCTGGCAAACAAGCGCCGCATGTGGTCTTCAAATGCTCCATGGCCGCGCCTCTGTATCAGTTTACCGCAGTTTTGCCCATTATTGTTGTTGTGATTGTGTGATTTTTCGGCCAATGGTTCGCCAACTTAAACCTCAGCTGCGTCTAATCGGTGCTCCAGCAAGCAGCAAGCGCAATTACTTTATCAAAATTTATTTTTTACTTTAGTAATTTTACTCTTTTTTTGGAGACATGCCAACAGGGGAAGCAGAGCACTGGCGTATGTAGCGGGTGGCACACACAACCGTTAGCTTTCGTTACGCGTTCACGCAGATTCATAGCGCACAGCAGCCGGTGTAAATATGTAAGGCCTTTACTGTATGCCATTCAATGTACTTATAGATATATTTCTATATAAGTTTCCCGAGCGGCTTTCTTCGCTGGCTGCAGTTCACATTTGGCCAAATACAAAAATAAAAAACACCCGTACGAGTACACAATCGGCAACAGTTGTTTGTTACCTTAAATTAAAAAGCCAATTGTCAACGAAAAACCTTCAGTTTGTTTCCCTCCTCGACTGTTCGAGCGTTTGATAAGCCCGTGCGGTACGACGCGGCTGTCGTCGTAGCGACAACAGTTGTTCGTTAGTTGTTTGTTAGCAGCAGCAATGGGTGCGATTGCGGATTGCGGCTGTAATGCCGCCTTTTTAGCAATATTAGCCAGTTTATGTCGTTGGGGCTCAAGTATATCGCTTTTTGGCTGCAGCTTGTGCGCTGGATTGCTAGCCAGCTAGAGTTTCGTGGGTCTGGCCGCTCGCATTACTCGCGCTTGGCTTGCGGAGGTCCTTCGATGGTCGTCAATTGATAGCCAGATTTGTGCAATTATCATTTTAATAATTGCCAACAATCTTCACGATACATTTTTCCCTCTTTCTTTAAGTCCCTGTGTCTAGTGAGGCTTGCCTTGCTGACTCACGAAGCTTGTTGTACTCGTACAGGAAAGTATTCCATAGCCATCTGTTGCATTGTTGCAAAGGAAATGCCGGCAGTTCAAGCTGACATCGCTATTGTGCAGATAATGGCGTGGCTTCTGTTGGAAGACCAGTAGCCGCAATTTGGTAATAAATTTATTGCGTTTGATTTTGTTTGATTCAACGGACCATGCTGAGTGCAATTTAATTCTACGCGAAATCTCTTTAGATATGCAAAAAGCGAATTCTTGCAAGAATATGCCGTTGTTTGGTTGTGTGTTTATTTGAGACCATTTTTACTGGTAGCAATTTCGGGTTTTTTGTTGATTATTTGTGGAGATTCAGCGGAAACCCGATTCTCTCATTTCGTAGAAATCCTATTTTACTTTATCATAGTTCGGTACGCACGATTAGGCTGATTCTAACATCGAGGGAATATAAAAAAAATTTATCCGAAATGTTTTTCGGAAGATTACCTTGCGTAGATCCTGTTGATTCTCAGTAGTTGTTAGCTCCTGAGAAAACCCCGAGCTTCATGATATTGTATCCGAAATATACTTCGGAAGATTACTTCTGCAGATCCTGAGAATAGATCCTGTAGATCCTCAGTAGTTGTTAGATCCTAAGAAAACCTCGAGCTTCAAGAAATTATATCCGAAATATTCTTCGGAAGATTATTCCTGCAGATCCTCAGAATGGATCCTGTGGATCCTCAGTAGTTGTTAGATCCTAAGAAAACCTCGAGCTTCAAGAAATTATATCCTAAATATTCTTCGGAAGATTGCTTCTGCAGATCTTGAGAGTAGGTCCTGTGGATCCTCAGCAGTTGTTAGGTCCTGAGAAAACCTCGAGCTTCAAGAAATTGTATCCGAAATATTCTTCAGAAGATTACTTCTGCAGATCCTGAGTATAGATCTTGTGGATCCTCAGTAGTTGTTAGATCCTGAGAAAACCCCGAGCTTCAAAAACGATCTGCTCACCTTATGTTATACAATTCCTCAAACATTACATCCCTTAGCTTCTGCTGAAAAATTAATTTTCTATTATTTGTGAGTTTCCAATAATTATCTCACATTAGACGATCAAAAGTGCGATGGATCACTGGATTATTTCATTCATCAAAATTTAAATGTAAAGTCATTAAACCACTTTCGCCGATAATTCCATGTTTGTAATGAAACAACAACAACAAACGTAGCAATCAACCACCACCAACAACAGCAGCAGCAACGGCGCTACAAATTCAACTGTTATACGAACGAACGGCCGCAATTTAATGCACATCCTTGATCCTTGCGTTGTTGTGCGCTCAGGCGAAGGCGTCAGTTGTGCTAAACAAAAACAGGATCAGCCGTAGGTGAGGCCAAGAAATGCGCATTGCACACCAACAATGCAGACGCACGCAGTACGATGCGTATATCTTAACACATGTCGCACTTCCCCAGAAGTTGCAGCGAAACCCGAAATTGTGTGTCAAAAAAAATAATTTTTTTTCAGCGTGCTTCTGTGTGAGTATGTGTGTTTGTATGTATGCATATTTGGTGTGCCATTAAAATCATTTTTTATTAACAGTTAACGCGTGTCTGCCTAATATCCATGCATTAAAAAATATTCAACTGCTTAACTGTTCGTGTTTTCGGAGTTCGAGTTTTTTTGTTCTCAGTGCAGCGACTTTCGCACCCACCTGATCTCGAAACGGAACTGTAATTTGATCGAGCTAGCCAGATATTAGATGTCTATCGGCGCACTCTTTCCTGCAACAGCAACAACAATAGCAATAGCGATAGCAGCAGTGGCAGCAGTGCTGGAAGTGGCAGCTTCCTCTCTTTAATAAAAAGTTTTGAAATAAATATAATATTAATAAAAAGCGCTTCAAGTCCGCTACCCTTTGGCTGAGCAGCGCACATATTCAGATTGGATTTTTTCAGCTGACCCTAGGCGCTGCATTGGTTATTCACCTTTCTCATTTTAGATCACAGTTTGATCCTTTGCCAGCCTTCAAGCACCGGCTGTTTGATTGCCGGAGTCAATTGCATTGTTCGCCTCGTCTTCGTCGTTCTGCAATTCAGGTACTCTTATGTTCGGTTAGAGCTCCGGTTGGAACACTTTCGGCAGTCCATTTAGTAAGCCGAGCGAGCTATGCAGTTAGACCAATGCGATTCGATTGTGCATCATCCATATGTCTAAGCTATGTAGACACACACACATATATACATATATACTCATATATAATCACTGGTTAACTGTCCTTTACTACCTGAGCGCGTGCCGGCTGTCGTCGTCTTCGTTTGCCTTTTTTTTCGCTTCCTTTAGTTTCTCAATTTGCTTTGTGGCTTCGGCTGTTTCTACTTGCTGTGTCTACAACAACATGAGTGTTGTATTGTTATTGTTGTGGTTGTGATGTTATCCCTCTTGACTGTCATTGACACCCCAAACACAAAACATTTGCAAACAGATGACGCTTTTAATTTTCCGGATTTGTGCCTCCTTTGTGCACGAACTCACTGCTCATTTGCAGGCTTAACCGAAGAACCAGAGGGCCAAAGACGATTTTCTTGTTATTAGAAATTGATTACTGATCAATCATTGCGATTATGAACTAAAGAGATTTGGCCATTGGCTTCTTGAGTTCTAGCTATCTTTTTGAACCGAGGACTGTAGAAGAGATTCTTATAGGAATGCTTCTAGTATTCAATGTCAATTCAGTAGACTATAAAATTGGTGTTGAATTTCGAGGAAATAAGGTTTAAGCACAGATTGAACCTTAAACGGACCGACCTGGAAATTGACGGAACTCAAAAATGATTAAAGCAGAAGTGTAGAGGTCTGCGAAGTACGATTTTATGAAGAATTACTGGACGGTGTCGACTGCTATAGCACATATTTCAAAAAATAACACCAGCCCTACATAAAGTTCATACTCTCCGTAGCGGAAATTCATTGTAATTAGTTCAAACCCAATTTAAAGGCCAAATAGCCAGAGGTCAGAGTTCCTCAAGGGTATACACTCTCTTCATTTCCAAAAGTTTGTAAAGTTCATACTCTCCGTAGCGGAAATCCATAGTGATTAGTTCCAACCCAATCTAAAGGCCAAGAGTCCAGAGGTCAGAGTCCCTCAAGGGCATACACTCTCTTCATTTCCAAAAGTTTGCAAACCCATTGTAATTAGTACCAGCCCACCTTGAAGTCCATATTTGTAGTTCTTAGGGAGTAAATCCTACATACAAACACTTATAATATAGTAAACATTTGGCTGGATAATTCGTTTGTCTAAGCCCGCAAGCGTTTGCTGAACGCATCTCCTACAAAGCGCGGCCATTTATTATCATTTCAGACAATTCCGAGCTGTCCCTAAATGATACAATAATGCCGTCTATTAGTGATAGGTCAAGCCAGGCGAGCTTCCTGATTTCCTAAGCCGTTCCATTCACCGTCGCTTAACAGACAGATCGACGCGATGGTGTCTTACTCGTAAACTCAGTTTGGCTTTGGCAGCAATCTGCGCATGCGCAACCAGACAGACATACGAAGACAGACTTACATACACGTATTTGGGCATGTTGCCAGCGCAACAGTGGAGATGTGCGCGTCGCATTGGTGAATGTGCAGACAATCAATGTACTTATTTGTGTAATATCACACGTGAATGATTCAAGCGAAGGCAGAGAGAGAGGAGAACACAACAAAAACATAAAAACAACAAAATGCCTTTCCAACCAAAAACAAAACTCAGACGTCACATGTGACCATATTGCCGAGTCGGTTTGTCGCAGCGACAATATTTTTGATGTCGTTTAGGTAGCTGCGCCGCCGCCGCATGGGACCTCCTCGGTAGCTGACAACAACAGCAAGCGTACGACCGCGTCAGCGTAATTGCAATCGCAATAAAACAATTTACCAAATACAACGCAACGACAGCGGCAGCAAGCGCCACTAGCTGGCCAACCAGCCAACCAAGTGACCAGTGAGCCAACTGCTGGACGGCTGCTGGAGGCTGGCTGGCAACCCAAGTGAGCAATTGTCAGCGGCAACAACGGCAATAACATCAACAACATGAATCGCGAACAATTGCACACGCGAGCGAAGGCACAAACATTTATCATGGAAATTGCAGCAGTGCCGAGGCCTCAGCCTGTGCGCCGAACTGGAGCTGGAGCAGCAACTGGTTGCTTTGGAGCTCAGATGTCCGCTGCGTTGCATTGGCTGGCTGTTCGGCAGACAAGAAGGTGCGTTTGATACGCAAATAAGCGAATACGAGCGAATTCCTTTACGGCACCAAATACAGAGCATCCATTTCTGAGGTGGGGGAGTTGGACGGTGCTGGATGCTAGAAGATGGGGGTGCCTACTGCAGGCGCTTGCCATGTGCATTCATACTGCGAGCGTACGAGTGGTAGGCGAAGAGGAGGCCTCAAATGAAATTAAGCTGATTGTGGAAGACAATAAAGGATATGCGGTCTTTATGCTTTCTGAAGCGCCACCTTATGTAGCCGCGGAGTGACATGGCACATATTGGATAATGTGGTTTACTTGTATCAATAGCGGTTATACAATCAAGATAAAGCAGGCATTAGCTGGAATAATAATAATCCAATGCAGTTAGGAGCAACTAGAAGTGGTGAGGAAAGAGATGAATCACAATAACGAAATCGCGAGGTTGGATAACCTGGTCCGGAGAAAGCTTACCATTCAAACGAGGCTGAGACGTCGTTTTAACTACTCCCAGTGACCGACACTTCAACATTGGGAATAACTACTCCGTAGCTTTCAAACCCGAGTGACGAGTTTTCTTTCGAAGAGTTTCCAATCTATAAGGAGTGCCATAAGAAGGAATCCTGATGTCACTTACTGCTCATGGCAGAAACAGAAAACCATATCTGTCAGATCCGAATCCGAAGGTATGTTTGATCGTAAAATTAGTCTCTCCAACAATCCTTTCTGTACCAATACCGTTGAAGTCGGACCTTAACTATCATTGATCAAATATATTTTGGTTGATTCTTCCACGTAGGGTTGGCATGTGGTGAAATACCTACCATTAAACGCAGTAAACTTCAAATATGCAACAATAACAAGCCAAATCGGAAGACTTCTTTTTTTTGGACGGTCGTTTGTGAATTGTCAGCCCATTGTGCTGTAACAAACACAGATTTGTGATTCCACTAGCTTAGTCCGAGTCTGCGCGTGAGATTTGCCTACACATCAAAGAATTTCGCGGCGCTGTCACAACTATGGACTACGCCAACGCCGAGGCAGCTCTCCCAGAGCTTGTAGGTATGGATGTCTGTGAAGGCAAAGAAGCCTCATTTCGCTGCTGTTGACTCAAGAGATTTTATTCTACTTTGTTGGCGATATTCTTCGACTGTCTTCGTTCGCTGCTGCCACAGCCGCCGCCGTCGCTAGTTGAACAATTTAGTAGTTGAACTGTTGGCTGGTCTATTCAGCAGCTGTCAGTAGCGATTTGCATAAAAATAGACACAGCACACCACAGCAGTACCCACTTGCTCATCTCGCAGTTCCTTTGGCGTTCTGCGGCTTCTGCCTATTCTGTGACTTCGGCGGCTGGTTATGTCGTCCGACCTGACAAAAGGCAACATAATTACATGATTTCAGTGGGCTATTCATGTCGGCAGGCGCCATTCGCCTTTGTTGACTCTGCAGTGTCGTTCCCATATGGGAGCGCATATGTACTGTGCGGGCTGTGGCTGATCACGCAGGAGCTGACTGCGTGGAGGCGTCTTGGCAGCCACGGATGAGGTGTAAATTGCAAATACTTGCGTAGCAGTCTCGGCTTGTTTGTGGAAAGTGAAAAAAGTGCCATGGACGGTAAATCAAGTGGCAATTAATGAATGTCAACATTTACAAATGTCGGTTATTAATGAGACAGCAATGAGAGGTCTGTGCAACGTTTTGTGTGCTATGGAAGTGCGGAAGAGTGCTTGAGGAGCGCTAGTCTCTTTACCGCTCCCTTGCTCTCCTGTCTTTTCAGACATAATATCGACAATATAATGTCATTTGCCACTCAATTGGTTTTTAAGCTTTTAGTCGTACGAACTTAATCGCCTTTAAATTGCAGAGCTTCGGGGTTATCTCATATCACTTTACACTCAGAAGACACAGAGAAGACATCTTAATGCGTAAATCCAAATGTTGGAACACAAAACCGCTGACATCAATTGTGATTTTTTTCCGACGCATCCGCATCTCCTCTACTTCTGCGTCTTCACTGCTATTATAAACCAATAACTGTTGTTGTTGTTGCCGTTTTCGTTATCCTTACGGCTGCACCTGTTCTTTTGGCGTTGTCCAAGTCAATGCAGACAAGAGTTTAACCGCAATCGCGTCATTATTTCGAATGCGTCTCCAAAGCTGCAACAACAGCAGCAAAAGCGAAATTCACTAAAAATGCATTAAACAGGATCTTCGGACTGCTTTGTCTGGGTCGTCGATCGTCGTCAGTCGTTGTTGGTGCTGGCAATTTAAATGGTTAACTGTTCTGCTCGGTGTGCGCGAGCAGAAAAACTGTTCTCAACGAAATCGCTTTGGGGCAGGGACTTGGGTTTTAACGGCGGCTGCCATTGAAAAGACATGAGCAACAACAACAACAACGAGAAGCAGAAAAAGTGACAGCATTATCTGCAACAGCAGTTGCGGTCGCCGGCACTTGGGTTCCTAGATTTCAGCTCCAACTCCTCCTCTCTCTCCTTCTTAAACATCAATTCGATTGAAGTTCGGCAGTGAACCTTTTCTTTGCTTTACTTCAGCAGCGGTTTTTTCGCTTTTTTTCGGCCGGCTTTTGATTTCAGCTCGTGCCACCATGACGCACCGGCACGCATGCGGCATGCCACATACCACACCGCACAACGCAGACAGCCGTGGCAGAAACACATTGCGCATGCGCAGCTTTTGTGCAGATTCTCCCAAACGAGTGACCGATTTTCTCATTTGTGGCCGCACAAAAAGCCAAGAAACCACTTTCGTTTATTTAAATAATTTCGTTATCGTCCGAGGTTGCTCCTGCTGCTTGTGCCACTGCGCGCAACTGCAACTGTTGTGGTCTGAGGTGTACGAGCGCTTCGTATTATTTGCAGTTATTTATATAAGATTGGGAGCATATGCATGGCTACAGTGTTTCATTTTGGAGTCTAAGACAAGGATATATAATTTAAGGGATATGCTTGAGCGACCTAAACCTCTTGAAGTCGCATTCTTATAGTTTTCAGAGCTCGGTTAATGTTCCATGGACTCGTAAATCACATTAGTAGGGGTTAAAGGGCTCAATTCAAAAAAGTCCTCTCATGAAGACATGCTGATGGTTCGGTAGAATCGAAGAATTTCAGTCCGGGAATATGGAAAGACTCCACGACTTGACTCTGACTTTTATAGAGACAGTCAGTAATAATCACTGCACTCTCGAAAGAGCGTTCTACATAGATTTCCTACTAAAAGTCAAATGAGTAGCTGAGAAATCGTTTTTGAACACAATACCGCTATAAATATCAAGTCTATGTATGTATGTGTGTGTGTGTTTTTGATAAATGTTTTCTCCTTTCGCCGCCAATTCTTTACGCCGCTCATTTAGCATTTGTTTTACTGGGTCCCCTTGCAACAGCGGTGCTCGTAGTGATTGCTGCTGCTGTTTTTGTGTTGCTGTTGTGGCATGTGTTGCATTTAATAACTGTTAAGGCATCAGTTGTGATTGTGTTTGTTTGTTGCAATTGTTATTGTTGTTGTGGCCGCCACAAAACCGTAACAGTTGTTTTTACTTCGTACAACACACACGACTCTATGTGGCAATGTGGCAACGCGCTGCTCGTAAATGCCTTTTAATCATAATCACTGTGGCGGCAGCAGCAATAACAACAACAACAACCGCAACCACAACTTAAACTGGCACACGTACAAATAGCGAAAAGCGTTGACTTGGTTGCATGTGACTATGGCGTTCGATCGTGCCACAGCGCTGTGGGGCAGGAGATACAAGAGTTTGCGCGCGCGCATACCACGTGCCAATTGCTGAGACGCGTCGGCAGCCGAGCGACTAGCTGAGTGTCGATTGCAACTGTTGCTGATGCGTGCATGCAAACACACATAGATATGTGTGTAGCAGCACTGCTTATTTGTTATTGTAGACTGCTAGCGCTGTATCTGCCTGTTGTTGTTGCTGTTGTTGGAATTGTTAAAACGCACCTTGCCACAATCTGCAACTGCAAACTGAAAACCAAAAACAAAAAATAAATAAAAATTGCGAGCACTGCTTCAAAGCAAAGCACGCGCTTGGGGTTAGCTTTTCGTGAAGGGTCCTTCGCCGGGATGACCACAATTTACCGCAACTGACTTTGAAAGCAGCAGCGACATTTTTGATTTCTTCATGTACTCGAATGTATTTATTTATTTATATTTGGTTTGGTTTTTATATTTGCTACATATATGTATATATATTTTTTTTGAGTGCTGACTTAGTCCTTTGCTGCGCTCGCAGGATTTTTGATGTGCTTCTCTATTTAAACACGCCATTATGTAATTAAAATAGTTAATATCTTCATTTTGTGTAGTTTATTCTTATTGAAGAATTCCCATGGCGGCAATAAATTCTACTTCAATTGATCGAATGCCTGACGCAGCATTTGGTTGCAAAGTGCCGCAAAGGGATTGATCTCCACCAGCTGAAAAGGATTTTGTATTAATAAAAGTGGGTATTTGCGGCCAAGGAATGTTTGTGTACCTGTGCTTTGGCGAAGCTGCTGCCCAACTGCGCCGCGTCCTCGAAATCCTTGCGCGCCGCTTCCACATTGTTTTGCTTGCGATAAAGCACCCCGCGCTGGCAGAGCGCAGTGCATTTCGTGCGCGGTTGTTCGGTGCACAGTTCAATCGCTTTGGAGAGATCGGCTAGAGCCTCTAGTGGGAAATAGGAAATTAATATTATATAATCGAGATCGGAAGGAGCTGATATCAGATATGATATACGAGGTGTGTTCAAAAAATAACGGGAATTTTTCCTTTAGAAAAAAATATTTTTAATTTCAGAAATCCCCATTCGATATTATATTATTTTTCATCTTAATTCATAATATACAGCTTTAAGAGAAGAAAACGTGTGTTCAAAAAATAACGGGAATTTCCAATAAATTTTTTTTTTTAATTTCAAATAATCCCCATTCGATATTATATTATTTTTCATTTAAATTAATAACATACAGCTTTAAGAGAAGAAAACGTGTGTTCAAAAAATAACGGGAATTTTCGTTTAAAAAAAATATTTTTAATTTCAAAAATCCCCATTCGATATTTTATTACTTTTAATCTTTATTCATAATATACAGCTTTAAGAGAAGAAAACATGTGTTCAAAAAATAACGGGAATTTCCAATAAAAAAAATATTTTTTAATTTCAAATAATCCCCATTCGATATTATATTATTTTTAACCTTAATTCATAATATACAGCTTTAAGAGAAGAAAACGTGTGTTCAAAAAATAACGGGAATTTTCAATAAAAAAAATATTTTTATAATATCAAATAATCCCCATTCGATATGATATTCTTTTTCATTTTAGTTAATAACATGACGAAAACGCAATCGAAGTAACTTAATAAGTCGACTTAAAGCACTTAACGCCACACAACGTAATTTAAAATTTTTCTTTCGAATTCCGCATAACCATAAAATCAGAATTGACGCTACAAATTTATTTCCTTTCTCAGCACTAGATGTCACCACAGGCGATTTAGTGTCTTAACTATGCACACCGAAAGAAAAAAATCATACAGTGACACTCAAACTATGCACAACAGTTTGTGAAGCAGTGTCTGAAATAATTTATCACACAACAGCCAAAGATCCACTAAAAACAACATTTTGCGCATTCGTCTAAAATAATATTAATTCTGTTCTGCCATCAAAACCACTCACCCTCATCCCTGCCGACGAGTCGCAACGCCTGTGCGCGATTGTTGTAAACGGAGGCGCGCGTGGGCGCTACACTGAGCGCCTGCTCAAACGCCTGCAAGGCCTCCGCCAACTTGCCTTCCTCGGCCAACTTGATGGCGCACACCTCCAGCGTCTTGGACTGCTGCACTGCCGCCGTGTCCGGCTCGATGTCCATGAGCTCAGCGTGCGCCTCAGGTCCAATCGCCTGTGTCACACTCGAAGTGAGCTCCAGCGGATTGAATATGGAGTCCAGCACTTGCTGGTCGTGCGCACTCAGGCAGTCGCGGGTGAAGTTCTGTGGCATCTCAATGGGAATTATTTGAAGTGACTGATATTAGCGTAAAGAATTCGGTTGTTATCACAGCGCGCGTTTGTTGGAAACTATAATAAGCAATAATAAGTGAATATGGTAAACAAATGAGTTAGCCTAGCTGTCTCCTCAGCTGCAAAGCCTGTAATGCTAATGAGGCGGCGGAACTGGTTCAAATGCGCGCTTGGCTCTAGCGAAAACAAGTGTTTTGATTTTTGAATCCATAGCAAATGCCTCTTCTACACTGCAAGAAATTTGTGTTTGCTTTTGTTTTTATTACTCCCTCGTGACGCCTGTTGCTTTGGAATATGAAATTTTTTGAAAATTTTATTTTTATTTTTTAAAAACAATTTATTAATTTTTCCTTTTTTAATTTGTTAAGAATAATATCTTTGCTTTCTTT
Source organism: Zeugodacus tau (assembly GCA_031772095.1). NCBI lineage: Eukaryota > Metazoa > Arthropoda > Insecta > Diptera > Tephritidae > Zeugodacus > Zeugodacus tau. The sequence continues at coordinate 1,186,516 of CM062653.1, read as the reverse complement.
TTTCTTACGCTTTCATGTTTTGCTTCTTCTTTATATTTAGCGGTGTTTGCTTTTATTTTTTTCTGTTCTTCTGTTTTTTTTCTGCTCTATTGGGTAATTATGTTTGTAAATACCAAGGACAATGTTGTTAATAATAATGTTGTTGTTGTTTGTTGCCTGTTTGCATTGTTCAGCATTTTTTGCATTTTTTGCATTTTTTGCGTTTTTCTATCCATCATAATGAAATATTAAATCAAATAAATGTAATATCAATTATGTTTTGTTGTTTCTTTAGTAATTATCATTATAATATAATTCGGTAATAGTAAATCAGCGCTTTATATTTCATTTATATATATATATATACTATTCTTCAATAATTCTCAATTTATATATATTTGTGTGTATATATATATTTTTAATTCATTTTTTTATATTTACTTCATTGCTATGTGAATGCTTTACTGCTTGCTAATTTATCTTTGCTTTGTTAATTATGTCTAATATAATTTCCTCTTCATTTATTTATTTATTTTATTATTTATTTAGTAAATATAATCAGCAATAATTTAATTTAATTTCAATTTTAACTTTTTAAATACAGTTTTAATGAAATTAATTAGTTTTATATAATGTTTAACTTTTTTGAATTCTAAATATTTAGCCATTACTAATGTTACATGTTTATCTCATAGCTTTTACATATGTATGCACTTATTTAGCGATTTTAGTTATATTTATTTATATGTATATGTATAATTAGCTATATATGTATATGTATATGGTTAATACCAAAGATTACTTGAATTTTTTTATAATTTACAGAATTTGATAAATATTTTTACAGAATTTTTGAAAATTTAAATTGATTTTTTAATAAAATAAATAAAATAAAATAAAATAAAATAAAATAAAAATTAAATAAAATACAATAAAATAAAATAAAATAAAATAAAATAAAATAAAAATAAAATAAAATAAAATAAAATAAAATAAAATAAAATAAAATAAAATAAAATAAAATAAAATAAAATAAAATAAAATAAAATAAAATAAAATAAAATAAAATAAAATAAAATAAAATAAAATAAAATAAAATAAAAAAAGTAAATTAAATTAAATTAAATTAAATTAAATTAAATAAATAAAAATTAAAATAAAATAAAATTAAATTAAATTAAATTAAATTAAATTAAATAAATAAAAATTAAATTAAATTAAATAAAATGAAGTAAAATAAAATAAAAAATAAAATAAAATAAAATTTAAAAAAAAATAAAAAATAAAATAAAATAAAATAAAATAAAATAAAATAAAATAAAAATTAAATTAAATTAAATAATAAATAAATAAAAATCCGAAAATACTGTATTGGAGTGCAGATGGTTCTCAATACTTAAGCTGGTTTTAACTTTCTTTATCGTTAATGAGCTGAAGTACTTTAGAAAATTGAACGAGAAGAATTTCAAAACTCCTCTTAGTAAAAACATAAAATTGATATAAAATGGATTATATTAGTCCAATATATGTGAGTTCGTGAGAACACTCAATAAAAAGAAAGCACAACTTTTCGGGGCAAAAGCTTCTTTTTTTGAAAAAGTTTAGCCTTAACTTAAACTAAAGGAATTTTAAAAACATATGTTGAACTCCTGGTTTTTATTCTATTTTCATGCAAAACAAAACAAAAAATATATATATAAAAAGATATATAAAAAATATGAATAAAATATCAAAAATAAATCATAAAATAATAAATAAAATAATATAATATATCAATAAAACATATTTTTTTAACAAAAAAAAATTTAAATATTATATTCATATTTACGAGTAGTTGAAAAGGAAATTGCTTTTGTTATATTATTATTTTTTGTTATTTTTCTTTAAATATCGGTCTTTTTGTTGCTATTTGTACACATACATATCTATAGCGTTGAAAGGGCTAATTATATGATTTATTATTATATATTCTAAATTAACTGTATCTTTGCTTTACAAGTGCTTTTCTGCTTTCAATTTACATTATGTATATATAGAATTTTATATAATATACTATATATGTATATTAAATTTGCTATTGCTCTCAGGCTTATTCAGTTGCTTTGCTGCTATAACCAATACACGCAAGTATGTCATAGCAATAATGGGTTCTATATAATGCTTGCTATGTCTGCGTTCTTTATATGCTACATAAGCTTATATACTTGCATTTAATATTTATGCCTCTAATTTAACTAAATGTATATATGTATATGTACGAGTATGTTGTTGTGGGTGAATGTTTTTTTATTTTTATTATTATTGTTTTTATTTATTTTTTTTGTTTTTGTTTTTGCTATGTCAATAAATGCATTTGCCCATTTAAATATGTATGTGTCATTTTTTTATTAATAATTTTTATTTATTTTTTTGTATGTTTTTTGTTGCTTTTTCTTTGCATTTGAGAATTGTTGTGGGGAAATTGCTTATCTTTCTTTCAATTATGCATAAATGAATTACATAAATTCTCTAAATGTAGCGATTGCATGTCATTTTACATATGTATGTAACTATGTGTGTGTATATATGCTATTAAGTATATGCTTTTAACTATATATATTTATATATGTATATAGACATAGTATTTACTATATGTAATTAGCACAGAGATACAGTATTTTACATATTCATATACAGTTCAGTTAAATATTTAGATTTAGTTGTATTACTAGGTTGCCACGTGTTGTTATTTCATATATTTATATGCTATTATATAATTACTTATTTACCGTTACTTAATTAATTTTAGCATTTTCTTTTAGTGCTGCTTTTTGCTCTACTAACTGTTGGCCATTCGTGCAACATACTCGTCTACCACCTTACATACCTTACATGCTAAGTGTCTTATATACTATTATATATAGTTGTATATGTAAGTATGTATATATTAAAAGTTATTTAACTAAATATGTATTTTACAAATGCACAGTGCATCTAGTTATATAAGTAAGTATTATAGTATATACAACAGCTGTATATACAATGTTTGTATGCTAAAATTAATCCTTCATGCATGCGTATATTCAAGCAGTGCTCTTCTTCTTCTCATGTGTTAATACAAGCGTCTTCGTAATGCTACTACAATTTCTAGATTCTTTAGATATACTTTCACTGTTCTTCAGTTGGTGCCCTTAACTTCCGTTGTTTGCAACAATTCATTTCGATCTAACCTTTCTGTCCTAAAACACTACAAGCACGATCTACTCACATACTCAAACTCATACGATTGCTCTCGCTTGTTGTCTACATTTTTACGTACACACACACTTTCTCCTTCGACTATCATTATTTTAACAGTTATGACGTTAATAAATAATTTTAATTTAATTTGCCGTATGAATAGTTAACAAAATTTTATTTTTTAATTTTTAATTTCGTTTTAATTTAATTATAATTAATTAATGCTTTCTTTGGTGAAACAATCTTTCAAGTTTTTGAGTTTAGAATACTTTTTCCGTGTAAAATTTCAAATGTTAAAGGTTTCAAAAATTTCGAAAAACATTGGAATTTTTGAATTTTTCAAAATTTATTTCGATTTTACAATATTTTTCTTACAACAAATTCTTCAGACTGCTTTTTAGACCACTAAAACTCTATATAAACTGTATGTCTTTAAAGATTTTTTATCAAAAAAGTATTTGAAATTATTTATATTTTAAGAAATATTACCGACAGTATATAACTCGTTGCAAATTCATTTTAAGTTTGATAAGGAAATATCAATGGGTTTCCTAGAAAGGCAGAGGTTTAAGTGTGTGAAAGAGACAGGCGGAGAGTTAATGAGAGAGGTATAGTTTGCTGGGAGAAAGTTGCAGGTTAAGTGAGTGGGAGAGAGATAGAGATAGTGAAAGCAAAATATAAAGAGAGAGTCAGAGAAACGTAAATGCGTTTTGAGGAGGTGGTTGAAGCTGAAGTGAGTGCGAGAAAGAGCGAGCTAGAGAGATTGGAGTTATTCATTTGCTAATAAATTCATTCTGACACCAATTTATCAACTGATATTCTGCTCAAACTAGGATTTGTTGTAGAAATTCGAAAATAATAGTAACCAGGAGAAATCTCAAGTGTAATAAACTCTCTCATTTTTCTAAAAACTATTGCAACGAAGTTAATAGTTGTAAACTGAAATATTAGCCAAGAATTTAGTTAAGGCAGTAGTCTGCTTTAGAAGCCGAAAAAAAGCGTTTTTTTAGCAATTTTTTTTGAAAGGGAAGGAAATGATTGCGGTAAACGGAATTTTAAGACGATAGTGTACTATATTTAAGGCTTAAAAAACAATATTTATTATTAAAAAATATTGAAATTTTTTCAAAATTGTAAGTCTTTTTCTGGAGCACCTATAGTCTGCACTTGTAAATCGGTGCTGGTGATGGAGGTCGTGCGATGCATCTGAAATAGTCGAACCAACTTTTGTTTTATTTTTATAAGTTTCTTTTCTTTATGAACTAAAAAAATACCGTAGAAGTTATAAAATTCCAAATTTTTTCGAAGTTTGAAAAAAAAAATCACTTTTTTAGGAAAAAAAATTGACTTTAAGTTGCAAAACAAGTAGTTTAAATAATACTTCTGTCCAACTTTTTTAGTTCAAATAGAAGAAAATTTAATACTGAAGCTAGATTACTTTGGTTTTTTCGAACGGGCGTATATTCTTTTTTATCGCCGGCACCGTTTTCTAACTCTTGTGAAAATGAAAACTCGAGAAAACGCGCTTTAAAGGTCGCCTGAGCATTCGCACCTGCTCGGCGCTCGGCCACTAAAACTGCTCTAGCTTCGAAAATATGTCGAATTGGCCTCTGGAATTTTAAAGACATATTCTTGGATAGTTTTGGAAGAGATTTAAAACAAAACAAAAAAATCGATTTTTTGAAACCAGTAAAGCAGACTACTGCCTTAAACATTTTGAAGTGGCAAACTCAAAAGCTTTTCTTTCTTGCATTTGTTGTTGTGTCGAATGGTTCATGAAGAATTCAATAAATATAATAAATCTTTAATTGTATTTAAAAAAATGTGCTAATGCTTGATGAAAAGAAGCACGATTCTGCTTCAAGCCCTGTCTTCTCCATACTATTTTCTATAAAAGCCGAAAATATTTACAAGAACAAAACAAACGTACAGCAAAAATTTCAAATTGTTCAAGATTAGTTAGTTAATAGTAGTACAAGTAAGTAAGTAAGAGGGATGGGTAGGGTAATTTTCTTTACTTTTTTTTTGAAGCGCATAAAATTTGAAAAAAATTTACGATTTTGTTTTTGTACATTTGGCAAAAAGTTGCCAATTCTTCACTACTTTTTTTTACTGCTGCGCCTAATTCCTTATGCTTAGTTTTTTTGCAATTTTTTCAGTTTTTCTAAAACATTTTTCTTTTCACTAGTTTCGCCAAATTTTTGTTGTTTTCAAGTTCGCATTTGCGCTAAATTGTGGCTTCTGCTGCACTTTGTGTCTCAGCTAATTTGCGCTAAGTTTAGCGTAGCATTGCTATGCTATATTACATTAGCGGACTTGCTGTTGCAACTAATCTTGTTGTTGTTGTTATTAGTGTTGCTTGCTTTTTGCTTTTTGCTGTTGCTGCTACTGAGCGTCGCTTGATCGCGCCCTGTCGGCTGTTTATATTTTGCATTTCTCAAATTTAACGATTACGTTTTTGTGCCTGTTGTTGTTGTTGTTTTTTAATTCAACTTTATTTTTACCATTTATCTCTAATGCCAATCAACCTCATTTGTTGCATGTTGTTTACATTTGATTTTTTTTGTGATTTCTTTAAGCTACTTTTCGTTTCTCCGCTACTTTGCTGCCTCTTTTTTTACTGCTGTTGTTGATGTTTTTTCTTTTGTTTTTGTTTTGCATGCGTTTTTTGTTGTTGTTGTTTGTTTAAGATGTAATTATGTACGTACGATTAATGTAATTTAGCGCATTTAGTTTAGCGTTTTTTTGCGTTTTTGTTTTTGTATTTTTTTTGTTAATGTTTATAACTCGTTTACCATGTGAGAGATACTTTGCAATTAGTACATACATACATACATATTAATTATGTATACTATAATGTTTCCTTATAGCTTTTGCTAAATTGCGTTTTGCTTTAGCGAATTTTTTTTTTGCGAAATTTGCTTGTTTTTGTTTTTGCTTTTTGCTTTTGGTTTTTTTTTTGAAAGTGCAGTGCGTAGTTGTCCTAAAATTTGTTTGTGAATTATTTATTTAAGGTATTTACGTTATGTTCTAAGAGTGGTTTCTAATTGTATTATAGCTCCGCTGTTTTCTATCTTTAATCTTCAATCTGCTAACTGCTGTCTACGTTACTCACATTTTTTTTCAATAACCTTTGCCTATCGTTCGTTCGTTTTTGTTCATTTTTTCTAATTTTCATTTATTTATTAACTATTTTGTAGACTCTATGTGCTATTATTTGCTTCACATACTAATACAGGGGGGTACAAGGTGGTGCTTTCTAAGAAATATTCAAATAACATTATTTTTTTGTAATTTTTCTGCTACTTCTTCTTCTGCTTTGGGTTCTGTGTGTGTGTGTTTGTGGTTGTATTCACTAGTTCGCTTAATTACTTGTATTTATTTTATTTTTTTTTGAGGTTAGGTTGTGTTTGTGTGTTTGAATTTGGTTTTAATATTTACTACATACATACATATTATCGACATTGTTTTCTCCTACTACTGCCATCTTAGAGTTTCGCTTAATTATTGGCTTTAGGTGGGCTTCTTTATATAAATATTTTTTTATTTTTTGTTTTGCATTTGCATTTGGAATTTCATCTCAGTTGCAACGTTTACTATTAATATACCTGTGCAGTTGCGTTTCTTCAACCTTTTACCTTGTTTTCATTTTCAATTTCAACTCTTCGATATTTTGTTTTGCTGCAATCTTTTACATAAAATCACACAAAAATCGCGCAAAGCCTACTAAACACATACATACATACATACATATATGTATGATACATATAAAGCTGCCTGCGTCTACAACGTATATATGTATGTGTGGTGTGTCGGTGTGTGTGTGTTGTTGTTGTTGTAACTCTGTATGCTGTAAAAGCTTGACTGTTTCACAAATTAGTTGAAATTAGTTGAATACACACAAATAAAGCCAGCGCAGCACTTCTACGGCGCCTAGAGGTATGCTACACTTAGTTAACAGTTTCTTGAAAGACCTCTTCCTGGCAGCCAAAAATACTGCCCAGCACTTATACAAAATGTGTAAAGTCAAAAACAAATTTACACAGCATGTGTGAAGCTTAAAGTACAGGATTTTAGAGGTTAGTGCGCAATTGGTGGCACACACACACACAAAATTACAATTAAACATACAAACTACAATTAACTGATATATACATGACATACATACAAATACAATTAGTTACATAATACAATTTAGTTTAACAATAATTACAAATACAATACATAATTAATACAATATAGACTACAGCGTACATACATTGATATAATAATATAATATTTAGAGAGATAGTAGAGACTAGTGTTGCAACTAAGTACTCGTATATGCGTGTTCTTTGTAGATTACACCTTTCTACATATACATATTTTAAATAAAAGTTGGTTAGTTAAGGGTATGTGTGGTGTATAAGTGTAGATTTTACAGTTTTGTGTGGTGGATTAGACTGCAGTGTTGTTTTTGTAATGGTTTGTTACTTTTTTTTAATATTTTTTTTTGTATTTTTTGTTGTTGTATTTTTAAATATTTTTTGTTGTTTTTTTGACATTTTTTAATATTTTTTTTAAATATTTTTTAATATTTTTTTTTAATATATTTTTTTATTTTTTTTACAAAAAGTGTTTGTTTTATACCATTTTTGGATGTTTATATTTTCGGTTGTTTGTTGTATTTGTTGTATTTGTTCGTTTTGCTCACTTGTTTTGGGGTCCTCTCGAGATACTCATTGGTGTAAAAGTGTATATTGTGTTTGTTTTTGTGGCAGTGTTTTATTGATACGAATATATTTGGAAGTTTAAATATACAATAAAGCGAAATGTTCACCAGCGCAGCAGGAAGAGAGCAAAAACTTGGGCGACTTTGCTCACTATTAGCACAGGTGGCAACACTCTTGATTGCTTAAGACAGTAGTCTGCTTTAGAAGCCGAAAAAAAGCGTTTTTTAGCAATTTTTTTTGAAAGGGATGGAAATGATTGCGGTAAACGGAATTTTAAGACGATAGCGTACTATATTTAAGGCTTAAAAAACAATATTTATTATTAAAAAATATTGAAATTTTTTCAAAATTCTAAGTATTTTTTTGGAGCGCCTGGAGTCTGCACTTGTAAATCGGTGCCGGTGATGGAGGTCGTGCGATGCAACTGAAATAGTCGAACCAATTTTTTTTTTTTAATTTTTATAAGTTCCTTTTCTTTATAAACTAAAAAAATACCGAAGAAGTTATAAAATTCTAAATTTTTTCGAAGTTTGAAAAAAAAATTCACTTTTTTAAGAAAAAAATTGACTTTAAGTTGCAAAACAAGTTGTTTGAGTAATACTTTTGTTCAACTTTTTTAGTTCAAATAGAAGATAATTTAATACTGAAGCAGATCACTTTGGTTTTTTTCGATCGGACATATATTCTTTTTGCTATCGCCGGCACCGTTTTCTAACGCTTGTGAAAATGAAAAATCGAGAAAACGCGCTTTAAAGTTTCTGCCTGAGCATTCGCACCTGCTCGACGCTCGGCCACTAAAACTGCTCTAGCTTCGAAAATATGTCGAATTGGCCTCTGGAATTTTAAAGACATATTCTTGGATAGTTTTGGAAGAGATTTAAAACAAAACAAGGAAATCGATTTTTTGAAGCCTGTAAAGCAGACTACTGCCTTAAATCTTATACGAATCTTACATATCGGTTAACAAAAAACAATCAGAGTTAGATTAAACTCATAGTTGCCTAAACTCCATCGTGAGAACACATGATAAACACAAAACTTGAACTCACATCCTTTGATGGAACTAGTCTTCGCTGCTGCTGTGAACGTTGATTTTAAGCGTTTGAAGCATTTGAAGCTGACGTTAAAACACTAAGCACAAACATCTAAAAACATATATACTATATGTGAGAATAGTCACAAGGCGGAAGCAAAAATAAGCCTTTAAATGTAACTCCAACTTGTCTGAGTATCTCCCGTGTGTGACATGTGTGTGTCGTGTGAGTGTCGTGGAAATCGCAAATAATACAATTTAGCGAGTCGGTGTACAAAAGCTAAAAATTATAACCGTTTAAGCACACAAAACATTATTTTTTTTTTTAAATTTTTTTATATATTTTTTTTTTTCAAGAGTTGTTTCTAATGATGGGAGAGAGAGAGAGATTTTGAGAGATAAGTTCGAAGCGTTTCTATGAGAGCGTAGGCTACTAAAATGGTACGCGTTGGAGGGGGGAGTACTGTAGTGAAACGAACGGCGGCGCTATGCAGAGAGATAGTTGTTGTAATTTGGTTGCAAGTTGTTGCTAGAATCTGGGCTATTGCTAACGGGAATTGCTACATAAGTGTGTTGCTTTAAGGCGTGGAAGTTACACAGTTTGCACAATTCAAAATTTAATAAGTTATTGTTGTTGTTGCATGGTATTCTATTGTTGCTGTTGTATTGTGTTGTTTTTGTTGTTGTTGTTTTTCAAATGTTTGTACCATGTTTGCTATTGCTGTTATTGTTGTTGTTGCTGCGTTAAGTAATTTCATTTGTTCAAGCATTCGTTTCTTTGTTGTTGTTGTTGTTGTTTGTTGGTGGTTAATTTCGTTAGCAAAAATTTCTCAAATTCGTTTTTTTTGTTTTTGTTGTTGGTTTTCCTTTTGTTCTTTTTATTTACTGGTAAACGGAATTATAATTCGTTTTATTGTAATGTGTTTGTTGTTGTTGATGATGATGATGGGATTGTTGATGCTGATGTTGTTGTGCTGTGTGTGCTGATGACGGTGGGTGCTCACGTTCGGAGTCGCGCTCTCGCTCATACTCACGTTCGCGTGCATAGTCACGCTCGCGCTCACGCTCATAGTCGCTGTGGCGTGCCTCGCGTGACATCTCACGCTCGCGTTCACGCTCATACTCACGATCGCGCGCTGCATACTCTCGTTCGCGAGCATACTCGCGCTCGTGTGGGTAATCGCGTGCGCGTTCGTGAGCATAATCACGCTGTCGCTCACGCTCGTGCTCTAGTTCGCGTCCTCGCTCTCGTTCGCGCTCGCGTTCGTGATCACGCTCACGCGCTTCGCCATGTGCACGCTGGCGCTCGTGTTCGCGCTCTTTCGCACGATCGCGTTCGCGTTGTGAGTCCTTGCGATCGAGTTCGCGCCTCTGTTCGTGTTGCTGTTGTTGTTGTTGTGATTTTTGCTGACTTATCGATGGCTGACGCTGTAAGGATGACTGATTGTGGTGTTGATGTTGCTGTTGTTGTGATTGTGTGCTGCTGCGCGTGGGTGTGTGCTCACGTGACGTTGGCGCTGATGTTGTTGGTGTTGCTGTTGTTTTTGTGGTGGCCGTCGCTCTCGTGCGTTCGCCCGGTGTCAGTCTTTGATGTTGCTGCTGTTGTTGTGTACTCTTCGTCGGTGTTGTTGTAGCTGTAGTTGGTGTTGTACGTTGATGGTGTTGTTGTTGCTGATGCTGCTGTTGGTGTTGTTGTGTTGGACTCTTCGTGTACTTCGCGCTCGTCGTTTGTGTTGGCATCCCCGTGCTCGCTTGTGTTGTTTGTGGTGTATGCGTTCTTGTGGTTGTTGTGGTGGTTGTTGTTGTCGTTGGTGTGATATTGGTGTTGCTGGCACCATGTTGCTGCGTCGTTGACTGATGCTGATGATGATGATGTTGCTGCTGCGGCGCCAGCGATGTGTGTGTGTGTGCGTGTGTCGCCGACGCTGGATGATGCGTTGTCGATGGATGGTTGATGGATTTAATGTTGAGTGGCAGTGGCGGTGGATTTTTAGCTTTTGTTAATGGTATTGGTGTTGGCATTGGTTTTGGCGTTGTCGTTAAATCGATACCCCATTCGAATAGGAACTCGAGTTTTTGTCGTTCCAATGGGTCCTCATTAGCCGGCAGGGCAAGCAAATGTTAGGCTTCTAAGAATATAAGCGCTGTTGGTTTCGGTTCCAGATTCGACTTTTTCGCTTCGACAACTAAGAAGGTTATGTCGGCCTTTTCGCGATTCGAAAAACATTCGGCTATCAGTCGGGCAACCTCCTATGCAAGAGACGGAGAGAGAGAGAGAGCGGTATATGAAAGTTGTGCTAATAATTATATGACTAAGACTGAACTCACCTGATGATGCAGACCCTCGACCTTGTTGCCGTCCACCTCCAGTATGAGTTGCCCGACTTCGAGGCCGCCCGCCTCGTATGCTGCACCGTTTTCCTAAACAACACAAATCGTACATTTAGAGAGAGTTCAATTTAAATGGAGAATGTGATGGGGGGTACTCACATGGATATTGATTATCCTTGGAAGCGGATGTTTTGTGTTAGCACCACCTTCGATAGCAATACCTAAAATTGGTTTAGTTTTCTTAACAGTAATGTGTAAGTTGCCTCTATGATCAGGTACGACGTTTGGATTGTGTTCATGTGTTTGTTCAGTCGTTGAACCATTTTGCTCGGCCGAAAGGCGTTGCATGGACTGCAAGTTATTAGAAAATATCAACAACAATACATTAATATTAAGATTCTTTAATAATATCTTATACACGCATATATATACAGTAAACTATAAACAGTTATAGGTTACAGCAATTTACAGTTAGTTGCTGGGTCGCTGGCATTAAACGGTTCCAAAGTTCAGTGTTCAAAGGAAAGAACATTGAGTCACATATGCTAAACAACGAACAAGGCGACAGATGGGTCTCCATTTATATATGCAGAAAGGGTTACAAAGTTGAAACTTATTTTACAAATCGTTCAAGTTTGGGAAATATTGAAGGTTATGTTAGGTTAGGTTGGAGTTTAACCTATAAAAATTCTATTAATTTCATATAATTCTACTAAAGATGCTTCTAACTGACACAGTTTTCTATTTCGTTTATAATTTCTGAAGAAATGTGTTCCTAATCGAGCGAATACAATTATTTTGACTTTTCTCATATTTTTGAAGTGACCTTTCTCGAGTATTTTAGAGACAATAATATTCATTTAGTAAATTCCACGTGCTTCTTAAGATTTTTTGTTTATTCGTTCTTTGGGCTAACACTTTTGTACTTCTCAAACGGTTTCCAAACCCATAATAACTAGAGAAATGATATTAAATTAAACGAAGAGCATATCTGCATTTTGATTGGTTACAAGCTTATCTCTACGCTCACTCTCGTGAACTCCATTCCTTTGTGAGAGCAGAGACTGTGTGAGTATTGCTTAATTAATACACTACAGAGGGCAGATAACAGAGAGTATTTCTGTCTCTTTTCTTGTGTATTTTCCTAACTCAGTACTATGCAACAAAGAGAGAAAATTTAGTTATATTTATCAGCTGAAAGTTAATATATTTTGTAAGTGTCTCGGGTGTGGTATTTTCTTTGTATGTAAATAAGTAAAAAATAAGTATATTGAAAAAATAATGGCACTAGTTAGTAAAACTGAGAGATACTAGTTAACTAATATAGGTGAGAGTTTGGCTAGTTAGTTAGTTAGTTAGTTAGCAGGCAGCAAAATCAGTAACCAAGGAGCATAAGTATTTATATTACGTTTCGATAGAGTACGAGTAAATAAGTCATAACAACTGGGTGTACGACAAGTTTTGCCGATTTCAATGCGAACAAATATCAAACAAAAAATGAAAATAAAAAAAATTCAGGTTGCAGTGAACTCAAGTTAAATTTCTTTTGAATAAATCAGGGATGCAAACTGAGTGAATTGTGTCATAAATAAGAGCTAAGGCGTTAAGAGCAAGAGCGCACGATTGTAATGACGACTGCAAATGAGATTTGGCTGAGCATGAGTGTGAGCATATGAAATTGACTGTTGAGAAACTTATTGAGAAACCTGTTTATGCTATTGAGAAATGTTTTTCTTGCGTTTTTTTGCTTGTGTAATGAGGTTGTGAGTGCAGTGAGCGTTTGTTGTTGTGTTTTAGAAATGTTGCTGTGGCTTTGCGTTGCAACAGCTTGATTACTTGATTACAAAAAAAATTATGCCAAAATGTTTCACCTAATATGACGTTGTATTTGAGCGAGAAGCGTTGCATTGTTTTAGATTAATTATTTATTAAATTTGCAATAAACTCAACAAATACGAGTATATACGAGTAGTAATGAGCATAAAAAATTATATTCAACACTTATTACGGTCTTACCACACTTTGGCTTGCGTGCACTCACCTGATGCCTGCGTACACCTTTGTCGCCCAGCAGTGTGCCTCCCTCCTCCTTCATATCGAAGCTTCTCGAGAGTTTTGTGGCCAACTCCTATGCATATCATTAGTGGTTTTCAATTCATTCGAAATGTTTTTGTAATTGTGTTCGAGTTGCGAATTTTTAAGCCAATCAATTATTTAGTTAAAATTTTGCATTTATGTGTAAAAAAGTTGTTTGATTTTTGATTTTGTTTTTTTAGTTTTTAGTTTTGTTTTTGGTTTTTAGGCAAATTGCAGAGTAGGCAAACATTTGAAGATAAAAAAAGTAATAAAGAAATATTTTTGCATAAGAATCGGTGTATTGAACAAAAATACGGTTTTTCTTTTTCAATAATAATAATGCATTGCTGTAGAAAAATTGTTATAAATTGAATGCGTTTTTTTTTCTCAGCTTTTTTTTTTTTTTTCATTGAACTTTTTGTAAAAATTTGCTGTGGTTTCGAGACTGAAAACTTGTTCTTTGGTGTTTTTTTTTTGCAACATATATGTAAGTATGTATGCATGTATGGCTAAGTATAAGATGAGAGTTTCGAAAATGTTGTACGAAATGCGACGGACCAAAGGCGCGAAAGGTGGGGGGGGAAAATATATATTCGTCACAAATATTTATTAAAAAAGCAGAAAAATTTGATCATCTAAATTTGAATATTTATAGAATCAAATCTAATTAAATTTTGTTATATTCGAAAACAGAATATTGAAATAAATCTGCTCTGTCAGCAAGGAAACTACATTGCGCCTAAAGGTAGGCAACGAATATATTAAAATGTATTTTTTCAAAACGTTTAAGCATCTTTTAGGCGTTTTGCCTTGAATAACTATACTTATTAAAGAAAGCAGAAGGTTTTTGAAAATGTATTTCATAATTAAATAAATTTTTATTATATTCGAAAACAGAATATTGAAATAAAACTGCTCTGCCAGCATGGAAGCTATATTGCGCCTAAAGGTAGGCAATGAATATATTAAAATATATTTTTTCATATCTTTTAAGCATCTTTTAGGCGTTTTGCCGTATATAACTATACTTATTAAAGAAAGCCGAAGGTTTTTGACAATTTATTTCATAATTAAATAAATTTTTATTATTTTCGAAAACAGAATATTGAAATAAATCTGCTCTGCCAGCATGGAAACTATATTGCGCCTAAAGCTAGGCAACGAATATATTAAAATGTATTTTTTCAAAACTTTTAAGCATCTTTTAGGCGTTTTGCCATATATAACTCTTATTTCTGAGATTAAATGAATAAATTAAATAATTTTTCGAATTATTTTGATATTTTTAAAATTTATATTTTTTCTTGTACCAGATTTTGATACAGAAAAGTAAAAAAAATAATAATTTTTATTGCAGCAAAATAAAAAATAATACAAATATATATTTTTCCTCTCAATTCTCGCGCTTTGGATCCTTTCATTTTCGGTCGCAATGAATTCTGTACGAGCAAATGAAGACATGACGTGACATAGTATATATGTAAGTAAGTATGTAACTATGTATGTTGTGGTGCTGAGAATGATATTTTTTTGTTTTTACTATTTGTGATTTCTAAGACATTTACTAAACTAAAAGCGCTAACTAAAATCATCAGCTACTACGTTTTGTTATTGTAAAAAAAACACAACTACAACTACAGCTAACAAATTAGGTATTCACAACTCAAACTATATATATTGTATGTACGAGTATATATAATATATATTTATATATGTGATATGTGTCGGATGCTAGAGAGGGGCGCGTCTAACGAAAAGGGCACATAACCATTGGTGAGCAATTTGAATGTGGAGCAACTAAATCTATTCTAAATTTAAATACACAGATTTGTATGTTTACTTTAAATAATTATTTACTAAAATTACAGCAAAAATAAGAAAAAGAAAATATAATATTCATAATAATATAAAAATGCAATGATATAATGGTGATATTTTTGTTATAACAATAGTTTGGTTTTAAGTTTCGATTTTTGTGCCACTTTTGGTTCTTATTCTTCTGGGAGCATAATTGGTTGCTGCGATTTCGTGCGAGAAACTGGGTTTTAAGAGTTTTTTTCGATTATGCGAAGTAGAAGAGAGTGAGAAGAGAGCTGATTTGTTTAATTCAACTGTTGTTATTGAGTTTATGTTAAGACAATTGAAGAAAATGCGAAGTTGTCAAGCAAAAGTGAGGTTATGTTGTGTTACGAATGATATGGAAAGAACAATCTATAAGATTTGTATGATCTTTTCTCATTTATAGAAGGTTTTAAACATTATACTGGCAGCCTAATTTTAATTTAAATGAAGCGTTGTCTATAAAAATATTTTTGAGGACCTGAGTCTTCCTACGAGATATTCTGGCGTACTTCCTTATGAGATTAGTTATTAATGTTGTTGTGTTGGCTCACGAAATAAGTGATAGTATGAGTAACAATTCATTATGCGAGATGATGACACATTAAAAACGTATCGCTGAAAGTGTCAAAGGCTATCCAGGCAAAAAATCGAGTTTGAGAAGTCTCTCGACGATTGCAAGAAGCGCTGGCACCAGTGAATAATACCAAATGGGGACTATTTTAAAGGCGACAACATTGAGAAGAAGCCCACATTAATAGACAAATTAATAAATATTTTTTCAAAAACCGAAAATTCCCGTTATTTTTTGAACACACCTCGTAGCTTAACCTCATGTTCTGAACTATTATATTTTTGTTTTTCAAAAAAAAAAAAGTAAGGTCAACAACTAAAGCAGCAATTAATTATGCTCCCAAACACGTAGCAGAGCAAAGTGTGAGCTTGCTCTCTCTTCACGCCGACTACTACAAACCAATGTCGCTTTAGGAATTCCGGTAATTTTTGGGTGACTCATGCTGAACTGTGCAATTATATTTTTCAAGCTGTTAAGTGTTTCACATATCAATTAATTACAACATGATTACGTATGCAATGTGTTTTCGCATTAATTTACAGTAATTGCGTACAAATTTTTTTTTTTAATTCGTTGCAGTTTTGCAAAAGAATACAGTTATTTCAATACTTACATTCGTTTTTATGCATTCGTATTTAATATATTTGGATTTTATTTTGAACTTTAGAAGAGTTGAACAAATGGGGAATGGAATGGCATGGAATGGTATGGAGTGGATTGGAACACCACAAAAAAAAATTAAAAAAAAATTTTGAAATAAATTATAATTAAAGAGTAAATCACGTGAGAGTTACGGAAGAGTTGATTGAGAGCATTGAGAGAGAGAGAGAGAGTGAGAGAGATAGAGAGTGTGTGGTGCTTGTGTGGGTATATGCTGGTGTGTGTGTGCATGAGTTGGCTGATTGCATGCCGTGCTTTCGATATGTTTGGAAACTGTAAGCAAGCAGAGAGAACGTACGAACAAAAGACTGAAGAAACAAACTTGCGGCGGTGGGCGGCGTGTACAGTATACTCGTATATGTATTATGTATGAGGACATTGAGGATGGTTATTGTGGGCAGCACGCAGTTAACAAACTCAATTACAAACAAAACAAGCCTACGATAGATAGATAGTTTTGTTGTTGGTGACAACAGTGCAAATTAGATTGTTTGTTTTTTGGTATTATTGTAAACTATTTAACTGTTAAATAGGAAAATGCAGTGCAACACTTGAATGCAACAATAAAATTAAGTTAGTTTTTAGTTTATATTAAAATTGAGGTTAGGTTTAATTGAACAAACGGATTAGTTGTTTAATTAAGTTAGGTTAAGTTAAATTGTTTTAAGTTAAGTTGCGTTAAGTTAAGTTAAGTATGTGTTAATTGCAGGCGTAAAAGAATTGTAAGTTTTTTTCTGGTTTCAAAATTTTTTTGGTCTTTTATTGTTGTTTATTTTTATGTAGTTGTTTGTTGTTGTTGCTTGGTTGCAAAAAGTAGTAGAATGGGAAAATGAAAAATACAATTGCACTTACAAGAGGCCGTCCCCAATACCATGATTTGACACGTTGTGTTAAACCACCCAAATGTGAACGTAGTCCATCTAAGTAGCCACCCTGAAAATGCACAATGAATAAACGAGAAAAAAAGAAAAAACAAACACACATATTTTTTTTTTTGGTTGATTGGTTGTTTGAATTTGATTTTGATTGGTTTACGGTTTCGATTTAAAACGTTCACAATTTCGTTACAGTTGAGTACAGTTAGAGTTGCGAATTTGTTAGATTTTTCAGTATTTTTTTTACATTTTTTATGCGGAAAATTTGATTTCGTACGAATTGGGAGTGGGAAATCAAAAGTTAAGTTATGAAAGAGGAAAGAAAGAAAATGCATAAGAATTAAAAAACGAAATACAACAAATTGAGAGTTTTAACGATTTTTTTTGTTTTTTTTTTTTCATTTCTATATAATATATAACTAACGTAATTTTTGCAATTTTAATTCCATACCAATACATACTAACTAAAGTACAGACTAAGTAGTTTATATAGATTATAGTGTCTAAGCAAGTAGTAGTTAAATAGTATAGGCAATAGTTAAATAGCGGAAGTGGTGAGTCACAGTTTTATTTATTATTCATAATTATATATATATAAGTTCATATATGTAAATATATACGTTCATATAGGTAAATAGCGGGTACAGCGTAGATAGAGCGTAGATATAGACACGAAACTACTTGGAAATTTTTTGGTGAACGAGTTGATGTTGGCTTACAGTGAGCAGAGTAACGACATGTATGTAAAAGAAACGACCTAAATTTGATAAATCGCTAACAGCAACCTGGATATAAAACACTAGCCATTTTCTAATTATAATTAATAACGACTAAATTTATGTATGTATGTATTGTACATTGGCAGCTATGCTGGCATATATGTATATATGATGGGGGTTATATTACGAGTATATGTATGTACTACATGTATGTATGTATAGATTTATAAACTAACACACTTATTAGGTATAAATACTCAGTAAAAACAACAACAGCTGCTAGCTAATTTTTTAATTTCTTTAAATATGTACATTTGTTGCTATTTTTGTAAGGTCCTCTAATCAATAAAACACTGTTAACTCTACTTTTGAAAATCATTAAATAAACATAAAATTTATGATTAAATACAACACTGCCACTAGCCTAGTTACCGCTGTTAATATGTAATACATATATCCTCTACCACTAATTCTTATTATTTTTGCGAGATTTTCGAATTTCTAAACTAAATTTTATTTCGTTCGACTAAATCATATGACTTTCATGTGGCTTTCGTTTTGTGTTCTCTGTTTGATAAATGGTTAAAGTGCGATTGTGTGTTTTTCTTTGTTTTTGTTATTACACCTCATCTCTCTGAGTAAACAATATTTACTATTATTGATCCCTTTTTTGCCTGTGAAAACACCAATTTTTTTCAAAAAGTCCATCAGTCTGTGCTTACATGTTATTTGTTTTAGCTTTGTTTACTTTGTTTTTGTTTTTGTTTGTGTGTTTCATCGCCATTTTCGTTAGTATTATTTAGTTGAGTTAAGATAGGCATAGAACTTAGAGCGTAGGAATCGGGATTGACTAAGCTATGTGAAAGAAACTTACCTGTTCCTGTTTTTCGGAGATGAGACAGCAGTGAGTTCCAGATCATTTGAAAGAAGAGAAGAGAAAACGATTGAGTTATTGATTTTTTGAAGCTTTTAGAATAAGAGGTATATTTCAGGTTATGTTTGTGGTACAAAGTGTTTATACCCCAGTCAAATAATTATATGTGCATTTCTGCTTTTGTTTATATTTCTTATTCACTGTTATTTTTTGGATTTCGGTAAATGTGGAATAAAAGGTTGATATGTTACCGTTACTATGCAACGAAAATTGTTTCATATTTTTCTCGTTCGTTGTACAGTTACATTAAGAATGTGCTTGTGAATTGGGTATTGCATAGTAAATATTTATATGTGCAAAATTAGTTTAGCGGATCTTTCTTACTGATAGTGTCGCAGCAAAAACTTTTTTTTGCTAAAATTTGTTTTCAAAATAAACTTATTGAATTTTTAAAAATTTGATTAATTTTATTTAACTTTAAGCCTAAAATGGCTCGTGATACTAGTTTATCAGCCGAGAAACAAGTAATAATCATAGGAATGCATGAAAGCGGTTCCAAAATGGCTCTAGACCAAAGCGACATCGGAACTGTATCTCAAAATTTCTTAAAAACCCCACTAATTATGGTATAGTGCGACGCAGCGGACGAAAAACAACAATAGTAGTTGCGGACTTGATAAGCAGCGATCAAATATGGACCTAGTTAAGACAGAAAATCACAATAAATATAATTTTTCCAATTATACATAAAAATCAGTTTCTGAAACACACCTCCATGGCACCTAAACCAACGCTAAAGAAAGACACAATAAAGCACATTTGAGGTTTGCAAATAAATACCAATTCTGTGCCGATGAGTGACAGAATATAGTCTTTAGTGACGAAAAAAAAAAATAAATTTGGTCGGCCCAGGTCATTGCAAGAAATATTGGCGAGTTTCGCACCAGGAACGCCGGTCCTACTACAAACGATGTTTTGGAAGCGGTACCTTGATTTCATGGGCTGTATTTTGCTGCTGTGGAAAGCTATCTACATGTTTTATATTCACTCAAATGAATGCTAATATCAATGTAGATCTTTTGGACAGCGAGTTAATAAAATTTGCTGGTAATATTTATGGCATATAACTGGGCTAAGGTTTCAATCCACACGAAGAACATCTTTAACGACCGGAAAATCCCGGTATTACAATGTGCAGCGTTGAGTTCGAACCTAAATCCTATTGAGGATCTCTGGGAGAACCTCTCTGCTCATGTTTTCCAAAACGGAAAGCAATTTGAGACAGTACGTCACCTTAAATTAGCTATAAAGCAAGAATTTGCCAATATTTACATAACTATTCTACAGTCTGTAGTTAATTCTCTGATTAAGCGGCTTAATTTAGTTTTAAAATATAAGGACAAATCTACTGACTATTAAAATAAACATTTATTTCAGTTAAACTCAAATGTATAGGCTTTAGTGGTAAAAATAGTAAAATGCACATATAAATATTTACTATTAGCCTAAACTTCAATTCTGTTTTATAGTTTAAAAAATATTTTGAAATTTGTTAATTTTTTTTTTATATCGTGTACATTAATTCTACTGACTATTAAAATAAACATTTCTTTCAGTTAATCTCAAGTGTATAGGCTTTACTGGAAAAAATAGTAAAATGCACATATAAATATTTACTATTAGCTTAAACTTCAATTCTGTTTTATAGTTTGAAAAATATTTTGAAATTTGTTAATTTTTTGTTTTTTATATCGTATACATTAATAATAACAAACCTGCATACTCAGAAATATTTTGCAATTTTGTAATCTTTAATTTTTTTTTGAAAAAAGTTCATGCACATATAATTATTTGACTGTGGTATGTTCTTATGATACAATAAAATACACATTTCATATTGAATTAATCCTAAAACTATGCTACTGTACATGCATGTAATTTAATCTAAATATTATAATATTTCACTTCACTATAAACAATTAAAAAATAATAATCATGAAAATATTAGCAGAAATCACGCAGAACAGTCTCTTCTGGACGATATTTTCACAAAGTCCACAAAAAGTAAATATAAGCTGGATTCGATCTATAGTTAAACAGCTCTTAAACCAGTCTTACTGCTGCTATATTTCATTCTAAACATTTCAAAGTTCTAGAATCGAAATTTCATACATCTTCCACTTAATATTTCCTCAAACTATCGTAAAAAACCCCACTCTGTAGCAAAACTTCACAAATATGACGCCTAAAAGTAGACTTTCTTCACATACGCCGCCTAAAAGTATGCTTCACAAACTTGCAATGCGCTTAATATTAGTTCGCGCATTTTATCGGGCGCTCCAACAGCGCCATGAACTTGAACTCCGCACGAAAAGCGGGCGCCTACAAATTGTGTGAATCATGTTCATGTGAGTTCGAGAAACCTTCACATATCAAATAAATGCTGGTTATCGATTACTGCGATACTCGTCCAGCCTTCAACCGGCAGGCGCATTGCCACAACTTTTAACACACGCGAGGCATTACTCATGTGCCGACGAGGGTTAAGGTTGCAAGCGCAGCGAAGAAGCAATCAAAACAAATGAACGAATGAATGTAACGGCAAGCGGTGGAACAGCCAACACTTGGACAGAACAATAATGTGGAGACTTACAAGGCAAGAAATGACGAAAGCAAAGCAGCCAACGCGGCAGACAGCCAGACGGGCATTGAAGAAGAGGCCCAACAAGCAAGCAAGCTGTCAAACCGGCGGCCAAGAACCAACTTCGCAGACAGGCGGACAGTCAGCTAGTCAGGCAGTCTGTTAGTCTGTTAGTAAGGCAGACAGTTAACAACTATAGGCATAACCAGTGCAAATGAGCGCGTGTGCGTGAGTGTGTGTGTGTTGTTGGCGTGAAATGTTTGTTGCGGCAGTGGGACGCAACTGCGAAATCGGAGTTTCAGAGTTTCAGTGAAATAAAAAATGAGGTAAATCGAAATGCCGCCGGCGCAAGGCAAAGCAGAGAAGGATATGGGCGAGGTGTTGTTGTTGTTGTTGTAGTCACGTATGCGGACACGCGAGTGTGCTTAAGTGTGCTCACACGCATCACATATTTTCATGCGCGCGCACACACACACACACACTCTTATATAAAGCTTAAGCTGCGCAAATCTGCAGACTTGCTAAATCTCGCCCAAACTCTCGGACGGCCAGTTCTTGTAGCGCATATGTCTGTATGCCGTTGTGTGAGGTGTGTGAAGATTGCGTAAAACGATGCGTTGCGAAGTCACTTATGCTTTACGAGCGCTGTTATGCTGCAGCTGTTGTTGTTTTTTTTATCAGTACAAAAAAGTTCTCAAATGCATGCTGCCGGCCGAGACGAGAAATCGACCAACAAGTCCATATTGCGACAGCCGTTGCCACCACACTCACACACACATACACACACAAGCGTGCGGCAATATGTGGCACAGCGCTTCTCAGTGTTGCACCGGAGATTGCGCGGTTGGGCTCAGCACCTGGGCGGTGGGTTTTTTGCCAACATTGCTGCCGTCATTGCATTGTTGTAGCAACAACAAAAGCGCTAAAGCAGCTGCTGTGGCCGCTGTTTTGCCGCCAACTTTTTCCCAGGCTCATCAGTTTGTGGACCACTTTTTATTGCCACTCGCAACGGCGGCGATTCGTTACGGATGCGGCGGTTGTTGCTGCGCTTTATTTTTGGCCAAACAAGCGAAAGACGTAAACAACACACACACACAAAAATTAAAAAGAACCGAAAGCAAAAAGAGAAAACGAAAGGAACGCTTCTTTTGTTATTATGATGGAATTTTTTTGGTTTTTGTTTTCGCTTGCCATTTATCCTTCGAGGCATTTCAGAAATTTCGCTCATGCTGTTTACGGTGGACTGCCGTGTTGTTCTTTAATACGTGCATTTTAGGTGCATACCTTACGTTGGTGTTGTGCCACAGTACCACCGTGGCGGTAATGCCCATGCACATCCGGTTGTGTCCACGCCGCTGGTTCTGGATTAACGACTGCGTCTACGGCAAGCATTATTTATGCAACCAGTTGTTATGCAGTAGGATTAAATTACTTAGGACTCCATTTGTTGTTGTTGCTGCCTTAGATAATAAGTAAATGCTACTAAATTTTTACACGAATCGGCTTAAAGAGAGCTTTAAGGGGCACACCGTAGATTACACTATTAAAAATAACATATTAAAATTTCAAATCGATATCTCATATAGTTTTTGAGTTATAGCAATTTAAAGAGCAGCTGCTCGGTAACAGTGAAAACGTTCATTTCATCTTTTAACGCGTTTTTCTCGAAACAGCATTTTCCGAATTTGCTGCAGTGATTACTCAAAAACAAATGATCCGATCACTACCGAATTTTTTTACATGTTCTGTATATAGTTCTCCGTACAATGACCTATCGATTTTTGATCTGTAAAAATCGAATTTTGGCAGGCCAAAAACGACCAAAATTTTGGGTAAAATCGACTTTTTTTTAAAAGCCGCCATATTGTCAATTTTTGATTCTTTTGGTATCGTAGGTAATTGTACAGACAATATTATCTAGTTTACCGAGATTTTTTTTTTTAGATTTCATCCACGGAGAAGCCCGAAATCACTGCAGCAGTGAAGGACCTTTTTTTCGCGCCGTTGGAGATCGACTATACCTTAAAAAATATTTAATTTTTCTCTTCAAAAATTTCACTGCATATTCTTGAAACATGTATAAATACATATGTATATTCTTAAAATTTTGAAATAATTGATAAAGTATTTTTTTAATAAAAATTCCCAAAAATCACCTTTTTTTAGGCCATTACACTAGGTGTGCCCCTTAAGTTACCAACTTAGTAGTAGTAGTAGTAGGTAGTCTAAGTAGCTCAGGCGAAAGGGTTTTCGTATGCCTTTTAAAAGGTGTCTGACGAAATGAGAAGCTAGGAAGTTATAGTTATAAGGCTCTCGGTTATCTAAAGGGTTAATGGTAACTCAAGGAAGCTTTTGGTAATTATTTAGGATTGATAAACCAATTTGATTTTATTGCTGGTTCATTTGCTTGGGACTGATGGAGTAAACATAGACTCAATACCTAGATTATTGTATCGATTCGGTACTCCTACTTGTTCGGTATTCTGAATTTAATATCGATAAAATACATCAAACTCAAGATAGTCTCATAATAACCTAAATATTTCTGGAATCACTTCAACTTGCGATACAAAGTCTTAAATCAAAATCAGTCTGAAAGGGTATGCCTTATGTGCCAAATAACTGTTATGGCCTTTTAACATTCCCCTTATCAGCTGTTATCAATCATTTTCGCTTGTCGAGCAGTGCTTAACACATCGAGGGCTGTCTTTCTCTATCTCTGTCTATCAGCATTTAATAATTTGTTATAAACACAGTGGTGATATCATACATACCAAATTCAATTTGCTGATAAATATTTGCAATTGTAACTTTTAATTGCACTCTCCTTATCAAGATAAAAATTATTTATTTGCGTTTTACCGTATATTTTTAGATTTTTTTGCAATTTTTTTTTGCGATTTTCTTTAAATTATGTTTCGAGAAGAGAAACTTCAAGGACCGTCGTTTCACAAGCGTACGAAAAATCGCTGAAAGCGCCAAATACTATCCAAACAAGTAAGGAAGGGCTAAGTTCGGGTGTAACCGAACATTTTATACTCTCGCAATTTATTTATTTAACTTTATTTATATTATATAATACACAATTTGACCCACATATTCGTCATAATATATGTATAAAGTCCATTGAAAGTTGGAAACCATAATATTAGGTTAGAAGCACCGAGGTCCTCATGTTCGATTAATGGGGCCTTGAAAACCTATGGTCCGATTTCGGTGATTTTTAGAATAGGGCTGCCACACTATAAAGGTAGTATTTGTGCAAAGTTCTGCATCGATATCTTCACTAGTGCTTACTTTATATATTGTAAAGTAAACGATTCAGATTGTCTTCAAAGTTCTGGTATAAAGGAAGTAGACGTGGTTGTGAAGCGATTTGGCCTATTTTCACAACATATCATTGGGATGTAAGGAAACTATTACAAACCAAGTTTCTTTGAAATCGGTCGAGTAGTTCCTGAGATATGGTTTTTGACCCATAAGTGGGCGATGCCACGCCCGTTTTCCATTTTGTAAAAAAATCTGAGTGCAGCTTTTATCTGCCATTTCTTATGTGAAATTTAGTGTTTCTGGCGTTTTTCGTTACTTAGTTAACTCACTTTTAGTAGTTTTCAACCTAACCTTTGTATGATAGGTGGGCGTGGTTATTATCCGATTTCAACTAATTTCATGGTGTGTAGTGGGGTACGTAAGAGAACTGACTGCAGAATGTTTGGTTTATATAGCTTTATTGGTTTGCGAGATATATACAAATAACCGATTTGGGGGCGGGTCCTCGCCCACCTTCCCAAAAAAATTACATCCAAATATGCCCCTTCCTAGTGCGATCCTCTGTTTCAAATTTTACTTTTATAACTTTATTTATGGCTTAGTTATGACACTTTATGTGTTTTCGGTTTTCGCCATTTTGTGGGCATGGCAGTGGTCCGATTTTGCCCATTTTCGAAAGCAACCGGCGATTGAAAGAAATCCTGCCATAAGTGCATAATAATGAATGGAGACTACTTTGAAGGCGACAGTATTAATGTAGACAAATGAATAAATAAATTTTTCAAAAATCGAAAATTCCCGTTATTTTTTGAACACACCTCATATATCAATATGCCACACCTTCGACTGGCGAACTTAAGGTAAATACACCAATGCGACAGCTAATATTGAGTTCTAATAACGTTAGTTGAGTTCTTTGCTAATTTACACATGACACATATCTGCGAAGCTATATATCATATCCATCCAATACATATATATTTATGTATATACGTATGTTCGTATGTCTGTGCAAACAATGTTGTTTACATCTGCCGCCGCTTACGGTAATTTTCATGCCATCACCATGTCTGCGTGCAATCCGTAACTAACGTTTCACCGCACCAACTGGCCAGCCGACTATCTCGTTAGACCCGTTTAAGTTATTTACTCCATTTTCTCGGATACCTTTTACGCGCAGCGACAATGAAGTGCAGATCAAAGGTTTATTCGCTATTTGTTGTTGTTGTATTAGCCAGATTTGTCCATTACACTCTCGGCCATTTGGCGATTGCAGAGCAGAAATCGATTTTCTTCAAAGCGCAATGTTCTTATGAATGCAGTTGGGTTTCTTTATATTCAAAGCTGTGCTGTTGTTGTTGTTGTGCAGTTCTTGCCAAAATACAACAAAAAAATTGAAGCTTTTACGTTCAATTTCCAGGGTGCCCTTTGCCTTACTCGCTGCCCAGCTGTCGTTGGCTGTTTTTGTCATTTGCTGCTGTTGTTGTTGCTGTTGCTAATGCTTGTCTGCTTCTGCATTGGGTCTGGCATTGTTCGAGAACAAAGCAAATACTCAATAGGCGACAGCACATAGTCCACGGTCAACATTGCGGCCAAACTGCAGTCAGCAGCAGCTGTCGCTGAGCATCCAAGGCGATGAAGGCAGTGAAAAGCCGGAAATGGACACTACTCAATGGCCAGCTAAGAATAGATTTTGTTGGCGTTTTTTTGTAGATTTTAGTGTTGTTCTTATGATTTTCATGTCAATGAATTCAATGCAGAGTGAGTGAAAACTAATTTTAATTGTTAAGTATTGCTTCTATTTCCTCCGTACTTTTTAGAGACATAGGTGTGGTTGATTCTGATCGAGCTGAGCCTCTGTTATGACAGCAAATGCATGCTGAGTCCATATTTCCGATCATTGGTTTTATTCGGGGATTTCTTCATTTAATTAACTTTCAGGAGGAGTTGGGGAACCCAAATCTGCCAATTTTGTCAATATGAGATGCGATGTTCAGTCTGTAGACGAGAGGCCCTTGAAACATTTCTCTCTTTATCTCCAACGTTACTGCAGCGCGCACTCAAATCGTAACAGTTACCAAATATGTTAACCAAAAAGAGCGCATAGCTCTGGCGCTAATGTCAACAAAGCCAATAAAAGTGCAGGACAGAGCTCCACAGCGCCATAGCCAAAGCATAGATCACACGAAAGCGCTCAGCGCAGCGTCTACTTTGGACTTCGCTCTTTCCACAGATCGGCTCAATGCGTTGCTGCCGTGCGACAGCGTCTGAATGCCGAAATGCCCGACAGACCGTCGGAGCGACGGACTTGCGCTCGGTGTGTTGTATGTGAAAAGACACATGAAACTTATGTCTGTTGTAAAGCTCCAGCTTTGGCTCTGATTTCGGTGCTTAGTTTCTTGGTTTTTGGCAAAGATTCGAGCGTTCGAATGGCTACATGCTGTTGTTGTTGCCACCACATCACTTGAATTTGATTTTTTTACTTATTTATGGTTCCACTGTGACCGAAGCGAATGAGAAACCACATGTGAAAACAACAACAAAAACAAAGAAAAATAAAAGCATATGCAATAACAACAACAACAACAGCAAACACTCCACATACGGTGTTGGTCCCAAGCAGTGGAGCTGCGTCACTGGTTTGTGGTCGCTCTTTGGCGCTTTGCTCGCCTTTGTCGCTGCGGCAGCTGTGCGCTTTGCTTGGCTCGTCGCTGCTTGGCTGTGCTTTCAAGGCAGCCACACAGCCGACTGGCCATCAGTCGTTCGGTGTTGATTACCGTGTGCGGTACGTTGTCTACTCCAAACTCCCAAACAATTGGCGAGCCGTGTTGGCTTACGAAGCGCGAACACTTGTGACTCGAGGCGAATTCAAAATAAAAGTTTAAAAACAAAAAATAAAGTACGGAAAGAAAGAAATAATTGCAATTGGAAATTGGAAATTGCTGTTGCTTCCACAAGTCATCATCGGCGTCGTCGTCTTTGGTGGAATTGATAACAGTGCAATAGAAATCGCAGAAATCCATAAATCTCCAGGCATTATCGCGGCAATCGAACGTCAACGTCAACTTGCGACCGTGTGGTTTTCGTTGCTGGCGTCTTTGACGCGATAAATCAATCAACAGGTGGGTTTGCTATTGCAAAATACATACTCGCCAATATATACATATGTATATACAGTTGCATATATGTAAGCGCTTAAGGTTATCTGCGCGTTGTACGTGCGATTTTTATAGTATAGTTCGTGTTGTTGTTGTTGTTGTTGTGGCATATTGCGTGCAATTTACGTGGGAAAAGCGAACTTTGGCGAAACTTCCGGCTAAGGCAATCCATTGCCTTTGTTTGTTACTTTGTTGTTAGCTGTTGGCTTATCGCTTTATTTTGACCACTAACGTGCGATACGTGTTGATTTATTAGGCGAACGCTTTTCAGCGCTTTGTTCATTCGCTGCTTGCATTTTGGCATTTTGGCACTTTGGTCTTTGTTGGCCAAACCGAACCAAAGCAAACGTAATTGCAACCATTTTTGGTTGCTGCGCAAACTAAAGCAACCAGCCATCCGTCCCAAAATAGACCAGACGACCAAGTGAACATGGAAGCGGTGGAGCAACACATGCGGCAGCGAAAATCGAACACAACAAACAATAAACCACGAATTTTGTGCGCCAGCCGTGTTTTGGACTTGTTGTTGAAAAACAGAAAAAAAAAACAAAAAAAATAAATTCAACTTTTTACTTGCTTCTGCGTGTAAGTCACGGCAGCTCTCTGCACATGTGAGCATTTTCAAATAAATTCGTAACATTTCTAAGAAATTAATTGCAGCAGACGTCAACGAGCGTTTTTAAGAAGTCACAGCGCTCGAAAAGTAACAAAGCAATTAATTGTAAAGAGGAGCTTTTGTTTATATGTATCTAAACAGCTGAGGCACAGTGTGCAGAAATGCTTGATTTCATATAGAAATTATTTTTGTAATTACAGTTGAGCTTCCGTAACTCGAATCACCACAAAAAGGCTTCGAGTTAGAAAAAATTCGAGTTAAGGAAGCTAATTTGTATGGAATTTCACTTATATTGACAATTCAAGAGTTCGAGTTATGGCGAATTTCGAGTTAAGGAAGTTCGAGTTATGGAGTTATCTTGTGTTAACTTTTGAGTGGATTTGTAGTGGAAATGCTTTTTGTGGAATGTTCTATGTGATAGAATTTCTTAAGTCAGTATTTTCATTATCATACGATTATTCACGAATGAAAAAACGAAAAAAGTCAAAATATGAAGCCTGTATGAAGGTGTTTGAAAGTGACTGTTCATTTTCCACAATTTTTGTGCAATTCACGATAATCATAAGGATTTTAATCTATATCAGGCATTTAGGCGAACTTTCCATTTGTGGGAGATCGAAGAAATGTGTTTCGTGCAACAATGTGTGTGGTATTACAACAAATGAGTGATATTATCTGAACTATAACTGAATTTCATACTCATTTAAATTTCCTACTCCAAAGTGAAAAAAAAAACAAGTAAGGAAGGGCTAAGTTCGGGTGTAACCGAACATTTTACTAATTCTTTTTAGCCGGGTTGTTTGCTAGAAACATTAAGGTTATATAGTTAACCGATCTGACCCACAAATTCGTCATATATATTATATAAAGTCCATTGAAAGTTGGAAACCCTAATATTAGATTAGAAGCACCGAGGTCCTCATGCGAAAATTTTCCATACAACCCATTGATTCCGATCGTTCGGTTTGTATGACAGCTATATGCTATAGTGAACCGATCTGAACAATTTTTTCGGAGATTAAATTATTTCTATGAGCAATAACTCACACCAAATTTCGTGAAGATATGTAGTAAAATGGGGAAGTTTTCCATACAAGCCCTTGATTCCGATGTTATGGCACTTTATGTGTGTACGGTTTTCGCCATTTTGTGGGCGTGACAGTGGTCCGATATCGGCAGTTCCGACAAATGAGTAGCTTCTTGAAGAGAAAATAACATCTGCAAAATTTCAAAATGATATCTTAAAAACTGAAGGACTAGTTCGTATATACATATACAGACAGACAGACGGACGGACAGACAGACGGACATGGCTAAATCGACTCAGTTCAACATACTGATCATTTATATATATAATTTATAGGGCTTCCGACGCTTCCTTCTGGGTGTTACAAACTTCGTGACAAACTTAATATACCCTGTTCAGGGTATAAAAATTATTAAACATTTCTATTCTCTTACGATTTTCAATATATATAAAAATTTTCAAAAATATACTAGACATTAATTTTGCTTTAATTTAAAACGAAATTTCTTTTAAATTCAACAAAATTTTTTTTTTTTGCATAATTGACGCCTCCGACCCACTGTGCCGCCGACAGCTTATATGCTTGTGGTTAAGTGCCACTAAAGTCGCGATTATTGCTTTTCGTTTTAGTTTTCCTTTTAAATATATTATTATTATTATTATTTTATGCTGTTTGTGCTGACTAATAAGTTTTCTAAGGTAGCTTGTTGTTGTTGTTGTGGTAGTTGTTAACCGGTTGCTTACAACGCTCTGTTTCGCTGCTAGATTTGTACGAATAGTTACAAGTAGTTAACATAACTATAAACATTTTTTATTTCCTTTGTATTTTGTTGTTGTTGTCGTTGTTGTTGCATTGTTATCTCTCTATTTGGCGCTGTTTTGGTACGCAACGTTGCACAAAAAAACACAGCAGCAACGCCAACGCAACACGGTGTAAGCTGCGTGTCGTTACTGCCAAAGGTGGATGAAACGGCGTCGATATGGAGAATTAATAATAAGCGTCTACAAGTGTGTCTTCTTGAAGCACTTAGTGTTGAGCGATGCGTAGCAGTGTGCCATGCCATTTAAATTGGTGATATAACGAGGCAGTGAAACAGCGCGGTAAACTGTCGGATGGCGCATGCGCAGATGGTAAGCATTTGGTAACCGTGCGGTAAAGCGTGTGCGCTCACGTGTTTCACGTTGTATTTTTGGCGATATTTATTTAGTTAACGATTTGTGTATGTTTTACTTTTGGCATGTCTTGTGCTCACGCGTGTATGTCATTGCTTAAGTCTTTTCGCTTTAGTTTCATAATCGCTTGCCGTTCCGCTTAAGAAATTGACAATTAAAAATGTCTATTGCCACAAGCAACGCGATTATTGAGACACATATGTAATATATGCGAGCCACGAAGTGCTGCTTGAGGTCTCGTAAGTCAAATCACGCAACGCAGACAACAAAAGCTGTAAGGCAATGCATGTAAATAGCAGCGTTTCAACATAAGCAGAAGTGCCTGAATTTGCATTTGCCTCGTTAAATCAATTTCCCAGTGCAAAGTGCGGCTCATCATCCGGCACTTGGCTGGTTAACGAGTTATTTAGACTGTGAAACTGCAGCCAAACAACGCCGATAACTCATGTGTGTGAATGCGAGTGTTTGTGTGTGTGAATGCCCGCCCATTCATTATCAAAAACACCATCTGTGGCGAAATGATAGTCGTGGAAAAGTGCATGCCATGAGACGCAAGTTGGCCGTGAAAAAAAAATCGCAAAACAGCGCTGGCAACAGCTTCATTAACTAAAAAATTGAAAAAAAATAAAAGAAAAATCTCAACTTAAGCGAGCATATTAAATGCGAAACAAGCTGCTTGCAAGCGCCGATAACGCAGCGATAGCGGCGTGTGAAATAATAAAAAATACGCGCGCAACAACAAGCCAGGGTAGTGGTGGTAGCGCATCTCAATGCCAAAATAAGAGCAAAAAGCGCCACTGAAGCTAATGCAGCGTGTTTGAGTGTATATGTATGTATGTCTGACTCCAAAAACAAAGTCCGGTTTGTTTATACCGAATCTCCCGCCTTCCTTTACTCTTCTAGTTGCTGTTGCTGATGTTGTTGTTGTTATTGTTGTTTTTGTTGCACTGCTACATCAACGCTTTTGCACCATCCGGCTTTTGTTTGCATTTAATTAACCTCAAACTGCTGCATGACACAAGCGCCAAACGAACGCACGACCAGCGAATTCGGACCAAACTTTGCGCCGCCGAAAATAGTAAAAATTATGCATTTGAGTGTTGGAAAAAAGACTAACTAACGAGCTTAATTGAATTCAGCGCGATGATTTAATTCAACTCAAGCAAGCGGCGGCCAACCAACTGGCTCATTGGCAAGCAACAAGCCAGCTGAAGTTAGACAGAGAGCTGACGAAATTTTCAAACAACAAACACACAATAACAACAACAATAAATACAGGCAAAGACAAAAGCGTGCAAAGCAAAGATTCAAGTGAATTACTTAACTCAGCTGCAGCTGCCGTATATTAAACACACATACACACGCAAGACATAAAATTATAATTCTGCCAATGTATGTGTGTGTGTGTGTGTGTGTTAATGCAATTCAGTTCAGTTCGATTCAATGTTGGCGCAATCAACAGATTTGATTAACTAACAAATGAAAAATTTTCATGGTCCATAAAACAATTGGGCAGCTGAAAAACAATAACAACAACAACAACACAAAATCCAATAATAATAATAATGATCAACGTGTATTTCGTGACAAAAATATATAATGAGCGTCTTCGGTAAGAATTGCCTAATATGAACTTGAGCTCTTTTAAGCGAATCCCATGCTATTTCGTTACTATAAATATAAATTTAAAATTTTTTCGAAATTGTTTTTGTTTTGCTATGATTTTGCGCATTCGAACTAGTGTAATTAGTGTTTCGAAGTTCATTAGACTGCTTTATTAGGCACCGTAGAAGGCATGCAAGCGCCTACGAGTACAAAGCAATCGAAGAAATGGCATGTCTTGTACGCGTATTTGGATGAATGAAAGTAATTCAAATTAAAATTACTCATTGTAATCGTAGCTGTGGGTGTTGCAACAGCGTTTGTGTAAAAAGAAAATGAAAAAAATAATTAAAATGAAAAATAAAACTTAAAAGGAGTGAAATGTTGTTTGGCGCTTAATTTGCTGAACATTAATTGAGACATTTTCATAATAAAAATTTGTTTTTTGCGAAACTTGTACTCCATTTGAGTTTAATGAAATCATTAAAGCTTTTTAGGTTGCTTTAAACTTCAACTAAAGCGAGTCAATTAACAATTTGTGCTTACTAATTGCGCAATTGACTAATTAACTAAATTAAGAGGCGGTCTGAATTAACAATAAATGTAGACTACATTTAATTAATTAATTAATTAATGAAATCTTTAAAGACGGTACCAACATCAACTTTAGCGAGTCAATTAGCAATATGTGATTACTAATTGCACAATTGACTAATTGTCTACATTAAGAGGCGGTCTTAATTGACAATTAATTTAGATTACAATTATAACTAAATTATCTAATTAATGAAATCTTTAAAGACGGTGCTGACTAATTGCAAAATTTACTAATTGACTAAGTTAAGAGGCTGTCTAAATTGACAATAAATGTAGATTACATTTATAACTTAATTATCTAATTAATGAAATCTTTAAAGACGGCACCAGCATATACTTTACTTTTCAATTAGTGTTAAGTGCTTACTAATTGCACAATTTGCTAATTGACTAAATTAAGAGGCTGTCTGAATTGACATTTAATTCAAATTACACTTAATACGTAATTATTTATCTCTTTTACGTTTTTTTGTAAATATTTTTGTGCTGAATGCCTGAAACCTTATATATTAATAAATGAGGTGTGATCCCATTTATACAGAGAATTTGTTAAGGCAGACTTCAAAAGATCGATTTTTTTGTTTTGTTTTAAATCTCTTCCAAAACTATCCAAGAATATGTTTTTAAAATTCCAGAGGCCAATTCGACATATTTTCGAAGCTAGAGCAGTTTTAGTGGTCGAGCGTCGAGTAGGTGCGAATGCTCTCCGAAAACTTTAAAGCGCGTTTTCTCGAGTTTTCATTTTCACAAGTGTTAGAAAAAGTTGCCGGCGATAGCAAAAATAATATATGTCCGATCGAAAAAAACCAAAGTGATCTAACTTCAGTATTAAATTATCTTCTATTTGAACTAAAAAAGTTGGACACAAGTATTATTTAAACTACTTGTTTTGCAACTTAAAGTCAATTTTTTTTTCTTAAAAAAGTGATTTTTTTTCGAACTTCGAAAAATTTTGGAATTTTATAACTTCTTCGGTATTTTTTTAGTTCATAAAGAAAAGAAACTTATAAAAATTAAAAAAAATTTGGTTCGACTGTTTTAGATGCACCGCACGACCTCCATCACCGGCACCGATTTACAAGTGCAGACTCCAGGCGCTCCAGAAAAATACTTACAACTTTGAAAAAATTTCAATATTTTTTAATAATAAATATTGTTTTTTAAGCCTTAAATACTATAGTACACTATCGTCTTAAAATTCCGTTTACCGCAATCATTTCCTTAGCTTTCAAATAAAATAGCTAAAAAACGCTTTTTTCGGCTTCTAAAGCAGACTACTGCCTTAATAAAATCAACAAAATCATTCACACAGACTTTTTGTTGTAAAGTCATATCTGAATTTCTGGAAAAAACTAATAAATATTTATTTATTTATATATGCTAGTTACATACATTATGCAACGAATTGGTTAAACGCATTATGTTTATTTACATTTATTACCAGGAACCATTGTAAATTGCGTTT
Organism: Zeugodacus tau; assembly: GCA_031772095.1. Classification (NCBI taxonomy): domain Eukaryota; kingdom Metazoa; phylum Arthropoda; class Insecta; order Diptera; family Tephritidae; genus Zeugodacus; species Zeugodacus tau. The sequence goes on along the minus strand of CM062653.1, from coordinate 1,152,076 downwards.
AATGTAAGCGCTTCCGTTTTCACGGTAAATGCAACGGAAAATCCACTTGCACATTAATTACAAAAATAAATACTAAAATCAAGGAAATAAAAACAACAAAAAGTTAATAGCTGTAATTTGCGTATTTTACTAATTGACTTTTTTATTATGGCCAAGCTAATGTGAGCGATTGTAAATCGTATGCTTATTGGGATTTGAGTGTGAGATATTTTTTGAATAAAAACAAGGATACCGGAAAGGATGTCACAAATCATAAATCATTTATTATTTCTGTTAGCTTATATATTTGACGCTCTATTTGAAGGACTAGTACCTCAAAATGTATATAAATTTCATAGACTCCATAGAGATATCAAATGATAGCAAGCGTTAATCTCTTTTCTTCAAAACATAGTCTATGAGAGGCTTTTATAAGCTTTTGGGCAGTGGAGAAATCGATACAAACACGAAAATATGGATAAGAATGGATTTGAACTAGAATTGGTTTAGAACAAATGACCATAACGCGATAGCTATAGAAATGGGGTGAAAGCTAGCAAATACATTTCCGTATACGTACGTATACGTACATATGTATCTAATCTGCGAGAAGCATCAATTTTTGTTGTCGAAAATAAACTTTAATGCACAAATAAAGCCACTTTTCCATTTTGAGCTACAAATTTACATACATACATACATACATAGTGAACATATATGGCAGTGTATTCATTTCGTTAATTTTATAGAGGAAACATAATTTGAAACCACGTTCAATAGCTTCATCACGCTTGTTCTACTTCACGCTGTTAGATTATACATATGATTTTTCGAGATATAATTAAAGCAATGCCATCGCTTGTGAAATCCTTAATTAACTGTACACAACAAAGCAGACAAATGTGTGCGTGTGTTGCTGCTACAAAAAACTAGAGCTGATGACACCGTTGATATCTACGGATTACTTAAGCAATATCATAAAGTCACAGAGATACATAGATACATATATACATATGTAGAAATAGAAATATACAGACATACATACATACATATATGTGTGTTATAACAATTGTCTGAGAACTGAAATAATGACCCAGCAAAGTTTGACTGAAGTGAAAAACGAAAAAAAAAGATTGTACGCGTATCGTACCAACAGCACTGCGCACAAAAACGCCGTCAAAGTCAATTAAAGCGGACAAAAGCCAAACATCGAGCACCGCAAAGTGAAGTAACATTCAGAAGAGACAACAAAAAGCAGTAGAACACACAAGCGGACAACGGTTTATCTACAAGTACGGTGTGCGTTAATGCCTTTAGTGCCGAAGAGTGGGTTATTTGATTTTCGGGATTTTGGAATTTCGGGATTCAAATTTTTATACTCTCGCAACAAAGTTGCTACGAGAGTATTATAGTTTTGTCCACATAACGGTTGGTTGTAAGTCCTAAAACTAAACGAGTTAGATATAGGGTTATATATATCAAAATGATCAGGAGGACGAGAAAAGTTCAAATCCGGATGTCTGTCTGTCCGTCCGTCTGTCCGTCCGTCCGTGCAAGCTGTAACTTGAGTAAAAATTTAGATATCTTAATGAAACTTGGAACACGTGTTCCTTGGCACCATAAGAAGGTTAAGTTCGAAAATGGGCGTAATCCGACCACTGCCACGCCCACAAAATGGCGAAAACTGAAAACACTTAAAGTGCCATAACTAAGCTATAAATAAAGCTACGGAAGTAAAATTTGGTATGAAGGATCGCACTGGGAAGGGGCACATTTGGATGTAATTTTTTTGGGGAGGTGGGCGTGGCCCCGCCCCCTACTAAGTTTTTTGTACATATCTCGCAAACCAATAGAGCTATATAAACCAAACTTTCTGTAGTCGTTTTTTTTAGCCACTTCCTAATACAGTCCAAAAATGAAAGAATTCGGATCATAACCACGCCCACCTCCCATACAAAGGTTAGGTTGAAAATTACTAAAATTGGGTTAACTCACTAACGAAAAACGTTAGAAACACTAAATTTCACATAAGAAATGGCAGTTGGAAGCTGCACTTAGATTTTTTTACAAAATGGAAAATGGGCGTGGTACCGCCCACTTATGGGTCAAAAACCATATCTCAGGAACTACTCGACCGATTTCAATGAAACTTGGTTTGTAATAGTTTCTTTACATCCCAATGATATGTTGTGAAAATAGGCCAAATCGCTTCACAACTACGCCTACTTCCTATATATCAGAATTTTAAGGCGATCTGAATCGTTTACTTTGCAATATATAAAGTAAGCACTAGTAAAGATATCGATGCAGAACTTTGCACAAATACTACGTTTATAGTGTGGCAGCCCCATTCTAAAAATCACCGAAATCGGACCATAGGTTGTCAAGGCCCCATATATCGAACATGAGGACCTCGGTACTTCTAACCTAATATTAGGGTTTCCAACTTTCAATGGACTTTATACAATATATATGACGAATATGTGGGTCAAATTGTGTATTATATAATATTAATAAAGTCAAATAAATAAATTGCGAGAGTATAAAATGTTCGGTTAAACCCGAACTTAGCCCTTTCTTACTTGTTTTTTAATATTTTCGAAATATTAAAAAAATGTTTTCAGAATTTAAATGCAGAATAATTTACCGTTATAATTTTCTTTTTGGCGAACTTTATAGTACCGAAAATAGGTTTATTTCACTTTCGGGATTCTCGATTTCAAGATTTTGGTGATTTCGGAATACATTTTCATATAATATTTTCGAATAATTTTTAAAATTAAAATAGTATCGAGAATCTGGTTATTTCACTTTCGGTATATTTGTATTCCGGATTGCATAATTTTTTTCGTGATATTTTCAAATTAATTTGGATATTTTGTATAAAAGACCGTTATAATTTATTTTATGATATTCCGAAATCTGCGAGAAATTCTCTTATTATTAAGAAAACTTAACCTCATCGGGATTCTGGCAAACTTTCGGGACTCACTACCCAATTACAGGCATATATGTGTATATGTGGCAACATTCAATTGCTGGTTGCCACCATTAACGCTGTCAGGATTGACGCGATAGCACGCAGCTTCGCACAGCAGCAGCCGAAAAAGCACACACACACGGCTACACACTCCTATATAGATATAGTTGTTTATATGTTTGTGTGACAGCCTACTGTTGCTGGCATATAAATCACCAGCAGCATGAAAAATATGATGTCTTTTTTGTACACTCCGCGCACAACAATTTCAATTTCGGCATAGGAAGAGATCGACTGACTGACTGACTGGCAGCGCCGAGAAATCATCACAAGAATCGTTTGGGTCAACACTGACAGCGCCAACGAGATTTAATTACAACAAAAATGATAGCGGCGACGCAATGAAAGAGTCTGCGCCGTCCAACGCTTGTAATAAAAACACAAGAAATATTTGTAACCGTTATTGTGGCGCGAAGGGCGCACGGGGAGGGAGGCGCGCTAACAGACAAAAGCGCAGAAATTGCACAAAAGCCTTGCGAAGAGTCACGGCCACTTAGACACTTGAGTAGTTGGGTGGATTTCGCTAGCGGACACTTAAACATACAAACGCATATTAATATACATATATATATGTATATATGTTTGTATGTGTGTGTATAACTGTGCATTGAATTGGCTCTCAGCGTGACCGCGTGGTCAACGCGCCGCGCTGCCACTGCTGCTGAATCATGTTGCCCAACGGTCATTGCGGCACTTGTCCGCCACTTTTTACTTTTTTTCTTTTTTCATCGTCGGTGGGTCAAGTGTGCGGCGCACTCGAAGCGCTTAACTGGCCGCTGACAAGTTCAGCCGAAGAATTGTGCTGCGAAGAATTTCGAATTGCGCGAGGAATGCAAGTGTCGCCGTGCAATTAAGTGAGCCGATAAATGTCGCCACAAATACTTTTGCATTTCATTTGTATTTTCCGTGGGAATTTTCACTGTTTGCAGGGTTTTCAAATTAGTGTCAGTTTAGTGCGGACGCCTATAGTCCGTTATTGCGGTAATTGTGCTAAGCGCAAGGTCGCATAGCTAATGGCGTGCGAGACAATGTAGGAAGTCATTTGATTGTGATTAAGAGACTTTCGCGCCGCAAAATTGAGTTAGCAACTAATTGATTAGATTGTGGCTAATTACTAAATGAAGTGGTGTGGTAAATGAAATGGAATAATTAGAATTTAATTTTTAAAAATCTTGAAAAAAATTAGAGAGTGGCGAAACGAACAAGCTACTGGTATAAAACGTAAATTGAGCAATTAACTAGACAGATTATATAATTATGTCGAGTGTGATAATGTAGAAAGATGATATGTCTGTCGTTGTTTTCTAGAGTAAAGTTTTTTACAAGCGAGTAGCGAAGTGGTGAATAGAAACAGTGGCGGATCCAGAAAAAATGTTTGGGAGAGTTTTACGAAGTTTTTTTTTTTTATTTTTTATTTAATATATTTTTAATATAGCAGTTCCCTCGCGAAAATTCAGTTGTTATAGGACACGTTTTTTTTGTTTTTGTGTATTTTTCCCAAAGTACGAATTTGACGCTAAAAAAGCTCGAAAAATATTTTCTTTTTATGAAAGGGTGATGAACTGTTCAGAACAAAACTTTCTTGCGGAAGTGAAAATGTGTAAACAGCGAACTTCAGGCAATCATTTTCGGAATGCTCTCGAAGCGTTTCGTTATTGCCTGTTTCAATAGCATCACCAGAAAGAAGTTTTTCAAGTTTAAAGAGAATTAAAACCTATTTACGAAATACGACAGGTCAAGATAGGCTTAATGGTCTAGCATCAATGAATATTCGTAGGGGTATTGATGAAATACTAGAAGAATTTTTTTCAAAAACCAAGGAAAATATAACATGGAATGTGAGGTCCCATATAATCCTCAATTAATCACTGAGCTTCAGCGATACTGCTTGTACAAATGTAGAGAAAGTTCGAATTATATGAATAACAACAAAAATCTTGTAACTTATTATAATTGCTTATAATTTGATGTGATTTTTTTGATCAATAACCTCATTCCAAACCCATATCAACAAACATATATTTTTCTCTAAGTTTAGGGGGCGTTTTAACACCAAAAACCCCCCTTGGATCCGCCACTGAATAGAAGATGTCTCTTATAACACTTCACTCGCTAAAGCTAAACATGTAGTGAGCCAGGAGACAGAAAATGAAACGAATTTACAATACATTTAAAAAGTGACCTTCGATAAATAGAAATTGAAAACATTATTCACAGCAATTTTAGGTGCTGAGAATTCTTTTTTACACTCAAAAACAGCATTTCACACCACTGTTGCATTTCGTGTACACAAAATAAATAAAATACTTCTCTCAACTATATTTGTTTCACATTAAACTTGACTCGACTAGCGTGGACTGCAAGTTCGTTTGTTGGCTTTTGATTTCAAGATCTGTTTGCTTTCAACTCAAAAAGTGACATTGAAGTTAAAATGTGTTTTTTCCATTTTTTTTGTCATCATTACTAAAAAAGTGATAAAACTCCAACCAGTTAAGTGGGCTCATGGCTTTATGAAGAGTAAAGAGTGTATAATCGCACTTTTATAGCCAAACCATCAACGCTACTTTAATTACTTGCCTAACAATGGCCATTTCTGGCTTTGAAATCAGCAAACTGTAAACATTTGCGAGCGTTTAACAGTTGGCAAATATTTATTTGAGCGCATACATTTTGCCAAAATAAGCAACTGCTACGCTTTCAATTAGCGCGTGAATTCATCTTGTTCAAGCGATTATGTGCGGTTGATATGAAAAACACGATAACTACAATTTGGTGAAAATTTTTTTTTTTTTGTAAAAGAAAATCCATTTCCAAGAGAAATTTGGGTTTTTTGCAGAATGTTGCTGTTTGGTATTCGAAAATTTGAAGTGCTAGAATATGTAAAAGTCGATTTATTTGGTTTTTCATGGCAAGCCACAATCTCATATTAGAAATAATATTGATAATCACGCTAAAAGGTGTGAAATTGTTGTTAGAAGGAGAGTATATGGCTCGAAAAAGATTTCAATTTCATTTAACGTAGCCATTTTGAATTCAATACAACAATATACAAACATATATAAGTGAATATCTACATATAAGTAATATAGATATCCAAATAAACTATTACAAAAGCTCTATCAGAAACTAATCAAATTGAATTATTTTTTTTTTATATATTTTCTGTGTGTAAAAATCGAAATTCAATTTGTCGCCACACAATATTCGCGGCATTGAAATTAATCGGATTAAAAGCAATTGCGCACTGACAGCGACATTTTGTTTTCTGATTTTTGGCCAGCAAAATAAGTTGTAACTAAGCTCAAACTCATAAATTTTGTTTTTGTTTTTACCATACAGCTGACAAAAAAACGCGAATTTACAGCCTAACGCTGAGCTGCGATACATTGCAAAAAAAAACAAAAAACAAGAAAAAAACGGAGAAAAAAATTGTAAAAAAATGAAAAACATCGATTTCGTGTCCGACAGCTAAAAGGGGTTAATATTATTCGAGCGCACATTTGGCGTCATTTTGTTGGCTCAATCGTTAATAATTGCCAATATTGATGGCGCGCAGCGTTTGGCAAACGTCTCACAAGTAACTCGAAAGCGAGTTGAAAAAAAAACAATTAAGCAACGCAACAGTTGTGCAGTTATAAGCTTCTTAAGCGATTATTTGAGTTGTTTTTTTATTTAAAAAATTTATTTAGAAAATTGTATACCCTCACCCCGCTTTGAGGATTGGAGTTGACAGCCACATTTCAATTGTAATAACTTAGTCATGTTTTTAAATAAATCTATTTCGACATCTGATCGCAAAGACCTCATAGCTGTAGTTAAAGCGAGGGAAAGAGTGCAAATATGGAAGTAATAATAAAAAAAATGAAATGGTTTATATATGTCAGAGTATACCATATATGATATATGAGATCATATTTCGACTACGAAAGCTTCTCTCCATACCATTTTTGGCAGGCGTTTGACAGATTATATTGATTCATCACATCATTAGCGAAAGTAGAGAAGGTTCTATTGGCAGTTACGTTGAAAGTTCGTTTCGTTTATGTTGTTGTGTTTCAATATCATCGCTTTCATTTTTGGATCCATTTCATTTAATTTTCAAGAGGTCTAAGAACTGTAACACAAAGAGTATTTAGATTGGGTACAAACTGTGTTATAACGGTACTTTTTTAGAGATTACTCTACTACTACTAAGAAAAACTATTATAATACTTCTATATAATATAAAATGGCTCGAAAATGGAGTACGGGGTAGGCGCGGGGATATACTGCCCGGAGTTAGGTATAATGCAACCATTCAAACTACCGGACCACTACAGTATATTTCAAGCGGAGGTGTTTTGCAATTGGAAAAGCCGCTGAGCCTTAAGCGCACCAGGCCTAAGGCAATCAAGGCAATATCCTCCTTCACCATATCGGCCAAAAGTGTCTTAAGTGGTAGGACAGCAGTGGATGATGTCGCCAGAAATAGGCAACTTCAATTCTACTGGGCGTCAGGCCACAAGGGTATAGAAGGTAACGAGATAGTGGACGAGATTGCCAAACGAGGCGTAAAAGAGGCGTCATCCGAAAATATGTTAAACGTAGATAGACCTATACACTGTCTATATGATGATATTGACAGAAACTTGGTAAAAAAGTTCAAAGCGCGCTGGAAGAATATACCGGGATGCAAAACCGCAAAAGTTATGTGCAAGGCGGTAGATAAGAAGTACACGAAATTTCTATTGGCGCTTGATAGAAGCAAATGTAGGAATATGGTCGGCATACTCACTGGTCACTGTCTACAAGATGGGGCTGATAGATCGTGAAGACTGCAAGAAATGTCAAGAGCAAGGCACCAGAGAAACAATGGAGCACCTCTTCTGTGAGGTTTTTTTTCAGCATTTGAGGGCTGCACATTACGTTAATCTGGAAGAGATTTCGTTGGTAAAGCCACAAAGCCTTTTAAAATTCGCAACAAGCGCTGGCATCCTAAAGGATGACTACTTCTCATTAACCAAGTGACGGCACTCCATCTGGTTTCACAAATGACCAAAACTGGTCTATGTGTGGCGTTGTAGCCTGCCAGAGTAACCAAACCTAACCTATATAATATAAAAGCTAGAAAGAACCTAAATTAACCGGTTTGTGATCTGAAGATGAATTGAAACTATTCTAACACCTTTTGAGGGAAAGTGGGGGAAAAATATTTTTTTTTTTTGAGTATTGAAAAATATTATTTTTGAAGTTTTACAATATTTACTCAGTAGTATAGTCAATAGTCCAATTTCGTATAGAATTCACAAGTTCACAAGAACAAATAAAGATAACGAATTTATTGAAACTAACATTTAGTCAGTACAAATTTAAAAAGTAAATAAAAGTAAACAGTGTCAAAGAGAATTAAAAAAATATGAAAATAAAATAATAAAAAATAATAAAAATATAAAAAAAAATAAAATAATGAAAATATATAAATATATATAAAAAATAAAAAAAAAAATTTTAAAAATGAGGAAAATATATTTATATACTATATAAATTATGGTAACACACAACAAAGAATAATCAATGCCAAGAAAAATACTTTACAGCTTTACTCAACAAAAAACGAAAAAAAAAATAAATAACTCAAGCAATACTAAATTACACCCACTGCTAAAAATAGCCAAACAAAATGCCACAAATTACAACAAACAAAAAAGCAAATAATGAACTTAATGAATAATAAAACATTGAACTGTAAATAGACACCATACAATAAGCCATTGACCCTAATCGCCGCAGAAATGAACAACAAAAACAAATGCGAACAAAGAAACCAGCGCCATATGTCAAGGGCATGGGTGATCAATAGCGTTTTTAATATTTTTATGCGTCTCGAAAATAACAAAAATAAAGCCGCCTCATAATCACATTGAACCAATTTGGTCATAATACAAGCATATACAGCAGTATATCGATGTATATAAATGTATGTATGTATGTTTGTATGTTTGTAAATGTGAAAGAAAATAAACCAATAAAAAAAATTGTAAAAAATATATATCAAATTTCTCATGAGTAAAAGTAACAGTAAACATAATAATAATAATAATATTAAAAAAACTAAAAAAAGTCTTGTAAATTAATATAAAGAAATTTGCATTTGAAAGCGCGAAAACCGCCAAAGCAACAATAATGCGCGCGAACAGCACGCGGAAGCCATACACACACACTCACTCACTCATTTACATGCATGTGGGATTGGGATACAGTGGCAGCACTAAATACCGAACTCTATTACATAATCTATTACAAATTATCTCTACACACTATAAACAGAACTACCAACCGTTTTAACGAACGACCACTTGATCGAATAGCCTTTTGTAAAACTTAACCGAACGGCAGCGAGACATTACAATACGAGTCGTCACCGAGCCAGGTCCTCTTCACTTCAGTTTGATAAAGTTTAAGTTAAATTTAAGCTAATAATTTCCATTCAATAAAGTTGAAAGTTTGCATTTGATAAAGTTGTGTTAAAGTGAATTTATTTACTGCATAGAACCCACAAATTGGTGTCAGGTGTGGGGTGAAGAAATATAATTTACCTGGCCGGTGACGACGATCGACGGCAGAAGGACAGCGCATCAACGCTGAACGTAGACGGGGTGTGCGAGTGTACGCGCAGAAGTCAAAGGCTGATAAACAACATATTTAACATCAGCGGGAACGCTTCAATCCGATATACAGCAGGTCGGTGCACAACCACACAGTCTCGAAGGGTAACGGTGCAAAGAAATTATAACGGACGCAAAGGCAGAATTGCTAACGCCAAACGACTGCGTTGACATCAGCGACAACATCAACGACTGCGTTGACATCAGCGGCAATATCAACGACTGCGTTGACATCAGCGGCAACATCAACGCCAACGACTGCGTTGACATCAGCAGCAACATCAACGCCAACGACAGCGTTAACATCAGCGTCAACATCAAATATCAACGCCGACAACTGTACAAGAAAGACTAGCGCGCACAAGATTACAGTTACGAGCAGGAGAAGAGGGTACGTCCAAAAAATGCAAAGGTACCGTTGACTTTTTTGAAAAAATTTTGTAAATGCGTTTATTGAACATCAATTTAATTAAATAAGCTTATGCTGTAAAAATTTTATATCGCTAACTCCAAGTAATTTTGCGCATTCCTGGATAATTTCGACATTTCTTTATAATCATTTATGTATAATGTAGAGATTTAGCTCCGATATGAATTAAAATGTAAAGTTAGCAGAGTTACATTACAAAATTACGAATGAACCTCGATTTGAATAAATTAAACCGAATTTAAATATTATTTTTGGCAAAAGTATATGCATATTTGTCATTTCGATTGTGTATACTTATACATACTGTACATACGGTACATACGGTACATACGCATTAACGAGTACATATTATCTGTAACAGTAATCTATTTCTTAACTGTATTAATATATACATATAACAATTGTTCTCAAAATTCCTTATAGTATTTTATCCTAAATCGCCGTATATGTAAACTATATTTGAAAATATTTTGTAATAATAACTTATAATATTGTAAGGCCACGGTTGACACTCGTTATGAACAGAAACGAAATTTTTTCTTTATCGGTTACCCAATTAAGGGACAAGTTAAGGGAATTAGAACTACAAACTACGAGACGCAAGGCTACAGGACAGGATATGTGAACACTTTGGGCTAATGGTAGATAGTGAAAGTGAGGGGGACAGTACGGATGTAGGAGAAACGGCTTCCCCAGTGTGTAGTGTGGTGCGCCACGGCCTCGTTGAGCGCACACCGTTCACCTTGCGCGACATTCAAGATTCGTTAAGTCTGTTTAGTGGTGTAGGTCAGCCGTCGGTAGAAGAGTGGGTTAAGGAATTTGAAGAAAATGCTTTGGCTGTACAATGGTCGGATATTCAAAAGTATATCTATGCTAAGCAACTCCTCAAAGGTGCAGCAAAGGTGTATGCGAAGCCAACGTGGCATTAGTAACTGGGTAGCATTCAAAACCGCGTTAATAAAAGAATTTGGGGTAAGGGTATCGGCGATCGAGATACACCGGCAACTGCGTAATCGACGCAAACGGAATCATGAAGACTACCGCGAATATTTATACCAATTGATGGAAATGGGTAGCTCTATTAATCTCGATGAGCAGAGTCTGATCGAATATTTTGTAGAAGGGATTCCTGATACCAGAGTAGGAAAAACCAATTTATATCAGGCAAAGAATTTAGATCAACTTAAAGAACAAATTGTTATCTACGAGAAAGTTCGTGCGGGTAGGCAGCAACAACAGCAGAGCTACAACTCGGCTGCAGCGAGGCAGGAAGTGAAAGTTGAGTCAACAGTTAAGGAACGTACGGCAGGAGATAAGCGTTGTTATAGGTGCAATGAATTGGGACACCTGGCAAATAGATGCCCAAAAGGGAGGCAATGTTTCAAATGTGGTCGGACGGGGCACCATGCAGCGCGATGTAATGAGCCTCAGGATAAGGTAAAGTCAGAAAGGGCTAACACTCTAGCAAACGAGAAACCGGGCAAATGCGTGATATTTAAAGATTTGTATTTAAACAACTTTAAATTCTCGGCGCTGCTCGATACGGGTTGTGATTTATGTTTATTGCGATACGACGTGTTGATGATGTTGGGAAATATAAAGTTGGATAATGATGTCCGACGGTTAACGGGTATAGGGAATAACGTACTCAATACAATGGGTAGTTTCTCTTGTCAGTTAAAAGTGGACAATATTAACATACCAGTGGTGTTTCACGCGGTTAGAGAACGGGATATTTGTTACTCGGCGATAGTAGGAAACAGTGTGCTCAACTCAGTAAACATGGTAATAACAGAAGAAGGAGTTACGTTTGTGGAAAAGCCAGGGGGCACACAAGTAGTACAGGAATCTTTTGTGAAAAAGCTAGGGAGCACACAAGCAGTAAAGGAATCGTTTGTGGAAAAGCCAGGGAGCACACAAGCAGTAATGGAATCGTTTGTGGAAAAGCCAGGGAGCACACAAGCAGTAAAAGAATCGTTTGTGGAAAAGCCAGGGAGCACACAAGCAGTAAAGGAATCGTTTGTGGAAAAGCCAGGGAGCACACAAGCAGTAAAGGAATCGTTTGTGGAAAAGCCAGGGAGCACACAAGCAGTAAAGGAATCGTTTTTGGAAAAGCCAAGGGGCACACAAGCAGTAAAGGAATCGTTTGTGGAAAAGCCAGGGAGCACACAAGCAGTAAAGGAATCGTTTGTGGAAAAGCCAGGGAGCACACAAGCAGTACAGGAATCACTTGTGGAAAAGCCAGGGAGCACACAAGCAGTACAGGAATCGTTTGTGGAAAAGCCAGGGAGCACACAAGCAGTACAGGAATCACTTGTGGAAAAGCCAGAGAGCACACAAGTAGTAAAGGAACATGTTACGTTTGTGGAAAAGCCAAGGGGCACACAAGCGATAGGGACAGAATGCGTTGAGAAAGGATTGTGCCAGGTCTGGTTGAGTGAGTTTAGAGACATATGTATGACAGCCGATGTCAAGAATAGCCAACGTATAGATTGCGAATTGTCGCACCTAGAACGTGAGTACAGGGAGTCAATAGGGAAATTAGTAGAAAGTTATAACCCAAACCAAAATTTTAAGTCACCAATAGAAATGAAAATTTTGTTAACCGACGAGACGCCGGTATATCAAGGACCGAGAAGAATGCCATATGTCGACAAATGTATGGTAGAACAACAGGTCAAAAAGTGGTTAGAAGAGGGGATTATTCGCGTTAGTTATTCCGAATATGCATCGCCAGTGGTGCTAGTGGGGAAAAAAGACGGAAGTAAAAGGTTATGTTGCGACTACCGAAAATTAAACCTCAAAATTTTAAAGGACAATTTTCCGATGCCACTCATAGATGATGTACTAGAAAGATTACAAGGGGCTCAGGTATTTACGACACTCGACTTGAAAAATGGATTCTTCCACGTTCCAGTAGAGGAAGAATCCAGAAAATACACCGCTTTTGTGACCCATAGTGGTCAGTACGAGTTTTCTTTCGTTCCTTTTGGAATATCAAACTCGCCGGCAGTATTCTCCAGATTCATTTTAGTAGTTTTGAGGGACTTGATACAAGATGGCACGTGCATAGCATATATGGATGATCTAATCATCCCTGCCAGGGATAATAACCAAAGTATTCAAAAGTTACGGCGGGTATTAGAGAGGGCCGCCGAGTGTAATTTAAAAATAAAGTGGAAAAAATGCCAATTCCTGAGGGAGAAAGTAGATTTTTTAGGATATGTTGTAGAAAGGGGTTCTATTAGGCCGTCAGATATGAAAACATTAGCCATAAAGAATTTCCCTTTACCTCATGACCCCAAGTCGTTGCAGCGATACTTGGGACTAACTTCGTATTTTAGACGTTTTATCAAAGACTACGCAACGATAGCTCGCCCATTGTCGGGGTTACTAAGACAGAATACCGCGTTTGTCATGGGAGATGAACAAATTGCTGCTTTTCAACAACTGAAGACCGCTTTGATTACCGCACCGGTTCTCAGACTCTATAACCCAAAAGCAGCAACGGAGGTCCATACAGATGCATCCATGTACGGGTATGGAGGAGTCATGCTTCAAAGGGACACCGACGATCAGCTTTTCCATCCCATTCAGTACATGAGTCGCAAGACCACATCGTCCGAAGAGAAATATCACTCTTACGAGTTGGAGGTGCTAGCCATTGTAGAGGCTCTGAAAAAATGGCGCGTATACCTGTTAGGCATTCAATTTAAAATCATCACCGACTGCAACGCATTTACAATGACAATGAGGAAAACGGACGTACCACTTAGGGTTTCGCGTTGGGCACTTTTCTTACAGGATTTCGATTATCAAATCGAACATAGAAGTGGTAGTAAACTAAAACACGTCGATGCGCTTAGTAGGATATCTTGCCTTCTTTTGGAAGATACGTTGTTTTATCGCCTTCAGCAAGCTCAAGTAGGAGACGATTGGGTGCGCGCAGTAATGAAAGCAGTAGAATACGGGGCATACGAAGATTATTTCGTTAAACGAGGGGTACTCTATAAGGATCCCATTAAGGATCTAATAGTAGTACCAGCACAGATGGAGGATGAAATTATTCGAATAGCTCATAGACAGGGTCATTTTTCAACCAAGAAGACTCAGGACGCAATCGAAAAAACATTTTATATTCCTAGGCTCACACCCAAAGTAGAAAAAGTGGTTAGGAGCTGTGTAGAATGCATAATTACAGACAAGAAAGCAGGCAGGAAGGAAGGGTTACTAACCCCAATACCAAAAGACAACGAACCTCTCAGCACATATCATATAGACCACGTAGGTCCGATGCAAACAACTAACAAATCTTATAATCACATTTTGGTGGTGGTAGATGCTTTTACGAAATTCGTGTGGTTGTATCCCACTCGAACTACATGTACCGAAAGCGTAATTACTAGTCTGAAAAAACAATCAGCTATTTTCGGGAACCCAAAGCGAATTATAACCGATAGGGGGACTGCGTTCACATCGCATACTTTCAAAGAATATTGTGAGGAACAAGGAATTCAACACCTTATGACCGCCACTGGGGTTCCAAGGGGTAACGGGCAGGTAGAAAGGATGCACAAAATTATCGTGCCAATGCTGGCAAAACTGTGCGCTAATAGTCCGACATCCTGGTATAAGTACACAGAATGTGTACAGCAAACAATAAACAACACTCCACCGAGAAGCACGAAAGTATCACCATTCCGTTTGCTTACGGGCGTCGAAATGAGGGTCAACACTGTAATGGAATTAAAAGAACTACTAAACGATATGCACATCGAAGAGCTAGACGTAGAACGAGAAGCATTGCGCAAAGAAGCGCAACAGAACATTTTAAAGATTCGCGAAGAAAATAGGAAATCATTTAACAAGACTAGGAAGAAAGAGGATAGTTACAAGATAGATGAACTGGTAGCGATAAAACGAACTCAGTATGGTACAGGGCTCAAGTTGAAAGGAAAATTTTTCGGTCCATACAAAATAATTCAAATTAAGAGACACGGTCGATATGAGGTGGAGAAAGTGGGTGATCACGAAGGTCCGGGGCGCACTACCACTATCGCGGAGAACATGAAAAGATGGGAGCCATCATTCGAGACGAACGATACATCAGGATGACCGAATGTGGGATTGGGATACAGTGGCAGCACTAAATACCGAACTCTATTACATAATCTATTACAAATTATCTCTACACACTATAAACAGAACTACCAACCGTTTTAACGAACGACCACTTGATCGAATAGCCTTTTGTAAAACTTAACCGAACGGCAGCGAGACATTACAATACGAGTCGTCACCGAGCCAGGTCCTCTTCACTTCAGTTTGATAAAGTTTAAGTTAAATTTAAGCTAATAATTTCCATTCAATAAAGTTGAAAGTTTGCATTTGATAAAGTTGTGTTAAAGTGAATTTATTTACTGCATAGAACCCACATGCATTAACGGTGTTTATGTAGTGGCGAATGAATGGAAATTGAAAGGAGAAAATTTGTGTTTTGTTGGAGAAAAGTGAAATCTCCATGACACATACAGCCATGCCACATTCAACACACCAAGTTGCCACAATGAGATTCTGCCGCTGCTTGCTGTGTGACATTGTGGCTATAAACCGTTAGCAATAATTTTGCTTTCAATTCTACTTTTATAATTTATAATTTTTTTATAATGCGCAGAGGTCAGTCGACGTCAAGTTCATGAAGGGAAAATTCTGTGTCAGAAGAGCAATAAAAGTGAAAAGACGAAATTTTATGTTTACAAAAATGAAAATAAATATAATAACAGTAAAATAAAATATAAGAAAAAGAAAAACAAATCGCCAACAAAACTCATTGATATTGCGCACATGTGACTGCTGTTAAGTATGGCAAACATGGCTGGGAGGTACGCGTGGCGCGACAACAAGTGCAAGCAAGCCGGGTGACGCATACTAAACTTGACTTTGCAAGCGTTGATTCACACTTATTTTCATTATTTATATGTAATTGCCTGTTTTGGCGGTGTGGGGGAGTTGTTTTTTGTGGAGAGACACAAGCAGAAGCGCTCACCTGCAGTCAACGCACCAACACCGCTTCGTATAAAGTCAATATTTAATATGTCAAAAAGTTGATAGCAATAACAACAGCAAAAAAAAAAACAAGAAAAAACGTTAACTTCGGCTGTACCGAAGCTAATATACCCTTCACAGGTGCATTTCTTTTAGTAACTATGTGTTCAAGCAAATCTAAAGACGTAAGAAAAAGTAAGTAAAAAAAGAAAAGTTTTCCATACAAGCCTTTGATTCCGATCGTTCAGTTTGTATGGCAGCTATATGATATAGTGTACCGATCTGAACAATTTTTTCGGAGATTAAATTATTTCTATGAGCAATAACTCACACCAAATTTCGTAAAGATATGTAGTAAAATGCAGAAGCTTTCCATACAAGCCCTTGATTCCGATCGTTCAGTTTGTATGGCAGCTATATGCTATAGTGAACCGATCTGAACAATTTTTTCGGAGATTAAATTATTTCTATGAGCAATAACTCACACCAAATTTCATAAAGATATGTAGTAAAATGCGGAAGTTTTCCATACAAGCCCTTTATTCCGATCGTTCAGTTTGTATGGCAGCTATATGATATAGTGGTCCGATATCGGCAGTTCCGACAAATGAGCAGCTTCTTGAAGAGAAAATAACATCTGCAAAATTTCAAAACGATATCTTAAAAACTGAAGGACTAGTTCGTATATATACAGACAGAGAGACGGACATGGCTAAATCGACTCAGTTCAACATACTGATCATTTATATATATACTTTATACGGCCTCAGACGCTTCCTTCTGGTTGTTACAAATTTCCTGACAAACTTAATATATCCTGTTCAGGGTATAAAAACAACGAAAAGCAACAACAATAACAACAAACACTGAACTGCATCCTCTTACGACTGCAATCTTGACAAAGCGGCAACAATGATTACAAAGTTTGTTGCTTAAGTCTTTCGTTTTGCCACTTGCATGCAGAGCAGCTGTGCACGCTTTACAACAAAAATAACAAAGAGTATTGTTGTATATGACTAAGTGTTGTGCCGCTGACGCTGCTGGTCGCTCATTCACTCGCAACTTAACCCAAACGTTTGCACTTTCTTTTGTACTTTTTGCGCTGCCACCGCCACCGCTCCCCTCTATCCCCTCAACTGCCGCATCAATCATCTCCTCAACCGCGCCTCTCGCCTCCGCACACACGCAATACGCTCGTTTGTGATTTGGTTGGCGTGGCGTACACGCTACCGGGTTGGCTGGCCATGTCGCCGCTTATGGCCATTTGTGCTTACTAATGACCCAGTTTCTTCCTTGTTTTCTGTTTTCTTGTTTGTTTTTGTGGTTTTTGCTGTTTTTCTGTTTTTATGCGTCTTTCTTTCTTTGGACTTCCAAGTAAATTTATGCTGTCAAATCTGTTGGTTTTCTTCCAAAAAAAGTAAAAGAAAACGCAGACACTTACAAAAGTCAGCCGCCGTTGCGGTGAGCTGAGCCAGCTGCGTCACCGCAAATGCAACCTTACAACAACACCAACGCCAGCACCGCACGTCTCTGCGCCGCCGCCACCACCGGCTCACTGCGGTGAGTTGACCAAACTGGTCTGTGAAACTGTGTCAATAATGGGACGCGCACGGGTCGGAGGAGTGACGCCGTGAGCGAAGCGGTGGGTGGCGTAAGTTGAAAAAAGAAAGAGTAAACGAGCAGTGCAGTTTGCTCGGGGACTGTTGTGGTGGGCTCACAATAAATGGGTCGCCATTGCCGTGCAGCCAACGAGACCGCGCTCTCGATAAGTGCAGGCAACCCGGAACTCTTTGTGGCAGGCGCTGCCAGCCGCGCTTAACATGCACATAAATAGCCGCAAGTGAATGGTCGGCGTATAGACGGCGCTGTGGTCGGTCAGCGCAACAGTTGGCCGGCTGTGGCAATAAATTATGTGTGGCAGACACGCGTGACTGTGTGTGTGTAATGCAACGAATGCAAATGGGTTTGGCCGATTTTTACCAAATTCATTAGAAAAAGTGTGTGATGTTGTGAAATGACTGCGACAGTTTGATTTGATGGATTGCGCAGATAAACGATTGACAGGCGATATATTTTTCATTTGAAATGCCCTGAATAACACTGATATGACTGAGTGTGAATGTATGTCTAATAATGATTATGACATGTTGACTTGTCATATTTTCACTTTAAGAATAAAGAAAATTTTCTGTGAATATTATTTTTTGTATTAATTCTCAACTGCATGTCAAGCTATTTTACCTCATTCACTATTTTGAAGGCTTGAGGTCCAGATTTACTATATCAGCGTGTTTTCTTACAATTCTTAGGACGATTCTTGTGATTTGGTAATATAAATGTGGTTCGTAAAGCCTAGCTGACTGACCTCTCGATATGAAAATTAGTGAGTTCAAAGGAACGTATATATAAAACAAAATTTAAAGAGTACTCCGTAACCCTCTCCACACCGACTGCTATCGCTCAAACTTATGAACGCAACGAAGGCAATATTTATAGAAATTTGCAACAGATCATATATTAGGTAAGATTAGGCTGTATGGCTGTTTCCAGAAGGAAACATATCTAGTCTATGAGAGACAGTCCTTTGTGAAGTCATTGCCTTGATTATGTTCAGCTAGTTGGCGCGGTTGTTCAAAAAAGTGAGGACCGAGTAATCATTGTCTTGATCTCGCAAAGGCGGGGCTTTAACATCCTTTTCCTCCAGACAACTTCTACAGCAAGCAGCCGCTGAGATTTTGAACCCAATAGGGTGGATCCCGATGGGACAAAGGCCAATTGAAACATATCTAATCTATGAGAGACAGCCCTTTGTGAAGTCACTGCCCTGATTAGGTTCAGCTAGTTCGCGCGGTTGTTCAAAAAAGTGAGGACCGAGTAATATTTGACTTGATCTCGCAAAGGCGGGGCTTTCCAGAAGTAAGTGATGAGATGGTTTCACATCCTCTTCCTCCAGACAACTTCTACAGCTAGCCCCGCTCAGATTTGTAACACAATAGGGTGGATCCCGATGAAATAAGGGGCACCTGAACCTTTACGACTAAAAATATATGGACTTTGTTAAAGGCGAGGAGCTCAGTAGACTCCCTGCGATTTATCTTGGTCTAGAAGGATCTGGTGCTGGTAACTGACCAGTGCTTGCCAAGCACAGCCGAGACCCATCTGGACCAAGTGTCAAAATATGTTTGCTTAACATACTTGCATCCTTCATTAATCTATTAAGCTGTCTAACATAGCACATCCATCCTTCCATGGTTAATACTCATAAAAAACACTAAATTTCCCGCCAAGCATGACATGAAACTGAAGAAGAAGAAGAGGAGATAATTAAAACTGAAAATAGGTTAACAATTCAATTTGTGACATGAAGAAAAGAGCACAGAAGAAAAAGTGCATTCCTCAGCATTTAATTGTTAGGCAACTTACAAGAAAAACTCAGTAGAAACAATCAGTGTCGAACTCGATAGAAAATAAATAGTGATGGACATACAATTGCTAACATGTCTATATATGTAATTATCGACCTATTCACATATTGACACATATGTCCGAGTAAAACAACTTTCATTTGTAGGAATTTGTCTGACTCCCTTCAAATACTTGAAATATTTTACAGCTCAATGATGCCGCTGACACATTGATCTCTACCGAACAGCAGATGCGCGCCAAACGTTTGCAACAACAACATGCGACATGCCACAGAAAAACTTCTAACTTTTGAAACTTTTAAGTGTAAGAGTAATTGAGGTCAACTGTCAATTTGTTTGGGATGATTACAAAATGCTTTCAAATTCACACATACAAACATACAAGCATGTGAACTTACAACAAATAAGCACTTAGAGAGAACTACGTCATGCGCTAAACAAAGCGCTACATGCACACAAATATACGGTGGCCAGACAAATAGCCAGAGTCTGCTTTCAAGTGCGCCCTTTACTGCTAACAGTACTTCAAAAATCAACAGTAACCAAGCCGAAGAACTGACAAAAAGGTTGTAATGGCCGCCAGACACATTTAATTCAATTTACTTGATTTCCAGCTGCATGAATGACGATATAATGACGAAGATGATGATGATGAACTGTGTGGCACGAAGGAGGCGACCAAAACAGGCGTTGCATTGAACTTGATGCGCTACTCAATGTTAGACGCTCCAAAACCCCGAACAACCAAACGTGTTGCAACCTTATTGTGTGTGTTTTGGCTGACAACAACAACAAAAGCAAAAGCAACAACAACCAACGATCAACAACAGCAAAGCGATGTAGTGACAGCCGGAAAAAACATGAAGAAGAAACGAAATGAAATGGAATAAAAAGGAATGGAGTGGCATGGAGTAGCGCAACAAGAGCTGGTGAACCTCGAAAAAACCGGAAAATCGCTGCAATGCATTTTCCGCAGCGCTGCCGAAAAAAAAAGTGGCAGCTAGCAACAACAACAACAAGAGTGAGTGAAGATGGCGCGAACGCGCTCAAGCACACACACATCAAATATATGCTAACTGCGCTTTGATGTTGTTGTTGTGAATGGCATGTTGCATACTGTGAGTTTGCTGCGTCACGCAGCCGTCATTCCGCCAATGCGGTGGCGGAAATTAATGTAATTGCACAGCAAGTGAGTCAAAGTGCAAGCAAACCGCGCGTCGCTTTGCGAATTGCCGGCGGGTATTTGCAGTTGTTGTTGCTACTATTATTGTTGTTGTTGTTGAATTTATGATTGTTGGTTGTTTGCTTAAACGGTTTGCTAGCTGCAATGCAACATACCGTTGCGTGGCTATCCGAAAACTTTGCACCGTTACAACGCGCATAACGGTCGTTGCGTTTGCTGTGGCAAGAGCCACCCAGCCAGTTAGTCAGTCTAGTTTGGTTGTCGGCTGCTTTTTGGGTGGGTTGATGTGTTGTTGACAGTTTGGCAGCACACAATTTTGGCAACAATTTGTTGTTGCTGTTGTTGTTGTTGTTTGTTACAACACTATAATCGCTCAAAAGCGTAACAACTACTTGCTGAAATGTGTGTTTTTTGTTGTTGTTAATTGTTTGGGTTTTCAACGCGCATGCAATTGCAGTTGCTGATAGTATTGTTGTTGCTGCAGTTGTTGTTATTTGAAAATGTTGTTGTTGCATTTTTCCAGCGCATACTTGTCGGTTTGCCATGCATTCACATATTTTGTATATATTCAGTTTCTAGTTGCTTACTATTGTTGTTATTGTTGTTGCTGTTACTGTTGTTGCTGTTGTTACCGCTAACCGCCGTTTTACTTTCACTTTTCATTCGTTGCATTTAACACATTTTAAACGGCATATTAACAGTGGAGTTGTTGGCTTCGTTTCCAGTTGGGTGGTGAGCACACAAGCTTACGATTCATGCCTCTCTGCTCGCATTCACTGACACACACACACCAGCATATATACATACATACATATATAAATATTTCACTGCATTGCGACTTTTTACATGCATATGTGAGTCCGCGCTTTGATTTATAATTGCCCGCCTGACAGCTATTTCTGCAGCGATTTCAATGCGGAGCCGCAGAGTAATTGCATTTTTTTCTCGTTTAAATTGCAATTTTTTCAGTTGTCAAGCAGTGGGTTTCTCGCAGACGTATGTACATATATTTCCTGACTTTTTAATAAGTTTTTATAATTAAGATTGCAATTATCTTGCTTGAACACTTCTCTACATTATATAAGGAATTTATATCTACTGACTGTAATGCATGCTTGCTGATCTTTGTGAAAGTTGTTCTCTAGAGCTTTCGGAGCTTCGTTTCTTTCGAACCAAATTACATCTACAGAACTAATTATCTCTGGGAAAGTTGTTCTCAAGAGCTTTCAAAGCTTTTTTCGAATTCGAACAGTTTTCTTAATTATACAACGAAATTATATCAACCCAGAGCAATTTGCAGTCTTCAGAACTTGCATGGCGATATTTATTTAAATATTTTTTAAAGTTATTCTCAAGAGCTTTCAAAGCTTTTTTCGAATGAAATTACATATATCAAGTTTAATTTGAATTTGCTGTCTTCAGAAGTAATGATTTTTGTGAAAGTTGTTCTCTAGAGCTTTCAAAGCTTCGTTTCTTTCGAACCAAATTACATCAACTGAGTGCAATTTGCGGTTTACAGAACTAATTATCTCTGGGAAAGTTGTTCTCAAGAGCTTTCAAAGCTTTTTTCGAATTCGAACAGTTTTCTTTATTATACAAACGAAATTATATCAACCGTGAGCAATTTGCAGTCTGCTGAACTTGCATGGCGATATTATTCTAAGGAGCTTTAACAGCTTTTTTTATCTAATGAAATTATATCAATTTTAATAGGAATTTTCTGTCTTCAGAACTGATGATTTTACTGAAAGTTGTTCTCAAGAGCTTTCAAAGCTCCCTTTCAATTAAATTCTACTTAGTGTTGATTCGAACGATTCTCTCGAGAGAATAATACAAAGATAGTCGAAGGAATTATGGTAAAAATCAGAAAAAAATCGAAACGGAATGCAGAGAGGCCAGGTCTTTCTATAAAAAAAAATCACCTGACTTCTAATATTGACTAAGAGAAGCTCTGCCCTTAAACCCCAAAATCTTTCGATCTCAATTAATTTGCACTCTAATTCAATTTGGTATCGAACACTATTTTCATTTTCAAGCAATTAGTTTTATCACACTTGACTTTATTAAATCTCACAATAGACTGACGTGTACTTCTTTTCTCCAATTGCAGCACAGCGCACTACCTTCACACACACACACACTCACACGCGTGGACACCTGAAGTGCAACGATATGGACTCTTATTTAACAGAAATCAAGCAATTGCGGATACCGCGCCCGAAATTCGAACCCAACGGCAGTCCGCCGAACAACTGGCATCGCCTGGTACGCCCGTACACGCCGCCGCGCGACTATCACTTGCCAACCAATGAGATAATCACCACCGCGAGCGCATTGCATCCGAATCGCGGTTACCAAGGCGGAGCGGAGGAATTCCGACCGACGTTGCACGAGAAAATGTGAGCGCGCACACACCGGCAGCCGCCAAACGCTAACCGCTAGCAGTACTACAACAACAATAATACAATTAGCACAATCTTGATGCTTTCTATTGGTGTAATTAATGAAATCGAGCGCGGAGAAGACGGAGCACGAGTGTCAAGTGACGGCGAAAAACAGAAAGAAAGAAGAAATATTGAAGTAATTGTAGTTGCTGAAGGCGGTGGGGCGGCATGTGCGACGGATTGCGGAGTGCGATTCAACGTGATTGGGATAATGAGGAGAATTAATTTTACGCACGCTATTATTAAACTATATATATATACTAAATACATACATATATGTTGTATTAGAAACGATCTAGGACCTACACATGTATGTCTTTAATGTACTTTAAGAAGTTATATGAATTTAAGCGTTTCACCAACAGCTGGTGAACATTATATTTTTTATTTGTATATTTACGGTAATTTGTGAATATTGACGCAATAAAATTGTTGATTTTATTTGAAAAAAAAGTGGTGATTTATTATTTTCAATAAGATTGAAAGCCAAATTATTATTTGAGAAGTATGCACAGTTTTTTCGAAAAGTGATTTCAATGAAATTTTCACCACGGAAGCTTCATTAAAGCTCCCAAAAATTTCAAGTCTGATGAAAGCTCTTCAAAACATTATAAAAGCTCTTCAAATCTTTAATAAATCTCGCCAAATCTTTTCAAAACATTATAAAAGCTCGTTAAAGCATTATGAAAGCTCTCAAAAACCTTCAAACTTTATGAAAGCTTTGGAAAACTTTATGAAAGCTCTCTAAAGCTTTATAAAATGAAATTTTCACCACGAAAGCTTCATGAAAGCTCCCAAAAATTTCAAGTCTGATGAAAGCTCTTCATAACATTATAAAAGCTCTTCAAATCTTTAATAAATCTCGCCAAAGCTTTTTGAAAGCTCTTCAAAACATTATAAAAGCTCGTTAAAGCTTTATGAAAGCTCTCAAAAACCTTCAAACTTTATGAAAGCTTTTGAAAACTTTATGAAAGCTCTCTAAAGCTTTATAAAATGAAATTTTCACCACGAAAGCTTCATGAAAGCTCCCAAAAATTTCAAGTCTGATGAAAGCTCTTCATAACATTATAAAAACTTATCAAATCTTTAATAAATCCCTCCAAAGGTTTTTGAAAGCTCATTATAAAAGCTATTTAAAGTTTTATGAAAGCTCATTATAAAAGCTATTTAAAGCTTTATGAAAGCTCTCAAAAACCTTCAAACTTTATGAAAGCTCCCTAAAGCTTTATAAAAGTTCTACGAAAAAATTCAAATTTTATGAAAACTCTTCGAAGCTTTTAAGATAACCTTCCTAATATGCCATTTCAATCATATTTCCTTATATTCAGTGTTAAGTGTAGATAAAAATTGTTTATGAAGTGTGTTAAGTATATACATTTTTGTTGCAATGTGTGTCTGTATGTACTTCACTACTCACCGCATCTTGTTCGTATTCCGAGTGTGGTATTTGAGTTTCACTGCCTCTACGGGACCTATGGTCATCACAGCCGTATTCCTAGAGACACAAAAAATAAGTAGATGATTGAAAACGAAAAATAATGCCATTGAACAAAGGAGAAATTTGACATGATAACAAATAGTTCGTGTGTCTAATCAAACTAAAACAATAACAACAACACAATACGACACATACACACCATTGAGTAGGAAATTGATGGTTTTGAGTACGCTTCCATGAACTCTTTTGGAGTTAATCACAGAAAAGCGCTCAGCACCATATTTACTGTAGATACGTACACTTAAAAAATAATATTTTTTTGCAAACCAAAGACACATCCAATGCACTAAAAATATAGTTGATTTCTTTTTTGGTTTAATTAAATATTTTTTGTTAGCTTTTTAAATACAGACATTCAGAAAATTTTGTAAAAATAATCGTCTTTAACACACACACAAGTAAAAAGTAAAAGAAAAATGTTTATATACAAAGAAGTTACGCTTAGGAGAAGAAGACACTTGAAGACTTCGAGGGCTAACATAGGAAATTAAGAAAATTTATATTTAGAAATTTTAAGTTTCAGGAATTTTTATACATTTTTCGTAAAAAAAAGCTTTGAGCTTTTAATGAAGAGCTTCGATAGCTTTTGAAGCTTTCAAACAATCATCAATAAACACTTCAGCTGTGTACTGTCTTCTCATAAGCGTAACGGCTAACTGTAAATCAAATAAAGTTAAAATAATAGAGTAGAATGATGAAATGGGCTCCAAAGAACTCATAACCTAGGTAAAGGTAATATATTGCCTGCAATCGAATGTCAATTTTTCAAATTCTGTTTACACGAAGCTTAGTAAATATGTAAGGTTAAGTTATCCTAACGAAAATCTAGAACTCTTTCCGTTCAATTTCTGGACGCGTGTGTTTCAAAAAGTGACAGAGACAGAATTATGTAAGAGTGACTGAATATTAACTTAAATACAAAAGCTGCACATTTGTGAGAGGGGTGGAAAAAAGTTCGAGAGAGAGAGATAGCGAGTGTATGCACGCAAGCAAAGTGCGTGTGTGGAGGTTAGGTGCATAGTGGGGCTTATACTATGTAGAAAAGGAAAGCAAGTGACTTCGGGAAGTACAACACCTCCACACTTTACGCGCCACTATGCACCTAGCCTAAGTTAAGTGGTTGGTAGTTAGTAGTTGAAAGCGTTTTAGTGTGTTGCTGCTTGCAGTGCGTTAGAAAGAGACAGCAGTAAGTGTGTCACGTTCAAATAAATTATTTTACTTTTGCATTTCTACTTTTTTTGAATTCAAATTTTGTTTTTGTTAATTTCTTATTTTCTTGTTTTGTTAATTGTTCATTTCATTTCATTTCATATTTATGCTTCACCTGATGCTGATTGTCAGTTTTGTTGTTATTATCGCCGGTGGCATATGTTTTATTGATTGATTGATTGTGCGTTCCCAACAACGATGATGAAGATGAGGCATGCTGTGGATGTTGCTGTTTCTGACACTGATTCTGCTGTTGCGCCGGCATATTCTTGCTTGGCGTATTCGTGCCGATCGTTTTTGTATTGGCCGCGGCGGCGGCGGCGGCGGCCATGTAACGCGCCTCTCGCTCCCTTGCAGCCGAGCCGCCCAGATGGCGCAACGATGAGTGATGATGTGGTGGTGGTGGTGGATGCGGATGTGGGTATGACGCTGGATGATGGTAATAATGGGATGAGCGATGCAATACGGGACCGGCAGACATGGGGCGATAGGGCAATTGTTGCGCTGGCCTAAATGTACGTACGAATGCATGGACGTTTGTATGTATGTTTGTTTGTTTTTGTGGGTCACCACAATGCCGAATGCCAGCGAGGCATGCATTCAAGCGATTGCGAGAAATCAAATAAAAAGAACGGGTTTCAAGGAATGCGCAATCCAAAAGGATGTAGTGAAAGAAACAAAGAGAGCATGGAATAGAAGGAAAGAAAACATTTCGTTTTTTGAAAAAGATATATATATTTTTTTTAATTTTTTGTTTTTGTTTTTGTTTTTGCGTTTTCATTAATTGCTGTACCGATTCTTCCCGTCCGACACTGTCATGCCCAGCCCGGAGTCTGACGACGGACTGCGTCCGGTGGCGGCGCTTACTTCCAAGTCAACATCGGTTACCTGCAGATATTTAAGGCAATTCAAGTATTGTTTGTATGTATGTACACAAAAGCATATACGAAACTGAGTGGCCAACCTACATAATTGCCCGCATACATATGTATCTATGTATGTATATAGTTTGTATGTACGTACGAGTATGTCTGGAAGAATATGCTTTAAGTTTTACATATTTTTTCATAAATTTAATTTGTGACTCAGTTTGCGGCAATAAATCTCTACAGAAAGTTGGAGAGTGTGGTGGCAGAGAGAGAGAGAGAGAGGACAGCGTTGCTGGGTGTACGTTACACAGTGTGTGTGTGTGCTATTGTTGTTGTATGTACGTATGTATGCTGAGGTGATTATTTATGGTGAATGGTGGCACTAAATACATTTTGATTGTCACATTAAACATAATGTGGCCGGTGCATTGGTGGTTGGACGGGGTACTCAAGGTTTTTGGTGTAGTTATTCAAGGCATAAAAGGCGATTTCGTGAAGTAAGATTTTCTGGTAAAATACTGGTGAATTGCTGGTGCAGTTGGGTATGAGTTTTTTTTATTAGTTTGCCAATTTTCATTAATTTGCTTTGGTGACTTAAATTTTGCATTGTGATGAGTGCATAAACGGTGAGTGATTGCTGAGGGATTATTTTACATGAGTTCTGAGTTTATATGATATTGATATTATTATTTTTTTTTTTGTTTAGTTAAGATATGAATTTGACTTATTTTTTTAAGCATAGAGTATCATATTTTCTTCGAAATTCCAAATATTCATTATTTTTGAATATTAAGCCTTGCTTTGATAATTGAAATGTATATTTTTAAATAATACTTAAAAAAAAATAAATATTTGAGTTTCTTTGAATCATTTTAACGATTTTTATACTCTCGCAACATGCTGCACAGAGTATTACATTTTTGTTAACATAACGGTTGTTTGTGTCACCAAGAAATAAAATAGTTATATATGGGGTTGTATAAATTAAGATATCTCAATGAAACTTGGAACACATATTCCTTGGCACCCTGATCAGGTTGCTTTCGAAAATGGGCAAAATCGGTCCACTGTCACGCCCACAAAATGGCGAAAACCTATGACCTATACAGTGTCATAACTGAGCCATAAATAAAGTTATGGAAATAAAATTCGGAACATAGGATCGCATTAGGGAGGGGCTCATTTAGATGTAAATTTTTTGGAAAAGTAAGCGTGACCCCACCCCCAAATAGGGTTTTTGTATATATCTTGCAAACCAAAAAACTGTATAAACCAAACTTTCTGCAGTCGTTTCTTTTAGCCACTTCCTTAAACAGTCCAAAAATGAAAGAAATCGGATAATAACCACGCCCATCTCCCATACAAAGGTTAGGTTGAAAATTACTAAAAGTGCGTTAACTCACTAATGAAAAACGTCAGAAACACTAAATTTTACAGAAGAAATATCAGAAAGAAACTACACTGTGATTTTTTTTACAAAATGGAAAAAGGGCGTGGCGTCGCGCACTTATGGGTCAAAAAACATATCTCAAGAACTACTCTACCGATTTAAATGAAATTCGGTATATAACACTTTATTGACACCCTGATTACACGGACGAAATCGGTTCACAACCACGCCTGCTACCCATATAAATCAATTGTGAAGTCCATCTGATTCGTTCACTTTATAAGATATACATACATACATAAGGAACCAAAGAAAATAGCGAAATAAAACTTTACACAAATACTGTATATGGTCCGTGGCATCACTTGTGCAAAAATTGTCGAAATCGGACTATAACTTTTCAAGGCCCCGGATATCGAGCATGAAGAACTCAGTGCCTAAGGGTAATTTTTCAACGAAAATATCGGCAAATCTCTCAGATATTTTAATGTAATTCATTCCCTCTGAATTTTTTTCTTATAACAGTTTGTCTATGTACCAAAAGTAGTTAAAATCGGGTCATAACTTCCCCCAGATCCCATATACCTAATTATAGTTAATATAAAATTAAGTGAGCGTATAGTCTTCGATGCATTGTATCTTGGTGTTGAAAACGAGTGAAATCGGTTCAGGAATTACCTCAGTCCCCATATACTATTTATGATGATTTTCGTTATTCTATTGAACTTTATGCCGAATATATGGATCGAATTGTGTTCTCTTTATAAAATTACATCAATAAATTGCGAGAGTATAAAATATTCGGTTGCACCCGAACTTAGCCTTTCCTTATTTGTTTTTTTTTTGTAATCAGACCTAAACTAAAAATTTGTATATAATACAAGAATCAAAAACTGTTTTTGAACTCTCAAAAGAGCGGGAAGAACTACCAGTCAATAACATATCTGTGTCCACACAAGGTTTATGCCTAAGTTAAGACACCTGCTTAAGCTTCTTCCAATTATGATGTTAAGAAAAAATTGTTGTGCTTAAGTTTTTAAGTGCATTTGGATCAAATTTCTAAAAAAATATATGATTATTCAGAATATGAGTTATTAAGTTCTCTGTTGAAGAAATAGTAGAAGAGTGACGTTGCGATGAGGTACAAAGAGTAAACAAGATGAAATGCTTTAGTCATAAACTTTTAAAAAGTGCTTTGCGAATACCCGAATATTATTTAAAATTTTTATACCTTCGCTAATACCAAATTATCTTAGTTTTTACACCATTTGAGCTAAAAATCAAAAATTGACATTCGAAGATCAAATAATGCCCTGATTCTAAACATTTTCGAAAATGTCGACTATTTATACGAACTGCGGCTTCATATTCAGTGTTAATGTGGGAATTTAGATGCGAGATGACGTCACTTTAGCAGTTGAATGTTGAGAGATGCGCTATTGTGACGTCAGTAGCAGAGCGGTTAATGTCAAACTCGAGCCGAACAACAATTTATGGATTTTTTCAATGAAGACACATTACTTAAATGAATGAAATTATTATGTATTATATGTACGAGATCTTATATTATATTATATTATGTATATACGAGTATTCTTCAATGACTGTTCAAACTCATTGTTGGCATCTTTAAATTTGCATAGCTTTATTGAATATTTTTTGTTGTATTTGCTTGTATAACGTTTGCTAACTGCTTGAGTTTTCATATTTTTCATAATTAATATTTTTTATTATTTTGATTTTTATATGCAAGTCTAATGCAGCTGGGCTACAGCAGCGCTTAATTAGTTCTTTGACAATGAATGCTCAGCTCGTCGAGGCTGAGCGCTTAAGGCATATTAAGGTTAGTACATTTGCTACAGTTTAAGTGTTAAATTGTATTTTTTAAAAAATATTTTATGAACAAAAGAGCATAAAAAATGAAAAATTATACACTTTGTAAATGTTTTTGTAGTTGTTGTAGTATTAAGTGTTTCAAGTGTACATTGTAATAAAAATTAAAGTTAAGAGTTTTTCATTTAAATTGTTTCACTTTTTGCGGTTTTTCTTGTTTTCCTTTATGATGATTTGTCTGCATTATTGTCTTTTGTGTGTTCTACTTCGTGAATCTTTCAAGACCTCTTTAAGGCTGTGTTGTTTAGTTTTGTTTTTGTCATTTGTATTTTGTATTTTTTATAAAGAAAACTAATAGAAAAGCTAGAACAACAATTTCTTATTCTTCATAAACAACAACAATAAAATTTGTTTTAAAATATATATAGATAAATAGAGTATTTGGCAGATTTGTTACAGTGTGTGTGGAAATCATAATTAAATTATTAATATTATTAAATATAACTGTTCATTACTTGTTACACATATACATATACAGTATAAAGCTAGAATTTTTGATTAATACAACAATTACATTACAACAACAAGTATAATATAGTTAACATGCCATTTATTAGGTTACACAGTTGGTTAGTGTTAGTATGTTAGTTAGTTATTGCAAAGCATTGACATATAGTATATGTATATAAATATCTGTATGTGTAGTTGTTTGCATTGTGTATAGAGTATTTTGTTTTAGTATACGGGCTAATAGTATATAGCTAATAATAATAACGTTTAGAGTATAAATTACGATTTTTTCTTAATTTTTTTTTTCGCATAGTCAGAAGAAAACACTTATAGACCTTTTAGGTAGCTAATAGTAAATAGTGTCTGTGTCGTAGAATAAATCTTCTAAAAAGCTTACCGGTAAATCACGTGAGGTTTCTCCTTTACGCTATAGAATTGTATGAAGAGAGTGACAGGAAGAGAGGTAAAGTAATAATTTATATTCAATTGAAGAGACTCAACCTTATAACTACAACAGAATCAACTTTGAGATCACAAGAATTACTTTTTCAGAGTATAAAATTATTTTCCAAACACCGTTAGATTTGTGTAGAGTAATTAAATTGAAATATATATTTCAAAAAACAATTATCTCTCTATATATTTTTCTAACTCTCTAAAAACTGAGTTGAGCTAGCCTTAAAACAAGTTTTTTCTGCTATAAACCTTAGAGATATGAATCCGAAAACCAATATAGTATTAGTAGAAAAATGTGAACTCACCCTGTGCCTCTCCACGCTGTACGGATCACGTTCTCTACGATAAACAAGCTCATCGTATCGCGTACGATCCTCGGGATATATAAGTTCGCGTAGTTCCGTCACTAACGTATGCTATTAGAAAAGAGTTTGTGATTAGTGCGTGTTAAAAGAGTACGTATTATGATTCTTCGGACGATTCTTTAAGGGAATTTGTGATTTTTTGTATAACGCACACTTACTTTCTCATATGTGTCTAACATTTCTAATAAGACGGCAACAAAGGCATCTATGGTCATCGCTCTCGCAGCATATTCGGCGATATAATACGAGAGACTTGCGAATTGATGGCGTGGCAGCAGCGAACGTGCCTTCTCCTCCACCATAGCGGTTATTTGACCTTTTCGACGAGCTCTGCAAATGGAAAATACAAAATTAATTTTTTTTATACTCTTTTCTTTTTTTAAAGTTGCTACCCACCTCGTCCCCGTCGGACTGTACGCGTCCCAAGGCTCCATCTCAATGGATGTACAGGAGTGTGGCACTTTACCAACATCACGTATCACAAGCGACATACGTTTATGGTATTTCAACTGACTGACCGCTTCGTCGTGGGTCACATCGAGAAATGACTGACCATTGACCTCGAGTATCTCGTCGCCGACCATGAGGCCAGCCCGATCAGCGACACTGTCCTTATCGACGCCGGTGACGAAGATGCCGAGGCCGTATTCAACGCCGCCGCGTATCATGAGACCCAGCGATTGGCCCGGTTCAATGAGCAGCTCAACGCGTCGGATTCTAAGTAATTTATGTATTTAATGAAATCGAAATCGACATATTTTGCAGGTACAACGAACTCACCGCTCACGACGTTCCGTATGCCGTCCGCCATACTCCATGGGTGGCGATGCGGGACGACCATGTCGGTCCATCCAGGAACATGTCTGACGAAATGGTAGACCACCACCACCGCCAATCATCGTCGCTCCGGGCGGTAGACCGGCCGCCGATTGTGGCAGTAGTGGCGCCATCGATGCGTACATGGGATCCCGCGACGAGGGTGGACCGAAGCCATGCAGTGGCGCGTGGGAGTTGAGCGTCGGTGGTGAGCGCACCGTCATACTGATTTGACGTGATGATTTCAATATCTGCACACATCTCTGCGTTAAGAAAAAATTTGGCAATAGAAGAGACAAAAGAGAAAAGAGAAGGAGGAGCACAGACAAATAAACGAAGGAAATAATAGCGTAAATCAATCAAATCAATATAAAAAAAACTCAACTCGAAATCGAACTCAAGCAAAATATTAAACGGAATTAAATATAACCGAAATGAAAATCAAATGAAGCGCACACAAAAGCAAAATTCACGGGAAACTATGTCAAATCAAACGACTAAAAAGGAAGCGGAAACTGAATGTAAGAAATAAGTGAAGAACTCAATTGTCAAATAGCTTAAGTGCCTGTGCCTGTGGTATAAATATGTGCCGTGCAGTTTGTCTACGAGTTTTCCTAGATTTATTTATTTATTTGTTTGCTTGTTTGTATGTGTGTTTCGTGTCTGTTGCAATGGCGAATACAACACTGTGCAGTGCGAACGTGCGGAGCGGGTAAACGGGAGGAGCTCAGTTGGTTTTAAACGAATGAACGGATTTCGACTCAATAAATTATTCATTTCCGTTTGCTGTGTTATGCTTATTGAATTGCGCGCATTCATTCGATAGGGGACATATTTTTATCGGCGCTTTCATGATCTCAATTTTGTTCAAAAGAAATTTTTAATTTTTAATAGAAAACTTTTTTATCACATCAAGACTGAATTTTGAAGGAATTTATCTTATACTAGCCGACCTCTTCGGCTTCGCACGGGTTTAAACAAACATTTCAAATGTTATACATTTTTACACACGATCCCATGCATATGTATGTACTTCCCGTTTCTTGCGTTGACTAATCTTGACCCAGGTCATTGACCTCTCTCAGATCACGCCATGTCAATTAAAAGTCACGTGATATATTTGTTTACATTTTTGAATGACGTCAATGACCCCACCCTGATCACGTGATGTAATTACAAGATCACGTGATATTTTTGTTTACAGGTCATTGACCCCGCCCAGATCACGTGATGTCAATTAAAGGTCACGTGATATTTTTGTTTACATTTTTGAATGAGGTCAATGACCCCACCCTGATCACGTGATGCAATTACAAGATCACGTGATATTTTTGTTTACATTTTTGAATGAGGTCAATGACCCCACCCTGATCACGTGATGCAATTACAAGATCACGTGATATTTTTGTTTACAGGTCATTGACCCCGCCCAGATCACGTGATGTCAATTAAAGGTCACGTGATATTTTTGTTTACAGGTCATTGACCTCTCCCATATCACGTGATGTCAATTAAAAGTCACGTGATATTTTTGTTTACATTTTTGAATGAGGTCAATGACCCCACCCTGATCACGTGATGCAATTACAAGATCACGTGATATTTTTGTTTACAGGTCATTGACCTCTCCCAGATCACGTGATGTCAATTAAAAGTCACGTGATATTTTTGTTTACAGGTCATTGACCTCTCCCACATCACGTGATGTCAATTAAAAGTCACGTGATATTTTTGTTTACATTTTTGAATGAGGTCAATGACCCCTCCCTGATCACGTGATGTCAATTAAAAGTCACGTGATATTTTTGTTTACATTTTTGAATGAGGTCAATGACCCCACGTGATACAAGATCACGTGATATTTTTGTTTACAGGTCATTGACCCCGCCCAGATCACGTGATGTCAATTAAAGGTCACGTGATATTTTTGTTTATATTTTTGAGTGAGGTCAATGACCCGACCCTGATCACGTGATGTCATTATAAGACCACGTGATATTTTTGCTTATATTTTTGAGTCTAGTCTACGATGTCTTTCTCTCGGCTTATGAAGTGAGCTTGTATATTTCTAATATTTTGACGATGATTTTCAGTTTCAGATTAAGATTCTCCATCATGGAGTCTTTTTGATACCCTCAGCTGGGCACTATTTCCAGAAAGTTTAGATTCTAGCAATAAATATAGCCTATGTTACTCGAGGTGAATGTAGCTTTCCAATGGTGAACGAATTTTTGAAATCGGCGCTGTAGTTTTTGATTTTATTCATTACAAACATACATACAAATCTTTCCTCTTTATAGTAGTAGTATAGATATAGATTAAACCGCATTCTTAAGTCAATCTATCTGATGGATATGATGGTTTTTGAAAGAGAGGATTCTCAAACGTTTAGCAAAGCTTTAAGGGATGTACTGCTAAAAAGATTTTTTAGTGGGAAAAAGGTTGCCAGATCTAAAAATTTTTAACCGTTATTTTGACATACTGAAAAATTTAAATGTTTTTGCTTTATATTGCTTTTATACCATTTGTGTATACTCTTCAAAGCTTCAAGAAAATTCTATTTATTTATAAGCCCTGCGTTCGGGAAAAAGTGCTTTTTGTTGTGCAAATTGAATACTGTAGCTTAACACTGACACTTTACGAATACTAATGTGTGTGTACTGTATTGTAACCATGTGCACCAGCAATTGGTCAGTGTGTGTGTTAAATAATAGCAATGAACTTAATCAGAGACACTAAGTCTCATAAATTGAAACAAGTTTTATAAAAAAAAAAAAAAAATTATAAATAAAGACATTACAACAACACAAAAGAAGAACTCAACGAAAACTTATCTATTGCCAATTTTTTCTCATTGTGTATTAAAAGTGTCAAAGGGCATTGTGTCACATGGCCAATCGGTTGACTCAATCAAAATGTGAACTCATTTCAATCAAAAAAATTGCCAATTTTGAATTTTCGATTTCAGGGAAATTGGTTGGTTTTTGTTATTTGAATATTTATTATTAATAACAGTACTTTCAATAATACCATATATATAAATATAGCGTGAGCTGATGAGATGTACGTATACTTTTGTGCGTGAATGTAGCGATTGATGAAAGGTGATTTTCGCTTATTTTCCAAAGTGTTACAGTTATTTCTAAACTAATTTGTGCAACTACACAAAGGCTACGCACCAAGTGATGAACACAACTTACACTAATATTTACAAGGGTGTGTGGAACTATAATAAAAATGAGTTGAGCTCTAAACTCCTGAGAAATCTTTACAACAATTACTCTTTTTTTTGTAAACTGCAGATAAACCACATTTCTGTATAATAAAGCAATTTTTGAGCCTCCCAGCTAGCTCCAATTCACTATAGATACCCATAAGCTCATTCATATATGTAAGTATGTGCGCGATGAAAGCTTGCCAACTTCCACAAATTGTTGTTCGATAATCACCACATTAATGTCGATTATCGACGACACTTTATTGGCGTAGTAGCCGCATTTTCCGTTGACCAATATTTCGTATGGCGAATCGGCGAATTGCTGTCAACTCTTTTTCGGTTTAACAGTTGACCTGATTTCGGCGCAAAATCAGCAGCAGCAATTGCCTTGTTTGTGTGTTGGTATGTAAATAAGTGCTCAGTTAACTGCATCATGATAATTTTGTATGTGAAATTTCGCAGGTTTATGCTCGGCATATGTTCGATTCTGAAAGCCCAGTAGTAAATTGCGACATACAAGTTGAAGGGGAGACTGGTTCGTTTAGGAGTGGTACTGGTCCACCTGAGAAACTTATGTATGTAACTAAAGCAACAACTGGCGATTTGATTTTTAACTTCAAACTGATATTTATACATCAGAATAATAAAAAAAATCTATTTTTGTATGAGCAAAATAGGTCCAAAACCTAACCTCACAAGGTTCTTAATGCTTTGCTGTCGAATTGCTGTATTTCATATCCATCCACAGTTCACTTAGCCTAATTAGCACACTAATTAAAATTAATTGCCAACCACTACATTTTGGAACTTTTCTATCGCTGTTTGGGGTTGAAAAAGTGAGGTTGGATCTACCACTCTCTGTTGCTCTTTCATTTATTTCGAAATTTCGCACACATTTTTTGTTTGATTAACGCCCGCAGCTTGTTGCTGCATTTTCACATATTTAAATACAGAATTTTGCATATTGGCATTTTGTGTAAAATTTGTGAACTGTGCGAAATAGCAAACATAACTTTGCATGTCCGTTTTATGAAGGTGGAAATTAAATTTGTTTGCCAAAATACCTTTGTATTCATATTCAAAATAGTTTTTTTCACCATATTTTACATATTTTTCCATGCATTTACGCGCATCTTTGGTGGAGGCCAATTAATGCAAATTCGACACCCAAAGCCACCCAATTGAAATTTGTGTGTGGTGAAATCTAGACACTCTATGCTACACACATACACATATACATATAAAATACAAATATAAACAAAATTGTAATGCGCAGTGATGGTGGGGGCGTGTAATCGTGTGATTTTCTATGTGGGAATGTGGCCACTTGCCATGGCTTGCATGTGTCTGTATGTATGCGCTAGAAGTTTCTCTAGATTTTTTTGGTATTTCGCTTTGAAAATGCGACTGCATGTGGCGCATCAAATTCTCTCATGTTTTTCGCTTTTTTCCGCTTTTTTGGTTTTTTCGTTTTTTGGTAGCTTCTGCAATTCAAATTTGTGTTGCATGAATGGCGTCTGGCAGCGGTGCTTTATTATTACCTCATTCTGTGCAGATTTGAGTTGTACTGGTACGAGTGCGCTTTGCAAATAGCTGTATTTTAATAACAAACGATTTGCTATTGCTTATGTGGTTCAGAGAAGCAATCATTTGCAAAATGTTCTTTCATATTTAAATACCTGGTGTGTTCAAAAAATAACGGGAATTGTAAAATTTAAAATTTCACGGGCTTGGAGAGTTCATTGTAGTCCTGAAGTATAAAGGAGCGTACTATTTGATAGAAAAATATTAAAAAGTATTTATTTTTCAAAAAACCAAAAATTCCCGTTATTTTTTGAACACACATCGTATGTATGCTTATCAAGTCACTTGCTATATAATATATATAAATAAAGGAATTTTCATTCTGTGGATGATATACTCTGAAAAGTTTGATAATACACAGGAATATTTTTTATGAATTTTTGAACCTTAGAGAACTTTTGATGCAATTTTTAATTAGATACTGTTCCAAATGACTGGTGGAGAAGGGAAATAATTACATTAACAACTAAACATTAAACATACTCCATGTTGATCTATAATTTCAAGAAACAAACTTCTTCAATGTTATCTTCTTCTCAGTGTTCTCTTGTATTCTACAATTCATCTTTTTCTTTATTCATCTTTTCGATATGAGCTACAACTATCTTAGGTGCTAAAAACCAATAAGTATCAGAATTCGTGTTCCAAAATATGATATAACATAGAAATTATTCCAAAAGACAGACGAGAAGCGCACATTTTTAGCACAAAGCAAAAGAAAAACCATATGACTCGCCTAAAAGTATGCTATAATAATGGCTAATGCTTATAAATATTTAGCAAAGCAGAGGCTTATATCATGATAAGAACTTAATATTGAAATTTGAGTAGATTTCAACCACTCTCCATGACTATTAACTTCGAATACCTGTTATCTTTTATCGACTTCATTAATAACGGCACTTATACATGCAACTCAAATTCAAATTCGCCAAGTAAGCAGTCTCGGTGGCAGCAACAACAACTAATATATTGCAAAGCGATGACATTTCGATATGCAATTCATAAATCGATTCAATTAAGTTGAGCAGATGAGTTGCTCGCATACAAACAAACAAATCTCTGTGTGTGTGTGTGACTGAAGTGAATGAGCGGATTTGAATATAAATGATACGTTGAGCTAAATGGGTGCAAGCGTACATATGTAAGTGTGTGTGTAGGAGTGTGGATATGCAAATGCTTGGCTGTCGGTGCATGTAAGCTGATCGACGACTATTGACATTACTGTTGATGAATACAGGGTGTCACAACATGTGCTCAACGACGGCTGCATTATTATCACACAGGCATGATATGCATGTGCGTGTATGAGTGTGAGTGTTCGAGTGATTGTGTATGTTTGGGTGGGTGTTAGAGTGTTCTCGTTATGATATGCAAAGGAAATTACATTAAAAATCAATAAACCGTACAAGAACAACATTAAATGAAATTTACAATGCTCCATACACTTAACTCCATTGTTAGTATAATTTAATGGCTTCTCCAAAGCTTAAATGACAATGAGTTGTTGTTGTTGTTAGTGCGACTGTCTGTGTGTATGTAAGAATGTAAAATGCACTGAATTTATGATGAATATCTATGCTTTTATGGGTGTGTGTGTGTGAGTGAGTGTTGCTGGTTAGCGCCAGTTGATGTTAGAGGTGTGTTCAAAAAATAACGGGAATTTAGGTTTTTTGAAATTTTTTTTTTTATTAATTAGTCTAAATTAATATTGTCGCCTTCAAATTAGTACGCATTCGATATCATGCACTTATCTCAGCGAATCTTCCAAACGTAGAAACACTTCTCAGAGTCGGTTTTTGGGAGAGCCTTTTTCTCTCGAGCTTGGAAACTTGTAAAACGACGGCCCCTTAAGGTTCTCTTTATTTTTGAAAATAGGAAAGCAGTCATACGAAATCATGTCTGGCGAAATTGGAAATTTTTAAAATTCCCGTTATTTTTTGAACACACCTTGTATGCACGTGCTATTCCGAAATGAAGGCTATAATCTGACAGCAGATTTGCAAATACTCATGTGTGTGTGTGTGTGCGTGAGTGAGGCATTAAATTCACAAAGTATGGCGAAAACTATTGTCATTACGCTAACGAGCTATCGCCATATTCACACATTTCATGTGTTTGCCCTGTGTATCAGTATGTGTGCGTGTATATGGACATGCTTGAGCTGTGTTAATGATTTGGTAATGGAATGAGCGAAATTTTTAATGGCAAATACACGCATTTGTATGCGTCTACGTATGAGTATGAGTATGAGTCTGTATGTGCTGACTACAAAACTACTTGAATACAGATTTTATGCTGAGCAGCGGTTATGTCCAAGTTTGGATGTGTATGAGTGTCAGTGTGTGAACTCATGCAAGTGTTTGGCCTATCTATGCTTAATGATCAATCGATTGCAATGCGATGGCATGATTGTGCTACGTTTGATTGATTGCCTGATTATTCGATTATATAATAACGCATAGGCAGGTAGTTATGTATGCAGTTATTGCTGGCTATGATAGTTATGTATGTATGTAGACTCTATGTGATTGGTGATAATGTTCGCTAGCCAATAGTACGTATGTATGTCATACTCACTTTTAACGCCTCCTCGTGATTTATTGAAGTGAACGGCGTGCCATTCACCTCTAGGATTGTATCACCGGGGCGCAGGCCGGCGCGCTCTGCTACGGAATTCTCTTCGATGCGTGAGATATAGACGCCTAATCCTGCCGTTTTTGCCACAGCACATCACCCACAGTGCCATATTGCGTATGTTTATTAATAGTGTCGTTATTAAATCGTTGAATTGCGTGTTCGCCGGTGTGATTAGTTGCACAATCGGTTTGGTGTTGTTGTAATTGAAAGTTGTTGCCAAGCAGCAGTAATGAAAGACAAGAGGGGAAGAAATCAATTTACAGTTGCAGCAATATTTTAAAGTGGGTTGTTAGCATTTAGGTTAGTGGAATTTCAATACAAGTTAGAAAATCATTTTTTGAGGTTAGTTTCATTATTGATGAAAAATGTAAAATTCCAGAAATATGAGTTGCCCTGTAAATGTTTATTAGTTTATAATAATTTGAGAAGTAAAATATGGTTGATACAAAATTAAAGCATAAAAAAGTAAAGAAGAACAAAATTCGGGTGGAACCGAATATTGTATATAACAAATTTGGAAAAAAAATTATAAAAATTTTGAATGAATGAGAGATATATATGCGTTTTTTATGTAAAATCAGTGATCCGAGATTTTTAAAGGTATTAGTTCTTCTTCTTCTTGACTGGCGTTTACGCGGTTATAGCCGAGTCCACAATTGGTAATACCAAGTGAAGACAGGTCCTTCTCCACCTGGTCCTTCCATCGAAGTGGAGGCCTCCCTCTTCCTTAGCTTCCACCAGCGGGTGCTGCATCGAAAATGGAGGATGGAGTCATATGTAGAAGCTCAAGTTTCTGACTGCCATTCACTTGGGAGTGGCCAGGGACGATTCTTTTGCATGTGGCTCAATCAGCTCACGACTTCCGGTGTCTTTGGCACAACAGTCGGAAAATTCAGCCTCAATTTCGAAACATCGCCAAACGGTCTGAGGCTGATCGACTTCGCCGTTATTCTTCATATATTGGAATACTTGATTACAGTTAATGACTCTTTATTATGACTCAAACATAATAATTGTATTGAACATGACCTGTAAGTAATACTTAATTTCTCAAAAAAGATGAGGAAACATGATAGTCTTTGATCAGATGCTCCGACAGTCAGGTCTATATATTATGAATGTTCTCGGATTTATATTGAATCGAAGACTGTCTACTCTGTCAAAATTATTTGAGAAATTACAACAACAAAAAACAGGTTTTTCATTAAAGAACTCGCTGTAATTAAAATCATCCATCAAAGGATTCCTCCCTTAAGGAAGTTATAAGCAAAAGCAGGCAAGCAAAAACCACCCAGCAATGGTACACTGATGGGTCTAAGACCACAGATGGTATAGGTGCCGGGCTCACGGGCTCACGGGCTCACGGGACCACGTATCAAGGTGTCGATGCCCATGGGACATTTCCCAGTATCTTTCAAGCTGAGGTCTATGCTATTGGCAAATGCGCTGAAGTAATATCGGGATCAGGAACTATCACGGCGAACGAATTGGCATCATCAGTGATAGCCAGACGGCACTCCAGGCACTATCATCCTTCGAAATAAACTCGGGGTTGGTCCTGGACTGCATCGGAAAACTCAATAGAGTGTGCAGCAACAACAGACTAACACTGTTCTGGGTACCGGGACACAGAGGCATGCAAGGCAACGAACACGCAGACCAGCTAGCTAGAAAGGACGCGGCTACCAGACCGGTGGTGGGGCCAGAGCACTTCATTGCTGTTGGTCCGCAAGCTCTCACAAATGGACTACTCGAAGGCGAATTGGAAAGTAGGAATCGCTACTGGCTGCAATTGCAGGGACTTCGCCACTCCAAACTGTTTCTAGGGGGGGTACAACCGCAAAAGATTCGAGCAACTTATTGCGCTCCCAAGAAACAAAATGAGACAACTAGTGGCACTTTACACTGGCCACTGCAGACTAAGGCGCCATCGGAACAAACTCGGGATCTGCTCTACAGACCTGTACAGATTCCGTGATTTGGAAGCGGAAACACCTGAACACCTACTCCTGGAATGTCACGCGATTGCGGGATTAAAAAGGCAGGCGATGAGGTCTCTATATCCCCAAAAGGAAAGTATCGCGACCACCAGCCCTGCAGCGTTACTAAGTTTTCTTAGAGCTACAGGACTGGATGGTATGCTGTGATAAATAGGAGAGGGCACAATAGATCGTAGGTCGCAGTGCGATTCTCTAATAAAATCTAATCTAATCTATTTAAAATCATCGGGAGACAAAAACATAAGGTCAGCAGTAAATGTCAAGCGGACAGCAGTACAGGCGGAGCTCGCACAGCATAAACAATTGGATTCACTTTAAATCATATTAACCACATGCCGACTTTGTAAATAAATAAATTGTACCTTTCTGAAAAACAAAAACAAAAAAATATTTTAAATTACTTTTCCGTTATGCACCAGTGCAACTCGTAAACACATTAACTGCAAGAGCGGATCAACAGCGCCAACAGGTTGAATTCCGCGATTTTTATCAAATTGCAGTAATTAAAAAGTGTTGTAGGCAGCAGGCACCCCCGCAGGCGACAACAACAGTTGCAAGAAGAAACGCGCATGCCAGTGTGGGTATGGCATACAAGCACCGTAGGCGAGTGGGTCAGTGGTGGCGGTGCGTATGAGTGACGGACTCGGCAGTAGCCCTAAGCCTGTTTTGCAGTTGAATGCGCACAGTTGTGACAGTTGCAAGCCGGTCGAGTAAATTCTGCTTGACGGGGAGATGTGTGTGTGTGTGTGCGTGACTGCGTGAGTGAATGCGTGCAGGCGTACGTGCGTGCTTGTGTGGGTCACAACAGCTAACTGTAACGATGTCAAGCGAGTACGTGCCGCCCATTATGGCTGATATGGGTCTTAGCAGCACACTGCAATGCTCGCCATAAATACTACGAGACGGAGTGTACTTATGTACATAGCCGCAACTGTGCGCATGAAATGTAGGTGTATGTATGCCTGCAAGTGGCTGGCTATCTTTACTATGACAGCGATGTCCCCG
This sequence comes from Zeugodacus tau, assembly GCA_031772095.1. Classification (NCBI taxonomy): domain Eukaryota; kingdom Metazoa; phylum Arthropoda; class Insecta; order Diptera; family Tephritidae; genus Zeugodacus; species Zeugodacus tau. The sequence goes on along the minus strand of CM062653.1, from coordinate 1,109,494 downwards.
CACGAGCTGGCTATAATAGAATTTATTGATTTAAAAATTACAACAACACAAGAACTGTTACGTTATAAATATCACTGGCATTAAGCGTTAAGTATGGCACAGTGCACAGTGCACACTGCATAACACACAACCACAGGCACATACACAGACACACACACGTAACGTAATAATTGACGTAACTGTGTATGTAACGGTATTTATGTGTCTTACGTGCCCTTCGCCGCCGCACTCAACTGCAATTCGCCGCCTGCGCTCGTTGTTTTTGCGGTCTGGTTTGCGGCTCGTTGCAATTGTGTCGCTCTGCTTCAGCTTGTTTGCCCGTTCGCCCGTTTGCCATACGGAACATAAGTATTTTCCGATATCACTGCAGCGCTGCAGTATTTGTTTTTGTGTGGGTGTGTTGTTAACAATAACCGAAGGACACCGAAGGAGGGTAGCAAATACAGTAGAAAATAAAAGAAATAAACTCGACTGCGACATTGCTGGTTGCTGCTTGCTACTTGCCACTCGCTGCTGCCATTGACGTCTTTACGAGCGATTTTTGTTGTTATTCTTGTTGTTGCTGTGGCACTTTTGTGGTTAATAGTTTTGTTGTTATTGTCATTATTATTTTGCCCGTTCGCCCCCCTCCACCGTAGCAGAATTCTGGAAATACCGCAGTGTACTCATGTACGAAAATGTTCGTTTTGTCTGCTCGCTGCTGGCTGCTGGCTGCTTGACTGCTTGACTGCCAGGCAAGGAGAAACGTCAAAGCGCAAAAGGAAAACAAAGAATGTCAAATTACATTCAAATGTGTCACATGCACAAGCACACGCTCCGGCACACACACACAGACTCACTCACGTGCGAGTTTTGAGAATGCAGCGTTTTCTGAAGGGTTCTAGGAAGCGTGTTGGAGGGCCTGTGCCAGCCTGTGAAAGGCAGTGAAAAGCAATCTTTGTCGATCAAGGTCAGAGCGCTGCTGAAGGCGTGCGTAGAAGATTGAACAGCAAGTCTTTAATAGCTTTTGTTCGTGAATTGTTGGACAATCTTTCAAGTTGAATTTGTTAAAAAGTTGATTTTTCATATGCACGGAATGGATTTGAGACATTAGAATGATAATTAGATACTGGTATACTAGCAAGTAAGAGTCAATATTTCGCTTCTTATTCTTCACAGTCTCCTTTAAGTAGAAAAGAACGATTCGGGTTTCTCGGGCGACCAGCAGAAGTACTTCACTTCACAATCTCTGCTCGAAGTCATCAGCTTAACTACCAAGTCTAGAGTACCGAATAATGTTTGTTGCTTGCAATTACCTGAGTCTTTTCCTCCTTTAACACAAATACCAAAACCATGATCGATCTGCTGATCGCGTGACATATTTATGGTACGTGTGGTTAATTCGTGTATATTCGTTATGCTACGATCTCGATCTCGCTCACGATACATCTGCAAAGAGAAAACGAAAAAAAAACCAAATTTATTCAAATAAATTACCGTCAAATTAGACACAACACCCACCTGATGCGTGGTCGAGGGCGGACTACTCGCCGGGCTGCGGCGTCCGGTACGATCTCTTGTGCCGTTGCTATAGTGATAGCTGCTTGTAGGAACTGAAGATGATTGCGTCGCACCGAACATGCGCAGCACTTGCTCCGGCGAGATGGGTCGCTTCTTATTGCCATTCGCCATGCCCATACTGCTGTGCGCGCGCCCACCCATCGTCGCCGTTGAGTTGGGCAGCGTGCCGCCACCACCCGTGGCCGCCATATGGCTGGTGGGTGATGCTGTCGATGAGAGATACGACGAACCGCGTCCCGGCAATGAGCCACCCTTTGTCGGCGCACCTGCCGTATTGTAATAGTAATGTGGCGAATGTGGACGCTCCACAATTGTGTACGATGTGCCGGGCGGTGAGTAATAGAGACCGGAACGGCCGCCACGTAACGAACTCGTACTATTGCCAATACGCGAACCGATGCCGTACGTACCGCTAAGACCAACCGACGACGGACCGATCACACCCGGCGGTGGACTAATCATGCCAAAGGAAACGTCTTCCGCCTCGTAACTGCTCGGTGTGCGCAACGGATGACCGCTGAGGCCGGCCGAATTGCCGGTCGGTACGCTGGATGAGGATTGCGGTTGTTGTAGGCCGGGTGCGGCACTAGGATGTAAGGCGGTCGCATGTGCGGGTGGTGCATAATAATAGCCACGCGAACTCCATCGTGAGGGTCCAAGATCGCATAATTCTGCATAATCATTGCCAGCTGCGCTCATTGTCGGGGGGTCGCCGTCGTATGGTAAGCCGCCCCCAAGGCGCATTACAAGACGCGCTGCGGGAAGACAAAGGAAAAACAAAGACGTTAGCGAATGATATGTAAAACCTTTGGAGAAAAAGAGAGGAATTGGAATAGTTGACTTCTAGGTAAGTGGTTATGCCTTTATCTTTGGGAGATCTCAGCAGAGTCTCGCTGTTAGATTTGAGATTTCTTATGTTAACTAATGACCAAGTGAGGCTATATTAAGATAGAATTAAAGATTTCCATATTTTCGGTCTCGAACCCACTTCGATTCAAGTTCCTGCGAGCCTTTGGCTCTTGGAGATCTAAAAAAGATGCCCTCCATTCAGTTAAGTTTCATGAACAAATGAGAGACGGACCATAAATACATCACCGCAGAATGCCAACGCGCTTTCTCATTCAACCTATTCAATTCTAACCTACTTCAGTGTCACTTAGGGCCAACAATAGTCGCGCACATATGCCACCAGTTGTTGCATAAATAAAACCGCACTATTTACCAACTATTAATCCCCTCGACACCCATACAGCGACATATGTAAAATATGTGCGTGGAAGAGTGTTCCTCTGCTCTTCCGTTCGCGGTTGACATTCTAACCCAGCGTTTAGCGTTCCCCAGCGGACCAAAGCACAGCTTAATCAATCTGTTGGAACATTAAAAGCACTGAATAATTTCACCGTTATGAGCGCGACCCAACTGCAAACACGCATCCACATAATTGTGGAATAACAGAAATCAAACAGAAGTCACGACGCGCAAGGCGGAGCGTGTAAGGAGCGGTGAAGCACTCTCGAAGGATTTATTGTCTGCGCTCGGCTGAACTTTTGCTTCGCTTCGAGATACATGCAATTTACATGGCATAACATTCACGCGCGTTTGCGTGAATGTGCGTGCGTGCGCGTGAGTGTGTGTTTATGGCAATACAACTGCAGTTAGTTGGCTGCTTGGCCAAATGCGTGCATTCTGCATTTGAACTATGTAATGTGAGTGGGCTTGGCATGCAGACACACACATATATACGCATGCGGTCGGAGCCATAACTAACAGTGCGACATAAAACACCGTGAGGACATGCAACACAACCGCATAGCGCGGCACATGGCGTTGAAAGCCACAGCATTAAACTCTGCTCTGCGCGCAGCCAACAAAAAAGCAGCAACAACAACAGGCGCGCTAGTGCAACGCTGGTAAGTGTAGTTGCCGAGCATTTTTGTGATTTACGCGTTGCACTCGTTCGCGCTCGACCCTTAAAAGCGCTGCTCGAATTGCCAAAGGACCAGTGTCAGACGAGTTATTGCTCATACGCCCCGGTGCACAGGCATTCGAGCGGCGGAACGCAGCAGTTGGACGCCTCGCGGTCGCACGAGCGCGGCGTGGTAAGTTGAAATAATGCAAATGTAAATACATTATGTGGTCTAATAAAAATTAAATTACCTTCGCATGTCCAGCCCAGGCGCCCTGGCACCCAGCAGCCCAGCAACCGGGCAGCCCAATCAGGCTGTGCAAATACGCACTGCGACTGGCGCGCTGCCGCGGAAAAGTGCGAACGTGGCATTTGAAAGGCGATACTGTGCAGTGTGTAGTGACTAAAGTGAGGAGAGAGCGTGCTCCAAGTAAGTGCAGCTCGACTTTTTGGCATGCAAACGCGACGAGGCGGACTTGTTGCACACATGGACGGAGACAAATTGTCAGCCAGTCTGCCAAGTCACGCGAGCAGCAAGTGCAACTACGAGTTAAATGCTCAGTGACAACAAGCTCTTTGTGGTTTTCAATTAAAATCCGGTTAATTAAAATAAATAAAAATTTACGCAAACCAAGCGTAAAGAAGGGAGAATACGCAAAAGGACAGAAAAGCGAGTTTTTATCCGGAAACTGCGAAGAAGCGCAAGTTTAAAGCGTGAGCATTTGACATCTCGGCAATAAAATTATCACGCGCAGCTTAAAAAGGAATAAGGGATGGCGTAAAAAACTGCGAGGTGGCAAGTATAAAACAATCTATTTGATATTTCAGCGCTTCATCAACGCGCTGGTTAGCAAATGGTCGACTGAGTTGATTGCGTATAAATTTGCATAATCTATGCGCCCGCCATGGCTGCCGCTTAAAGCTGAGAAGTAATATATATTTTTTAGGTTAGAAAACGCTGAATGTACGCGATAGTGAATGCCGAGTATGGCAGCAGAACAGAATTAATGAAGTTTAGATAATAAAAAATAATACTTTGAAATATTAGCACTGTTGGCATGGGAGCGCCTTCCTTTTTTAGGTGGCATCTGCAGGAAATTAATCCATTAATATTATTATCAAAACACGCGCTTTCTTAGCTTCAAAATAAAATTTCATTCATTATATATACACACTATAATGAGGGTCTTTTGATTTCTGAAGGCCCAGTCCCACCCAAATATTTGCAGGCTACCACACTCAACTCGATCTTTTATCGATTTTCATCGGGGAACCTTGAAAACGAGCAGACACTATCTCCGAAGCCATAAGATGCCCGGATTTCATGCAACAGATCATAAGGTATAGGCTAAATGGTCCAGGGGTGAGCGCCAGCACATCGTGGTACCAACCGAAGAGCTGTAATAGTTAGCAGACAGGCTTTAGATAAGAAATTATCGTTTCTTATATTTCCGAAATTAATATATCTTGAGCAGTCTCTTTTAGGGACTAATTTTCGCCCTTCCCTTTCCGACCTTATAAATAAGATGCCCGGATTTCATGCAACAGATCATAAGGTATAGGCCTAATGGTGCAGGGAAGAGAGCCAGCACATCGTGGTACCATCAGAAGAGCTGTAATAGTTAGCAGACAGGCTTTAGATAAGTATTAATCGTTTCTTCTATTAGACTACTCGTATAATCCTATCTATATTCCAGAAATTCATATATCTTGAGCAGTCACTTTTTGGGAGTAATTTTCGAACCCCTTTCCGACCTTATAAATTTCACACATAAATCTATTGTGTTTTAAGGACATTATAGCCCATTTTTCTCACTTGCAGCAAGCAATTTGGTTTTCTACTTTAAAAATTGAAATTAATAATGGAGAAGAAACGCTCAGCAGCAAAGAGCGGCATGCAACCACAGGCAAGAATCAGTCTAAAAGCATTTCCGTTCCACATTTTTCGGTATGAAATTAAGAATTTATGAAAAACAGAGAGCTGCACAGGCGGGCGATAGCATATTGGCCATGTGTTTCGAGGTAATAAATTTCAACAGCCAGAGAAATGAGGCGGAGCATAGCTGATATGGCAGTCAACCATTTATAAAAATGATAGCAAAAGCCAACAAAAACACCAAAAAAAAAAAGAAAAGAAAAAAAGAAATGCGAAAAAAACTAACAGCTTAACCAAATTGCCTAGAAAAATCCAAAGGCTTCGCAGCAAGTCGCCTAAAAAGAGTGGAGAAAATAAAATGAAACTTCAAAGCAGCGAGATGCAAAAGACCCAGGCGAAGACAAGCCACGCCAAGCCAACCACATGCACACATAACATAAAAATGAGAATTTGTTAGGCGTCGAAAAGACGTTCCGAATTCTATGTTTCATTTTATTTATTTCCTCTTTTTTTTTGTATACGCCGGCATGAAAGAGCCCAGAAAAATGGCAAAAATGTGTGACTTACATGACATACATATTGATTTTTTTTAATTAAATATTAATGAGGCACAAAGAGGCAAAAGATGTGACTGCAAGAAGCAGCGCCAGCAAACAAATATTACGTGTAATGTGGCAAAAAAGAAAAAGAAAAAGAAAACACACAACCAACGCCAAACACAGTGTATTGACACACGCAGGGATGCATGGAGGCACGAAGACGAGCATACAAATTGAGGCAAGCAAGCAGATAGTCGTATATTGTGCGGGACTTGCGGGACGTGCAGAGAGCGAGCATTCAAATTGCGAGTAAAATGTTTTGAACGACTGTGAACTCAAAAACGACAAACGAAAAATGAACTCGAGCGCTGAGGTCACAGTGGAGGCGCCAACTGTCGCCAAGCAAGCTGCAAGACGCGGAGGGCATTGGCTTTGCCGCCTTTCTAGGGTGTGCACCACGCTAGGCGCCTCTCACACCACAATCACACACATACACACACACACACACATGTAATCATGGACATGCCTAACAATGTAGCTCGTTTACAGTTACAAAACACATTGCTTCAGTCTAAATCTCACTTGGAGCCCTTGCGGTGGCGTGCGTGGCCTAGCTGAGACAGCTGGTTGGGCATACTAAGAAAAGAACACAGAGCAGACAGACAGACAGTGAAGAAATTAAAAGAAATAACAACAAGAAAAATCAATTCCGTTTGCCGCGCCCTGAATACAAATCCCAATACGACACACAACCATCGGACATGAGCGCGATGGAGGGGGGCTTGAGGCGGCCAAAGCAAACAAAATGGTTATGACAACATTTTTTTCTGATTATTATTTGTGCTACCATGCATTTGTTGTTATTGCTTTTTACACTAACTCTGCCTGTTGTTGTTGTCTTACGCAAACATTGTGTTCTCATATAAGTGGGTTACATTGATTTTATTTGAATGGAAAGTACAATTACATCAATAACGGTAATATACTCGGTATCAAGTTTAACTGGGAAATTATTTTTTGTTTGGAAATTGTAGCATTTAGTTGAGGAAATGTTTATTGCCTTGAGTGAGGTTGTGACAAGCTAACATTTGGAAAATACTCCTGAAAAGCTCTTGGAAGCTCAATCAGTCAGTTGTTATTCAACAAACTAGCACTTTTAGGCCTCTTCAGATATAACCTTTAGTAAGTTCAGTTACTAAAGGAATTTTTAGAGAATTGAGACTGAAAATTGTTATGATTAACTCTTCTTCTTTTTTATTGTCGTAGACAACGCTCTCATGATTATAGCCTTCTCCACCTGGTCTTTCAACGGTCTGGAGATCTTCCTCTGTTTCGCCCGGCGAGTACCGCATCGTATACTTTCAGAATTGGAGTGTTTTCTTCGATTGGGACAAGATGCACTTTTTGGCCTCTTCAAAGATGACCTTTAGTTAGTTCAGTTACTTAAGGATTTTTTAGAGAACTGAGACTGGCAATTGTTATGATCAACTCTTCTTCTTCTTCTTTATTGGCGTAGACACCGCTCTCGTGGTTATAGCCTTCTCCACCTGGTCTTTCAACGAGATGGAGGTCTTCCTCTGCGTCGCCTGGCTAGTACTGTATGGTGTACTTTCAGAGCTGGAATGTTCTCGTCCATTCGGACAACATGGCCTAGCCAGCGTAACCGTTGTCTTTTTATTCGCTGGACTATGTCAATGTCGTCGTATAAATCGTACAGCTCATCGTTCCATCGTCTGCGGTATTCACCGTGGCCGATGTTCAGAGGACCATAAATCTTACGCAAAACCTTTCTCCCGAAAATCCCAAGAGTCGTCTCATCGGATGTTGTCATCGTCCACGCCTCGGCGCCATATATCAGGACGGGAATAATGAGCGACCGGTAGAGTTTGATTTTTGTTCGTCGAGAGAGGACTTTACTTTTCAATTGCCTACTCAGTCCAAAGTAGCACCTGTTGGCAAGAGTGATACTCCGTTGAATTTCCAGGTTGACATCATTGGTGTTGTTAACGCTGGTATCCAAGTAGACGAAACTATCTACTACTTCAAAAGTATGACTGTCAACAGTGACGTTGTTGACTGACTGTTTGTTTGATAACTGGATATATTTCGTCTTGTCCTCATTCACCACCAGACCCATACGCTTCGCTTCTTTAGCTAGTCTGGAAAAAGCAGAACAAACCGCACGGTTGTTGTTTCCGATGATAACAATATCAACGTCAGTTTACATAGCCGTATTAGTTTTGTAGGGATACCAAATTCAGACATCGCGTCATAAAGGCAGCTCCTTTTAGTTACCAAAGGATTTTTTAGAGAATTGAGACTGACCATTGTTATGATCAACTCTTCTTCTTCTTTACTGGGGTAGACACCGCTCTCGTGATTATAGCCTTCTCCACCTAGTCTTTCAATGGGGCTGAGGTCTTCCTCTGTTTCGCTCGGCGGGTACTCTATCGTATACTTTCAGAGCTGGAGTGTTCTCATCCATTCAGGCCACATGACCTAGTCAGCTGACTATGTGCGTATGTATGTCAATGTCGCGTATAACTCGTACAACTCAAACTCGAATGTGATATTCGTGGTAGCCAATGCGCAAAGAACCATAAATTCTCCACAAATCCTTCCACTCGAAACCTCGGATGGGAATTATGATAAGAGGCTTGTAGAGTTTGATCTTTGTTCGTCGAGAAAGAGGATTGGTAAGACTGATACTGCCTTGGATTTCATTACAGTTGGTGTTAATACTGATTCAAAAATAGGTGAAATTATCTTCAAAATTGTGACTACCAACAGTGAAGTGGGAACCGAGTCTCGAATGCGTTGACTGTTTGTTTGAAGGCAGAAATTATTTTATCAAACCTCACTGTATTCTTAAGGTACTTTTTATCGCTTTAAAAGCGGACGTATTAATCGAGATATTCTCTTCTATGCTTCATAAGTATCTTCATCAGATCCTTATCAGATACGTTTCTTATGGTTTTACCCTTGGACCTGACTTTCCCCTTGCCTTTTGAGGTTATATTTAGCCCTAAGGACGCTTGAAAATTGATGTAAAAATATCAAATTATACCGTTAATGGCTTTGTTGAAGATATTTCTATGAAAACTTGTTCGTGACACGCGGTCACGTCCGCCATGTACTTATGTATGTGGGCTTGTATGTCTCTGTGCTTGTACATAATACATTTGACCAATTTAAAGTTGAGTTTCTTTTAATGCTCTACCGATACAGCGCCCAGTCGCCTAACTGATTTACGTGTGTGGTAATGCCACAGTCGCGTCGCTGGGCGCAGGACGGCACCGCAACGCACCGGCGGAAACGGATATGTGTGGAGAGCGGATACGCGGATATGATGGCGGAAATGAGCACTCTTACATACATATATTTATGTAACGAAGCGAAATAACTATGCGTGAACATATGTGAGTATATACATACATTCGTAAAGGACAACATAAGTGAGTTTGCCTGCGAGGCAGCCACACCGACCATATAATGATATGGTCTCTTGTAATTACAAGACGAATACTGCGTAGAGTAAACTTATTTATACGAGCGTCGGCATATATTGCGCCAATATTTCATTATGGCACACCGAGAACGCGTGTTTTAAATTTATAGGGAACACAAGCAAATCTAATTAGATAGCAAAAACTATAAAGGCAGCTCAACAACTCAAAGTGGCATGCCACATATATTTTATGTGTCGTGTGTGACAATGTGTTCGAAGAGGGGTGAGTGTGCCACAGTAGTGTTTGGCAAAAAAATGTAACAAATATTTCGGTAAGAAGCAAATATTTTGGCTACAAAGCACCGGAATGTGAGAACAAATGCGGCATACATGTTGCACACATACATATGTACGCAAGTACCGTTAGTGTGTGTGTGTTTGGGTGAAAAAGAATTATTTCGACAGGAAACAAGGGAATGTCTGCCTGGCTGACTTTTGTTCGGCACGAAGGCACAAACTTTTCAACTTTTAAATGGTTTCTGTTTCCGTTTCTGTTTCTGTTTCTGTTTTAGTTTTTTTTTTCTTAATTTTGGCAAAAAAGACAGAACTTGTAAAACAAAAACATGGCAGAATTTACACAGAACTACAAGTGGAGGTTGTTAATACAGTAAGTATGTTCAAAATAGATGTTTCCAGGAAAATCTAATATCAATGTACATATGGACATAACACAAAATATTATCAGAAATTTTCCAGAGATTTTATTATTTTTGCCAATATAAATTTATTTCCAAGCACTGCTTTTCAAATACGACATAAGACATATTATCTAATAGCTCAATAACTTGCTACAATTCAGCAATGCTTGCAACAAATCGTTCACTCAAAACGCTGACGTAACAAACTTTGATAGCATTGTCGCATCGCATTTGTGGAAGCGTAAATTAAAGTGCTCAGCCATGTATTGCTGTCTGCTGTAAGAGGCTTAAAAGATATGAAAATCAAGAAATAACTGTCTTTTGACGAAATTCGAAGAGACACTCAGCGCTCCAACTGCGCTTCTCCTTCAAATGACTGCGCCTCCCCACCAGCACATACTCGTAGAGTCAGTGCCATCAATCTACGTATTCTTCCAGGCGCGTGCACAATTCAAAACTCAAATAACGGTTGTCTCTATTGGCAGCCGAATAACACATCGACAGCGTCGATGCGCTGTCACAAGTGGCACGGCGTGCGGCGCGCAGTGGCAAAAAGCGCCATGACATGCTCGATATGAACATTGATATGATGCAAGCGCCGGAAAGGATGGCGCTTTGCCTAGCGGTGAACGGCGAACGGAGTGCTCGTGCACTGACGAGCAACGAACTACACGTGGCAGCGCTGGAGTGGCGTAGCGTGGCGCGGCATAATTTGGAGCGGCGTGGCATGGCATGGCGTGGCGTGATGTTGTAGCGTGAAGGTAAATGGAGCAGCACAAAAGCGGCACAAAAAGTTGGCTGCCGTTATTACTGTTGTCAATTCTATGAGCGCACGAAATGAGAATGTACAAACACATCGCATATTCAGTGCGCCATGTTTCATTGCTTGAGCGCGCGCGCTCGCGTGTGTCTGTGTGTGTGTGCGTGCGCGCATGTTTGGCCCACAATGCTAGATGTCACGAAAGTTATTACTTTTTTACGTCGCATCCGTTGCCTCACCGCCAGCAGCACTCATTCGTTCTATGCATATTCCCCCCTCTCTACTGTTTGGCGCTCGCGCCCCAGTTGCTTGTTTGGTTCATTTGGCGTCTGCTGTCGTGTGCTTAGTGAGGTTAGTTGCGTCTCCACTTGACTTGACAACAACACCGACTCAATTCCAGGCATTCATTTCAATAATTCTATATCATATACACGTATAAATATGTATATCTCACACAACTCTTTCACCGTTATTTCACTACACGGTTTAATATTTTTTTTTTTACATTTCAGCATTTGTGGTGAGGTTTTCAGTACTCAGGTGCGCCACGTCCCTATTCATATTTTTATTTGCACTTTCATCTGTGCAGGTTGTTTCGGTGGAGGAGTGGAGCTGTGTGCCAGCATATGGACCCCAGGTGTGAAGTAAATTAAAAGTTATGACTGTTCGCCGCCAATGCTAAAGCAAATGAAGCCAAAGGCTTCAAACGCCGCGTGTTGCGAAACAAATTTCTATCGATATAACGGCAATTTTTGGGACAGTTGCCAAACTTTGCGGCAAAGTTTTGATTAAGTTTCGATTTTTTTTTTCAAAAGTATTTTGAAGTTTTACAACTTTTGTTTATTGTCTGTATTTAAAACTAAGTTTTTCTACATTTAATGCGCGAATTCTATTTGTTAAGCGTTTATTTAAATGTGGTCTTTAAGCTTATAAAGAATTCTTAGTAAATAGCTTTGGTCAATTTATAGTATTTTGCTTTGGCAGGTAAGCTTTGTCCGGCCAAATTGACAAAGTTTTTGAATTCTACAAACTTTTGATTTTCCACAAAATGCTGTGTGAACTATTATATATGGGTGTGTTCATAAAATAACAGTACAGCAGAAAACGGTGATTATTTCTACTTTTTTCCAGCTGTATTTATTGCTTTTACAAGCATACGAGAAATGGTTGAAAGAGCCCATGGTTATCCAGGACAAAAATCGAGTTTGAGAAGTGTTTCGACGATTGGAAGAAGCGCTGGTATATGCGAATACTATGGAATGGGGACTATTTTTAAAGCGGCAACATTAAGGGGTTAGGGGTAGTCAGAGACACGAATGAGAATTTTCAGTAATTTTTTTGCTATTAAATCATGTTATTTTACAAAAGTAATAATATGGCATTATTATACAATGTTTTGACTTAAAGTCACGAAAATTTGAAAAAAAAATTATATTTTCCAAAGTTATAGCTGTCTGTGTTGACCCAGTTTCAAAAAAAGGTCCTTGCGTTGACAATCATAAGTCCCTGGAGATTCTTCTAAAATCAATCGGATAAAAAAAATAGTTTTATAAATAGATAATCCTGGGCCTGATCGAAGCTTTTTTTTCAAAATTAACAAAATGGCGGCCTCAGGAATTTTTTTCTAGATTTTCGGGAAAAAATCAACAGTTAATTGGTCTTAAAAAATCGAAATTTTTGAAAAACATAATTTTGAGAAAAACGCATTTAAAGTTTTGGAGTGCCCGAGAGCTCTTTGTTATTTGTCGAATAACTCGAAAAGTAATTATCGGATCAGCTTCAAATTTTCAGAGATTATATTATTTAAGATATTACACGTAACGAAAATGCAAAAATCAAAAAAAATATTATTTGAAAATCTGACTACCCCTAACCCCTTAATGAAGACGAATGAATAAATATAAAAAAAAAAACAAAATTACCGTTATTTTTTGAACATAGCTCCTATATGAGCGAGAGATTCAAAGAACGAACGAACGGGGGGTCTAATTCTAGATCAAAGACGCTAGACTTCCATAAAGAAAAAAATGCAAATATCTCCGGATAGTCCATGTATTACACCGCAAAAGACATCACGGATTGTATTCAAATGTAGAATACTACTTTGAATTTGACATATAATTTTGATATCTACACGTTCCCAGCAAACAATAACAAGTACAATAATAAAAGCTGGAACCTCCTGAATCTGAGTACTTTACAAGTACTCAGAGTGTCAATCTTCGAAAAATAACTTTGTCATTGACAACAGATTTTCAGTTAATATGGCAAACGGAAGAGCCATCAAAATAGGTCGACACTTTGCAAAAGGAAAGGATTATTTCTTCCAAAAATATCATCGTAATAAAATAATAAATTCAAATTGTAATTTCCTCATATAGTTAAAGTCTTAAGAGCTTAAATTTTTCCCAAAAATTTATTGTCATAACAAAATTAAAATCCCTTCACATAGTTAGGGGCACACACCAGTGCCTATATACACACTCATACATACGCGCACAAAAGAAAATGAAGCAAAATATTCGGTCGCGGATAATAGCATTTTCCAATATCATCATAGAACGGCGCAGAAAATTTGCAATTTTAATGTCTTATTTCCGCGCCTCCCTGCCTCCGCCAATGGCTCAGCATAACCAGAAAAAGGGTGGATAACGGTCATATGCACGAAATACCTATCCGGCAAAGCTTAAAAACTTATTTTTCTTACGTGAAAAGAAATGCTTTGGCGCTATCTACTGCCACACACACATGCACTTACATAAGCACCGTTATATACTCGTATATATAGAAGTAAGCGCACCTGTGTGCCGCAACGAGATTTGCAAATGAAAAAAGAAACAGGGAAAATATGCGAAAAAACACAACCCTTAAGTAAGCATAGCAGCAACAACAAAAAGCAATCAAGCAAGCCACGTTAGCACCGCAGCCAAAAGAAAGTGGTAAGCGCTCGAATAGGTAGCAGCATCTTAACAACCCCATTAAAGCTTAGCGAAAGTAAGCAAAATCAACTTGCTCGCACATTCCGAATAATCCTTTTTTATTTATGCACTGGCAGGCGCAGAGTCGCAACGTTGGCTTCGGACTCGCTTTCGCCTTCATTGCCGTTGCAGCCGCCACAGCTACAGCCACAGTCGTAGCCGCAAATTTATGTGCTCGACACACACATACTTCCACATTTGGAATTCGCATTCAAGGCGTATGAAACACACCCAAACAGACGCACAGTGGACCCTCATTGGGATCTATGGCGTTAGCAATAAGTATAAGGACACCATCTGCAATGCCGCTTGGACCCGTTCGCCTCACATAAGCCCCTACAGCGGGTGTCCATAGTGTCCTCTCGTCACGAAAATCACTTAAGACGCAGCAAATATGAGAGGAAGCGGCATAAAATGGGAAATATTGAAAGATGTGCAGCTGCGAAGAAGCGCAGGTGGGGAGCGCAATGATTGAGTTCAATTGTATATGTGTGCGTGCGTGTGTGTGTGTGTTTGGGTATTAGCGCAGGATATCGCATATATATATACGTACACATAAGCCCTTTTTAAAGTGGAATTAGGCTATTTGCGATAGCGCCGCTGTCATTCACACGCTTGTATATGCATTTCTTTGTGTTTGTATGTGTGTGTGTGCAATTTAGGGTCGCATGTGACCTGCCGTCTTAATAACTTAACACTGTGAAGAGGACTGCAAGAAAGGGTTCTATATTGTTTTTGTATAATAATTTATTTATTTTGCTAAATACATACGCTTTTCTTGGGCAATACATTCTTCACTATTAAGTAATAGCCATGCGGACGGACGTGGCGTATGAGCAACTTTTTGGTATTGACTTTATAGAGATTTGGAAATGTGGGAGAACTACCGCCAGTCATATAGAGACCACATAAATGAACTAAAATACTTTGTATAGAGAACTGTAAAATGGATCCGAAACTCCTTGAGATAGAAGACATTAATTTGGATATTATCTATAGAGAAGCTGGTGAGTACTTCTTTTTAGTGAGAAAAACTTAAGGGGGTATTCTGGTCTAGGATTTTGAAAAAAAAAATGTTTTTTTTTTGCATATTTTGAAAGTTTAGACTTTAAATTCGACTTATTTTCGGAGATACAGCCGACGTGGCGTCCGAGCCGGCCGTGCGGTCTCCTAAACTTTAAACGCGTTTTTCTCGTAACTACTTTTTTTGAGGTGGTTGACATGATATCTCAAGTTCTACTGAAACGCTTCCTTTCAAATTTGGTATATATCTTCTTTATACAATGCTCTATCGTGTCTGCCTTGGATTTCCAAAAATTTTGATTTGAAGTATTTTTAAAAAATTCGAAAAGGTCGAAAAAATCGGGTAAAAATTTCTTTTCAAGTCGACGCCATTTTGTTATTTTTTTTTTTTTTTTGAAAATGGTCAACCCGATAACGACATCCTTACTAATGAAGAATCTTCTTGTTTTTTGTGTTTTAGATCTCTACAAGGGTTGAAATCACGTCAACCAGGACGCACCGTTTTTTTTTTTTTTGAAGCCCCCACTCCACCGGCCCGTATCTCGACGAATTTTGGTTTTTTTTCTTGCAATTTTTTTATATTATTAAAATGTCAATAAAAATATATAAAAAATGGATAGTAAACATGTTTTCATTTTTCATGTTCATTTTTTTATCTTAGTTTAAAAAATGCCTAAAATTCATGCGTCTAGAACAGAATACCCCCTTAATGGGAAAAACGAATGCCAAAACTGTATATTACCGTTAGATGTTAAAGATAAATTTTGAAAAATTTGTAACTTTTGATTGCAACTAATAAAAGGGAAGAACCGTAATGTGGAGTATAGATTACAAATAATAATTTTAGGAAGATACGTGGAACATGACTCCGCGTGACCTTTTTCTTTCTTCAAAAATAAAGAGAAACTTAAAGGACCCTCGTATAACAAACATATGAGAAATTGCTGAACTGAACGAGCCAAAGGCTATCCCAAGAAACGAGTTTGTGAAGTGTTCCAACGATTGGATGAAGCGCTGGCATAAGTGCCTAATATCTAATAGGAATCATTTTGAAGGTCACAACTTTAATGTAGACGAATAAACCAATATTTTTAAAATTTTTGAATATTTTTTTCGAAAACCGAAAATTCCCGTTATTTTTTGAACACACGTCATATGTCTTCCCAGCTGTCTGCTCAACTGACCAATTAAATCGTATATTTTTAATTTCACTTTCTTATGTGTGCTCTGCCTAAGCAGCGTGCTGCTGCATAATTACATTTACGAGCACATAACACTTCAGCTACTTTATGAGAGAGTGGTTTACGAACTTTTTTTTTAATATTTAGTTAGCGCACGGCAGGTGATCCCCAGTCAGTGTAATCACAAATTGTTTTTTATAGACAAACCATATACATTCTGAGCAACTTTTCTAGGAGGGCTACTCAAGAAAGCTCACATGCTCTGCCATCTACAAATTTCCTTTATGAAATATGCCACATACTTTCTAAAGCCGCTATTATTGCACACCTTAAGCAACGTCATAAAATGTGAAATATGCCACTTAAGTGGCTTACTACACCACCTTTCACCTTTTGCAACACAACTTAAGAAAAGAGTTTCGCACAATGTGGCTTCCGACTGGGTGAGCCATCGAGCGAGTGAGCGAGCATATCCACTCCAGCCAGCCTTAGGATGCAGCATAAGTGCTTAGTATGTACGCTACATGCGTCCGCTTATTCGATGTTATTGAAAAAGTTCTCGCGCTCAGTGCACAAATTAATTCGCAGTTGAAAAGGAATTCAGTAAGTAGGAAGCATAGGAGCTTGTGGAAGTAGGATGTGTGACTGCAATTCTTGCAAAGATTCTTAGTTCCCACTCAGTTGACTTCTGCTAACTTTCACATTATTTCCTACTTTTCTACTTTTTTCTACTTTACTTCTTCACATCTCTGCTTGTTCGCTGTGACTTTTAAACAGCGACTTTTGTGCACTGCCTTTCAATACTCGATGAACACGAAGGCATAAAAACTCAAATAAATTGTTTGCGAACAAGAAAAGTGAAATCGAAGAAAGGAAATCGAAAAGAATTAGTGAAACCTAGTTGTGCTTACAACAACTAACAAACACACAAACTAACGGTTTGCAGCGACAGTGGCGAGTGGCATGAGGCGGCATGAAAATGAAATTAATACTTGAAGGTTATTATTACGTGTTTGACTCACGACTGTCGTCGTTTTGTGTCTAACAAGAACTATTGATTGGGTAGCAGTCAGGCTACAATTACACACAGGCAAGCATATACCGTTATATACCTAATCATGACAGGCGAAATTGTAGTATATAACGGCATTAAGAGGGTTGGCAGTGGTTTACAAAGTGTGTCACACGCACACACGCACGCGTGTCTACCGACTTTCTGTGCCGTGAGTAAATGTGTACAGCATGAGAAACTTGGAAGACACGAGCACTACGCAAATAAGAGTCAAAGCATACTGTAAAAAAATTAGAAAATGTTTGGCAGCAGCATTTTAAAATATTCACCATGTCACATAGGCTGCAAGCATACATTACGGCGCAAATATTTGCGCAAACATTTCGAAATGCATATATGTATACACACATACATACAAAGTGCGCCTTTGATGTCCTTCGCCAGCACAACTCATAAACTCTCACGGCTCAAACAGCAGAAAGTAGCACAATTTGACGCTCTCAAATATTTACACACACACACATCCACTGCGAGGCAACTTCATTTGTTTGCTCAAATCTTCATGCTGACCGACAGCACACACTGACACACTGGAGACTATACTACACACCGACACACCGCTTTTGGCGTATAACGGAAATGCTTGACATTAAAGTTGGTGACACAATAAAAACATACAAATGACCCGCTTACACGCAGCACAACAATCGGCCGTCCTCTCTCTCTCTCGCCCCGCTACCCCTCCCTGCTGCCCCACTCGCTTCATTTGTTTGGTCGTCTAAGTCTTCATTGGACTTTTATGTCTTCTTGCGCGCGCTACTTTTGCCAAACTTTTACCCAAGCTTCTACTGCTTCGCCGTATCGTCATGTCTACGCAAACAAAAAGTAGATTACACTCCTTTATTGGCCGGCCAAGAGTGGTGTCAGGCAGGCTGCTTGCTTGTAAGCACATTTAATGCTCCATTTCGAAAGCCGCACTCACTCACCACTTGCCTACTTGGACTTGCTTGAATACAATAGAAATTTAGTATATGTTGGCATTTTGTTGTTGTTGTGTTGCTTGGTAAATTTTATTTTATTTCATTTTCCTTGCTCTTGTTATACGCGTATTCCTCATTTGTGTGGCAGCAGTGGCAAGTTCAATGCGATTTTATGTATTAATCGCCATTAAGAAATTCAAAGCAAAGTCGGTTTTGTGGCAGCCACAATACGCTTTTCGGAATTTATGTGTAAACTTCTGTGGGTGTGAATCGAAGAGGGGTTTTGAAACTGAGAGTGTGAGGTACTCTCGTGTTTGGTTGAACGTGTGTGCATATGTGATTTTGGATATTGACCAGCACAATTTGTTTGCTCTTCGGCGTGAAATGGGAATTTAGATGTTAAATTTTATTTTTTAGGAATGGAATTGGGAATTTATCACATGTACCAGAGCAATTGGGATTTTAATTTGAATTTTCGTTTACTTTTGGTATAAATATGTCTGCCTATTTGTCGTTGAGGCTAAATCTCGATTTTAAATTGATAACAAGATAGGTATACAACTTTGCTTCCGCCGTTTTCCTATAGATGTCACTAGGGTCAAGCACTGGTCGATTAAATCGATTAAATCGTTTTATATCGATCTTGGGCATTTGTGTCAACATTAGCCCAACAAAATATTTGTAGAGATCTGTTTGCATCCCAAACTTATTCTCAACTGAAAATGTCACTTTTTGAGCCGATTCTCGACATTTGCGGGAAATTTTGCTTTTATTTTTTAATTCCAAGAAAAGTGCGACTGAGGCACATCGAATGCTTTCGTATACGTACGGTGAGGCTGTCCTAAGTGAAGGAACATGTCGCGAATGGCATTGTAACTGGCGACGAAAAATGGGTCCACTACCATAATCCTAAGAGAAGAAAGTCATGGGGAAAGCCTGGACATGCCTCCACGTCGACGGCAAAACCGAACATTCACGGCGCCAAGGTCATGCTCTGCATTTGGTGGGACCCGCTGAGGGTGATAAATTATGAGCTATTATAAAGCCTAGTGAAACCATCACAGGAGATCGATATCGAACGCAATTGATGCGTTTGAGCCGAGCGCTTAAAGAAAAACGACCACATTTCGAGGAAAGACACGATAAAGTCATTCTCCAGCCTGACAATGCTCGGCCTCACGTTGCAAAGTTGGTCAAAATATATTTGGAGACGCTGAAATGGGATATCTTACTCCACCCGCCGTATTCTCCAGACGTTGCTCCATCTGACTAGCACTTGTTCCGATCGATGGCACACGGTCTAGCTAACGAGCACTTCAGTTCTTATGAAGAAGTCAAAAATTGGCTTGATACTTGGATCGACTCGAAAGATAGAGAGTTCTTTCGTCACGGAATACGCATGCTGCCAGAAAGTTGGTCAAAAATAGTAGCTAGCGACGGCCAATTTTTTGAATAACATTTTTGTAACCGTTTTTATACAAAAAAAGCCTTAAATTTACAAAAAAGAGGGCGGAAGCAAAGTTGTAGACCTAATATAATAAGATTTAGACTTTTATAGAAAAACCTTATTCACTCAAGATCGTATCACAACGATACATTTAGTCCAATTACTGACCTACTGATCTGGTAATTCACTTAAGATCACTTCAAATCCCACATAAGATCAATATTACACTTATACGAGATTTTTAGAATGTAGCTGAGTACTCGAACTATTGATCTTGAAATTAATGAGATCGTCTTTTGAGAAGGTCCTTAAGGTACCTTAAGTTTTGATATATGGTTTAAAGGAAATATGCCTCAAATCGCCTAAAAGTATGCTTCTCGTTCGTTTCCTTGAGAGTTTCTCATCAAATTAACTTTTGTTTGCTCCATTCTCTCCCCTCCTTCTTGTTTAATAAATTCAAAGCAAACATGTTGTGTCTCCAAAACAAATTTACAAAAAATACCAGAAATGCGTTACCAAATATATCAAACTGTTTCAGCCGAAAGTTATGCTTGATTATCAGAGTTCAACATTCGTCGTCTGTCTTGCGCGCTCTGCAAGTTTAATTGCGCTTTTACGTTGAATTTAATGAGTATTTTTACGACAAAACTTTGTAAAGTGAATTGCATAGAGATGACGGAAAGCTTTACGACTCTTCTTATCTTTGAGGTTATGTATGCAGCGCTGTTTAATTATTTTTGTAAACTTGTTTATTCAAATATTTTACTGAATGTCTTTGAAGAATACAAAAATAAAGTATCGTCAAAGCTACTCATGCCTTCTTTGAGTGAAAAAGATCAAAAGCGAATTGCTGTGGTTTGCGGGTCTACTTGGACTTTGCTTGCTAATATATTTTTGGTTTCGATTTTTGGTTTTCCCAATAAACTATCTACCTTTACTCGCTCTCCTTCTGCTACACCGCGTTTCAAGTAATTATGAAGCCAAAAACAAATGACCTTGAATGTCTCCGCGTTGTCCCAAAGAGTGCACGTGCCCAAGAAGTAAAGGAAAAT
The DNA here is from genome assembly GCA_031772095.1 of Zeugodacus tau. Taxonomy (NCBI): domain Eukaryota; kingdom Metazoa; phylum Arthropoda; class Insecta; order Diptera; family Tephritidae; genus Zeugodacus; species Zeugodacus tau. The sequence continues at coordinate 1,089,034 of CM062653.1, read as the reverse complement.
CGAAAACGCAGCGAACGAATTAAGGAATTTTAGCTATTTAGTAGGTAACACAAACACAATTACAGTGGAGCTTCCATAAATCGAACTTCCATAACTCGAAGATCTCCATAACTCGAACTTTTGAACAGGCAATAGAAGTCAAATTTCATACAAATTTTCTACCATAAATCGAACTTGTTGACAAGGTTATAATACAAAATTTAAAATTTTACTATCGAGGCAGATTTTTAAGAGTTCCTATATTCGAGTTAGAGAAGTTCCACTGTATATATTTGGATATTTCTATATATAGTATATGTATGTTTGTAGTGGTTATTAAGTAGCTAGTACTCAGTTGCTTGAGAAGCTTCTATAGACTTATAAAGCACTAAATACTAATACAAGACTGTAACTAATAGAGATTATTTCTTGTTGTTTCAGCAGAACACTTGAGTTTATCAAAGCCTACAGACACACAACGAACAACGTATAGCCGAAATAAGGTCGAAAAAGTTACGTTAAGTACAATGCAGTGTAATGTTTGGATAATTAATTTTATTGTCTAAGTTTAGGGCTTTTTTTGTTGTTGTTTTTGTGGTGAAAGTAGGCGAGCAATGACTGCAATAGTAACAAAACAAGGCAACAACACCAACAACAACAATGAAGAACACTGCTAAGAAGGAATAATTAAGTCACAGCGCAGTGCACAGCCCCAAACAACACCGAATGCGAATGCGAAGGACATTCGTGCTGAAATAAAGAATTGCTGTAAGTCTACATGACTGCGCGTATGTTTGTATTTGTTTTTGTGTAAAGTGATGGAGTTAGTTAGCTTTACATGCTGTATAAATATAGCACAAGCAAGCTGAAGTTCCACACAAATGTTTCTCATTTCATTGTTTTTACGCTACGGACAGCCCTCACTCCCTTTCTTCCCCCTTACACTCCTGCTCTCCTCATTTATTGCAACTACAATGGACACTCTCGGCTTGAATGCGTTATTACACCGGCTGTCGGCGCATGCCGCAGTGGCGAAATGACACACTCAGCCAGCCAGCAGTGAGGCGGCTACTGCAATGAATGCGACGTGTCTACAAACCTTCATTTGCCTGTGTGTTGGCAAACATTTGTAACTGTTAATATTTTCACAAACAACAAATGACGTTGGATTGGTGTGTGTGTTGTTGTTGTTGTTGCTGTGCGCTGTGTCTATGCATTATTCGTTTGCTTTTATGTCCATTTGTCTTTGCATTCTCATTTCATCTATTATGCCAACTAATAACAACGGTAAGTCGGTTTTGCAAACACACACACACATAAACAGATAAACACCGATATTTCTATGTTTGTATGTATGTGTGTGTGTGTGAATTATCAGCCATATGCCACATGTCGCTTGACTAGGAATATTTAACTGCGTGTACGTGCAACATACGCCGTCGCCGCCGCTGCCGCATAGCGCGCTGTACTACTTAACAACCAACCAATACACACACACATACACATATTGGTGAACAAATAATAGAATATTCATTATGTACGCTCTTTGTTCGTTGGTCACATATTTCACCGGTCGGTCGGTGTGCCTTCTGTTCATTTCCTTCAGCTGTCACATAAATAAAGTAAATGTGTAAATGCGCATCTATAAACTCGTCGTTTACACGGTGGAGTCTGGTGGAGTGTGCCAAAGCAGCAGTTAAATTTATACAACTGTAGCGGCAGGTTGAAACAGGTTTGTAATAAATCAATTTTCGCATACAGCTTGCTTTGACGATACGGTTTAAGTTTCATGTTCTGCAGTAAAGTGTTGAGGTTAAAAGATATTCTGAGATCGAAGTGAGATTTAATAAAAAAATTTTCACAAAAACCAATTTATATTTGGAAGGTTCTCATACTCTCTAGATGTCATTTCAAATATACATCGTAAAATCAACAATTTATTAGCAAGTCTTTGTCTATTTTGCATATCTCAAAACTATTTTTGTACATCTCATCAGGACCATGGAAGCGACTACTGAGAGGCATGGAACAAACTTTGTTTTTTTTTTTCAAAATTATTTACAATTATTTAAAAATTGTAAAATGATCTTGTGTGTTCAAAACATAACGGGAGTTGTTAAATCTAAAATTCCATGGGTTAGGAGAGTCCAATCGTCGACATTTTTTTATTGATATTCATATACAGTGGAACTTCTCTAACTCGAAACACAATAATCCACAAAAAAACTTCGAGTTAGAGAGACTTCCGAGTTACAGAAGGTAATTTGTATGAATTTTGACTTCTATTGCCAATTCAATAGTTCGAATTATGGAGAACTTCGGGTTAGAGCAGTTCGAGTTATGGAAATTCAACTGTATATTCAGTATTGTAACGATGTCCCAGCCTCCATATTCGCCAGACATAATTCCGGTTGCCTTTTTGCTATTTCCAAAAATAACGAGAACCATAAAGAGCTATCGCTTAACAAGCAAGAAATCGCTGAAAGCCCAAGGCTATCGAAAAAACTGCGTATGAGAAAAGTTTCGACGTTAGGAAGAAGCGCGGGATAAGTAAATAATATCAAATGGGCACTATTTTGAAAGCGGCAACAACAATAATGTAGATGAATAAATAAATATTGTATCAAAAAATTAACATTCCCGTTATTTTTTGAACACATCTCACATATCCTTTCGGCTGAGAACGCAAATTTTTACGATATTTAAGTTATTAGTTCTTACGATAAATATATATTTACGTGCTACAACATCCATATATGGTGTCTATTGTGATTGGTTAGTGATCTCTCAGCAACTTCCAGTGCAAAGATCTTAGCAGGCGACTGACAGATAACCCTACAATTACCAAACTGACACTTGCTTCTACCAGCCGCAAGGAGCAATCAAGAACACGGAGTTCCACAATTTGCTTGATTTTGGTAATATTTTGACATGCAGATGGCACTGCAAAAGCTGACTTGCATAAATTTGTTGTTTTTGTCAATAGCACGAAGCAACAAAAGTAGTCAAAGAGGCAGGGCTCCGATGTGCTTGTCACTTGCCGGAACTCTTGTTCATTAACGCCAACCGCTGCTTTAACATAAACGATGATTATTGATGGATAATACAGTACTGCTTTCCATTAGAATACAATATTCATTAACAGAAACACTCTAATATCATACACTTGTATACTCACATACAAACATTCCAACTCTTACTGCAGGCGGCAGCCTCAACGTAGTGATTTCTTAGTGGCAAAGCAGAACATCCATGTACTTTACGAATTGTTACAGATACTGCACTCCACAATTGTTGTAAAATCGTTTAACTATATTTTCCAAGTATAATTTGCACTAAATTCACATTTTTAACTAAATTCTATCACGAGACGCTGAGAGTGAAGCACTTTGTTGAAATGGCGGCGGAAATTTGACAGAACACAGTGCTGCATTTTCTATCCGAAAAAGTGTTGGTGGTATTCACTGTTTGGCGAAAAAGAATTGGCACGCGTTGCCAACAATTTTCATTTTTGCTAAAGTATTTCTCTTAAATTGTTTTATTGCATACTTAGCAACAATGATTTAAATATAGATACAGTGGAACTTCTCTAACTCGAATCACCATATTCCGCAAAAAAACTTCGAGTTAGGGAGACTTCGACTTATAGAAATTTTTATTAAAACATACTTTTTTCAAAAAGCTGTAAAATATAGATTTATACACTTTTTTATTTAGTTACTTCGCAAAAAATATTTATGGACATACGATAAAAGATGTTTTCTGTAATTTTGTTTGTTGTATTTTGCTATTGTTTGGCTCTTGACGTCTGTATCTCATGCCTTTGTTATACGATTTATGAAATCTATAAGAGTAATATTATATTTTTTGTTCGGCCCCGTACAATTTAGCGAGACTCTTAAAAAATTCTGCCTCGATAGTAAAATTTTAAATTTTGTACTATGCCCTTGTCGAAAATTTCGATTTATGGAAGGAAATTTGTATGAAAGTTGCACTCTATTGTCACTTCAAGAGTTCGAGTTATGGAGAACTTCGAGTTATGGAAGTTCCACTGTAATACTAACTAATATCTCTTGTTTAACTTAATGCATTTACTTAAAATTTTATTTCATACACACACCTAATGCGGAAGAAGCCGCTGATATCATGGCACTCAGTGCATAAATTTATAAAACGAAATATTTTAACAAAATAATCTATTTTTTGTTGTTGTAATTGCAAATCATAAGTAATTTGCTTTTCGTTTCATAATTTTCCGCACCACTCTGTGAATACCCCTAACAAATTCGTTCGGAGTAAATGCAGTGCTGCGCTTGTCAGTTTCCGCCGCCATTTAAGCTCGACGCGTCGGTTTTGTTGCCGCGAGTGAACAATTTAGTGAAAATCATCAATTTCTCTTGTAATTCTTATGAAAATGCAGTTTCTTGTGTATAAAGTGTTTCTTCGAAATGTTCGCTACTAGGAAATCATGAAATATCTGTGCGGGCGTAGTGTTTTCATAGAAAATTCGCGAAGTAAGCAGTGTAGTGTGTGCCTGCCAAAGGCAATGCAGGTAAAAGGCTTTTAATGAAGATATTCTCAAGTGCAGCAGTGCTTGGCAAAGCGGATGAGCGTCAAATTGGGTTTTGCAGCTACGAATACCTCAAGGTAAGACGAAACTAATGAAAATTTGTTGATAAGCAGAAGTTCTATTGAAGTGTCTTACAATGTATATATGTATATGTATAGCTGCATTCGTTGTTGCTTGTTCTTTACAATAAAAACAATATGTGCAGCCAATATGCGCTAATCGTTGTCGCGCCACCTGTTGGTCAAGAGTGAGGTTAGGCTAAATTTGATCAGCAGGCTATCATTCACAATATAATTACGATGTAAAGCGAATGTAAAAACGTATCGAATGCGTTTATCGTGTAATATCGTAAAAATTACACGTTATTTGTTAGAGAAGCGCTATTTTTAGAAAATTATTGAAAATAATAATGCAATTTAATATGTATTGCTTAAAATTTTTGAAATACATTTTTTGTTAATAATTATTTATTCAAATAATTGCTGTCCAAGAAATAATCTTATATTTGATACGTATAAAGAAATATCGTATATTATATTTTTATATTATAATATCGTATTATTTTTTTTTTTCAGTGGATTTTATGAATTGTTGCTATTATATTTAATGTATTTATAACAAAAATAAAAAAAAAATTAATTTTATTACAGGTTTTTGAGTCGAGCTGTACGAAAAATTGTCCGGTTTGGCGCACATTCGGGCTATATTAGTAGTATTGTAAATTTATATATTTATGTTAAAGCTTTATTTTCTCATATTCATAGGTTTTTTGACAAATTGCCACATTTTAAACTTGACACAGTTATTTAATGGTCTCAATGATTCTATTTATTCTAAAATTAAGCGGTTAGGAGTAGTCAGAGACACGAAAAAATGAGAATTTTCAGTAATTTGTTTTTCTAGTAAATCATGTTATTTTACAAAAGTAATAATATGGCATTATTATATGTTTTGACTTAAAGTCACGAAAATTTGAAAAAAATAATTATAATTTCCAAAGTTATAGCTGTCTGTGTTAAACCAGTTTCAAAAAAAGCTCCTTGCGGTGACAATCATAAGTCCTAGGAGATTCATTCAAAATCAATCGAATAAAAAAAATTAGTTTTATAAATAGGTAATCGGCTGGAACTGATCCGAAGCCTTTTTTTTCAAAAATTAACAAAATGGCGGCCTCAGTAAATATTTTTTTAGATTTTCGGGAAAAATTAGTTGGTCTTAAAAAATCGAAATTTTTGAAAAAAAAAATTCTTCGGATCAGGCGGTTATCGAGTTACAGTTGTCACCTGTTCAAAAAACATAGTTTTGAGATAAACGCATTTAAAGTTTGACACTAGTGTGTTGGAGTGTGCCTGAGCGCTCTTTGTTATTTGTCGAATAACTCGAAAAGTAATTATCGGATCAACTTCAAATTTTCAGAGAATATTTTTAAGAATTTACTCTTAACGAAAATGGCAAAAAATGATTTTTTGAAAATCCTGACTACCCCTAACCCCTTAATCAAATTATAATAAATTTACGTATATTTTTCTACCACGATCACCACTCACCTTATTTTCAATCAAAATGTATTTGATTCAGTAGATTTGGTACTTTTCGTGTTGTTGTATTTGTATATTTTTGTGACACTTTTCTTTTTTTAATATTATTTTTTAAATATATTTTTGCTTTATCAACAAAGCATCAGTAATTGTAATTTTTTCTCAAATTCACAATTCTTTTAAATTTTTTATATTTTTATTATGGCGTTGATTACATTTTTCTCTTTGTTGCATTGTTTTTGTAAACTTTTTCATATTTATTTTTTAGCCACTGCTTTTATAACGGAATACTTTTTAACAAACTCAAGCGCAATACACTGCACTACTTGCATTATTACAAGTTGTCGTTGTTGTTGTCGTTATTACAACTTTCTATTGAAACTTCTACAACTTGTGACGGCGACACTTGGCTGCTGAAAGTTTTCATTTAACGCTTAACTTGCACGAGTTGTAGTTTCTTTTTGCCTTTGTGTTCTAAATTTGTTGAATGCGGCGCTCGCTGTCGTCATAGAACTCGCAGCGTTTAATTATTACAAGTGTTGTTGGTTTTAGTTAACGCACAAGTCTTGCAATATCGCCGTCTGATCTGCTTTGCATCACTTGCCTTCGTGCAATGGTTGCTTTTGTTGTCGCATTTAACTGTCGCATGACTCAGAAGTTGTCGGTTTGTTGGTTGCTCAGTTAACAGTTATTTTTACAATCAAAACGTCGTGTTTTCGTCGCTGCACTTCTTCAGTTGCAGCGTGCTTTTGTTGTCGTTCTTGTTTTTGTTGTTGCGCCTAAAGTTGTCCTGGCATGCATTGCGCTACTGCATCCGGTGCCTGCCTTTGGTATGCAAAGTGTTACTTTCCTGCCTATTTCCTTCCGACTTCACTTCCTTGTGCCACCGGTCGTCGCTGGCATAACGGACGTGTCGGACATACGATACAGCGTCAACTGTCACCGCGCTAGCCTCACACCGTTGCCAGCCAATGCAATGCTACAATGTTTAACGAACTGTCGCGCTGACCGAGCAGCTGAACAACGGTATGCGCTGCCCGTTGACTGACACGTTTCCTGATTTTCTAAATTGAATATTTACCACCGCTGCGACGACAACAAACTACAAGACAAGATGATGACGATTGCCAGCTACTGACGTAGTCCGCAGGCGTTTGCTACTGTTGTTGGTTGGTTTCTATTTGCTGGGAAAGTGGGACTTGAGGTAATTTGCAGTAACGCCAACGAGAAGTGTGTTCGAAAAGGTAGTTCTTGTTGTTAAGTTAGTGTGATGTTAAGACCTCAGTTGAGTTTGAAAATACTCAAGGTTCTCACTTGCCGAAGCACTACCTTTGAATATTTCAATACCAATTTGAAAGGCTTTGCCTACCTTTGCAATGCTCGAACTGTGGAATTGTGAAACTTTTGGCAATAGTTTTGGAAATAATAGTTGTTTGTTGTTGTCTTTTGGCTCTTCGCTTCGTTTTTTCTTCTTTTTTTTTGTATTTTTTATTATTATTTATAAGCTATTTGGATTGGATTGTTTTGAATTGGCAGCAGGTTACATACATAGGTTAGGAGTAGTAGTAGCAGTTGCCCAAAGTGGCGTGAGTTGAAAGGAAAATCTCTTATTTTTGTAATTTTTGTTTTTTCACAAGCATTGAAGATTTTTAATATTTTTTTTTATATTTTTCAATTGATATTTACTGATACCACTTGGCAATCATTTAATGTTTTACCAAGTTTCATTTAATATATTTCTTTATATATTTTTAAAATATTTTTCTTGAATTCTTTGCCTTTTTGGCCACTTCACTTCACGTCATAACATTTATGATTTGTATTCACATCAATTTCTATTCCACTTTAGTATTTTTGTACATATTCGTAATTTAATTCATTTTTTATTTACGGATTTTTCACTTTTTTCACTATTTTTTCCGCACATTCACCACACTATTGTATTTCTTGATATCTCTTTCACCTGCACAATGCTGTGCTTTTGCCATAATTTTCATTTTATTTTGCACTCTTTACTTACGTCAACTTTTTTATTCAATTTGCATATTCTCGCTTTATTGCTTTGTATGTTGTTTCTGTACAGCTTTTTGCGCTGGCCCCCGTGCGTTTTGCTCACACTCGCGTTTTGTACGTTTTTTCATCTGCCACACACACTTGCACATAGCTGTTGTTTGTGTTGTTGATTTGCTTTTATTTCACTGTATTTATCACTTGCTTTATGTTTCGCCATTTCTGACAATTTCAAATTCACCACACACACTACGACGAGAACAACAACACTGTTAAACGACTGCATAAACAGACATCCTTCAAGCATGGCGAGCGCACACGCTATACTCGCACTCGTCACTTTTGCAGCGACTAGCAACAGCATAACCAGCAGCACGAGCGTTTCACGAGCGTAGCGCTCAAATTTGCGCTCAATCGCATCAATCACAGCAATGGCAACTCGCACTCGCTCGCGCTGAGTCGCATTGAGCCACCGTACTCGCTGCTCGTTGGCAGAAGCCTTGCTGCCTGCCTGTGTAGTGTTGCCAGTGCATACAAGTTGCGCTTGCTGTTGTTGTTGTTGTCTTTCGTTTCGAGGCTGCTTGTAGTCCTTGTGGCGCTGTGTGTTTGTTGCTGTTGCTACACCTTCACTTGTGCGCTCGGCTTTCGTGCCACTTGACGCTTGCAAAATCTTCAGTTGCTTGGCTACTTCAAAGTCACGTCTGCTGCTTGCGCATTCAGCATTCGCGCTGCAAGCGGAGCGGTCGTCCACTGTGTAGTGGCGCTGGTAACCAGAACTGACAGCACATATGATGCCCGCACGCAACGAGTTAACCTTCTGCAGCAGACTGTTGCTGCTGGAATGCGTCATCGGAGTGAGTTGGGTGGGCGCTGGGAAGATGCTGCTTGTTGCTGTTTACCGTGTGACTGGCTGCTGCAACGAATGTCGCGAAGCATGTAGGGTACGCCTCGCTGTCAAGCATTTGGCCATGTGGCATGCAATATAACTGGCATTGTTTTTCCGCGAATTTCGATTTCAATGTTTTTGTTGTTTTGTTTTTCTATTACAACAACATTTTAGATGCGCTGTGTTACACGCCCTCCTAGCTGCCAGCCCCGCCAATAGCCCCACGGCGTGTGTGAGCATTCAACACAGCGCTGCCGCACTGCACATTCAAGGTTACTCAGCGAGTAAGCAATTGAACGAGTGGCGGCGGGTGTGCGGGAAGCTAAGGTCCCTTTCACTTTGTTGTTTTTGTTTTTATGTGTGTCAATAGTAATAATTTGATATTTTATTGCTTCTACAACTGGCGTTTTCGGTTTTTGTTGCTTTACGCCTTAGTCAGGCATAAATTTCACGTTAAACCCCTGAAAATATGCCTCGTTCGCACGAAAAGCTCATTTCAGCCCGTTATTCACTCGCGTACTACACTCATGCCAACGCGTTAAATGTATTTTTTAGTCTTTTTTTCCCGAAATTCATGCTGACATTTTCATGGCTTTCCGAAAATTCCAAATATCCTCCTCACCTGCACAGCTTACTCCCGTCTTTTTCTGCAAATTTGCATTTGCCTATTAATTTCCGTCATTTTTGGCTCATTACCTTGCGTTGCCCATTTCGCTGTGCGATTACAAGCGTGTCTGCGCTGTTGTTGGTGTAGCTGTAGCGCCGAAGGGTTTGCACGGTGTAGAGACGTTGTGTCGCCTCGCAGCAGGCACTGCGCCTCTGTAGCGCTGTTTCAGCTGGTGTTTTCCGCCAGCGCGCAGCACCACATACTAGCTGCTCGCTGCCACGCTGCTACTTCAACCGCCTCTCGGGCCCCTCACGTACACGTTCTCGTTCTTTCGCTGCCTTTGCGGACAGCGCCGCCCCCCGCCTATAGTTTTCACACTTCTTACAGCACTCTTTTTACAAGCTTACTGCTGCTGCTGCTGCTGCTTCTTGTTCTTGTACTTCTTCTCGCTTTTGGTGGTCGTGGTGACTACCTACTGCCTGCTTGCTTGCTGCTGGCTGCTAGAACTTTGTATCTATTCCTCTTTAACTTCTGTCACAATTTTTATTGCTGCCTGCGTTGCGTCCTCGCGCTCGTGAATGTCCTTTTTCACTTTTCGTTTGCTCGCCCGTCGTCGCTCGTTTTCTCGCTTTTTAATGCTGCTGCCATTGCACACTTTTCGTATGATTTGACATTGATTTATTGAATTTTTTATTGCTTGACTTTTCAATTTGCACTTTTCACTCATCGACTGACACTTGAGTACACATTTGCATCTTTAATTTCACTTTTTTTTTCAAACACCAATTTTTTCTGCATCGAAATTATGGTTAGCCGAGTTTCGCGTGCGTGTCTTAACGGTTAGGCTCCTCCACTCCAACTACTTTGGCCATAGCGTGTTTCGAATTCAGACCGAGCAAAAGCTCTACGCATTCGTCAGCTCGGCGAATTGTGTGAGAGCCGTCGTTGTCTCTTCGTGTGCTCTTGTGTGGCGCTCAGTGGCCCCTCGTCGTCTGCATGCCTGTCTGCCCGTTTGTCTGCCAGTTGCTTGTACGAATTGCTACTATTTCGGATTTGTTAAAATTCTGCTTGTAAGAAGTCGCTTTCCACTTGTGTGGTGGCTCGTGGGGGTACACTGGAAGAAATCAGAGCTAAAGAAACTATAAATAAGAGATTATACATGCTTAAGTAGCTGCATTGGGCACCTATGTCCTTTAGTATCAGATCCCTTGCTTCATCAATACCCATTATGTCAAGAAGAATCCGAATAGTTAAAAAAATCACCAATTTTTCGATAACTTGATCGATTCCACTTCAACTCATTAATAGGAATCAGACCCGAAAAAATCTATCTCACAAATCCTCATCTTCAACAAAAATCTTTTATTCATTTCAAAAAAAATTCAACTGTGTTCCAAGCGACAGGTCCTCCCCATCAATCGTCATTTCAAAACACTGCAATAGTTCGAAACTGAATCCATGCCGAGCATCCCCACCCACTGGGAACGCACAGGTGAAAGAGAGCCTGTGAGTAATTAAGAAATGAGCGAGTATATTAACAGTTCTCAGAGCGCCAACGTGTGCGTCAAGAGAACAACTGTGTTGAAAAGCTTTGCTGAAGTAACGAGTAGAGCAAGTAACGAGTAAGGAAAAAGGAAATGTGTAGAACAGTATAAAATATGCAATAATCGAAGAGGAATGTCAAATGAGCGATTGGTTAGCAGCAGTTGTATTCTGCTATGTGGATGGTTGCTGCCAACAACACTACACTTCTCAATATATTATCCGTTATACGAAAATTTTGTTAATTTTTTCTAATTTCTATTTCTAATTTCAAACAAATTTTTTCGAACAACAAAACTCAACAAATTTAACTACAATGTAGGGGTTAGACACCAACAGCTGCATGTTGTTGTTAAGCCACACACGCTTTGTGGCCACAATGTGTTGCGCATTCTTGCACGTTGCAGCTGGCAACATGTGCTATGCGGACAACAGCATCCAGCTGCCTCAGTCACTACTTCTTTGTTTTTTTACTATGGTTGTTGTTGTTTTTTTGTCCATACATTTTGCAAGTCATTTGGGACACGGTAAAAAAAGAATGTATTGAACTCGCCTGCAGCGAAATGTCAAAATAGCAACAAGAGTAACGGCAACTACAACAGTTATGTCCTCCGCAATGCAATTAAACGCAATCAAAAAGCAAAGTCATCAATGACGAACGCAAGTGAAGAGCGCGATTGAGAGATGTAAAGGAGGATTGAGTTGAGAGGATTGTGTGTGGTTTTTAGTGGAATGTTGAAGATGCGGCGGATGTGGTGGAGGCCGAAACGTCATTTGGCGAAGGTGATGCAACGTGTAAATATGTAAGCTGTTTGGTTGAGGGAGGTAGTAGGTCCACTATGGTTGTGGGACTACTTGAATAGAAATTCATAGTTGAAAATAGCTGCCCACTCTTTCGTATTTTGATTTTCCTCTTGTAGAAAGTCCTTTTTCCATTATTTAACAACTTCCTGTCACAGTTTCCGCAAGAAGTAAGAAATATTTTTACTCAATATTTGGTGAAAGCGTATATTTTATTGAGAGAGTAATAAGCATTGAGCCTATGAAGCGAATTTCAAGCGCCTTTCGAAATCAAAACCAGGTAGAGTCATTTCATGCGATGAGAGCATAATATATTCAGTCCAACCTACAACTTTTCAGGTTTTTCAAGTGTTTCAAAAGTTCATATTTGATCAGAAGAGAGTGGTTTGAAGCCTTGATTGTGTAACCACAAAGTGGAACTGACTTCTATTGACTCTTAGTGGAGTTTAGCTTCATATGAGAAAGAAAAATTGCTGAATAATTTCTTTTAGATAACAACTAACTCGTTTGTCACTAGTTATGGCCTAGTTACTTTTTCACTACTTGATGTCTAAACTCATAGTAGTTTAACTTTTTTAATTTTTACTCTATTATTCTGCTCTAAAACTCTAAGTTCTAGCATTTATATGTGTTTGAGCAAAATAAATATTTTATTACTCAAAATTCGTTTCAAACTAATTTCCACAATTTTTTTAATTTATCGCAGAACTCTCTAAATTTAAGCTAATTTCAAGGTTCGATTTTTAATGTCACTTCTAAGTTCCAAACCCACAACCATTACTATGTATTTAAAGGCATACCTAACCTATAAAAGTCAAAACATATTCAATTTGCCACTGTTGTTATTATTGCTGTTGTTGTTGTGCTGTTATTTTTACCACTATGATGCGCCTTCGCTTCATTATACGACTAAGTAACTATTTTTCGTCGACAGCGTCATTTTGTCTGTGGTTTTATTGATTTTTGTTGTTGTTGTTGCTGTTATAGCTTTCGACGTTGTTTGCTGTAAGCGCTCCAAAATGGTGTTGATATTGGCGCTTTTTATGTTGCGCCAACATGCTTGACTCCCCATGTGATATATGTGCGCGTATATACATATGACTCTGTTTCTGTTTATGTGTGTGTGCGTGTTTGTGTGTGTGGTCATTACAGTTGGTGCCTTCATGTCTGCGCATAATTATGTACGAGTTGTTGTACTAACTGGCGCATGTATGTAGTTTTGTAAATACTTAACTTTTACTTGCTACTACTACGTGTGTGTAGTTGTTGTTGTTCGCTTGTGACGAAATAGTTTTTTGGGGCAAATTTAAATGGGACACCCCCCTTAGGCAAAATAAACACGAACGTCAACATTAATACTAACACCAATACTGAACAGCAAACAGCTGCTGCTGCTGCGCCTACATGGAGACTCACACTCACACCCACCCACCGACGACGACCAGCTTGCTAACGGCGCTTGAGTGGGCAAACAAGTGCATGAGCTCATAATGACGTCACTGTTAACCCGCTTTCACTGCAAACAGGCACACACATTCACACACGCTCAGCATAGAATTGCAGCAACTGAAGTAGTGAATCACAGCAACATCGCGCTGTCAAGTCACTCATACGCCCCGTACACCCGCAAGCCTGCAGAGTGCACAAGCGTTCACTCACACACACTCTCCTACATTCCTCAGCTAGTAATTTGTGCAGTTGTCTTCTGTTCTTCTGTTCTCTTGTCTGTCAAATATTGCACTCGCAATCGCAATCGCGGCGTCGAGCATGTCATTGAGGGCTCACTTGCGTACTTCCAAAGTTTAATTGAAGTGCGGCCGAGTGCCACACAAGTGGGGTGGAGAGTGGTGTGTCACAGTGGAGGAATGGAATGGTTGTGAGTTGGTTGAGCACATTGCACATTGAATGCCGCCTCATAACTCCTGGTGCCAAATGCAACGCCTCTCTCTATATGTTCGTGGTACGTGTCAGATGGCTTGTGCCGCGGCGTTTTGTTGCCGTTGAATTGGAAAAGGTCAAAGAAAATTGTTTTTCCTGATTTTTATTTATTCTTTTCCTTTTTTGCTTTTGTTTTTGCAATTCATAACTGCCGGTATTGTGTTTGTGCATGCCTGCAGCTTGGCGTATTGAGCGCGTATTGGTGCGCGTTCGAAATTCCTTGCAATTTGTATGCAACATATCTTTGAAAGGATTTGCTTGTCTACACGACACAAGATTCACTGGATTCACTGGAACATGCCGTTTCAAGTATAGGCGCTTAGTGTACTTTTCTACATAGCAATTGGGAACAGATTCCATTAGTTTAATAAGTTGTCTTCGTAGGGAAGAAGAAAGTTCTGCGCAGCATTGGCCTATAACAACGTGCATGCAAATGATATTGAATAAATTCGTAAGCATAACTGTTCGCAAGTGAAATTTATGTGTGCGCAAAGCTGGCTATAGAAGTAAGCATCCTTGAGGCATGCACAAGTTGCAGTCATGGCGATGAATTCTTTAGTTCGGTGGGTGAGCAAGGATTTGAGTTCAAGTGGAAAGTAAAAAGAATTGTATACACTTATTAAAATCACAGGAGGGAGCATTGAGTGCAAAAATATGAATATTCGGCATTTCATTGATTCTCTTCGCAGTTCATTTTATTCAAGGAATTTCGCTATAAATAACATATTTTGTGGACTATAGTGAATATCTTGCTCATTCTCATTTTTCATTGAGTGTTTCTCGAATTGTCTAACGAACTTGTAAAATTTATTTTTATGGGATTATTTATAAGAATTCTTTGGTAGTATCTAATGGTCTTATTTACAAAATATTCTAACTAAATGAGAAATATGCAGGTGGAGACAGTTCCTTGAACAAAAGAATTACAAAAAATCTAAACTTGAACCAACCGAGAATTTCACAGCGACGACACGATATAAGTGAAATCACTTGAGCCTAAAAATATGCTAAAAAATTTAAGAACAGATATTTGGTGCAAAGATTTTTTTAATCACGAATTGAGTTTAACAAATTCAGGAATTTTAGTGAATTAATTCTATAAATAACGCCTTCTATTCCAAACAATTCTCCCGAAACTTGAAACTCCAATCTAAACCACACACTTACACTAAATTCATTACCAAAATTCGACTTCGAAAGACATTCTTAAACGTGTGCAGCAATTCTGGCAAGAATTTGCATAAATACCCAAGCCAATTTAGCTATCGAAGTGTGTTAATGGTGTTAGTGCTGTTGGTGGAGTGAACGCAAACTTGCACTTGAAGCCAATAGCCCTGAGTGAATCACCTTAACCTTCGGACTGCCGTTACAATAGCCGAAACTGCAAGTGAATACTAGCCAAAGAAGCTAGCTGCTCACATATTTACCTACACGCATGCTCTAAAAACAACAACAACAATTTCAAATTCCTTTAGTTACTACGTAGTTAGCCAACATTAGTTGGTAACTAAGAACTCTGAGAATGTTTGTAAACAAGTGCCATTGCTAATTTCGTAAATTGAGCTTGGAAATCACACACGTAGATGGCTTAAAGAGGGTGTGTTTGTAGGAGCGCAAAATAATAATGGTGAAATTGATTGAGTGAATTTCACTTTGGGAAAGCACATTTTAGTTGGAATCATTGGATTTCTTCAATTTTGGCTCTATTAATAGTCGAATTTGTTATTTTACTCAAGAAGCTCCTAAAGAATTGGTGTTGAATATAAGAAAAGAACTTAATTTTTCAGACCGAATAGATTCTATAAAGATCGGTTGCTTGCTTATTGCGTTCCAAGGCATGCTTTATATACTTTCGCTTATTGGGTATTCTTCTGACACAAAAATGAAATCGTCGCGCCTAAATGTAGGCAACATTTTTTAGTCTATGCTTTTTACTGGAATACTAATGACTTTTTCAGTCATATCTAAACTGGGTTCATACGTAATTTCAAACACAATTATTGCAAATTCCGTTATATGCCACATATTTCAATAAAGTCTCAATATATACAAGCAGTTAAATACAATTATTGTATTTGAAAGTACTTGCTATTTTATAACCATAATTCATTATCTTTATTACTCAACTCATTTGCAGTAATTATTATTTTAGCATTTTCCGTTTTTATTTAAACCTAATTGCCTCATACACTCTATGGTCTATTAGTTTTATGGACATCGCACTCACACATACTCACACAATCCACAGCATTCGCTCTCACAACTGCCAGTTAATGATCATAATAAATAAATAAGAATGCATGTAGTTGCAATTTGTGGCCAACTTTGTGTTGCCAACAACGCCCGCGGCCAATCGGTTTGCAAAAAAAAATTTAAACATGAAAATAAACTATGAAATGTGTGTGCTTGGTACCGTTTTATTTGGCAAAATGCCCTAATTGCTGCTCTTTGCAACAAATGCTCGAGCGAGCACTCGTTAGAAGCATTTGTTGTTCATCTCTAACTCCACGAATTTTAAAAGAGTGGAACTGGATATAGTTGGATGGTAGATATAATAAATATATATATATTCTTAAAAAAGTTTACTACACGGGATGTATTCGTTCGAATTCCCCCAGAATTCAATCAGCTAGCGTCAGATCCTCCTATTATAGACTTCGTATAGCTTCTCTGGCTCTATGATTTGGTATTAATTGTTGTTGTTGTAGCCGCTTGAAAAATTCTAAATTAATTTCATAGGGTAAAGTCGTATTTTTAAAACTTGGAACTTGGAAGGCGCCAGCTTACGCTAGGAAAGTCATCTTCGAAAGAAGTGTGAGATTCAAATATGTTTGAGAGAAACCTATATGACTCGTTATTCCTGTGGATCTCGATCTATCTGTGGCATGTTATAATTGAAAATTATTGAATATATATATGATCAGTATGTTGAACTGAGTCGATTTAGCCATGTCCGTCTGTCTGTCTGTCTGTATATATACGAACTAGTCCTTCAGTTTTTAAAATATCGTTTTGAAATTTTGCAGATATTATTTTCTCTTCAAGAAGCTGCTCATATGTCGGAACTGCCGATATCGGACCACTATATCATATAGCTGCCATACAAACTGAACGATCGGAATCAAGAGCTTGTATGGAAAACTTCCGCATTTTACTACATATCTTCACGAAATTTGGTGTGAGTTATTGTTCATAGAAATAATTTAATCTCCGAAAAAAAATTTCAGATCGGTTCACTATAGCATATAGCTGCCATACAAACTGAACGATCGGAATCAAGGGCTTGTATGGAAAATGTTCGCATTTTACTACATATCTTCACGAAATTTGGTGTGAGCTATTGCTCATAGAAATAATTTAATCTCCGAAAAAAATTTTCAGATCGGTTCACTATATCATATAGCTGCCATACAAACTGAACGATCGGAATCAAGGGCTTGTATGGAAAACTTCCGCATTTTACTACATATCTTCACGAAATTTGGTGTGAGTTATTGTTCATAGAAATAATTTAATCTCCGAAAAAAAATTTCAGATCGGTTCACTATAGCATATAGCTGCCATACAAACTGAACGATCGGAATCAAGGGCTTGTATGGAAAATGTTCGCATTTTACTACATATCTTCACGAAATTTGGTGTGAGTTATTGTTCATAGAAATAATTTAATCTCCGAAAAAAATTTTCAGATCGGTTCACTATAGCATATAGCTGCCATACAAACTGAACGATCGGAATCAAGGGCTTGTATGGAAAATGTTCGCATTTTACTACATATCTTCACGTAATTCGGTGTGAGTTATTGCTCATAGAAATAATTTAATCTCCGAAATAATTGTTCAGTAGTGCGTTTCTGTAACTTTTCGTTATGCATAATAACGAACGATATATCGAATTCACTAGTATAACGAAGTGTAGTGTTTCTGTAAGTCTGGTGAAAAGCATTTTCGTTATTTCTTTCGTTATGATATTCGTTATCATATCATTAAAAAAATTTCAGTGATATTTTGCGCCAAAATAAAGATGAGCGAGGTAAGCTGGAAAAATATTGATGTTTTGTTTATGTTTATATTGTTTATATTATTTACAGAAAAAAGTAAGAAGTGGAAAAGTTACCAAACAACAAAAACAAAAATTTCTAGATTTATTGAAAAATCATAGAAATGTTGGTACCGGACAATTTGGTGGCCCAAACAGCGGCAAAGCTGCTAATGCTGTTTGGGCAACTCTCACAGCGGAATTGAATGCATGCGGAGGATCAAATAAAACCGTTGAGCAGTGGAAAAAGGTTCGTTCAGTATATTATATATAAACATATGCAAGTAACGTTTTTGTCTAAAAGTTTAATGATATTCGTTCATTAAACAGTCCAGTAACGTTTTTAATGTTATTTGTATTTATTTTATTAAACATTCGTTTTTTAAATATAAAAATTACACTTATATTTTAAAATGATATATTAAATGATATGAACGATATAAATGAACTGCGACAATTGAAAAGACCTTTCTCGATGGATGATGAAATAGAAGTGTTATGTATCACGCGATTGATCAAACGGTGCCGCTTATTGTACGGGACCGCTGACTGGTAAAGATGCTGAGTAAAATAACATGTTCGCAATGATGTTGCGATGCTTTTGCTGAATAAAGGCAAAAGTCTCCAACGCAACATTAGGATATGTCACTTGCATGTATGTATATATATATATATATATAGAAAAACCCGTAGACGAAAAAAATCTGTAAAAATATAAACACATATGTACATTGTACATACACAATATTTTTTATGTACCTATATAATGATTTTCTTACGTTTGTTTTATTTTGTTTTGTTCCTCTAAATATGTTGGAAATTTAATGTATTTACACATTAATTTTCCTTCAATGATGTTTGTGACTTCTTTTACTGCACGACACACAACTGTCTTGCTTAATGAGCACACAAAATCTTGTCCTGTCGCATAGTAATGAAGAAGCAGCTATCATAATTTGATTCATTAAGAAATTATAACATTGATAATAAATTTATACATTCAAAATATATATATAGTATATAAAATATTATTTGTACTTACGAATAAAATAATAAGAGTAAACAAAACAAATATATTCGTCTACATTGACAGATGTTTATGCATTTATTTTAGTTATAGCACATTTTCTATAACATTGATAACGACTCACCACAACCATAACGAAAGGTGACTTTTCTGAGTTACAGAAACACTTCAAAACAATTGTTCGTTATAAACCTTTCGTTACGCAAAAGTGATATTTCTTTCGATATCATAACGAAAAGTTACAGAAACGCACTACAGATCGGTTCAATATAGCATATAGCTGCCATACAAACTGAACGATCGGAATCAAGGGCTTTCGCAACTTTCGCAATTGACGTGGTATCTTCACGAAATTTGACATGGATTACTGCTTAAGGTAATAATATAATCTCCGAAGAAATTGTTCAGCTCGGTTAACTATATAACATTAATGTTTCTAGCAAACAACCCGGCTAAAAAGAATTAGTAAAAAGTTTTCTTTTTTTTACTTACTTTTTCTTACGTCTTTAGATTTGCTTAAACACATAGTTACTAAAAGAAATGCACCTGTGAAGGGTATATTAGCTTCGGTACAACCGAAGTTAACGCTTTTTCTTGTTTTGTAATAATTTTATATAGTATCGGAATACAGGATTTCTTGGGGACCTATGATTAACACTCGTTATTTAAAGGTTTTTAATGACTTTACTTTTAATAACACAAAATCTCTCTCCCATTCGCCTCAAAATACACCTTGAAAAATAAAAGAGTTGCACTTTTGTTTATAAAAAAATTTATTTGAACCCCTTTAAACTATTTTTTTTAAATAAAACATTGCTTCAGTGGGTTCCATAAAACCGTGACCTTCATGCCGAACTCGCATTAAATAAAGGTTATACAATTAAATCTTAATTAAAATACGACTTTAATTACAGTTATTGTTGTATACTTCACATTCTTCCACTTTACAAAGTATTTTGTTGTTATTGGTTTACACTCTTTAAAGCATTATTAAAGCAACAAAACTTATGCGCTGAACATACGTAATAAATAAACATTAGAGATTTTCACAAGTTGTATAAAAAGTTGTATAATTATAAACGCGCAGACATAAGCTAAATTTCGCATATTACAAAAACAAAAAAAAAAACACAAAATTCATATAAAAATTAAACTAAACTAAATTAATTATAAACTTACACATACATATATACATACATAGTATATGATTACAAACGAGATAAGTTACATAAATACAAATATTTAAAAATTAAGCTAAAATACAACAGTTATGTACACTAATTATTTGTCCATTATTTGAGATTACATAAATCATAAATCGCTTCCAAAATGGAAAATTATCTTTGTGAGTATGAAATATATGTATTTTACACATGTATATCTATTTATAAATCCTCTGTTGTAGTTGTAGTTGTGTAGCGTAGGTCACTACGTGTCCAGGTCGCACGCCTAAAGCACCAGCAGCAGCACGACCGTCGCCCGGAACTCCAACTTCAGCTGCAACCCGTTGCACTAGCTGCCGTTGCTGGCGCCGTCTTTCTTCTTCGGTCGCAGGATGAAGTTCAAATTGTAGGTCGTATTCACCGCGTAGTAGACGTTCGCATTCTTCGGCATCACCAGCTCCTTATCGGGCAGCACCTGTGCGAGCGTGTAGTCGTCGGGATCAGCCTCAAGACCGAGCTTCATCATCGCATTCCGTATGACGTGCGGTGTGCGCTCGTTGTTGCCCAGCATTATGCTCTTGTACAGCACAATGCCGTCCAACTCGACATTCTCCGTCTCGTACGTCACTCTGATGATGTAGAAGTCGGGCGCATTATTTGTCTTCGTGCCCGGCGATTGCACCAGCTGTGCGTTTATGATGGGCGAACCGACATTCAGCTGTGTGTTGTTGTTGCCGCTGCCGCGCACACCATTCGTCGAGTGTGAGTGCGTCATTTTCGTATTCGATTTTTGACCACCCGAGTTGCTCGAGTCCATCGACAGATTCGAGACGCTGCTGGAGGCTGACATGAGCGATGCATTCGGCGCCTGTGCGTCGCGATCGAGCGAATTGTGTCGCGAACTGTAGTGCGAGCTGTAGCTGTTGTTCAGTTCACAGTAGAACTGTGACCCAGCGCCGCTGCTCGAGTTCGACGCTATCGAATCGGTCTTGCGGTGTCCATTGCCACCCATGGAGTTCGAGGAGATCGTCGTGTTTGTCAGCGATGTATTCGTCGACGCGGTCGATTTGCGCGGCGCCGGCGGTGGCGACTCGAGTTGGCAGGAGAGTGCATGCGCCTCACGCTCATCCAGCACTAGCACCGACGCAAACCAGCGATCGAAGTTTGTGTCTTCGCGCAGGTTGTACGTATTGGCGGCACCCTGTAGCAATTTGATTTGCGCCAGCACTTCGAACTCTTTGCGTTTCTTATCGAAATTAATGAGCTGGTGTTCGCCTATCGTGTCCGGTATGGCGGCGTGTATCATTGTGAGGTCGGTGAGGAAGGTGCCCAGGTATGGTATGGTGCCATGCGACGTCTGCGTGCTCTGTGACATGGAACGAAAGAAGAAAAGATAATTAGTGGTGTGTGCTAATGCATGGCTAAATGGGGGTGTGTCTGTTGTACGCAGTGTTTGGGTCAGTTGCACTGTTAGGGTCGATACTGTTTCGCAATGTACACTCACTTGTTTCTGTATGATCTTCTGCAGATGGCGATCGTGCTCACCCACCGTGTCGGCGAATTTCGCAGTGCCCTCACGCATGAGTACTTCGCGCTGCGCCCAAGCGTTGTTGTCCTCCGAAAATATTCTGGCAAGTTCATTGAAAATCTCCATCTGAAAAAGAGAAGAGGTCTCAGTTTTGGAAGCAAAATGTTTTTGATGAAGTCTAACCTTTTCTTTGGGTAGCACGGCCCATATTTTTGAAAGTCTGTAAATAGGATTCGATTGCAGTCCGGATATGATTGCCTTCAGCGAAGAAAAGTTCTTCAGCAAACGCAACTCTTGCGCAATGTCAATCCAGGTGGCAATATTTAAAGCACGCTCCTGAAACGAAAGTCGAGTTCAAATGTTATTATGTAGATAATGGAATATATTACAATTATAACAACCCACCTGCGGTTTGAGTCGGGGCTCTATCAGTATGCTGGAAATGACTCTAAAGAGCACAGCATTGAACTGATTTATGGTGGCCACCACTGTCTCCGAACCACTTTTGTCGCGTCGCGCCCACGTTGCACCGAGGCACTGATGCGGTATCAAGCGCTTGAACAGCTCCGAGTCCATGCGCGTCAGCTGTTCGGCGAAATGACGCACCGGCACATGTGGGAAACGGAATGCCTGCAGGAAATGCGTGGGTCCACGAAATGCCGGTGCCAAACACAGCCCCGCAAATTGCTCCGTGAACTCTGCGTTGTACTGTTGCGGCAGCAGACCCACGCTCATGTTCATATTCATGCCGCCACCGTTCGCATTCGCACCCACACCACTCGCCAGCCATGGCGGCACACTACTCTCGCCATATACCTGCTGACGCAGTATGCGCTCCAGTCGATGCAGCACCTTCAAATGCAACTCAGAGCGCGGCAAACGCTTCGAGGCAAACGTCAATATCTGCCGCAGGTTGTCCTCATTCCAATCCTCCGGAAAGCCATCCAACCACACATGCAACGCCGAGACTAGTGTTTTTTTGTGTTGTTCATGTATGGACGCCGCCGGATCGTAATTGACATCCTCCAATTGTTGGTGCTCTTCGATCTCTTGCAGATGCTTGTCATTGAGTGTGTCGTAGCGTCGTATCAGCAGATTGAGCACCTCTTTGGGTGTGGAGAAGGTGCGGTAGGTGGAGAGGAACACATTGATGAATGTCGATTCCAATTCACCATCGTCTGTGGCTAACGCCTCGACTAGGCGTGCCAATGTGGCCGCCTTCACGAAGCGCACTCGCACCGTTTCCCATTCGAGGTGGCTAATTTCATCGTCCGAATCCTGAATGACGTCGTCGCACCCAAAATGTAATGTAAGCGTGTGCGTATGTAAATAGGGGAAAATTGATTAATGCATTTTCATTTGGGTTAGTCAAGGTGAAATTGCCTTTTGGGCAAACAAACTTAATTACAAAGAAAGCTACGTGGGGCAGGTGGCCTGCCACAACAGCCGTTCGCTTGCGTACTTACGTTATTCGCCGATGGTGTGGGTCGATGGTAGCGCACCTTCTTAAGGTAGACTGTGAAAATGGCATTCTTCTCGTGCTCCTCGCCCCAGAGACGCCACGTGGGCTGCAATGGCACATAAATCAAAATGGAAAATTAAATTTTATTAGAACATTCAATTATCGGTCTGGTCGGTTAGTGTTCGAAAGGAAGGCTAACCTTTGACGAGTCAAACACAATCGATAACTACATAACTGTATATATATATAGTAGTAAATGCAAACAGAAAGTAAATGCTAATATATATATATGTATGTATGTAAGTAAATGTGTGTGGCTCTAATAGTTGTTTGGATTCGACATGCTCACAATAAATCGATTTTGTGGCGCTTGAATGTTTTTCGAGTAAATGTAAAAGGTGAACGTTTGGAAAAATTGTGTGGAGTGCTACGTGCATACTCGTACTTTGAGTAGAGATATTGCACAAAATGTATTTTCTAATTAGCTTGCTTGTCTGCTTAATTGGCAAAAGTTTCTATCACTTTTGTGCCTTTTCTTCAAGACAAAATTGCTTAAATGAGTTTTTACTGTTATGTAATAGATTAGAGTAGCAAAAATAAGTTGTAAAGAGCTTTTTAAGCAGTGAGCTTTTGTAGGTTCTGTAGCTTTTAAAGGTTCTTAGACGCTTTGAGCTATGGAAATTTCATATGACGTCACTTTAGCTATATTCTGAGTGATTAGAGCAACTTTACAGCTTTCAAAAAACTTAAAATTTTCAAGACTGGAATCGTTTTCGTTCTATCCTCTAACAAGATATTTGTCATATGACCCAAAATATGATTTATAATGAAAATAGAACTGCAGTCAATGATATTCCAGAGAAATAACGAGAAAAAACGTTTCGTGAAGATATGTAGTAAAATGTGGAAGTTTTCCATACAAGCCTTTGATTCCGATCGTTCAGTTTGTATGGCAGCTATATGCTATAGTGAACCGATCTGAACAATTTTTTCGGAGATTAAATTATTTCTATGAGCAATAACTCACACGAAATTTCGTGAAGATATGTAGCAAAATGCGGAAGTTTTCCATACAAGCCCTTGATTCCGATCGTTCAGTTTGTATGGCAGCTATATGATATAGTGGTCCGATATCGGCAGTTCCGACAAATGAGCAGCTTCTTGAAGAGAAAATAACATCTGCCAAATTTCAAAACGATATCTTAAAAACTGAAGGACTAGTTCGTATATATACAGACAGACGGACAGACAGACGGACATGGCTAAATTGACTCAGTTCAACATACTGATCATTTATATATATAAATAAAATTTATAGGGTCTCCGACGCTTCCTTCTGGCTGTTACAAACTTCGTGACAAACTTAATATACCCTGTTCAGGGTATAAAATTCTGGGCGGGAGGAATATTATAATCAATAATTGATTCTTATCGTTTTTACTATATTAAAAGCTCGTTTTTAAGCGCTTATATAACTATAGACTGAACTTGTACTGTCTATCTTTGTACTATCCTAAATCCTATCCACGGGCCATCAGTAAGCGTACTTCTAAGGGTAAAAAAACGTTACTTGTTCAAGGGGTTTACCCAAAAAGCTTATAAAGCTCTGTAAGTTTGAAAGCTAGCAACAGTCTGAAACTCAAGCATTGAACATCTAAGAGAAAAAATGTAACTTGTTTAAGGGGTTTACCCAAAAAGCTTATAAAGCTTTGAAAGTTTAAAAGCTTAAAGCACGCCAAAAATAGTATAATATAAGTTTAACAAGATTGAACGTGCGCTATTCTGAAAAACTAGCAAATCAACAAGTAAATTTCTACGGATAATAAATCTTAATCTGTTGAAGGAGGTTCTCAAAACAGTACAGAACTTGGACTGAGCCACTAACAATCAACTTGGGAAATTCTAAGAGTAAAGAAACGTAACTTGAAACCTTAAAGTTACAAAAAATCAACTCAAAAAAATTTTGGTTAAAGCTTTGAAAGTTTAAAAGCTTTCAAAAACATTAAAAAGTTATAAGTTCGAGAGCTCTATAATAAATACATATAAATTTTATAAGCAATGAAAGCGCCGAATGCCTTTGTTGATTTAATCTAACTGATAACCATAGACCGCCAAGCGTCACAGCTCGCCACATATCAATCGATATTAATTGTATTAATTGATAACATAAAAACTTTCTTTCTCACTTAATTAAAAGTTTTCAATGAATTTTTCAATTGCCATTTAACGGATATTATCAGATTTTATTTTAATTGCAAGTGGAAGTAATTCGCAATTTCGCCACTTTCGTTGTTAATTAAAATAAATTAAAATATAGATATATATATATATATATATTTACATATATATATGAGTGTGTGATATATACAATATTCATGGCAGTTGCAATAAACAGGCCGCTGAAGAAATTCATGCGAAATGTATTTAAATTAAATGTGTTACTCTGCATTTCCACTATAAACAAAGGCGGCCGCAGAGTTCAGAATTACTCGCCAGACACTACGACGCACTCATATAATACATACTTTCGAACTAAAAATGCTTTTGCATATTAACGAAATTGTTTATTAAAAAGTGAGCGGAGCGAAATTATGAATCGCGAACATCCGTTGAATGAAATCGAATTACAAGGAAAAAAGCACATGCTAAATTACACATACAAGCGCACATATGTATGACTTGCATGTGTGTGTGTCTAAATGGAAAAATTAAAATCACACACACACACACACATATATACTAAGTGCACTATGTGAGCATTTGTAAAAATTTAAATGCGCTGAAACATTAATTGAATAGCACGTACAACAATGGCAATGGACCGTAGAAATGCCTCCATGTGTATGTGTGTGTGTGTGTGTCTCTATATATGCAAATGCCTTGCAATATGCACAAACGGATAGCTCGCCATGGCAAATTAGGTTTAAAACACAGCATTTTCCACATAATTACACGAATTACATATGCAACACAGGCCTCATATTATGCACCACACACACTCAGTCATATGTGTGTGTAGTGCCGCAGCAGCCGCCCACCGCTGTGGGTCATTAGCTGGATAGCGCCGTACGCGCCTGTTACTGGTACGCGACTCGCGCTTTAATTGAAACTAAATTGGACGCTTTCACTGACAGCACACTGGCATCAGTGCAGTACAGTGTTGGTCATGAATTCAATTATGTGCCGGCGCAGCAGCCAACAAAGAGA
Source organism: Zeugodacus tau (assembly GCA_031772095.1). NCBI lineage: Eukaryota > Metazoa > Arthropoda > Insecta > Diptera > Tephritidae > Zeugodacus > Zeugodacus tau. Next base: position 1,062,738 of record CM062653.1, on the reverse strand, counting down.
CCGTCTAAAATAGTTTCTATTGAGAGTAGCAAAGCAAGTTCATTCAATTATTCTTGCATAATAGTGTGCGAAGTATGTGCGTATCAATGATGGCTCGAGGGTGGCTCAATTAGATTATATTAGGAACGATGCATGTCAGTACCGACACAACCTAAAATTTTAAGGTCTATATTTTTATACTCTCGCAACAAAAGTGGCTAAGAGAGTATTATAGTTTTGTCACATAACGGTACATATTTGGTATAAAGGATCGCACTATGAAGGGGCATATTTGGATGTAATTTTTTTGGGGAAGTGGGCGTGGCCCCGCCCCCAAATATGTTTTTTGTATATATCTCCCCAACCAATAAAGCTATATAAACCAAACTTTCGTTTCTTTTAGCCACTTCCTAATACCGTCCAAAAATGAAAGAAATGGGATAATAACCACGCCTACCTCCCATACAAAGGTTCGGTTAAAAATGACTAAAACTGAGTTAACTCAGTAACGAAAAACGCCAGAAACACTAAATTTCACATAAGAAATGGCAGATGGAAGCTGCCCTCAGATTTTTTTCAAAATGGGCGTGGCGTCGCCCATTATGGGTCAAAAACCATATCTCAGGAACTACTCGACCGATTTCAATGAAACTTGGTTTGTAATAGTTTCCTTATATACCAATGATATGTTGTGAAAATAGGCCAAATCGCTTAACAACCACGCCTACTTCCTATATACCAGAACTTTGAAGATGATCTGAATCGTTTACTTTACAATATATAAAGTAAGCACTAGTGAAGATATCGGCGCAGAACTTTGCACAAATACTCTGTTTATAGTGTGGCATCCCCATGCTAAAAATCGCCGAAATCGGACCATGGGTTTTTAAGGCCCCATATATCGAACACGAGGACCTCGGTGCTTCTAACCTAATATTAGGGTTTCCAACTTTCAATGGACTTTATGACGAATATGTGGGTCAAATTGTGTATTATATAATATAAATAAAGTTAAATAAATAAATTGCGAGAGTATAAAATTTGCGGTTACACCCGAACTTAACCCTTCCTTACTTGTTTGCTATTCTTTTCTTGCACATCAAAACAATTTTATCATTCTAAAAGAAATCCTTAAAGGAAACGAAACCCGAAATCTTAGAAGTCAGATATCAATTCGGATTTAACAGCACAACCGTTTTTGTGGCAAGCCAAGCTCTGTCACATATCAAAGTACTTATTTAGCAGCACTTAGAAGATGAAAACTACACTTGAAGATAACATCATGAGACTTGAACAACTACAGTGTCTCTAAAAGCATACGGGACTTCTCCGCTTTTCACAACAAAGACTGATTGACACAAAGGAAGGCAAATATTTGGCGCTCGCTTTGTTTTTGTTGTAGCCACCGCCCACCAAGCAACATAATTTGTTACTTCATTCTTTCTTTTTGTAATTTTTTTTCTTTTTGTTGTAAAAAGGCTGTTGCTGCCATATGTTAGTTATTATGATAATAAACGCGCGAGCAGCAATTAATTTTTTGCTGCTGCCCCAAGAAAAATGATCGCTAAGACACACTCGCTGCTGGCAGCTTGTTTACAAATTTGCCGGTTTTCCACACAACAATTTCGCAATTCTACAGAAATCTGCTCGCGTTTAACCAAATTGCTGAGGAAGTGGCGAGGGCGCTCACGTGAGAAGAAGGAATATACAGTCGAATAGCGGTATTTTTCTTATTCCGCCAACAACAACACGATGTCGATTCTTTTTGTAGTTTTTTGTTGTTTTTTTTTTTTTGCTTTATGAACGGTTGTTTCATTCATTTGTGTAATATTATATTTTATGGCTTGTTTGCACTCAAATACATATTTATTACAAGTGTGCGGGTGTGTGTGTTCGTCTCTTGCCAAATGTTTGGCTTGCGCTCTTGGCAGATCTTTCACTAATTGAGCACTTAAATAATTTCGTATTCAAGATTAAGTACCGTTAAATGTGTTGAAATAATCACAAAAAAATCCTTGTAAAATAAAAAAAAACATTAAAAAATAAAAAATAACAACAAAAACCAAAAATATTTTTCTTTGTACTCAAAGACAGCTTTTTTTGATTTTTTATTTTTATACCATAAACAAACTTAATAGTTTGTCTCGAAGTTTGTAACACCCAGAACGAAGCGTCGGAGGCCCTATAAAGTATGTATATCATGATGATCAGTATGTTGAACTGAGTCGATTTAGCCATGTCCGTCTGTCTGTCCGTCCGTCTGTCTGTCTGTATATATACGAACTAGTCCTTCAGTTTTTAAGATATCGTTTTGAAATTTTGCAGATGTTATTTTCTCTTCAAGAAACTGCTCATTTGTCGGAACTGCCGATATCGGACCACTATATCATATAGCTGCCATACAAACCGAACGATCGGAATCAAGGGCTTGTATGGAAAATTTTCGCATTTTACTGCATATCTTCACGAAATTTGGTGTGAGTTATTGTTCATAGAAATAATTTAATCTTCGAAAAAATTGTTCAGATCGGTTCACTATAGCATATAGCTGCCATACAAACCGAACGATCGGAATCATAGTTACTAAAAGAAATGCACCTGTGAAGGGTATAATAGCTTAACGTTTTTTCTTGTTTTTTAAACATTTATGAAATGCCTCAACTTAACCGGTTGCTGTGGCACGTTCAGCCCAAATTATTTATAAATTTTCTTGTGTTTTTGAGAATTTTGTGCAAGTAGCACAATTATTTGGTAATTTATTTGTTTCCAAGGTAAATTATTTCAAACAAATTCGAGTGCAAATGGCGCGGAATCCGTCAAAAATGTGCATAATTTTGGAAGAAGAATCTCTTTGAACTTTCTGCAATTGCATATATCATGTGTATGCTCCATAATTTTTAATTTTATTTTAATTTCTATTTTAATTAGAGCTGCCAGGCATTAGAAATCATGTGCTTGGCGCCACTTATTTGCTGACTCATATGCGCATTGAGGTGTGTATGATTATCTGAATTCTTCTACCTTTAAATAAAAATCAAAATTTGTACTACAAAAGTGTTGAAATCAAGCATGATTTGTCTGCTTATATCTTCAGTAAGGTAATTAATTAAATCTACTACATATTGGCACACCCTAATGTAGCTTAATTAAATTTTTAAAACATATATTTTTTGTCTAATTCTTATTTCAAACAAATATTATGTCAAGAAAACGCCATTTAAAATCATGAGTAGTTCTAATTTTACATTTCTGAATGAAAGCTCGAAAGCCGCAAATTACATAGCAACACATTTCGCCCGCCTTATCGCCACCGTTATCAATCATGACGATTAGTCGCACACACATGCAAACTTTGCTCGCATTAAATACTATCACGTTGTGTGATAAACAAATTTGCAAATAAAATATAAACAATCCCTGACCCTGCTCTTTGCTGTAGCGCCCTCCCAGCAGTGCGCTCTCCACCACCCACATCACACTATTTGCTCCGCTATTAGCTTTGACAGTTGGACACTTTGCTTGTGCGCTATCGAGACGTGAATTTATAAAAATAGCGTGAGAAAGAAGCAGCGTCTATAAAAAAATCGGAAAACAGAGAAAAAACACAGAAGAACCATTTTCAATGTTACCCTAAAAATAAGGATGAACAAAACAAAAACCGTTATAAATAAATGAAAATATGCAAATCACATAAAGTTGTCTGCGCGTCGATTTGTCTAATGTCCTCCTATCCATTGTTAAAATAAACACATACAAATATATTTACAAAACTATATACGAGGTGCGTTCAAAAAATAACGGGAATTTTCGAATTTTGAAAAAATGTTTATTATTTCATAAAAAAATGAAAAAATTTGACAATTTGAAGAAATTTGAAAATTTTCAAATTCCACACACAAAAATGTTGAACAAACAAAAAATGTTGAAAATTGTGCTTTTGAATTATAGAAAATTTTAAATCGCGTTTTTGTTTGCACACACCTCATATGTATGTATGTTTGTTCGTTTTCATATATTTTGGTCACATGACGTTTCTACTATATACATACGTATATACTATACGCGAGGTGTGTTCAAAAAATAACGGGAATTTTCGAATTTTGAAAAAATGTTTATTCTTTCATAAAAAATTAAAAAATTTGACAATTTGAAGAAATTTGAAAATCTTCAAATTCCCGTTATTTTTTGAACACACAAAAAATTTTGGAAAATTGTGCTTTTGAATTATAGGAAATTTATTTTATTTTGGTCATTTGACGTTTCAAAACAAACATGGGATTTCTAAGCGATTTTTTTCTGCTCCAATAATATGTCGGTATGTATTGTGAAATTTGCATGTTTACAAACTTGTTGTTGCTTTTTGGTATATTTTAGTGTTTCACTATCGAAAAAAGTGAATTGCGAGAATATATTATAGAAAGTTAAAAGTTTCTACTTAATTTTCATCATTACTTCCTTTCTTTACGATGATTAATGACAGCTGACAAGCATATTTCTAGCTTAACTAAGCATTTCGTAGATATCTTAGCGCTCACTTTCATCGAGTTCTACTTTCAAGCTGCTTATGCAGCATCTCTCTCTATTCATATGTAAATATGTATGTATATACATATATAAATTTCAAGTCTGTATATAACAAAGAGGAGAATCCACTCGACGACTTATCAACATTGGCATACTCACATTGAACAAATGGCAACATGTTACTACGATAAACCGGTTTCAAACGGCACATTGCGTACAAATTGCCGTTTTGCATATTCTGCGAGCAATCGAGTAGTCTTGTTGGCTTGGCTTATGCGAGAGTTTATAAATAAAATTGTCGATAATTTGAACAAAAGTAAACAATTTGCCAATTTATGCCATAAACTTATCTGCGGAATGCGAGTATACGAGTGTTGGAGCACTTCAAAACTGATTTGCCGCAATATTTTATGGAAATAAAATTAATTTATTGAATTTCTCATTATAAATTGTGCACAAACACTCATGCGTGGCGATGTTTTTTGGCTTTTTGATGTTTTTATACGCTCGCAAAAGAAATTGCTAAGAGAGTACACCTTCCATACAAAGGTTAGGTTAAAAATTACTAAAAGTGCGTTAACTCACTAACGGAAAACTAAGATTAAAAAAAAGAAGGGAAATGTGCGTGGGGCTGCCCACTTATGGGTCAAAAACCATACCTCAGAAACTACTCGACCGATTTCAATGAAATTCGGTACGAAATACTTTCTAGACACTCTGATGACACGGATGGAAGATAAGCGAAATCGTATGTATATTTGGTTTCATCGTTTATTCCATAACGGGAACCAGTTGACTCATTTCAGTTCCGATAACATCATTACCCCTTATCAAGTTCCAGCCACCTCATACCCGGTCACCCCATATAAGGTTCCGGTTACCCCATATCCGGCCACCTCCGGTTTCCCCATTTCAGATCCGGTTACCCCATGTACAGTTCCGGACACCTAATTACCCACATCTGGTTCCGGATGCACCATATCCGGTCATCTCATTTCCTGTTACCCCATATCCGGTTCCGGTTACCCCGTTTCCGGTTCCGATAACCCGGCAGAGCCGAGCAGAACTTAAGTGTGGGGCACCACAACATTAGGAACTTCGATTTTGACAATCTTGGTGTCATATGAAAGTGAATTTTCATAACTATAACATTAGCTTATTAAAATTAAAGTAAATTTCTAAAAAACTAACAGCTGTGTCTTTTTAAAGAAAATGTTCGGTTACATCCGAATTTTTTACTTTTCCATATTTTTCATGATATGAAGTTTGTTTTTAAGTAAACGTATAATTGGACTCTAGGTATAAGATTATTCAGACAGATATTGTCGAACAATATTTTAGGCTAAAGTAAGTTTTCCTCAGAGTTTCCACTAAAAAAGAGCTCTTCTTCACTATGTATATTCAATTCAAATATTCATACATTAATTTACCTTCGTGTAACAGTAATTTTTCGCATGCAAATCTTTTGTTTTCTTCGAGAGATTGCGCAAGGTGGCGCCCGTGCAGGCGCACAAATATTTCAAACTGGACACCACTTTCTTCTCAGCGCTCGTGGCGTCGAGATCATCGTACGAATGATATGAACTGTTGCGGCGTGACTTCGACAGGGGCGTGGTACATGATGAGTTCGTGGGCGATTTGAAGAAAAGATCGAATGTGGGCGCCGACTTGTGATGGCGAAAATGATGAAATTGTAATGTTTGGGTTTTCACCGTGTCTTTCTTGAACTTGGTTGGAGATTCGTGCGGGGCGGGGGATGGTTGTGGTGATTTCGGGGTACGTGGGGAAGCTGGTGGTTTTGGCGATTTTGATGGTTGATATTTTGTGTCATTGGAATGTGACGCCGGTGACTGTTGTTGTTGTTGATCTAACGCTGGTAGCGGTGCTGGTTTTAACACATGTTTCAGCTGTTGCTGCAATTGCTTTTGCAATTGTTGTTGCAACAATTGTTGTTTTTGCAACAGCTGTTGTTGTTGTTGTTGCTGTTGCTGCTGTTGCGGTTTGATGTGTAGCAAAGTTTTCGGTTTTGGCGGCAGCGGTGGCGGCACACCGTAATCCAGCGAAGGCATTAAACTACCGCTATCAATTTGTTCGACTTGCTGTTGTTGTTGTTGTTGCAGCTGTTGCTGTGAAGTAAATTGACTCTGAGTTTGTGTTTGCTGAGGCAGATGCTGATGCTGATGCTGATGATGGCTATGACTATGCTTGTGAAGATGTTGATGTTGATGATGATGCTGATGCTTGATTTGTTGTTGCTGCTGTTGTTGTTGTTGTAACAGCGCGTGATTTATCTGGTCGATTTCGTGTTGCTTGCAAATCGCCGGATTGTGTAGTAAATGTTGCAACTGATGTTCGCTGCTGTGGCACTTCGTCAACTTCAGCGGTTTCGGTGGTTTCGGGGGTGGCGGTGAGGTACGTGTAGGTCGGGGTAGACGCGTTTGCTGACGCCGCAATGACTCTTGACTGCCGTTGCTCCTACCAGAGTCAATTTGGCTGTCCTCGTCGTCGTCGTCGCTGATTGCTCGCTCTATTGTTGTTATTGCTGTTGCTGTTGTTGCTTTAGTATTCACTGCTGACGGGCTGCCACTTTCAATTATGAAACTCTATATGTGAAAAAATGTGCAATGAAATTGAATATGTTCAACGAACATGACGCGCCGCAAATGGCAAAACGCTTGGATTGAAACTGAACAACACAAAGGGGGGCACATGGCATTGATTGCAATCGTTTGGAGGAAAAAGTTTTTCGCGTTTTTTTTCTTTATTTGAAATGTGAAAATAAGTATGTTCACTGCTATCTCTTAATATAAATTATTTTAATCAATATCTGGCAAATTTAATCAAATCAAATTAAAATTGATTTTCTTTTAAGCTAAGTTCAACAGAGATTTCAGCTAGTTCCCAGTCAGTACATTAAAAAATATATCATTCAATATGGTCCGCGCTGCAATGCGCTGCTCTCTCTCCCTCTCTGACCCTCTCTTAAATCAACGCACTCATTTTGCAAGTCCAAATGTCAACAATAACTGTCATTAGACATTGCGAATTCGCCACAATATCCACTAATCAAATGAAATCAGTAACCAAAGTCAATTCAATGAAATTTTTTCTCAAATTTTTTTTCTCAACAAATTGCCCGCACAGCTTGCGGCGCTTTTTGTGCGAGTTCAATGTCCATATACGCATAATAGATGTCTTTCAAATTGCAAATACAATTAACAATTATCGCCGCGGGGAATTAACAATTGAGGCAGCGTGCAGCGGCCAAGCAACACATAGGCAAAGTTGCGCAGTCAGCGCCCACAATTGGCACCGAAATGCGCCAAGTGTGTTGCGTATACGCCCGTGACCTTGACCACGCAGTTTGGGGTTACTTGCGACAATCGAATGGCCAAATGAAGAGCAAGTTGACCGCGCCAGCTGGTCGCAGTTATACACTTAGCACTGCGTAGTCATAGTGGTTCCGGCATGGCTTGCGGGTACGGGCACGTTCGACGAACCCTCGCGCCGACTCAAGTGGCACACTATTTGCTGGCGCTTTCGTCAGCCCCGGCGTCATCAAAACGCCCGCCAATGTCACAAGATATTCATTGTTTACATACACAGATCCTTATATATAAATGTCTCTGTAGTTTATATTTGGCATTTCTCGCGTTATTTAAGCAATTAGACAGTTGCCAAAAGCGTTGGCGAGTGAGGCTAGCGAGCGTCTCATGCGACAGGCCTGAGTACACTTCAAAGTTTTTGCGCGTCTGCGATGAGCTGTGATTACATACGCGCATATTCGTGTATTTTGCTCATTACTCATTGCTTGGCTTACAACATTTGCTGCTTTGTTGTTGTTGCGAAATTATGTTAATTATTTTTACTGCCGCTAGAGTCATTAAAAAGTTTGGCTTTCGCAGTCATAAATTTATTTGAGCACCGCACTGAGCCGGGGTTACGAAACGGCAGCTGACTGTGTGTCTCAAGTGACCCTAAGTCAATCTTACAAGACATTCAATTGTCTACGCAGCGGATCTATGTATGTTTTACGAGTGGATATATGTAATTGTCTATATGTATTTGAAGTTTACTTGTGTTTTGTGTGTGTGCTTTGGCGACTCTGGTTTTGCTTTGTTTGCTTAGATGTTGCCCAAAATGGAGATTATTTGATTTTTGGGTATAGCAATGTGAACCTCATGTTCAATGAGAATTTGAGAGGGGAATCTATGAATTTCAAATAAGTAGAAAGGTTAGATAGTGAATATAATTGACTCCTCTGAGTATATAATCTATTGAAACAGACTGAGTTTCATCGTTTGCTTTTAAACCAGTAAGATCCGAACCGAACTCAAGCCTGTATTAGTTTAAGGAATTAAACAGAGAAGGTGAGGTGAGGTTATATTCCCAAAGGGAAACACGCGTAGACTTTAAAATATAGTCCTTTGTGAAGCCTGGATCCCCCCTAGATTAAGAATTAGAAGTCGACAAAGCGCCCTGAACCTACTACAATTCTGCAGATATTATTTTTAACTTCTATGTATAATCGCGAGCGTGCTCTAAAAAGTGAGATCCAAGAAATCTCTTTCTTAATCTCGCAAAGGCGGGACATTCCAGAAGAAAGGGATGAGACGATTCCACCTCCATGCAGCTTCTACAGCTAGCGTTCGGTAAAATTTTTAACCTTACAGCGTGGATCCCGATGAGGCAATGGCCAGTAAGAACCCTAAGGAGAGGTAAGATTTATTGAGGACGAAAAAAAACAGAGAAGGAAAGGGAGGAGAATTTTGTGAAGTTTGCTCTTAAGATCTTTGAACTCAAGAATCCTTCACAGAATCGATATCCATACCTCATATGAAGTTTTGGACAAAGCATCCGATATTAACTCTATAGGAGAAGACAAACGATCGGTTTCGACTCAAAGATCTGTCACTCTCATGATTTATTACTCCGAATCTTACGCGCTTAAGAAATTTTCAATCAAAAATAGTCATACTGATTTCAAAATATAAGCAATTTCATATTAGTAAAAGTGCAATATGATACCCATATCAAAGTCCCTCCGACCGCTTCTTTAGAGCTCTCATTAAACGAGTTTAGTTTTTCTTCGCAATACTTTTCAATTAAATAATTATATTTTCATAGTATCTATATAATTGTGATTTTGTAAAATAGACTAGCCCTTGAACTATGTAGATATACTATATGAGTATATGTATGTCTCAAACAAAGCTTATAGAAAAACTCCCAACATTTACATACAATTAAGCTGGCTGGCAGCCTTGCGTTAATAGCTGTTTGCATATTGAAAACAATTTTGCCGCTGGAATTTAACTGCCTTAAAGTTGATAACTCAAAGGCAGCTTAGTTGAGATTTTAGATTTTGCAATTAATAAAGACCTCATTTCCACTCCTCCTCCGTCTTTACAATCGAAAGAGTGAGGTGTCGATTGTATTAAATTGCTTTTTTTATTTTTTTTCTAATTTTTTACAAAGTCATTATCAACGATTAGTTAATATTATTACAAGAAACTGTATATTACATATTTATATTTATTTACTTTTTTTTTGAAATCAGTGCTCACAAACTGATTTCTTAATGAAGCTTCCAAGCTTCGTAGTGCCTCACATATACACTCTCTTTACACGTAAATATGTATGTATCTATATATTTATATGTATGTGTGTATATATGTTTGTAAGCAATAATTTTGCACTGAATGAACTGTTTAGATTTTCAAGGAAGTCATTGAAATTATAGCAGAGCACTTGGAATTTATTTACAAGCTTTGGAGGTCAACAGTCAACATTAAATGCCATAAATGATGAGTCGAAGTGCACTGCCATACATAATTACTAAATTGAAGGCATTTGCTTGTGTGTGCGCTTAGCGCTTGATACAAAACATTGTTTATTTTCAAACTAATTTCGAAAAATATTTTCATTCACAAAGTTTTGTTTATTTGACTTGATACAAGCAAGCTGTGTGATCAAAGTGCTAGGCATGTGCATATATACACACATATATATATGTATTTGAATATAAACACGGGGGCATTGCCTTCAAATTGTCAATACAACGATAACGATGCATTAGCAGCATGCCAGTTAGTCATTGTTTGTGCGCGTCGCAGTCAGCACCTAACGGCGCCGCATAAACACTTCCTAATGACCTGGCTGTCAAATGAGGTGTGCAGCTTCACACATCCTCGCCGGCGTTGGCACTCACTCACTCACTCATATTTGGTGTGCAGCGAATACAAAGTGAATATATACACCAAGGCAGGCAAGGTAGTTTATATGGCATGTAGTTGCATTGGAAGCGTGAAGGAACTCGATTGCTTTTTGTTTAGGAACATTTCACCTTACTTTCATATTCACTTACACACACTTATGTAAAATATCCAGGAAGTGTGAAAAATGTTTGTTGTAAACATACAAATTAGGCCTAAGCAAGTGCCAGACACATTCTTCGCTGGAAGAATACCCACACACACACATGTAGAAATGTATGCAAGAAGAAAAAGAAAAAGCGTCGATTTTAATGGCGTTGAAATACTCAATTAGGCAGATTGTTATGAAATATCGAGAGTTCTTTGGAGAATTTTCAAAAAAGACTTCAACAGCTGTTCTTTTTTTATTTTTTATACTTAGAATGTGTAGTATTTATTTCTAGTTTTTGTTTTTATTTTTATTTTTTACTTTCTAACATTTTTTTTTATTTTCCATCTTCAAATATCGCTAATATTCTCGGAATTATTTATAAGAAAATTTTCAAATTAAATTTTAATAAGTTTTTTCATTAATTGAACTTCTGGAAACTTTATTTTCATTTTAAGGGGTTAGGGGTAGTCAGGATTTTCAAAAAATCAATTTTTTTGCATTTTCGTTAAGAGTAATATCTTAAAAATATTCTCTGAAAATTTGAAGTTGAACCGATAATTACTTTTCGAGTTATTCGACAAATAACAAGGAGCGCTCAGACACTCCAACACATTAGTGTCAAACTTTAAAAGCGTTTATCTCAAAACTATGTTTTTTGAACTGTTGACAACTGTAACTCGATAAACGCTCAGTAGATTTTAATGAAATTCATACAGCTTTTAGAATACATAATAAACTCAGGCCTGATCCGAAGGATTTTTTTTCAAAAATTTCGATTTTTTAAGACCAATCCCAATCTTATCTTCCCGAAAATCTAAAAAAATATTTACTGAGGCCGCCATTTTGTTATTTTTTGAAAATAAAAGCTTCGGATCAGGCCCAGTATTATCTATTTATAAAACTAATTTTTTTCATGCGATTGATTTTTATGAATCTCCAAGGACTTATGATTGTCACCGCAAGGACCTGTTTTTGAAACTGGTTTAACACAAACAGCTATAACTTTGAAAATTATAATTTTTTTTTCAAATTTTCGTGACTTTATGTCAAAACATTGTATAATAATGCCATATTATTACTTTTGTAAAATTTAATTTTTAATTTTGATTTAATAGCAAAAAAAAAATTACTGAAAATTCTCATTTTTTTGTGCCTCTGACTACCCCTAACCCCTTAATATTTATTTTATATCTACCAAAAAGTGTTATACGGTTCAAAAGTGTATTTTTTCGAAAATTATTATGCCCGCTCTGTAAGTTGATGAGCTTATCTAATGATGTAGAGCTACAACTATTAATAATTTTATGCAACTCGCAAATTTTTATTAAATTTTAACTAAAATTTAAATAAATATTTATTTATTTATTTATAAAAAAATATTTATTTATTTATAAAAAAATATTTATTTATTTATAAAAAATATTTATTTATTTATAAAAAAAATATTTATTTATTTATAAAAAATATTTATTTATTTATAAAAAAATATTTATTTATTTATTTAAATTTGAAATCTTAATTTTAATTTATTTACTTTTGTATTTTAGTACAATATTCCATATTTTTTCTTCTTACAGATCGACATTCCGAGGTATTCAAGGTGAGTGGCAAATTCTTTACATATTTTATTTAATAAAACCTCAACATTTGTGTGTAAAAAAATTAAAAAAATGTCGATCTACTCTCTATTACGCTCTGTACATTACATTTGCACATGGCACGCACACACTTTCCTCCGAAATCAATTACTCAATTTAATGCGAAAACCGCTACGCTCCAAAACGTACGAAAGCCGACAGATAATTGCAATTAAAAGTGCGTTCACAGCGCAAAAAATGCTCTAATTTCGGTTTTAATTCGCCAGCAAACGCGATTTACGCGCGCCAGCCGATAACCTTTCTTTCCGACGCGTCTCAAGCTTTAGCTGAAGTCTACGTGATTGCCGCTTATCGCGCATATCACACAAGTTCACAGCCACTCATCTGTACATAGTATATACAAACACTTTCGAAACTAATGCGAGGCGAAGCAGTTAGTGATTATTTTATTTGCAATGCCAAATTATGGCAATTTACTAAGCAAAAAAAAACTTCGACCAGACACGCTCACAAACAACGGGGCGTTAGGCGGCGAGAGCATTGCGAATTTGTCAACAATTTCTTTGCGCCACAGGAAGTGTTAATGATGTAATCAACACAAACAATTTCGTGTATTTCATAACTTTTTATGTAAAGCACTTACAATTTGCTTTCAAAAACTACTTGTTATGGGAGCACATACATATGTATGAAGGTATGTTCACATTTAAGAGGTCGGACAATACAAAGCGCGCACAGCTGTTGCTCCATTGTGACAAAATTCCAATGTACTGCATGTGAATATGTAAATACATACATGTACATATGTATATATGTTTATTTCTATATACATATATATGTGTCTACAAGAGCACCCGCCTTATATGCGCTTAGTTTTTCTTATGCTTATGATAATAACGAGCAAGTGTTATGCGGGTGTATCGCCCATTAAGCACGAAACTAATTGCCTTTAACACTAACGCAAGCAACAACAACAACAACAGAAACAACAAAGGCGACGATTTGTAGCGAAAAGGGAGCAAAAACTCAAAAATAAAGGAAGTGCTGCTGTTTTCAAGTGCAGCGCTTATGACTCAGGCTTAGTACAGACGTCGATATGTATATGAAAACCATTGTACTTACATATTTACATATTGTTTTCGGTGATTAGCTTAATTTGAGTGAAATTGCGAAATAAAGACTAAGTTGGGGATTTCAAATGAGTTTACGCTTGTAGCTTTCGTATGGGAAATATGTTTCTATTTAAGAAAGCATGACTTCATATTACTCAGCAAGTATTATTAGATTAAAGACTAAGTAGAATGTATTAAAAGTTGTAATTATGAAATGTTATAGCTCAAAAACGCTAGAAATCGATCTCAGAAGACCTCATAAACTACAACGAATTGCTGGATAAGGGTTTCGCCTATGAAAAAATCATCGCTTTCGAAGATCTGCGCTTATCATTGTGCATCCACTCGAATATTCACTTATACCAGTTGTTATACCAGTTTGTTCGATTCAACACATACACATTGAAAGAATACGAGAAAGGCTTGAGAATGTTTCTATATTTTTGAAGTTCGAAATGTACTCTAAAATGTCTAAAACTATTGAACTATCTTCGAAATATACTAGTTTGATTTGAGCTGGGTATTGAGTGAGCGCTAAACTTATTTATAGTTCATGAGATGAAGAGTTCTTAGATGAAAATTTGCCAGTTTAAGTCAGACTTCATTGACTTCTAATACAAACGACTAGGAAAAACTAAGTTCGGGTGCAACCTAACATTTAAACTCTCGCAATTTATTTATTTAAATTTATTAATATAACAAACAATTTGACTCACATATTCGGCATATACTATATGGTATAAAGTCCATTGAAAGTTTGAAAACCCTAATATTAAGTATATGGGAGATAAATGAAGTTATGACCCGATTTCACTCATTTTTGGCACGGATACATATTATTAGAAGAAAAATATTCCCTCTGAATTTCTTCAAAATATCTGAGAGAATAACTATAATTTCGGTAAAAAATTTGTTAGAAGTACTGAGGTCCTCATATTCGATATATAGGGTCTTGAAAACTTATGGACCGATTTCGACGATTTTTAGAAGGATGATGGCACTCTTTAAATACCTTATTTCAGCGAAGTTCTGTTCCCATATCTTCACTAGTACTAACTTTATACATATATTGTAAAGTAAACTATTCAGACCGACTTCAGAGTTCTGGTATATGGGAAGTAGGCGTGGTTGTGAACCGATTTAGACTATTTTCACAACATTTCATTGGGAAGGTAGGAAGATATAAAGAACAGAATTCCATTGAAATTGGTCGAGTCGGTTCGGAGATATAGGTTTTTTGACTCAAAAGTGGGCGGAATCACGTCCATTTAAAATTTTGTATACCATTTTGAGTGCAGCACTTCTGCACCTTATTTATAATAAAATTTAAGGTTTCTGTTGGTTTTCATTACTGAATTAAAGCGTTTTTAGTAGTTTTCAACATAACCTTTGTATGGGAGGTGGGCGTGGTTATAATCCGATTTCCTCCATTTTTGGACCGTATAAGGTAGTACCTAAAAGAAACGATTCTAGAAAGTTTCCTTGATATAGCTTTAGTAGTTTGCGAGATATGTACAAAAAACTTAGTAGGGGGCGGGACCACGCCCACTTCTCCAAAAAAATTACATCCACATATGCCCCTTCATAGTGCGATCCTTCATGCCAAATTTTACTTCCATAGCTTTATTTATAGCTTAGTTATGGCACTTTATTTTCGGTTTTCGACATTTTGTGGGCGTGGCAGTGGTCCGATTACGCCCATCTTCGAACTTAACCTTCTTATGGTGCCAAAAAATACGTCTTCCAAGTTTCACCAAGATATCTCAATTTTTACTCAAGTTACAGCTAGCACGGACAGACGGACGAACAAACGGACGGACAGACAGACATCCGGATTTGAACTTTTCTCGTCACCCTGATCATTTTGATATACATAACCCTATATCTAACTCGTTTAGTTTTAGGACTTACAACCAACCGTTATGTGGACAAAAATATAATAATATCGTAGCAACTTTGTTGCGAGAGTATAAAAATCATAACTTCAAGAAAGCTAAGCCAAGTATTTATGATCTAACCTTTAAAAGACAATTGTTAAATAGTCGTGGCAACCCTGCCAATGCAAATGCTGGCACACACATTTCTCATGCCAAAAGCTCAACTTCACAGAAGCGTTGAATATTAATCATAGCCCACTTACAAACATACATACACTCGCACATTGCTGAGAATTACGTTTTTGTAGAACAAAGGAATAGACACGTCATAATCGCTAATGGCGCTGCGACTTGACAACTGAGGTATAGCAAAGCGCTTAGAAGATTAGCGCAACCAACTGAGATTGCAGCGCAGAAAAAAGCTTATTTTGCAAATAACTCGAGACATGACATGCGAGGCGCCCAAATATGCTGGACTCACACAAATACAATATATGTACATATGTCTGTCTGTATGTGTGCTTTATTGAGACATAAATATTTATGTAAGGGAGCACGTTCAAAACATCGCGGTCATTTATCATTGCGCTCAGTCGGCAGTTTCGCCAATGATTTCGCAGGCATTTTGCACTTTTTAGTGTCTACAATTTGTTGTTGTTGTCGGTGGTTTTCGCCTAGCTGACAGGGTTGTATGAAGACCCGCGCAGCGCTAATGGTATTTTCGCTGTCAGCTGTCAGTGCTAAGGTGCCTGTTTGGCTGCCGCTGCAACAACACACAGCAAAATTCAACAACATCGACAACATCCGTTTTATGCTGCCACTGCCACGGCGCAAGGCATCCATATATTTTTATGACAACAGCTTGTTTGCTGCGTTTAGCTGCCATAAGTGTTGTTCGCACACACACACACACACGCACGCACTTTTCATTCCCTCACAAAGGCGGCGATAAAAGTGCTGTCTGCAGCAGGTTTCTTTGTGTGTCAGCGCGTGCGAGACTCACTCGCTGAGGGAGCGCGTGTTTACATTACAATATGGCATATCAGCGCTAGGGCCTCACATGTGCAATAGTGGGTCCAAGAGGTGTGTTTTGTGTACTTTAAATTGCTGATTTGTCCGTGAGTAGATTTCCCGTGTGTGTGTGTGTATACTCGCCTGATATGTAAATACACTTTTGAATATTATTCACTTTTATATTTATGCATAAACACCCACACACACACGCTTATATGAGCTAGTAATCTTATGCTGGCTATTGTAGTCATTTGACGCTGTCAACGTACTTCCCCCTCCCGCTGTCACAGTCACTCTCATACAGTTACGCCTCTTGCATGAATCACAAAGCCGCAAATGTTCCACATACAAATATACCCATATACATATATATATGTATATATATATATATATATATATATATATATAGTTTGCGAAAATATATATAGTCTCTGTATATAAATATAGTTCATACATGCATGAGCGCTGCGTTGACAAGCTATATTTGTACATTTTGCCATTTAATGAGGGTGTGCTTTTTAAAGCGCGGGTGGTGACTGACAACCGCCCATATAACATTTATTACATTTTATGTCAAAGTCCATTTTGCTGCTGTCACATTTGATGCGCATTTCTCGGTTGCATGTAGGCCGACGAGCGCTGCATGTCTGGCGGAAATAAAGAGAGCTTTAAGCTCAAGTTGGAATAAGGGACTTTTTAAACATGGAATTCAGAGGTTTACGAGTTTGTTTTAAATAATAAAAATGGTCCGATCACTCGACGCTAGATAATTTCGATTTTCGTAGTAGTTGATCTGTAGTTTAAAGAAACTTTAAGCTTACTAAAAGCTTTATACGATATCACTGAGATATACAATCTGGTTCCTTAGATATATATTTTCAGAGATCTTCCGTTTTAAAATATATTTCAAAATTTAATAATTTTAATTTTTATTTCAACATAGCTTTAAGCTCATAGCTTTATACGATATAATTGAGGTGGGAAATTTAGTTTCTTCTGAATATAATATCTGATATCACACTTTCAAAATATATTTGTAAGTTTAATTACTTAAATTTTCGATAATTATATGTAGGGAACTCACTACCTCATGCATGTCTGGCGGAAATAAAGAGAGCTTTAAGCTCAAGTTGGGATGAGGGACTTTTTAAGCATGGAATTCAGAGGTTTATGAGTTTGTTTTAAATAATAAGAAAGGTCCGATCACTCGATGCTAGATAATTTCGCTTTTCGTAGAAGTAGATCTGCCGTTTGAACAAAGCATAAAGCTTACTAAAGCTTTATATGTTAAAATAGAGGGAGGAAATCTGTTGTCTCAGGCATATAATATAATTTTAAAACTTTATTCGAAACTTTATGACTTTAATTTTATAATTATATGTAGCTTTAAGCTTACTAAATTTGCATATGTTAAAATAGAGGGAGGAAATCTGGTTCCTTAGGATTATATACCTCAGGAATCACAATTTTAAAATATAATTCAAAACTTAATGATTTTAATTTTCTATTTGATCACAGCTTTAAGCTTACTAAAGCTTTTTATCATAATTTTGACGGAGGAAAGATATAACTTCGAAGATCACAATTTTAAAATATATTTCAAAGCTTAATGACTTAAATTTTCGATAATTCTATGTAGACAACTCACTTCTTCTTTATATTTATGCATATTTAGAGCTTTAAGCTCTAGTAAGGATAAGGGACTTTTTATAGTATGAAAGTTAGAGTTTGAGAAAGCAAGTTTGTGAATAATAGAAAGAGATCTGCTAACTTCAAACCGAGGTAAAATAATTTCACATCTCGTAGAAGCTGTTCTGCGGTTTGAACTAAGCTTAAAGCTTACTTAAGCTTTATATGTTAAAATAGAGGTAAGAAATCTGTTGCCTCAGGCATATAATATCAGAGATCACATTTTTTAAATTTTATTCGAAACTATATGACTATAGTTTTCTATTTCAACTTAGCTTTAAGCTTACTAAAGCTTTATATATTAAAATAAAGGGAGGAAATCTGGTTCTTTAGGTATATAATATCAGAGATAACAATTTTAAAATATAATTCAAAACTTAATGATTTTAATTTTCTTTTTGATCACAGCTTTAAGCTTGCAAAAGCTTTATATCATAACATTGATGGAATAAAGATATAATTTTGAAGATCACAATTTTAAAATATGTTTTAAATCACTATGTCCTATTTTTCTTCGGATAGAGATCTCACTTCTTCATATAAGACCACTCTCGCACCCTAATTTTCCATAATATCTCACATAATTTTATTATTTTTTATAGAATTTCAACTACATTCAAAACTTTAGATATTAAAAGACAATTTACTATATTTTTTAAATAACCCTAAGGTGAATCAGCCTTAGTCTCAAATTTCCCGCAGGCCAACATTCCGTTGTACACATAATTTCTCTGTAGTCAACTAATTTCATCATTTTCCCCACAAACAATTGCAATCAATGAAAGAATGCGCCAACAATAACAAAATACAAAAACCATTGCATTTCAAACAAGAAAAGGAAATGAAAAGAACAAATTCTTACAAACTTAATTAAAGAAAATTGAATCAACTCTACTGACTACAGTCTACAGTCGTAACACTCCCATAGCCATACCATTTGACGTTTGATGAGTGCAATTCGATTTATTATCAACTATTTGTTGTTGCCTTTGCTTTGCTGCGCTGCTCTACTGCCAGCTTACACAATTAAATTGTTGAGGTAAATCCGTTAGAAGCATGAGGGTGGATCGACTACGCGTTAATTCAGCGCACACGAAAGGTCAACGAGTATAGCGGCGCATTCACCTTTTTCGAATTTATTGCTTATTTGCTTATTTATTTTTATTGGAAATTGCGCTTGGGTTTGAGTTGAGTATTCAAATAATCCGCTCGAGTATTTTGCTGAGGCACACGGTTTTCAGTTTTCAGCGCTGATGGCTTGTGGGTTGCAGGCGTGTTGGTGGGTGTTCTTTGTGTTTTGGGTGGAAAATCGATTTTCATTTGCCGTTGCAACCAAAAACAATGAAGCCAATTCAAAACTCAACTCTCAACAACATCAGTAATTTCGGCATTATTGTTGTTGTAAATAGATTTGTGTGTGTTTGTGAAGACGCTGCACCACTGAGACCACTGAGTATTCTTATTAGACTTGTACGTGTATATTTGCTTGTGTTTGTGTGTGTGTGTGTGTGTGTAGTTGAAAGGCACAGTATGCGTGGGGAGGTTTTTGGGCGTTAACGACGTCTGCAACTAAATATTTAACTCTTCCTCCAGCAGCAAAGCAAAGTTTCCGCTTCCGATTCCGTTTTATGTTGTCCGTCTGTCTGCGTCGCTTCTATGTTGCAAGGATTTGCTGACTTTTATGCGCAAGCACACACACACAAACAGCGCGAGGTCGTTGCACTATTTTATAGCTGCTCGCAGACGCTTTTCACTTTTTGCTATTGCGGTACTATTAATATAAGCGAACTCCTGTTGAGGCTCCGCAAAGTCCTGCTCACTGCAGTTGGCAATTAAATGGGCGTTTATGGAGTCTGTTTTTTTTTTTCGCCGCGGCACTGCACTCGACACTTCACTTAACACGCCCTAAGCACTGCCGTTGAACGCGGCGTGTTTATTACTTGAAGTCTTGAAGCCTTAATTTGCCTGCCGTCTGAGCGGTCGTCTTCCAAAAATCATGCACTCCGACTCACTTAATTCAATTGAAATTAACAACAAATTGTCTCGACGTTGTGTAAACGTGATTGTTGTTGCGCGGCGTTGTTTATGTTCGCGTCGTGATTCTTTTTATATGTATTTGTGTGTGGGTGTGTGTGCATAAAGCGCGCCGTCTATGACGCTACCGAAAAGTAGATTGTTATGTTTTTTCAAGTTGATAAACAACTACACGATGTAGCATACTTCTGCGCACAACAACAACACCTCAATATATATATATTTATGTATAACTGTATATATATATATACCGAAAACTGTGTGGATATCAAAATAATTTGTAAAACTCGATTCTTATTTGTATATATCTGTACATGTGTGCACGTTTTGTTTCTTAATCGTGCACTTTTTCGCGTCACGCGTGTGTAACGCGTCCGTTTCGCCCGTTCGCCCGTACTAGCGCACTCGCTTTAAAGCACAATTTAAATATATATATATATAAATCTATATGTATGTGTATATCAACAAATTGTTGTGTATATATGTATTCTTTTCGGTTTGCATAAAAAACGCTCAACACTTTACTGTAACGAACGAACAACACGCACGAACGTAACGCGCCATAAACCGTCTCCAACAAACGCCGAAACCGCACTCAGCGTTCTAAGTGCTGCGCATTCATGACAAACCCGCCGATTCTGATTCCCATTGAGCGTTGTACGTACGTCTGTATCATCGACCATATGTGCTCTCGCCTGTGCCGAGGGATGACGATGGCGTTTTTGACGACGTCATCAACTGGTCACACAACAAACGGGCAGGCAACCACTCGCCACCCGCCACCACCACCACTACAGCTGCTGGCCTCACCGGCGCGCGTTTGGCAGGCGTACATACTCACGCGCCACCCCTGTTGTCACCACCGTGGCGGGTTGGAAGCGGCGCGCACACAGTGGTTCGTTTAAAGTTTTTATGTAAAAGAGTCATATCATAACCATATGCTACTATTGGACTTTATGCCGAATATATAATATATATATATATATTTGGCGTAGAAACCGCTTTAAGCGATTATAGCCGAATCCACCAGAGCGCGCCACTCGTTTCTCCTTTTTGCTTTTAGGCGCCAACTGGAAACACCAAGTGAAGCCAGGTCACTTTGCACTTGGTCTTTCCACCGGAATGAAGGCTTCCTCCAGCAGGTATTGCATTGAACACTTTCAGAGCTGGAGTGGTTCCATCCATTCGTACAACATGACCTAGCCAGCGTAGCCGCTGTCTTTTCATTCGCTGAACTACATATATCAATGTCGTCGTATAAATCGTACAGCTCATAGGTTCCATCGTCTGCGGTATTCGCCGTTGCCAATGTTCAGAGGACCAGAAATCTTACGTAAAACCTTTCTCTCGAAAACCCCAAGAGTCGTCTCATCGGATGTTGTCATCGTCCACGCTTCGGCGCCATACATCAGAAAGGGAATAATGAGCGACTTGTAGAGTTTGATTTTGGTTCATCGACTTGGACTTTACTTTTCAATTGCCTACTCAGTCCAAAGTCATATAACCATATAGGGCGAACCAATGAAGATTGGAATGTCGTACAACATTTTCAGGTTATATTGAAGTCCGAGAAGAGCCAACGAACTATTTTATTATTTATTAGTATTCCATATATTAGACGATTATCTGTTCATGGACCACTGCTCGCTTCTATCTTAATAAGCTTATTGCTTCGGACCAGAGATAAGAATATTGATGCCTACAATTAGGCGCATTACAAAATCGTAATATATCCTATTCTATGAACCACCTATCAGATGTATAGCTAATCAAAGACTGTCACTTCTTCAGCAATACGAGTATGCAATTGGAGATTATGACAAAATATTTAAGCTATTAAACTTAAAATGAATTTTCAATTGCTTAAGAATTTTTTACTTGATTAACTCCATCAAAAATATATCCAAACAATGACTAAAAGTATAAAATTACTCAATATTTTCACCATCACACCTCACTGTGCAGCACACAGCCCCTGCTTTTATGGCGATACCTGCTCAATTAAGCGCATATTTTGTACGCTCTCTGCTGGTCTCTCCACTTTTTTCGTTCTTGTTTTGGCGTTCTTCCCGCGCATTTATGTTCTCTGTTTATTTATTCTTTCGCTCATTTCGTCTTTTTAGTCTTGCTAGCTTTGTTATTGTTTGCTGTAATTCTTATTGGCTGTCATTAGAGCGCATAACCGTGTGAACTCTGCTGTCAAGTTGATTGTCAGATCTATTACATTATTTAGTTGATGGCAACTCGCAAGCTAGAAACTATTAAGCGGTGTTTCGAATTGCTAGTAAAAACGTTAAATTTTTATAACTTTTAATCTTGAATATTTATTATTTATTTTATTTTTATGAATGAATGAATGAAAAATATAGTTATTCCCCAGTCAGTTGGTCGTAAAAGCTAAAAAGCCGTAATAAATATTATAAAAAAAAAATAAATAAATATCTGCAAGTCATTTAAATGAGTGAGAAAATCGCTTTCTTTGTTCAATCAGCATAGCTTTCACTATTTATTAGCGCCGTTTTAGCGCACATTGTTAAAAAATTACGTAACATCTCACATATATTATAGACATTTCCATATAATCTCCACAGCGGCAATGAATAAAAGCGTTTGTTGATTACAAAATAATAAATAATTAAATGCGTCCGTCCACACTCACGCATCATGAATTTTTACGCATTTTTTTTAACTCAACGACTCGACGAACAATAATTAAAATCCACAAACAAGGCACGTGCTCTTCGCATTTTAACTAGCGCTTTAGACTTAGCTTTTGTTTGTGTAAAATATTAAATATTTGCGATTTTGCTTTGACCAACCCGTTCGTAACTAAATAAGAGTTGTGCAAATAGTTGTCTGGTATGCAGGTAGTAGTTAAGCAGGAAAGTAAATATTACAAGAGAAAATCGCCAACTAAATTGCTATTTATATGCCGGAGCATATAATTGTATACGGTTGTGTACATATTAATAGAAGCGCTTGGTTTTAGAGGGTAAGCTTTGAAGGTAGAGTTAATATTTATTTGATCTGAAGAGAGTAGATTTTCATCTATATAGAATTAAATTAGCTCGAATCACCATAATCCACAAAACAACTTCGATTTAGAGAGACTTTCTAGTTGTGGAAGCTAATTTGTATGAAATTTGACTTCTATTGCTAAACCAAGAGTTGGAGTTATGGAGAACTTCGAGTTATAGAAGTTCGAGTTATGGAAGTTCAACATAAAGAAAGTAGAAGCATTATGATTACTGTTGTAAGGTTTGTAGATACGTTTCTGCAATATAGTTAAGTTTGCTAAGCTTTTTCCTATGATTAAGATTCGCGCTTTAAGATCAAAGAAAAGTAATTTTTACTCCCCTTTTTTGGATTCTCAAATAGTTCAAATATTTTTTATCTTCTTAACTCCATTAATATGCCTGTAACTGTCTGCATCTGCTTCTAATTTGCATTTGAATATATTAAATATTTGTATTCGGAGTTATTTGGGGCAAAGCCTAAGCAAAAACGTGTCTTTTTAGACAAAATAAAGATTGTTTAACTTATGAATGGCTGAAATAGCGGCGCATTTTGAACAAAGCATAATGACTTGAGAGACCAAACGAAGTGAGGCTTGAATGCTAATAATTGAGAAGCGCAAAAAAGTGATAAATAACAACAGCAAGAAATGATAACTGATATTTATACTCTCGCAACAAAGTTGCTAAAGAGAGTATTATAGTTTTGTTCACATACCGGTTGTTTGTGTCACCAAGAAATAAAAGAGTTAGATATGGGGTTATATACATATATATAAGTGATCAGGATGACGTGTGGAGTTGAAATCCGAATGTCTGTCCGTCCGTCTGTCCGTGCAAGCGATAACTTGAGTAAAAATTAAGATATCTTAATGAAACGAAAATAGGCAAAATTGGACCATTGCCACGCCCACAAAATGGCGAAAACCAAAAACATATAAAGTGTCATACTAAGCCATAAATAAAGTCATAACAGTAAAATTTGGAACAAAGGATCGCATGAGGAAGGGGTGGGCGTGACCCCGCTCCCAAATCGGTTTTTTGTATATATCTCACAAACTAATAAAGTTATATAAACCAAACTTTCTGCAGTCGTTTCTTTTAGCCACTTCTTAATACACTCCAAAAATTATCGGATAATAACCACGCCCACCTCTCATACAAAGGTTAGGTTCAAAATTACTAAAAGTGCATTAACTCGCTAACGAAAAACGTCAGAACCACTAAATTTCACAGAAGAAATGGTAGAAGGAAGCTGCACTCAGATATTTTTACAAAATGGAAAATGGGCGTGACATCGCCCACTTATGGGTCAAAAACCATATCTCATGAACTACTCGACAGATTTCAATGAAATTCGGTATATAATATTTTCTTGACACCCTGATAAAAAGGATAAAAAATGGGCGAAATCAGTTCACAACCACGACTACTTTCCTTATAACTCAATTTTGAATTCCATCTCATTCCTTCACTTTATAATGTATACATAAGGAACTAATGAAGATAGCGGAATAAAACTTTAATAGTGCATATCATCTCTGGCTTCACTTGTGACAAAATTGTCGAAAACGGACTATAAATTTTCAAGGCCCCATATATCGAATATGTTGAATTCAGCGCCTAAGGGTAAATTTTAACCGAAAATATGGGTAAACCTCTCAGATAATTTAATGTACTTCAGAGGAAATTGTTTTTTTCTGTTCCAAAAATTATTAAAATCGTGTCATAACATCTCCTAGCTCCCATATAATAATAATTAATTTTTGAAATTTAATTCATGCTTAATCAACTAATTAATTTTTCTTATCAATTACTATTATTATTTAATATTCACTTTTTAATATCTCTATTATATATTTTATGAAATATAAACGTCAATTTGCTGTGGCAATAAATCCTATTAGAGTAATCAAGTCCTAAGTGCTAGCTAATTTCTTTTAATTACAAATCTCTACAAACTCTCTATTAATGCAATTACTATACAATATTTATTGTTGTAGTTTTGTTGCAATCGATTGCAGCGAGTGATTGCAATTGTGAGCGTTGTTTTGACACTCGACTCGACTTATTCATTATTAATTGCACTAAAACATGGAAAATTGTAATTAATTGATTACGGCATCGCCTGTGAGAAAGTGCGACAGCGAAAGTGTCGCTGAGAGAGCACTCAATTAAAAGAAAATTGAATTTATTAAACTGTTATTAACGCATATAATCAAATTTATTTTATTAGCACTGAGCTATGACAATTTATTTAGAGTAGAAAATAAAAGTGGAGGAAAAGAAAAATTAAAATTTAAAAATTAAAAAAAATGAAATCATTTGAGAAAATTTACTAAATTTATTTATATGAATAGTGCTGAC
Organism: Zeugodacus tau; assembly: GCA_031772095.1. Classification (NCBI taxonomy): domain Eukaryota; kingdom Metazoa; phylum Arthropoda; class Insecta; order Diptera; family Tephritidae; genus Zeugodacus; species Zeugodacus tau. The sequence goes on along the minus strand of CM062653.1, from coordinate 1,037,164 downwards.
ATTAAAAGTAAAATTTTTCTTTTTGTTAATATTTTTTGTAATTTTCAAAATTTCTATTTTCGGCGCTTTTCATGCGCACGTCATTTAATACATTTCATGTCGCTTTGTGGTTTCATAAACTCGTGTGCAATATCTCACTTTTATTGGTGGTGTGTGTCTAATCAATTTGGCTCACATCAATAGCACGCCCTACAACAGAAGAAACTCATCAGTGATGCGGTGTTTACTACATAAAAGAGAAATCTTACTAATTTCCTACTAAACCCAAAGTGTTTGAATAGCAAATGACTGGAAGGCGTGCGATTTGGGCAACAAAAGCTTCAATTTAAGCTTGGCTTCAATAAAATCGCCAAAAATGTGCTAAACGGCGAATGATACTAAAGCAGTTTGCAGACGCATACAAAAAAGGCAGGAACCGAGAAGAGCGAACAATGGCAGTGCTAAAATCCAAATCAAGCGCCAGTCGATGAATAAATAGAAAATGAGATCAGTTGTAAATCGAGCGCAGAATATTTTAGGCAAAGTGGGGAGGTGCACAGCGATTAATGGCAATTAAAACAAGAAAAAACGTTAACTTCTGAACGTTAACTTCTGAATAATTTCTTCGGAGATAAAATTATTTCTATGAGCAATAACTCACACCAAATTTCGTGAAGACATGTAGTAAAATGCGGAAGTTTTCCATACAAACCTTTGATTCCGATCGTTCAGTTTGTATGGCAGCTATATGCTATAGTGAATCGATCTGAACAATTTTTTCAGAGATTAAATTATTTCTATGAACAATAACTCACACCAAATTTTGTGAAGATATGTAGTAAAATGCGGAAGTTTTCCATACAAGCCCTTGATTCCGATCGTTCAGTTTGTATGGCAGCTATATGCTATAGTGAACCGATCTGAACAATTTTTTCGGAGATTAAATTATTTTTATGAACAATAACTCACACCAAATTTCGTGAAGATATGTAGTGAAATGCGGAAGTTTTCCTTACAAGCCCTTGATTCCGATCGTTCAGTTTGTATGGCAGCTATATGATATAGTGGTCCAATATCGGCATTTCCGACAAATAAGCAGCTTCTTGCAGAGAAAATAACATCTGCAAAATTTCAAAACGATATCTTGAAAACTGAAGTACTAGTTCGTATATATACAGACACAGACAGACGGACATGGCTAAATCGACTCAGTTCAACATACTGATCATTTATATATATACTTTATAGGGTCTCCGACGCTTCCTTCTGTGTAATACAAACTTCTTGACAAACTTAATATACCCTGTTCAAGGTATAAATATAGGTTTGTGTTTATATACATGTATATATAGAGCATTTACTTTCTTATTACTTATATATAAGCTCATTTTACTGTTATTTGTCAAAGAATAATTTTAAATTTTTTTTTTTTCAATTTTTTTCGTATTTCTACTCACCAAACTATCGGCAACATTTTGACTCATTACTGCTGTGCCAGTTGTGGCCAAGTACACGCAATATATTTATTGTTGTTGTTGTTGTTGACGTCGTTGTTTTGGTGCGCATGCGCAACAGCAGATATTTCAATTTCCTGAACAACTTGCAACAAACAGAGCGAACGCCGTCGTCGCGGCCACATTTTGAAAAGTTGCAGCAGCAACTACCGTTGACCACAAGCAACACAAATAAATGCAATTGTAATGCGTGTTGTTGTAAATGTTTATATGTTTTTTGTTGCTATGTAATTAGTACAAGTGGCGTGAGTTGAAATTGTTGTAGTTGTTGTTGTTGCTGTCTGCTAAGCAATGGACTTTCTACGCGTTTGTGGTTTTTAGCAACAGATTTGGAACACTATACGCGTTGTTGTTGTTGTTGTTGAATAAACTAACATAATCACGTGCGTGCACTCACATACAACAAGCAACTTTTTGCACTTTTTTCCTTTTTTGGATATTTTTTATTTTTATTTTTGTTGTTGCTTTTGTTTTTGTTATTTTCATTCACATTCACACACTTTTCACAAGAAATTTCGTATTTGATTTTTGCTATTTTCTGCTCATTTCATTTCCTTCAACACTTACTTTTACACGCAATCACCAATGGCCGCCACCGCCGCGCATGCTCACTGCTGTGGACGTTGTTGAACTGTTAAAATGGCTGGCTGGCTGACTGCCGCATTGCCTGGCGAAATACTTATGCCGTTTAGTATGGAATGTTCGCACAATCAGTTAATCGACAAAGAAAACTTTACGATTAAAACCGCGTTGGCCAATTTGTATGCGCGCATGCGCCTTGATCCGACGCTGTAGACACAACACGAATCACGCGGTTTTTTCCGTTAGCTATTTCACGAGCTATCACTTTTTCATTTCTTTGCTATATTGAACACACAATTTTTGTGAAAAATAACACTTTCTTAATTCTTTATGATTTCCCAAAGTGATTTCTGCAACTGAAAGAGCAATATTTGTCACATAATTTTCAACATTATCATCATTTCATCATCATTTAACGGTTACATTAAACGCGCTTGCGTTTGCAAATGTTTTGCAGCAATCAACCGCAGACTCTCGCCGCTACCGTATTTACCGTCGAAATGTGGCCAACAACCGACCGAAATGGTCAAAGCTGAAATTCCACAGCGAACCGCAGCGCGCTTTCCGCATTCTTCGCACATTGATCGCTTGACGTATCGCAGTCGTCAGCAAACATTGCTGCGCGTGCAACTCTTAATATATATATAGTACACACAAATATTTATACGAATATCTACCAATATTGGCTTTCCTAGCCGTTCGAGCCGATCTCGTTGGCGTTCGCTGCATAATTGACTTGACTACTTTTTCTGCTCGGCAATCTCTTTTCTGGCATGTGGTCTAACATAACATTTCTCTCATTTTCTTGTTCGAACACTCGAGTAATGACTAAAATTAAAAATTATGGTAAAAGCGCTTACTGCACTAACGGTAGTTGCAAAACATCAATATTTCTGTTTAGTTTCGAATTTAAAAGTTACGCTGGAGAATCGAACATTAGGGTGGTACAAATTCTGTCCAAAAACTCCAAATTATTAGGTCTTTACTTCCGCCGTTTTACAATAGATGTCTCTAGGGTCAAGCACTGGTCGATTAAATCGATTAAAACGTTTTATATCGATCTTGGACATTTGTGTCAACGTTAACCCAACAAAATATTTGTAGAGATCTGTTTGCATCCCAAACTTATTCTCAACTGAAAATGTAACTTTTTGAGCCCAATTCTCGACATTTGCGGGAAATTTTGCTTTTCTTTTTTAATTCCAAGAAAAGTGCGGCTGAGGCTCATCGACACTTGTAACATCGACATTTTGAATCGATTTTTATACAAAAAAAAACTTAAATTTACAAAAAAAACGGAACCCAAGTTGTAGACCTAATAGAAAATAACTGAAATTTCTCAGTAAGTAATGCCAAGTGAGGTTTTTATACCCTATAAAATGAATAGATTAAGGCAGTAGTCTGCTTTAGAAGCCGAAAAAAAGCGTTTTTTAGCAATTTTTTTTGAAAGAGAAGGAAATGATTGCGATTAAGACGATAGTGTACTATATTCAAGGCTTCAAAAACAATATTTATTATTAAAAAATATTGAAATTTTTCCAAAATTGTAAGAATTTTTCTGGAGCGCCTGGAGTCTGCACTTGTTAATCGGTGCCGGTGATGGAGGTGGTGCAATGCATCTGAAACAGTCGAACCAATTTTTTTTGTTTTATTTTTATAAGTTTCTTTTCTTTATGAACTAAAAAAATACCAAAGAAGTTATAAAATTCCAAATTTTTTCGAAGTTTGAAAAAAATTGACTATAAGTTGCAAAACAAGTAGTTTAAATAATACTTTTGTCCAACTTCAACTACTTTTGTCTAGTTCAAATAGAAGATAATTTTATACTGAAGCTAGATTACTTTGGTTTTTTTCGATCAGACATACATATATCCTTTTTGCTATCGCCGGCACCGTTTTCTAACACTTGTGAAAATGAAAACTCGAGAAAACGCGCTCTAAAGTCTGCCTGAGCATTCGCACCTGCTCGACGCTCGGCCACTAAAACTGTTCTAGCTTCGAAAATATGTCGAATTGGCCTCTGGAATTTTAAAGACATATACTTGGATAGTTTTGGAAGAGATTTAAAACAAAACAAAAAAAAGCGATTTTTTGAAGCCTTACAGGCTGACTACTACTGCCTTAAGTGAAAAGTAAATATTTCGATTTTGAAAGCAAATTTTGTGACTTCAAACTGTCTTCTCTGATGTTTCAAAGTAAATTTTAATAAATCTCTAATCTAATTATCTGGAGTAAGCTATTTAGATCCCTTTCCTACAATGTATGCTTATTTTTGTGTAGTAGATCTCCGATACATACGTATTTTTTTGAAACTATCAAATTTTCTAAAAGGGTTGATCACATAACAGTCATTTGGAGGAATGAGATCAGAAAGGTTATACTCATATATGAATAATGAAGTATGTACAGTTGAACTTCCCTAACTCGAATCCCCATACTCCACAAAAAAAACTTCGAGTTAGAAAGACATCAGAGCTACGGAAGGTCATTTGTATGATATTTGTCTTCTATTGCCAATTCAAAAGTTCGTGTTATAGAGAACTTCGAGTTATAGAAGTTTGAGTTATGGAAGTTGAACTATATTTTTGTAAATCTTTTGAGCGGTCCTAATACAGACTTAAGTTTTAGAAAAGTTTTTAGATTTGCACAAAGATCTATCCATTACTTAAAAACCGCGTTTCGAACCACCCTAATAAAGTAGGTTTAGTACCAGTATCAATATTTCCAGCTGCCCAGCGTGAAAAATATTTATTACCGAAATTGTAAAAGCATGAAAATCAGATTTTATGCCACAAATCATAAACTTTCAATAATTTGTTTATCACTTGCAATTACTAAAAAACATAAGAGAAAGCTTGAGTGCTGGGAAAATATTGGCAGTACAGTTTTCAAAGATTGCCTGTCAGCTACTTTTGGTCACTACTTGCAACTACTTATTTTCTAATTAAGCCGTTTTCTTTACACAATCGACACAATTACTTGTACCAGTAAGAGTGCAGTTACTTTTCCCCACTTTTCCAATTTACAACAACTCACGCAGATTAAAACAATAAAAATCCAACAGCAAATCACAAATGGCACGACAATCAATGGAATGGAATTCGCCAACAGTTCATCGAAGCTCAGCTCAAAGACGGTCTGCGGCGGCTCCCAGCCGCAATGGTGACAATGCCAATAGCCATTGAAAGACACACGCTGCGCTGCTAACTGATGAATTGCTGTCGAATTGCCGACGACCAAAACTGGGTTCGTGCAGAAGAAGACTTGCGCTCGCAGAAAGGTCGTTCGTCAGTAAGTATTTTCGGTAGATTTCATGTGAAAAATTGATAAAAATAGACGCAAGCTGTCATAGGCGGACGCGAAATGTTCAAACAAAGCCAAATATTTGTGCGCTAGCAGCAGGTGGAGCCGCAGAAGACACGAAAGACACGCTCGAGCAGACACTCCACTTCAGTCGCATTCGTCATACATGTCTCTCTATGTGTGTGTGTGTTTGTGTTTGGGAGTTCATGAGCGCTTAGCGTCAACTACCTGTTGAGATTGTTTATTTTCCACTGCGGCAACAGACAACGGTTCAAAGAAGTAAATAAATAAAAAATGGGAATAAACTACGTTGAGGAGCGCAAAGTGAGCTATGAGACTCTTGAGAAAGCGCGGCTCTGAGCAAAAGGCAAGGCATGGCAAATACTCGCAAACGGAAAATGTCTGTAAAAATCAAATATGAAAGTGAAGTAAATTAAACGGACGGACAGCGAACCATTTGGCATGCAACGGGCAAGTTGGCCCTATACGCTTAAAATATACACCTGGATATACATACATTGAGGTAGTGTTGTTGGCAGTGTTTCTACGTGTTGGTATGTTACATGAATCTGCCTATTGTGTAGATATTAGTACACTTAGAGCGCCGTAAACATAACGTTATGCCATTAATTTTACGATATTACGTTTCACCAGCGCAAACACGAGTGCAGCAGAGAGTTCCGGCAGCATGGTTCATTGACGACCAGCTTGCGAACCAACCGACTTACAAACACAAGTACTTGTCTGCCTGGAGCGCGCTCTGGTGAGAGCGGTAGCGTGAGAAAGAGCTGCAAAAAGATCTTCAGCTGGCAGCGGTGTGCTTTGCTTTAAGTTTCTTCTTTTTTATATCTTTTTTGTTGGAACTGTTTAGCCAACAACTTGAAACTATACACAACAGCTGAGAAAACAGTCGATGCAAATTTCTTTATTTTTTTCTCTACAGAAAATTAATTTTCGAAACGTTTTGGTAATACAAAATCGGTAGAAAATATGTTCTGTACCACTATAGTCAAATTTTGGTGGAAGATATATCACTTTTTGGGCTAATAACACTTCGCTTGTATAATATCATCCCTACCTCTCGAAGTTTTACCAAGAGATAATGATCAAAACAGTTAATGAGACTTTCTACATCCCTGACTACTTCATTGAAACCCAAGATCCCCAGTTAGACTCTCAGCAAAAGTACTATAACTGTGCATTTTTGGTTTTTAATAGGTCTGATTAGTTTCTTAAGACTGGAACAAGTGTCAGAGCCAAGTTACGTCTTGCTTTTTTTATTAGAGACTAAAAAATATGTATTTTCGACTTCAAGAAACCCGCGATAGTATCTGAAATCTTGTGAAATAGAAGACTGAACTTGAAATACTTGGATAGTAAGTGAGAACTTATAATATTAATCCAAGTTTAGCCACTCGTTAGCATAATCTAGTGACTTTCAAAGCCTTAAATTATCAAACTTATTTCATATTTTACTTATATTTTCCCCGCTTAGTCAACAACTAGTTTTCTTTTTTGTAGACCAATGTAAATTTAACTGTATACGCTACAAAACAAAAGAGTAAGTAGAATGCTAGCAGAAGCACAAGCATGATCTCACTAGAACTCTAGCAACACAAAGTAAAGAAGAAACTAAACTTTCTGTGTTTCTACTCTTAAACAAGCTTCATCTGCTGAGTGTTCTTATTCATTTCATATTGTTGTTATTGTTGCTGTTGTTGTTCTAAGCGTGTTTAGTGAAGCATTATTGTTATTATATGCATTAAGTAGGTGTCTACTTATTATTAATTACACTACAATTCTTCGTTCACTGCGCTTCTAGCCTCTTCTATCTCTTACGAACGTCGTTTTTTATTGCCATTTATGTTTTTGATTTATTTATGTTGGCTTTTGAAAACATTCTAGATCAACACAACTCCACTTTTTCACTATATTTTTACTGTTTTGCCTTAGCATTATAGTGTTTCACACACGCAATCTCTTTTGTATATAATTTATTTGCTTTTTCCTCGTTTATGCTCCGTGGAATTTCTCATGTCGGCTGGCATTCGTTTACAAATTTTATAATTTTATGCGCCACTAATTTTCCGTCGATTTTATTTGCTGGAAAACGTCAGTTAAGCGTTTCTGGGCGAAAGGTGAGGTTGTTTTTGGCATTTCACTACACTTTTGTTGTTGTAATTTCCTATGTTTTCCGCTTGATTATACAAGAATCGTACAACTCTCGTGCGGGGGCGTACAGCAGTCACTAGGAGTCACCGCACAACTGTTGCGCCGGCTGCGCGCAGCTGTTCAACTGCTAAAGCTGGCTGACTAACTGGCTGGCAACAACAATTTAATTAACTAAAACAACAATAACAATAACAAAAGTGTTTAGTTTGAATTCTTCGCACTTCATATTCGCAACGCCAAGTTGGCAAACCGACGTCACTGCTGCTGGCAGTTTCCGCATATGGCGAATGGCTGTCGAACGTTTTTTATCGATCATCGCACCTCACACCACACACCGCAAAGTTTTCGCCCTTTTTCAGTGTCCAGACTTTAAAAAATTTCAATTCTCTATTCTAAATGGCACTTTTCGAGTTCGTTTTAGGCGATCTAGCGAACTCTAAACTTCGAATAAGCGTGTGAAACACACAAACTTTGTAACTAAAAAACAAATATAAAAAAGCAACAAAAAAAACTGCAACAAAAACAATACGAGTGCGAAACCTGGCAACTGACGTTTCGGCTTAGAGTCTGCCTTTGCATTTGCGTCCGCGTCCGCGCCTTCAACTGCCAACTGGTTTAATCGCACGATCGCACGATTTTCTCCATTTGCCCACACGCTCACCACTGCGCACGGTGTATGCACTTTTTATTGACTCGCTTTTCGACTGTGCACTGTGCACACATTTTCACTTTTAACGTAAGCATTTTTGCAACAAGCAACAAGCCACCACCGAATGCCATGCATTCATAAAAACCTTTTAATTAGCTAATAGAGCTGGAGAGCTGCTGAGCTGACACTGGGCTTCACACTTTTTACCTTTTCGCACAAAATAATAAGATTCTTTGGTGATTTTGCTTTTTCTGCACCGTAAATTCAAAGATTCGTTGAGTCTTTCTTTTTTTCTTTTTTGGGCCAACAACTCAGTTGTCTACAAATGGTATGTTGCTCCCTTCTTCGTCGCTCTTTTGTTTCACACACGAAAATTATTATTACTATTTCATTTGTTTCTACACTTTGCACACAATTCGTAGCGCCACGGTACACTGCGCCGTCGCACTGTCGCGTCTCGTCGTCTTCGCCACCTTTTCACTGTCTCGCCGTCGTCGTGGTCGTCAGCGTCGTCGTTTCGCTGCCGTCCAACATGCGCCAGTTCGTCTGAAAAACCGAACCGCTCGTGGATACCCGTAAAACACAACTGAATTCGGCGCTCAAGCTGGCCTACCAACTGAGCTGACTGCCTAACTGGGTCCAATTGGTCTGCAAAGGTGGTTGCGTGCAAGAGAGTCGCAGAGAGTTGATTGGCTGAAGAGTTGGTTAGTCTAAGCGCATCGCGTCAAGTGATCGTATACAATCTTCTGTGCTCGTTTTTTCGCAGGTATGCGAGTATGTGTATGCGTGTGTCTTTAATGTGGAGCCACGGAGACAAATCAAACTGCAATCGCTTGCTACCGAAGCGCTGAGTTATGTGAGACAGTTGGATTGGCTCGGCTTTTGTACAATTCGTTGGTCCCTTGATACGTTTAGCGAGGACAGCCGGTACTCTTTTTAGGTCCTGCAGTTCAGCAAAGACCAAGACGCTCGAACTGAAGAACTGAATTCTCGAGTGTTTGAATTCTACGGCTTCTTCTTGGCTCTTGCCTTACAGTTGAAGCCCTGCGCTTTTGTAATAAATAACTAGAAATTCGAATATACTGAGCCATTTGTAAAAGAAAGACACTTCATCGTATAAATTCAAAAGAGTTTAGTTAATTTATTATGAGTTTGCAGTTTTGCAATTTTTATATATGTAAATATATACAAGTGGGAATACATTTAAATAATAACCTAACTATTTATCCTTATTCTTCTTAGATTTCTTCGGTCGTTTCTCCTTAGACTTTTTCTTCGACTTCTTGTGACTTTTGCTCTTTTTGCTTTTCTTTTTGTGCGCATTGCGCTCGCTTCTAGAGCTGGAGGTGTCCTCATCGCTGCTACTGCTGCTGCTGGAACTACGCGTTGAAGTTTTCAAAATCTTGTGCACCTTCTTCTCCACCCAGCCTTCATTATCAAGTTGGCGGGAATTCTTGGCACGCTGCACGAGGAACCGTATCATCTTTTCTTCAACCACCTTGTTCATTTGGTCCACAGCATTGTTGGTGGCTTGAGTGCGCGTGTTTTGTGGCAACTGTGGACCATAAACATCGTTGTCCAAGCACGATGAACTACTTGGCAGATTGAAAGTTACAGTGGCGGGTTCCTGAAGTCGTTCGCTTTTTGACTTTTTCGCAGGGCTTTCTCCTTTCGTAGACTTCTTCATTGTTGAATCTTCGTTTAAAGATAACTTTGTAGACGCTGTTGAAGCTGAATTTACTGATGTCTTGGAAGATATGCTTGTGGGCCGTTTAAATTGAAATTTGGTGGTATTGATAGGTCTCGCAGCGGACGGTATCAGACCCATTTCAGAAACCATAATGGAGGGCGACGATTTCTCCTCTAAGTCAATTGAGTTGCAATCTGTCCTTTCAGGTGTCATCTCACGCTCTTTCATGGATAGTAAGGCACTAAATATACCACGGGGCGGTGATGTGTTACGCAGTAAGTTGAGTTGTTCCGCTCTCTTTACTGCGCCGCCGTCAGTGTACTCGCCTTCTTTGGTGATAACAGTCACTTCGTATTGTTCTGCACCTTCTTCGTCACTGCTATCATCAAAAATGGCTTTGTAGAGCTCCAATTTCTCATAGGACGGTTTCGAAACTGATTCGGCCGAAAGCTTTTCCAAATCGGTCTTGGCTGCAGGGCGCCCAACTTTCGTACCGTCCTCTTTAGCGCGTTTTGAACTCGCATGTGCACTTTTCAATTGATCGACAACCATTATAGAAGTGTTGGAAAGCGAAGAACTTGGACTGCACGAAGTCATTGTTGAAACAGTGCATGTTGAAACGGAAGTTGCAGACTTCGAGTTCGTTGTTTTCTCCTTTTCCTTTTCGTACTTTGTATGCTTCAGTATTGGCTTTATCTCGGGTATTTTCATTGGCACGATAACTGGCGTCTTGAAATCAGATTTTTTGTGCAAACAATCCTCCAGATAATCGAAAACGGACAACTTCGAAGTACTGGCAGGTCGTTTCTCTTCCTCCATGTGCCCGCCGAAGGGTTCAGCAATATTATATCTCTTGCATAGTAAAGAGTGTGGTTTCCACATTGATCTTGAACGCTCGAGCGTAATTTTCTTCGGGCTACTAATAACATTTGCAGATGCTTCAGATGACTTTCGATCCACTTCAATACTGGCCTCCGAGACAAAACTGTAAATTAAAATGGAAGATATTGAGATAAGATAAGATTGAGTAAGATTTGACGAAACCTAATTATTATTGTACGTATACTAACCGTTGTGACATCAGTCCATCTAGCGGCTTAAAGATTTTGCTAGCCTGTATAAACTCCTTCTTTTCCATTTCGCGATCCCATTCGTTCAAATGCACCGGTTGTATTCGGTTCAAAAAACACGTAATCTCCTCCTCGGTTTTGATTTCGGCTAACAGAAATTCCTCATAACGTCGTTGTTTTTGCTCATCATGCATAAAAGGCTTAAACATGTTTGTCAAGGAACCGACTTTTGATTTGTCGTACGCTTGTTTGACCATTCCCGCAAATTCACTGCTATTGACCGAAGAGATGTCTTTTTCGATGTCACTTGCGTGAGTGAAACGATCATTCTGTTCCAAAGATCCCGACATGAACCTGGTTTTCTGAGCCGTTTTGTCGTAACCACCTTCAATGCGGGCGGGATTTGGTTCTTGGGGAACAGGTTGTGTGAGATAAGTCTCTCTGTGATCTTGGTTGTGTGTTTGCTCTTCTCTAGCGTGTCTGCTGGAAGATGGCTTTTCATCGATTTGCGGCGCTTCACCCAATAGTTCAGCACGTTCGTCTGGGTTCAATCGATTTTTCTGTTCAACTTTTTTGAAATACGATTCTAACTCCTCAGCCTTTTTCGCATCTATGGGCTGGAAACGACTTTTTCGCTCGGCCCAATTGCGTGGCATAAAGCTAGCGGGAACAACAATATTTTCGGGCTTTTTCAAACGTATTGGATTTTTAGAAGCCAAAAATCCATCAACGACAAGCTGATCCTGCGCAATTACGACTTTCTTTTTTTGCGGCTTACGGTCTTCCAAGGAAAAATCATAACGAGACATATCATCTCTGGCATATATGTCTTCATCTTCGTCCTCCAATGCACCTACACCGAATGCTTGTCCTTTAAATGATATTTTCTTATTATTTTTACCGATTGCTTCCAGCGCAGGTTCAAAGAAATTTATGTGTCTATTATTTGAGGCTACGCCTTTAGTGCTAGAAAGCACGGGATCTCGACTCAAGCCGCCTTGGTAACCCAAACCAAAACGATCCTTTTTTGCTGTACACACATACGGTTCGTAATCATCTGGTGCGAATGTAATTTTATCAGTTTCTTCATCTGAACTCTCCGTCTCGCCACCAGCGTCGTCGGAATGCTCTGGTGACTTTGTGGCCGCTGCACTCGGTTGGTAGCCATATTGCTGCATAACGTACATTTCACGTTGGTTTCTGCTACGCGCTGATTTCTTTTCACTGCGTGTTTGTCGCGGTCCAATACCTTGTCCTGGGCGCCAACCCATTCTTTTTAAAATACGCTCACCAATCTTGACATCTTGTGATACAAGTAACTGTTCTAACACAGGTTTTCCAGGAATTGGCCCACTATGGGTAGCCATTAACTTACGCTTACGACTTTGCTCAGGCTCGAACGACGTATATTCCGCACGTGTTTGGAGACGCTGTGGCGCAATACCGAATTCACCACGATCTTCATCGTCCATAAAATCATCAGGTCGTTGCTGCAGACGTTGTGTTGCTTTTTCGCTGCGCGAGCTTTTAAATGTCGCAGGCGTCCAACCTTCTTGTGAGCCAACAGTATTCCAGTAACCCGCGCTAAAACCCCCCGTAAAAGCACCATGGAAACGACGCTTGCCATTCTCATCAGTCACTATTTGATCTTCCAAACGTATTGGTTTCTTCGAGGGTACGGAATCTAAAATAAAATATATACAAGCATTAAAAACATAAAATATGTGTTAGCTGAGGAATTACCTTCGTCAAGTACTGGCAAAGTTGTGCCAAAGCGATGAAGACCAGCCTCTTCGTACATTTTCCGTTCTTGGTTGGTTTATTTCTTCAATTATTTCAAAGGAAGCATCCAAATTCACATCACTTTTAAATAAACTTGTCCTAGAATTATTTTCCTGAATTCTTTGGATATCATAAATACGTACAAATTGTGGACAGCTGATAATACTGCTTCTTGCTGTTGCATGAAATCCGTTCACGATTATAATAGTAGTGTTGGGGAAATTGCTAATTTGTATCTAATTTGTTGTATTTTTGGACGGTCAATTTTAAATTTAGAAAACCTTAAACCAGCTAAATGCAAATTTGTAATTTTGAAATTTGTTAAATTTTTTCTTGAATTTTTTTAATTTATTTCATTTATATTGTGCCTGACATGTGGATGGATGGAGGAGTAATTTTAACCAAACCAGAAAATGCCGATAAGTATTTTTTTACTGAAATAAAAAAATAAAATACATTCGTCCGTCAGAATTTACATGAATAATAAACAATTTAAAATTGTTTGGCAGTCACAACTTTTATTAAAAAGTCTACTGACAAGTACCCTACTGTGAATTGCAGCATTTCTATAACGTATACGTTATGCGGTATCAGTGAAATCGGCATTCAAATTATTTAAAAACAATTTTTTTTTAAATGTATTCAAACATTGCGTTTATTTTATTTTCATACAAATGGTTAAACTATTAAATTGTGTTATACATATATACATAGATTATTGGTATGTAAATATATATGAACGTTTATAAATGTCAAGCCAACCAAACAATATTAACTCTTATAGGCTTCAATATCTTCCGCATTTACCGATTCTGCAGGCGTTGCATACTTGATAGTTTCAGCGTTTGTTGTCTCTTTATTTTCCTCTTCTCCGTCTGGTTGTGTTGCACGTTCAAATAGGATTACCAGTTCGGTGTGTGTAGTATGTGGGAACATATCTACTGCAATTGCGGTTTTCGGAAAGAAGGGATCGCCTTTATATTGTTTGGACTCTGGTCGACCCAGTTCAATCCAATTGCGTTGTGCGTGTACTGGATTGCAAGAAATGTACACCAAACGCTTTATTGCTGTTGCGGCGCGTATTGCTGCAATGGATCTATTATCTGCAATAAGAATAAGAAATGTTATAATTCATTACTCTCGAGTATCCAAATAAAAATACTTACGTAGTCCAGCTCTCGGTGGATCCACCACAGCAATCAGGTCCAGCGGCGCTCCAGGTGCATTACCGTACACGACTTCACGCACCATCGATTGTATGTAATCGTCAGCGTTACCAGCGAAAAATTTGCAATTTTCAATAGAGTTGGCCGCTGCATTGAATTCGGCATCCTTAATTGCTTCCGGTATAATTTCTACACCAAGTACTTGTTTGCAATGTTTGGCGAATGCTAGCGCTATCGTGCCAGTACCACAGCAAATATCTAGTACAGTGGAATGCGGTTGAGGTGCTGCCAACTCGATGGCCTTATCATAGAGTACTTCGGCACCCTGCGTATTTATTTGAAAGAAAGCAAGCGGACTTATCTTGAAGGCTAAATTATGTATTGTATCGGTGTTGTGGGTGCTACCAGAAATATGCTCTATAGGAGAGATCGTTTGACCGGCTTCGCGATGCTTAACATCTTGGTAATACAAAGATGTGCATTTGAATCCTTTTGCCTCGTCGGTACAGGTTTCATAGTATTCCTTCAAGTTCTGCTTCAAAGCTGCTAATTCAGTTTCGTTCATATTCGAAGAATAAACACCGGCAACCAACATTATCTCGCCTGTATGTGCAGATGTGCGCACCATCAACTGTCGAATATGCCCAGAATTATCTTCTGGATTAAAGGACAGAAAATTGGAATTCCTAACGAACTGTTGAAAGCTTGCTGCAGCCCATTTAGCTGAGTCGGGTATGTGTGGTAAGTTTTGAATTTCTGAAACCTCTACCGATCCATCTGCATAGCTTCCCAAACGAAAGCCAACCACTATTTCGCCCGACGAATTTTTTCCAACAGTGAACTCATTTTTGTTGCGGTATCCATTTATTTGTGGCGACGCTTTGACACCGTTAAATTTGAATTCGTTCAATTGCTTCTTGGCAGCCTGATTAGTGTGACGTAATTTATTTGTGAATTTTTTTAAAAGCTCCTCCATTTCACTTGTTTTCTTTTGCAGCTGTTCTTCATAGGGAAAAGCAGCGTAGGGGCAGATCGCATCAGCAGAGGTGCGTTGTCGTTTAGGTTGGCTTTCTTTTTCCTCACGCTGTGCGTTTTCATTTCGACGCTTCTGCAAGGGATCCGCAGACGCTTTAGCCGCCTATTGGAGAATAACATTAGGTTTGTTAAATGGTGCGGTTTACATTATCATCGTTGTTACTTACAGCAGCTTGCAAAACTTTTCCCTTCCATTTATACCCATTCAGCGTTTCAATAGCGCGTTGTTGATCCTCTTCACTACGAAAACATACAAATGCGAATTCTTTACGAAGCGGTGATTTAATTTTAGTCACATTGAGATTCAGCTTGGACTTTAAAAGTTTCTTGAATTCCTGAGTATGAGATAAAATATGTTTAAAAATAAAAAAAATAAAAAAAAGTTTTCAGAGATTCTCACGCCTATTCCAAAATAACCCAAATTCCGAACTTCAATCTTATAGATTTCAGAGGTAAATTCACTACGTTTTAAGTAATTAAACTCGTCATTTGTCGCATCCGTTGAATTCT
This sequence comes from Zeugodacus tau, assembly GCA_031772095.1. Classification (NCBI taxonomy): domain Eukaryota; kingdom Metazoa; phylum Arthropoda; class Insecta; order Diptera; family Tephritidae; genus Zeugodacus; species Zeugodacus tau. The sequence goes on along the minus strand of CM062653.1, from coordinate 1,021,712 downwards.
CATCCTTCGCAGTTTCATCAAGTGATTTCTCCTCAATTTTTTCAACCGTACATTCTTGCTCAGTTTCTTGTGGTGCGTCTAGACACTGTTCTTTACTTTCGATAGTCACTTCGCTCATGTTATTTATGTTTAATTGCACTTATAAACGTATTAATTTGTTTAAACTGATTTACTACAAATCACCGGCTGATGTTTATTCTTTGAACATGTGGTAAATGCAACAACTTCTTTTCAAAACTAATCAGTCACAATAATGTTTTGAAAATAATAATTTCTTATAATTACTTTTTGAAAAATGTAATTACCAGTCTCCTATATTTTAGGCAAATACAAATGTAATTTAAAAAGTTATTATAGATTAATAACTTTTATGTCAATAACTTGACTGCTCTTCATCTTTATGAAATAAAACGGCTGTGTTTTTGACAATAATGCATTTCCTCGATCTGGCAAAGTTGTTTAAAACTAAGCAAGCGAAATTACTGTCAAAACCGGCTGTGTGCAAGCGATTGGTGAAATTCAGGCGTTAAAGGAGATAAAATTCTGAAATTACATTTCTAATTGTTTATAGAGGCGTAAATAGGTGATTAAATAATTTCTATCAAAAGAATATGTCGCTGATGCCGGGGCCATTAGTACAGGGACCATTAATACAGGTGAGTGCTACTCACTATATCGGATGAATAGTCGATTAACTGAACGTCATTGTTTCTTTGTTGTACTCCACCCTCTGTCCGTTGTTTTCGCTCGCCCACAAAAGAATGCCATCGAACCAATGCAGGTGGACGCGCCCATAGAGGACAATGATAACAACGAGGAGCACCAGCTTATTGTTGAGAACCCATCTCTTGATCTCGAGGTATATGCTAATTCTTATACGGGCTTGGCGACATTATATCGTCTAAAATTTGTCGCCGATGTATGCCCTACACTACGTTTGGAGGCACTGAAAATGGCTATAAAGCATGTAATGACCACTTACAATGTTAGCATGTACCAATCACTGCACAAAAAGCTCTTAGAGTTAAATGCTGGCGCACCTAGTGGTTCCGGACAGGGTGGCGCTGCCGGCTTACCCGATGTAGCTGCACAATCAGGTGCGCCAGCTGGAGTCGGTGCTGGTTCAGATGCACTAGACTTGCCCATTTTCGACAGCAATTGGGTGGAAACGAAGAGTAAACAAGCTGCATTCAATTTGGAGAAATTAGACTCGGATTTAAAGAATTACAAATCAAATTCTATCAAGGAGAGTATACGACGCGGTCACGACGACTTGGGCGATCACTACTTAAGCTGTGGGGATCTGACGAACGCTCTGAAATGTTATTCACGCGCACGCGACTATTGCACCAGCGGTAAACATGTTATCAATATGTGTCTGAACGTAATCAAGGTGTCGTTGTACTTACAAAACTGGGCTCATGTGCTTAGTTATGTAAATAAAGCGGAGAGTACTCCCGATTTTATGGAAGGTCCAAAAGAAGCCAATTTGGTATGTAAATAATGTATTTTATACACAAATATATATTATTCAATAAGCGTGCTTTGCAGTCCGTTGCCACACGTCTCAAATGCGCAGCTGGTCTCGCTGAACTGCAGACAAAAAAATATAAATCGGCGGCAAAGAAATTTTTGCAAGCCAGCTTCGATCACTGTGAGTTCCCGGAGATGCTCTCACAAAACAATGTAGCTATGTATGGTGGACTTTGTGCCCTAGCCACTTTCGATCGTCAAGAATTGCAGAAGAATGTAATATCCTCAAGCTCGTTTAAGCTGTTTTTGGAATTGGAACCTCAGCTTCGTGACATCATATTCAAATTCTACGAATCCAAATACGCATCCTGCCTAAAACTACTCGATGAGATTCGCGACAATTTGTTGCTCGACATGTACATAGCTCCCCACGTAAATACGCTCTACACAAAAATTCGGAATCGTGCACTGATTCAATACTTTAGCCCTTACCTATCGGCCGATATGCGGAAAATGGCAACCGCCTTCAATCGCAGTGTACCGGCTTTGGAGAATGAAGTTATGCAACTGATACTCGACGGTCAAATTCAAGCGCGTATCGATTCTCAGAACAAAATACTATGCGCCAAGGAGGCAGATCAGCGTAACAACACATTTGAGCGAGCTATAAGCATGGGTAGAGAGTATCAAAGACGTCTGCGTATGTCCATTTTGCGGGCCGCAATGCTCAAGAGTCACATTCAAGTCAAGGTAACTACTTAAAATTTCCGTATTTATGCAAATATTTCAAATATTATTTTAAAGAATGTGCCACGCGACTCTGGAAATCACGGTACCGACTACTGTGTCTCCGCTGGTTCGAGCACTACCGCCGCCGTCAGGAACTGAATTTATTACTAGGATTCAGATAATTATATTTGGACACAACTAACATATTAATAAATTTAGCATTTCATTCATTAAAACATGTACAAAATACTGGCAAGTCATTATCATTATCTTCACGCATATATTTATGTTCTACAATAGCTTGCATTACACAGTTTGAAATACATTTGCATTATACTATCCACTTTATTAACGACTGCACTAATGTCGTCTGTCCCTTGATCGGCTTCGATCACGTCGGTCATTCTTTGTACGCCGACTGTCTCTGTCTCTGGAACGACTGCGATTTCGTTGGTCTCTGGAGTTATGTCTTTCTCTATGACTTTCTTTGCGATCTCTTGAGTGACTCCGCTCCCTACGTGAATTACGGCTAGACTGTCGGTCTTCATTGTGTGGACGATCCCGCTCTCGGTTTCTTTCCAGAGATGTTTTGGAGTCTTTCCTTCGATCATCGGGGGAGAGACTGCGACGTCCCTTTCGTGTGTCTTTCACGATTTCCTCAGTTTCCGAATCAGAACTAGATGAACTGCTGGAGGACTGGGACTCATCCGTTGACTCACTACGCTTGCTTTTTTTCTTATCCGACTTTGATTTCTTTTTCTCTGAATTATGTCTTCTTTTGGAGGCGTTGTGTTCTTCTTCGTCACTTTCATCTGTGTAATTTCCGCTGCTGCTGCTCGACTTCTTCGAATGCTTTTTCTTTGATTTCTTTTCTTTCTTACTTTTATGTGACTTCTCCTTTTTCAACTTACGCTTTTCATTTTTCTTCTTTAGCTTTTCAATCTTTTCCAGCTTTTTTAATAACTCCAACTTTTGTTCCTTACTCAGTGATTTTAGAAATGCCAATTCAGTGTTTCCTTCAGGCGCGTTACCTTTCGTTTCACTCTCCTCGTCATCACTAGGCACCAATCTGTGTTGCTGATGAACTTGTTTGATATTCTGTAGTTCCATTGCGGATTTTTTCATCACCAGCCCATCTTCTTTCATCTGTTCTTCGAGCACATTTTTGGCCATCATCTCACTGGCTTCAGCTTCGGAATGCAGTTTGCGCGCTTCGCTCATCGAAATGCTATACATACTACACTCCTTATCGGTATTGATATGTCCCCATTTGTGACATTTTATGCAGCGCACATTGCGCACCTGTATACCGAAAGGCTGATCACGAATCTCGGTGTCACCTTTGCAATATGACTCACGTGGCGCATTAAACTTACGCTGCCACTCAAACTTGTACTCCGGTTCGGTGGCGTCCTTTTCACGTTCTTTGCGCACACCCGGTGGTGGCTCGTACATAAAATTCACGCTCAGCTTATCTTTGCTGTCCTTGCTCAGCATAGCCTTGTTTTCATGCAGATTTTGCTCCTTCTCGTACTGTGTGCGTAGCTCCTCCTGTTTCTTCTTGTAAGCCTCCGCTTGCTGTTCCGCCATCCATACCTAGAAAACACAATAACAAAATAACGCTTGTGAAATTAGCAACAAATAAATAAAATATGCAAGTTATAAAGCAAATACGTGTTTATACGTTTAGTATAAAGCCAAGGTCTTACCCGTTTTAAATTGTCTCTGGAAGCGGGGTGAAAGAACTTCTTACACATGTAATTGTTGAAACCTTTACCCATTTTGCTGTTGTTGTTAGCTTTTCACGCAAAATAAAAAACCTTTATATTTGTTTGTTACTGAAAGTGGACTGAAATCTGTTAAAGTTAATGCGTTTATATGTACAAGCCAAGATAGCAGCTGACTGCAGTTGTCAATTTATCAGTGCTGCCAATATTGCGGAAAATGGCAACACTCAAATCAAGCGAAACTGTGTTGCGTAAAGTACTGTTTTTTAACGGAATTTAATTGAAATTTATACAATTTTCATTTGCATTTTAATTTTTGCGTCGTTTTGTTTAATTTATGAGTTTAAGAGTGAAATGATAACAATCTCATTTACATCAAAGTGAATACACTTTGATTTACATGTGCTTACAAACATATACATACAATGTATTTTCACATAAAAGTTTACATTTTTTTAAAAACATTTTATAAAAATATTCAAATACACGAATAACAACAATTTTTTTGGACAACGAATTTGAACGGTTGAAGTCCAGTTTAGAACCAGATGACAATGACGACAATACCTTCGCTTGATTCAGTTAGTGCCTTGACTGACTGGAACAAAGCTCTGACATAATTATGAATATGACGCAAATCTATTGCATAACACATAATACAGTTAGAGTTTTTTCACAGAAATAAAAAATGCCGCTGAGGATTCAATTTTTCATTATTCCATATTATTTGAATTTGTCAAAATGCATCCTGCAAATATTGAGATGTGAGAAGGACAGACATATCTTATAGGCCCATTCGAAATCAATAGAACCAAACAATAGACAGATTAACAGATTTTTATAGTAAATTTGTATGGGTAAAGTGAGTGCAGTTTGCGGGATATGCGTGTGTGTGTGCGGTGTCGTGTGTAAGTTGGCTGAATTTTTGCTAGAGGAGTTTGTGGGTGGCAAGATGGCGTGTCGTGTGCGTTGTGGTTGGCGCTTGCCTCTCTGCTGATCGGTACCTTGCATCGTTTGTAGCTCTTCGGTGGATACAACAATAGGCACAGCATTTGCCACTTCCGTTGCACAATGAGACGCGGCCGGCTTTTGTATCGCATATTTTTGCATTTCCAAATATTTCTGCCAGATCTGCGTGATGTTGTCACCTTCTTGGTTAAAGTCTTGAAATTGCAATTTTACATTGCCCTCATTCACATATACCTGACGTGTCCGCTGAGAGTGATCATCCTGTATGATTACATTCCGATAGCAAAAGACACCTCCAGTTGCAGCAAAACATGGACCGCTGTTCCTTTCCTTTCCTTCCACAGCACCATCACCGTTCACGACTTCCTTCTGATTGCAGGCAACACCGACGCCACCCACGACAACATTGCCCGCGCCGTTAGAGCCGAACGCATGCAGCATGCCATTCGAAGTGGTCTTGTTATTCTCCTGCGACATTTGAATATCGCCGGCGTCGGCAAGCATACAAACGGTGCTAGTTGTCGCGGCGCCACTCTTTAACTGTTTCACCCTCAAAAGAAAGTTACTCTGCTCGAGGTGCTTCACTTTCTGCGCCAATTTGGCGTTCTCCTTCTCTAAGTAATCGATTTGCATGTTGAGTTGTGCGTGCTGGTTGCGAAACTCCTCCACGGTGGTTGGCTGCACAGGCCTGGCGTTCGGCAGTTTCGCTAGTTTGAAGCGGGCGTGCACCTGTTGGGCCACATAATTCTCGGCGAATGTTGCCACCTTTGCTAGTGCGTAAATGCACGCAAAGATGGCGAGAAAGTTCAAATAAATGTCGTAATTCTCGAAACAGGCTTTCGCCCGCATGGTTTCCTCGAATGCGTTGTCTGAAAGCGAAGGAGAAAGCACTAAAATCAGCTCTGTGTCTCTACCTTTAACGGCGCGCCGGGCACTTACTCATGTGGACCTCTACGGTCATGGGGTCCTCGCGTTGCTGTTCGATTTGCTTGAAATAGCAGAGTATGATCCACGTGGTGACCGCTAGCGATATCAGAAATAGAAAATTAATTGAGGAAAACATTTTGACGTCTTTGGAATTTTGATCGGAAATTCAGAAATAAAAAGTTTTAGCAATACAAATATAAATTTGATTGAGTGCAAACGTTTTTACACAAATTTTTCGTGCGTTTAATTTGTAAGTGACAGAATGTGTTGAAACCCGAAGTCAAACTTCTGACGCCAAAATCGAAGAAAAGGCAAAATGTCGACAAGTGGCGTCTACCGACAAGTGGACGCACAAAGGTTTGACAATTTTTAAGAGATTTTATTGTTACTAGAAGAGTTACAACGTCACCATTTATAATCTAATAATGTTCTATGCGACTGTCGAAGCAGGCGGTTACTGCAGCTCACGTTTTAACGGTTTAAAATGCGCTCATTTGCCTTGATGGAAGTCCTTGATGGCATCATAACCACGATGCCCCAGTTTATAACCAGCAACAGCGTGTCCAAAGTGCACCGCCTCTTGTAAGCTTTTCTGGAGCTTTTGCAATGCATATATAACTGCAGCACAGAAAGTGTCACCAGCTCCCAACGAATCCACTATTTCGGAGACCGGTTTTGATGGCACAAACGTATATTTGCCATTCGGATCCACGCAACCAGCGCCCTCAGCTCCCCACGGGCATATTATAGCCGGCTTTGTGTCACCCAATTCAGACTGTGCATTGAATCGGTCATATAAACTCATCACAGCTGCCGCCGGATCGTTGCAGCCCAAGTGTACGGCCAAATCTTTGCCCAGAAACACAAAATCAGCTGCTTCGCCCAGTGCGAGTATTTCCTCCTTCATTTTCTCCAAGTCAACGGATATACGTATGTGATCTTTTGGGTTAGTCAACTTCTTATTATAATTACGTATGTCCTGTATAAACTTCAGCACCGACTCAGGATTGCGTCCTTCGAAATGCACCCAGCTGTAGTTCTTTAGATCGAGGCGCTTGAGGTGTTCATATTCCAGCGATGGAAATCCGGGATTCGAGTGTATGATGGTGCGCGAACCGCTCGCCTTGTTGAGTATGACCGAAGAGAATGGTGGATCCATACCGGTGCTCGGACAATTCTCGATCAGAATATTACGCTTGCGGCAGTCTTCCTGCAGAAACCCAAATGCCGCCGAACCACTCAACATGCCGAGAAACTCGACTTGCGGCGCGCCAAGTTGCCGCAAGACGGTGCAATTGTTGGACGCGTTGCCGCCGCGCTGCCAATAACCGGATAGGCAACGCTTGTCGGTGTCCTCCTCGGGATATTGCTCCACCACATGTATGACGTCCAGCACACACATGCCGACGCAGACTATGCGGCGCTGTTCAGGCGCTGCCTTAGCTGATTTACTCATGATCTCTGCTTCCTCTGCAAGATTTAAGACTTTTCTATTTGCTTTCTTCGCAGCTCACGGCGCGTGGCTCACTTTAGACGGGCGCGCGACTTTCGACTTCGACACCGCAATAATTGCAACTGAAAATTTTCTATACGCGCTATCGAAATGTTATTTTTATTTTGTAACGAAATGAAATCTTATCAAAAATTGACTTGCTTTGTGGTCTTTCAAACAGCTGTTTTCGATTGGCTTCTCAAATTTCAACTAATCAGCACTCACCTACTTGTTGATACACTTTCATGTTTGCACAGCACTCCAGCTTTACGCTCTCTTTGTTGGATTCCAGCGAAGCCAGAGCTTCTTGGAGATTACTAAGCACTCTTTCAGAGCAGAGAGCTGAGAGAAAAGAACTAAGCGATGAATCAATTAGTGCGGCTGGCTTTGCGTGTTGCCAACAGTTGTTGTTTCTACTTAACTTATTTGCAACAAATACTAAATTCAGTGACTCATTCACACACTAATCTTTAATAATTTTGAAAATTAATAAAAACTTCAAATTTATTGTCATTTCCGTTTCCCTTTTCGCATCAGTTTCTCGCCATGCTGGTCACCCTCTGTGGCGGACACTTTCCACCACAGTTGGTTGGTGCCACACGATTCCGCATAACCGGTTACCCGCACATCGTGGTGGCTCTTCTTGGTGTCTACGCCCGCCCACTCGCAACAGGGTGCTCCAATGCGGACGTCAGTGCATGCGTCGGTTCTCCAACAGCTATTTGCGCACTACCCGACTTGACTGGCTCGCTTGCTGCCAGCTCGTGTTGAGTTTGCGATTTGCGGCAGCAGCAGCAGCACATGCAACGGCGACGGTTACCACGTCTGAGCGTTCGCTCTCGCTTGGCCAGCAGTCAGTTGATGTCAATGATGCCGTGTTGAAGCGACAATTATCAAACAGTGCGGACGCCAAGTGGCCCCCTTACTAGGCGAAGTGTTGAATAAAGACGTAAGGCACACACACACACAGAGTAAGCGAGTGAGAAGTGAAAAAGACTGTTGCTGCTGCTTGCTGTTGGAAGAGACTGTGGCCGCAGCCAGCGTTGTGGACAGTTGTAAAGAGATTCGCGCGGCGATGTGACGTGTATTCTTTCGGTGAATGTGATCCGTGATAAATTCATTTTCATTTTCGTACGTGTGTTGTTGTTGTTGTAATTAATCACAGTGATTAAAATTCAAAATTTGTTTTTTTTTCTTGGCGTTTCACACGCGGAAAACCACTTTGCGGGCGTGCAGAAAATTCCGAATTGCAGTAGTCGGTCTGTTGTGATGGTGGCGCGTTTGAAAACACAATCGAATACCAATCTGTCAAATGTGCACGGACCATTCTTGTTTATTTTCGTTTTCATTTGTGTTGTTTTTTAGTACAAAAAATTCAGTGTGTTTAAATTGTTAAATTCTGCTAACAAAGCAAAGGCACAGTGAGCGGTGCTTAAGAGTGTGGTGAGTGTGGGAATTTCAGTGATTTTGTGATATTCTTATTTTTACGCTGAAGAGCCGATAATGCTGCGGCCATGCCCACAAAATACTGAAAAAGTGACAAAACAGCAAGAATTCGTGAGTGCAGTTTTCAACACGCTTTGGTAGTGACTTAGTGTGTGGTGAGTTCGCCAATGATAGCGGAAGAGCGCTGCTTTGACGCATACAAACGCGCTCTTCGCTCGGCTGCTGCTCACTGATCTTTGCAGCAGTTGCCGTCGCTACGCTCATTCCGCGTATCGTGGTGAAAGAGCACGGTCGAGTATTGTCTTTGTCGTCGTCGTCTTCGTCGTGGTGGCACCGTGCCATTTTCATACTCACACCAAAGTGCATACATACATACATACTCTAGCTGTATATATGTATGTAAGCGCATGCAAGTGGTCGCCGATCTGTGCGCTGCTTCAAAAGATTCCGTCGTTGATAATAGAAAAGTTGAATATTTTCTCGTATTTGTTTGTGTTTTTTGCTTTTGATTTTGATTTGAAATATTTTTGTGTTAAATTTTATTTATTGTTGTATTTACTCGCTCGCTGTGTGGTTGTTGTGTACCGCTTTTCTGATTTACAACAAAATCAAACATTACAAAGCAGCAACAAGTGCAGTTTACTACATGCGAACAACAATAACAACAGTGTGTAACAAAATATGACAACAACATACGTTTGTGTGTCTGTCTGTGTAAAGTTGTTGAAAAGTGAAAAATAATAAGTGAGAATAAATACAACAAACACAAACGAGCATACATATTTACATGTGTAAGTGTGTGTTCAACACTCAAACATACACAGACGCAGCATATTATTTACAATAATGCAATAAATAATAAACAAGTGAAATAAAGTGAAATAACAACAAATACACACATACAACCCTGTATATATGTATGTACGTCTGTATGTATTGCTTGTAAGCATTTCGGCTTTGGAATTAACTGCTGCGGAAAATATGCACGTGTTCCGTTTTCCAGCGGTTGACTGGCAAAACTAATAAATTCGTTTAACATCAACCTCCTCCTCCTGCGAGTAGTGTGAGTACAAGTTTTGTTTGTGTTTTTTTGTAATCTTACATATTTACACACACACACCCACACACATACATACAAACGATCGTTTTCATTCATTTACAAAATTGACTACATACTTTCTTCCATACACATTTATGTAGCTTCGCATGCCTGTGTTTGTTTTTGTTATTGCATGTATTTAATGCTAGGTAGTGCCTAACGTAATCCGTGATAATAATCTTCCACTAGTTGCTGTGTGGATCTCCCGTTCTCGTTTTTTTCTGTCCATATGTAAACGCTATGGAATTTTGTACTTTTTGTTTGCCACAACTCCGCTCATTTGAGTGCGTACGACCAACGTTCGTGCGTTGATAAGCTGCGCCTTTATCGCCGCCAGAGTTGCCTACGCTAGTGGTTTTTAAGCTGATATGATTATTAAAAATTACTTTTCTTAAATACCTGCACTAATAAATAGTTAGATTACACCCACAATAGTTGGTGCTTCTTCGAAAATTTGTCTCAGAGTAATGCATAATACTAATTGAGAATTTGCAGCCTTTTGTTAGCGTTTGAAAATGTAAGCACTTGTTCTATTGTGCTGCTAAAGGTATTTGACTTTGAAATCTGCTTAATCTGAACACTGATCTTGCAGGCAATTGTTGTAAGCGCTTGTATATATATTTATATATTGACTATGACATACTAGCTGATAGAAAAAACCTTAGATTTCATTATTTTCATCAATTCATTCTCAATCTGGTAGTCTCTCTAAAGAAAATATCAATAAGAATTTTAGTCTAGATGAGTTTACGTAACAAATTTGCTTTGGTACCACAGAGCTTGTCTTCACAAGTGTTTTTAAACTATTTATTTTACAAAAAGTTTCGAAAATTGAAATCGGATTCATGTTACATATGTCACTTGAGACTCTTTCGCTCTCTGAAAACTTTTCCCATAAAGATTTTCATATGTGCTTTTGGATCAGTCTTACTAAACTAGTACTAACTTAAGGCGATGCGGATGAGGGTTCTTGTATCTTATATATACCAATATATAGCTCTAATATAATCTAATTTGAATTCTTACAACAAGGCATGCTTAGTTCTAAAATGCAGATAATAATATGCATACATACATACATACCTAAAATTTACATGCGTTGCATTTTATATGTGTTTTGAATTCTCATTCTTCTGTTATTCCACTTGTTTATTACATTTCTTGTTTTGCTTTTGTAACTTCTCTAGCACGATCAGCCACCACATTCGTACTCTCTCTCTCTCTTTCACTGCAGCCATCATTGTTAAGCGCCACATTAGAGTCAAGTCGCGCTCTTTTCAGCGGCGTCTGCTCTCTGAAAATGTGAGCAATTGGTCCACAGCAGTGTGTGCGCTCTTCACTTGGCATTTGTTTAAGGGGCGTGCTCTCTTGTTTCGCTCCACGATCACAATGAAATGAAAATCACCACAGACACACACACACTCATACATGTAGACACGCTTGTAATACACCAGCGACGACTGATAAAGGTTGTTATTTATAAATCTTTGCCATTTTTTCGTGCCTGATTATACATATACATATAGACATCATTCTCCAGCGCGCTTTTTTTATTGCTCGCTTATCGCGGTGTTGTTGTTGTTGTTTTTTTCCAGCTTTTTAATACAATGCGTGTCAATTCTTTTACTCTACTTTACTTCTTCCTCTTCCAACACCCTTTTTGCTTTTTAATCAAAAAAATATGCAGATATTCATAAGTACGAAGAAGAATCTTCCCTACAACTCGAGCTCTTATCTGTTGCTGTGGAGTGGAGTGATTTTCGCAAATTGAAATGTCTTCCACAAATCGCTGATACTACCTCGGCAGCCCTTTTTGTATGCGCTTACAATTTGATCGCGTTGGTAGTCGAACGCCCCCGACGCCTGTTCTACACTTTGGCCGATGATGATTCAACAAGTTGCTGTTGCTTCCTGCTCGCTCGGGTTCTATTATTCTCTCTGTAGTATGTGTGTGTGAAAGTGAGTGTGGTGGCATGTCTTTATTTTGTTTCTTACAATTGTTATGCAGACTCTTCTTGAGATTAAGATTTGTTGATTGAAAGGGGGTATCAATTGATCTGGTAACAAAGATTTCAAATCTCGATTCATAAAACTTTCTCATATCGAACATCCACCTAGTAGATAAGCCATCTCCTTTAAAGGGGGGCCGGCAGCTTGTGAACTACTGTTGTCCATTATTTTTTTATTTATTGGAATTTGTTTTCGGCAGTCGCATCAAGCTGTAGAAAGAATTTCTTCATCAAATTTTTATTTTGCACATACTATATTGGATGTTTGGATGTTTCTGCAGAAGAGAGCGAATTGCACCAAAAATCGTTTAGTTTGGTATTTCATGCGGAATCATCCGCGGATTTACCTATATACATTTTCAATTTATTTTTCTATTTCCATTGTCATTCATATTCGTATTTGTAACTGCGGTTTCAGCTGACTTTATTGTTGTTGTAAGGTTTATACCACATACTGCAACGGAAATTCCGTCATTCATAGCACGATTTGCACGACTTTTGTTATCGGCGCTTGGCTTTGAACATAAATAAATACTGAGAAATCTTTATCTCGAATGTATTTCTGTTTCATTTGAATTGCTGTTGAAGAAATGCTGCTGAGTTGACAGCCCTAGGCGGCATATAAAGCGGCGTATGTAGGTTCCATTTAAGTCTTTGGGAAAGTGTTTACTTCTTATCAGAACTATAAGAGATGAATCAAAAGAAACGTATTTGCAATATAAGGGTTTCTTTTCGGCGATATGTAATGGAGCCCGAGCTCCTATTACTCTTTGGCATCCCCTTATATTAGTTCGTGGTCGACATGGTGGGGTAGGTAAAGTTGAACTCTGTCTATTCTAAGGTCAATACCCTCCCATGACATCCAAGTTGGGTCTCTCCACTCTCAAGAGATCTTTACAGATGTCTCAACGTTTAGGTGTAAAAAGTTGTCCGAAACTCCATAAAAAAGGCGGCAAACTTCTGGTCCTATTACATATTTTAACCTCCAGCGCGTCCAATTATATTAAAGACCTTCGAGAGAAAATCCAAGAAAGTTCAAATTCTTGAAATTTCTAATTAACTAACGTACGCGGCGCCGATATGTGCGCCATTTATGACGTTCACACACACACAAGTGCCCGCAGAAGCTTGCAATGAAGGCAAAACACGACTTCTGTGCGAAACTATTTATCATTTCCCTTCGATCCAATGACGGAATCACAAATAGTGCAAATAAAATCGCAAAACAAATACTAACGCCACACAAACATTCAAACATACATAGAGGCTATCAGAAATATGTAGCCGTCTAATAGAGCTCGCTAGCTACCCACTCATAAGTGACTTGTGAACGCCGGCGGCTGCAGGCGGTACTCGCGCCGAGTCGCACAGCCGCCGGACGAGCGACAAAATTTCACGAATGCGAACTAATATGCTGAACTATGTACGTGAGTACGTGTGAATGTAGGTGGCGAATAAGCGCTAAACGAGCGCGTAATAAAGATTAGTCCGCACTGCGACATCTTATCAGTTGAAGCTGAAGCGATTTCGTGTTTATTTTCATGTCGAGCGCAAAGTAAACTTTTGCTTCTTGTGTCCGAGGCTCCACACGCCCCACCGCAGTCCGAGCCGGCAGCGGCAGACGCCACCGCGAGATGATGAGGAAGACGAGGTTGAAGAGCTGGCGTACCGATGCCGAGCTCGTTTGTTCGTTTGCTCTTATGAAGTAGGCGTAATGCAAGCGCTTCACAAGTGGCGACTAACCAATTTGCATTCGCGGTGAACGAACATTACGGGCAGAGTGTCAAGCGCCGCGCGGCGATTGTCGTCGAGTACCGAGAATACCGAATGGAAACTGTTTCTACGAAAACTGCGAGGGATGTTGAGACGCGGCCGCACGGATGTAGTAGGCGCTATGTGTAGAAGTGGGGTTTCTCGGTGGAATCAAAAGCAAACAATGAAAGAATGAAGGCACGAAAATATGAGAAAATGAGAAAAACAAATATGTTTATGTGTAAAGTTATTTGTCGTATGCGACGAGCGCAAATCTCAAGATCGTCGCGATCTTAAACGTTGGCGTTTAATTTGCAAGTGAGTCGTGTGTGAAGGGAAGCGAAGTGAGTGCAGCGATAATAAACAAAGCAGACAATGGAATTCTTAGTAGATACTGTTTGCAGTGATTTAAGGGAAGAAAAACGAAGAGGGTTCGCGCGCTAAAAACGCTCACTAAAAGAGACACAACTAGTAATATAAGGAAAAATGCTAATTAGTAGATAAAACAGTTATGACTGGAAGCAATATTTGCGCAAACACTGTAAAAATGAAGAGTCAACGTCGTTTCGGGGGTTGTTTCACTGAAACAGCGAGATAAAGCGGATCACCTGCTCTCTAGTTTGTATGAGCTAGCCCAGAGTAAGCCGAAGAGCTAAAACGGGGCGGCTTTCTCACGAAACAGCATGAGTGAGTGCCCGATCAAAAGAGAGATTTACACAAAGAAAGCGGAGCGCGAAGTCATGCGAATTATTGTACGCGCGACTATCTTTGTGAATTCGCTGCGAATTTTAATGAATGAAAAATGTTGCACTTAACTTGCTGTAATTGAGGCTATTAAGGATTTATCATTCATTAATTATAGTTTACACTTTTAAGTGTAAGTGTCGATAGACGACACTTGAGTGCGGTACGAATATGATTGGCGCGAGTGCATAATCTTATCTATCAATTATTTATTAGAGCAGTTCTATTCTATTTTTTTTTTTGTATTTATAGCCTTTTCACTAGCGATTGACGTCATGATTTTATGATAATAATGTTTGCATGTTCGCGCTAATTGTCAATCTATTACGCATGGAATGTAGAGCGCGATGTTCATCAGTGATTATATAATCGAAAGAAATGTTCATGAGAAGCTTTCATTAAAATTTGGGGGGCTCACAGTATGATAATCTGGAAGAGATATCGATAGTGAAGCCACGTGTCCCTTTAAAATTCGCACATCCTAACGGATTACTACTCCACATGGACTACGTGAAGACACTCCATGGTCTATGTGTGACTTATTGACCTTCCAGACTAACCTAACCTAACTTTCTATTATATAAAGTGATATTGGAAGTTGAAAAGAAGTTAAGGCTTTCCGGAGATTTTGTTCTTCTGATAGAATAATCAGTGGGTTTGAGGTGAATTTCCTAACAATAAATTGGAATTGGAGAAGGTTTCAAAGTGTGTAAACTCTGTATGGCAATGATCAGGCGAAAGCTTTAAAAATCGCCCCTATTCCCGTTGTCGTTATCGTTTTAAAACGACTTAAGAACGCCTATTTGGCATTCCTGTTGGCGTTAACGACATTTATCGAAATAAAATTGAGATTCCCCAATTTGAAACGACTATAGAAACGACATAGAAACAGTCGTTTTTTGTCGTTGCTATAATTGTGAGCGACATAGAAACGACGCGGGTGTTTGAAGGAATATTTAAAGTGAAGATGAAAATTCCAAATCGGAAACCGTTTGAAATTTTAATTTCTGAAATGGAAAAATATTCTGCATATGCCAAGGACTTTAAAAAAGGGATAAATCCTTTAAATTTTGATGATATTTTTTTTCTAAAAAAAAACCTAAATCCATTCCACCGCCATCTCGCGTCGGAAATTGTTGGCATTAATAAAATTGCATTTTTATATCTAAGAGTATATTTAAGATATGAAAGGTCTTAAAATTCAAAACGAAGAAAAAAATAGAACTCCAACAAGACGCGGAGTTAATAAACAGATACCCATGTCTCCTTTGGCTGTGTTCGGTAGAGTAGTCGGATTAGCCAGAAGCAAGGAGCATGAGAAGATGGAAGTATAACATATTTTAGAAGAAAGATTGGAGGACGCAGATGTCACCACTACTTCTTTTAAAAAATCAAATAAAGATGGAAGACTAACATTGTTGTACGTAAGTACAATAATTACAGTGATAACGTTGTTTAGAGTCAATAGAGAATAGCATAAAATCCATTAAGGACTGCTTTAAAAATGAGTCTCGTTACATAACAAAGAAATTTTTATATGGGAAAAGAGCTCCTTAAAGTATACTATATAAAATATGTAGACAAATTTCGATAACTTTTCTTAGGCGTTACGATATACTTCAAGAATACCAATTTAGGAACGAAACGACGATAAGAACGACGACGACTTAGAAACGACTATTAAAACGACAACGACAACGGGAATAGGGCCGAATCTTTGTAACTAGAGCGAAGACTCTCGAGATATTCATTAGACGTTGAATCTACAAACATTTTTCAGGGAAATAGTGTTAAATTCTGACACTCAGCATGTTAAGAGGCCAACCATTGCATATCTAGACCTTAGAGTGATCGTACACAAATATTACGAGGGTTCTCAGATATGTATCATTCAGTTCCCAGTTATGTATTATGTATCTACCGCATTTGAGTAGTCATTCCCATCAGCTCTGTAAAACATGTGTCCGTAAACAAAAGCGTTTCCACAAGTCGAAAGATGTGTAAACGATCGAGGTTCTACCCATGTACCGAACATATGTGCCGTATGCCCTGCGCTGCCCACTGTTCGCCCGCGTTGTTGGTATCTGTGTCCACACATTCGTTAAGATTTTGTCTGTCTGTCTGTCCGTCAGTCCAGCCATTCAGTACGTCTGTTGTTGTTTGTTTTGCTATAGACACTCATCTTTACACACGGGCATGGCGTGTAGATAATATTAATTCGACTTGTTATTGTTGTTGTTGCCGTTGTCGTTGAATTGTACTTTATTATTATTATTATTACTTTTTTTTTGAGCACACCACGCTGATAAAATAAAGAACAATATTAATATGAGTTTAAAAATAGATTTGCTCTTGTTCTTGTATATTTTTTGCTGCAATTCACGTTGTTGTTGTTGTGTGTGATATACTCGTATGTATTGTGTATTTGACTTGTTTTTAGAGCTCATCAGCGCTGCTCACAGCGATAAAGTGCGAGAAACGCACACAAAGATCGATACAAAGCGTGGCTGAGAGCGAGAGAGAGTGAAAAGAGAGTGAGAAGAGAGAATGTGTGATCATTTCGTTGACATTTCTTACAGCAACAAAGTAAATAAAAATAGAAAGAGAAAATAGGCGCTATGGAAGAGTATAATTCTCCATTTTTCGTGGTGAATTTCACACATTCTCACATTTTAGCAGAAAATGCAGGAAATTCAATCGCTTACCGCTGACAGGATGTGTCAAGAAATAGCTTTTGACTACTTCAAAGACTAGAGAATATCCCTAGTTTGCTTGTGCTAGTTTGAACTAAGCCAGTTTGTGGTAAACTGTTATCTCTCAGCCGATATTTAGTAGAACTATTTATTAAAAACTGCGTTTTATGGCCAAGCTCACACAAAGCAATCTCTCTCTCTCTCTCACTTATTCATTGCACTACTCATTTGTACACTTGTGCATCAACCCTTTTCGCTCAATCGCATTGCTCGCCTGCGCCAACTGCTAGCCACTCGCATACTCTCTTCAAATACCATGGATGGGAGTTGAAGCTGGGCGCTTGGCGCTCGCGGCTGGCGGTTGGGGTTTGGGGAGTTTGCAATTGAGCAACAGCTGAGTGGCAGTCGACAGCTCGGCGCACTCACACACGAGCGTAGCACATTATCGGCGACTATGCTCATCGGTTCGCCGTCGTCGTCGTGGTCGTGGTCGTTGTTGCGTTGCGTTGTGAACTGGCTGAGCGCTGTGTGCATTCAGTATTATTCTATTCGTCTGCGATAAAAGTTGCGAGTAAATGTTGGGTCTGTGTCTACTATAGATAGATAGATTCTTTTTTTTTTTCCAATTCCGTGGTCTAGTACTAGTGAATGCTGGAAGTTTTTCAGCTCGTTTTCTGCGGTCGCTGTGTGGTTTATATGTCGTTGCGTCGTCAGTTAAGCGTCGGTGGTCGGTTCAGCCTTCAGCTTGCGTACTGGAAAGGCGTGGAAAAACTCTGTTATGATACCGGAATCTGTGCGGGGGAAAGACAGCGCAAAAAAGTAAAACAAAAATAATAATAATATATTAAGCAAAACTGAAACCATTTATGAAAGGCAAAAGAAAATAATAAAAATAAAATTCTATGAAATACTCAAAATATAGCGGTGACATAAAATATTAATTTTAAAACTTGTGTAAAAACAACAAATTAAATTTTGACATTATTTTGTGTCTGTTCAGCACATTGAGAATCTATTTTATTTTCGTATTTTGTTATTTAGCTATTGCTGCTAAGTAGGGGGCAAGAACCGCGAAAAATGACGCAGTTGTAAATGCGGAAGAAGTGCCAACGTTCAATGGTGCGAGAGCACAAAAACTGACAGCCAGACACACATATATTTTTGTACATTAAAATGCGTTTATTTGTGTCTGTAGTTATATTTTTATTTTTTTTTTTCAACAAAAAAAAGCATTTAATGTGTTTTTGTACTAGAAAATTCATAATTTAAATTATTTGGAAAAAAATATTAAAATGAAAATGAAAATTCACTAGAGTTCACAACTTAATTGCTTGGCTAATGCGCATTTCAGCAGAAATACTTACTAAATTTAAACAAAACATACATATTTTAATTAAAAAGTAAAAAATGCCATAAATGTGAAAATATTTGCAAGCGCCAAGTAAGCAATTAAAAATTAATAATGAAGAATTAAAAGAGAAAATTCAAAATTGCATAAGTCGTAAAGCCTAAAAGCGAAAGAAAATCCAAACGAAGCGCAATCAGTGATGGCGATAACCGCCGGCTCAGCTTTTATCAGCTGACCGTATGTGGAATACATTGCGCTTTTGTTTGCACGGCATTTTGCACATTTTGCCCGCAGATAATGTGATGTGAGAAAAACGTATCAATGTCGGCGAAATGTGGAAATGAGACATGCAATTTATGAAGCGCATATGGATTATGTCAATATCCACCTACATACATACGAATTCTGACAGTTTTTGAGTTCAAATAATAGATTTATAGACAGTGTTATAGTAGCTAGACATTTAAAAAAATTAAAAATAGACATTAAATAAAAAAATAAATAAAAATTAAAAAAAAAAATAATTATTTTTTATTAAAATTAATTATTTAAATTAATTTATTAAAAAAAAAATTAAAATAAAAAAAAGATAAAAAATGATAAATATATTTTGAAATTATTTTATATATACAATAAAAAATAAATAAAAATTAAAAAATATAATAACTATGTTTTATACATACATACATTTATACATACTATATACAATAAAAAATAAATAAAAATTAAAAAATATAATAACTATGTTTTTATTCAATTTTAATAATTTAAATTAATTTATTTAAAAAATATTAAAAATTAAAAAAATTAAAAAATTGTTAAATATATTTTTAAATTATTTTATATATAATATTTAGTAATTTTTTTTTAATTTTTCCAAAAAATTCAATACAATTACCTAATATTTTGATTATTTTGTATTTCTTGTCCAGTACTGCTCGTTTTTGGCCAATAATACTTGCCACAGCGTTCAATAAAAGTTTAGTATTGATGTTTGTATGTGTGTTTTAAGATTTCTAAAACCAAAATAACTGTGTTGGCTTCAATTTTTGAAAATTTGTACTCAAGTGTTACTCAATTGTTGAACATTCAGTGATAAACACATGCATATGTATGTGTGCTTGAGTCTTCGACTTTTCTAAAGGCAGCATTACCACTTTAAAATCAAATTCAACAACAACAACAGTGCATACATATTTGCTACAGCTGTTCGCATAAGATGTAAGTACAAATGAATTTTCAAATAATATTGATATTTATAAATATTATCAATACTCCAAAAAAAGCTATCATTCAATAGTCATGCTTTCTATGAGTGAATTTCATTAAATCTTGATCAATTATAGAGTACGCATATACTTAAGGATAACTTGATAATCATAAAAAATATACAAATTTTGACAATAGGACTCTTCATAAGCATAATATTCTCTTCATAATATTTAAATATTTTAAAATTCCCGTTATTTTTTGAACACAACACGTATGGGTTCTGAAATCCAATTCTTCAATAGTTGTTGAGTGAGTTAGACACTTGTTGTGAGAACATGAAAATGTCTTCTGATTCACTGTGTTATCCACTCTATTATGTTTATTTTATCTTATCTTATCATATCTACTAATAATGGTGTAACATAACTATTAGATCAGCCATCTTATGCGCTCACAGGTATTTCGAGAGTTGTCAGTACAAGTGTCGTTGATTAGCTTAAGGCAGTAGTCTGCTTTAGAAGCCGAAAAAAGCGTTTTTTTAGCAATTTTTTTTGAAAGGGAAGGAAATGATTGCGGTAAACGGTATTTTAAGACGATAGTGTACTATATTTAAGGCTTAAAAAACAATATTTATTATTAAGAAATATTGAAATTTTTTCAAAGTTGTAAGTATTTTTCTGGAGCGCCTTGTATCTGCACTTCTAAATTGGTGCCGGTGATGGAGGTCGTGCGATGCATCTGAAACAGTCGAACCCAATTTTTTTTTTAATTTTTATAAGCTTCTTTTCTTTATGAACTAAAAAAATACCGAAGAAGTTATGAAATTCCAAATTTTTTCGAAGTTTGAAAAAAAAATTAACTTTTTTAAGAAAAAAAAATTGAGTTTAAGTTGCAAAACAAGTAGTTTAAATAATACTTTTGTCCAACTTTTTTAGTTCAAATAGAAGATAATTTAATACTGAAAATTGGTTTTTTTTCGATCGGACATATATGTATTCGTTTTGCTATCGCCGGCACCGTTTTCTAACACTTGTGAAAATGAAAACTCGAGAAAACGCGCTTTAAAGGTCTGCCTGAGCATTCGCACCTGCTCGACGCTCGACCACTAAAACTGCTCTAGCTTTGAAAATATGTCGAATTGGCCTCTGGAATTTTAAAGACATATTCTTGGATAGTTTTGGAAGAGATTTAAAACAAAACAAAAAAATCGATTTTTTGAAGCCTTTAAAGCAGATTACTTGCCTTAACAAATTCTCTGTATAAATGGGATTACACCTCATTTATTAATAAATTCAAAAATATTTACTGTGTTGTTATTGTAATTTGAAATTTATTATAATTCCATTTAGTGGAAAGAAATTCAGTTGCATGTTTAGCGATGGTGCCATATTAAATTATTATTGAATAAAATATAATATAATATTCAAAAATATGCGACATTTGACTTTAAAACAACTCCAGCGCCATCTGTCGTTATTTTTATTTTTGGAACATTAACCGCAACTGAAAAAAATCTATTCAACTACTGCTCGCACTGGATTATAACCGCTTGTTTTACCTACCCTTTAGCAAATCTAATTTAATTAGCCCATCAGCGCTCAACATTAAGTGGCAGTAGCAAAAATAAAGTACCGTTACCATAGGACTTTTAATTGTTCGATGAAGTCAATATAGAACCGCTAACTTCTCGTAAGTTACCACTTGCTCCACTTTCAACTTGAATATTCTCTCGATATTCTTGTTTGCGCGCTATTGTTTTTACCGCAAACTTCAACTTTATTAAAAAAAACGAAAAAAAAATTGCGTCTCTTTCGCACTACTAATTGCGGTGGAAATACCCAACGTAACGGGGCTGCTGCGCCGAGCTATTGATTTAAGTGCGCTCCACCTCCACAGCGATCTGTTAGTCACATACAGCATAATTAGCTAACGCTTGCTGCTCTACATATATCCGCTAAAAAGTAAGGACAAATAGCTTGTTTGAGTTTGAGCGACAAATTCGTTTCAGTATTTTGTTTGTTCAGTTGGCGCTAAACTACTTTGAGTGCGAGTTTATTCCAAAGTACGAGTACCTACATTTGTACAGCAATTTATTTGTATATTTTTATTTTTTAGCTTTTGTTTTGTTTTCTTCGTTGAACAGCTGTAATTGGTAGTAGTGGCGTTGTCATTCTAACGGCATCGCACGTTTTCTAATTATTTATTTATTCTAATTTAATTTCATTCCATCGACTCTTTGTGTCTTTCGTCTTTCGTCTTTCGTCTTTCGTCTTTCGTCTTTCGTCTTCGCTTTTGCTACGGCTTTCCTTAAATCAACTAAAAATTTTGCAAAATTTTTACTCACACGCCAACGCCAATGCCAAAGTCATAGGCGCCATTTCGTATGCACGTCGCGCGAAAATTGGCATTTGCTAAATACACACACACACACACATACACTTACTCATAACATTTGTGTACAAAATAAAATGTATTCTTATTAGTGGCACAAAGTAAATTTAGTACACTCACACACCCACACTCACATAGTACCTGCCCATCCGCATACGTTTGGCTTGAATTGGCTTGAGAATATAGCAAAAATTCATGAAACAAAAACAGAAAACAATAATAAATTAAAAAAATAATCGACTTTGCGAATTGTCATGCTCGGCATGTGTACGTTGGGTGCAAATTAGAATTCCATTTCAGTTGGTGTCGCCTGTATGTACGCCAGCCAACGCGTCAGAATTGTAACAATATGCGCATTTTTACGTTGATTTGTGAATTGTTGTTTCTATTGTTGTTGTTGTTGTTGCTGCTATTTTGCAGAAAGTGAAGCGGCATATTTTCCAATTAATGAGTGTAATATATACAACAACGCCGCCACCTACTAAATGCCTGTAGATAAATAAGTGTGTTTGATTCTTCGCCAACATTCTGCTGTCAGCTGTCAGCCTTGCTAGTCTGCTGCAAATTTATTGCGAAAATTAAAAATAACTGTAAAGTATATACAATAAATTGTGGTTAAAATGGCAAAGCGCTGAAAGTATCACGAATTTATATAAATAAGAAAATTCGATGAAAGTTGGCAACCCGCAAAATGTTTGGTTGGTGATTGATATTTATTTTTTTAGTTTCCATGGCAGTAGATAATATTACTTGGGTTTTAAAATTCTGTTGTTGATCTTGGAAAGCGAGTTCTTTGATAATCTCATAAAAAAACAAAGCAACATTTATACTGAAGAATAATATAGATCACTTAAGGGGTTAGGGGTAGTCAGGATTTTCAAAAAATCAATTTTTTTTGCATTTTCGTTAATCTAAAAAAATATTTTCGTTAATATCTTAAAAATATTCTCTGAAAATTTGAAGTTGATCCAATAATTACTTTTCGAGTTATTCGACAAAAAACAAAGAGCGCTGAGGCACTCCAACACGATAGGGTCAAACTTTAACTGCGTTTATCTCAAAACTATGTTTTTTGAACTGGTGTCAACTGTAACTCGATTAACGCTCAGTAGATTTTAATGAAATTCATACAGCTTTTAGAATACATAATAAACTCAGGTCTGATCCGAAGGATTTTTTTTTTTAATTTCGATTTTTTAAGACCAATTAACTGTTGATTTTTTCCCGAAAATCTAAAAAAAATTTCCTGAGGCGGCCATTTTGTTAATTTTTGAAAAAAAAGCTTCAGATCAGGCCCAGGGTTATCTATTTATAAAAATAATTTTTTTTATCCGATTGATTTTAGATGAATCTCCAAGAACTTATGATTGTCACCGCAAGGACCTTTTTTTGAAACTGGTTTAACACAGACAGCTATAGCTTTGGAAATTAAACATTTTTTCAAATTTTCGTGACTTTAAGTCAAAACATTGTATAATAATGCCATATTATTACTTTTGTAAAATAACATGATTGAATAGCAAACAAATTACTGAAAATTCTAATTTTTTCGTGTCTCTGACTACCCCTAACCCCTTAAGATGGTTGCTGAATCTTCTTTGATGCATCACCATTAACCAATTTTAGTCCAATAATATCGATTTAGTATATATTTTCATTAATACGTTGGATGAGTAAGTGTTAGAAGCTTAGTCAGCAGTGTCATGAAATACAAGGTGTGTTAAAAAAATAACGGGAATTTTCGATTTTTGAAAAAAAAAAATTATTTTTCAAAATTTATGTTCCCGATAATAATAGTAATTTTTATAATTGAACTCTTCCAACTTGTGAAAAATTAAATTTTACAATTCCCGTTATTTTTTGAACACACCACGTTTTCAGTGTTTTACGCATATAGCATAATTTTAATAAAGAATCGACATTACAAATTTATTTTATCTTTTTCCATCTGTCCGCAATTCACCATCTTATGCATCACTGGCT
Organism: Zeugodacus tau; assembly: GCA_031772095.1. Classification (NCBI taxonomy): domain Eukaryota; kingdom Metazoa; phylum Arthropoda; class Insecta; order Diptera; family Tephritidae; genus Zeugodacus; species Zeugodacus tau. The sequence goes on along the minus strand of CM062653.1, from coordinate 997,718 downwards.
GTTTCTTTGAATAAGTCCGTCGAAAACTTTCGACAAATTGCATCAGGCGACGCATCGCAGTTGTTTGCGCATATCACAAAGCTTCCGACAAACATACGCATAAAAATGCACGAGCCTAATTGTGTGTAGCACATGCTTCCTTCACGCCAACAGTTAAAATTTGTTAATACAAATCCATTTGTAGATATGTATATATGTATATATGTATGTAAGAATGTTTGCAAGTGTTTGTGCAGCAAAAATATCAAATTGGCTCATCCAAATCAACTAAATATGCTAAAGTTATAAACAAAAAAGGCGGAAAACTAAACAAATACGATTTTCCGTCCCCTCCACAGCACTCAACCAACTTGCCACAGCGTTAAATTGCACTAAAAATAAATGCTGCAATTTGTTTCAAGTCCGAAATGAAATATTTATTTATTTTCACTTGCACCTAATGATCTTTTATTCATTACATTTTTAAAATGTTTACAAAGATTTGCCTATGTGTGTGTGTGTGATGTGTGTGATGGTTCTTCCTTTTTCCGCTTGGCGTTTTGAAATGTTGCCAAATTCTTCTACTTTGTTTTTTATTTATTTATTATTCAGTTTGTTTTGCTTGAGCTTTGTGCGCTCGCTTTGCAACAACAAATCGTGTTTTTGTTTTTCTACAACATTTGAAGAATATTTTGCCAATATTATTTTTATAAAGTGTGAATTGTCGTGTTATGACTATTTGTCTAAAGTGGTCACAGCGGTTTGAGACATCTACAAAATAAATGGTTGTAGGCATGGCTGAGTGAATGAAGCAATAAAATGAAATACTTGTGGGGGACTCTGTTGAACTATTAAACTGATTTATTTGTGAAACTTTGAATATTTAGTTTGCTTTTAATTTCGCTTTCTTCACAATAAATAATGGATACATGGAGATGATGAATCATTTCCAAAAATATATTATATATGAAATACAATATATACCATTTGCGAAATGAAATACGATTTCAACAGCGCTTAGCCCGACTAATGTGCTTGTAATAATTGTGAAAAAATATTTTTATTTCATAATATTATATATCTTCCTTAGACCAAAGCTATAAATTTTTATTTGGACTAAACAATTTTTTATTAACTAGTTGAGAATTACAGACTAAAACTTGCATAATAAAAGAAAAATTTAGTGAAATGTAATTTTTATGCAATTCTGCTTAACAAATACCTCTCGAATTCAAATAAAAATATTGAAAAATTAAAAAAAAGTATTTCATTCCACAAAAAATTAATAAGTCAGCTCCAGCAGCAGTGAAAATACAAAAATCTTCCACAAACACCTGATCGAAAACACGCTCACTCACACGCTGCGAAGGAAAATCACCGCAAACACAACTAACTGCATAATTAGTAGAGTCACACAGCGCGGCGGCTAATGCAAATTAGCCATTTTAATATAATATTTTTTACTTAAAAATTTTATTTTTTCTTTTAAACATTTTGACACCAATATGCCAGACTTTGCTCACATGTTCATCCCGCTGGCGGCGTCTGGCAGTAGACGTGCTATGCATATTAATCGAGGAGTAGTCTATTGCTGTTGGCTGTAAATTTTCCAAAATTTATTTTCACAGTTATGCTGATAAAGCAGTTTTTTTTCTAATAAGCGACAGCATTTTATGTAAATTTCTTCACGCTTGAATGGCCAACTGCTAAATAAATTAATTGAGTAAATACAGTATACTCTCGAAAAGTAAATTCTCAGAAAGTAAATAATCGCGGAAAAGTTAATCACCTTTAAGATTACACATGCACCTCCAAAAAGTAAATTTTTTAATTTACTTTTCAGAGAGTGAGATAAAAAATTTGAAACGAACCAAGCAGCGTTTTTTACGATGTTGCAAAAACACTCACTCTCTTGTTTATCGCGTCTTTTTATTAAATAAACTCTCCTACTTGATCCACTGGTTTAAAAATGAAAACGATGCAAATCAGGTGTCAGACTTTTTGAATTGTCGTACAAAAATGGTCAGAAAATATATTGCAAAAGAAAAAAAAACAAAGAATATTCAAGATTTTTTCTTTTCATAGTAAATACATATGTATGTATGTAAATGTAAATATGTTTTTCATGTAAATCCATATGTTTTATTGAAGCAAATAAATGAATGAATTTTTTAAGTTTAAAAATGCATTAAATATTATAAAAACAGATAATTTATGTATATATTTGGAAAAGTAAATTATTCGAAAAAGTAAATTACCCAAAATACCAATCGATTTACTTTTCGAGAGTATACTGTATTTGAAAAAAAAAATTGTTTAAATTCAAATATTAACACCTGACTAAAATGGCCTACAACCGCAATATGTTTAAATTGGTTTGCAGGCAGTGTTGCATGTGATTGTGGAAATAATTGCGGTACATTTGTATAGAATCTATAATTGTTGTGTGTTATATTTAGCTAGATTCAAGTTAGAATGTGTGAGATACAATTTTACTGTGACTGGTTTCTTGACAAATGATGATATGGTTCAGATTTGTAATAGTTTGAGGTTAGATTTGAACTTAATTGAGTAGTAGGTAAGATTATACCAGATTATACCAGTTGGTTAGAATAGATGAGATGATTGTTAGGATATTCTGTGTTGGTTTGAAGTTCGATGTGTACTTTATTGTGTTTTAGACAAGTTTATACCAGATTATACCAGTTGGTTTGAATAGCTAATAGCGTTGTTAGAATACTGTGTTTTGGTTTGAAGTTCGATTTGTACTTTATTGGGTTTTAGGCAAGTTTATACCAGATTATACCAGTTGGTTAGGATAGATGAGAGGATTGTTAGGATACTGTGTGTTGATTTGAGGTTAGATTTGTAGTTGATTGAGTTCTACATAGGTTTATACCAGATTATACCAGTTGGTTAGGATATATGAGAGGATTTTTAGGATACTGTGTGTTGATTTGAGGTTAGATTTGTATTTGATTGAGTTTCAGCTAACAGTATACCAGATTATACCAGTTTTTACCAGATTATAGCTCTTCGAAGAGGTTCTAATAAAAGTTAAGCACAAGCTCCGAACTCTCAATAATGACTTAATTGAAATGATGAAAACACTTTGTATAAAATTATTGTGTAAAATCAATAGAAGATAGTTTGATTGAACACGCTTCATACTTATTCTTTTTTGACCAATTGAATTGCGTTATCAATGTTAATATTCATTAGCATCTCTTTATAATAAATGCCACGCCATTATTTTATATAAAATGCTTTTGATTTCTACTAATTTGGATGAGCTTCGTTTGACTGAATGGTTTGACTTTTTCACACTCATACTTTCCAATGAAAGCACCAGCTGAGCTTTTCACAAATATTTCACTTTTTCATTGAAATTCATCAATGCCAAAGCGTTATGAATTTCAATTATTTCGCTTTTAATGTTGTAATGAATCACTTCTGCCAATTAAAACATTGAATTAAGCATGGTTAACTGGTTTTGATGCCGTCTGAAAGTTTTTTTGGGCTTGAAAAGTACGGCAAACTTATAATCGCGAGCGCTATTTGCCAACATTTCACTGGAATCGTTTTGTGCACCTTCAATAAATATGCGCACCGAAGAACACAAAGCTTTGAAATGGCAAGGCAGTAATGCTTTTGAGTTTTATTTCAAAATAAATATTTAGGATTTTTTAATTTGATTTCTTCTCTCTCTTCCTGTGCTATTTTAAATTTATTTTAATACGCTCTTCCTCTCATCATCTATTTGTTAGTATAAAGGCTTTGCGAACTATTTGATGTCACTAATGTGAGAATGCCTCGTTGAAGCTTCTAAAAATAGTTTCTTAAATACCTCATTAAAGTATGTCACACATCCTTTGTTCATTCACACGCGCTTGCACAGAACTTTTATCCAAAAAGGTCAACCGAAAAGCGCTGCTTTGACAGCCAAACTAAATAAATATATTCACCAAATTCATGCACAGAAAGTTCTTTTGACGCCAACACTTTAATCCCAGCCGCCATACTCTCACTGGCGTCTCCAAGTTAGTTCCTCCGGGACTACGAGTTATTTGTTTTTTTGTTTAGCGCTCGCAAAGGCGATTAAAATAATCCGTTACGTATACGCACTGTTGCACCACATAAATCGTCACACAGCCACAATGGCGAATGCTGGTGCGCGCTGGCGTATACGTAACTAAAATTAACTACACACGATTATGAGCTAAATATTTATTAATTTCGTGTGCGTGTGTGACAGTGGCTTAATGCCAACACTCGAGTGACGCTTTTAATCAACATAATTGAACAACAACTGCTGTGGAGTTTGTATAAAAGCAGTTTTGTTTGCTAAACAATGAAGTGCCGGCGCGTGCATAGATGTGGGATTAACAATATCCTAGTATACAAATTACTTTAAGCGTTACTCAGCTGTTTTAAGACACACACACACTTACACAGAAACATATTTACATATTATTGAGTGCAACATCGTCCAGCGCAGCCGTCAAGTGCTGATTGCACACTGAGCTGCTGTGGTGGCAACTTGAGTTTGAAGCACGTGTTGTACGCGCAATACAAGCGCACTCAGTCATAAATGCAAATATACGCACACGTGCTGTCCTCATGACGACAGTGCGTGCAATGCATAGCAGACACCTCCTTTGATTAAATGCAAACATAGAAAGTTAAAGATAAAGCGCTCTCTCAATACAAATTCATCAGCAGAAAACAGTTTGCAACATCACTGGTGCGTCTGTAATCAGGCAAACTTCTCGAGAGCCACTTATGCAACAACATGCAAGCTGCTTTCATCTGCCACAGCCAATGGTCGGAGCCTTTTGTTTTGCATACTCGTACGCTTATTTAATTACACTGAAGACACTCTGTTAACTTCGGGGCAGCTAAAGTGGCGATTATTTGCGCATGCAGCACATTTGTGTGGCTGAATTGTGTGGCACTCGATTGTTTATTTGAATTATTAGCCATGACATGCTGCTGATGAAAGGACACAGCTCACAGCCTTCGTGTGTGTGTGTGTGTCACTTGTCCATTGTCTGACGAATTGCCGCTTGAGCGCGTTAGTGGAGCAAGGCAACTGACACAAATTTGCAAGTGACACAATCGCATATGCACAGTTATATTACGGTGTAAGTATGCATGTACTTATGTTGGCAGGACACATTGGCACTACTTGGTTGTAGGAGGCGTGTGTGTGTGTGAGATCGTCAGTCAAAGTTATTCACTGTAAGTGATTGATTATCACAAAATGCGAGTTGACACTTCATATTAAACCAATTAAATTGTATATGCTCGCTGAACAGGCGTGCGCACGCATGCGTTTGCGTATTCACTGAATATGCTAATTTGGTAATGGTAATGCCTTTAATGTTGTGAATTTCAGATAATGCTGGATGGGAGTGTGTGAAGCATGAAAGAGATAATGCAACAATCCTTTAGAATCCCTATATAATGTACTATAACAATGACTATACACAAAGGAAATACACTGATTTTGAACTCTTTACAGAGCGTGTGAAGTTTTCCAAGTTGTAGAAGATGTGTTCAAAAAATAACGGAAATTTTAAATTTCAAATTACGCAGGTTTGCAGAGTCCAAAAATGATTTTTATTCCGTAGCAACTATCCTAATCAAGGAGATAGCTTAGGTATTATGTTTCGACAAAGCGCCTAACCTTACTATAAATCAGCAGATATTTTTGACTACCACATCCGCTATTTCGTTCGGTTGTTCGAAAATGTGAGATCCGAGTAATCTTTGTCCTAATCTCATAATTGGAGGACATTCCAGAAGAAAGTGATGAGATGATTCCATCTCGTCCTTCTCAAGACAGCTTCTACAGCTAGCATCCGATAAGATGTTTAACCTAACATCGTGGATCCCGCTGAGACAATGGCCTGCTAGGACCTCTACGACTAAAGAGAGGTGTAGTTTGCTAAGGGCGAAGAGTTCGGTAGACCTCTTACGATTCAGATTAGGCCAGAAGGATCTGGCAACTGTGCAAGTGTTGGTGACTGATCAGCGTTTGCCCAGTTCAGCTGAGCCCCACTTGTTCAGTAGTAAACTACAATAGTATAATGGTGTTCCTAAATGTTCCCATGCTACGTACCTGACCTTGGAAGCTCATCAGCCTTACAATTTACCGCTATTACGTTGTGTCTAGGATCCCAGAGCAGTTGAATCGAAATTAAAAACAAAAAACGAAAATTCCCGTAATTTTTTGAACACTTCAACTATTTTCTATATTAATAGGTCCCGAACACTAAAAACATTATTTAAAAAAAAAAAAAATAAACAAATTTAAATTGAAAACGAGGAATTTAAATTGAACGAAATTTGGACAAACATGTTTAAGGGGTTATATACAGTTAGTTACAGTAAAAAGGCATTTTTCAAGCATTTTTTCGAAGCAAACTATTTGGTTGATTGATTTGAAACTTGGCAGGTATATTATGACAACCTTAAACTATATTCACATATTTTTTATTGACAACAATAATTATCGGGAACGCAATTTTGCAGAGGTCCGAAAAAAAAGGCCTCTTGCGGTGATCACGATATCTTTTGACTGGATCATCTCAAATGCAAAAACCAAATAAATTTCATTAATATAATAAATAATCTAGTGATTGATCGAAGGAATTAACAAAAAAAAATTTTGACAAAATGGCGGCTACTCAAAGCAAAAGGTTCGATTTTCGACCAAAATTCGGGTCTTTAATTGTTTATAAAAATAAGAAATTTTCATCGCATGGGGAAATCCTTCGATTAAGTACTAAATAATATAGTTAAGAAGCTTGTGTAAAAATTTTAGACCGATCGGTTCAGCAGTTTCAATCGGCGTGCCTTCACTAATGTGTCTATAACTTCGAAAAAAATCGTCGGATCGGCTTGAAATTTTGTGTGTATATACTCAGATATATATATTAAGAAAACGCAAAAAACAAAATCGATTTTTTGAAAATCCTAACTGTATATAACCCCTTAAGATCTAACGATAGATCTCTCTTATTCTTACGATATATTTTCCTGGATTACTTTGCTTGCTTGGTTTGTTTTTAGATTCACCTTTCACATTTCTTTAGAGAAAATAAATACATTCTTCTATGCACCGCCCTGTCTCTCTTCAAAACTACAAACTCGAAGTCTTATTTTTATTTTTTTTAGTGTCAGCCCATCAAGTTGTTGCAGCTGTCAAGTAGCCAAAATATAAGCGTAGAAATGTTCATATTAAATCTGTTTTTCATATATTTTTAACTTGAAATCGCGCTCTCCCTTTTATCAGCGCTCTCGTTAGTCAACTATACAAATTATTGTACTTGTTGTTGTTGCGTTACTTGATATTTTCGAACATCGGCGACAGCCAGCTCCGCATTTTCAACTCCAACACACGATTTTATTTTTAAATTGATTTCCATAATTTAAAGCGCGTCGCGTCACCCCGCATCCTCTGCCATCATCGGCAACTCGCCAACTGTTAATTTAATAACCAAGGCAAGTAAGTAAATTTAATTAGCGTAACGCTAAGTGATCACACGGTTTTAACTAGTTAGCATAATTGTACTAAACATTTTGTTACACATTTTCGACTTGCCTCGCGTCCGTCCGCTGGCATGCCATGCCATGCCAGAGTAGAAGCGAACGCGGTTGTGGCTTTGGCAATTTTTGCAAAACCCTCCGCTCACCTCCCACTCCCACATTGTGGCCCCTGTGTGTGTGTGTGGGGGGGTATTTGTATGCGGGCGGGCGTATCAAATGTGCGATCAAATGGATAGCCATGTTTTGCGTTTAAAAACGCTTATTGAAGCATAAATTGTGTACGTGTGCAACAACAAAAACAGAAACAAAAACAACAAAAAACGAGAATTTGCAAAATTTTATCGCTCTTTATGGAAAAAGCAAATTCTTGAAATATCTGTTTCTCGGTCTGTACTATTTTTATTTACATTTTTATAGCAACTATTTGTTTTTTTTTTACTCAGTCGAATTCATAATAATTTTCTAGTCACGTTTCGGATTTGCTTTGCTCAAGTTTCGAATTTCAGCAATAAAAATTAGCGTGAAAAATTTTAAAGACCGCAACTCGATAAAAGTAAACAAAGAAAGCGTACTGACTTATTTCGAATTATATAATCCGGGTTTGCATTTGTCCGGGGGATTGGCGAGGCAGTCGATTATGACTGTATTTGGCGAAAAAAAAATATTTTTATAATAATTATTATGAAAAATATTTATAAATTTGCACTTAAAAGGCTGGAAAATGGTGTATAATGTTTTAAAATTATGTAATCAATATTGTTAAACTAATTGTGTTCAAAAAATAACGGGAATATTCGTTTTTTGAAAAAAAAAAAAATTAATACGTCTACATTATTGCTGTTGCCTTTAAAGTAGTCGGTATGCCAGCACAACACTTCTGGAAAAACTTCTCAAACTCGATTTTTAACAATTGGAATTTTAAAATTCCCGTTATTTTTTGAACACACCTCGCATGGTAGCGAAACATTTGTGGTAGTTTTGAAGATATAAGACTACCTTGCTACTTTGAAAGAACTAAGGTGGGTTCCAATCTTTTACTATCATTTCCGACTATAAAGCCCTGGCTTTGATTGGATTTTTGGAAATTTTAAAATTCCCGTTATTTTTTGAAGACACTTTGAAAGAACTAAGATCGGTTCCAATCTTAGACTAACATTTCCGACTATAAAAGCCTGGCTTTGACGCTTCTTTTAAGTTATAAGTGTTCTAAAAACACATCATTCTCAATATCCAGTCTCCATAAAAAAGTTAATTCTTGATATCATGCTTGCCACATTCAACTAGTTTAAAGCAAATCTCAACTGCTTCTTGACAAAAAAAACATGCAGAAATCAAGAAACCGATCTCAACTTTTTTTGCTTTCAATTAAGTTGTTGTAAAATCTAATTGAATTAATTAATTTATGTAGACAATTTTTGGACGTTGCCACACATCAGAAGCGCTTCCGCCATGCGTCACCGAGGCGACGGTAATAAACTCGGTAGACGTCTACACACTTTATTTTTTTTTTGTATAAATAGAAATAATACTAGAGTGTATTTGCGTATTTAAAAATATTTATTTATGCAAATTTTATGCTACTGTGTGAATAATGCGCACACACGGCGGCGGTGTGAGGGCAGCGAACGGCCTAGAGGCCTATAAACATGTAGCTGCCGGCGTGAGATTTCGCCGAAAACAGGCGTGCGCCACCAGGCTAGAGGGAGAGGGGTGAGAGCGCTGTAAGAATTACGCACTCAAAACAAAATTAACGAAAAGTCACGAAACTGGCGCACTTCAGACAAAGAAATTCAGAAAAAAAAACAAACAAAAAAAATTAAATATAATAATGAAAATAAAAGAGACGCACTCGTACAGCGAAAACAACGCTAAGACACTTAGATATATATACATATAAAAACAAAACATTTTATTATAGCCTACAGACAATGTTAAATTTTTATGCGCGCAATGTACGAGAATTCTTACACGAAAGACATAATAAAGAGGAAATTACTTCAAAATAACAACATTGAATAAAAAGGTCGTGTTTTTGTAAAGAACCAACATGAAAAAAGAAATGAGAAGGAAAAAACAAAGAAACAAGCATTAAACCAAAAACATCTGCATCATTTGCAGACACCCGTGTGAGTGTGGACCCTTTGAAGACAAGGCAGGCAAACAAATTTTATTCTAATATTGTCTTAAAGTAGAATCAGTTCTATGTCCAACTTCAACTCTTGCAAAACACAGGTTCGCCGTTCCCAGACAACCACTTGCTTCTACACAAAAAGAGAAACCGAAAACCCCCTTAAGAGTACTTGAACTTTCCGGCTTTCCTACACGGCATGCCACAACATCTACTAGTTTCGTTTGCTAGTTATGAAACATTTTGTTTGTCTGGCCGAGTCAGCTCAACTAGAGGTCGTTGACTGTTCCAAAGGTCTTTTGGTGTTTTCGAGTACTTTTGCGTACAGAGAAGTGAAGTGTTTTTGCTTGAACTTGGTAAAGTTTCTTATAATTGTTTTTTCTCATATTTTTATTCGTCTTTTATTGTAGCAAAATGATTCAGAAGACAGCAAATTAACAACACGTGAGTCTAAAGTTCAGCGCATGAAAAAAGTCAAGGCTGAGTCACTGAAAATTTGTTTGCGAAAATCGCTCATGAACTCATTAATTTAGGCTGAAATAATTTTAATATAATATTTGGAAGAAAAAATGTATGTGAATGAGCATTGAGCAGAGTAGCTAGCTGAAACAAATTGTTTTATCAAGACTTATTCAAATATGTACAGTTGACTTGGAGGTTGGGAACAGTTATCGACCTTTAAGGTAAAGCTTATTGCCGGAAGGATGAATTAGAGGTACTTTTGGGGATACTTAACGTCTTACTGGTTCCTTAAACTCGATAATTCGATTATTCTCTCGAATATGAAATGTGGACTTGGAGGTTGGGAACAGTTATCGACCTTTAAGGTGTTGCTAATAGCCGGAAGGGTTGATAGGAGGCACTCTTGAGGATACTTGACGTCTTACTGGTTCCTTAAACTCGATAATTCGATTATTCTCTCGAATATGAAATGTGGACTTGGAGTTTGGGAACAGTTATCGACCTTTAAGGTAAAGCTTATTGCCGGAAGGATGAATTAGAGGTACTTTTGGGGATACTTAACGTCTTACTGGTTCCATAAACTCGATAATTCGATTATTCTCTCGAATATGAAATGTGGACTTGGAGGTTGGGAACAGTTGTAGCCCTCTAAGGTGTTGCTAATAGCCGGAAGGGTAGATAGGAGGCACTTTAGCGGATACTTAAGGACTTACTGGTTTCTCAAAATCATTGAATTATCATTCAATTATTCTTTATGGATTCGAGTTCATTATAGAGAGATTGAAAATTTCTTCTGTGATTACACCGAATAGCGTATTTATGTATATCTGGGTTAGACGAGCTGCCCGGGAAAAGAAACAGAAACGAGCGGCCGCTGACTAAAGATCTCTTGATGTTGAAGCTCTCAGAGAAACACCTTTAACTTTTCAACAGCTGGAAGTATGAGCACAACTTCGAACTTTTACCCAATCGGCATGAGGTTTAAGCCGTTAGGGCTTCCGAGTTTCCTTTTCATCTAACCTCTCCTACTATACGCTTTCAGCTTCATGTGTGCTTTTCGGCATCTACTTTGCATCTAAATGCAATGCCAAACATCCCATTCGCCTAACCGCGCACTCCTGCAAAAGCATTCCCAACGCCAGCGGTTGGGCAAGTGCATCTCGTTAGCTTTGTAAATTGGAGGAAAGCAAACCGTTGTGCAACCACAACACTTTTGGCCAGACCATATGCAACACAAACACACATGAAACACTTAACGGCACAAAAGGAGCTAAACGCTCGTCCAACTAGCGCCGTACAAACACCGACACGATCATTGTTTGTGGGTGTGACGCGAAACCACAGCGCGAAGCACAACCAAAAAGCTTCACTCTCTGTGTCTGTGTGTGTGTGGCGCGTGTGCATGTGCTGAGCGTCGCTACGGCATGTTGCAACTAGTTGGAAACTATCACTCATTACGGTAGTTGCGGTTGGCAGGATTGCGCTCGAAGCGCTACACTTCGTGTGTGTGTGTGTGCAACTCTGCAACTGTTGCGAATTTCGGAGCGCCGCTGGCAAGCAAAAAGATTTAGTTTTAAACGAATTAATAGTCTACAGCATGAACTTACACAGATTTTGCTCGAAATTGCTACAGAGGCGGTGAAGTACAATAATTTCGGCAAAGAAGACAATTTTAAGCGCGACTCGACAAGCACTCGTTTTTGTGCGGCGAATTTCGCAGTCGGCGAAGTTTGTGTGCGCCTAATTTAATTAGCCGTTGGATGCTAAATATTCAACAGCAGAATTTAACAAAAGCGTGTAAAATAGATTTTAGCTATGATAATTTCAGCGCTACGCCATTGCTGCGGCTTCAACTTTTTGACAAAAATATCTTCTTTTTTCGATTTTCAATTATCATAATTAGAGCTGAGCGGGCAGCTCTCGAAACATTGTAGCTACATACGACTAGGCACAGATGAATAAAAATGCTCAAAATAAATGGCGAAGTGAGGAATTGGCAAAAGTGACAGATCGACAATGAAATCCGCCCACTTCTCATATATTTTCATTTTTTTTTTCGAAAATTACAAAATTCGAAATTTCGAAAATCGGTCTGACATCAACTGTATAAATGTAAAAGTATCGATTTAAACATTAATTTCGAAGCAAATAAAGCTCGATTGTCAAAACTCCATGACAGCTTGAAAGTACAGATAGAACTAGCACCGAATTTAAAAAAAAAATAAAAAATTTAAAACTGTCCGAAAAGTAGTAATGGCCAAGAGTTGGTTGTGCCGAGCTGTGAATGAGCTGTCAAAATATTTACACGCTTACATGGATACAAGTAGATACAAACACACACAGGCACACAAAACACTTGTTGCTTCAGGGCATATTTTTAACCAACCATTTGGGCTGACAAGCCATTTGTTGGTCTAAAATATTGCTATGACATTGTAAATTAAATGCAAACAAATTGACATGAAACCCAAAACACCGAAGAAAAAAATTTAAGGAAAAATAATTAAAAGAGTTCACAGAAACAGAAAAAGAGTGCAAAACCCCACGTTGACAGCAAGCAGTAAAACGCCAGCCAAACGCCAAGCAAGGCAAGGCAAGTGGGAGTGGTGCGTTGGGCCGAAAAAAAGCGTCGATAAACTGATTTAAAGTGTCAAATTTTAATATACACACACCCCTTTCTACTTTTTTTTGGTTTTTTTTTTGATATTTTCAAGAAATCAAAAATGAATATTTTGCCCAACGTCAGCACCAGAGGCCACTCCGCGCAGCAGGTGCTCTGTGTAGCAACGAAAGGCAGAGAGAGACGTTAAATTGTTTTCACAAATTTCGCTATGGAAAATTACCAGTTATTATTTGCGCTATAAATTAATAAATGAGATGGAGCGAAATACTTAATCAACAGGCATACATATAAACACACGCTTGAACACATGTAAAAAAGGCATGAAATTGGTGTGGAAGTGGATTGCTGTGGCATGTTTTTTTGCCTATAGCGAAACTATATACAGTTAGCTTAGATACGTATTTTTGATATTTTATTTGGCTAAGCGCAACTTCGAGCGGCGAGTGGCTTCTTGTCCTACTTTCAGAATTTTCCCTTTTTCGACCGCTGACAATAACCGATTTAAGTTTGTAATTATTAAGCATTCATTGAAAAGTTTGAAGAGGGTTGCTAATTGCTAATTGGAAAAATGTCCTTTAAGGATAATTGAAGCAGCTGAACTTTAGTTGAGATGTGTTGAAAACAGTTGCAAATTAAAAGCTCAGTTCCCCTTGCCAGCACGCTGAGCCTAACGACCATAGCGCCTAGAGAGAAAAAAAATGCTCTCTGCCGAGCTGCGATTGTTCCCACTGGGTGTTTGTGAAACTCTTTCCAGCAAAATGGTCACCTGTTCTTACAACATTTTCCATCGTTCGACCGAACTTTCTTGCTGTATCCCCATAAACACCAAAGAAACTTGTGTTTAAAGGTAGAATAAACTCAATTCGTATGAGTAGTGTTCACTGAAATGATTAATAAACTAAAGTTAATGTATTAACATACTGATTCTCTTACTCTACCTCACTTCTCCATAACTGTGCACAATTATATATGCGAAAAATACACGCTTAAACCGAATTAGCGACTTTTTGTCACCCATTCGTTATCAATTCATGTTCTTCATAACGCTACGTGATTGTAACGGTTTGTTGCTTTGTTGCTTTATGTAAAAAAAAGCGCGACGTCAGCGTTAGAGTGAGTAATGACTATGAATTCAAGAGAGCATTTGTCATTTTCCTTTTCACTGCACGCTTTCCACTTCGTTAAGTTGCATTATTTTACATTTTCCGCTTTGCCACTTCCGTGTGCACTTTCATGTCAGACATTTTTTACAATAATTACAAAATGTTCACGAATTTAAATACGCATTGTCCTTGTTCATGTTATACGTGTTGAATGTAATCTTTGTAGTCTTGAAAGAAAGTGAAAGGAGTTTTGGTTGAGTTGTAATACTAGTTGAGTTGTAATTTTGGTTGAGTTGTAATTCTGGTTTAGTTGTAATTCTGGTTGAGTTGTAACCCTGGTTTAAGTGCGTCGTTTGACAGCCACTTAACCTAACCTAACACTGGTTTAATGTGAAAATCAAAATCTCTCAAATGGAGAGAAATGGAAAGAACAGTATAATAATGAGAAATTCATAGAATTATATTTGGTTGATTGGTTGTTTAAAATTCGAGGCAAAGAGCTTCTTGCCCCCTAAACCATCATTAGTCCCATTATGCTCCCTCATATTTATAGTATAACCATAGCGTTTGTATTGCTCTCCGTTTCACTCTGAGTTTTGTTGAACTAAAAGAAGTGAAAGTAGTTTTGGTTGAGTTCTAATTCTGGTTTAATGTGAAAATCAAGATCTCTCAAATGAAATGAAGAGGATAATAATGACAACTTCTCCCCACCTAAACCATCATTAGTCCCCTTGTGCTCCCCCACATTTAGCTATAACCATTCCTTTTGTATTGCTCTTCGTTTCACTCTGAGTTTTGTTGAACTAAAATTATACATTTCTCTTGACTTCTTAAATTTCACAATTTTTAGTTATTTTTATAGAATTCTTCGTGGAATCAAACATACATAATATTGACTTGGATTTCGGAGAAACAAGAAACCACAACGTTAGTCATTGAACATGAGTAGTGTATTTTTGAAATAAGAGTATTGATATGTACAGATGTACTTTCAATTCCACATAACGGTGTGGGTTGAAACTAATTTTGTACATTAGCAGAAAATAATATGAATATAAAATATGTATATTTATAAAAATTAGTAACAATTTCAAATATAAATATTCTTTAATCCACTTGGAATGCATAAAAGTGGATAAAAATTTTGCGTAATTCCATTTAAAAAATTCTGAAATATTTTTAAAACAAATATGAATTCAAAATTGATAAAAATAAATTCCAAGAAATACTTAAAGGCGCCAAATGACTTTTCAGCACTTGTATCGTTCTGATTTTATACCGAATTTTCACATAAATATCGCAAAATGTTGTGAACAACTTTCAAGCTTTCAAACATATCCTTAGAAAGTCGCTGCATTGGCAAGTTGACTACATTTTGCGCTGCACTTAGCACAAGTGACGTCGAACTGAGTTAATTAAATTCAAAAATAGAAGAGCACAAGCCACAGCTTGTCTGGCATTTGGTTTGATGGTAAATATTGTACTCGATTGGGGGAAATGGGAGGGCAAAAATCGAAAAGGTTGTGTGACATTGAAAAGGCATGTAAACGAGCTGCTTCAGAGTAAGAACACCATAAGTATGTATTTCTTTAAACTTTTGAAATGTGCGTTTATTGAAATTTTATAATTTTTTTTTTATTAATTTTATTATTTTATTAATTTTTTCAATATTTTTTTTTTTCGATATTTTTTTTTCAATAATTTTTTCAATATTTTTCGAAATTAAATTTTTGAAAATATTTTTTTTTTATATTTGATTAAAAAATCTTGTAATCTCGCTTCTTTTAATAAAAGGCCATACTTTGAGTTTCAAACCACCCCGTCCAAACACTTTTGACAACCACTGTCTTCACATTGCATGTGGTGGGATAATGTCAGCTTCATGAGTTATCGGTTTTGTTTAGCCAACAGCGCATTACGGCTTTGCTGTAGCAAAAAGCTATTTGTCATCGCTACATCACGCTTGGTTGAATAGATAAAGACTTCTTCAAAGTGATATTATTTCTGCGAAAATATTTTGTTATTCAAATGCAGGCGTGCGAGCGCCACAACTTTTTACTCACATAAATTACTTTCACACAGAGAACACATAAGCAAGAGAATTAACGAAATAAGCAACAAGTGAACAACTTTAAAACGAACCGTAACCAGTCAAATTTATGTATGGAGGCACGGCATCTCAATACTGTGAATGTGAATTGGTAGCGCACCCGTTGCATTACCGTTGAAATGCTCATCAGCGCCACAGCAGGAGTATTATAGAAAACTTTGATTAAATTTGTTTGCACCTTTTTCACTCGTCACTGCGTCGTTAGTCGTCGCACTCGCCGGCGGCGATAGACAACCGACAACAGGCAACAGGCGAGATGTGTTCTCTGCCAATCACGCACTTTCGCAAGGAGCGTGGCAAGTGATGGTGAGGCGCACGAGTAGGTTTATCACACACGCAGACAGAATGCGTACGAAGTGTTGGCACGTGGGTCGGCGGTGTGTGTGCGTCCGTCCGTGCGTGCGTGCGTTTGCATTAACAAATTTGCTAAAACATGCCGCTTGTCTGCTTGTCTGCTTGCCTGCTTGTCACACAGCGACCCACCGGCGTGTGGGAGTGTGCGGTGTCTGCCTGCTTTCCTGTCAGCGCAAAAAGGCTGCGGCAGCGGCAGTGCGTTGGCCATGAAAGCGTAATAAATTCATAGCCTCGTCATCATGTCAAATTGGCGTTGTGTTGTGCTGTGCTGAGACAACGTTTAGAAATGTGCCAGCTGCCGGGATTACGCAGCCATAGAACATACACTTTCATTGAACGCGCCCTGCTGTGTTTAGATGTGTGTGTGTGTTCGTGTGTCTGTGTTTGAGTGTATTTAATGAAATTATATAAATATGATAACAGTTGAAATGAAAACAACGTTTAAAGCTGAGAGCTGCTGAATATATGTAATTGCGTTTCCACAACGGTGGCTTGAAAGGCATCATTAACTTTGAAAAGGCGATATTTGAAAGAAAGACAATTATAAGGCTTTCTATATACTAAATGGAGTTGATTGATTAGAATTTTGGAAAATATTTTCGAATAAAATATTACTTGTTGCTATCTCCAAAAATAAAGAGAACCTTAAAGTGTCGTCGCTTTACAAGCATACGAGAAATCGCTGAAAGCACCAAAGCTATCCCAACGATCGAGTTTCAGAAGTGTTTCGACGATTAGATGAAGCACTGGCATAAGTGCATGATATCGAACGGGGACTATTTTGAAGGCGTTAATATTAATGCAGACGAAAAAATAAATTTATTTTTCAAAAAAATTCCCGTTATTTTTTGAACACACCTCGTTTTTAGCAAAAATCCAACTTTGAGTCTAAGATCATAATAGATTCATAATCAGCATGCCATATTAAGCGGTTACATAGGTTTCGTGGATACAAAAAATCGTTTTTTTGGCTTATTAATTTCTACAACATCTCAAGAATATTGTCTTAAATTCCCAAGTCGATCTAAATAATACTTTCTAAGATACAGCCTTTGGTAGGTGTGCGACCCAGGTCAAGTACTATTGTTACTCAAAACTTTAAACGCGTTTTACTCGGAACCGTGTTTTCAAAGTCGGTTGTCAAATTTTCTCGAAAACTAATCAACCGATTTTGATGAAATTTTGCATAGGTGTTCCAGATACAATTTACTCGTGTTTGAACGAAGGATTTTACTTTTTTAATGATAACTATTACAAAAAAAATGTCAAGCAAATTTAACCGAAATTTTTATTTTTTTAGAAAAATGTCTGCCAAAATTCCAAAATTCCAATTTTTTGTCTTTCCTTCGTTCAAGTACGAGTTTATGGTCTTACCTGAAACATTTATTATTGTTTTTTCATTTTGGATAATCCTATCAGGAGTTATGCCGACAACGCGGAAGCACCTTTTTTCCGAGGGGTCACCGGAAATGACGTCGCAATGGCGGAGTTTTACTTTTTTTTTGAAAATTTCAGAAATTATTCTTTAAATATGTATCTATAAGATAGGAAAAAGTTTGAATTAAAGAAATATTTTTTTACATAGAAAAAAAAATATTGAAAATAGACCATTTTTTACACGACAAAACCCATGTAACCTCTTAAGTGGTTTCTTTACATGGAAATTCACATATTTTCTTTATAACCTCCACTATACGCTTAGTCCATGCTGTAGCACTACGCTTTAATCACACTGTTGCTAACTCGAATTGTAATTTATGATAAGATATTGCTTACTATAATTAAGCGCAGAGATCTGCTGTAAACATTTAAGAAAAAAACAAAAAAAAAACTTCAAATATTATTTTTTTCTTTTATTCTAGTAAATATATTATCGAAATAACGCTCTAACTACAGCAACCGAAAAACGCTCCACATTCCTCGTACAACAATAATATGTATGTGTTTTCTATGTTTGCCTTAACGCAATGCTACGCTGCTGAAACGTGTTTGTAATTGTAGCAGATACGCAATCTATGTAGTACGAGTTAGTAAACTTGTGTTTTTATTTTCGCCAACAGCAGCAGCAGCAGCATACATATGTAATTGTGTACATAACATATATGCTGATTATATTTAAATTGCTACATTTTTATGTACGCTGTGTGCTGTGTAAATTTGCTAATTTTTCCTCTATTAGCTGTGTACTTTATTCGTGCTGTTATGCCCACATATTTACATACAAACACACACATACAACTGCACACATGTATTGTTGTTGTTATTGTTATTGTATTGGTGTTTGCTTGCCAGCCGCCATTCTTATCAAATTTTTCTGCTCATTTATAAAGCTTGCCGTGTCTGTATGTGTGTGTCTTATCGGAAAATATAAAATTAATTCATATAGAAGTAGAAGTACATATGTGCGAATACAGGCGATAAGAATCGTGCTTATCTTCCCTTCGACAGTGTATTTTTAGCATATTTGCTCTGTATACGCCGTTCTTTTTTCTCTTCTTCTCTATTAAATGAATACACACACACTCGCATACTTGTTTATATAACTTCTATTTTTATGTACGCGTATATTGGCTGATGGCTATGAATTTTATTGTAAAATTGTTTTTAATAAAGTCTAGGTATTTATTTCGATTTTTGCAGCTTGCCGCATGCAATCAACAACATTTCAAAATTAATTAATATTTTCAATATATTTGCTGCTGCAAAGTATTTTTATTATCAAACAGCCTTCAAATCAAAATATTCTATATTTAATGAAGTGCTTATTTGAAAAAAGTGAAGTGAAAAAATTAACTAATAATGTAATTGAAACGCATAGTACATTTCCCTTATTACACTCAAAGGCCCACCTGTGCGTATACTTAACATCCAATGCAGTTACATGCTTTGTGTGTAAAGCACTTGAAATATTTTTTTTTAATCTTTTTCTCTCACGCATAAGCACGTAATTAAGCGCAAATCAGCAACTTTTAATTAATTAGTTGATTTTTTTTCGCACTTGCCACACTTGACTTCATTAGGTACTAACATCCAATGGAATTCCATCTAATTTGAATTTTTCATTTTTTAGCAAACACTTTTTATACTTTTTACATTTTTTATTTATTTATTTGCCATACTCGTATCTACATAATATAACGGTATTTCATTTGCTGATTGACTGTTGATTGAGGAATTGTCTTTCTAATTGAGTGCTTTTCAGCGAAATGTCGAAAGTAAGCGAGTGAACAATTCAACTATTGTGGTTTTGCTTTATTTGTTGGTGTTGTTGTAGATTTACACATACATGCATATTATCTATATATATGCAAATTTATTTATTTATATTTATATGTTTGTATATATGCTTGTGTATGTATGTGCGCAGCACCTTTGAGTTGCACATACTTTTGCTGTAAGTGGAAGTGTTGAAGTGATTTATTTGATTGCACTCGATTGCTGTTTAATAAATTGTCTGTATTGGTTGGTTGTAATCGCCGTTGACAATGGCTGCTAACCTCAAAATGCAGTGCATACTGAAAAGGCGTACAGAAGACACCTACATATATACACACATGGGTGCAGAAATACTTGTGCGTGTATACAATAAAGCGGAAGACGGTTTAAGATTTAAATGAAAATTCTGCAGTGATCTGGTTTAATACGACTTAATTAGTTTTCTTTCAGTTAAGGCTGCTTTAGAAGCCGAAAAAAGCGTTTTTTTGCAATTTTTTTTGAAAGGGAAGGAAATGATTGCGGTAAACGGAATTTTAAGACGATAGTGTACTATATTTAAGACTTAAAAAACAATATTTATTATTAAAAAATATTGGAATTTTTTCAAAGTTGTAAGATATTTTTCTGGAGCGCCTGGAGTCTGCACTTGTAAATCGGTGCCGGTGATGGAGGTCGTGCGATGCATCTGAAACAGTCGAATCAAATTTTTTTTTTAATTTTTATAAGTTTCTTTTCTTTATGAACTAAAAAAATAACGAAGAAGTTATGAAATTCCAAATTTTTTCGAAGTTTAAAAAAAATTCACTTTTTTAAGAAAAAATTAACTTTAAGTTGCAAAACAAGTAGTTTAAATAATACTTTTGTCCAACTTCAACTACTTTTGTCTAGTTCAAATAGAAGATAATTTAATACTGAAGCTAGATCACTTTGGTTTTTTTTTCGATCGGACATATATTCTTTTTGCTACCGCCGGGACCGTTTTCTAACACTTGTGAAAATGAAAACTCGAGAAAACGCGCTTTAAAGGTCTGCCTGAGCATTCGCACCTGCTCGACGCTCGGCCACTAAAACTGCTCTAGCTTCGAAAATATGTCGAATTGGCCTCTGGAATTTAAAGACATATTCTTGGATAGTTTTGGAAGAGATTTAAAACAAAACAAAAAAAGCGATTTGTTGAAGCCGGTAAAGCAGACTACTGCCTTAAGGCTTTGATATATTAAAAAATAAAAATAAAAAATAAAAATAGAAAAAAAATTAAAAAAATATTAAATAAGAAAATTAAATAATAAAAAAATTTTAATTAAAAAAAATTTAAATTTAAATTTATGTCTTAATTTTCCAATAAGCTTTAAATTATGTTTTATTAAGATTATTTTAATATTTTCTTGTTTTAATATAAACCATTGAAATACATCAAAGAATGTCATACAATTCCATTCTTTTATGCCCTCAAAGTAGTTCGAGTCCATTCCAATTGCAATAAATGCTTTGCTTAACAAAAAATTGCTTGTCTGCATTTTCTAACTGTAATTATTGGAAAAGACAAAAAGCTGGCTTTTAACATTCTTAACCTATTTAGCCAATCAATGGCACTTGTCTGTGGATTTCAATGGCATGATATATACGCTCTGGAGCGCATGAACAGCTGCACGCTTGCAATTGCACGCCACATACCACTCCTTCCTCACCCACACTCTTCTTATCACTACTTCCCTCTCTGCTTCGTTTTTAAACTGATTTTATCTATTGTAAAATCCCTGCAAATACATACATACACACACACACACATATCTGTATATATATCTATGTTAGTATCAGTATTGGTTTTCACCACAATTCATTGCCAAGTTAACTTTCTTTCTTTTCGCTCATTTTCCACTAGTGTGTATTCCTAGCCCATTCAAGTGCACTTATGCCAAGTTTTCATTCAAACGTACAATATGCCATATGCCATCTGCCAGTGATAGTGACTGTGGCAGTGGAAAAGCAACAACTGCCCCCCAGTGTTGAGTGCTGTGTGCTGAGGGCCAGCTTAGACACACTCTCCACTCGGCATTTGTGTACAAATAAACACAAGTATTTTAGCAAAATGCGATAAAGCAGCGGAGAGAGAGGCAAGAAGAGTGGCGTAGTGGTAGAAAAATATTTTATTCAATGCCGATTAAATTACATGTCAACTAATATGGCTGTCAGCATCAGTTGGCTGTCATTCAGTAAATACACACGCATACACGTAAACAAAGATATACACAAACGCGTGTGATTGTTTGCTAGTTAGCCATATGTGCTATGAGGTTATGTTGGTTAATGTACGCACCTATATGTATATACATATATATATATTTGTCTAAGTAGAAATCGTCAATGCTGTCAGTATTTACCAATACACATTCCCTTTATATAAATAAGCTGTTGCTTCCGTTAAAAAAAGAGCACAAAAGCGCTCTCACATATTGACAAATGCGAGTATTTATCTGCTCATATCCTTAGCAACAGCTCTCTAAATGCAATGCGCCATTTGTTGTTATATTGTGTTGAGCAAGTTCATTGTCAATTTTATAGCGGCATTACTTTAGTGCCGTTAGTGAGTTTGAGTTTTGTTTAAAAAATTTGATTTTAGTGCAGCTTTTAGGACTTGCTATGGTTTTACTTTTAAATGTTGATATTTTTTGAATAAGAAACGTTACTAAAGTTTTTTTGAGCTCGAGTTTTTTTGGACTAAAAATAAAGTAACTTAATTAAAAATTGTTATAGAGTTAAGTTTTGAGGATTAGGTTTATTAAACTAACCTTTAAAAAGCTTATCTTCGTGTCTCTTCTTTTAAGTATGATATCTATGCCGAGTAATAATCATTTATATTTGTAAAAGTCCTACTTTCGTTAAAAAAAATGCAAAATTTAATCTTCAATTTTCTTCCTAGTCCGAAGTAGTTCTTAAGCAGTGGTCGGCACGAGAGGAATTGTGACTGTATAGGTGAGCACGAAATAATGAATACCCAGTGAGAACTCTGTAGCCTAACATTTTAAGAATGTTTCTAATTTTTTCATAAAACATGAATTTTTGTGCTCATTTATTCATTTTAGTTATTTTATTATTTAAACAAATATATTAGAACACAAAAGCATTAACTTTTCTGTATTTAAATAGCTTAAAACCATAAATATAATACATAACATAAAACGACATTCATAAAAGTAGGCATTTCGCGCAGGGCACTTATGCAAAGTGCCATAGCCATGCGCGATGTTTACTCGTTGCTGGTTCGACAACGACTGAATGATAGAGCGTAAGCGTACGTGTGACTTGAGTCGGCACATTTGTGGTATGGAGTGCCGACCACTGTTCTTAAGTGACATTACACATTTGATGAACCGACTGAGAATTACAAACGAATTCCAACGAAATTTGCTGTAATTTCTTCCTGTTTAAATTATCTTCCGAAATTCAATAGCCACCAACAATTTCCTCGGGTATATAACACCCATTTAAAGACGAATTGCTTTTGCGTCGGATTATTTAGCAGTGAGATGGTGGTAGAAGCGCATGAGATACGGTATTAGCAGCGGCTTTATATTGCAGCTACCACTTGAGGTGAACGCTGCCATGTGGCAAAGTGCGGATTGTGCACTTTGGCAGTGATTAGTCAATTGTGTGGCGCTTAAATGGCACTACAACTAACCAAAGCTGTCAGTGCTACACAAACAATGAATACAATGTCTGTGTATTCAGCGCTCCCACATACACCCACATATAGATATATATATGGACATCCACAGTCGCTTAAAAGCGCTAAAATGTCCTTGTGGACAAGCAGCCATCAGACAAGCTCACGTGCGTGGGTTAATAATACATATGTGAATGAGTGTATATATTTTCTCTTTCGAAAGGAAGATCCACCAATCATGATGCTTTAACTCCTTTATGCTTTTGTGGTGAGCGTTATTTGATAGCAGCAGCGATGTGACGCAATATTTTATAGCATTTGACCACATAGTAGTTTGACCACAGTAGCGGGACAGGATATCAGCGAAAGCATCATCAATATGAGATTTTGATATTTTAGATATTGCGTGTGTGTGTGTGTATTGAACATTAGCAGGCACTCAATAATTTCACGCAATGTAATTTATTAGTTCAATATATTTCACCATTTCATCATCACATCCTGCCACAGCGCCGCGCCACGCCAATTTCATTTGCAATTTTCCCTCGTCGTCATTTAGAATTGCTTGTTTTGTAATATGAGCGCTCATTTCCTCTCAAATATGTGCCCTCTGGCTTTTAGCACTTCAATTTGTGTGCGCGATGCTTGAGTGTGTTTGGCAAATTTCATTTTGCTATTTCCTTTCTGATTTTACACAAAAAAGAAAATGGCAGGCGAAAATCAAAGAGGCGCGCCGTAATTTCGAATTTCGAATTTCACGCTTTCGCTTTTGTTTCTCCAAAGCTTTTGCTGTGATTCCTGATTTTTGTGCTTTCTGTCGTGAAATTAGAATTTAATTACCGCTATGAATTGATATGAATATGAGTATTAAATGGAAATGCAAAAAAATAGTATCTTAAAGGGCCGTCGTTTTACAAGCATACAAGAATTTCTGATATCCCAAAAATTGAGAAGTGTTTCGACGTTGGAATAATATCGAATGGGGGCTATTTTGAAGGCGAATGAAATTCATTCATTCAATGAATATATTAAAAAAAAAAAACTAAAAGTCCCGTTATTTTTTTAACACATTCGTGTAATATTGTTTCAATTTTGAACATTTTGAAATTTCTTCGGTTCGACAACCATATTGTAATTTTGTTTTCAAGTCATCAGATTGGTATATTCCTACCAATTATGCAGTTAGGTTAGGTTAGGTTAGGTTTGTAGGCAGATCTCTGCAAAAAATAGAAGCTCTCACTTAGAGGT
Organism: Zeugodacus tau; assembly: GCA_031772095.1. NCBI lineage: Eukaryota > Metazoa > Arthropoda > Insecta > Diptera > Tephritidae > Zeugodacus > Zeugodacus tau. Next base: position 973,277 of record CM062653.1, on the reverse strand, counting down.
CCATTGTGGTACCAATAAAACTTCCTGTGGATCAAAGACCTTTAAGATTCAGCAAAACGCTTGGAATCCGTTACAAATTTCTTAAGACGGCTAATATCGATTCTAGCTAATTCGCTAGGATCGCCGAAAAAGTGCTTTCCGAGGTGTTTCAACCTCAGTCTGACAAAAGCTGGACAATGAAGAAGGAAATGCTTAGATGATTCCATCTCGCCTTCCTCCATACAACTTTGGCAACTTGCATCTGCCACGATCCCAAGTCTCACCGCATGGGTACCCATTGGACAATGTCCAGTAAGTACACCAATGATCGCGCTGAGATGGACCTTGCTTGGGACTGATCATGTACGCAGCGTCTCTGAGTCTGACAGCGACCTTTGCCGCAGTGCACCTACCGGCGATATCAACAGGTGCGACGTGTAAGATGGCATTTAGAGCCAATGTTGGTGTTGTCCTTAGCGCACCGCTGTTTCCAATGAGAGCCGCTCTTTGGGCACGCTCCAGCTGCTTAGCTAGTGTGACTTTCTCGAGTGCCCTCCACCAGACGACAACGTCATAGAACTTTATAGGTTTAATAATGGTCTCATACAACCATAAAACCAATTTCTGTGAGAGACCCTATTATGCAGTACTCTACTATATAAAAAATGTCTACAATAATTTTCGGGTTGCAACGTAAACATTTATGTGCCAAAAACAACTCAGAAGCTCGATTTTTACATAAAATGAAAGAGCAATTGCATTTTGGTCACACAGTCAACCACTCGCCTGCGGCAGCACACAAACTCTGTTGATACCAAAAAAACAATTTCAATCCGGCACCCTTGTGTTTTCGTCCACCCTCATACCGAAATCTAATTACACTTACTATTCGCACACATTTTTATATGGAAATATTTCAGGGTATTTTGTATTTTCAAGCGTGCGTATTTTCTATGTAAAAATCTGTTTATAAATGCAGGGCAAGCAATAAAAGGACACACAGCACAGAGGCACCCAAAAATATAAACAACTTTTTCATTAAAGCAAAATTACATTGCTGATTAGTGGGGAACTCTCGCTTGCTTGGAAACTGCTACGCTTCCCACTATACGAGTGTTGTAGTAGTAACCTTTGGGCTATGTATCCTTCCCGGCACACTCCGTACCTTGCAACTCTCTTATTAATTGTTTTATTTAGCTGGCGGCAATGCAGTATGCTCCCTGCCTACGTGTTGTTGTCACCCAAAGAGTTAATTGGAATTAATACTGTCGCTGCCACAGTCGTATGCGAAAGGAAATTAAATTCGTATGTTATTTCTCGCGGGAAATGCGACGCTCAGACACTCTGCTGCGGTGCGCTCCTCTGTTGTTATCCGGAAATTATTTTGTATGTATTTTTTGTTGCTTTAATGAGAGCTTGCGGTGTTGAGATTTAAAAGAAAATCATTTTAAGTGTTTGATTTTCATAGAAAGTTTGAAATAAAGTGTGTTTTTTGAGAGTTATAGAACTTTTGTTTTGAGGTAAAGGAGAGGAAAGATGATGGAATTATCAACTCCCATTGCAGCCGGTTCTACATTACCGGAGTTGACCCGGATTTTATGCGATCAAGGGCTGCCCTTTCAACGATCTAACCCTGTTAGGATCGGCAAGTTTTAAGTCTATGATGGAATTAACAATATCTTTGCTTTATTAGTTCAAAAATCTTAACAAATTTAATATTTGTGCAGTATTTCGAGCACTTGTCCACCACTGGATCCATGGAAAGACCATTCGCTGCCAGCATCTCAACAAATATTTAATTTCTTTGCAAAATTTCTTTCAAAAAAACAAAATCTTTCCGCCAAACGCATCCTCAGCGAAAGTATCGAAATGATTTAAACATATTTCTCGACAACAACTCACTCGCAACTACAATGTGATGATTACAACAACAACGCTTGTCGCCAGCGAGCGAGCATCTATGCTGCGGCAGCAACAGCTGCGACTGCGGAATAATAACGTTTGTTGGCGACTACAAAGCAGGAAAAACAGTAGATGAGTCAAAGCAATAAAGCGCAACAATTTCCGCTTAGCAATAGAGCGCGCTCAGCGTAGTGAAATAAAGCAAAGTAAAATTAAGCGTGCAATACTTAGTATCTATGTATATACGCACGTGTGTGTGTTGTTGTTGTTGTCGTGTGTTGTATAAGTGCCACCATTGTCGACGGCAGACAAAGCGCAAAGCACTGCGACAAACTAAAGAAATGAATGAATGGAAACTCTAAAGTCCGCAAGGAACTATGCAAAGAGAGGAAGCAAAAATAGCTACAAAAACAAAAAAAAAAACAAGAAAAAACGTTAACTTCGGCTGTACCGAAGCTAATATACCCTTCACAGGTGCATTTCTTTTAGTAACTATGTGTTTAAGCAAATCTAAAGACGTAAGAAAAAGGAAGTAAGTATAGTGAACCGATCTGAACAATTTTTTCGGAGATTAAATTATTTCTATGAACAATAACTCACACCAAATTTCATGAAGATATGTAGTAAAATGCGGAAGTTTTCCATACAAGCCCTTGATTCCGATCGTTCAGTTTGTATGACAGCTATATGCTATAGTGAACCGATCTGAACAATTTTTTCGGAGATCAAATTATTTCTATGAACAATAACTCACACCAAATTTCGTGAAGATATGTAGTAAAATGCGGAAGTTTTCCATACAAGCCCTTGATTCCGATCGTTCGGTTTGTATGGCAGCTATATGATATAGTGGTCCGATATCGGCAGTTCCGACAAATGAGCAGCTTCTTGAAGAGAAAATAACATCTGCAAAATTTCAACACAATATCTTAAAAACTGAAGAACTAGTTCGTATATATACAGACAGACAGACAGACAGACGGACATGGCTAAATCGACTCAGTTCAACATACTGATCATTTATATTTATACTTTATAGGGCCTCCGACGCTTCCTTCTGGGTGTTACAAACTTCGAGACAAACTTAATATACCCTGTTCAGGGTATAAAAAGAATAAAAAAAGCGAGGAAAGCTAAGTTTAGAGTGAGGAATGAAGTGACGCGTATTTGATGCCGTCGTATATTGTGGCTAAAGGGTATATTTGTATTGTTCTTGGAAATAAGACAGTAATTGAGGCATTCTTCTGTTTTAAGCAATCTGCAGTGCACCGTTAGATGTGTGCTACAGAAGTTTTGCGAAAGTTCTTCTCTGTGTAGTTCCAAGTTCCGTTCCCAAAACAGTCAAACATTCATTATAAGAACGGAACTGATTTATGTCCGACACAAGACTGCCAACTCAGTACCGTACTACAGTTTAAGAAATCTACGAAACTTCTTTGCAACGTATTGAACTTGTTTATAATAAATATTACAAAAAAAAGAAAAACTATTATCATCGCCATGCGTCAGCTAGACGGCCAGAGTCCATTGCGTTGGCTTTTGCCACACGACGCAACGGATGGAGACTGGCTGCCCACTGCCATTGGCGCTGTGGCAGCTCACTTTCAACGCTAGCCACTTGCCACACAATTCGACTAAGTACAATGTACTTGCGACGACTGGCGGCAGCCGGCTGCTTGTGGACGTGCGCAACCTACTACCTTCCTGCCACAATTCCACGGCGCTTTTCCTGCTTCTATGCAAATTGCCGCAACTGCCGCAAAAACAAATTGTAAGAATGCGCCATGCAATGTCAACTGCTGCCAACACTTGACTCAGACTCGCATTACGAGCTCACGAGCTAACTGTGCGCGTTATCTTCCTGTGGGCCGTGGGCTTTGGACTGTGTGGCAAGCGTGTGCCATAACCATAATACTTCCGGTATTTATGCAGCAAGTGAATACTTGAGTGGCAAATAAAAAAGAGAGAGAGTGAGCAATGCAAATGTGCAATAAAGATATAAAAAGAGAGTTCTCTCATGCATTTCAGCATTGAACAAATCACCGTTTACTTGCAACATTAAGTGCATACAAATAGTTTGTCAATGTCATGTGTGTGGTGCCATATGTTGCCCGGCTTTTGCCCTTCTGCACATTTTTTCCTCACTTCCTACCTTCCCTCCTCACCTTCTATCTCAGTGTGTGCAATTGCGTTGAAAGAGTGAAAATACTTTTTGTGTGCAATCACTTGCACTTTGGCATACGAGCGCCCCACCGCTGTAGTAACCGCAAAAAGTGCTGCATCATTCAGCTGATGGACATTTTCATTACTTAAATGGGCTAAGCAATTGCATCAAGTATTTTCTTTTGCAAATTTTCCATTTTCATCTGCATTGCTGCATTGTGTACAAAAACAACAATAATTTGCGTCAATTCTTCGCAGTTTTTGCGATGTTGCAACATTCGATCGTGCAACAGGAAATAGTGTGGTTAGCAATGATTCATTGAACTCTCACATCGATTAGCCTTGATTTTTCTTGAATAGCTGGAGAAATTGTTGTTGCTGGCTATTTTATGATGCTGCCACACTGAATATACCTACATACATATATGTATATGAATAATATCTCTGTGATTAACGTTAGTAATTTGACATTCATTAAATCTAGCAATATCTACACTGTGCCTACTGCAGACAGTATGTAGCTGTGGGAAGTATTTATTTTTGCATTAATTCACGAAACTGGCTTTTATCGGTTCAAAAGTTTATGAAATTGACTAAATATTATGCTATGTTATGTTATGTTATAGTATATTATGCTGTCATGCTAAGTTATGTTATGTTATGTTATGCTATGCTATGCTATGTTATAGTATATTACGCTGTCATGCTAAGTTATGTTATGCCATGACATGCTAAGTTATGTTATGTTATGCTATGCTATGTCATACTAAGTTATGATATACTATGTTATACTATGAAAAGTCATGCTAAGTTATGTTATATTATGCTATCCTATGTCAAGCTAAGTTTTGTTATGCTATTCTAGGTCATCCTAAGTTATGTTATGTTATGCCATGTCATGATAAGTTATGTTATGTTATGCTATGCTATGTCATGCTAAGTTATGTTATGTTATGTCATGCTAAGTTATGTTATGTTATGTTATGCCATGTCATGCTAAGTTATGCTACGTTATGTTATGTTAGACTATTCTCTACTAAATTGGAAAAAATCTAAACTGTCAAAAACTTTATTGATAACCGACGAAGCATGCTACAAAAAATATCGTCTTGCTTTAAGTTCGCTCGTAAGGTAAAAAAAAATTCTCCATGCAACTCAACCTCGGTAACTAAATTTTATTTCTGTAAAAATTCATATTTTTTACTTCACAATTTTTTTTTACAATTTTATTATACTTTCCCCTAATATCGTGAAATGACGCTGCTTGCCACTTCTCCCCACAAAAGTTTGCTTATCTTGTCGCAGAACTTTTTTCTTTTTTCGAGTGAATGCATGTTGCACTCTTTCATAAAATATTCAAAACAATTTCCGCAGTTAATTAAGATTCGTTAGAGTTCCCGTAACTATTTGTTGCCATCAAAATGAACAAAATGCGCTTCAACTGCAACAACACAACCGCACAACTGAGCAACTGAGCAACTCGCCATGGCAGTAAATAATGTGTTTAACACACGACGGTGCCACATTTTGTGGCAAGCACGATGGATGCTGTAAGCAGTTGCTGTGGCAATTTCCATGTTGGAGCGCAAAAAGGACCCTTCCGTTTTTGCGTTTTTTTGTTGTTGGTGATGCGCTGTCGTCGTTGCCATTGGCTGCAGCTGCTGTGGTGGCATAAAGTTAAACGACACGCGTCGTCAAGCAAAACGCTTAAGGGCCATTAAGAACGCCGCATTGGCAATCCGTTAAGACCGTTACATACATACATATATAAAAACCGTTATGCTTATATAAAATGTAACAGTATAATGTAATAAGCAGCAGTCGTGGCAAGTGCTACTTTGCTTAATAAAAGTGGGGAAACCAGTAAGTTGGTTAGGGAGGATGTGAAAGGTTCGAGTGTTGTTGTTGTTGTCGTAAGTAAGCCGCCACATAAATTTTACACGATTTGAAGTTAAGCATTTATCTGCCTGTTTTGTGTGTAGAAGTGTTACATGCCACAACATTGTTGAGGCAAAATTTATGTGGAATGTAAAATTTACGCAAGAAAATTGCTGAGCAAATACCCAAGCAAGCAGCACAGCCAGCAGAACAGTTACTGTGCGGTCGAGCGTTGTAAAGCGGAATTCGTAATTTATGGCCTACAATAAGAAGCCATTGCAGTCAAGACAGGCAAACAAGCGGCAAATACACGACGATTAAGCGGAAAATGTCGTGCGGTTTATTTGCACTCCAGGCGGTTTCTTGCCACACTCGAATTGTAGTTGTTTAAGGACTCGAGCAGCAAGTGTACGAGTGAGTACGGGTATCTGTTGAGAAATTGAGAGGTTAAAGCGTGATTGGTTGTGCTTGTTTGCAACGATTAGTGCGAATAAACATTTACGCGCGCATAACCGTTATCCTTTATCGCCGCAAATACGCTTACACACACATACACAGAGACAGCAACAACACGCGCTAAGTGTTATTTGAAGAGCGTTTCAGTGTTCAATATGCACTTGACTAGCTGACACTGACACCGTCGCCAAACGTCATGCAATCATAAGCTGGTTACTGTGTATGCTTGGAGACATTTTGGTGTGTCTGTGTGTGTGCATTGTAGACATTATTGCCTTATTTAGTATTGACTGAACGCTATTTGTTTTGCCAGTTAGACGATTTGGTGCGCCTTACGGCATCGTTTAGTTACCGTTAACAATATTGTTTACGCCAATTAAACACACTCGTTTAAATAGACAAGCCCCAAAGCCAAATAATTGACCTTTGGGCGCGCTTTGAGTAGCCATAAATTTCAGACAGTTAATAACGGAAAGGTAAATATTAAAGGAAATACACATTTCATGGGTTTTCAACAAGGCATAACTAAAGAAAATGCAAAGAAAAGATAAAATATCAAAACTATCGACGCAGAAATTCAAACTGCGGTAAACTATTTTTGGAAAAATTCTTGTTTTTTCATGTTACTGGCTGCCAAACGCACTAAAATGAATAACTGCTTTTGATATGTTGAAAATAAAGCTTGCTTAGTGCTTATCATACGCATCACTGCTTTTATTCTTTGTGATATTAGATGGATAACGCAAACGTCAGAGCATAATAACAACTCATTCCCTTCAGTATAATCAGTATGGTCATACACACATACATACGCACGCCAAAAATTGCATAAATAAATCGATAAAAATGCACGTGCATCATCCATTTTGCCATCAAACTGTTATGCAAATAAATATTCACAATATTCATGATAAAATCGGGTAAAAGATTAAATTTCACAGAATCACTCATACGCCATGGCGCACGGTGCGCTTGTAGCTCGCTATGTTGTTGCCAATACAAGCGGATTAGACTTCGATGCGAACTTTTGTCAATGCAATCGTTGCGGAAATGCACTTACATGCAATCGCTCACGCACACACAAACATTTAAAAAATTTGCGAAAAAATTCAGTTGCGGGCATTGATCAATGGATCACTTTGGAATACAAGACAAATATGAACGCTGGCATTCGTGGAATACAATCATTAATCTCTGAGGTTTCAGTGATTGTTAACTAACGGTATTGCCACACGTAGTGTAAAATTTTTTTTGCTTTTATAACTGTCATTAGCGTAAAAAACACACAAATCACTGGAAATGCAATTAAAAGATAGTTATTTGTGTATGGAAGTATAAATGGCTGCGAAAGCCATTACAATTTCTAAAAAAAAATCAAATATTTTTAATATTTAATCTTCAATTTGTTTGTGCAAACTCAATTCTACAGTTTTTCTGGCAAATTTGTGTTATTCAAACTTTGATAAAAATACAAAATTCCGCCAACTGCGCGTGCTTATGACTAAGCGCGTATTTCTGTACGTAGCGCTAATCTGTCTTAGTAATACTGCTTAATATGAGTTGTTATGAATTTATAGCGTTTTTCGAGTGTATTCGCTGATATACGCGTACCACATGCCTGCATTAGTACTCAGCGGTTACACAATTAGCACATTCGCGCATAAAAAATAATTCTATTTTTACCCCCCAAATGTCATAAATAACTTTAATATTTGTGGCATTTGTTGTTTCTATTGTTGTTGTAATGAAATTCCGAAACTTATCAAGCCAACTGGCTGCAAATCGGCTTGCAGTTAGTACATTCCATAACGCGCAGTTTCATATAACGTGCGAGTACTTAGATGAGAGGGAGTGGAACGCTGTAATGCTATATATTTTCATAACTGCTGATAACTCTTCGAATGTTTGTATGTATGAGTGTACTTTTGTACTTAATGGTATGTAAGTAAGTAAAAATTAAAAAAAATATAAAAAAAAATTAAATTAAAAAAAATCTTAAAATTACAAAAAAAAATTAATACAATAAAAAAAAATTTTAAATTTGATAATTAAAATTTTAAATAAAAAAAATATATAAAACAATTTAAATTAAAAAAATCTTAAAATTACAAAAAAATTAAATACAATAAAAAAATTTAAATTTGATAATTAAAATTTTAAATTGAAAAAAAATATATAAACAATTTTAAATTAAAAAAAATCATAAAATTACAAAAAAAAATGTAATACAATACAAATTTAATTTAATAATTAAAATTTTAAATTAAAAAAAAAATTAAAAAAATGTAATTAAAATAAATATTAAATATACAAAAAAATTTAATACAATAAAAACAATTTAAATTTGATAATTAAAATTTTAAATTAAAAAAAAATATAAAAAAATTTAAATTAAAAAAAATCTTAAAATTCCAAAAAAATTTTAATACAATAAAAAAATTTTAAATTAAAAAAAATTATATAAAAAATTTAAATAAAAAAAATCTTAAAATAACAAAAAAAATTAATACAATAAAAAAATTTTTAAATTTCATAAGTAAAATTTTAAATTAAAAAAAATATAAAAAAAATTTAAATTAAAAAAAATCATAAAATTACAAAAAAAAATTTAATACAATAAAAAAATATTTTAAATTTGATAATTAAAATTTTAAATTAAAACAAAATATTTAAAAAAAAATTAAATTAAAAAAAATCATAAAATTACAAAAAAAATTTAATAAAATAAAAACATTATAAATTTAATAATTTAAAATAATAATAAAAACTTTGCACTAATTTTGAGTTTTTGTTTTTGTAGTTCAGATTGCAATGGCCTTTTTATTAACCTGCGTTGTAGCATATTTAAGTATTTTTTGACATTATCACAGCTCAAAAATGATGCAACATTTATCAGCATTAGCTCAGACGTAAAATAATGCATTTATATAGCTATTTATAAATATTTCTATATATATTTATTTTTCCACCTACTCCTACCTGCTATTGTACAATATTTAATTACTGCTGCAGTTTATTTATAAAACTACATTTTTTATTTCCAAAATATTAAATAACAGTATAAACTTTTTGAAACACCGTTATAAAATACTTATCTTTCCTTCTCATTGCAGTTATGGATAACGGTCTACAGCAGCGCTGCTATCAAAACGCCAAAGTGAATTCGTTGCATTTATACAACATTGCTGTCTGTGGCGTACAACAACACAAACGTGAAACAGCAACAAAATAAATTTCCACAAAAATTCCGCAAGCGAAAATCAAAAGTAGAAAAATATAAAATAAAATAAAAAATAAAGTATTTGCAATAACAATTGTTTGTTGCTTACAACAATAGTGTTAATCAAAAATTACAAAAGCAAAGTTGTAGCGGCAAACGGTGCGTTCTAAACAAAAACATCAACAAAAACAAGCACGTGCATAGCAACAATAACAACAATATCGCGTAAGTAATTTCATAACTGTTATATTGTATACATATGTATAGGTGTGTGTGGTGCATATAAATGTTGGCAGTGTCAATATTTTTTGAGCGCATAGTACAACTTCGTATAAACTTTTCGATTTATTTATTTTCATTTTTTGTTGTTAGCATTACAAAGCTTCACTGCAAATAAGTTGCGTGGAAATTTTCCGCTTGCTGCTTGTTTGCGCTGCGAGATTCTGCCATAATGCCCACCATTCTACAGCAGTGTAGTTATGTACGTCTGAGTGGTTTTTGGTCAAATAACGCCAGCGGTGCGCGGGTCAAATGCTACTTTGTTGATTCTGTGTTTGTGAGCTTCTGCTATTCAATGTTGAAATTGGGAAAATCAAAATTGGCTTTGGCGTGTGCTCTGTGTTAACAATGTTGCCGTATAAGTGGTTGTTATTTCGGTGGGATTATTGTATTACATATACAAATTGAAAGATGACTGCCGCACTGAGAAAAGTTAAGCCCACACGCTTAGCAGTTCAATAACTTTTGGTATTTATAGCAAGTAAATATGCGGCAGTTCGCATTTAAATGGAAGCTCTGGAGTTTTCTACTGCATTTTTGGCAGTTTGTAAAATATTTCTTGGATACTTTGTAATTTTGACCGCGGCTCACTGCTTGCCTTCGGTGTAAGGGACCTTGTTAGTACCAGATTCACTATCTTGCGTTGTTGTTATTTGTATAGGAACGAATATTAATTCCAAATAGTTATGAACGGACTTTCGGATCAAACTCAAAACTACTTTAAATCAATCATCAGACATATTTCTCAACTCTCTGATTATATCGAGGTGTGTTCAAAAAATAACGGGAATTCTAAAATTCCAATTTTAAGATTTTTCATTAATATGTTGTAAATTTTCGTTTGTTACAAGCTCACACTTCGTTGCTTGTTCGTGAATTCTTGGCCAAAAACAAATACTGTAACGATGCTCCAGCCTCCATATACGCCAGACATGGGTTCGACTTGTGACTTTGCGACTTTTTCCTATTTCCATATTTATAAGCATACCAGAAATCGCTGAAAAAGCTTAAGGGGCACACCTAGAGTAATGGCCTAAAAAAAGGTGATTTTTGGGACTTTTTATTAAAACAAATACTTTGTCAATTATTTCAAAATTTTAAGAATATATTTATATACATGTTTCAAGAATATACAGTGAAATTTTTGAAGAAAAAAATTAAATATTTTTTAAGTTATAATCGATCTCCAAAGGCGCGAAAAAAGGTCCTTTACTGCTGCAGTGATTCCGGCCTTCTCCGTGGATGAAAACAAAAAAAAAAATTCTCGTTAAACTAGATAATATTGTCTGTACAATGACCTACGATAAAAAAAAATTAAAAATTTACCATATGGCGGCGTTTAAAAAAAAATAGTCGAATTTTACCCAAAATTTTGATCGTTTTTGGCCTACCAAAATTCGATTTTTTGATCAGATCAAAAATCGATAGGTCATTGTACAGAGAACTATATATATAACATGTAAAAAAATTCGATAGTGATCGGATCATTTGTTTTTGAGTAATCACTGCAGCAAATTCGGAAAATGCTGTTTCGAGAAAAAAGCGTTTAAAGATAAAATGATCGTTCTCACTGTTACCGAGCGCCTGCTCTTTAAATTGCTATAACTCAAAAACTATTTGAGATATCGATTTGAAATTTTAATATGTTATTTTTAAAGGTGTAATCTACCGAAATATGAAAAAAATCGATTTTTTGAAATTTCACACTAGGTGTGCCCCTTAAGGCTATTCCAAAAATCGAGAAATGGTTCGTTGATTGGAAGAAGCGCTGGCCTAAGTGTATGTATACCCGGAGAGAACTAAAGTCGACAACATGAATGTAAACGTATGGATAAATATTATTTTCGAAAACATACGATAATTACCGTTATTTTTTGAACACACCTCATACTGTTTCTTGGGTTCGTTTGTTCATTTTTGATACCCCGAATTTTTGGTTATTAAATATGAATTAGTGTTAATGTGAACTAATCTCGGTCTGTCAAACGTTCAGGGAAGAGTACAAAGTCTTCATTAACTTCATTATTTTATTTTTTCTTCAGAAACATCAATTTAAATGGCTGTCATGCCAAAACTATTTGACAGATCCCTCCCCTGAAGCTAAAAACTGAATTAGTTGTAGCATTGCTCAAGCTTGTTACTGCCACTGAAACTACATTTAATTTCTAAAATAGCTTGTTTGTAATCCAATAAACTGCCGTAGATAATTTACAGTACAATTAAAACATTTAGCCGCTCACTCGCATTGTCTGCCCGCCAGTATATGTCGCAGCTTGCTTTTTATAACATTTTTTTTGGCTTAAAATGCTGCATGACAACCACAAAAGTGAGTTAATTGAGCAGCTACACCGACTTGCTGGGGAATCACCATGAACTTCTAACACAACTCAATCCAACTTACACCACCTCACAACCACCAGCAAAGCCATCGCCGTGTACGCGTGTGTCAATTAAACTGTCAAATACACGTGTTCACTTGATGCCATTGTTCTCCGCGTAATCTTTTGCCAAAACGAGCAGAAGTATTTCATTTTGTGCTTTTAAACGGCTTTTAATGGCGGTAGTACATATACATATATGTATTTGTATGTTCATGTGTGTGTGCGTGTATGTAGCGAGTAGGCGTCGTTAAACACGCCAATGTTTACATTCTCAGTTGTTAACTGATTAATTGGTTAAGCTTAAAAGCCTAATCAATGCGCAATAATTAATAAAGCAATTTATTATTGTAATATTTATATGTACACGTATAATAATAGCAACAACAATAATAACACATTCATTATACATACATTTACTGTATTTACTCAAGTATCTACTCGTTACTATTTTTATACCATATTATTTGATTATTTGTTAATTTTAACACATTGTAAATAAACGGTGAAGTTGTTGTAATAATATTGTTGTTGTTGTTGTACAACAATATTTACTCTTTGCCTAGGCCTCTGTGGTAATCTTATCAAATTGTAAATAACAAATGCGCCTAATTTGTAGATACACAAATTAATGTGACAAACATACTATTATTTCCTGATGTTTTAGTTACTAACTGTTGATTTTAGTAGGCGTTTTTTGTTCTTGTATACTTAGTTATTTACAATTTTTATACTCTCGCAACATGTTGCACAGAGTATTATAGTTTTGTTCACATAACGGTTGTTTGTGTCACCAAGAAATAAAAGAGTTAGATATGGGGTTATATATATATAAATGATCAGGATGACGAGTGGAGTTGAAATCCGGATGTCTGTCCGCCCGTCTGTCCGTCCGTCCGTGCAAGCGATAACTTGAGTAAAAATTGAGATATCTTAATTTTTAGTACATATCTCGCAAACCAAAAAAGCTATATAAACCAAACTTTCTTCAGTCGTCACTCTTAATACAGTCCAAAAATGAAAGAAATCGGATAATCACCACGCCCATCTCCCATACAAAGGTTAGGTTGAAAATTACTAAAAGTGCGTTAACTCACTAACGAAACACGTCAGAAACACTAAAGAAATGGCAGATGGAAGCTGCACTCAGATTTTTTTACAAAATGGAAAATGGGCGTGGCATCTCCCATTTATGGATCAAAAACCATATCTCGGGAACTACTCGACAGATTTCAAGGAAATTCGGTATATAATATTTTCTTGATACCCTGATGACACGTGTGGAAAATGGATGAAATCGGTTCACAACTACGATAACTTCCCATATAACTCAATTTTGAACTCCATCTGATTCCTTCACTTTATAAGATATACATTAGGGATCAATGAAGATAGCGAAATAAAAGTTTACATAAATACTGTATATGATCAGTGGCATCACTTGTGAAAAAATTGTCGATATCGGACTATAACTTTTCAATGCCCCGAATATCGAATTTGAAGAACTCAGTGCCTTATGGTAATTTTTCAAAGAAAATATCGGTAAATCTTTCAGATATCTTAATTTAATTCAGAGGAAATTTTTTTCTTCTAATAGTGTGCCTCTGTACCATAAATGGTTAAAATCCAGTCATAACTTCCCCTACCTCTCATATACCTAAATATAGGATTTTCAAATTGGGTCATTTTGTGTGTTATCTTAATAAAATTACATCAATAAATTGCGAGAGTATAAAATGTTCGGTTGCACCCGAACTTAGCCTTTCCTTACTTGTTCTTTTTGGAAATAAGCTAACTACAACAGCTTTGTTCTGACATGAAGACTTCAGAGATTTTTTTGTCTAATAAAGGGTGTTTTTCAAGACATTAGACAAACTAGGAATAAACTAAGTAACAGCTGTCAAAAAGACCAACTCTGAAACAGGTATATTGTCTCATTTAAAACCCCACCTCTCAAAAAACACCCTTTACAAACGCTAAACGCACTCCCAAATGGAAATTGCAATATTGAGCTTTTCAATAAAAGATTTCTCTAGCGAGTAATCTTCTTCTTGACTGGCGTGGACACCGCTTACGCGGTTATAGGCGAGTCCACAACAACGTGCCACGCATCTCTGCTTCTGGCAATTTGGCGCCAATTGGTTATACCAAGCGAAGCCAGGTCCCTCTCCACCTGGTCCTTCCATCGGAGTGGAGGTCTCCCTCTTCCTCTGCTTCCACCAGCGGGTACTGCATCGAATACTTTCAGAGCTGGAGCACTTTCATCCATTCGAACAACATGACCTAGCCAGCGTAGCCGCTGTCTTTTTATTCGCTGGACTATGTCTATGTCGTCGTATAAATCGTACAGCTCATCGTTCCATCGTCTGCGGTATTCGCCGTTGCCAATTCTTAAGGGACCATAAATCTTCCGCAAAACCTTTCTCTCGAAAACTCCTAGTGCCGTCTCATCGGATGTTGACATCGTCCACGCTTCTGCACCGTAAAGTAGGACGGGAATGATGAGGGACTTGTAGAGTTTGGTTTTTGTTCGTCGAGAGAGCACTTTACTTTTCAATTGCCTACACAGTCCATAGTAGCACCTGTTGGCAAGTGTGATTCTGCGTTGGATTTCCCAGCTGACATTGTTATGGGTGTTGATGATGGTTCCCAGATAGACGAAATTATCTACAACTTTAAAGTTCAAAGTTATGACTGTCAACTTGCGAGTAATCACACAATGAATTACGTGGCAACTCCCTCGTTTGTTGTCGGCTGGCGTATTGATTTCAAAAATCGCTGGCGTTCATACGCATATATATACATATGCATATTAAATATACATACATACATGTATATTATGAGCTTTATGCACTTAATAATAACAACAACAACAGCACGCCATTAAATTTCCAAGAGCTCATGTGCATATGTAAGGCAAATTGATATTTTTAATGTTTGTTTGGCTTTGTTTGTATTTTGTTTGTTGTTGTTGTTTTATTATTTTTATTACGTTTTTTCATACACTTTGCAGTGCCTTGTGTACGCTTTGTTATTATTGTTGTTGTTATGTTAAATTAAATGTAAATAAATAATTGCTCATTTTGTAATTAAGTCAATAACAGCACGAGCTAAACAACATACATACATAGACAACAAAAGCAATGCTTTAACAACAAATCAAACAAAAAAAAGCAAAACAAATACAAACAATTGCAAAAAAAAAAGAAAAACAAAGTGAATTGAGCGTGAAATAATTACGCATAAATCCGAAATGAGTGTTGGCCGCTCCAAGTGGCTTAAATCGTGTTAAGCTTCACAGGCGGATATATATTTTTTTATTGATAAATGTAGATATACATATGTATGTTTATATGTCGATATGTGTATCTCAGAGTACCTGTTTAAAAGCACCAAAACAATCAGCCTGACACCTGTCAACGAGCGTGTGAAAAAATATTAATTATTTTTTTTTGGTTCGTTTTCGAATTTTTGCCATTTGTTTTGGGCTTTTGGGCTTTAATGCAAATATTATTAGCAATATTTCAAAAAGTATTTAAATAATTAATTAATCAGTGTGAGTATAATCAGTAATAATTACTAATTGCTTAACCATTAGCAACTAATTTATTAATTACTATAATTCTACTTAATTTTGGTGGCAAATTAATATTTTAATTTAGCTGGACTGTATCTTTTTGGTTTATTTTTGGTCATTTTTGGTACTCGATTTTTTAATTCATATGATTTGATCAACTTGTACCTAACGAGTCCAATATGAACTAGTCCTAATGCGATTTTCATCAATTCTAGTTTGTAGAAAATATTAGACTTTAATTTTTTTAAATTTTTCTTGGAGAAACGATAGCAAAAGCTCTTTTTTCGATATCTTTAAGTACTACTCTCGATTTCGAATTTTTACGATTTTCAATGGGCTGGACAATGAACATAAATTATTTTTTAAGGTTGTAACTTTGCATACATTTATTTGAAGACTTAAAAAAGAATAAAAAAAGATTTTAAAATTTTTCAAGAAGCTGCTCATTCGTCGGAACTGCCGATATCGGACCACTATATCGGAATCAAGGGCTTGTATGGAAAACTTTCGCATTTTACTACATATCTTCACGAAATTTGGTGTGAGTTATTGTTCATACAAATAATTTAACCTCCGAAAAAATGGTTCAGTTCGGTTCACTATAGCATATAGCTGCCATACAAACCGAACGATCCGAATCAATGGCTTGTATGGAAAATGTTCGCATTTGACGTGGTATCTTCACGAAATTTGACATGCTTAAGGCAATAATATAATTTCCGAAAAAATTGTTGAGATCGGTTAACTATATAACCTTAATGTTTCTAGCAAACAACTCGGCTAAAAAGAATTAGTAAAATGTTTTCTTTTTTTTTACTTACTTTTTCTTACGTCTTTAGATTTGCTTAAACACATAGTTACTAAAAGAAATGCTCCTGTGAAGGGTATATTAGCTTCGGGGGGTGGGGTGTCCCCTTAAGTTAATCAATACATTTGATATAATCCATACATATGTAAGTATTTAAGTACCAGATATATACCAGATGGAGTATAGATTTTACTTTCATTGTTGGAGTAGACTACTTCCAGTGAAATATTAATATCACATAAGAGTCAAGTTGCAGTTTTTAAGAGAGTAATTAGAACATTTATTGCTTATCAGGGAATTCTTCTAAAGTCTCTCAGTTTAATCAATTCAAATAAGGTTCAACAAAACTGTTGAAAGGGCTACATAACGAAATCAGATGCTGATAGGCAGGCCATAGTTAGTGCTGCCATCAAATTAAGGAGCGGATCCGCCACTAGCTCTTCACTCTTCTTAACCTTAACTCAAATATTACTACCATTTCACAACAACATAAGCAGAACATCACCTGGTCTTCAAACATCATTCACTGCAACCAAAAGCAAGCGCCATAAACGTAGCTAAAAATAGCGCCAGTTTATTTGTTTTTATTTTGTTAGTTTTTATCTTTGACAAAATAATAACAAGAAGATTCGCGCAATAACTGCGGCGCCAGCACTTCGCCTTCTAAAACAACGCACAGTTGTTGTTGTTAATTAACGCGTAGCGCACCGGAAATGACTGTCAAAAATACATACATACATACATGGCGACGCATATGAAGACACATACGTAATTTGATTTGCATTTTAATAAGAATAGAACGTATAAAAAACAACAAATGAGTACACTTAATGCAACAACAACAAAAACAATACAATACAACAAATTACAAATAAATAAATAGAAGCGAAAGAATCGGCCAGCTCATTGGCGCGCTGCGTATGTGCCATGGTCAAGGTTGTTTGCACGGTTGCCACCGGCATCAATAGTCGCCAACAACAACACACACGCACCCACATTTGCGCTCTTGCATGTATTTGTATCTCTTGGTGTGTGTGTGTCTGTGCATGCGTCAATCGCTGTGTTGTGTGTGTGCCGCTGTGCCAAATACCAAAAGTCCATGTCACGTCACTCGACATGCCGCCGACGCGTCGCTTCGTTGCGGCCAAGATTTAATGAAATGAAATGAACACAACGAAAGTGGCTCATAAATAAACGAATTGTAACGCGAAATACGTACGCAGATATAGAGCCACTTGCTGCTTGCCTTTGCGTCTGTGTGTGTGTGTGCATGCGCCGAGAGTTAAATGAAATTGATTAACATTAATTAAAGGTTTACAAGTAACTCTTGCTCTATGCGCCGCTACACATCGCATAGGATGTTGTTATAGCATTTGTTGTTGTTGTTGTTGTTAGAGAAATTCTCAAAGAACACACACTCAACTAGCGCCAGCATGCACACAGCCGCCTCGGGTACAATATATCCACATTTATTGTATTTGATAGTAACAGAACATCGCTCCAACATGTAGTTATGTATCTGATATAATATGATCTACATACATATCTACATTTGTATTTATAAACATATGTCTGTCTGTCTGTTTTGTGTACACTACCGGCTTTTGTTGTTATTTATAGGCTCGCCAACAATTAGCCAAAGTCTCTTTGTGACAAGTCAATTAAAGAGATCGTGCCGAGCTTGTCGCTTTGTCGCCTTTTGTTGTTGATTGAATAATGCGGCGAATATGAAATTAAATAATTGACAGCGGCTAAGTAATTGGCGACTGGGTTAACGATGCGCGATTCGCAGAAGCATTGATTGGCGCGCCATTGACGCACACATACGCACATATGCACACAAATATAAATTTATATATTGCACAATATTATTATCTATATTTGTATGTTATATATGTATATTTAGAACATGCGTAACAGCGAGCTCGTAAAATTTTGTACGTGTTGCACATCGCACTAATAAAAAGCTTGTTATTAATGTTGTTGTTGTTGCATGGCTTTGCCAATTTATGGCAATGGTAATATTATTAATAAGTCGCTACTGTTGGAGCTCATTTCGCTTCGGTTGAGTCATTTGCGCACTAATTAAGTGGATTTTGGCTATAGTTCACAGTTAAACTGGAGTAGAACCAACAGGAAATTGGAGCGAGATGAATATACAGTGGAACTTCTCTAACTCGAATCACCATAATGCTCAAAAAACTTCGAGTTAGAGATACTTCGAGTTATATAAATTTTGTATTATGCCCTGACCAAAAAGTTCGATTTATGAAAGGAAATTTATATGAAATTTGACTTCTATTGCCAATTCAAGGGTTCGAGTTATGGAGAACTTCGAGTTAGGGAAGGAAATTTGTATGCTATTTAGCTTTTAAACGCTATTGCCAATTCAAGTGTTCGAGTTATGGAGATCTTCGAGTTATAGAAGTTCGAGTTTAATGTTTGATAGTAAGAAGATATGTATCATGTATCCAGAGGAAACTGGTTTTGATACCAATCTATCAGTAATAATATAATTATTATCACGACCTCTTGATACACCAACTACTACTCTACTTTTACCATCAAAAAGCTTCTTATAAATCTCTCGTTGGATCCCCAATAAATTCTCAAAATCATTAAGTTTTTCCTACTGGCCCCTAAAACTGCGCTAAATAGTGATTAATTAGTATGAAATTATTTATACCAAACACAGTAGTATTACTTCAAGTGCACGCTGCGATTTCACGGTCACATCAATCAAGAGAACTCTTTAATAAATATAGAAGAAACTATAAATAAACAAGTAAGGAAAGGCTAAGTTCGGGTGCAACCGAACATTTTATACTCTCGCAATTTATTGATATATTTTTATTAAGATAACACACAATTTGACCCAATTTGAAAATCCTATAATTAGGTATATGAGAGCTAGGGGAAGTTATGACCCGATTTTAACCAATTCTGGTACAGAGACACACTATTAGAAGAAAAAGATTTTCTCTTTATTAAATTAAGATATCTGAGAGATTTACCGAAATTTTCGGTAAAAATTACCATGGGGCACTGAATTCTTCATATTCGATATTCGGGGCCTATAGTCCGATTTCGACAAATTCCGATTTTCACAAGTATACAGTATTTCTGTATAGTTTTATTTCGCTATCTTCATTGATTCCTAATGTATATCTTATAAAGTGAAGG
The DNA here is from genome assembly GCA_031772095.1 of Zeugodacus tau. Lineage (NCBI taxonomy): Eukaryota > Metazoa > Arthropoda > Insecta > Diptera > Tephritidae > Zeugodacus > Zeugodacus tau. The sequence continues at coordinate 953,454 of CM062653.1, read as the reverse complement.
AATCAGATTGAATTCAAAATTGAGTTACATGGGAAGTTGTCGTAGTTTTGAACCGATTTTATCCATTTTCCACACGTGTCATCAGGGTGTCAAGAAAATATTATATACCGAATTTTATTCGAATCGGTCGAGTAGTTCCTGAGATATAGTTATTGACCCATAAGTGGGCGATGTCACGCCCATTTTCAATTTTGTAAAAAAATCTGAGTGTAGCTTCCTTTTGCTATTTCTTCTGTAAAATTTAATGTTTCTGACGTTTTTGTTAGTGGGATAACCCACTTTTAGTAATTTTCAACCTAACCTTTGTATGGGAGGTGGGCGTGGTTATTATCCGATTTCAACCATTTTCATGGTGTGTGATGGGGTACGTAAGATAACCGACTGCAGAAAGTTTGGTTTATATAGCTTTATTGGTTTGCGAGTTAAATACAAATAACCGATTTGTGGGCGGGGCCACGCCCACTTCCCCAAAAAAATTACATCTAATTATGCCCCCTTCTAGTGCGATCCTTTGTTCCAAATTTTTCACTTTATGTGTTTTTGGTTTTCGTCATTTTGTGGGCGTGGTAATGGTCCGATTCCGCCCATTTTCGAACTTAACCTTCTTATGGTGCCAAGGAATATTTGTGCCAAGTTTCGTCAAGATATCTTAATTTTTACTCAATTTACAGCTTGCACAGACGGACAGACGGACAGACGGACGGACGGACAGACATTCTTTTAAGCGCGAGACATCACTTTTACTTCTTTGGTTTAAGCGAACCATCAAATGTTTTGATATCCAAACACTTGTTTATTAACGTCAGACGATGATAAGACAAAAACCACTTTTTAAAACAAAAAATATTTTTTTTGAACTTTTTTAAAGTTTCTATTGTAATTTTTTCGCATTTGTTTTATCTAAAAATAATTTTTGTTTAAATATAGCTGAAGATCATGCGTCTTATATAGCATAATAACAATAATATTTTGCTTTTTTCATGGCACTCTTCGTCATTTTCTGCTCTTCTAATCTTTCTGTTCTCCTTCACCATCTTTGCTCACCTCCGAGCACCTTCGATCTCTCCAACAAATGATCTCTAAGTGATCACCTCTGCATTTGGCATATCACGCACTTAATTGCTGCCGCACAAATACCCAACATTTCTTATCGGCCGTGTGTTCTTTGCACGTAGCAGCGGTGTTATGACACAAATCTTTAGATAAATAAATAAATAAGCGCTTAATAATTTCAATTTGTTGCCAATTTGTAGTGACTTCGCGGCTCGCGGCAGTTAATGCTCATTGTTGACTTGTGGCTGTCGTCTGCTTGTGCTCGCTGATTTGTTGTCTCAGTGTATTGTTGTTGTTGAGGAGTTACTGGCATACTGAAGTGGTAGCCACTTTAGCCTGATAAACCCAGCAGGTAATCAAGCGATCATTCAACAGCAATTATAGTCTAAAATATGGAGTGCGCACTTGAGTTTTTTGTTTGAGAAAAAACAAAATAAAAACCTGAACAAGGTGTTACGTGCCAATTTGTAGTGGAAAATTTTATTCTAACACTCAGCGATGAGTTAGACTAGGCTTCTAGTACAAGAGCGTAGTTCTTTGGGAGCCTCTAGCGTAACTGTTGTTACCTAGTAACGTAGGAATCACGATTTTTTTGAGATTACTAAGCCAAGCAATTTATTTAATTCCCTGGTGGATTCTCGCTTGAACTCTGAGAGCAGAGAGAGAGAGATACAAGTAAAAAGCATCTGTGCAAGATACCAAGTACACTTTAAAGGGAGCTTAGGGAAACATCATCAAAACTTCGAGAGCTCATAATGTAGTATATTCATAAGACCTTTTTTCAAAAATCAACAAAATCCTATTTTAACTGAAATGCTATAATATTTTTAATCAAATATTACTCAGCCATTACTAGATTACTAATGCGCGACTCCCGTCGGCGCTGACCTATAAATAACTTAGTCACAGGCAGGCGCGTCAAACGAGTTTCACAAATTCAATTTATTTCACTGTCTTTTCAATTTTAACATTAACAACAACGACAACAACAATAGCAGTAACAGTAACAGTAACAAAGGCGCGAGCCCCTACAGTAATAGAATTGAAACTAACCGCAACTGCAATCACACGCCGTCCCCAGCAACACTCATTCAATCGCAGACTCGCCCGCATACCCGCCACTCGTCACTCTCGAGCACTCGCACATAAGGGGCACACACACGATAGGATTTTTACTAATTCTATTTTTAGTTGCAACTCAAAACTTTGCCGGGTGTGTCACCGTCACGTCTGTCTAGCCACTCAGTGCGGTTGTGGCCAATCATTTATGATATATTCGTTACTCGTTGCTATTGCGCCGGCGCTTTGAGTTGCAATGTCGCCTCGCCTGTGCTGGCGGGAGTGCCGCCGCAACATGCAAAATATCATTAAAACAGCGAAATTCAGCAAATTGAATTTCGTAAAATATCGGCGAACTATTTTTAAGCGCCAGACGATAGTAAACCAGATTTTTCAAATGAAATGACCAAGCGGTTGTGACAAGCTTTTCAAGGAATTGTAAATAAATAAATATATAATTATTTTAAAAAGTTTGGAGCCGCATTTCTAAGCGAAAATATTTGTATAAAGTGGCTAATAACTGTAAATTCATTCCATATATAGATCTCAAGTAGGCCATGTAAACATATATGCGACATTTTATGTGCATTTACAATTTGATAACTGCACTTAACCGTTTGAGTGACAGAAATGTAAACCCATGCGGCTATAAAATTTACCTAAAAGCAATAAAATTTAATAGACTTTATCAAGAGGGCGGTAAAAAGAGTTGTGTGAAGGTATGTTGTAGAGGAATTCAGTTGGCTATTAAATTAATTGAGCTACATATTGCTCAAAAATGCTCAAAAAAGCTCAAAGCAGCTCAATGTCTATACACACGAATCATATCAGATGTTTTAGGTTAAGCTCATACTGTAACGAACAAGAACTTCGTGCTTCTGAGTAAGCCTGATTTTACTGCATTCCATAAAAGAGATATTTGATTATTGAAGTCGATTTATGAGAGAAAATATAAAAAATTCTGGAAATCATTTCTATTAATATAAAGGTGTTAGAAGTTTTCAAGCATTGACTCGTTATTACATGAATTCAGTTCTGCAATTATTTTCTGGCAAATAAAATTGAAATCTATCATATTTTCTGCCATTGCCTTCACCATCAAAACAACATTAAGACTTATCTTATCTTTGCGAAATTTTTACGCGTTTCTTGCAAATTTTTTATCTTTTTTTATATATAGTCCACACATATGATATACACGAGTATTATCAGTTCAGCGTTACTATCATAGTTGGAAATTTGATTTGTGAGCGAAAAGGCAAACACATTTCATATTTTTTTGCTAATTTATGCACAAATTATGAATAGCTGTTTGAACAGCATTTTTTAAATATTTGCGTATGGAAGCGCTAAGTTATTTTATAAATTAATTTTTCAATTTTTGTTAGCGAGTTGCTTATTTAACATTCCCTAACCTTAAATAAACTATTTTAGTATATATTAGTCGTAAACTTAATTGTGCTAAAATTTACAAGTTCTAAGTATTTATAGCAATACACAAATGAGCTCGAAAAATAATGCGAAAACGCTGATAAATCTATTTTTGAACCTCGCACAAACAAGTTGAATTGAAAACTTGTGATATTTATTTTTATAAATGATCAATGGTTTGTAATATTTTTGCTATTTTTAGATTATGCTAAATGGCATGAAGATGAGAAAAGCTTCACAAGCCGCTAATTAGACGCGAATATGTTTACAGAGTTAAATAACGTTTAGTTCGAACAGTTGCGGTTGTCTGTAGTACAGACGTAAGTGTGAGCTTCATACTTAATTATGCTTTAGGCTCGGCACATAGTGAAGCGAAGAGTTGAAGTATATAGAACAGAGAAGCTACTCAATTCTTTCAATAACTTCGTTCGTTTCGCTATGTACTCAGCCTTATTCATGCTTTCGAATAGCAAATTTCTCTTTCAAGGGAGTGATTGATTGATTAATCCTTCTTGAGCGCGTTTAGGAATTATTTAGCGCTTAAGCTCAATTCCAAGTTTGGCTTGATCCACATTCTTTCTTTTCCATGGTCACACAGTTGGTTCGCCTGCTTGATAACTGTATAAATTCTTGAAAAATCACAGAAAATCACTTTTTAAAGCGTTTTTTTTTCATTTTAGTCGCTTTAACTTTGCCGCTTTTTTGATCGCTTTTGCAGACGATTTCGGTTTTCCAAACAATCTTTCTATAAGTTTTTATTGCTTCAACTTGTGTTTACATGCCCATAAAAGCTGTAAGCGTGGCTGGCATTAAAATAATAACACTGCGACACAGCATAAATGAAAACAAACGCGTTGTAGTAAAAACAAATACAAACACACAAACATAAAAATATATGTAAATGTGTGAGCGCAGAGCACATTGACTTGCTAACTATGGTTGGTCTATGTTCATAGTTGTTGCGCGTGTGCTGCTGGCTAGCGTAGCGCCTCGCTTGCGGCCACGCGCTTATTTGAACTCACAGTCAGAGTCGCCGCCGACGCTTTGTTTGCATTTCGCTTGACAAGCTGCGCGCCTCAATTCGCACCCTCTACCCCTCTGAAGTATGTGCGCATACTGATTTTGTGGCACACACACACACACACGCGGGCATTTGCATTCATAATGGCGTTTTTTCAACGCGCTGCGGTTGTTCGCGCGCCGCCGCTGCCTTGCGCTCAAGCAGCGCTATGTTTATTTTTAGCCGCGCGTATTTATAAATGGCCTTGAGGCTTGTACGCGCCAATAAGCGAGCGAGTGAGTGAGTGAATGAGCGAGCGGCGCAGTGCGCGCGCTAAAGCATTCAAAACAAGCGTATACGCCTACATATATATATATGCAGGCCGCCATTGTATGTTGCTCATTGTTGGCATACGCGCTGATCGCTGCTGATCATATGCGCAGCACGCACACAAGCGCGGCTAACTGGATCCAGCGATCTCGATGCTTAAATTTGCAATGAGTGTTATATCTTATGGTAGCGTTGCGAAAATGCTCAAGAATGCTTAGTGTTGAATTTAGTAGGCACTAAATATTAAAATTTAAAATATTCTTAGCTTAAAGAGCTCCAGCTTTCGTTGATTCAAGTCATACAAATCTTTATTGTGTGTATTTCAAGCTAATTATCGTCATTTCTTGCCTACTTTAAGGCGCTTTCACATGAATTAACGTTTTCAGCCCGTTTGGCACTTGAGCGCTGCATGGCTAATTAACTCACTACCTTTCTGTGGTTAACTAAATTCATTTGCGGTTTCTATTGAATAGTGGCACGCATTCTCTGAGGCATAAAACCGCTGCTGACTGCAGTACAGTCACTAACGCTATTCAGCTGCGCTTACATTTCAATGTAATTGTGGAAAATGCGTGTTTGTGCTCTCCACTAATGCATAGAATAAATAAATAACGACCGATTTGTGCAACAAAATGGAAAATAGTAATATAATAATACAAAATAAAATATTTCATACATTTTTAATATCAAATTACAATATTTCACTCTGACCATTATGCCAAATAATGGCAAATGGCTGTGCGCATAATTGCACTTACATAATACACAGATTGTTCGCATTTCCAGTGTGTGCGTGCTTATGTAAATCGGTGTAAAATATTAACAAGCGGTTTGTTGGTGCATTACAAAATAGCGTAGCACAGCTTTAGGCGTTGCAACACGTATTTGCGGTCAATTATGCAAATGACTAAACAAAACAGCGTGTGCGCCGGAATGCGCTTAAAATACTTCGCTGACCATTATTTCATTTGTGCATATGGGATGAATTGAACTTATGTAATTACATGTGAAACGCGGATTTTCGGCATTTTTGTATTTGAATATATTTTGGTTATATACAATTTGATTAATTTTCGGTGCATATAATTTTTACACTGTTTTCTCACATTACACCGTGTTTATAATTTTGTGCGAAATTGTGAAAAAATTTTGTATTTTGGTAATACATGTGCATCAGACTGGTGTGGAAGTTAATCAGATGCATTTCACAATTTTAGATAACGGATTTTTATACCTTGAACAGGGTATATTAAGTTTGTCACGAAGTTTGTAACACCCAGAAGCAAGCGTCGGAGGCCCTATAAAGTATATATATAAATGATAAGTATGTTGAACTGAGTCGATTTAGCTATGTCCGTCTGTCTGTCTGTCTGTCTGTATATGTATATACGAACTAGTCCTTCAGTTTTTAAAATATCGTTTTGACATTTTGCAGATGTTATTTTCTCTTCAAGAAGCTGCTAATTTGTCGGAACTACCGATATCGGATCACTATAGCATATAGCTGCCATTCAAAGCGAACGATCGGAATCGATGGCTTGTATGGAAAATTTTCGCATTTTACTACATATCTTCACGAAATTTGGTGTGAGTTATTGTTCATAGAAATAATTTAATCTCCGAAAAAATTGTTCAGATCGGTTTACTATAGCATATAGCTGCCATACAAACTGAACAATCGGAATCGATGGCTTGTATGGAAAATTTTCGCATTTTACTACATATCTTCACGAAGCTTAGTGTGAGATATTGCTCATAGAAATAATTTAATCTCCGAACAAATTGTTCAGATCGGTTCACTATAGCATATAACTGCCATACAAACTGAACAATCGGAATCAAGGGCTTGTATGGAAAACTTCCGCATTTTACTACATATCTTCACGAAATTTGGTGTGAGTTATTGCTCATAGAAATAATTTAATCTCCGAAAAAATTGTTCAGATCGGTTCACTATAGCATATAGCTGCCATACAAAGCGAACGATCGGAATCGATGGCTTGTATGGAAAATTTTCGCATTTTACTACATATCTTCACGAAATTTGGTGTGAGTTATTGTTCATAGAAATAATTTAATCTCCGAAAAAATTGTTCAGATCGGTTCACTATAGCATATAGCTGCCATACAAAGCGAACGATCGGAATCGATGGCTTGTATGGAAAACTTCCGCATTTTACTACATATCTTCACGAAATTCGGTGTGAGTTATTGCTCATAGCTCATAATTTAATCTCCGAAAAAATTGTTCAGATCGGTTCACTATAGCATATAGCTGCCATACAAAGCGAACAATCGGAATCGATGGCTTGTATGGAAAATTTTCGCATTTTACTACATATCTTCACGAAGCTTGGTGTGAGATATTGCTCATAGAAATAATTTAATCTCCGAAAAAATTGTTCAGATCGGTTCACTATAGCATATAACTGCTATACAAACTAAACGATCGGAATCAATGGCTTGTATGGAAAACTTCCGCATTTTACTACATATCTTCACGAAATTTGGTGTGAGATATTGCTCATAGAAATAATTTAATCTCCGAAAAAATTGTTCAGATCGGTTCACTATAGCATATAGCTGCCATACAAAGCGAACGATCGGAATCGATGGCTTGTATGGAAAATTTTCGCATTTTACTACATATCTTCACGAAATTTGGTGTGAGTTATTGTTCATAGAAATAATTTAATCTCCGAAAAAATTGTTCAGATCGGTTCACTATAGCATATAGCTGCCATACAAAGCGAACGATCGGAATCGATGGCTTGTATGGAAAACTTCCGCATTTTACTACATATCTTCACGAAATTCGGTGTGAGTTATTGCTCATAGCTCATAATTTAATCTCCGAAAAAATTGTTCAGATCGGTTCACTATAGCATATAGCTGCCATACAAACTGAACGATCGGAATCAAGGGCTTGTATGGAAAACTTCCGCATTTTACTACATATCTTCACTAAATTTGGTGTGAGTTATTGCTCATAGAAATAATTTAATCTCCGAAAAAATTGTTCAGATCGGTTCACTATAGCATATAGCTGCCATACAAAGTGAACAATCGGAATCGATGGCTTGTATGGAAAATTTTCGCATTTTACTACATATCTTCACGAAGCTTGGTGTGAGATATTGCTCATAGAAATAATTTAATCTCCGAAAAAATTGTTCAGATCGGTTCACTATAGCATATAACTGCTATACAAACTAAACGATCGGAATCAATGGCTTGTATGGAAAACTTCCGCATTTTACTACATATCTTCACGAAATTTGGTGTGAGATATTGCTCATAGAAATAATTTAATCTCCGAAAAAATTGTTCAGATCGGTTCACTATAGCATATAGCTGCCATACAAAGCGAACGATCGGAATCGATGGCTTGTATGGAAAACTTCCGCATTTTACTACATATCTTCACGAAATTTGGTGTGAGTTATTGCTCATAGAAATAATTTAATCTCCGAAAAAATTGTTCAGATCGGTTCACTATAGCATATAGCTGCCATACAAACTGAACGATCGGAATCGATGGCTTGTATGGAAAATTTTCCCATTTGACGTGGTATCTTCACGAAATTTGACATGGATTACTGCTTAAGAAGAAATTGTTCAGAAATTGTATCTCTTAAGACTCCATTAAATGTGAGAAAATTTTCCGATTTTGACGTATCAAAATCGTTTAGCGGCTAAAAATATGCAGAAAATGCCAGCTGCCACAGTAATTTGCGAATTGCAGCAACCGGCTCGGCGCGCTGGAACTCGTTATGTTGATGTAAGTAATGTAAATGTTTAGTTGTAGTTGTGAGCAGGCAATTAACACGTGTGTTTGTGCCTTTGAATATCAGGGATTTTTCGCCGCTATCGCGAACAGCAATCGCTCGCTCAGGCGATCTATACAAGTAACGAGTGATGATCGATCTTCCCAAAATGCCAGCTACTTCGCTGCATATCTGTACATACATATGTATATGCTAGTGCGGATGCTATGTGAGTATATATCAATGTGTATGTATATATCAGATTGTGTCTGTGTGTGTCCGTGGTGTCACTTCCAGTTTGCATATTAGCTGCCTTTTATCAATATTGCCAATATAGCAGCGTCGTACCCCCTGTCTTTTTTTGTTAGTGTGTCGCATTTTCAGCTAACGCTTTATATTCGTGCAGTTGCCAGTTTCCATTACTTTGCTGTTGTTGTTGTAATTCATTTTGTTGTTGTTTAATCGGCGCATCCATTGATGTGAATGTTGTTTAATTTGCACTCGGGTGACAGCATGGCTGACTAGTTAAATAGGCTGTGGCGATAGCAAAAAAGACAACAACAATAACAACAACAAAAATCGACAGTTGACCAGCAGGCAATAGCCAGCGGTTAACAGCTGCCTCGACAAGTTGTGATGATCGTTGTTGCTATTGTTGTTGTTGTTGTAGTGGTTTGATTGTTGACTATTGGCGGCCTGACTTGCTTTTGGCGTGCTGGGTGAGCTGGCTTTGATTGCAACTACAGCTTGTTTGTTGTATGGCAATTTTTCGTTGCAATTTTGTTGCTTTTGCTGTTTGCAGTGCAGTGCTGTTGTTGTTGTTGTTGTTGCTGTTATTATTGCCGCTTTAATTTGCCCATTTAACAGGTTGCATTTAGCGCTAGTTAAAGTTGCTGCTGCTGCCGCACAGTCTGTTGCCGTCGTTCACAGCACTCGCCAACAACAACAAACACACTGCTTGTGTTGCTTTTCAAACTGGTTGCTGACTGTTTTAACGATTTTAGCTGGCTTGCTGGCGTTAAATTTAAGTTTATTTATAATCTGCGGCATGCTGCTACTATTTCTTTTTACACACACACACACAAATACAACAACAACAACAACTATTATATTTTTTTATATAAATTTTATGGTTTTTTCTTTACAACTGTATGTATGTATGTGTGTGTGTGTGTGTGTGTGTGTGTTTGAGCGCTTGCCTTTGCGCTTTGTGCGCGCGAGTTTTTCTGTTTACCGTTGCTTTATTGATATTTTTTTTCAATGCGTTTGTTGCTGTTGTTGCTGCTGTCATAGCATTTTATTTATTGCTTGATGCTGTTATCAGTATGCTTCTATGCTTGCCGCGTGTTTGATTCGATTTCGTTTGCGTTTCTTGTTGTTGTAGTTGTTATTAAAAATTAATTACCAGCGCGCCATAAAAAATACGTTAAAGCTTGAAAGTGCAGTTAACGCTATTTTGATTTTTAAATTAATGTAAAATAAAATCGAATAAAGTTTCCTTTAGCCGTTGATTGCATTATTCATGAAAAAAATCCATTTAATTGAACTCAAAAATGCAATTTCAATGTAAATCAAGACATCGCCTTTTGACATAAAGGATTGCTGTTGAATAACGGTAAATTAGTTTGCATTAAAAAATACTCATTTGATTGATGCACTAATTTCAGATATTCACCTTTATATTTGGTAATTAATTTGAATTTTTTGCATCCAAAACCGAAGGTCGTATGATGTTTCGGCTTTTTAGAAGGCATAAAACTAAATATATATATACAGGCATGTGAAAAATAATAGGGACACTTGCTTGAAAATAGGTAAAAAATACACTTAAAAATAAAATAAAAAAAAATTATCAAAAATGTAACATGCAATTGTTTGCTGGGATGTCAGTGAAGTAAAGAACCATTATCAAAGAAAAAATGTTGATCATTTCGCGAAGTAAGATCGTTTTTGAGTGTGCGAAATAATAGGGACATGTGTCCCTAAAAACTGATACAAAATTGTTATTCAAAATATTGGCCGTCGCTAGCTACTACTTCTGACCATCTTTCTGGCAGCATGCGTATTCCGTGCAAATGTCGAGAATTCGGCTCAAAAAGTGACATTTGCAGTTGAGAATAAATTTGGGATGCAAACAGATCTCAAATGTCCAATATCGATATAAAACGATTTAATCGATCAGTGCTTTTCCTTAGAGACATTCCCGCAAGTGTCGAGAATTCGGCTCAAAAATTGACATTTGCAGTTGAGAATAAGTTTGGGATGGGTTAATGTTGACACAAATGTCCAAGATCGATATAAAACGATTTAATCGATTTAATCGACCAGTGCTTGACCCTAGAGACATCTATTGGAAAACGACGGAAGCAAAGTTATAGTCCAATAAATTATTATACGTAAAAATAGCATAAAATAACAGAGCTGGGGATCTAACATTCCATGTATCCTTCAACGATCTTACTTTAGCTCAATACTCAGGGAATTCTATTATAGATACTATGAGAGATTTAAAAAAAATAACGGGATTTGATTGTCAAAAAGTCCAATTGAAATATTGAAGACGAGAAAGAACGAGAATGTAGACAAATTAATAATTATTATTAAAAACATTAAAAATTCCCGTTATTTTTTGAACATCTCTCGTATGGCACAGTTGACAGTTTAAAAGGGTATTTTATTAACTTTAACATTCCATGCAGCCTTCAACAACCTAGCAGGATCTTACTTTTGCTCAATTGCAGATAATATTTTAATATATATAACAATACAACAACAACAACAACAAAAGGAAATGTGGCTAAGAAATATGGACAAAAGCTCTGCCAACTACTCTACCAGATTGCATTTCCCAAGTTGCTTGCGGCGGCGCGGGAGGCGTAGGCGTATAATCGACAATCAATTACAACGGCACGGTGTAATACTCGTATATAGCACTGGCGACTGATATGATGAATAAAGCGACGAGTGGCTATAAATAGAATGCGGTTGATGGAGTGCGAATGCAGATAAGCAACAAATAAGCAGCTTAACAAAGATTTGCTGCAATTCAAGTAAAAAAAAATAAGAAAAAGAGTGGGAGAGGGAGAGGGAGAGCGAGCACAAAAGAGGGTGGAAGATAAGTGGGTGGGTAGAAGAAAGAAACATTGCTTAGAACTCGCAACACAAACAACGTCACTCTGCCCAGCACTTGTAGAAATAAACTTTCTATTTTTCTGTTGATTGCGGAAGCAGCGTCTTCAAGCGATATCCTTAAAGTAAACAGTGTTATTTTTAGCGTTTATATGCTCAATTGCATTAGTACAATTAAATTTACTATCCTATTACTCTCCAGTTATAGGTGTAATGTGCTCTCTTACCACAGCGCTCTCATGCTTGAAGATCCGCATTTGCCTTGTCGGTGCTCAATTTATATTTTATACCGAGTTCCAACAACTCGCGGTGACTTGCTTAAAGAGCAGCTAAGATGATGGTAAGAGAGTGCAGTTGTCAGCAACAACAACAACAACAGCATTTGCATTTATCAGCGCCACAGAGCTTGGACCATTAGAGCCACGCGCTTGCATTTGCGCTGTCTCAATTAGACTAGAATATGGATCAGATGTGAGATCGCAAGCAAATGTAATGTAGTGTTAAGAGTTTGGCTAACTGCCAAGGCGTTGTGGTTAACGGGTGTGTGTGTAAGCTCGGAGTTCGCAAGAGACTCCAAACGAAGGCAGACATAGGATCGTGAGAACATATCGAACGATCGACTAAATGTCAGATAAACAGTTGGAGAGAGCCATAAAGACAGTTGAGAATCCATTGAGCAGTTGAAGAGCAGCAACAACAACAACAATAGCAATAAATACTGTCACTGACAGAAGCGTTCGCTCGGTCAACGTTAAAGCTGACAACAACGCCTTTTCATTTGCGCTTTTGCCTGTGTCGCTGTGTATCTGTCCGTGAGTCTGTGTGTCTGTGTGTGTTAAACTATTTCCATACACACAGCAGTGGCATGCAGCGCTCTTGCACAACACACTCGAGTGCTGAAGGATGTGTGCCTTGAACTGGCGAGCTGGTTGTCGCTTGTCGGTCGCTCGCCTCGCTGATAAGTTGTTGCTCGCTGCTGGCTGCTGCTGGCTGGCAGGCTGGTAGGCTTGTTGGCGGTGGCACATGTGGCGCACATTCAAGTATTTCCCCACGGTCTATTTTTAGAAAATCCAGTTTGGCAGCAGCAACAACTGTACACACACACGCACACTCACAACAGCTAACAGCAACAACAAGAACAACAAGGAAGAAAAAGAGAAAATACTGCAGCAAAAGAAGCAAAAAAAGGTAAAATAAAAACAAAAACAATCACATCAACAAAGCAGACAAAACAGAAACAGAAACAGAAAACAAAAACAGAAAAACAATAACAATAACAAGTCGCGCTGGTATTTTGCACACTGCAATGTGCTACACATTTGCTTGTTGCTCTCAATGACGTTTTCGTGTTGTTGTGATTGTTGTTGTTGCTTTTAACTACTTGTTATTGCCTGCATATCGTGTCGTTCAGCCGGTTGCCTCTGCTGTTGTTGTTATAGCATATATGTTTATAGCTAGTTTGCGCCAACTACAACAAACAAAAAAAAACAAAAGCAAAAAAACAAAAACAACAATAACAATAAACATGCGCCATGCCACCTTCGCGAACAGCTGCACTGGCAATAACAACAACAACAACAAGCGCGCGCGAATTGCAGTTACAAATTTGTGCATCAGCGCGCTGTTGTTGTTGTTATTATTCCCGCCGCGCTGGGTGGCGCTGCTGCTTAGCCCACCTTTGTTGCTTGCTCTAAGACGTCTTCAGCCGCGCGCTTTCTCGTTTCTCGTTTGTTGTTTATTGTTTATTGTTTATCTCTCGTTTTATCCTACTTATCATTTAATATTAATTTTTATTAATTTTCGTGCTTTACCATTTCCTTTTCCAATATCTTTGCACACTTTATTTGCATTGCTTTCCGCATTTTGTTTTTGTTTTTGCCGCTTTTGTTGCTGGTTTGTAGTTATTAATAGCGCATATTATAGCTTGCGAACTTCATTGAAAATGACCTTCGAGCTACCACAGACTCACATACTTACAGACAAAATTATTTTCATGCCTCATCACCCTTTATATTCGCCTGACTTATAATGAAGTCTTTGCTTCAACACTTTTGGCATTCATTACTTCACACTGGTTAACGGTAATTTGTTGTTGCAGCGTTAATATATTTTTTTGTTTATTCATCAGAAAAACCCTGTCATTGATATGCAAAAATATGCTCGTTCAGTACAATGAAAGTGAATCTTCTCTCCAGTTAACACTTTCTCTCTCGAAAGCCTCGCTTGCAACTCGTTATCTTCGTGTCACGCAATCGCTGTTAAACATTGCAAAATTGTTGTTTCGAATTTAATTTGCTGGCTCTTTACACACCCTTTGTATTTGCTGTTGTTGTTGTTGTTGTGTTGTCCTTCTTTTGTCTTTTGGAATGTCACCGGTTGCCCTTCACTTTCACGCATCAACAGCAGCAACAACAACTCTTACTTATGCATTACTTGTTGTTGTTGCTGTTGTTACCATATAAAAATGACCAGCAGCAGCTGTTGCAACATACTTTTACTCCACTTTTGTGGCGTACATTCAACTGGCATTGTGTTGTGCAGGCGAGGCGAGGCGCGGTCTCTCCCGAGTGGCGGCATAGTAATGCGTAGTGGCAGTTATTGTTGTAGTTGTTGTTGCTGGCGTTTACTAAAAATGGTAAAACTCCCCAGTGCAACCTGTAAACGCCATTTTTGGTTATGTTGACTGCTGGGCTGGTGTGGCGCTCTTGGCGCTATTGGCCGCCTGTCTTGCGGCGCGCGCGTTTTTTTTTTCTGCCACATCACACCAGCCATTGTTGTTGTTGTTGCAACGTTCGCCAAAACTGTCTGGTTGAAAGTGAAATTGCAATGCAGGAGTCGCTGTTGTGGCAAAGTTGTTTGTTGTTGTTGGTGTCGTTGTTTGTCATCCACCGATGCTTTGTCGTCACACACATGTGTGTGTGTGTGTATGTTTTTATATGTTTCAGACCTATTTATTTATACAACAGTAACTCGTTGACAAGTTGCAAGGCATCAGTCCATCAAGTAGTCAAGTAGTCAAGTCGTCAACTGTGATTGTGTGTATCGTTAAGGCAGCATGGTAAGAGCTGACTGAAAATGGTAGCAAATTAAATCAAATGCCTTTTTATTAAATTAAAAAGCCTATTAAAGCCATTTCAGTCGAATAATGCTACAATGTTACAGCAGTTTGAGTCTGCCAACAACGAGGCAGCACAACTCATCTTTTCATTACTAAATACTTGGTGTGTTCAAAAAATAACGGGAATTTTCGATTTTTACGAAAAAAAAGTATTTATTTCATTCTACATTAATGTAATAAATAATTTTTATTTTCATTACTAAATACTTGGTGTGTTCAAAAAATAACGGGAATTTTCGAATTTCGGAATTTAAAAAAAAAAAAGAAAACAAAAAATTATTCATTTGTCTACATTAATGTTGTCGTCCTCAAAATAGTTCCCATTCGATATCATACACTTATACCAAAGCTTCGTCGAAGCGTCGAAATACTCTCAAAGCTTTTGAAACGGCGATGTTCTCAATATTTTTGGAAAATCATCAAAATTGGTTAAGTAATCTGCTTTATAAATTAAATTTGATCCAAAAAGAAAAAACCGTAACTCTGACTTGAGCTTTTGTAATTTTCAAATATTCAAAGGGGTGGCAACGCTGTTTATAAAATTATTTGGACGATTTAAATATACTATAAATTAGACACATAAATGCTATTCTCTTAAATATTCATAATTTTTTTCATATACGCATACTTTAAAATTCAAATAGATAAATGGCAACCCGGTTTATAAAAATATTTGAAAAACGAGAGTATAATTATACAAGCAATATGTTAGTCATTGAAAGTATAGATTCTTACTCAATTTCAATGAATTCATTTGATTATTTTATAAACACTTGAGATTTTGGGAATTTCTTTCGATATTATAGGTGGCATCTCTACTAATTTTTTTGTTTAGAAATGTGGTAATTCCACTAAATATTCCACAATTTACCAGAAAATTAACGCTACAGTAAGTGCATTTTCAATTTATTTTTGAAAAACGAAATTCCGTTCAAAATCTTGTACTCACTTTTAGACTTAGCATACAATCCACATGCGTTCCAAGTGGCTTTTGTGCATATTTAACGCCAGAAGTAATTAAAATGACTGCAGTTACCGTTAAATACTTGCATAATAAACCACAATGTATGTCCGTATTTGTGTGTTATAAAGTGAATTACAAATGAAAGCATTTCACCTGCAGCTTAAATTCGCCCATTGAATGGCGCATAAGCAGACATTTTGCAGAATAAAAGATTTTGACGTGCCTTCAGTGCTACGCCAGCATAAACACTTCAATACACACCTACTAGTATGAGCCGTTATGCCAACCGGCTTCCTATTGCCAAAGTTTCTGACGGCAGCTTGACGACTGCATTCAAGAGCTCCTACTTACGAGTACACCATATACGGCCTCTGCAGCACACACACACACTCTAGCTAGCACGTAGTTGCCTGCATTCACGTGAGTTGTTTGTGTGTGTGTTTGCCACAAAGAGAATATAAATTGTGCAAACTTTGAAATTTAAGTGAATTTGCTGGCAAAACTTTGCATACCGTTAGGCGCGCAAAGTGAAATTTAAATTTTATTTGCCTGCATGCGAACGCATTTGCTGGCGTAGCAGCCATCAATTTGGTTGACTGGCTGGCAAATAACTAAACTAGTTCGGGCTAAACGCCTTAAAGTGTGCTAAGCAATATGTTCGATTGTGAATTTTTGCCAACTCTCTGCTTTCATATTAGCGTACTTTGCATAACTTCTGCGTAAATATGGATTATTTGCATGCTTGCTAAAGCGTAATTTCACTAATTTAAATTGCATAACATGCAAAACTGCAATAATTTGCTATTTCAAGCGATTGTTGTTGTCATTGCACACATTCGTTGGATTCTAAATTTATCTTAGCAAAAAGGCGCTTTGTCACAGAGTTTGAGCATAAAATGAGCATTTCGTTGGAATTTGTAGTTTGTAGTTTATATTTGTATATGGCTTCAAGCAGCACTTGCCACATTGTATATATACATCCACATTCCGGTTTCTAATCAAGTTGCTACCTCACATACATAGGACATAGGTCCCTCACAGTTGACAGCACTTTGTGCGCTGCAACAATTTGTTGTATGCCACTTCTTCCACACAATTATTTCGTATGGCAATTGTGGTTTCATTCATGATGTACAACACTTCTTCAACCTTCTGGTTCATTCGCTCGCTTTCACCATTATTGCAGCCTCTTGGAAGTTGGAAAGTTGCATTTTCCAGGAAATATTTACCTTCGTTACAAGTAAAGATGCGTGATTATTATTATTATGCCGAGAATTACAGTTAAATCACTTTTCATTGGAAAAAATGAATGTGAGTATAAAATTGTTCACTGGAAAACTTATGTTTGTTAATGAACTTGGAGCTTTCACTTTTATCTCAAAAGCTACTAGAGATGTTTATTGATGAAGTTCTTGCCTCCTAATCATTGAAGTGAATTTATTGACAGTTTAAGGATATTTTAAGTGTACTTTCCAATATATTCGTTATTTCGCAGCTTTTTAGATTAACTCAGTATAGCTTTTTTGAAGCTTTCATTGACGCTGAAAGCTTAGAACATTTCTGAGTGAATGAATGTATTTAAAAAAGTTTAGTGTAACAAATTATCAGTGAAAATGAGATAACAATATAAAAGAGAATAGAGAGAATAATTCATGGAAATCAACTCAGTGGAACTTTCACTCGAACGAGCGAATATCTTAGACAGTTTCAACAGATATGATTTAAGAATTATTATTCATTGAAGTAACTCAATTCATAACTCGAAAAATTTCTGGTTTTTTAGATCAAATATTAAAAGCATTAGAATAGATTTTATTAGAGGATCGCAGTGCGACCTACGGTCTATTGTGCCCTCTCCTATTTATCACAGCATACCGTCCAGTCCTGTAGCTCTAAGAAAACTTAGTAACGCTGCACGGCTGGTGGTCGCGATACTTTCCCTTTGGGGATGTAGAGACCCCATTGCCTGCCTCTTTAATCCCGCAATCGCGTGACATTCCAGGAGTTGGTGCTCAGGTGTTTCCGCTTCCAAATCACAGAATCTGCGCAGGTCCGTAGAGCAGATCGCGAGTTTGTCCAGATGACACCTTAGTCTGCAGTGGACAGTGTAAAGTGCCACTAGTTGTCTCATTTTGTTTCTTGGGAGCGCAATAAGTTGCTTGAATCTTTTGCGGTTGTACCCCCCCAAGAAACAGTTTGGAGTGGCGAAGTCCCTGCAATTGCAGCCAATAGCGATTCCTACATTCCAATTCGCCTTCGAGTAATCCATTTCTCAGAGCCTACGGACCAACGGCAATGAAGGGCTCTGGCCCCACCGGTCTGCTAGCCGCGGCCCTTCTAGCTAGCTGGTCTGCGAGTTCGTTAGCATTAAATAAAATCAGATCGTCTAATATCCGCTATTTACTCTATAAGCTCACGGATGCTACAGCAATTGCCTAAGCTTACACCAAGCTGAAATGCTTCCATAGCTATCTGATATCACGCTATAAACGACTTCAGGCGAACAACCTCCAAACGAAAGGCATGTGAACGCCGGCGGCTCCAGCACCGTCTTTGCCGGTTGGACCCGACACAATCAGTCAGTTATCATTAGCGGGGCTGCGCGACCAGACAACAGCCAGCGCACAAGCGAAAATAGTCAGATCAGTCGTAAGCGCCTCAATATGTATGACAAGTACCCACTTAGTTCATAGTATTTAGTATTTGCATATGTATGTATGTCAAGCGTTGAACACGCGCTACTCATTAGAATTCGAGCGCAGCGGCTGTCACAAGCGCCAGCGCCCAATTGTATGTGATACACAGACACACCACGAGCATCGAGTCATCACTCACGCTCACAGTCGAGCAAATAATGCGATCCACACTCACTCATACGCCCCCACATGGGAGAGGAGTGTTGCGGCGCTGCTAAAAATAATGTGCAAATCATCATTAACGCAGTAGTATTAATAGTCTACAAATTCTACTGAGCCGTCGGCATATAAAGTGACAAATCTCAAAGCGGAATAGTTGTAGAAATCAGTAAAACATCGCAAACAATAATTGCAACAAAAACAAAGTGAGATATTTTGTCTGTTGAACCCAAGGTTGGGGGTGCGGTGGCAGAACCCGCAACTTTTGATATAGATTATAGAGCTGGAGCGCCTATGATAAAAAGGAGATTACCAATAAAACATGTCTTTAACGCTGAAAAATGCTCAAAACTGAGAAAAACAACAAAAATAAATAAATAAATTGGAACAAAAATTAAAAAAAAAAAAAATTAAAAAAAAAAATCGAAAAAAAATCTTTCAAAAACTAAAAAAAGCGTCAACTATATAAATATCGGCTCGTTAATTGCTGCAGCACGTTCGGTTACATATTATACTATAGTAGAGTATATATGTGGATGTGTTCGTCGCTCAGTCTAAAGCATATTGTTGCTGTTGTCTGGTCGCAAAAGCACGTAAGCGGTGCATTCACTGCACTGAGCGACGTTGCGCCGCCGGGGGAGAACTCTGGCGATAACCACTACTATGACAGCACAAATATTTGCTTAATACACCAGTAGCAGTTTGTCAAGTAGTAAATAAATAATTAAGAAAATAAAACGGCAAAAAACTCATGAAAAACAAATGAAATACTTTGGAAATGCTTTACTCCCCAGCGCCGCCAATAACTATTTATTAATATTTGTATATTTGCCTGTGTTAATAACAACGACAGCAATAAAGCCGGGCAGAGCGTATAGAGGAAATATAATATGACATAAATATGCGGTTGGTGGTGCGAGGTGGGGGGGTGGTTGGCCAGTTAGTGTGCTGGTAATAAAAGTAAGTATCGCGTTTAAGGTTTAAGGCTAAAAATAGCACAACAATGCACTCAAGTCACTCAAGTCACAAACAGCAAACGAGCGTGTGTACATAGACATACATACTCGTATGTACATCTAGTTGTATATGGGTATGTGTAAAGGTGTGTGTGTGTCTGTTGCTTCTTTTCAATTTGCTTGCTCAGGCAATCGCTTTCAAGTGTAAACAGAGTCGTAAAGATATGACTTAGCATTTGTATTATTATTGAACTAGCGATGTGCGTTGTGCGATAATCATGAACGATAAATGGTTTGCAGTTTTATTGAGCCTATTTATACACACACCCAAGTGGATTAAATATAATTAGAAAGCAATTTAATGAAGGCACTTTAGTGAAAATTAAACAAAAATGCTGCAGTTCGACTTTTAAGTGCTTCATGATTGCAATCGAGTTCAATAAAATTGATTATCGATTACTTTTATAGTTCGATTACTTGCTACAAAGTTACAACAACAAAGTTATCTAGTTGAAGACAATAAAGGAGTTGAAGTGGTCTAACCACTTGCTGTTTTATCTCTTTGATTATACCAGCATGTAAAAATTTATACCAGTTGTGTGTTCTATACGCCACACAGCAAATACTGTTGAATCGAAGAGAAGACAATTGCTTAGCGATATTTTATAATAAATTTATTATTCGAAACAAAAAAGAAAGCATTTCTTTTCCGGATGCTTAAATTTAGTAGCTGATTTCGTGAGTTGATTGGAGAAACTCTGTCAGGTCGCTTGACGTCTTACTATGTTCAAGGAAGTTTTAATAGTTCTGTAGTCTATATCACCTCCTACCTTCTACTTATGTTTTTATGTGATTGACGTTGAACCGTTTAGCCGATTATAGCCGAATCGATTAGAGCGCGCCACTCCTCTCTTTCCTTCGAAGTTCGGGGCCAGTTGGAGATTCCAAGTGTAACCAGGTCGCTCTCCACCTGGTCCCTCCAACGGAGCGGAGTCTTCCCCTTTCCTCGGCTTTCTCCGGCGGGTACTGCATCGAACACTTTCAGAGCTGGAGTGTTTTCGTCCATTCGGACAACATGACCTAGCCAGCGTAGCCGATGTTGACATCGTCCAAGCTTCTGCACCATAAAGCAGGACGGTAATGATAAGCGACTTGTAGAATATGATTTTGGTTCGTCGAGAGAGGACTTTACTGTTCAATTGCCTACTCAGTCCAAAGTAGGACCTGTTGGCAAGAGTGATTCTGCGCTGGATTTCGAGGCTGACATTGTTGGTGTTGTTGATACTGGTTCCCAGGTATACGAAATTATCTACGACTTCGAAGTTATGACTGTCAACAGTGACGTGGGAGCCAAGAAGCGAGTGCGGCGACTGTTTGCTTGATGACAGGAGATATTTCGTCTTGTCCTCATTCTCCTCCAGACCCATTCACTTCGCTTCGTTTTTTGAGGCAAAGGTGAAATCGTTATTAGCGAGCTCGTTTAGTATAATTTAGTATAACAATTAGTTAATTGTAAATCAAATATCGGTTTATCAACAAGATAAGCTTGCACTAAGCTACGTAGTTCATTCTCCAGCACATCTTACGCCGCTCAGAATCCCACGAAATTCAGCAAATATTAACTACAAATGTTACGAACTAGGCAAAGTTAGTTATTTTAAATATTATTTTATACACAACTTCAGTCATGTGGGTGGGCGGCGGGTGTTAGCGAGTTCCATTTGTTATTTACATAAAAGAAATATTAATTTTGTTTTGTAAAGAATGCTGAATTCTTGAAAGCTTTAAGTGCTTAGAAACTTTGCAGCTGCATTTGGTAATTATCGCTATGCTAAAAATAAGCACGATCGTGCGCAATTGTTGTTGTTGCAACAAGCAATAAATAAATACTAAAAATAAACCGAGTGAAGTGTGTGTGTGTGTATGTATGTCTGTATGTAAATATATATATGGTATAAGTCTATATACTTAAATACTTGCATGGTGATTGTAAATTACGTCGAATTGCGCGCTAAAAATAGCATTTAACATGAATAAATCGAGCAGCGCGAGTGTTAATAGCGATAACTGGTTTGCTGGCAATATTGAACATTCTTCAACTCAAAATTAATAAAACTAACAAAGAACACGAATTGGGTAATGCATGTGTAAGCATTATTTAAATTTTATTTAATTGTCGTGATGGATCATGTGCTCGGAAAGCGTTTATTTTTGGTAGCAGCACCAGCAGGAATTCACGAAGAATGGTAATTTGGTAGGTGTTAAGTGAGCTGTAGTGGAAAATAAATCTTTCTGCTGTGATCGCGTGCGCTGAAATTCGATTTTGCTAAGAGCATCTTTAACGCCGTTAATTTTATATAAATTGCAAATTCAACGCATATTCAGCTAACTGAAATGCCTAAATTTTTATTTAATTGCATAGAAGTGTAAGTAAATGATGAACAATATATACATTTGTAAGTTAAATGCTTAATTCAGCTTCCTTTGAGCAAAACTCGGTTCATTTTCAATCCACAAAAGCGTAAATTTAGTAAAAATCTAATTCAGCTCCTAATAAATGGTATTCAGCGCATATTCAGCTAACTTAAATGCCGAAACTTTTATTTAATTGCATAGAAGTGTAAGTAAACGATGAAAAGTATATAAATTTGTATGAATCCATTAAGTTAAATGCTTAATTCAGCGCCCTTTGAGCAAAACTCGGTTCATTTTCAATCCACAAAAGCGTAAATTTAGTAAAAATCTAATTCAGCTCCTAATAAATGGTATTCAGCGCATATTCAGCTAACTTAAATACCTAAATTTGTATTTAATTGCATAGAAGTGTAAGTAAATGATGAAAAGTATATAAATTTGTATGCATCCATTAAGTTAAATGCTTAATTCAGCTTCCATTGAGCACAACTCAGTACATATTCCATCAACAAAAGCGTAAATTTAGTAAAAATCCAATTCAGCACTTAATAAATGGTATTCAGCGCATATTCAGCAAATTTCTTTGAACTATTACTGCTTTGAAAAGCAATTGAAAAGCTTATTCAGCTCACTGCAAACTTAATTCAGCGCACATTTAGCACATCTTTTTGGCCTTGCTGCTTACAATTCGACATTTATGTGAACCTTCCTTATTTAGGAGACTGGTATCACTTATTGTTAGCACATTCTTTAACTCTTCTTTTCATCTTCTTAAATTTTAAATTTTTTAAAGAAACTTTGTTTCCCAAAAATACAATTTTTTTGGATTGAACTTATGACAAATGCCAGTATGTAACTGTTCACTTGTCTACATAAATATGCTCCGTTGCACTTTTCACATTTCGCAGTTGACAATCTTCTTTTCAGATACAAATGTAAATTTGGCTGTGTGTGAGTCCTGGTTGTGCTGTGTTTTTCAAATTTGCATAACTGCACGTTATTGTCTCAAAATATTTCGAAATTCGTGTATGCAGCTTTGAATTTTTAGATTTCAAGTGCGTAGCATTACTGGCTATTGCCTGTTTTTAGGCGCACAACACATTTCGAAAATGGAGAAATATACTACGTGTCTGTGTGTGTGTGGTGTCATGAGCAACATAAATGCGCCTGTTTCGTGTATTTTGTATCATTTCGGCCGCAATTGTCTGCCGGAACCACCTTGTTACCCAGTTTGGTTGGGGCTACGCTTTTCCACTCACTTTTCCCCAACATGTCAGCCTTCAAAGGCAAACGTAAATTTTCAATCAAATCCAACTGACAAATATTTTCTTTGTCAATCAACAAAAATTTTCTCTTAATGTGACATGAAATTTCCGTAAAAAAAAACTACACACAAATACGCTAAATTCCAAATTCCACAAAAATCCAAAAAAGTGCGGGTAAGGTGTGCGAAAGTAACGGCGAGCGGCAAGCAGAATCTCCACTTGTGCCAGTGTAATATGTAAAAGGTGTTTACTCGTTTCCGCACGGCAAGTGATTCACGCCCACACTACTGAGTCCTGTTGGTTAGCTAGCTGTCATGGCGGTCCTCGAGCGCAATGGCAACTTGAATATCTGGTGGTTCCCCAAGGAGTTCAGTCAGTCGCGCTACGGCGAGTACCATCACAGCGGCACCAATTCGTGCACTCTAATCACGCTCATCCTGGCCGATATGGTCGCGAAAGAGGGGCGTGGATTCTATTGCCAACGCATGCAGGATCTACCACCGCGTGCTGTGGAAATCTTTGCCGAAGGCATAAATAAGGGCAACAGCGCCTACGCACATCTGATCACCACCAGTGCGGATCCGGAGCGCAGCGGCGGCGTTGCCCTGCAAATAACGGCCAATCAAAATCTCAACATACCGGACGCGCTGAATGTGCTCAAGCGACAGCCACACTTTCGCCTCAAAGAGTGGTTCTTCACGCACATGCAAGCCGATCCCGAGCGTGAGTCGTGCCGCACCATTGCGCTGCGTCTGCTGCAGGCGGTCAATACCGGCCTGCAGCAGTTTCGCCAGGCGGGCAAGGTCAATGAGCATTTCCTATTCGCCGCAATGATTTCCGACAATCGCACCGTTCTATTTGTTATCGAGTTTCCGGCGAACCTCATCACCTTCTTCGATTCGCATCAGCATGGACGTGACGCGGGTGCTGTGGTGGCGCAGTGCAACATCCGCGACATGTTCGACATGATGAACTGGTTCGTGAACATGAATCACGATGTCTACTCCAGCCAGCCGCACATATACGAGGTCTCGTTCTTACTACCAGACCCGTCTGGTATGCCAACACCCTCCAAGGGGGAGAAATGCGAGGTCTCACAGTTGAAGAACAATATGTCGCTTGCGAAGAAAATGCAGAAGAAATGAAGTATCTCTGGCGCTAAATATTGACTGTGCATAGTGTGGTGGCCGTACATTACACTAGCCTCCTGCTGCAAAAATTGTCAAGTGCAAATGTTTATTGAAAGTCGAAAATGAAAATCGCAAAAATGCAAATGTCGTGTTAACTCGGTCTCTATTCTTCTATAACTCATCCACACAATCTCTTCATTTCGTTAAAAATAAACAAAATTTACAGAACCGCAGCGCGGAGTTGTTGTATTTTTTATTGTTGATGTGTTTATGCGAATTTACTTTTTATGAACTTTCACTTTTCATATTAGAAAATGAGCTTAATCAATATTAAGCTTTCGATCATAGCTTTGGAAGTACTTCAACTTGAAGTAGCTTATTAGTGAAGTGTGTGTGCTTTAGTTTGAAGTTCGTCGTAAAGCTTTATTGAATCACTTAATACGAAAGTGAATATGAAAGCTCACAAAAGCTTATAGGTTAAGTGCTTGTGCTTTAGTTTCAAGTATGTCATAAAGCTTTATTGAGATGATTAATACGAAAGTGAAGATGAAAGCTCAGAAAAGCTTATAGGAAACGCTAAATACGAAAGTGAAGATGAAAGCTCAGGAAAGCTATCACACTTGAAATTGATTTAGAGGCACACGGTGAGGATTTTGATGACATTGGAAAGTACTCATTGCTATCAAAAGTAGCTGTTTATGGATTTATAAGGGATACGTAGCATAATATATAATATCGTGGATTTTTTGTGCCTTTAACACCAAGCGAAGTGCTCAAGGCGGTGCTGTACAAGCATATTTACTCTCTCTTTTGCGCTTTTGGTGTCTTTCATATATTAAAAAATGTTTGGCATTTCATTTTCACAGTGATTATGTGATTACACATCTCCTTAATTAGTATTTGCTTACAAGAAAATGAAATTGTAATTATGTAAATGCGCCAAAAAACGATACATAATGAATATTAATTACTTGAGATTAACATCGCACGTATCATAAGCATTAAATTAATATGCGCAAGTATTTATGAGATTATATAAATCCATTATTTCACACACACACACTCATACACAAACATTTTAGAGAACTTTTACTGCCAAAAGAAACACACACACATACACATGGAAACTCAGCTGTGTATATAATTATTTGTGTGTGTGAATCAAAATAAACACTTCGCTTAATTAAATTACATAAGAACAAGAAAAAACGTTAACTTCGGCTGTACCGAAGCTAATATACCCTTCACAGGTGCATTTCTTTTAGTAACTATATGTTTAAGCAAATCTAAAGACGTAAGAAAAAGTAAGTAAAAAACAAGTCCTTGATTCCGATCGTTCAGTTTGTATGGCAGCTATATGCTATAGTGAACCGATCTGAACAATTTTTTCGGAGATTAAATTATTTCTATGAGCAATAACTCACACCAAATTTCGTGAAGATATGTAGTAAAATGCGGAAGTTTTCCATACAAGTCCTTGATTCCGATCGTTCAGTTTGTATGGCAGCTATATGCTATAGTGAACCGATCTGAACAATTTTTTCGGAGATTAAATTATTTCTATGAGCAATAACTCACACCAAATTTCGTGAAAATATGTAGTAAAATGCGGAAGTTTTCCATACAAGCCCTTGATTCCGATCGTTCAGTTTGTATGGCAGCTATATGCTATAGTGAACCGATCTGAACAATTTTTTCGGAGATTAAATTATTTCTATGAGCAATAACTCACACCAAATTTCGTGAAAATATGTAGTAAAATGCGGAAGTTTTCCATACAAGCCCTTGATTCCGATCGTTCAGTTTGTATGGCAGCTATATGCTATAGTGAACCGATCTGAACAATTTTTTCGGAGATTAAATTATTTCTATGAGCAATAACTCACACCAAATTTCGTGAAGATATGTAGTAAAATGCGGAAGTTTTCCATACAAGTCCTTGATTCCGATCGTTCAGTTTGTATGGCAGCTATATGATATAGTGAACCGATCTGAACAATTTTTTCGGAGATTAAATTATTTCTATGAGCAATAACTCACACCAAATTTCGTGAAGATATGTAGTAAAATGCGGAAGTTTTCCATACAAGTCCTTGATTCCGATCGTTCAGTTTGTATGGCAGCTATATGCTATAGTGAACCGATCTGAACAATTTTTTCGGAGATTAAATTATTTCTATGAGCAATAACTCACACCAAATTTCGTGAAAATATGTAGTAAAATGCGGAAGTTTTCCATACAAGCCCTTGATTCCGATCGTTCAGTTTGTATGGCAGCTATATGCTATAGTGAACCGATCTGAACAATTTTTTGGGAGATTAAATTATTTCTATGAACAATAACTCACACCAACTTTCGTGAAGATATGTAGTAGAATGCGGAAGTTTTCCATACAAGCCCTTGATTCCGATCGTTCAGTTTGTATAGCAGCTATACGATATAGTGACATATGAGCAGCTTCTTGAAGAGAAAATAACAACTGCAAAATTTCAAAGCGATATCTTGCAAACTGAAGGACTAGTTCGTATATATATAGACAGACAGACAGACGGACATGGATAAATCGACTCAGTTCAACATACTGATCATTTATATATATACTTTATAGGGCCTCCGACGCTTCCTTCTGGGTGTTACAAACTTCGTGACAAACTTAATATACCCTGTTCAGGGTATAAAAATAACTGAAGGCACAGCGCATACATAACTAAACACACACAACTCGTTAATTGACGAAAATTCAATAAGCCCTTACAAATTAATAGAAATACCACTTTAGGCAATCGAATCAATTATAATTACTTAAGAGACGTCAAATTTAATTAAAAATCACTCGAATTGATTTGTTGTTATTAGTGTTTACTTCTGTTTTCTTCTCACTAACATATTTAATTGAAATGCAATAATCATTTAATAACCGAACAAATAGTTACCTCAAGTTACTCGGAAAGCAGAATAACTCTTCAATTTCAATTTGAGATCAAATCAGCCTTAAATTGAGCTGTGAATCATACAAGTGCGCGAAATTAGTTCATTTGTCGCCGCAAACGTGCTTCGCATGCGAAATTAATTACTGATTGCATCCAAATGTAATTAGCATAACACACGCCACCTCTACCTCCTACCTCTACCTCGGTACCGTAAGTACCGCAAGTGTATTATGTTCAATGTCACTAATTACTGCAGAGTTGATTTGATTTCGCATATGCGGTGCCACTCGTACCGAACTTCCGGTTTGTAGAGTGCGAAGCTGTGCTTTTGTGTCTCTAATTATGCATACAAACCGGGCTTGGCAACGACACTTAGTTGAGTCGGAGCCTCTGGCATAATTAGCCGTTACTTTGAGGCGGTCGATAGATTTAGCTGAGAGTCTCTCATTTTACAATTACCTAAAAGACAGTTGACTTCACTACTGATCATTATGTTTGAAAATGGAGAGGTTTACATCTCCGTTGAAGAAAATACAGTTGAACTTACATAACTCGAACTGCTATAACTCGAAGTTCTCTATAACTCGAACTATAGAATTGGCAATAGAAGTCAAAATTCAAACAAATTACCTTCTGTAACTCGGAAGTCTCTCTAACTCGAAGTTTTTTGTGGATTATGGTGATTCGAGTTAGAGAAGTTCCTCTGTATATCATTTTCTGAATATTTGTCTGTTCTAAACTTAAATTAAGTAATTAATTTCAGCTCAATTAATTAATTTTCTAATTTTTCACCAATTTTCTTTCTCCTTACAGAGCAAAAAATTCTTCCTCATAGGTGTCGCGCTGATCGGCCCCGGCCTAAGGGGCCATGACGCGTTGGCCCTTTCATTATTTATTATTGCTCTCGGTGGCAGTATTCTGTGTACCGGGTGTCATAGCGTGGCGCGACGAACAAAATAGAACCATACTCAATGTTGGCTATCTAACAGCCATTACCGGTGAGCTAATGGACAAGCAGGGTCTGGCCATTTCAGGTGCACTCCAAATGGCTTTAGATGAGGTGAGTTGCTGTCGCTTGCTGTATACAAATCCGGAAATCTCTTCAATATTTCATCTAATATGCTCTTAATTGTTTTTGCAGATCAACGCCGATGACAACTTGCTGCCGAATGTCAAATTGCAGTTGCGCTGGAATGACACCAAAGGTGACACGGTGACTGCTACCAAAGCCATAACCGAGATGATATGCGATGGCATTGTGACGATATTCGGTCCGGAGGGTCATTGCTATGTGGAGGCTATTGTGTCGCAAAGTCGTAACATTCCAATGATATCATACGTAAGTCCACTTAACTTAATGTAACGTAACTTAGTTTAACGTAACTTGTCTTAACTTAATGTAAATTAGCTTAACATAACGTAACGTAACTTAGTTTAACGTAATGTAACGTAACATAGTTTAACGTAACGTAACTTAACTTGACGTAACTTAATTTAATTTACCGTTATCGCCTTCAGTGTGTGTGTTTAAATGTGTGCGTTCCCTAACGGTGTTGGCATCAATTCTTTAATCATCTAATATTTTTAATGTTTTGCCGCTGAGCTTTCTGCAAGTGATTTCTTGCTCAGTGCAAAGCTATCAAGTAACCAAGTTTAAGTGTGTGACACGTCCTTGCCTGCACACACACACCCACATGCAACTCTACACGAGTGTGTGTGTAGGTATCCTTTCAATTATGCAAATGTCGCCGGCTGTGCGAGGATGTTTTGCGCTCAAGGCACACCGGAAGGTACATAACTGTATCGTTTCCTCGCCTGCCTGCCCCCACAACGTCAATACACGCACTCGCCATGTGTATGTGAGCGATTTTGTGTGTTGGCAGGCAGTTTGTGTGTCGTCGTCGATAGCAGGTGTGGCTGACAGTATGTAGACATATTTTACATTAAATTATCCCTGAAAACGCATGTAAATGTGGAAAAAGCGCTTGCAAAATGAAGACAAGTGCGGTCTAATAGAAATTGTAGCAGGCAAAAAAGAGCGAAGAGAAAAGAGAAGATAAAAACGGTAACGAAAGCAACATGTTGTCGCTTGAGTTGGAGAATTATATTTAGATTATGTACAGTTAAGAATAGAATTGAAAATTTTTCATACCTTTTAGATTAGTGTGCGGTTTATTACTGCATGGCAGTACGCTTGGCTCGCTCAGTATCCGTTATTATTATGCTGAATCACTCATATTTTTATACTTTCGCAACAAAAGTTGCTAAGAGAGTTTATAGTTTTGTTCACATAACGGTTGTTTGTAAGTCATTAACTAAACGAGTTAGATATATCAAAATGATCAGGGTGACGAGACGAGTCAAACTCCGAATGTCTGTCTGTCCGTCCGTCCGTCTGTCCGTGCAACGGATAGCTTGAGTAAAAATTGAGATATCTTAATGAAACTTGGAAGAAGTATTTCTTGGCACCATAAGAAGGCTAAGTTCGAAAATGAGCGTAATCGGGCCACTGCCACGCCTACAAAATGGCGAAAACCGAAAACACATAAAGTGTCAAAACTAAGCCATACATAAAGTTATAAAAGTAAAATTTTGAGCAAAGGATCGCACTAGGAGGGAGCATATTTGGATGTAATTTCTTTGGGGAAGTGGGCGTAGCCCCGCCCACAAATCTGTTATTTGTATTTAACTCGCAAACCAATAAAGCTATATAAACCGAACTTTCTGCAGTCGGCTCTCTTGCGTACCCCACCACACACCATAAAAATAGTTGAAATCGGATAATAACCGCGCCCACCTCCCATACAAAGGTTAGGTTGAAAATTACTAAAAGTGGGTTAACTCACTAACGAAAAACGTCAAAAACACTAAATTTCACAGCAATAATAGCAGAAGGAAGCTGCACTCAAATTTTTTTCAAAATGGAAAATGGGCGTGGCATCGCCCACTTATGGGTCAAAAACCATATCTCAGGAACTACTCAACAGATTTCAATGAAATTCGGTATATAATATTTTCTTGACACCCTGATGACACTGGTGGAATATGGGCGAAATCGGTTCACAACTACGCCTACTTCCCATATAACTCAATTTCGAATTCCATCTTATTCCTTCACTTTATAATATATACATACATAAGGAACCAATGAAGATAGCGAAATAAAACTTTACACAAATACTGTATATGATCTGTGGCATCACTTGTGAAAAAATTGTTGAAATCGGACTATAACTTTTCAAGGCCCCGAATATCAAATATGAAGAATTCAGTGCCCCATGGTAATTTTTCACCGAAAATTTCGATAATTCTCTCAGGTATCTTAATTTAATTCAGAGGAAATATTTTTGTTCTAATAGTGTGTCTCTGTTCCAAAAATTATTAAAATCGGGTCATAACTTCCCCGAGCTCACATATACGTAATTATAGGTTTTTCAAAAATACGGTGTATTGGTTAATATATGAGATATCTTAGCAAAATGAAGTGAGCGTATAGTCTTGAATATAGTGTACTTTGGTGGTGAAAATGAAATCGGTTCTGGAATTACCTTAGCCCTCATATACTATAAATGACGATTTTCGATATTCTATTAAACTTTATGCTGAATTTATGGGTAAATTTGTGTGTTATCTTAATAAAAATATAGCAATAAAATGCGAGAGTATAAAATGTTCGGTTGCACCCAAACTTAGCCTTTCTTTACTAGTTTGTGTAATATTTATTTCAGAGGTCCTGTCAGTCAATTTAGCATAAAAATAGAGTGCACCTACCGCTTTAAACGGGTTCAAATTATTTTCTAATACATTTTGGGGTCATTTTTTTGGTGTATTACACTTTAAAAGTAAGGAAATAGATCATCAAATTTCATAGGAGGATGCTGTGAAGACATACATACATACATCCATGGTTGTATAAGTAAATCTAATGAGAGTCTGTTGCTCTGTTTTCATCTTTTTCTGTTTTTTTCTTTTTGACTTTTTTCTGTTGTTTCTTTTCGACTTTTCTCTTCTGCTTTTCGCTTCTTTCGGGTTTGAGTTTTTCGTAGTAGTAGTTCGCCATGCAATTTTTTGCAGTTGTTTATTTTTCTAAAAACTGCTATTTAATCAAATTAGGAAAAGAAAAAGGAAAATAAACGTTCGTACTTCCTTATTATATCAAGATATGTTTGCCTTTGTACGTTAGATAAACCAGAACGGCTGATTTTGGTATTCACTTTTTCTAGGTTATGTTAAAAAATACGGGGTCAAAAGTGTTTCTATGTAAAGTTTTGGTGAAGACATGTAAATACACGAATATGCATATGTATATGTGTTGATGTATCTACCCATGAACCCCAAAAGGATTTTAATCAAATTTAAATTTTCTGCTGAAAGGAATGAAAACAGTTCACACTTGCACTCAAATATAGTTAGCACTTTCCACAGAAAAAGGACCAACAACAAAAAGCATACAACCATATACTAGTAGTTGAAATAAAATCAACAACAACAAATTCATACTGCGTGCATATGATGCTATAAATTCTAAGCACTAACTCACGCGGGTTTATTTTCTCACTTTTGCATATTTGTTTTGAATATTTTTTATTTATTTTATCATAATTTTCATATTTATGCCATTATTTTATGCGCATTAAGCGCTAATAAGCATGCATAACTCATTTGAATTAATTTTTTCTCTCTCTTTCCTTACAGAAATGTGCTGAATACAGAGCATCCGCCATACCGACATTTGCGCGCACCGAACCACCAGACACCCAGGTAAGTCAGTCACACGGCCACGAGGCGATTAAGCGAAAAGCTTCCGACTAACGCGCCACCGCCGATGCATGTCAACGCCAATGGCGGAGAATGCTTAAGTGCCACAAACGGCGGAAACTAGTTAACTACCGCTGGACGTGTCGCGTTAGAAAAAAATTTCTTTGAACTATATATTTGCGCTGCAACGTGCCAGACATTTTCTATTTCACAGCTGCCGGCTGCCGGCCGTCAGGCGTCCAGCTGTTCATCACATTTGTTTAGCCAGTAGCCGTGCAGGCATTTGCGACGCGCTACGTGTCCTGCACAAAACTCCTAGTTTAGTTGGCTCAGCCTTTGAGACACATTTGAGTTAGTAGTTGTGAAGTCTGCGAGTGCGTTGTTGAAAAATTCATAATTGCTGCCTAAGCGTGACAAAGCATGGCTGGCACTTCATCTACTGCCTGTCAGCTCAACTACTTGACAAACAGCTGTTTTGAGCAGTTTGAGTCAACAAATAACTGCACTTCTATATGATTTTCTTAATCTGCTAATTTTAAAGCAAAGGATGTACATTTTGCTTAAATTTAATGCTAGTATACTATATTCGAACAGGTTAATTAGTTGAGGCAACTAATATATAATTGAGTCAGAATCTTTTTCAAAACCACCATTTCATGATATTTCATTGAACATAACTCTCGTGGTTGCTTGGAGACTTTTCAACAGTTAAATTGTCAATTAAATATTAATAGATTAATTAGTTAATTGCTTCATTATTGACTTAATTGAGTACAATTAAATGTTGAATTATCTCATTAGGAGTTTGGCATAAAAATTAAATTGTCAATTAAATATTAATAGATTAATTAGTTAATTACTTCATTATTGACTTAATTGAGTACAATTAAAGGTTGAATTATCTCATCCAGAAGTGTAATAAGGATTTATGTTTAATTTATAATATTTTTTTACTGTTTCCTCACTTTAAATGAGCCCATCCTTACGAGTATATAGGAAGTAAGAAGCTTTAAGATTAAATTGCAAAAATATCGTCGAATGTCTGCACTAAAGGCCACCAAATAATACAGACAGACACATACAGATGCCGTAATTAACATATAATTTAATGTGGCAATATGAAGAATTCCACTCCAGCATTCATACTGTTTCATCACTTATTTTATAGCTGTATAATTTCTGCTGTTTATTAATGTCCATTTCCTTTTCCTTCTCGTGTTCGTATTCATTTGTAACGCAGGTAATTAAGTCAGTGATTTCGCTTTTGCGTTATTATGGCTGGAAGAAATTCTCCATTCTGCATGACGAACTGTGGACGACCGTCGCTGATTTGCTCAAAGAACAAGCCACCAAGAGGAATATGACCATAAACCATAAAGAATCGTTTCTTACGAATATGCCGAAATGCTGTGCATTAGGGTTGCCATGTTGTCGTACGAGTTTTTGGTATCAGGTGAGTGTTTGGAAGTGGTTACTCTGAAGGTTATATTATATATTTTAATACTTTCCTGTTAGAGTGAGGTCATTTCATATATATTTTATCATTTTTACAAGCATACTTTTAGGCGTTCTTGCTTTTAATTGCAATTTCATGCAATGTACGCTTCATTTGGAACTTTTCGATAGAACAATTAAATATTTTCCTAGTATGAAATTCACTCTAGAACTCAAATGTTTACTATAACCTAAAAATTTATGATTTTGTAGAAAAAAAAATTGAATTGAGAAATAGTATAGCATAAGTTTAGTAGCTTTTTATATAGTGAAAGCGCTGTAGCAACTTGCCTCATAAAAATAATTACTTTCGAAGATTTCTCTTTTAAGTTCATTAAAAGTAGCAGTAAATGGTCAGAACCCCAGCATAAAATTGCTTGTGAGCACTTGCTTTAATTAATTAACTTTATTGCCTCCATTTAAACTTTTCCCATTAAAACTAACGCGTAGTAATTCGCTGACTTTTTGTATTGTATTTGTAAAATTGTATTATCATTACCATTACCTTGTGCTTATGATTTCATTTTATTTGTAGACTGTGCAAAATACAATGAATCGCACCCGCATCTATGTATTCCTCGGTTCGGCGGGCTCACTGGTCGACTTTATGCTCTCCATGGAAACGGCCAATTTGTTCCTCAAAGGTGAATACATGGTCATCTTTGTCGATATGATGCCATACACACCAAAGTAAGTAGCCACACACACTCACATACCTACCTCCCTCACACACACACACCCAATATTGAAAGCCTGCTGTTAATTCGCCATTCTCAACAAGTCTTCTTGGCAACATGACACCCTCATACACACACACGCACACACATACAAACTATAATAAAAGCCATTTCATTTAATTGGCATGCCTTCCTTACGCCACTTTCGGGTGTAGAATTGCTTTTTATTTGTTACTTACACTGCTTTAGTTTATTGCTTAGTTTTCTTCTTTTCTTCTTCTTTTTTTCTTCTTAACGTCAAATGATTGCGAAATTAAAAATTGTAAAGATAATCGAAATTGCACTGATTCTTTTTAGAGAAGCCGAAAAGTATTTACGCAAACCGGAGCAAATTGAGGCGATGAAGGTCTGCCACGAAACGGATAGCTTTCAGCATTTGGCGCGCAGTTTGCTAGTCGTGGCCTCCACGCCACCCACGGACAGTTATGAAGACTTCACGGCCAAAGTGCGTCAGTACAATGCGAAGAAGCCGTTCGACTTTCTTGTGCCATCGTTATTTTACCATAATAAATATCTTAAGGTGAGTACAAACAAACACAGACACCCATACACATATATCCACACTCACAGAGGCTTCTAGTTAATACTGTATACTAGAATTTGAAGTGCCAAATGTCAAAGTAACAAGTGGCACAGTGGTTGTTAAAAAAAGTAGAATTCACCTTGGTGAACTGGTGAGGTGGATGGAGATGACAGTAAATTGATATCAACTACTCTTCTGAGTTACAAGAATGCCATTCCGCTGTTGAAGCGGCGAGTCAATTAGCTCAATAAGCGTCTTAAGCGGCCAAAGAAATGCAGTGTCCAATGAGTACTTAGTCGAACTAAAATACCCGTTACAGAAACAGCTTCGAGTAAAAAAATACAGAAAATATGTCTGCTATGTTAATTTGGCAATTATGCGAATTTGCCACTAAAGTGGCTGGGCATACGCCTTCGTCAAACACGATAAATTGTGAATGCCAAAAGCGTTGTCAAATTATTGAAGGTGCGCCCAATAGAGCTAAGGAGCCAAGCTGTAGCGCTTTGTTGGTTTTGCAGGCGCCTACAAGTATGCTAACAAGTCGTATCTATTACACAGGAATGAAAGAGAGCATGAGTGTGTATACAATTAAAAACAATAGGTTTACCGTTATTTCCACAAGGCTTTAATGTTAGCCACGAGCTGCGTACACACTTCAATATGTATTTTATGCAATTCAAAATTTTTTTGCTGTCATGTTTATTTACCGTTATGTTTTTCTCGTTTTTTCTTTCACAGTTTGTTTCTATATATGCCGCTTACCTCTATGATTCCGTTAAGCTCTATGCCTGGGCGTTGGATAAACTGCTGCGCCAGGAGGAGCGCATACTAACGGATGATGTGATATACGATGTAGCTAGTAATGGAACTAGAATAATTGAGACTATTATCAAAAATCGTACTTATAGAAGTGAGTGATTGGTGACATGAATTATATAATTATTATAATTAATAGGTTATTCATTGGTTATACATACATATGTGTAACTTAAATATATTTTAAAATTTATTTTTTATTTCTTGTTTGATTATTTTTATAGGTATCACTGGTGCAACCATAAAAATCGACCAGAATGGTGATTCCGAAGGCAATTTCTCGGTGCTGGCCTACAAGCCGCACAAACACTATTTCAGCGATAATGTTTCCTGCAATTCGCATATGGTGCCCGTGGCCTATTTCCAACAAGGGGAAGATATTCCAGTGAGTGAGTCGTCATTTTTGTTTTTGTTTCTGGTTTCTTTGCTTATGAGTTTAGTGCATCAACAACAAATATTCATTGCATTTATTATAAATTTTTCTGCATCCTTTATATTATATATGAGCCACTTCCACTTTTAGCCGTTCACCTGTCGCTTAAAATTGTTTTTCTTTTTCTTCTTCTTCCCGTTTTCTTTTTTCCATTAACTCTCACTTTGTAGGAATACAAACTCATCAATGGCTCGGTGCGCGTTGATTGGCCCTCGGGCGGTGATCGTCCCTTCGACGAGCCGATGTGCGGCTTCGCAAACGAGCTGTGCAAGAAAGACGATCGTCACATTACATCGGTGGTGGCGGCCGGTGTACTTGGTTTACTGCTATTCTGTGCCGGTGTCATCACAATGAGCATTTATCGAAAATGGAAGATCGAGCTGGAGATCGAAGGTCTCTTGTGGAAAATTGACATATCGGAAATAAAGGGCTACTCGGGCAATGATATAGTCGCATCGCCAAGTAAGGTGAGTTGTAAACAAATAAATGCATAGATTTGAAGATTATATTACTTAGTAGAACTGAAAACTGAAAACGGACACCTAGTCGTATGAGTAACCTCGTTTCTTTCGCAATAGCTTAAAGCAAAGAATACCGAATAGCGTTTCGAATCGATCTCAGTTAGTATGAAATAATTGATTTATTATACAAAGGAATATAAAAATACCATTCTAATCTAAATCTAAAAATACCATTCTAATCATGCCCGCCCTGTCTTGGGCTCTCGATAATGCTCCGACCTTGATACATTATATGAATATGTGTTCATCCTTTGTTTCGAACTCATTCTTCCAGCCAATCACAGTTCTTTTCGTCCTACGCAATTTTTAATTAATCCGTTATGACAGCAATACATCGATTGTCTTTCTGTTGCTTCCCCACCATTCAGCTTACAGCTATTACTTTCAGCAATACAAACGCAGCAGCATTGATAGCAGAATGACAAAAATAAGCCTACATTTCCATATCTTCTGCCCATATGTGTTATCCTTAAGGTGCATCGTTTACTCTGCACACGTTCTTTGGCAATTTGCTGCGTAACGGTCACTCCGGGAACGTGACAATTCCGTCACATAGGCGCCACAGCCACAGCCACTCAAGCAACTAGCGATCTGCATATTTGTTTACTCATCAACGCACACACACGCACACGTGCCACATGCCACATGCCCCACACGCTTAAATTGAACGCTCGACTGCAGCGCAGTAGAATCGGGCATATTGCGCCTGTAGAGCCGACTGTTTACTTGTTTACCATTGGGAGGGTAGCACAAACGGCGCAAAAGAAAACACGAGCCAGGTATTGGTACGTGAGAAATATCACGTTGCATTCGTTAAAGTCGTTGGTATTACGTTTGGCATCGCTTCTTCATCCTCTCCAATGCATACGTTTGCTAAATCTCGTTATTGCCTCGAGGCGTGTGTCGTCGCTCTTGTGTGGCATACTGATGCGTGACACTCTATTAAATAAACATGTGAATGCAGATTCGTTTTCTTGCACCAATTTAAAGCCTCTTCCGTTCGGTTTTTTGTGGCTTGAGGTTATTAATGTCAGCGCTGTTTGTTGCTTTAAAATGTAGCGCAAATTCAACTCTTCACATGGCGCTTTAAGTGTCAGTTTTTTGAGTTAAAGCCAGAAGGATCCACTAGTTGTCTCATTAACGCAAGGCTTCTTCTGTTTTCCAACTGTAGAGCAGCCGTGACACAACGTCATACGTTCCACAGCATTGTTGAAGTTCAATCAGCGTCATATGACTCGACCAATCAACGGTTTCCGACAAATATTTTGTTCCTCCACACATTTGCAATTCCATTGAAAC
Source organism: Zeugodacus tau (assembly GCA_031772095.1). Lineage (NCBI taxonomy): Eukaryota > Metazoa > Arthropoda > Insecta > Diptera > Tephritidae > Zeugodacus > Zeugodacus tau. Next base: position 915,470 of record CM062653.1, on the reverse strand, counting down.
GCGGTCATCACTTCACCACATATCCTTAATGACTTTCTCCACAACCAACTGCGCAAAGATAAAGACCGTTTTTCGTTTCGGTAATTCTTGTTTCCGAATTCAGACACGGAAACCATTCGGCATGTCATCAAGCCGTGCACTCTCTAAAGCTTGGCAGTCTGTCTTTCTGTCACTCCTAATTGAAGTCACGCCATTAGCAACCACTTCAAGTGGGACTCACTAAAGCCGCACTAATTTCTTTCTATTTTTCTTTATGTTTTCCTTCACATGTCGCCGCTGTTGCTGCTGGCTCCACGCTTCGTACGCCATTTCCATGTCAAATATTCAACGATGCTACAAATCCGCAAATGGTGGACACACGAAACGACAAACACGCGTCGTCTATGCTAACGGTAACCGCAATGTTGTCAATCGCCCGACCATCATCAATGCCGGCTCATTTCCCTAACGACATGTGCTCCGTTAACTTTGCCATGGCGTCTTCGCATTCGCAATCGCATCTAAATGGCATGCATTGTTCTATGCTCAACAACGACGACGTTGACTACAACAAAACGTGCAACAACAGTTGAGCTTAGTGAGTGCCCAATCGTTTGGTTCGCGTTGCTCAAATCAAGTATTCACCTCGACGGCGCGCTTACGTGGCGCAGTCGTTCGCATCAAGGAGCTGAAGTTCCCGCGCAAACGGGACATTTCGCGCGAGATAATGAAGGAGATGCGTTTGTTGCGCGAACTACGCCATGATAATATAAATAGCTTTATTGGGGCTTGTGTGGAGCCGACACGTATTCTACTAGTCACCGATTACTGTGCCAAGGGCAGCCTCTACGATATAATCGAGAATGAGGACATCAAGTTGGACAACCTGTTCATCGCCTCGCTCATACACGATTTGATTAAGGTATGCGCAAAGGGTGGCTAATCAACGCTTAACGGTACTAATTGAATGCTTACATTACAGGGCATGATTTACATACACAACTCGCAGCTGATGTACCACGGAAACCTGAAATCGTCCAATTGTGTGGTGACCTCGCGTTGGATGCTGCAAGTGGCCGACTTTGGGTTGCATGAGCTGAGAAATTGTGCGGAAAGCGAATCCATAGGGGAACATCAGCACTACAGAAGTAAGTTAGAAAAAAAAACTGCTAAACTTCAACATAAACTTAATCAAGAACTCATTACACTCTATTCTTTTTAATCTGTAGACCAATTTTGGAAAGCGCCCGAGCTGCTACGCAATCAACACTTGTATGGCACCCAAAAAGGCGATGTTTACGCATTCGCCATTATCATGTACGAAATAGTGAGTCGGAAGGGTCCATTCGGCCAGATCGCCTATGAGCCAAAGGAAATTGTTGATCGTGTGAAGGAGCGGCCAATGGCAGGCAGCATACCATTTCGACCTGAACTAGAGTGCATAAGGGAGTACGAGTTGTGCCCCGATTATGTGCTTGATTGTATTAAGGATTGTTGGAGCGAGGATCCTGAGATAAGACCTGACTTTCCAACTATACGGTAAGATTACCACGAAACACACATAAGTAACCGCTGATGGTAGCTAACATTTATGCTTTTTCGATTCGTTAAGGAATCGCTTGAAGAAAATGCGCGGTGGTAAGACGAAGAATATCATGGATCAAATGATGGAAATGATGGAGAAATATGCGAACAACTTGGAGGAAATCGTAACCGACCGCACGCGTATGTTGTGTGAGGAGAAGCGTAAAACCGAAGATTTGCTGCACCGCATGCTGCCGCGAACTGTGGCGGAGAAGCTAACAATGGGCCAAGGCGTTGAACCAGTGTCATACGATCTGGTAAGCGAGACCGTAAAACCGTTATTAACACACGGACCACATATTAAAACTTTGATTTTTGCAGGTCACTATCTACTTCAGCGACATTGTGGGCTTCACCGCTATGTCAGCGGAGAGTACACCACTGCAAGTGGTGAATTTCCTAAACGATCTCTACACGGTATTCGATCGCATCATTCGCGGCTACGATGTGTACAAAGTGGAAACCATTGGCGACGCTTACATGGTGGTCTCTGGTTTGCCGATCAAAAATGGCGATCGCCACGCTGGCGAAATTGCTTCGATGTCGCTAGATCTGCTGCATGCGGTCAAACAGCATCGCATCGCACACCGACCCAACGAAACACTCAAGCTGCGCATCGGCATGCACACTGGTCCCGTGGTTGCGGGTGTAGTGGGTTTGACGATGCCGCGCTATTGTCTGTTCGGTGATACCGTGAACACTGCGTCGCGTATGGAGTCCAACGGCGAGGCTTTGAAGATACACATATCAGGTAAATGCAAAGAAGCGCTCGACAAGCTTGGTGGTTATGTGACTGAGAAGCGTGGACTTGTGTCGATGAAGGGCAAGGGTGACGTAGTCACGTACTGGCTGACAGACGCCACGGAAAAGGCTATACAAAGGAAACAGGTCGATATGACCGACATGCCACCGCCGCTCTTTTGTCGACCGCGCAAAAGTCCAAAGTTGAATAGTGACTCGCGCCAGCCGAGCATCGTGGGCATGCATTTCTACGGCGGTGGCTCTCGGCGCACCTCCATGGTGCCACGCACCGATATCGAGTCTAATTATAGTCTACAAGGTTCCACATATTACGTGGCGCGCGATTCGCCGCACTTGTCGTCGCGTCGTCACGATCGGCCGTCGCTGAATGGCATTGGCGGCAACAGCATACCGGAGCGCATGAGTTACTATGGCGGTTATGTTGGCGCGGGGACGGGAGGTGAGAGAAGTGGGAGCGTCGGTGAGACTTGCACGCTGCTTGAGTCGGCACATGCATCGCACAACACGCTGGAGCATTCCGAAAACGAAACGAACTGTGATAATGAGTGCGTGAATGGTTACGGGGATTGTGATAGCGCAGGCGATAGTAGCGTAGTTGGTGGCGTTGGCGGTATTGGCGTGACGAGCATTGTTGGTAGTGCGCTGCTGGTAGGTGCACTCCGCGCACCACATTCCGTTGCAAGCTCGCCCAGCCACAAGCCGCTGGCCTTGGTGCGTCCGCATCGTCGCATTATTAGCGAAAACCTGCCATCCTCTGTCTCCACACATGAGTTTGGTGATATCAGCAGACAACCCACCGTCGCTCAATCGATTCTGCTGCGCGAGACGCGCTCGCTTGACCCCATGCCCATGCAGCTACGTAAACGCAACGAGCCCGTAAAACTACCGCCGTCCAAATTGTCGAAAAACAATTCGCGCTCCTTGGATGCTGTTGCAGCACTCGGCATACGAGAGAGCAAGACTACCAAATTCGAAAACGCGAATATGAATGGCGTCGCAGACGATGAAGTGGACGATATGCACAGCGCAGAGCTCGAGGAAGTCAACGTGAATACAGAACCGAATAATTTGGATGGCGAAGACTACGATGACGATGTTGGACTGCTAATGCGTGACAATGGTGGCTTGCGCTACGGTCATAGTGGCAGTCTACAGCCCAGCATAGTGCCCGTCGCATCCACGCTGCTGAATCGCAGACGCAGTGGCAGCCACGTTTCCACCGGTGGCGGTAGTGCTGTAATTGGTGGCACAGCCAGCGGGATTTTGCTGCCATATAAGCATCTCAATAACAACTGCAACGGCGGCATGACCATCGAAGAGGATTCCCAATCCCCGCTACTACGACGACAGACGTCCCTCACCAGTCCACCCGACGAGATATTGGCGCTCACAAAGCGTTGCCGCTCGCTGGAGGCACTGGAACACACCAGCATGGATGCCGCCGCTCCACCAGCAAACGCCAACAGTGGGCGGGGCATCGGTGGCGGCGGCCACACTGGTCATAACAGTGTTAGCTACGCGCAAGACATCGACGGCAGTCGCGCCTCAGCCTCGGGCTCGTCGGTCGCTGGTCCAACGATGCGCAACGGCAGCAACTTCACAACCTGGCTGTGGCGCATTATTCAGGGCAACGGGAGGCGTTCGAACGAGGCGTCGCTGCGGCGTGTAGTGCCGAGTGGTGTACACGCGCCGCACGTCTTCAGTGACATGCCGCCAACGGCGGCGCTAACGCGCGATCGTGAGAGTATCGTGTAGTGCACGAGGGACCCCGACCCCGGTGTAGTGGAACGAACTAACGGTTCGGGTATTGTGTAATATTGCAACTGTGTGCGAGCCAACAGACCAAGTGTCGACGCGCCGCGCTGTTTGTCAAATTAAAAAACAAAAATCAAATTACTTATTAATTTATTTATTTGCTACATAAATTTACCCAATATTTTCGTGTGGAAAATGCTGGAAAAATCGGTTGTAAAGACACTAACGGTTTAAGTGACGTCCACATTTGGACGCGTTTCTGAACTTCGAGCGAAAACAGACGTGACACGTACGGCGCTTGCGGCAACTGTGAAGGCGGTGCGTGACACATGCCCTTTGCAAAGGGAAAATTAATACAGTTACTCTCAGGAAAATACCGTTTTTCGAAAGAAAAAAAATTATATTTTTTGTGCAAATTGTGTGTTACTTGTCTGTAGATTTATACAAAATTCCGTTTTATACAACTACAAAAACTCTCCACTTTTGTTTATTTAAAAAATTCATTGAACTCTATATTAATCACCGTTATTTTTACTTGCTAAGTTGTTGTTGCACCACTAAATTTGCACTTTCTCAAAAATTATAAAAATTATAACAAAAACAATTAAATAAAGCGCGAACGAAATACATATATAAAAGCGAAGCGTTTCAGTAGAGTTGCGACATAATTGTAGAGTTTAGCTAAATGTTGTCGATTTCGAAAATCTGTTTATTTGCTTTATCACTTGTATATACATTGTGTGTAACGCTAAAAATCTAAAAATTGCTGTCTAAAATGCACTATCAACAATTTGGAGAATTTCAAAAATGCTTAAATGTAGTATTTGATCTCAAACAGTACACGTAGCACACTTCCCCACATACATATATTTAAAATATATTTATATAATCGTACAGAAGAAGCCGTTAATAATTGGAACTCTACGAAGAACAAAATTTGCAAGAAACTATAATTAAATGCTTAAAATAAATATTAAAAAGAATAACTAACGCTTTCTGCAACTGCATTTCGGATGATTTGGAGACCAAGTGTAGACATATCTTGGCTTTGATTTTTGTAGATATATCTCTGATTTGATTTAAAATTTTCAAGTCAAATATTTGAGTTGAAGCTTGCTTGGCAGAAATTACAACAAAATTTGGCGTTTTATGGCAACATAACGTTACTTTTGTGCAGAACCGTTGGCAAAGCGTTAGTTTTATTAGAAATAATTTCAATATATACATATCTAGTCAGCCGACACCAGACTAGTTTTGGTTAAAATTATTTGATGAAACTAATAAAAAAACTTAAATAAAAAATTTTAATAAAAAATGTTAAATTTTGCTAAAATAAAACAACAACAACAAATGCATTATAGCAAAAATTAATTATATATAAATAATTGAAAAAAAAAACAAAAATTATTTGTACGCCAACTTCTTTATATGTATTTGTACACACATAAATATATATATTTTGTAAAATTAATGCAATTTGTCTATCAGAAATGTGTATGTATATGTGTGTTTCATTAAAGAAAAAATTTTCAAAAATTGCACTTTGTGTTGCCCATTTAATTGTAAGCTGCAAAATTTATAAGACTTCTTCACCAAACAAAATACACTTTAATTAAAATAAAAACAAAAAAAAATAAATTACATTTTATTATAAGTGAAGTGCTGTTAAATTACATAAAAAAATATTAAAAATTAATGCTGAAAAGGCAAAATATAAGATTTATTTATATTTAAAAGAAAAATGTGAATTAGTTTAAGTGTGTGTGTGTGTGTCTGTTTGTTTGTCGTTAATGTTTATATATTAGTTATATATTATATAAATTATATATAAAATGTAAAAAAATACAACAACAAGTGAAGAGATGTTTAGGCTGAGTTTTGCGTGTGCGTGAGTGTGCTTGCATAACTACATATATATATATATATTACAAAACATAAACTACATATGTACATATTATATATATAAAGAAACAAAAACAAATATCTAAATGCAAAATGCTAATTTAATAGCTGAACAAATTTATTGCAAATACAAAAACAATACAATTTCATTAAAAAAATATATAAAAAAAAATTAATTAAATAAAAATAAAAAAAGTGTTGTATTTAATTATTAATAAATAAAATGTATGTGTAAATAGCAAATAGTAACTGTTTAAAGCAAACCATATAAACCATCATGTAAAAAAACTAAAAAAAAAACTAGTTAAGTTTTTGTAAAGAGTATAACTGGCATTTTGGCTGCAAATAAGTGACACAAGTGACATTTTATAGAAATGCCGGGCGCAGCGTAGCGTGAGACCCTGCCATGAAACGCTGCGCCAGGCAATTCAGCACAGTCAGGCAGTTTACGCATGCGCGTGGGTGCCAAGTGCCAACGCAGAAATGAGTGGACAAATTTAGAGAGCAAGTTATTAGCTCATCACATATGTGTGTATGTATATAAAAGAGAAAAACATTTAATTAATTATATAAAATGTGTGCAAAAATAAATTAAATAAATTGCAAAAAAATAAAAATTAAAAAAAAATTTATGAAATGGCAAATTGTTTGTTAGGAGCTAAAGCGCAAAATGAAAATGCTTTCAAAATAATTTTTATAATTTTTCTTAGTAAAACAAACTTGATGTTAAACAACAAAAGAAAATTATAAAAAATAGCGT